>CM060932.1:509089888-511589888 GCA_030765085.1 Allium cepa | reverse complement strand
TTAAGGCTAGGATTAACACTAGAGGGGGGGGGGTGAATAGTGTTAATAAAGAATTATTAAATATTTTTGAGTTTATGCTAATTTAGACACCAATGTATGCAATATACAGACACAGATATGATCACAGAAATAAACACAGATGTAGAAATAAAATAAAAGCAGTAAAGGAAAGAATACACCGGATTTTATACTAGTTCGGAGTTATCCTACATCCAGTCCCGCAACATAAGTGTGGATTTCCTTTCAAAAGCAATTTTACAGTTACACCCTTGGTTTCAAGGCTACGAGGTACACCCTACAAAATTTCTATCCTCCGAGTAGAGATACTTTATTTCCAGGCCACAAGTTCACCCAATTGATTTACCAAGGCTACAATCACACCTTTTCTCTTTTCATTGATTTTCAAGGCTACAATCACACCTTTTCTCTTTTGATAGATTACAAAAATCCTATAACTATGAATAGCACTGAGAACCTTGTAGAGATAGTGATAGAGAATCAAATTAGAATTAATCGAGTTCGATTCAATGTTGATTTCGACAGAGTAATGGTAAGAATATGTATTAAGAAATGTGGAAGAAGAAGAAGAGGAGTGAAAAACCAGAAAATCAGATATAAAATTCGTTGAAACTAACCCCTATTTATAGAAGAACAACAACCATGTCCATTCATGAAGAGTTATGGCGAATAGACACTTCTTTTAAAATTTAAATTTTGAACTCAACAGACACCATGTCGACATGTGGTACTTGGGCATGTCGACATCCCAAAGGAATTTTTGATGTTTTGTTTTTCTTTGAAAATAACTTTTATTTTATATCAAAACTATTTTAAACTTTATAAATATACTTGACTATAGTTAAAATTCATAAGTAAATATAGAGAACAATATATATAGAATTTAACTATAATTTTATATTTAAATCTAAGTATAAATATTTAAAAGTTAAATGTATTATATTTAAAAGATAGTTTAAAATCAGGAGTAATTTTGACTTTGAAATTAAAGATAATTTTGAGGCTAAAATTATTTAAAATCAGGATAGAGGGTTTTGATGTTTTTAAAAGGAAAATTTTGAAATCATTTTGAAAACAAGATAATTTTGTAAAATCATTTTGAATAAAAGGTTAGTGCATACAAAACAATGTTCCACTAGATTTTTCGTAGGTTCCATCCTACTTAGGGTTCCATCCCTTTAACAGGCTCGAAGTGGATTCCATTCCACGAATAAATTGGACTTTAAGATGCCAGTGCTTTTCTATGAGTTTTAACAAAATTCCTAATAAAAATACTTAATCTTGTAACCTTGAACTCTTGATAATCTTGATACTCATGAGTCCTCTATCTTGATATCTTGAATCTCTATACTATACAGTCTTCATTCTTGGTACCTGCATGGTTAATACCTGCATATACATATATATCTAAACTTGTAATGTCAGTATTTATATTTATATCTATTCTAAGGTTGTTGTCATCAAAACTATCATCTCACGGACTAACAATATATACCATAGAATTTAAATAGATACTTAACCATATTACATAAAAGAAATCAAACTTTATTATTTAGCTTATTTTATAATACAAAACAAATTGTACATAGCTAAATCAATAATAAAATAGCATTTATATAACATCTAAAATCAATATCTGTATAGCCCTTATATTTCTTTACAAAACCATAAAAATCATTTCAAAAATAATTTTATATATATACCGCGGTGTCTGTATAAAAAAATTTATCCTATGGTCGAGTGTTACGAATATTTATCATTTCAATCCGCAATTTAAAATAAAAATGCGGTTATATATCATTTCAAACCACAATCCCGAATCATAATAAATGCATAACAACTTGCAGATTATGATGATATAAATAAAACATCCATTCATCCATCATAAAATCATACATCCATCACAATCATCATACAAAATAATCAATCAATATGATAATATATGATAGGTAATTAACTGGAAGTTATATTCAATAATAAATTAAATAACGATTTAACTTCAATAAATGCAATTAACTGAGATGATGATTTAAAATATACGAAACAGCCATAAATAAATGCATAATCACAACATAAATTAATTTACCAAACATAAGAAATTTTAGAAGTTGTGAGTGGGTTAAAACACTCACCTTTTGAATTTAAATTGAATTTAAATTCAATTTAAACTCAAAAATTGGACAGTCTCCAAATTCATCCAAACTAGTGTCAAAGTGTCCGGAATTCCAATATGAACCTAGCGGAGAAAACCGCGTGTGAAACAGACCTCGTATGTGGAAGTTATTCGAGTTAGAACGATTAAATATGGAATTTAAAAATAAAACAAAATAAAATTTAAAAGAAAAAGCATCAGCCACTCACCACGTCAGCACGCTCGTGCTTCTCGCTCTAGAAACGCCCGCTCATGAAACCTAATTTTTTTCAGATCGACTGCGTAAAACGAAGCCGCCTTACCACAATACAATACCACCGAGCCTCGCTTCGCCGCCTGCGACTTCGCCAGACCGTCGCTGGTCACTCCCCCCCAAGCTCAAGCGAACGCCACTCAACGCAAACTAGTTCAGCTGCCTTAAAAATCGTGAACCCTAATCCAAAATTGCGCAAGATTCAAGCGATGAACCAACGAACCAAACCCACCGATGAACTCCGCTTGACAAACTCTGCGAAACCCAAAAACTGTTTGGCGATCGGACAAGTTTGATTTTGACGTGATGAACGGCCGAAAATTGTTCTTCGATTTCTGAACAAACAATGCATCAAATCAAAAAACAAGCTGCAGATCTGAGTTACGCTCTTCGAGACCTTCGAATCCACATAAAATTGAATGGTATTTGAGGAGATTGAATCTTCACTTTGATTTTGATTTGCAATTTGAATTAGGGTTTGTCCGCCATTGAGGTGAGGAGGTGAGAACGAGTTGTACGTATAGAAAAAATGAAGAATAGAGGTTGCTAGGATTTATAGCAGGGTATTTATAGATAGAGTTGAAAAAGAATAGATGGATAAGATAGATATACGCGTTAATGACAAAGTAGCCCAAAAAGCCTGTTTCGACTCCGGAACGAAATTGGGTTAACACATATATCAAAATAGGTGTTTTAAAATATTTTAAATGCAATGGAAAAGGTTTCAAGTCCAAATTCCATTGTATGAAGAAGTTATGCAAAAATCAATATTTTTCAAATTGATTTCAATTTCGTTTATTTCAAGGCATTTCGAGTTCGTACGATCAAACGACAAGCCCAATCGCTACGAATATTGAAATCCTATAATAATTCACGGTTACGGATCAGATGAAACTGGTTTCGTCGAAATCCAAGTCAGTGGCCAAAATGGCTATTTTCCAGTTAATTAAATAAATTAAATATTAATTAGTTAAATCCAACTTTTCAAATTTCAATTCTTAAATTGATAAATTTCATCATTTTTAATTTCTCAATCATTCACAATGATTTAAACAAATTTAAATGTAAATTTAAAGTTGATTAACTTATCGATTTCAGTATTTTCCTCAATTCCATTCAATTCAGAAATTATAAATTTAATTTCCAAAATTTCTACTAAATTAAATTAAAAAATCATTATTCCATTCATTATTATCCAATAGATGGATTTAACATTGGATTCAAAACTATTACATAAATTTCCTCATATTGCATCTTCATTTCAAATAACGTATTATTTAGCTATTTCAATTTCATTTGATTGCAATTAAACCAATTATTGAATTTTACATTTCAATTAAATAAAATAAAGTTTGATTTCCATTATTCTTATCCAACTAATTGCTTTAATTAATTGGTATTTCACTAATTAAGTCAATTACTACAATTGCTTTCAAATTAAATTCTATGAATTAAACAAATAGATAATTTATACAATTGTAACCATTAAACTTTAATTACCTTTAAGTTTATTTCCTTCAACCCAATATTATAATTACTTACAGAACATTGATTTTATTCAATGACCATTTATTATAATTTAAATTTCTTAATTTAATTCAATGCTAACATTTTGTTTTCAGATATTCAATTTGTAGCTAAGTATACGTCTACATTATTTCCATTGATTTGAATTTCATTCAATTTGTTTATAGTCAACTTATATTAACATCACTACCTTTAATTTTAAATTATCAATTCATTCTTAAACCACTAACCATACCTTATTACCAAATATTATCTTAAATCTTCACTAATGTAATATTTAATTCCATTTATTTCAATAGGTTCCAATTAATGCTGATTGCGCTAAATTGGGTTTTAATCAACTTGCATTAATGTTATTACATTAATCTACGTCCAATTTCAATTAATATTCCCAATAAATTTATTTAGATTTCTATTACACCAATTTCTATCTTATAAATAAAATTTCCGTTTCCTTTTTAATTTACACCCACACTTTCCGTTATTATTTTAATTATCATTAAAGCACATTTAGTTATCTTTATTCTTCCCAACCAATTTCCATCTGTTATTATAACTTTACAATTTTTATAAATTCATTAATTGACATTTCATTCAACCTATTAATTATTAACCTAAATTAGCACTGTTACGTTTTAAATTATTAGCTTACAACAAGTGCTACCATTAGTTCATACACTAATTCATTCCATTTCCATTCATTATACATTATTTTATTAGTAAGTTAGCATTTTAAATTATTAATTTACCTTTTATATCTCATTATAAATTAGTGCACACATTAATTAAGATTTTAGATCAATTAATCATTTCATCTTGGTAACATTTTTATTACAATAAGAATATAATTAACATTTACACTGTTTCACTTCTTGGAATTACATCCAAGTTATTAACAATTAACTTACCAATCTTATCCAAGTTATTTTTCCCATTAATAATTCATTAAAATTTTATTTCCTTGAATATTAAGCTACCAAAATCTTATTAAATTAAGAAATTTAATTACCGAATTTACCGGGTCGTTACAATTGATCCTTAATTAATTAATCTTAATTAGTTATCCTATAATTACTTACATTGATTAATTATCCTTTAATTAATAACATTCATTAACTAACTAACCCTTTAATTAATTTCCTTAATTAATCCATACTTTAACTAATTACAATAAGTAATTAATCCTCAATTACTTCCATTAAATAATTATCATTAAATAAATCACATTTAGTAATTAGCCATTAATTATCCATCTAAATCAATCCTCCTTGATCAATTAATCTTTAATTTCATTAAGTAATTATCGTTAAATTAATTAATTAAATTAATTATCCCTTAACCATTCATATTTATTTAACCTTTAATTACTCTCGTTAATTTATTAATTACATTAATTAATGATCCTTTATTTGATTACATTAAGACCTTAATAAATCAAGATAAACAATTTACCTTAATTGGCTACTAGCTTATCATTTATCTTACTTAAATTAAATGTGTTCAAAATATTCCCTTGAGAACTCTTAATTGACTTAAAGCTTAATATACTAATTTTTAACACTTACTTTATCCCTTCACCTTATTATATTTTGAGGTACTTAGGGATTTAATTTAATTAATTAACCCATCATAATTATTCAAAACCAAACAAATTAAATTCGAAAACATTCTTATTTAGAAATCTAAAATTTGATAACTTGTTTACTAAAGCTCTACTTTTAAAACGGGTTAATAAGATTTCTTTACTTAAAAACTTGGTTTACCTCTTATCTTTCATAGCTTAATTCCCTAATCAAAGAACCCGAGCCTGTCTTATATTCTTCTCGAGCCAGTCCCGAACAGTCAAACCCTTTTCCACTCGATAACCACATGAATGACTCGAGAACGACAGCGAGACCAGATACAAATTTCCCGATCTCGGTCTTTTCCCCTCCTTCCTCCATTTCAAAGCTATTCTCCAGGCATATCAGAATATCACGTGCATGGGCATACGCAACCAGGTCACCTCCGACCACTGCTCCGACTATCCGCATGTCGACGATCCGCCCCTAAGTCGACCCGACCACCCAGGTCGATGAACCATTCACCAATTCAAAATCGAACAAAAGAACAACGGAAGTCTCTAAAACCCATCGCCAAGATTCACCTTGCCTCATCATTTCCGATCACTGGAGACCCGGCCTTTCTCCTGAATCTTCGCCTGCTCTCCATCTTCCTTTTCTCGCAACTCCGATTCAACTCGACGCGATGTCGATGCCACAAATGCCACAAAACCAACCATGAACAAAAACTCGGCTTAAACCCTCTATTTAACTCGTCGTGCCTCCACGACGTTCCAGAAATTCACCTATTATTTTTACTACGCTCCTAGATCCACGAGCAAGCTTCAGCCATGACCTCAAGTCACACCTCCTCGTCGATTGCCAGAATTTCCCATTCAACCAAAAACCGTTCATCTTGCGAAATCTCCTCACAAATATACTTAAAAATCTCGAATTCTATATTAAAAATCGTGATTTTAAATCACGAATCCAATTATACAATCGAGACTTGAAAATTTAATAATCAAATTTTGACTTGAATTGATTTTTCTACTGTAAATTTCTATTTCCTGGTTAATTACCAAAAATTATACTTATAAACATTTTTAAAAACAAGATTTGGTTAATACAATCAGTTTCCTTTTAATGATCATGATCTGAAAGACAATGAAGCAAAGGAAATTGATTTTTGAATTGAACTTTGAGACTGTAAACCAAAAACAGAGGTTATATATATTTACACAGGCATGCAATTGATCATCAGTAATTACATTGTAATTTCCAGGAAAAATACTTTTATAAATCTATACAAACCATATTTCTATCTTTATTTATCATTTCACAAGTAATCATGATGGATTTAATCTTAAACAGTTTAAAATTTTACTCACCTGTTTTTGAAAATAGCAGAGGAACATGCTTCCTTGATTTTAAATCCGGATCTTCATAGTTGATCTTGAATTGAGTTTGAATTTGTTTGTTTAAAGATTTAATCCTTGCTTTGCTTGATCAAGTTTGCACTAATCATTTTGATTTTATTTCCTTTCCACGTTGAGAAGAAAATGAAAACTGGTTTCAGGCTACAGTTTTTCTTCTTCTTTGATTTGTTTTTCTTTTTTTTTGCTTTAGAAAATGAACTAATAAAAGAAATGAGAGGGAGGGATGGAGAGGATTATATAACCTACTCTATCTTTTATTTGTTTAAAAATAAAAAGAAACTAAGGACACTTGTTAAAATCAACTTACACTTGTCATTAGATATAATTTTAGGCTTACATTTGTAGTTATGTATACATATTTCTTACATTTGTAATTCCATGTATTAATATGTTTTTAATATATATTTATATTATATTATAAATTTAGTTTTATATTTATTCATGTCTTAAGTGTATTAATATTTAAATTTCTCCTTAATTAATTTTAGAAGAAAATGATATAATATCCCAATTATACACTTAAAAATAATTATACAAGTTTAATATATCCTTTATAGAACCCTTTAAAGATAATGATATGAAAATAATCTTATAATTATAAAATCATATATGCATATTATTTTTAAATCCAATTTATTTTTAAGATTATTTACATTTGAATTTCAAATCCAAATTCTCTTTAAAATCTACCTATATACATATCCAAATATATTCTGATTATCAAAGTTTTATTTATTCAATCAAACAAAATCAGTATCTCAATAGAGAATAATATGTTAATTACTAATTTTCAGATGATCAAAATCTAGGTTATCACATTCCTTCCCCCTTTGAATCTTTTCATTCTCGAAAAGGAACGAAACTAGAATTTATTTAAAATGATTATTATCAGCTTATATTGTTCTTTGACCATTTCAACAATAAACCCTTCATTTAAGAATTTAAAAAACACTTTAAAATCTATATAATATTACCAAAACAGTTTCATAAAAATACTTTTTATAACTTGATGTTTACACAAGTCCATCCTTGTGCTCACAGAAATTCGGTCATACGTTAATCAGGTGTAGGACTGAAAATCTATAAGTACTTAGCAGATCCATTTTCAACACCCAGTGAAAATATTTGAAAAACATTTCAAAAACTTTACGAAGATAAGTTAGTTTGGAGATAAAATGAAATTCTGAAGATTAAATTGTTTAAAAGTTTTGAACTCTTTTTTGAATTTTGAAATAAGTTAAGTAGAGGTAATTTAAAATAGAATTTTGAAAATTTTAAGTTGTTAATTTAAAAGTAAACGTTAATTTGATTTAAGTAACTAAATCAACATTGGAAAATTTAATTCGAATTTATATAATTCGAGATGGTTTAAAGTTGAGATTTAAAATGAATTAGTTCAAATTGAATTTGCTTTAAACTAATCAGAATTATGATTGAAGATAGATAAGCATAAAATTCAAATGGAAAATTTGAATTGAATTAATTTGAAGTGAAATTGAAGTTGAATAAGTTTGTATTTCAAATGGAAATTAATTCGAATTTGGTTTATGTAACCCTTGCGATTTTTCGTTGCCGAAAAACCGAAATGTTATGGGTTTAAGAAAGAAGAAAGGAAGAAGAAGAGAAGAAGGTAGAAGATGAAAGGAGAGAAAACAGAAGATAGAAAATTTTAAAATAGAAGAAAAAGAGAATAGAAAATGGAACGGAACAGAAAACAACAGAACAACAGAATCTCACAATTCGCAGCGGAACAACATATAATAATAAATGAATAATCTTTAAACAAAGAACTATATCAGTTATTACATTATATTTCATTTCATTACATCATATCATCAGAGTGTACAACAACATACAACATCAAACAATAACAACAGCGGAAAAAGAGATATTATATACAAATAATACGCCATGCCATCCAGCTTGCCTCCAGCAACTCCTGAATATCCAGAATATCCTGATAAACCTTAACTCTTGACTGCCCGTGTGGAAATTGGTGGGTACCCAGAGTTTAGGAAGGAAAACAATAAACTCCGAGTCAGTCATGTGACTGGTGTGAGAACTCAAAACAGTTTATTTATCTTTAAAATCAAATAGAGAGATATTTTTAAATTCAATTCGCAATGCTTTTTAAAGATGAGACTACCATAAGGCCTCCCGCACACACACACATGCAAACGCAGAATCGGAGGAGATTTCTCCTTATGATAGTCAAAGATGCTTGATACGCATTTAAAATAACATTTGATATTATTATTAGTGCATAGTGTAGAGGAAAATCATTTCGAAAATAAAGATATAAATCTTAGCCAGCATAGACATTCCGCACTTATGCCTACTATAGCTACCATGTTCAATAGCAGGTTACCGCCACATTCCATAGCAGGTTATACAACTAATACCGTACAAGTCTCGTATTGTTTCTTTGGATTTCCAACAAATGGTCAGGCCAAGGAACTTCCCATTGCCACATGGAAACGCCTCTGGCTGGACGTCCCCGAAAACTTAACCAGCTCTCTGCCAACACAAGGCCGGGTTACCTTTATCACTAGGTAACTACTACACGAATATGACATCCCCCGGTCCCATTGGACCTTTTAACCGAGCGCTCGTCACCAACAACACCACACAGTAATAAATATAGTGTATCAACATGAGTAAGTATCTGGGCTCCATACCATGATACCACCCTTTCCAGAAGGAAATGCACATACCCTAAAGGGTGCTACCCCTCATAACCTTGCCGCATATTTCCTGTTTTGACCATTCCGGGGTGTGAGGCTCGACGAATTCACGTCCACAAAAACATACTTTATACAAAAGCCATGCTTTGGGTCAACAAATGATCAACACAATGATCACCAAAATAGACGATCAAACAAATGATCCTATCATAAATAATCAACACAATGATCATTTCAGCATCACTCAGCATGTCACATTACCAAATTGGGAATATATCGCTGATAACCTTCAACTACATAACCTCTGAGCTCGTACGTCTCAGAGAAGGGTGTTAAGCTAAAAGAATAAATTCTCCGCCACCAACAGAAATATATTTGAAAGAAATCTGCTTTATATCTCAATTTGTAATGTCAGACATACAATCCATACAAGTCTGTTCCGGGCTCGAACAGAACCGAAGGCACTTACAAAGAAGTCCTTGCAATCCGAATAATCTCTAATCACGTTCGGATTTCCCATCACATATGGAGATCTCTATACCGGGGATCAGCCAGTGCAGAGACAATCAACAAGAAACCCTTTCGCTTTCGAAAATATCCGGTCTTCAACACCGGTCTTCGAATGCAATTCATAACGACGTATCACATATTCGGAATGGGTTATACGACCCCAAGGTCCTTTCCCGGTTAACCCGAATAGTGAGCGCTTATTTTTTTTAAAAAATAAGTGTGGCATTCAATTTCAAATAAATCACAACAAATACCATTCAAAGGTAAATATCGATAGTCGGTTATTGAACTATCAATGGATATGCCAACATCACCGGATTCCAAATAATTTTCCAAATTATCTATTTCCCAAAAATATCTTTACTAGATATAAACTTTATTTCCATACTTTAAAAATAAATCAATATTTATTTTTGAACCCATTTTCCAATTTCATTTATAAATTCCTTATTGAATTTATATTCTAAAATATTTATGAATATACGATTTCCATTCGTTTTCAAATATTCATTTTCAATTTATCTTCAAAAAGATAAATTCCAAATATTCACTTAATATTGGAAAAGCATTTCTATACTTATTAAAAATAAGTAATTCATAGATCTTTTTATTTTCTATACTTAGAAAATATTTAATATACTCTAATCGAAATTAAGTATATATTTCATTTCTTAAGGAAATCATTCACTTAAACATATTTATTTGGGCAAAAACGAATGTTGCGTAAAACATCGTTACGACAACCCAAAATCACTAGTATAGGGATTCGAAATTAAAATAGATATATAAATCCCAATACTATGCAAAACATTTCCTTTCGGAAATCATTTACTATAACAACCGTGTTATAGTCCACCATTTCCTTTTATTTCTTGAAAACATCTATTTCAACAATAAATGTTGAAATCTATGGTTTCGAATCTCAACATCTTTTAAAACATCTTTAGATCGTTTTAATTCTATTTCAAACATCACTTCCAAAATAATTTCTTTAACAGAATATTCACTATTCAAAAACGTGAATATACCTTGTTAATAAATTTCATCACTTCTATTCATTTTATTTTAAGGAATTATTCACTGTCTAAAACATGAATATGACTCCATAAATAAATTAGAACAATTTACTTATCAAATAAGTCGTTTGCGAATTTATAAACAACGTTTATAAATTCTATTTCTATTTATTTTATATCAACTCCTTTTATAATTTCCTTTATTAACCTATCTCAATTCATATCACAATGATATATTAAAAATTCATATTATAAGTCAAATACTTATAATTTATTTATTTACAAAATCATTCCTTTAAACTTCATAAATTTTATAAATCTTATAACTTATAAGATTCATTCATTTATCCAAAATCTATCCTTTTCCATAACTTTATAAATTTTATAAACCTACTGCTTATAAAATTTCATTTATAACTTCACCGTTATAATTCTATAAATTTCATTCATTTATGAAATTCATTCACAATTCTTTCTAACACTTAGAAAAGCTCGTTTTACACTTCTAATATTTTTAATTTATAAATATCAATTTATAAATCTTTTAATATAAAACAATTTATATTACTATTTTTAAAATGTCTTTAAACCCCTTTATAATCTCATCATTTGATTTATAAAAATAATCTAATTTTATAAATCCTATTTTTAAACTTTTTATAATAAATTCAAAAATCCCAGTTTAAATTATTTTATAAAATCATCAATCCCATATTTTCAAAAATCAACTTTTAACTATATTTCTCAAAAATATAATTTTTATAACATTAAGATTATAACGTTTATTTATTTATAATGGATCAATTCCAAAAATATTTTATAAACGTATATTTCCAAAAATCACTTTAGAAATTCCTTAAAAAATCAAAATTGTTATTTTTAAACTTCAAAAATTGGATCCGACGATACGACACATCAATAGTCAATCACGACTTTCAAACATCATATATCATCCATGATAACAATCAAATATCACAATATATGAAATCAAATAAATATTTGTGAGGAATCCAGTTGGATCCCTCCAACCTGTTTCCCTGCATCCACAGACATTAGCACAATACCATTCCGTTTCAAGACGGAATATCGCGGTACATGGGATTTTATAAATATATATCCGCTTACTAACGGCGCAATAGAGTCTCATCCGCTAAAAAAATGCGGGAAATCAATCAACTGCAATATATACATATGCCAATATATATATATTGCTATATATAATATAATACCAATTCCACTTCGAGGTGGAATATCGCGGTATATGTGTGTAATAAATAACCTCCGCTTACTAACGGCGTATAGGGTCTATTCACATCCAATATATATATATATATATATATATATATATATATATATATAACAATCATCATTCAAGCATTCAATCAATACAGTCAAGCAAATTTTAAATCTAACTATTTAAAATTTAAATAAACAATAAAATTCCTTTTGAGTGAGAAATTCTCACCTTTTATTCCCGTTTGCCATCCACTTCCAATTCAACTTGTTTTCTTCATTTATACCTTGTATAAATATTTACACAATTTATTAATATTCGAATCAATCGAATAAATTAAATTTTCATTTGACAAATTTTAATTCATCCGTGATTTCTTTTTAATAGTTAAATTACTGATAGTTTCTTTTAACCCAATTTTCTCCTTTAATAAATTTATCTTAACTAAAAATTAAATTTTATTAACCAACTCTCTTTTAATAACTTTATCAATTTTTTTTTTAAACAAATCCCTTTTATAAAACAAGTTTTCCTTTTTATAATTTATTTAACTAAAATTAAATTTAAACAATTAAACTTCCATTAAAAATTTATTTTTTTAGTAACTTAAACGAATCAAATAAATATTTGTTAACGAGTTAATCACTTTAATGTAACTATTAAATATTCTTTCTAGGTTTAAACATGATAACAATATTTAATTTCAATTTATTTTTAAAACTAAGTTTTCCTTTCTTTTAATAAATTTAATTAACCAGTGGCCTTTATTTTAAATCAATTCCTTTTAGTAAATTAACCAAACATTTAAATTTTATACTAATTCTCTTTTTATACACACTTTTCACATTCTAAAAATAATATTCCTGTCTTTAAAATTTTAACTTCAACAATTTATCAAATCCACTTGAATATTTATTTTCATTTAACAGATTATTTTTAGTGACTTAAAATAGGTTAACTAAATAAATCTATCACCTTATTATTTTAGTTTTAACATAACTTTATAAATCCAAATATTCGACCTTGTATAACAATTTTATAAAATTCTTTAATGTCTGAAATAAATCGAATAACCAATTTTTCCTATTCCAATTTAATTAACCGATGGTTTTGCTTTTAAACCAGTTTCTTTTAATAAAATTTGTTAAATTAAAAATTTACTCTAAAACTCAATTTTCTGCTAATATACCTACTTATTTCTTTTTAAATTAAAATAGATATTTCTTAACTTAATTTAGTACTTTTAATTTTAAACAAATCTTTCTTAACAATTTCTAAAAAATTAAATAAGTTAATTAAATGAATTAAACACCCTAACTAAATTATTTTATCAACCTAGTAAAGCAAATATTATTATACCTTACTGTTTTTAAACCTTTTCAACAGATTTTTTTTTCTACTGCATATATTTTAATATCAAATCAGAAAATAATTAAATCAATACCTGCTGCAATTACGACCTCGTTCCTGATCATCCACAGCATCGTTCGAACGCAGATCCCACCATTGCCAACCACGAATCCCCTGTGCTCCATCGATCGGCATCCACGACAACCCACATCCCCAAATCCCTACGCGCGCCATTGCCAAGATCTACACGCGCGACCTTGTCGTCGCTGCCGCAACCCCACGACGCCTCACGCTCGCGTACCAGATCATGACGCAAATGACCCCACAGTTGCGTGCTCTACAAATCCCTAATCGAGTTCACGGCACCACGATTTTGACCGCGACCCCCATGAATCGCGACAGCCCAAATCGCGTCGCCTATCGCGCGTACGCACGCTCGAACATGTCGTAGTTAGCAATAGGAATCGCGAGCTTTTCCTGGACATCGAACCGAAAAGTAAGGAGGGGGGCGATTTGATTTCGAATGAGATTAAGGGCTTCGGCCATTAATATTTTGAAGCCGTCGTGATTTCATCACTGAGATTCAATTTTTTTTTTGTTTTGAACAGATAAAGGAAGGGAGGGGATACTTAAACGTGAAGAAGGTATGCTTGGCACGATTTCTATCGTGAATTTAGGCATAAATTTAGGCGTGGTTAAAGGAAGAACGTGCTGTGTTTGACTAAAATTTAAATTTAAATTTAAATTGAATTTGATTTAAATTTTCGACGCGTTTACTCAACGTACGCTCACATATAAACTCCAAAAAATACGAAATTTGAAACCCTAGAATAATTCAATATTCCGGACCCAATGGAACTGGTTTCGTCGAATTCCGAGACTGTGCCTCGGACAGCTATTTTAAATATCGATTCAAACAATATAAATTTCAAAACTGAACAAATCACTTCCAAATTAAATCCTGAAGCTTCTAAAATCTTCAGTACTATCAATATGAATTTTACAAGCCTTTGAAATATTTTTAATTGGCTTAAAATTTGAAGATCAAATTTTTATTCAACTCTCTATAGATTAAATTCTATAATTTAACCGCCAAATTCAAAGTTATATTGAAAATTCAATCCAAACCATCATTCAAATATTTAAAATAAATTAAATATTCTCAATTTAAATTGTTCAAAATCCTGGGTCGTTACAATCTTTCCCCCTTAAAAGAATTTCGTCCCGAAATTACAAGTTAAGAAGAATGCCCTTATCCCGACTATTATTTTTCACAATCCAAATAGTTTTATCAACTTACTAGCCTAAATCTTTTTATTAAAGATTCATTTTCATTTCAACTAACTTTCCAACTCCAATTATAGGTTTCAAACAATATTGTTTTTCTAACCATTCAAATTTAAATTCAAATTCAAATTTCAAACTTTCAAATTTTTTTAAAAAAAATTTTCTAACACCCTAAATTTTCGAAAAATTTCGCCAGCGTTTCCTTTGCGCGGCTCGATCGGTACGACTACAAATGGCACTACGGCCCCTCAGAATCAAAAAGAAAAGAGAAAAGCCAAGTGGCTAGAGAAGAAAGTCATCAAATCTCATACTGAAATTGAAATACGTACCTTTTTGTCGAGCAATTCAATTTTTATCTTTGAAATCAAAATCTCAATTCCTTTATACACCTGTATAATCTGCTAGTAGTAGCATCTAAATCCAACATTCAAACCATTTTGCAAATTCTATTACAAAATTTTCAACATATGTTTCTTATACATTTTTACTTCACTATTGAAGTTATATATTCATTTCATTCAATTTTACTCTTCAATTCAATTTCATTCACAATTTAAATTCCATTTGAATTCAATTCACAATTTGAAATTCCATTCGAATTTAATTCTCAATTCTAAATATTGAATTCTATCGATTTACTTTCATTTGCTAATTCATATTACTACTTTAAATTAGTTTTGTTCACTAATTCATTTCAATATTTCAATTCATCTCGAATTTACTTAATTACTAACAAAGAGAATTTCAATTTCTATATTCAATTCATTCCATTTGAAATTGTTTCACAAATGAATAAATTATCAAGTTAATTTACTTGAATTCAATCCACTTTTTTTTTAATTCCATATACTAATGATAATAATTCAATATCATCACTTCTAACAATCATGCAACCATATACTATAACAATTCATAGAAAAATCATTTCTTTTCTACACAAAATAGTTTTGGGCAAAATTATTTTATTTACCCGATTCAAAAACAATTTTATATTCACTAACAAATACGCGCTCATATCTATAATTACACTCAAACTCATTCTAGAGTACTGCTGACTCTATCTCTAACGAGTAATACCCAACAGAACCATGGTTGTCGCTTAACCATATGCTCTGATACCAAATGTAACGCTTGCGATTTTTCGTTGCCGAAAAACCGAAATGTTATGGGTTTAAGAAAGAAGAAAGGAAGAAGAAGAGAAGAAGGTAGAAGATGAAAGGAGAGAAAACAGAAGATAGAAAATTTTAAAATAGAAGAAAAAGAGAATAGAAAATGGAACGGAACAGAAAACAACAGAACAACAGAATCTCACAATTCGCAGCGGAACAACATATAATAATAAATGAATAATCTTTAAACAAAGAACTATATCAGTTATTACATTATATTTCATTTCATTACATCATATCATCAGAGTGTACAACAACATACAACATCAAACAATAACAACAGCGGAAAAAGAGATATTATATACTAATAATACGCCATGCCATCCAGCTTGCCTCCAGCAACTCCTGAATATCCAGAATATCCTGATAAACCTTAACTCTTGACTGCCCGTGTGGAAATTGGTGGGCACCCAGAGTTTAGGAAGGAAAACAATAAACTCCGAGTCAGTCATGTGACTGGTGTGAGAACTCAAAACAGTTTATTTATCTTTAAAATCAAATAGAGAGATATTTTTAAATTCAATTCGCAATGCTTTTTAAAGATGAGACTACCATAAGGCCTCCCGCACACACACACATGCAAACGCAGAATCGGAGGAGATTTCTCCTTATCATAGTCAAAGATGCTTGATACGCATTTAAAATAACATTTGATATTATTATTAGTGCATAGTGTAGAGGAAAATCATTTCGAGAACAAAGATATAAATCTTAGCCAGCATAGACATTCCGCACTTATGCCTACTATAGCTACCATGTTCAATAGCAGGTTACCGCCACATTCCATAGCAGGTTATACAACTAATACCGTACAAGTCTCGTATTGTTTCTTTGGATTTCCAACAAATGGTCAAGCCAAGGAACTTCCCATTGCCACATGGAAACGCCTCTGGCTGGACGTCCCCGAGAACTTAACCAGCTCTCTGCCAACACAAGGCCGGGTTACCTTTATCACTAGGTAACTACTACACGAATATGACATCCCCCGGTCCCATTGGACCTTTTAACCGAGCGCTCGTCACCAACAACACCACACAGTAATAAATATAGTGTATCAACATGAGTAAGTATCTGGGCTCCATACCATGATACCACCCTTTCCAGAAGGAAATGCACATACCCTAAAGGGTGCTACCCCTCATAACCTTGCCGCATCTTTCCTGTTTTGACCATTCCGGGGTGTGAGGCTCGACGAATTCACGTCCACAAAAACATACTTTATACAAAAGCCATGCTTTGGGTCAACAAATGATCAACACAATGATCACCAAGATAGACGATCAAACAAATGATCCTATCATAAATAATCAACACAATGATCATTTCAGCATCACTCAGCATGTCACATTACCAAATTGGGAATATATCGCTGATAACCTTCAACTACATAACCTCTGAGCTCGTACGTCTCAGAGAAGGGTGTTAAGCTAAAAGAATAAATTCTCCGCCACCAACAGAAATATATTTGAAAGAAATCTGCTTTATATCTCAATTTGTAATGTCAGACATACAATCCATACAAGTCTGTTCCGGGCTCGAACAGAACCGAAGGCACTTACAAAGAAGTCCTTGCAATCCGAATAATCTCTAATCACGTTCGGATTTCCCATCACATATGGAGATCTCTATACCGGGGATCAGCCAGTGCAGAGACAATCAACAAGAAACCCTTTCGCTTTCGAAAATATCCGGTCTTCAACACCGGTCTTCGAATGCAATTCATAACGACGTATCACATATTCGGAATGGGTTATACGACCCCAAGGTCCTTTCCCGGTTAACCCGAATAGTGAGCGCTTATTTTTTTAAAAAAATAAGTGTGGCATTCAATTTCAAATAAATCACAACAAATACCATTCAAAGGTAAATATCGATAGTCGGTTATTGAACTATCAATGGATATGCCAACATCACCAGATTCCAAATAATTTTCCAAATTATCTATTTCCCAAAAATATCTTTACTAGATATAAACTTTATTTCCATACTTTAAAAATAAATCAATATTTATTTTTGAACCCATTTTCCAATTTCATTTATAAATTCCTTATTGAATTTATATTCTAAAATATTTATGAATATACGATTTCCATTCGTTTTCAAATATTCATTTTCAATTTATCTTCAAAAAGATAAATTCCAAATATTCACTTAATATTGGAAAAGCATTTCTATACTTATTAAAAATAAGTAATTCACAGATCTTTTTATTTTCTATACTTAGAAAATATTTAATATACTCTAATCGAAATTAAGTATATATTTCATTTCTTAAGGAAATCATTCACTTAAACATATTTATTTGGGCAAAAACGAATGTTGCGTAAAACATCGTTACGACAACCCAAAATCACTAGTATAGGGATTCGAAATTAAAATAGATATATAAATCCCAATACTATGCAAAACATTTCCTTTCGGAAATCATTTACTATAACAACCGTGTTATAGTCCACCATTTCCTTTTATTTCTTGAAAACATCTATTTCAACAATAAATGTTGAAATCTATGGTTTCGAATCTCAACATCTTTTAAAACATCTTTAGATCGTTTTAATTCTATTTCAAACATCACTTCCAAAATAATTTCTTTAACAGAATATTCACTATTCAAAAACGTGAATATACCTTGTTAATAAATTTCATCACTTCTATTCATTTTATTTTAAGGAATTATTCACTGTCTAAAACATGAATATAACTCCATAAATAAATTAGAACAATTTACTTATCAAAATAAGCCGTTTGCGAATTTATAAACAACGTTTATAAATTCTATTTCTATTTATTTTATATCAACTCCTTTTATAATTTCCTTTATTAACCTATCTCAATTCATATCACAATGATATATTAAAAATTCATATTATAAGTCAAATACTTATAATTTATTTATTTACAAAATCATTCCTTTAAACTTCATAAATTTTATAAATCTTATAACTTATAAGATTCATTCATTTATCCAAAATCTATCCTTTTCCATAACTTTATAAATTTTATAAACCTACTGCTTATAAAATTTCATTTATAACTTCACCGTTATAATTCTATAAATTTCATTTATTTATGAAATTCATTCACAATTCTTTCTAACACTTAGAAAAGCTCGTTTTACACTTCTAATATTTTTAATTTATAAATATCAATTTATAAATCTTTTAATATAAAACAATTTATATTACTATTTTTAAAATGTCTTTAAACCCCTTTATAATCTCATCATTTGATTTATAAAAATAATCTAATTTTATAAATCCTATTTTTAAACTTTTTATAATAAATTCAAAAATCCCAGTTTAAACTATTTTATAAAATCATCAATCCCATATTTTCAAAAATCAACTTTTAACTATATTTCTCAAAAATATAATTTTTATAACATTAAGATTATAACGTTTATTTATTTATAATGGATCAATTCCAAAAATATTTTATAAACGTATATTTCCAAAAATCACTTTAGAAATTCCTTAAAAAATCAAAATTGTTATTTTTAAACTTCAAAAATTGGATCCGACGATACGACACATCAATAGTCAATCACGACTTTCAAACATCATATATCATCCATGATAACAATCAAATATCACAATATATGAAATCAAATAAATATTTGTGAGGAATCCAGTTGGATCCCTCCAACCTGTTTCCCTGCATCCACAGACATTAGCACAATACCATTCCGTTTCAAGACGGAATATCGCGGTACATGGGATTTTATAAATATATATCCGCTTACTAACGGCGCAATAGGGTCTCATCCGCTAAAAAAAATGCGGGAAATCAATCAACTGCAATATATACATATGCCAATATATATATATATTGCTATATATAATATAATACCAATTCCACTTCGAGGTGGAATATCGCGGTATATGTGTGTAATAAATAACCTCCGCTTACTAACGGCGTATAGGGTCTATTCACATCCAATATATATATATATATATATATATATATATATATATATAACAATCATCATTCAAGCATTCAATCAATACAGTCAAGCAAATTTTAAATCTAACTATTTAAAATTTAAATAAACAATAAAATTCCTTTTGAGTGAGAAATTCTCACCTTTTATTCCCGTTTGCCATCCACTTCCAATTCAACTTGTTTTATTCATTTATACCTTGTATAAATATTTACACAATTTATTAATATTCGAATCAATCGAATAAATTAAATTTTCATTTGACAAATTTTAATTCATCCGTGATTTCTTTTTAATAGTTAAATTACTGATAGTTTCTTTTAACCCAATTTTCTCCTTTAATAAATTTATCTTAACTAAAAATTAAATTTTATTAACCAACTCTCTTTTAATAACTTTATCAATTTTTTTTTTAAACAAATCCCTTTTATAAAACAAGTTTTCCTTTTTATAATTTATTTAACTAAAATTAAATTTAAACAATTAAACTTCCATTAAAAATTTATTTTTTTAGTAACTTAAACGAATCAAATAAATATTTGTTAACGAGTTAATCACTTTAATGTAACTATTAAATATTCTTTCTAGGTTTAAACATGATAACAATATTTAATTTCAATTTATTTTTAAAACTAAGTTTTCCTTTCTTTTAATAAATTTAATTAACCAGTGGCCTTTATTTTAAATCAATTCCTTTTAGTAAATTAACCAAACATTTAAATTTTATACTAATTCTCTTTTTATACACACTTTTCACATTCTAAAAATAATATTCCTGTCTTTAAAATTTTAACTTCAACAATTTATCAAATCCACTTGAATATTTATTTTCATTTAACAGATTATTTTTAGTGACTTAAAATAGGTTAACTAAATAAATCTATCACCTTATTATTTTAGTTTTAACATAACTTTATAAATCAAAATATTCGACCTTGTATAACAATTTTATAAAATTCTTTAATGTCTGAAATAAATCGAATAACCAATTTTTCCTATTCCAATTTAATTAACCGATGGTTTTGCTTTTAAACCAGTTTCTTTTAATAAAATTTGTTAAATTAAAAATTTACTCTAAAACTCAATTTTCTGCTAATATACCTACTTATTTCTTTTTAAATTAAAATAGATATTTCTTAACTTAATTTAGTACTTTTAATTTTAAACAAATCTTTCTTAACAATTTCTAAAAAATTAAATAAGTTAATTAAATGAATTAAACACCCTAACTAAATTATTTTATCAACCTAGTAAAGCAAATATTATTATACCTTACTGTTTTTAAACCTTTTCAACAGATTTTTTTTTCTACTGCATATATTTTAATATCAAATCAGAAAATAATTAAATCAATACCTGCTGCAATTACGACCTCGTTCCTGATCATCCACAGCATCGTTCGAACGCAGATCCCACCATTGCCAACCACGAATCCCCTGTGCTCCATCGATCGGCATCCACGACAACCCACATCCCCAAATCCCTACGCGCGCCATTGCCAAGATCTACACGCGCGACCTTGTCGTCGCTGCCGCAACCCCACGACGCCTCACGCTCGCGTACCAGATCATGACGCAAATGACCCCACAGTTGCGTGCTCTACAAATCCCTAATCGAGTTCACGGCACCACGATTTTGACCGCGACCCCCATGAATCGCGACAGCCCAAATCGCGTCGCCTATCGCGCGTACGCACGCTCGAACATGTCGTAGTTAGCAATAGGAATCGCGATCTTTTCCTGGACATCGAACCGAAAAGTAAGGAGGGGGGCGATTTGATTTCGAATGAGATTAAGGGCTTCGGCCATTAATATTTTGAAGCCGTCGTGATTTCATCACTGAGATTCAATTTTTTTTTTGTTTTGAACAGATAAAGGAAGGGAGGGGATACTTAAACGTGAAGAAGGTATGCTTGGTACGATTTCTATCGTGAATTTAGGCATAAATTTAGGCGTGGTTAAAGGAAGAACGTGCTGTGTTTGACTAAAATTTAAATTTAAATTTAAATTGAATTTGATTTAAATTTTCGACGCGTTTACTCAACGTACTCTCACATATAAACTCCAAAAAATACGAAATTTGAAATCCTAGAATAATTCAATATTCCGGACCCAATGGAACTGGTTTCGTCGAATTCCGAGACTGTGCCTCGGACAGCTATTTTAAATATCGATTCAAACAATATAAATTTCAAAACTGAACAAATCACTTCCAAATTAAATCCTGAAGCTTCTAAAATCTTCAGTACTATCAATATGAATTTTACAAGCCTTTGAAATATTTTTAATTGGCTTAAAATTTAAAGATCAAATTTTTATTCAACTCTCTATAGATTAAATTCTATAATTTAACCGCCAAATTCAAAGTTATATTGAAAATTCAATCCAAACCATCATTCAAATATTTAAAATAAATTAAATATTCTCAATTTAAATTGTTCAAAATCCTGGGTCGTTACAGTTTAGGAATTGAAGTTAATTTAAATTGGATTGAGATTGAATCAATTTAAATGGAAGTGGAATTTGGTAATTGATTGGAAATGAGGATTGGGAATTGAACAGTTTGGCTCTGAACTATTTTTCAGATAAATTGATTTAACATAAACTGTTTTAAATTTATTTTCCTTGCTATTTACTATACAACCTTTCTTTTTAAACCCCAAACTATCTTATACTTATTTTACAATTATTTTGGAAATTAATTACTACTATACATCTGTTTTACAAACTAATTACTATTTTACAACTATTTTGTATCTATCCAACTATTTCACAAGTATTTAACCATTTTACAACTATTTTATAATTACTTAACTATTCTACAACTATTTTGCAACTAATAACTATTTTTCAACTACTTATTTATTTTAAAAAAAAATCAAGCTATTTTCTAATACAAGTTGGTCAGAGTGCAAACTGTCTATAATTGAATGCCAACTGAGATAAGAATTGAAGTGTTAACCCAAATGGAAAATTGGAAGCAATTGTGGAATAGTGAATGGAATCAAAATGAAGGTTAATAAAAAGAGAATTGATTTAGCTAATGATCAATGAAGATAAATACACAGGATATACGTATACTATTCTATTCGCATAATGATTTGATCCAAATTCGAGCACAGAATTTCGAGATAGTATATCGATCCGAGATAGGTTTTTTCACTCGATTTTCGACAACAAACCTTGAAAATGGATTTTTGATTGATTCTGGATATTCTATATCATAGTTAGGCTATGCAAGGAGAATGACAGTTTCTGATCAGGAAAACAGATCTGAGTCCGCACTAGGAAGTCGGGTGGACGATACTAGCTCGGAAATGAAATTGTGTGATCGAGTGAGCAATCAGATTTAATATTGCGTACAGATAGTATAAGTACGTCATACGTGCTTAAATGAAATTGATATTGAAATTTTGAAAGAAATGAGAAATGATTTTGAAAAGAAAAGTATATTTTGAGAAATATACATGAATAAAGGTGGAAGTTGGATATCTTTTTGAAATTCACTTTGTGGAAAGTTAGTGATATGGCAAGTAACTTTATAAAAGAAAGTCAAATTTGAATGTTGATTTGGCATGGTAAAGTTATATATATTGTTATATTTGATAAGCTCCCTCTGTGTTGAATCTAAAACCAGAAGAAAAGAGTTTTTGAAAATATTTGAAGTATAAAAGGAGAATATATATAACTGATCCAAAGATTATTTTCAAGATTGGAAAGGATAAGTTGTGTGTGTATATATATATAAATGGATTTTATGAAAATGATTTTGGGAAAGATTTTGAAACCTATGGATTTGGAAAAGGCTTTTGATTTTTGGAAAAATCAAAATTTGGGGAGTTTGGAAAGCCAAGTCTGGAACTATTGATTTGAGATATCGATTTTGCGTAAAGGAGATTTTGATGTAAATCATAAAGGGTATGATTTGAAAGATACTATATGTGTATAGTATAAAATGTTTTGAGATTGGCTCCAGAGAAAAAGGCACTCCCATTGGAATGAACTTCATTAGGAGGTCCACATGATGGGTCTGCCTTGAGCCCTAAGGGAGAGGCTCTAAATTGAATCTCGGGAGGAAGTCCGGAGAAACTAAAGTTTCTGAGGATTATGTATAGTGGGTATCGAAAGTCGGGGGTGCTGATGCCTACAGAGACATTTGGGTTATGCTATGATGACAGTGTAACTCGATGTCACTGCGATCTACTATGGACCATAGCGGAAGTCGTGTGTTCCGTGAGAGCCAACAGTCTACGTTTGATTTTGCCACAATGACAACGTAACATTGGTAGACTGCAACCTATGGTGACAAAGGGAAAGTCGAGAGGTCATGAGAGCCTAAGGCTACATTGGGACTTGACCGATGTAGTCTGCGACCTATGTGGGAGAGGTGAAGTTTCATTTGTCAGCGAAAATCGAGGGCGTTGATGCCTACAGTTACATGGACTTTTGCCGTGATGGAAATGTAACCTGGGATGTAACTGCGATCTACGGCGAGTTCCATGGCGTAATCGAGGGGCGCGGAGTGCCTACAGTTATCTGTGGATATTGCTGGGATGACAACATAACCATCGGGTTAATTGCGACCATGGAAGGGGGTGAAGATTTTCAGAACATTCTCACCAAAGATATTTCCTCTATTTCAAAAATGTTTTCTATATTTTCATACAGTTTTCGAAAATGTTTCCCCAAGTATGTTCACTAGGTGTTGAAAACGGGTCTGCTAAGTACTTATAGATTTTCAGTCCTACGCCTGATCAACGTATGACCGAATTTCTATGAGAAAAAGGATGGACTGCTTGAGACATCAAGTTATAAAAAAGGTAATTTTATAAAGCTATTTTCATGGTATTATATAGATTTTAAAGTATTTTAAGTTTTGAATAAAAAGGAGTTTATAGTTAAAAACGTTTAAAGGATAATTTTAAATTCTGGTTCCGTTCCTTTTCCAGGACGAAAAGATTTAAAGGGGGGAGAAATATGATAACCCGGATTTTTGAACATCAGTTAATTGATAATTAACTAATTCTAATTGAAACACTGATTTAAGTTGAACAAGTAATTCAGATAATAAATATTGATTTTGATAATCTTCTAATATATTTTCATTTCAGAACAAAATTAATACGATAGCTATTATTTATATATATGTTCGACATTGATTGCTAATGTATATATATATATATATACTCACGTTGTGAATGGAAAGTTTGGGTTTGAATTTAATATACCATGATTTTTTTATGAAGTTAATTAAAGTTAAATTGAATATTTTTAACACTAGTACCTATTTATAGTTATCAATTTAAGTAAATAGTTTAAGCTTAAATAGGATTTAATAAAAAGGGTTAATATACTTTCATTTTAATTTAACATGAATAAATGTATGTGTATAATGTAAACACTTAAAACAATAGATAAATTAAGGAAAGAACAAATTACATAATTTATAAAACTTAAGTAATTAAGAGAAATATATATATTTAAAAACAGGAAATTTTCCTCAAGGATAGTTTTTAGGGCTTTTTTGGATGTAGGACAGCCTGCTAATCATTTTCTTTAAAGGACAAAGTATCATTTTTTTCTTTCCAGCCCACTTTCGCACGTTTCTTCTTCTTCCTTTCGATCAAAATTTTCAGTCGCGATCATATATCTCTCTCGCAATAAAAATACCGATCTACTTCGTTCGATTATTTCAATTTCGTCCTTCTGAAAATTGTTGTTCATCGATCATTTTTTTCTTGCGCCCGTTTTGTTAATCTCGTTTTTTTCATGTTTGTACCGTGATCTCGTTTTTCTTCAAATTGTATTAATTAGGTATGCTTATATTACTCTATTTTTTGTTGTTTTTCTATTTGAGTTAAAAAAAATTGGCCGTGATTTCTAATTGTGTTCAGTTTTACAAATGATATGCAGTGTTGTTGTTCTCATTGTTTGTTCGTTCATCTATGGAAAATTGTGGCAGTAGCAACAGGTTTTTTATTATTATTCGTTTCTTTATGCAGTGTTGTATTTTAATTTACTTTTAATTTAATTTATCTTGCATTTTCTTGCATTAATGTTGAGATGATTGGAAAAGTATTATTGCTTTGGTTGTATATAAAGTTGTGATAAAGTGGAAAAGTATCATATTTTAGTTTCAGTTTTTGGGTATCATTTTTATTTTTTCTTAGTATCATCTTTTTATTATCAGTAACTAGGTTTCGGTTTTGTGTACGGTAGGTATCAGTTTTGTGAAATCGAATAATTAATGTTTTAAATTGAACATATTTTTACTAATGTTTATTTTTTATTTTTTTTGGCAGTGGGGATAACAGTCTTCTTTGTCTGTTTGTGTTGAATAATAACACTTTTAGCACTTGATTGTCTATTGATTGCTCTTTGTATGATTTGAAGAATGAGATATAATCTTGTGATGGTTGAAAAAGTATCATTGATTGGGTTGTATATAAGCTTGTGATAGAGTGGAAATGTATCATATATTAGGTTCAGTTTTCTGGTATCATTTTTATTTTTTCTTAGTAACAATTTTTCTGATTATCAGTAACTAGGAATTAGTTTTTTATACCTTAGGTATCAGTTTTCTGAAATGAAAAAAATAATGTTCTAAATTGAACATGTTTTTACTAATGTTTTTTTTGGCAGTGGTGATAATGTGGCGTAGGTTGACAATCAGTTAAGTCTAAAGAAGGATTTTCATATTTTCAGAACAAGCAAAACAGATGTGGCGAGTGCAAAGCAGTTTGGTCATAATAAACGGAATTGTCAAGCTTCAAAGATGATATGATTTGATTTTCCATTTTGAATTTGTTCAGATTAATAAGTGGATGTGTGACTTGTTTTGGTGGTTTATTATAATTGAACCTTTTGTTATTAATTTATATTTAGTATAGCATATTATCTAATCGATTTTAATTTCAAGTATTTTGTATAAGTGATAGTATCAATTTGCGTCAGTTAAATGTTTTTACAGTATCAGTTCTGGTGTTTGTTTTTACAAGTAAGAGCAGCTTTGTTTTAAGAACAGAACATCATTACTTCATAAGTATCAAATTGCAACAAAACATCATTACTTTACAAGTACAAATTTCAATAGAATTACATTACTTTACAAGTATCAAATTTAATTGTGAAACATCACGATGTGAATTCAATTTTTTCCTTTTCTTTCTTCTTCTAAGCTTGATATGTATTTAGATAGACTCCAGCAATGTTCATCATCTGTCAATATTGCATGTACAATCTTTGCTCTTGTGGATAATATTTCCTTCTTTTCAAGTACTATTAGTATTCTGCTTTTGTTCAGTGAAACGATGAATATCATTACAAATATTCCACAATCATGTCCGTCGAAGCCAAAATGTAATGTTAGTATCAATTTGCATAAGTTGTATTATCAGGTTTACAATTAATACAAAACATTGAATTTCAGGGATAATGGTACAAGCATATAGTATGCTTTGAATTAAAATATTTAACAGTTTTACTAGCACACTTAGTATCGATTTGTGTATGAATTTTTGCGTTTGTAGTTATTTCTTTGAGGTATATTTGCTAAATATTTTGTTTTATTTTTTATTATGTAGTTATCTTTTTTGTTTTTGTAGGTGACAATTTTGTTTCGGTAGGTATCAGTTTCATTTATGTAGGTATCAGTTTTGTTTCTGTGGGTATCGGTTTCTTTTATGTATGTATCAATTTTCTTCCTGTAGTAACTGTTTTATTTCTGAACTAAATGTTTTTTGAAATTGAGAGATAATATTTTTCAATATTTTGTTATGAATCAAATTCAATTAAATATAAAAGGCATATAGTGATGTATAGAATTATGTATGAAATGTTATAATGCAAAAACATATATAATTTGAATAATGAGAAACTTTCAATTAATTATGACTAGTAGTTTCAATTGTATTGTTCATTTTGTTGTCAGTAGATATCATTTTAACCAAAAAAACTTGCGTGTCTTCTGCTTATTGTGCACACTTTATTTGTTGGATATCATCTGGTTTCACCTCCATGCCTACTATGTTATTGCTTTTCCATATTTCTTTGTGCATTTTTTTCTATTTTTTGTCTCAAATAAAGACAAATGTTAAAAAGTTAGGTCATATTCACCTTTTTTATTCGTGATAAGTAATTTTTTTAAAAGAAAGAGAAATCTCATACCAATTTTATAGCTTCTTTTAAACTGGATGTGAATTAACAAAATCATCATCATCCTATTATTTCAAAACAAAGACAATAAGTAATTTGTGGAACAAATTATGTTGAAATGTAACAATAGGTTGCGTATTAGCTGCAGTGAAATATCTTCAGTCAAATATGTAACGATTTCAAGTTTGCAATAACTAGATATCAGTTTGCAGTAAATAGGTATCAATTTATACTATGTAGTTATCAGTTTTTTGTATCTACATCTTTTTTCCCTTCTTTTTTCTGAGATTTTTCTTGCACTAGAGGTAGGTTTTCCTCTTCTATCATTGCGTTTTCTTCTTGAATATCTTCTGTTGGAAGTGATTCGATATTTTGATTTTCACTTTGTTTTTCATTTCCGACGTAGTTAGATTTTCATCGACTGTCGATTATTGTGCTCGTTGATCATCGACTGTTGAATTTTAAGGTTCTGTTGGAGATGTAGATTTATTTCTGGTTTGCTGTGCCATTTTTTCTTTCGAGGAAAACTTTCGTCGAATTCTAGGTGAAAGGAAGGAAGAGGAAGACGAGCAAAATACTTTGTTTTGTTTGAAATTGTATCCGGGCTTTGGGCTTTGTCCTTACGGTAAAAATTTTGTGCGCGTGTCCTTATGACTAATTATTTACTTTAATTTGTCCTTTAAAATTATTTCCCCAAAATAAAAATAAGTTGACATTTGTTAGATAAGAAAACATGCTTTAAACATTTGTAACTCGTGTAACATGCAAATTTATAAGTGGCTTACTTTTCCTTTTGGTTTGAAAATTTAATAAATGTTTAAAAATAAAATAAAAGAAAGAGGACAGGTTCAGTTCAAGGCATTTTCCATTTCTCTTTTCTAAAACTCTTCTTTCATCTTTTAACTAAAAACTAAAATTAAAAAAGAAAACCAAGGCCTGTTTCAATGTTTTCAACCTGATCAAAGCTAGTAGATTCAAAGATCAATTCAAAACAACAACTGTTTCAAGCTTTTAATTTAAGCAAATTCAAGTTGCCAGCCAAATCAAAACCTGTTTTATGTTCAACCTGATCTAAAATGGTAAGATCAAGCTAGGTGCAAATTCAAGAAAATCAAGTTTCAGTTTAAATCAAATTTCTACGCTCTGTTTTCTTTAAACAGGTGGGTAAACATTATTTAAAAAACTTAAGTGAATAAATTTCTGTTGCATGTGAATTTCAGTGATGAAGATTGCTTTGCATGTATGTATATATAAGTAAAATCTCTGTATATATGTATCTGTTTTAAGTTTGCATGTCTGTTGCATGTGTATATCTCTGTTCATAGTTCAAAGCTTAAAGTTTTGATCAAAATTCAAAATCTTTTCATCTGTTCTCTGTTAGGCTTTGGGATTCAAACAAGATAAGTTAGTTTAAACATAATCTAGGTTTTTAAAAAAATGTTCAAGCATAATAGGTTTGAAAATCCCTGAAATCAAGAAAAACGGTAGTAATTTTAAAAACATGTAAAGATCAAACATTATAATTTGCTGATTCAAGTATACAACTTGAATCGACTTTGAAAAATATGATTTTTAGAAAGAAAATCATGATTTTTAGAATCGAATCGAGTGTATTTCATGGATGACCAGAAAATGGTTTTTGAGCAAATTCTGGTAGCCGGAGGTACTCAGGTGGTCGGGTTTTCGACTGGAGGTGGGGGAAGGTTCGGTGAGCTCGGCAAAAATATCAGGATGGTGGATAGATCAACGTGGCGTTGGCAATCGATCGAAGTAGGGTCTCAAACTCAAAATGGGTCGAGGTCGGAAATCTTATTGCTGCGACATCTTTGGTGAATCGAGTTGCACGGGACTTGAGGAAACGATAGCATGGAAGGTCAGCAAGGTTTGGCCGGAGTTATAGGGGTGCTAGTGGTAGGCGTTGGTAGTTCGGGGGTTTTTTCAGGAAATGGTTTTTGGTTCCATGTTTGCCAGATTAGCTCGATCATGATTTTTGGTTTGTGATGGAGAATTGGGGGTCGGGATTGAAGGATGAGGCGATGGTCGATGAGTCGAAGGTGTCGTAGATGGTCAGAATGGCCTCGATCGCTGGTGCATGTGCACTGGGGTGTCAGTTGGTTTGGGTAAATGGTTGACTCGAAGGGAAGCTCGGGTGAATGGGTAAGGAACTCAAGTAGGGACTCGAGTAGATCATGAGTGAAAATAATGTTTCCAGGTTAAAATTTAAACTAACTAAATTTTAAAAGAAAGTAAGGGTAAGAGGAGTACTCGGGGAAGGTCTGGGTAGAAGTATGGTTGGACCCGAAGCAGATTTTAAAACAGTTTTTAAAAGTTTTTTAAAAAAAGCAAGTTTTAAATTTAAAATAAATCTAGTTTAAATGTATTTCCTAAATCTAATTCTTTACATAATAAACGTTTTAAAGAAAAAATGGATTTAAGGAAGTGATATAATTTGTTAACTTAAATTTTTTTAAGTTAAATGCTTAAGTCTATTTGAAAGAATATTTAAGGAATTGAATTTAAATGGTAAGATATTTTTAAATTATTAATCTAAGTTGACCTATAAGTAAATGAGAATTAATCTCAAGGTTATTTAAATGAGGTCGTAAGATAAATAGTTATCTTAAATAATATTTTGATTTACTTAAAGGTTTTTAAGTCAAAATTTTATGTTAATGAAAACTAAGTAATTAAAAATGACAAGTGGGTTATCTTGAATTTAATTAAGATTTTGGGTAATTATAGATTAATTAAATTAATAACGAAATTAAAGAGAAGATTAATTAATTAATGATTAAGGATTAATTAATTTATAATTGAGGGTTATCAATTAATTAATTAAATTAATTAATTGGTAATTAAAGATTAATTGGTTAGTAATTAGAGATTAATTACTTAAATGATAATTACTTAATGTAAGTAATTAAGGGATAAATTTGTTAAGGATTAATTAATTTAATTAGTAATCAAAGGTTAAATTAACTAATAATTAAAGGTTAATTAATTGAGGATAATTAACCAATGGATAATTACTTAATGGAAGTAATTATGGGAAATTAATGGGTAATAAAAGGATGATTATTAATGATTTGTAATTAATTAATGATTAAGTAAGTAGGATTTAAAAGGTGATTAAAGTAGTTAATTCAATTTATTTAAATTAATTAGAAATGGTGTGGCGAATTAATCTTGCTTATGAATGATTGAATGATATTGTATGCCTTAGATTAGTTGATATCTCTGATATGTAATTGTGATGCTATGCGATATAATATGTTTGGGTTGAACTGTGATAATATGGTCTGTTTATTTGTGATAAATGTCTATGTAAATATGTAATTCTGCATAAATGTAATTGTATTCACTCAAATAACTTGGGATAAGATGATATTTGATTCGAAGAGACCGGGATGGGTAATCAGCAAATACCCAAAACCACTTCGATTTGCAATCTATGATAATTCTTATAGATTTGATATGTGAAATCAATAGGATGTAATGGAATAATTTAAGTAAACTGGACCATTAAAACCAAGTTTGGTACTTAGATATTGATGTGTGAAATATGTGTTGACTATAGCAAGTTATGAACTTGAAGTGAAGAACGGGTTACCTCGAGGTTTAAATAAGTTTTATGTTTTAGAATGTTATGTTAGATGGGTTTACTCATGCTGGTTTCCAGCCTGACTCGGTTGTTACTTTGATGTAATGCTCGGGTCAGACCGAGTATTACATATTTTCAGGTTAGGACATTTTGGAGCTTAGGAGGTGAGCTGGATGGCAGGAACATATGGAGTTGACCGCTATGTATTAGAGTTGTAGCATCAGTAGTCTGGGACATGTTGTACAAATTTCCAGTTTATCTATTAGTGGTTGAAACTCTGATGTATTGTTATAAATAGACAATAAGTTTTCTTTGTATAAATGATATTATTTGATATTATATTTAATTCGCTGCGAATGTGAGATGCTATTCTTCTTCTACCATATTTCTTCTTTTCTCTAACAACCTAGAATTTTCGGAGTCGAAATTTCAGGCTGTTACACTTGGTATCTCGGGTCAGACCGAGTATTACCGCTTTTCAGGTTAGGACGTTCTGGAGCTCAGGAGGGGAGTTGGATGGTAGGAACGTATGGAGTTTACCACTGTGTATTTGAGAGTTGTATTGATAGTAGTCTGGAACAGATTAATATAACTATCCAATTATGTGTATATGGTTGTAACTCTGATGTATTGAATGTAAAGTAACAATTACAGTTTTCTTGTATAAATGCTATTATTTGTTATTATATTTTGATCCATTGTGAAATGTGAGATTCTGTGTTTTGTTCTCTGTTCTTCTTTTACCTCTTTTCTATAAATATATGAAATTTCCGGCATTCGAATTTTAAAGGTTGAAATTTTGGGTCGTTACATTTGGCATCCGTATCCAAAATATATTTCAGATATCCGCATCCTTTTTCGGATATTGGATACTTTTCATGTTTTTGGATACGGACGTGGATGGATTTCGGATATTTTGGGTATTCATTGATAGGCCTAGTACCTACAATTCATTTTCTTTTTCATTCATTTTTTTCTCTTTCTCTCCTTCTACCTTTTCGTGGCAGATAACAAAAATAAATTTTCCAAAAGTCTTTTAACTCCAAATACAAATATCAACTGAAACAAATAAGGAGTGGTTCATCCATCTCTAGCAAGGATAGGATAGAGATTTTGAAGATATGAGAAGATATCATTTTTTTTAAGGTGTGATTTCTAGCCAACATCCTAAGGTGAATTTGATTTCAATTTGTGATTCAAGGCTTTGGTAATAAGGTATATTTTTCTTTTATAGATAATGACATTTAATGTAATGTTTGATGAAAGATAAATTTGATTATCATAGTTTGTATGTATATACCATTGCTTCATTTAATTTGGAAATTTTTTTCGTAGTTTGAATTGTTCATTGAATAAATAGAATGGAGTTTTAATTTAATAAATCAAAACTAACTTTTTAAATACAATGTTTTAAAGCTATGTTCTAAACACTCAATTTAAATACTAATATTTAGGGAAATTCTATTTCAACACACATAATTACTTAGTAGCCCCCCTAAAATTAATAAAATTTTAAAGACTAAAATACCCTTAGAAAGTTGCGTACTTTCTTTCTTCACAATTCCATTATTTTCTTACGTCGGTTTCTTAGTGTCTAAACCATCGCTTTTTCAAAACACTAGTTTCTAAATCAATGAAGAAAAAATTCAGTTATTTACAACTAAGTTATTTTTGGGTTTATAAACTTTTTTAATTGTAGTTTTGAAGAAAATATAAATTGGGTTTCTAAACTAGTGAAGAAAAAAATTATTTTTTCACAACTAAGTTATTTTTTGGGTTCATAGTCTTTACTAAGAAAAAATTCAATTTTTCACTAATCAGTGAACAAAAAATTCTAACCCTAGTTTCTAAATCAGTGAAGAAATAATTAAATTTTTCATGTTTTGCGTGATGGGAAGAGTCGTTCTGAAAATGGTAGGGGGCTACTAAGTTATTTTTTGGGTTTACAAACTTTTTTTATTTTTGGGGGGCTACTAAGTAAACACTCAGGTTGAAATAGAATTTGCCAATTTTTAGAACTGAAATTTTGTATGTTCAATTTAACAATTAGGTTCTTATTTTTTTAAATTAAAATCAAAATTTGTACATGTCCAAATACAATGTTTTATTATAAATTTATATTGTAAATGTTCAATGCAAAATATAATCCTTTAGATCTAAAACTTTACATGTTCATATTGTTTGATTGGATTCTCCTTTAACAAATTAAGGCAAAATTTGTATATCAATAGTACAATTCTCTATTGAAGATATATTCATGTTTTAAATCATATAAAACAAAGTGTAATTTTAAATTTGAAAATTTACATGCATGTATTTTGTGTTTGTATTATATTAGAAATTAAAAAGGGAAGATGTTTTGGCAATGAATCTAAATTTTAATTTGATTACTGTAAATCTCTAATTTGTGTTAATTAGAGAGATTTGATTGAATCTTACATACTCACTATTAACGATTTGACAATAAAACTAATTTTAAATTGGTCGTTAAAAGTCTCTAATTTGTATTAGTTAGAAAGATTTGATTTGACCTTAAATGCACATTATTAATTATATACGAGTGGTACATCACGCGCTTTGCGCTTGATGATAGCACACACTTTGCGTGCGAATTGGTTTTTAACAAATTGTATATGTTTAACTCGTTCGAGAAAATATAATTTGCATAAATATTTAACCATTTTTTTGCGTTGAAATGATATGCAACTTGTTCTGATTTTACTTTCTAAATTGCAACATCTACTTTTTTGTTAGTTTGCAATTTTATTTCTATTAGTAACGAATAAAGATTGAATTTAATATTTTATTAGTTTGAATTTTTATTTTTGTTACAAACTAATAAAAATAGCTGTTAAATCGTATTTTTAAGTGATATTAAAATTTGAATAATATCCATAGAGGGGCATTTTAAATTGGTAAAGATAACTTATCTGTTAGATCTTATTTTTAAGTGATATTAATATTTAATAATATTAGTAGAAGGAATTTTTTGTAGTTCACGTTGACACCAAAAAAGTGTGACACCGTAGGTATTACAACTATTATTAAAAAATAATATTTGTAGAAGGGCATTTTTGGTAGTTCACATTGATACTAAAAAAGTGTGACAACAAAGGTATTACGACTATTATTAAAGATATATATATATATATATATATATATATATATATTTGTACATATAAATTTATTATATGTATTGCATATTGTTAAAGTATGAATTAGATTTCTTTTCAAAAAAACCAATATAAAATGAGGCAATTATATATATAATGTTGTTGTTGACTGGTTATATTCTCTGACACCTATTAATTGTCATTTATATGCTGCATTAATTGAGTTTACCAAATTAGAAATTGAATCAAACATTATCGTTAACTTTTATTTATTTCCCTTTTTCTTATGTGATTAGCTATCCATTTATTTCTATTTATGTGTCTACACCTTGTCATCAATTGATAGCAAAAATATTTATTATATGTTACACTTACACAATTTGCACTATAATATGTTTATGTATATGTGTGTGTGTGTATGGTTATACTTACATTTGCCATGTACATATTGCTAATTAATGATATTCAAATAATCAATCAATATAATTAAAGGGAGAGAAATGAAAGTTTTCTCTCTCCATATGAATAAAGTATCCTCATTAATTAAATAAGTTAAAAGAAGAAAATAAAGAGTTTCCTCTCTAAATTATATAACTTTTAGAGAAAGAAACGAAAGGTTTCTTTCTCTAAATTTATTCTTACGAGCAATTGTTGGGTGTATTCGATACATAATATATTAAAGTTTAAATTAATTAAAAAATGCTTTTGATTAATTTTTAAATAAACAAGATTTTATTTTAAAAAATTATTAGATTGGATGCATATACCTTTAGATTTTATTGGCCCAAAAGATTCAAAATGGTAATTTTTTTGAAATTCACTCATTTCTTCCATTACGGGCTGCCTTAGTTCCAACAATGGTATTAGAGTCCAATAGTCTACGCGGTCTAAATTAGTCATGTTGGGGATAACTAATTAAGCTTGCCTAGTTTAGTACGGTGTCTAAAAAGGTAATCAAGCACCCTATCACTAGTCTGTCCTGAATGGTGAAGTGAGCCCAAAGGTAGCACCTAATAGAAAAGGCCTAATTCGAATTGGGCCTTGGGCTAATTTTAAAAATAGTTTTGAAATTTAAGACAAGATTTTAAATTTAAAAGTTAAATTCAAAATAAAAACATGTTTAATATGAAAGGTTGTGCTACGACATAAATTTTCAAACTGTTTGAAAAGGTAATGGAAATTTCATAATGCTTGAAACTACTTAAATAAATTTCGAATTTTAAAATTTATTACTAAGATTAATATAATAAATTAATTAAATGAGTTAATTAATTAATACTTGTATGCATGCATTATATATGTTGATATATGTTATTCTATTTTAAAGTGTTTAAGATAACATAAGTACACATGTATGTATATATAAGATAAATTTAGAAATTAAAAAAATTAATTAAATAAATAAATTAAAGGTTAGTTAGCTGAATAAGTTAATTAAAGGTTAGCTAATTAAATAAAAATATACATATATAAGATACATGTGTTATACTATAAAGGTTATATTATAAACGATAAGGGTTGTAGTAGATGTGTCTAATATAAAAGTTGTATTGGAATACTAATATAAAATTAATTAAAGAGTTAATTAACTAAAATTAGTTAAATAAGATTTATTTGATATAAAATTATACATAAGACTATTGTATAAGCGATATGAAATTCGAAAATGATTGGAGCTCCAGATGCCTAAGAAAACAAAATTCAAGTCGTTTCCTTCTTAAGATCTGATTTGTTCTACATCAGTGACGAGACCCGGCCAAAACTTTAATTTCAGATGCGAGCTTTATCTTGCGACCGTGTGGACGTCATTCACTCGTCTTCATCTGTTGCTGCGATTTATCTTGAATTCCTTCTTATCTTGATTGTCGAGATTTGTATATCAATGCAGCCACCTATTCTGCCTTAAAAAACCATGATGTTCCTTCAGTTTGCCAAGTTAAACCCAATCCCATGCAAGCCTTATGTTTTGAGATTATTGCTCAGCAATCTACTGTCGCCAATTCGAATCGCTGGACCTCTATCGGTAAGTATGCCATATACGCTCTTTTTGATCCAATTGATAATAAGAAGTGTTAGCATGATGCGAACGTTAGTTTAGGAATTTTTATGGTTGATAATGAGATGGAGGTTGGGTCTGAGATGGAGAGGCAATTGCATGTTTTAAGCCTTTTAGTGTAATATCTTGCTGTTGTTGCTCCTATTTCTCCTCCTCTTATTGGCTGTAATAATGTCTATTGGCTTGATCCTAGCCTTGCTTGTTTAAGGCATGGCGACTATATTGTAAGTATTTCTAGTTGTAAGCAGTTGTCTGTCAAAAATAGCGAGTTGGTTCAATTGCATGTCCTGAATGAGCCTGCTAAAGCTGCAACCTCATTTGAAAACTTCGAACCTATCGATACTTCCAAGGTGCCAAAGTGGACCTCGATGTTCTCTTCTTTGCCGAGGAACGCCGGTGCTTATGTGCCCAGTACATTTGATATGGTGGAAATAGATGGTGCCATAGTGCATTTGGCGGATATAATTCAAGCTACGGTTGACTACTCATCGGATTATCTAGTTGGTTTTTTCTTGGATTCTAACTCGCCTGATTCTGTAATTAAAAGGCATTGTGGAAAAATACAGCAGATAAGGGGCGGAATTCAAGTCCATATTGACAACTCTATGTTCTTCTTCAAGTTCTCAAGGCCCAATGAGCCTCTTTGTGTCCTTGGTGTGGAACCTACTTTCACTCGTGGTAAGCCTTTTATTCTTACTACTTGGACTCCATCTATTGACTGCGCTTGGGATCAGGTATTATCTATTCTAGTGTGGGCTTACTTTCTCATATTCCTTCTGTGCTACAACCTTTGCTTAGACTAAATTGGCTAGCTAGTAATATTGGGAAATTGATATGTTTTGATGCTAATATTGTTGCTAGGGAAAAGTTATTTTATGCAAAAGCGTTAATTGAAATAGCTCCGAATAAGCCTCTTCCAGATAATAGTAAGATCCATGTTTCTGACGGACAATTTGCTGAGATTGTTATTCGTTATGGCTGGAGACCAGATACTTGCTTGTCCTGTCAGTCTTTTAGTCACCTATTCGAGGCATACACCCATAGTTCCACTATTGGCCCCCTAATCTATTAGGTCCTCTCTTCCGCGACCTCCTGTCATGAAGTGGATTCCAAAGGCGAGGCCAATGCCCATTGTTGACCCCTCAGATACTGTGCCTCCTATTATGGATGCACTTGTTATGGTGCTTATAGTAGGAGAAGTTGCTCCAGTTTCGTCTACACATGCCACCCCTTCATTTGACGGTTCTATCGCCATTATGCTTGTTTCTACTACTGCAGTTGATTCTATTTCACCGTCCTTGCATAGTTATTGGGATGCACAGGAAAGGACTTGGATTCATGTGTTGATTGCAATGAGATATAGCCCTTTGGACGACACCTTTTTCAAATATGTGACAGATGATCATTTGGACCTTAGATGTCTTTATTATTATGTATCAGGTGATTGGTTGGTTCCTGCTATGGAAGGTCAATAAGCGAAAAGGAATGATGATATGTTAGCTAGTGGAAGCGATCTTTTATTTTCTCTTCGGATTTGTTGGACTACGACCCTTCTCTTGTTGTGCATTTTAGAGCTTCCACTCGTATCATTGGGGATGTCCCCAAAGCGATAGCCCTAGATTCTTTAGACGATGGTGATTGTTCATTCTCTTCCGAGGAGGTCTAGTGATTTAGGTCATTTCTTGTAGTTTTGGCATTCTGCCAAACTCATGTGTTGTATTTCATATTTTACTAGTTAAGGCTATTATGCATTACTCATGTACTTTAACTGTATTTTATTATTTTGGTAATAGAAAGTGGATGGTCCACTATAAAACCTGCTGGATTTGCCAATAAAAGTTATATAATAATAAAACTTATAAGATATGAATGTATAAATTAAAGGTGGAACGTTGTGGAAATTCAAACTGACTTAAGGGATAAATACATATGTAAATGTATGTATACCATGATTTTTGATGTGTTTGACACTTGAGTCATGAGATTATTTTATAAGGAATACATTATTCCATAAATCGATATCTCTCGATATAATATATTGAAGATTATGAATCTTCAATATAATATAGCCCTCTACCGTATATATATATATATATATATATATATATATTGTTTGCACCAAAATTGGGCAAAAACCCTTCGGAAGTTTTTGAAGAGATAATAAATGAAGAAATCAAATTGAAAATGAGGATTATCTAACAAAAACTCCAAGTCACAGAAAGGTAAATTGCACGGAAGACAATAATTTAGAGTGGTTCGGCGATTTGCCTACGTCCACTATGAAGTTTTATCACTTTATTGATTGATACTTGAAGATTACAAGTGTTCTAGAGCGAAGTACAGCAGATAATAAGCTTAAATTCGAAATCAGCAGCAGTAATGAAGGTATGGAGTGATTCTGGCAGCGTCCGGGCGTGCTTTTGCTCTCAAATTTTCCGATCCCCTTTCTGAATGACAGGGGCTCTATTTATAGGAGTAGGATGCTGATATCTCGCTGAAAATCCAGGGGACCACTTCTGGCATGTGAGGGGGCCCACAAGCCCAACCTCAGGAAATTTGGGCCCACTTTGGGATCGATTCGAAGTACGTTCGAATCGATCGAAAAATCATCCAATCACGATGAAATTTGGTGTGGACATTCTTCAACATTTAAGCAAGCTTCTGTGAAAATTTCGTAGCATTTGAACTCGTAGATCTCGAGTTATGATCGATTCAAAATGGTGATCTACGCTAGATAGCTTCCTTCGAATTGATTTCCTTCGAATCGATAGGGTCGACTTGATGGTGTTGCGCGTGAGGTAATTGACGTGGCGCGTGTTTCTCGGGTTGATCTAGTTCTTTGCTCCGAGTTTACTGGGTCGACTCCATGGTTTTCGCTACTTTGACTTAGTGGATTCGAGGGATAAATTATCAAAGGGATTCGAACAGAAGCTCGTTCGTATCGATCACGGTGAGCTTTGGTCGATCGATACGAAGCTCGTTGTTGCCGGATGGATTCGAACACGTGCTCTTTCATGGGTTCGAAGCAGAGGAGACTTGATGGACTCGAACATGTGGCTTTGGGCGATGGATACGAAGTTAGACCACCCGATGGGTTCGAACAGGGAGGTGGCGATCGATTCGGAGCAAACATATGTTGATGGATTCGATTTTATATGCTCTGATGGAGGCGAAGTGGAGTGACTTGATCGGTTCGAAGTACTCCAAGCTGATGGATACAAAGAGGGATGACTCCATGGATTCGAAGGACATCAACCCGATGGATACGAAGTGGAGTGACCCCATGGGTTCGAAGTAAGAGGAACTCGATGGATTCGAACTCATGCTCTTTTGATGGATTCGACCTTAGGGTTATTTCCACCAACTTGCATCGATGATAGCTTGAGCATGCGAACTCCGATTGACTTGAAATTTGAGATACTGACTTCTATGATCTTTCTTGTCATATCCTATCAATTGTAGCTCAATCTAGACTCGGACAAAATTCATCGATATCCATAGTGAAGCGAAGTATGACCAATCTATGAGATGAACCGTCCTTGGTTTCTAGTCAAGTTCTTGGTGTCACGGCCTTGCCAAAAGGCGGGATAACATTTGCCAAAGTACGTCTTGTGGAAACATGACGTGCTTTGAAAAGCTGCAGTTTCTCTCGGAACAATTATTGCTCCTTTGTCGAAGGTTGTAACCTTGCGTTGATACGATTGATTGCTGCAGAACATTGCTTAGCTGTTGATTGTTGCAATCGTAACAAGATGAATGTTTGATCATGATATGCAATGGGTGGAGTCGAACAAAAGCTTTAAATCGACGGAACCCATTGTCTCTGGCTATAATGATCGTTAGCTTCGTATCGATGAAAATCTTTGGTGATGGATTCAAAAGCATCGTTCGACTCGATGTGATGGTGGACCCTGATTCGTATTGATGATAATCGATGGATACGAGATGATCGTCCGCATCGATAGGCCGCCTATCATTGTGAGTCGATGAACACTTCGAAATCAGTAGGGTCGAATGCTCCTTAGGTTTTTTCAATGCCTTGCTTCGAACCGTCTTGATGAAGTCGAAGTAATGGATTCGATCTGTGGTTTCATATGGATACCTGCTAGGAGTTCGAATCGACTACGGTGTCTTGGCTTATGGTTTCGAACTCGCTGCTTCGAATCGCTCCGATGGCTTTACCTGCTGCCACCGATTTTACTTACCGGGATACGAATCGCCACAAAACCCATATAAATACTGAGGCCTCACTCACTTTTCACTTTTTACTTTTCATCTTCATCTTCCTATGTGTTCGAATCCATCTCGGTACTTCAAGAATAAGGCTGAACCACTCGTCCTTCCTTCGAGTTGAGGCAATATCCAACTCTTTCGGATCGATTCATACGTTCAGGTAGTTGGAGCTTTATGGATCTGAAGATTCAAGAACAAACCTTTCCATCGTATTTTGTTCGTTTCAATCTTGAATGAGTCAAAGTCGAAATCGAGTTGGCTGGTTGGAGAAGAAACAGGGACAAGTCCTTCATATCGATCTGGTGTTTGAATCGATGGAGAAACGATAATCTACCCCTAGTGTTCGTATCGATTGACGCTCCATCTGTGGGGATTCCGAGTCGAATCGATCGCTTGAGTGGGGTCATCGTATCGATCCTTTGCAATCGATTCGATGGAACTATCTGCCTGCGATCGGTTCGAACACCCTGCTTATGCAATCGATACGAACCTTGAGTTGATACCCTATTGGCGATGGATGCGAAGCTTGAGTCGCTGATCGGTTCGAAGGGCATCGGTCTTCATCGATATGAACCGTGTTGATTCGAACGAGATCGATTCGAAGTACCGTCTCTTCGATCGATTCGAACATTTATAATCTGGCTCGGATCGATTTGAAGTACCGTCTCTTCGATCGATTCGAACACTTACAATCTGGCTCGGATCGATTCGAAGTCACTTCTATAGATACACAATTTTTCTCATATTTTGCGGCGTGATTCCGACGAGCTTCATCTCTGCATATGTGGACTGAACCTTTATAGCGCATACTTGACTGCTCTTCGAAGCTCGTCGATGGAACTATAACTTAACATCGCGACAAGAAAGATTTAACTTGAATAAATTGCCAACATTGGGATGGTTCGGCGATGACGGTCAGCGACGACGGTCATCTCGACTGGATCTCTAATGTCTTCACTGCCTGCGAATTTTCTTTAACTCCGTAGGATTTTTCTAAGTAATGCACAACACTACACTGCACCACACACACCTCACACCAGGAATTAACGGGTTTTCTATGTGCTTAATGTCGCTTTCTGATGAGTTAGTCAGTTATGGAATCTTCGAGCTCCCAACAACAAGAGGTACAGAGTTCGCCCCCTTCTGTGCTTGAAATTCCTGATATTCCTGCCGAAGTAATCGATCCGGCTCCGGACGAATTGTCGGATGCTTTATTTATTGAGAACCCTATCGACTCCGTCCAGTCCAACATCTCCGAATCTTTGCTGGGCCGGATATGTTTGAAACATAACCTATCTCCGGACGATGTGTTATTACCAAGAGCCGATGACAGGCCTCATAATCCGCCCGAAGGGTATACTGCCTTCTATCGTCATGCTTGCGCGGCCGGAACTCTTCCCCCGTTTAATAAGTATATCAGAGAGATGCTTTCATTCTTAGGAATTGCTCCTTCACAGCTTCATCCTAATGGACATGCGTTGCTGCACAGTGCCTTCATCATATTTATGGATTGTTTCTTTCGCCCGTCGCAGCCGTATGAGATTAGACACATATTTAACATCAAAAGTAGGGGTGATAGCCCATCTTTTACTTTTTTGGAAGCGGTCAGAAATTTCCAAGTCGTGACCGGGGCTTGGACTAGACTTAGCTTTTTCAAAGCCGAATGGTTTTTTGTTCGGTGGCCCCAAGGGTTTGTTAGGCGATGGCTGTCTAGACGTAAGTGTCGCAAGTCTCTCTTGATTAGCCATTCTTAACACTTGTACTAATACTCTATCCTTCTTACAGCCATCATTTCGAGGCCTGACGATGGATATTATAAAGGCATCGTTCGGAGCTTACAAGGGATTCCGAGCGAATTAAGGCACATCGACTCGGTGTTAACTGACGATAACTTAAGGATGATGGGATTAATAGAGATGAACTAGAACATCGTTATTGAGGGGTTGGCGAAACCGGCTTCGAAAACAAAGAAGAAAACGGTGAAAAGAAAACCCAGCATAGTAACAAAGGAAGCGAGCGACGATGAAAGGATGCCCACAGATACCGAGCTAGCGGCTGATCTTTCCCAAATAGAAGAGAGGCGGAAAGGCAAGGCTGTTGTCCCTAAATTTAAGAGACGGAAGTCTGTAGTTGTATCTCGTTTGATCCCTGGAATTACTATCTATGACGCTGCTCCTTGTCAATCAGGAGATGCTTTTAGAGGACTGGATGACATTCCCATTCTGGAGTACGTATCTCTCCACCACGAGTCCGGGTTGGATGAACTCTTGGAAGCGTTAGAAATAAGCGAGCCTTTACCCGTTAGTGCAGTCGACATTTCTGGTTGGTCGGGGGTTTTGCACATTTGCGCACACTTTCATAACACTACATGACTTCCGCATAGATCGTATTGCTTTCACTTGGTGTTTAACTGAGTTGCTCCTCTTTCACAGGTGCTATGTATGGCCGTCAATCTACACTAGACAAACTCCGAAGAGTGTATCATCCTTCATCTTACTATGAATCTCAACGTGGGGACTCCGATCGTGATCGCGAACGGAGGCATCATGGCCAAGAATATTATGCAAGGGACTATCCTCGTAGTTACTCTAGTCAGGAGCGCTCGGACAGAGATTGGAGACACCGTTCCCCTTCTCGCTCTCCTCCGCCACCCCGAAGCTATATTCATGTATCTGAGCCTCTGCGATAGCAACCGTCTTCACAGGTTTCGAGGCCTGAGTCACATAGTTCTAGGACTGAGGTTGTTTCGACCACGGCTGTGGAGGAGGCTCCTATTGAACCATCCGGTGACGGGGCTATTAGACTTGCTCAATTAAAGAAGGACTTCCTTGAAATTTGCTTCGACGCTTGCATCTTTCCTACTAATCTCAAAAGAATTCCCGAAGACGCTGTGACCACAGCACTTAGTTATACCCGTGACTTCTACGCTCAGTACAAGGAATGGTATAAGGCGGCTGTTAAAGCTTCAAAAGCAGCCTTTGATCGGGCCAAAATTATTGAGAAACTGGAAGCTGACTTGGCTCAGAAGAACCATATCGTCGATATACTTCAATCTGAGGCGGAGTCCTCCCGCAGGGCCGAAGTTGAATCGCTAAAAAAGGTCGATGAGACATTAGTTGAGATGGCAAAGATGCAACAAGCACATTTCACTTTAGTAGAAAACTTGGGCCATCGATATAAAAATGTTGAGGCCGAGCGGGATGCGGCAGTTAAAGAACTGGAGGAGTTAACGGCCAAGTTTGCTGACATAAGCAAGGAAAAAGATGATGCTAATACGACCGCTCAAGAAGCGTGTGAGCAAGCTGTGTCTCTTCGGGATGAGCGCGATGCAGTAGTCGCAAGGGTTAAAGAGGTGGAAACGGAAGTGGAGGAGAAAATCCAGGCGGAGAGGTTCAAGATGGAGGCTGAGTTTGACGAACTCCTGGATACATATAATGCCAACGTGTTTGAGCACAGAAATCTTGCCTGGTTAGGAGATTACTCTATGCTTCTCTACAGTGCCTGCAAAAGACTAGTGGAGAACAAGAGGATGTCTTGTCCGGACGAAGTACTAGACGAGTTTGAGCTCGAGTCACGTCTGCTCAGCGAGGAAGAGAGGAGAATTCTTCATGAGGCGATAATCTCCGTCGAGAAAGAAAAACTCGGCATTCAACAGACGGAGATCAGCGAGGGTTCGGGTGTTGCGCATCACAGTGAGAGTATCGAAGTTCCTGTCCCGACATAGTCCGAAGTTATCGCCGCGGTTGATCCACAAGTCATTCATGCTTACAATTCGGATCAACCGGGGTTATCTCCTGGTAAGACTGCTGTCTCCGAACCTGTTGAAGCTCCGAGGCAAGGTAAGGAAGCTACTTCAATTATTTCCCTCGTGTTTTAAAACAACGATTTTTGAGAGAATTTAGTGGACTGACTATTTTTGCTCTCCTTTGTTCAGTGACTGAAAGTGCCGCGCCCGTGCCCGCAGTTCCTCCAGTCCTATATCCTACGCATGGATTTATTGTCACCGAAGCGATTTCAACTGCTGCCATGGTCGGTGACATTGGAGAGGGGAGCTCGATGTCATTCGATGCTCAAATGATTGAGGAGCTACTTGGTCATTCTCTTGACCCTATTCCCGATCCTTCATTTGTAATGAGTGGAGTTGCTCCAGATTTCAATTCTGTGATGACGACCACCAGCGTATCCATCGCAGCTCAGTTGTCTCGAGAAGAAGAGATTTTTGCTGAGATAAGTGCTGAGATGGCCACGGTGATAACGGTCGGAGGTTCTGAAGCGGCACTGCCCCCTCAAGCTTATCTTCTTTAATGGTGATTTCTCCTGGTGGCACGGTGACTGTCTCAAGCATTGCTGAACAGACGCCTGTCACAACTCCTATGCCTTCAGTTCGCCCTTCCAAAAGGATCTCTGTCCCCTCCAGCTCCGAGAAAGATGTTGATATTATGCCAGATCCGGAGGATGAACCAAAGAAGGGCAAGAAATCTCGTAGGAAACCGGGTAGTGGGTCCAGCGGCTCGACTCCAAAGAAGAAGCCTCAGAAGAAGAAGGATTGAGCTTCTTGACTTGTCATGTAGTTGTAACTAGTAGTTCTTTTACTTCTTCTTTCATTCTTTTAGAGCCGTGTATAAGTGTGGATTCGGCCTCCACTTAATCGAATTTTTTTGATTTGCCATGTAATCAAACCTCTTTTTGTTAGTTGATGGAATGGGAAATTGTTCTTTTCTTTTACTCAAGTATTTGCAGTGTTTGGCTTTCAATCCGGTATACTTGTGGTGCTTTTTTACCGTTAAGTAGAGTTCGTTTTTTATTTTCCAAGTCTGAAAAACTCAATTACATGTCGTGATTGATGAATGAGTTGAACTCCGGCCATTGTACTGCATCAGTTAGCGATTAATACATAAGCTTTTTTGCCCCCCAGTTTCGGGGAAAAACATTTGTATTTTGGTGGTTGATCACACTTATTGCAAATCTTAAGCACATGTCCACATTAGGATAATTTGAGATCGATAATCTGGTTCGCACTCTGGGAATTTGAGAGTTATCGACGTTTGTGACATGGTTCGTGCTTCAGGAACCTGGAATTGATGTTTATACTCCACTTCATACTCTGGGAATCTGGAGTCGGTATTTGCATTTTGGTTCGCACTCCGGGAACTTGGAATTGATGTTTGTACTCCGACTCGCGCTCTGGGAATGTAGAGTTAGCCGATAGATTGTCAGTCACATCTGTTTGGCCTTTTTAGGAGTCCGTTCACACTCTGAGAACGATGGATTTGATGTTTATACTCCAATTCGCACTCTGGAAATTTGGAGTCCGTTCGCACTCTAGGAACGAGTTATTGGATGTTTATACTCCAATTCGCACTTTGGGAATTTGGAGTCCGTTCGCACTCTGGGAACGATTTATTTGATGTTTATACTCCAGTTCGCACTCTGGGAATTTGGAGTCCGTTCACACTCTGCGAACAATTTATTTGATGTTTATACTCCAATTCGCACTCTAGGATTTTGGAGTCCGTTTGCACTCTGGGAACGATTTATTTGATGTTTATACTCCAATTCGCACTCTGGGAATTTGGAGTCCGTTCGCACTCTGGGAACGATTTATTGGATGTTTATACTCCAATTCACACTCTGGAAATTTGGAGTTAATGGAAGGATTGTTGTGTATCAATCCTTGTAAATGCTAGTGTAGTGTTCTGTCCCCAAGCTCGGGTTTCACTTAGTGAGTGACCGGTCGTATCATAGTCACTCCCTATTTGAATAAATCCCACCGCATGATGGAACTTAGCTCTCCGTGCATCGTGATATTGTACGTCATTTTCAGTGAATCACAGCTTTGGCTCGAAGAGATGGCATTTTATTGCTGAAATGAAAGAAACATGGCAAAATTAGTTGCCTTATTACAAATTCAAACTTCGAAATGCAAAAATAAAATGCAAAGGAAGAAATTGACTAAAATAGATAAATAAAGCCTGTCATGTGTAGTAGCGACGGAGACTTTCGCTATTCCAAGCTTCGGCAAAGTAAGACCGTCAATGGTCGACAACTTGAACGTGGCATCTCCGAGCTTTTGTGAAATCACATACGTCCCTTCCCAATTTGGCTTCATGTGCGAAGGGACCGGATAAATTCTCTTGAGTACGAGATCGCCGGGTTCAAAGGTTCGCGGTCGGACCTTGGCGTTGTATATTCGAGCGACTCGACCCCGATATGCGGCTGCCCTCAAATCAGCTTCTTCACGCTTCTCATCGAGTAGATCCAGAGATTCAGTAAGTAATATGGCATTCATTTTTGGATCATAATATGTCACACGATGAGAGTGAACTTCCACTTCGACTGGAATAACGACTTCAGGGCCATAAGATAGAGAAAATGGAGTGTGTCCGGTTGTAGTTTTGTGAGTTGTTCGGTAAGCCCATAGAGCCATAAGAAGTTCATCAACCCACTTGCCCCTGGCCTTTTCCAGTCGTTTCTTCAAAATAGACTTGATAACCTTATTGACGGCTTCAACTTGACCATTCGCTTGAGGGCGTGCTACTACAGAGAATTTCTTATGGATGAACCATTGACAAAAGTTCTTGAATTCAACACTGTCGAATTGGGCTCCATTATCGGTGATAATAGTATGCGGGAGACCAAACCGGCAGATGATGTTGCGTACTACGAAGTTGATTACTTTCTTTGTCGTAATTGTTGCAAGAGGTTCAGCTTCAGCCCATTTGGTGAAGTAATCAACTGCGACAATGGCGTACTTCGCGCCACCTTTAGCTAAAGGCAATGCACCACTTATATCAACCCCCCATATTGCAAATGGCCATGGACTGACCATTTGGGTTATCTCAGTAGGTGGGGCTCTAGGAATCCGAGCGTGTTTTTGGCATTTATCACATTTTTTGGCATAGTCCATAGCATCGCGATTAATAGTAGGCCAATAATATCCATATCGGAGTATTTTCTTGGCAAGTGCTTGCCCCCAGTGTGATCGCCACATTCTCCTTCGTGCACATCGTGTAACACTCGTTTGACTTCGTCGTGTGCGATACACCGGAGGAGAGGAATATAATATCCCCTTTGATACATAACTCCATTCTGAATGACAAATCGTGAAGCTTTTCGAAGAATTTGTCTTTTCTCACTTCGACGCTCAGGTAATATACCATGCTCAATGTAATCTTGATAGGGGGTCATCCACGACTCCCTGTTGGAAGTAGCTTCAAATGTGAAATCATTCTTTGCTCGATCAATGCTCGGAGAGGATAAAGTTTCAACAGGAACGAGTCCCAAGTTTTGAGCTTCGCTTGTACTTGCCAACTTCGCCAATGAATCGGCTTTCTGATTGTGCTCTCGGGGTACGTAGAAAATGGTATAATAATCGAACTGATCAAGCATCTCCCGGACTCAGGTTAGATAAGCAGCTAGTCTTCGATCTTTGGCCTGGTATTCACCCCGAACTTGGCATACTACCAACTGGGAATCACAGTAAATTTCCACAGCGATAATTCTTAGGTCACGTGCTAACTTCAACCCAGTAAGAAAAGCCTCATATTCAGCTTCATTGTTGGTTGCACGGAAATCAAACTTTAAAGCGTAGCATATGGATCAGCCCTCGGGGGTTTCAAGCACCACCCCTGCGCCCGAGCACCGATCGTTGGATGCACCATCGGTATACAGCTTCCATATGTATTCGGAAGATTTGTTAGTTTCAGGTAAGTCTTCAGGGATAGTGAATTCGGCAATGAAATCTGCTAGGACTTGACCGTGTATGGCCCTTCTCGGAATATATGTGATGTCGAATTGACTCAGTTCAATGTTCCATTTCAGTAACCCGCCAGACGTCTCAGGTCGTGTGAGGACTTGTCGTAACGGCTGATCGGTGTACACAGTGATGGGATGAGCCTGAAAATACAGACGAAGCTTCCTTGAGGCGATGACTAGGCAATACGCCAATTTTTCTAGCCTTGGATAATTTCTCTCGGCTTCGGTTAATCATTTACTAACATAGTACACCGGTTTCTGCACTCGGTCTTCCTTCCGAACTAACGCAGCACTGATTGCGTTTTCAGATACCGCCAGGTAGAGATACAACTGTTCATGGTCAACAGGTTTTGAAAGAATCGGGGGTGTGGAAAGATGCTGAATTAGTGATTGAAATGCGTCCTTGCATTCCGTAGTCCATTCGAATTTTTGTTTCCCTTTTCGGATCAGATCGAAGAAGGGTATGCACTTGTCAGTTGATTTCGAGATAAACCTGCTCAGTGCTGCAACTTTCCCATTAAGACTCTAACCTGCTTTATGGTCCATGGAGTTTGAAGATTCCTGATCACCCAGATCTTTTCGGGGTTGGCCTCTATTCCTCGGGAATTGACGATGAACCCAAGGAATTTTCCGGATGCGACTCCAAAATGACATTTTAGCGGATTAAGCTTCATCCCGTATCTCCGGAGGACATTGAACATTGACTCTAAGTCTTTGACGTGATCAGTGGAGTACCGCGATTTCACCAACATGTCATCTACATAAACTTCCATAGTCTTTCCGATCTGGTCGGCAAACATTCGGTTGACTAAACGTTGGTAAGTTGCTCCGACATTCTTTAACCCAAAAGGCATGACCTTGTAGCAGTATAGTCCTAGGTCAGTTACAAAGCTCGTATGTTATTGGTTGGGCACATGCATGGGTATCTGATTGTAACCAGAATAAGCATCCATGAAAGATAGTGATTCGTGTCCGGCCGTCGAATCCACAAGTTGATCGATTCGAGGAAGTGGAAAGCTGTCTTTCGGATAAGCCTTATTTAAGTCAGAGTAATCAATGCACGTTCTCCATTTCCCATTCGGTTTTCGGACAAGTACAGGATTGGATACCCACTCCGGGTACAAAGCATCCTGGATAAACCCATTCGCCATTAGCTTATCAACTTCTTCTTTGAGGGCGGCAGATCTCTCTGGATCCGTACCGCATCTCTTTTGTTTGACCGGGATATGCCGTGGATCAATATTCAAGGTGTGGCTCGCGATGTCCGACGAGGTTCCACACATATCAGAGTGCGTCCAAGCGAATACGTCTAGATTTTCTTGGAGAAATTTGACCAATTCCTGTTGTGCTTGTGGGTTTAGCTGAGACCCAATTTTTAACATTTTTGAATCATCATCATCATCATCAATTGGAACATCAATCGTCAGCTCGGCTGGGGAAGCTTGACTTTCTTTAGATTCATCATTATCTTCAGTGTCTCTAGGGCCAAGATCCTTCTGGAATTGGTCGTGGTGCCCGGGCCGAGGCCCAGGCACTAATTGTCAATCGTCGGCGAAACGGACACAGAGAGATTCCTCCACGCCCTTTCCTTTCTCCTTTCGCTGCGCTTCTCGCAGTTCGGCAACATAGCAGGCTCTCCCAGCAGCCTGATTTCCCTGAATGACCCCAATCCCACGATCAGTGGGGAATTTCAAAGTTAAACACCACGGGGCAATCGCTGCCCTAAATTCAGAAAGGGTCGGTCGGCCCAAAAAAGCATTGTATGGAGAGTGGATATCTAAGACAACAAACTGTAACATTCGAACTCTTCGACGTTCTCCGACTCCTAACTCCACTGGCAACTCCACCACTCCAGTAGGTATATTAGAACTTCCGTCGAAGCCATGGATTCTAGATTGACAAGGCTTTAAATCTTTGGCTTCCATCTTCATTTGATCATATGCTCTCTTAAACAAGATATTTACTGAACATCCACTGTCCACGAGGATCCTCTTCATCCAAGCAGGACCAACCTGGGCAGATATGACTAGTGGGTCTATAGTTAGGGCTTCGACCTTATCAGCATCTCGGTTTTCTGAATACGATGTCATCTGCCATCGTTTTCTGTTGTTTGGTCGGGGACCCTTCATCAAGCGTACTGCAACTCTCGAAATCCACATGCCTGATCGAATTGGAGTATGATTCCATTTCCCTCCTGCTTCGGTCAGCAGGATGAGGACCACCACTAACTGTATTAATAACTAATCTCCCACCCGTACGTGCGGGCTCTTCCTATCTCTCTTGGTTTTGTGCACGGTTTTGGTTTGACGGGCCCACACCACCAGCTTGTGGTGCCCACACGAATTGGTCTAACTTCCTTTCCCTGATCAATTTTTCAATGAGGTCTTGTAAATGTCTGCAATCATTGGTATTATGTCCGTAACTTTTGTAAAATCTACAGAATTTTCCTGCCTGAATCTGTCTTTCCGACGATGGCTTAGGAGTCGGCTTTTTATACTGCATTGCATTACAAGTCTGTAGATACACGTTCTCCAGAGACGTGTTCAGTGGTGTATAGCTTTCAAACATTTGTGCCCTATGCCGTGGGCCACGATTCTGATCTTGCTTCTTATTTCTATTATCGCTGTTCCTCGGCTGGGTTTTCTTGTTTTGAATATTCAGTTGGACTTTACTCGTGCTCTCCCCTGACTGTTTAACTGCCACATTGCTTTGAATTCCTTCATTGTTGGGTCTCGCATCGTCCTGCTTCCTAAATTGTTTCGCATCCTCATGCCTTAAGAATTGAGCGGCTTTGGAGTAGAAACGATCCAACGATGCGGGAGGCTTCCCAGCTAGCCAATTTCCAAATTCAGAGTCGGGGTCAATCCCCTTAGTCAAGGTCATTAAGATTGAATTATCGTTGGGGTTAGTGATCTCCGCACAAGCGGCATTGAATCTTTCCAGATATTGCCTAAGTGTCTCTCCTGGAGCTTGAGTGACACTAGATAAAGTATTTACGTCTTTAGGCCTGGCAATGTGCATACGAAACTGTTCAACAAATTTAGTAGCCAATTGGTCAAATGAAGAGATAGATCGTGGTGGTAATCGTGTAAACCACATCGTCGCAATTCCCCCTAAAGAAATGGGAAAACTACGACATTTTACTGCATCATCAGCTCTTGCAGCAGTCATCGACCATTTGTATTTCAGAATATGCTAATTAGGGTCGGAACTTCCTTCATACATGGGCAGAGTCGGCATCCTGAATCGTCGAGGAGGTTTAGCATATAATATGTCACCAGTGAACGGAGTATGAATTCGGGAGATTCCCCAATCGTCATTTGTTAAGCCCTGACTTTCGCGAATCATTTGGCGTACCATAGCTGAGAGGCCGGGTGTTGCTATATTCGGAGGGTGGCGAGCCAAAGTGTGGTCAGGTTCCACAGTGCGAGGTAGGATCGGGCGCTGTCGACGATCCGTATCTCGCCTCCTTGGCTCGATGTCTTCTGGGACATATGGTTCTGGAGCATGTTTCTGCTGGTGGTAGTTCTGATTGGAGTGATTTAGGGTATCAACTCCTATGTCAACTGCGGTAGCGGTGGCATGGTTATCCGCAGTATGTTGTGGAACAGTGCCTCCTCGGGAGGAGGGTCCTGTATGAAAACTGGCAGAAGGGCCAACTCTTATCTACCAATAGTTAATGCTTGCCGGTGACCGGCAGCGTGCACATGGCTTCCGTCTAGCCTGGGACGGGTAGATCTGCCGCTTTAATCAGACGAGGCAGAGCTTTCTGTGGAAGAATAAGGGGCGTGGTCCCTTCTGGATCTTCTACGCCTTTGGCGGTTTAGTTGATTAGTCAACTCAACATTGGCGCGTAATTGTTTAGTTAGCTGTTGCCGACTTTGGTTAGTTCCTGGAGTAATGTCTGGAACTCTAGTCGAGTGACTGGACCTGATGGATCTGAATGTCCGGTATCATCTTGATTGGGTGGAGGTAGTTGCGCATGATTTTGTCTATCCCGGCCTTCTTGACCAGCGGCGGTAGAAGTGGTTCTTGTGCTAACCATCTGGAGGTGTAGAATCCTTTCCTAGATTTTGGTAAATCTGAATAGTATGGAAGGAGTCTGAAATTGAAGTTTGGATCTCCTAGATTTATTCAATCCGGTATCGATGACAGATCCAATGAGCAGGAGAAAAACTGGGTTTCTCTCAGTAAAAGAACCAAAGTGTTTGCACCAAAATTGAGCGAAAACCGTTCGGAAGTTTTTGAAGAGATAATAAATGAAGAAATCAAATTGAAAATGAGGATTATCTAACAAAAACTCCAAGCCACAGAAAGGTAAATTACACGGAAGACGATAATTTAGAGTGGTTCGGCGATTTGCCTACGTCCACTATGAAGTTTTATCACTTTATTGATTGATACTTGAAGATTACAAGTGTTCTAGAGCGAAGTACAGCAGAGAATAAGCTTAAATTCGAAATCAGCAGCAGCATTGAAGGTATGGAGTGATTCTGGCAGTGTCCGGGCGTGCTTTTTCTCTCAAATTTTCCGATCCCCTTTCTGAATGACCAGGGGCTCTATTTATAGGCGTAGGATGCTGATATCTCGCTGAAAATCCGGTGGACCACTTCTGGCACGTGAGGGGCCCACAAGCCCAACCTCAGGAAATTTGGGCCCACTTTGGGATCGATTCGAAGTACGTTCGGATCGATCGAAAAATCATCCAATCATGATGAAATTTGGTGTGGACATTCTTCAACATGTAAGCAAGCTTCTGTGAAAATTTCATAGCATTTGGACTTGTAGATCTCGAGTTATGATCGATTCAAAATGGTGATCTTCGCCAGACAGCCTCCTTCCAATCGATTTCCTTCGAATCGATAGGGTCGACTCGATGGTGTTGCGCGTGAGGTAATTGACGTGGTGCGTGTTTCCCGGGTTGATCCAGTTCTTTGCTCCGAGTTTACTGGGTCGACTCCATGGTTTTCGCTACTTTGACTTAGTGGATTCGAGGGATACATTATCAAAGGGATTCGAACAGAAGCTCGTTCGTATCGATCACGGTGAGTTTTGGTCAATCGATACGAAGCTCTTTGTTGCCGGATGGATTCGAACACTCGCTCTTTCATGGGTTCGAAGAAGAGGAGACTTAGTGGACTCGAACATGTGGGTTTGGGCGTTGTATACGAAGTTAGACCACCCGATGGGTTCGAACAGGGAGGTGGCGATCGATTCGGAGCAAACATATGTTGATGGATTCGATTTTATATGCTTTGATGGAGGCGAAGTGGAGTGACTTGATCGGTTCGAGGTACTCTAAGCTGATGGATACGAAGAGGGATGACTCCATGGATTCGAAGGACTTCAACCCGATGGATGCGAAGTGGAGTGACCCCATGGATTCGAAGTAAGAGGAACTCGATAGATTCGAACTCATGCTCTTTTGATGGATTCGACCTTAGGGTTATTTCCTCCAACTTGCATCGATGATAGCTTGAGCATACGAACTCGGATTGACTTGAAATTTGAGATACTGACTTCTACGATCTTTCTTGTCATATCCTATCAATTGTAGCTCAATCTAGACTCGGATAAAATTCATCGATATCCATAGTGAAGCGAAGTATGACCAATCTCTGAGACGAATCGTCCTTGGTTTCTAGTCAAGTTCTTGGTGTCACGGCCTTGCCAAAAGGCGGGATAACATATATATATATATATATATATATATATATATATATATATATATATATATTAATAAATTACTTGCTTACTCCTTAGTCATTAAGCAAACTCAAGCTAGGGATGTTACCTATAGTATTCTTAATATATTGAATAGACGAGATAAGATAACTATACGTATTTGTTGAGCAAATTCAAGGTACATATATTATACTTAGGCCGTCGCGATATAGTAGGTACGAGTGAATAATCTCTTTTGATTTGTTGAGCAAACTCAAGGTCGAAATGAGATTAGGACAAGGAAACATGGGTTGGGAGTTGTACGTGATACAATCGATAAGGAGCCATCCGTCGCTTGTAGGGCTATGATTTATTAAGCAAATTCAAGGTCAGAATACCAAGACAGACGAGTTGCGAGACCTACTACTTAAGTTGAAAGACTTCTATGTTTTATCTTTAGGATTTGAAGAAATATAAAAGACTAGTGGGAGCCTTATTAGGAAAATGAAATGATAACATTTAACCTTTCTAATATTGTTAGAACATATGTTATATAATATTATAGTAATCTACATTGATAAATTATGCATTTAGAATGATTAATAATATGTTTATCAATTAATATATATATAAATGAATTGGATTGAGAACTGAAAAATGAAAATATAACATATACTCACTATTAAATGCCTATTGCATGTTAATATTTTCTATACCTATGCAAGTGCCTGATTTTACAACTACTTAATTTGTTCATAATATGGCCACTTACGTGTTTATTTAGTCAAAACTCTTTATTGCATTCTATGAGTTTAGAACTCTTAAAGTAATACAAGACTATGAATATTTGATCCATATACTTCACATATAGGTGTTATATGGAGAACAGTCATAGTTCGTAATGTACAATACTTCAATGAATTAGTTTATTCGAAATAAGTCAATAAAAAGTACTATAAGATTGAGTGCTCAATTTGATTGATTGCATAAAAGATCATATGGTGTTAAATCTAAGAACTCAATTGCTGAAATATCAGTTTGTATGGTTTATGTAAAGTACAACACATTTGATGTCCTTAAATGTTAAGGATAACTGAATGTTATGTTGTGAAGAGTTTGCTATGATATTATAGTAATGGTTTTCTTTTTAATGGTTTAACCATTCAGAAAGGAAAATAAATGTATAAGATTAAATGTGGTTTAAGGTATAGTTGGGACAAAGAGAGTGAATGATCACTTTTGTTTCATTAAGAAACATTGAAAATGGGAGTTATAATAATAATGATTGATACCTAACACTGGAATAAGAAATATGATTTCTATTTCAAAATGTATTTTTTATATAGAAAATTGTTTCTATGAGATTTATCTCTTTGAGTTCAAGGTATTTGATCAAATAACTCTCCACTGTAAACTAGCTGCAATATACGAAACAAATAATATATGTTAAGTGAATAATGGACATCTGAATTCTGTACATCATTGTAAGAGTGGCAGAAATAATGGGAGCATCCCATATTCACTTATTGATTGCATCAAGTTACAAAATTGTTTTCGTGGAACATACCAAACATTAGTTATGAAATAATGACTATTCTTTTGGTGTTGACTGAAAAATAGACATTGTTATATTTCAATGTGAATATTATGAATATTCGTTGTGAAATAAAACTGTAATGTGGCATTTATTTTCACAATAAAAATGATGCATTGAAAATGCAGAAGTATCTAAAATTATTTACAGTTATTTTGGAATTATAGACTAAGTTGTAGTTTTGAGAAATAATTTTATTATATGATTATGGATCATACGACACTGGTTTATTATATATCAAACAATTGAATAGTTATGCACCCATTTAGTAAGAGCATCATAAGAGTTGATGAACTCTTCAGATTGTTACATATAGATGTATGTAATCGTAAGTCAATTAATACCAAATCGATTCCAAGTACTTGCTTATAATCATTGATGATTTACCATCAATATGGACGTGTGAATTTGATATCGTGTAGTATGTTTATGATAATTAAGAACATGGAATATAAAACAAAACCAAATAAAATAACATGTAATAAAATAAAATGATTCAATTTGATTGAATAGGTGAGTATAAGGGAAAGAGTTCTAAATGTACCTAAAATTGAATAAAGATTCAATCTCAAAGGTAACTCCTCCCTATAACACATAATGATGTATTAATAATTAAGGAGTAATCAAACTTTGTTGGACAAAACACGATTAATGATGAGTAAAGTTAAGATAAAATTTGTCTTTAAGACGTGTACTTAAGAGTAGCACACAAAGTTAAAACAAAAATCATCCAAAAAATAGTTTACAAACCATATAAGATAAGAAACCCCTACATATCCTAGACCAACGAGTTGGCAAGTGGTACGAACCGAAAAACTACATGTAATAATTGTATGTAAGAGATCTTGTATGAATCGTCCCAAGAGAATTTTGGGAGCTATAGTCATTAGATGACTAATTTATATTATGAACATAAATATACTGCAGACTAATGCAAAATCAATTTTATATAAAGTAATTCATAAAATGTTTATGAATATCCGTTCCATCGTATTGAGAAACAATCATTGTTTCAAGAAATACCAACTTTGTAGTGAAAAAATTCCTTTAAGAAATTATAGATATAAAATGGTTTGGATATGATCCAAGGATACAGCTGATTGTGAGGGCTAAAATGAAATTAACGAAACCTAAATGAACACATTAAAATGTCGAATAAGTATTCTTGTACATTGAAGAGAAACAATGAGTTTCTTATCAATGCCAAGAATAGATAATCCTCAACAGTCAATTAAACCATTAAGAGTATTGGCTCTACGATATGGTACAGTGCACAAATCAAAAATAGATTCCAAGTACATTATCAAAATACGATTTTGATATTTGTATCTGAAAGGATGCGAGCCATTTAGCCACAAATGTGTCTTTAAGAGAAAGACAAATGCAGTTGGAACATAATGGACCACATTAATAAGAATAAAACTTCAATTGTTGAAATTAACATAATAGATTCACCATTCGATGTGCTCAAGTAGGTTCGGATTTTACTCACAAAATTATCGCGTAATATTACTTTATGTTTTGTTACTTATGTGTTAAAATAGAAAATTATAAATAATGATTTAAAGTAAACTTTTACAAATAATAACCAAAATGTCTTGAAGTCAATGGAAGCAATATTGAGTTTGTGAGTTTTGGGATATGATCCAAGATAGATACAAAAGTGTCGTTCGATAAGCATCAAAATTGAACAAGTGTTTTGATAAGAATATCGAATAGTTTGATTATCAATCAAAATGCAAAGGAAACGTGTGCTCATAAGAAAGAAATTAAAAGGCACATAGATATTTCCAAACCCTAAGTAAACAACACATTGCTTATTGTTAATAATGCACTTGTGCTTAAATTGTATTTAGTTGTTTTAATATTTGACATTAGATTTATAAATGATTACATTTATAGTAAGTATAAAAAAGTTAGGAATGTCCCGAACAATATGCAAGGACACCTTATTTAAATATTTATTACGAAACATGTAAGATGGATTCCTTATGCATTGATGATAGGAATTATCATATATGTTATGTTGCCTATGATATCGTGATTTGTTTATGTATTTGATACATGAATCAAGTATCAAATTCATACCGATATCATTAAATGGTTGTTTGAAGTGTTCTCGCGTATTTATGAAATACTAGAGAATTATTTATGGACACAACAGACTCCTTATAAAGGAGCGTTCGGAACAAACTTTATAAGTGATACTGAGTATAACATGTCAATAATAAATTCAAGCTAAGAATCTCTAAGTTGAAAATGTTCCAAATGAAAGAATATAGTTGATTTAATGAAAAGGCTAAGTACATCGTCTTGAATAGTGCTGCAATAAAAGCAATGTATATAAATATATAAATGCACAAATTTATAACAAAGTCGAGAGTGATTCCAAATGTTGAGAATCGCATGATATTGTTGTATGATAATAATGTCACGATATAGTTCATAACAGAACATAAAGCTCACTTAAAGTCGAGAGACATACTTCGAATTATTCCACTTGATAAAACAGTTTATCACCATCGGAGAGAGTTGATTGATAGAGTAGATAACTGAAACATAATAGAATACCCGTTCACCGAGGGATTGACCCAATTGGTTTTAAAAAAATTGATTGGAGAAGTTGGAATGAGATTCCATAATTGACCCCAAGTGTAAGTGGGAGATTGGTAGAGTTAGGAGTATGTCCTAGGGGAAATTATGTAATTTGTTACATATATAACTTGATAATCGATCTTGTTTGAAATAAAATGTGTTTTCTTTCTATTATATACTTGATATAATGTGTTATATTAATTTAATTAAGATGTATTTAATAGAAAATCCATAAATGGTATGTTTATGATAGTAGTTACAAATTATTTTACCGTAAATAATTTATCACAATGAAAATAAGTATACCATTTTGAACATTTTTAATCAAGATGTATCGAGACTGGATGTCGATACATCCATTGAGACTAGTATACATAACGCTCTTTAAATGTTAGGCAGCGTATTACTCATGACTGCAGAGGCAGCAAGGTTTTACGTACCGGTAGTTATTGGATAACTATGCAATGACTCACATGATAGTTTTCTATTGGTTAATATAACTAAGGTCAAATAGAAAATATTGATGTAACTAATTTACACGCTTCTCTCGACTTGATATTAATGTTAATATTCAATGTTGAAGCTCCATTTTGATTGTAGTTAAATGATAGCAAGACGTCCATCGAACGACTATAGTTGGATCGAGTGAAAGCACTGGAAGTGAAATACTATTCAAGATAGGATTCGTGTAATGACCCAACAATTTATCACTTTGATAAATTGTATTTATTTTTAAATTTATATAAATAAAAGGATGATAATACAATGATCTTGTTTTAAGTGACAATAAATAATAGTAATTTGTTTTGAACAAAAATGTACAAAAATATTTCCTCTAAATATATATCAATAAAATAACACTATACTTAACTAATTGATTTATTTAATTTAAATTTAGATTTAATGATTTAATAATTATTTTAAATGGTGGTACTTCATTTTGAATAGTTACAAAGTGATAATGAATCATTTATAATAGTTTTATAAAGATATATATTTGATTTGAAAATATAAAGAAAAATCGATGACGCTTTATTAGTATAATGACAATTATTGTAAATAAATTTTAATAATAATTTATATGGTTTTATAATTCAAATGTGGTCGTTTTAATTAGTTTAAAATGATAAGAAATTTATTTTTGAATTTTGTTTACAAGTATATGTATGTTAATAAATAAGTGAAAATGTGACCGATAATCGGTTCTTCGGATTACAACGACTTAACGAATAAAATTCGTTCGAAGACATTCGAAGTGTTATGCACCTACACGTAAATACATATATATTTCACATGCACATGATAAGATGCACATTCATACATAAATAAATACATACATACATACATATTAAAAAATGATTTAATAATTTCTAAGCTTAACCTTTAAGTAACCATAAAGCAAACATCACTTCATTGTACCACACTATCACCTCACATCAACCATCATATGGCTTTAGGGTGGAGTCGCTAGGGGCTAGGGAAGGGGTGTGGGCCAGGGGTATTTAGGTAGTTATGCAATTTAATATTTTATTCTAAGTTTTTTCTATAAATGTCACTCCTCTTCTCACAAAAATCCTAATACCAATCCACTTCTTATTCCTCTCCTTTTTCAAGCTTTCGAAGAGCCTCCTTAATGCTTTCTTATTCATAAAAAAAATTAGAAAAGTTAAAAAAAATATGTCAAATAAAAGAGGAAAATGTATACACTAATTTATAATATCGATCCACTTCAAAACTAGTTCTAAACACCTCCTCTACTCTTCCAAAATCCACTGCCATCACCCAATACCACCTAGGACGTGAGCACCAAGGCTAGGCCGAGCCACTTCAAGGGTCCAAAGCTCGATTTCGTGGAGTTTAGTTTCGTGATAGCGGAGCTATGGTCGATTTTCTATTAGCTCAAAGGGAAAATGAAGGTGAAAACTCATAAACTATTATACTATATTTTGGATGATGATATGATGTTTGCAATGGACGTTTAATATGCTTTGATCATCAAGTTTGGTACTTAAATATGACGTTGAATATATATGCAAGTCATGGATATACACTCGATAAGTACAAAGAAACTCACTTTCTTTGAACTGATAAAATGGTGTACATGAAATGTTAAACCTCTTTAAAAATGGTTTAAAATGAGCTTGAAATGCTTTATAAATATTTTAAACTGTTGTGGTGAAGTTTGAACGAGAATTGAAATTTAGTCAAAAATAGACGCGTCGCGTAACGGTAGTTCGCGATTCCGCGCCATAAAAGTCAAATGAGTGTAAAAGACGTAATATAGCTTGGAATTCTTCAAGATAAGAATTTTCCAAACTATTATAACCATATTTTTTCAACAAAGAAGAAAATTGAGATTTTGATAAGTAGATATCGAGATATGAGTAAAAAAGCTTTTTGAAAAATCGCGGTTTTGTAATTCGCGATCCAAAATTGGATTCCTTAGAAAATGATGTTTTAAAATTGTTTAAAATATGGAATAAGTCTTATAATCTTCTAAAATGTTTTAAATGTGATTTGAGTTATAAAAATGAATTTTCAAATGATAGAAAAGTCGTTTTGATCAAAATAACTTTAAAAAGCACTTTAAGCAACACTTTTCCACAACACTTTTCTATAATCTTTAAAAAATATAGTTTTAAACTTAATAATTCTTTTCCAAAACTTTTATACATGATTTCAAATGGATAATTAGGTGTTCTAATAATGATTTTTAAGTTTTATAGTTTATTTAAAAAGAATTTAAATAAACGATTTAAAGAAAAGCTATTACAAATTAAGTGGTTTAATCTTTGCTCTAAAAGCCGACAAGTGGACTGATTTTTCTATTCGTGAGCTTCAAATGTGAGGTGCTTAAGCTAAGGAGATGTTCAAGGGCAACCGGTGCCCAGGATCACCTGGCCTCTTTCTTGGCCGAGGGAAAGATAAGGTCGAAATGTCGAAAACGAGTTAAGTATAAAAAAGATTTAATTTTCTAAATTTAAATTAAAGATAACTTTAATTTTATACAGATGATCTTCTTATACTTAGTGTTACGCCTGAAGAGGGAACTCGTACTATTTGTGGAATTTAAAAGGAGATTTCATCGTTATTTCGCTTATAGTATTTGTTAAATACGGAAATTGATATTGAGTGGAATTAGACGACTTCTATAGACTTTGCTCACTCAATATTTACTGCTTTTGGATTGATATCATAGATAACATGATTTTAACTCAACCAAAAATTATGCATTTTGAATTAAGAAATCATTATTAAGATTTATATGAAATAAATTGGAAATGTTTTTCTAAGCGAAAAATGAAATGATTTGGAATTATTCCAAGTTTGAATAAGGTAATAAATAATCAAAGGATTTGATAAGAGAGGTTTAATAATTCTACATATACCGGAGAGAATGTTTTGGAAATGTATATCTCTAAAAGATATTTTGATAAAAAGAACTTAATCAATTAAAGAATGATTCCCTATTCACAAAACCTCTTTTTATCGATGATTGGTTCGAAGGTACCAGAGTCGGATCTGGGGTAATTCCTATCTAAAAACCACTTCGAACCAATGTATGCATTCTAAAAATGAAGACCTGATAAAGAAAATAAAGAATGAAGAGCGAGGATTTTCGAGGTGAAAGGATTGCTTGTTGATAATTCTAGTTAGCTCCAAGATTTGACGCCCCACCCCGAGACCCACATTAACAAAGAGTATCACTGGGTAATACTGTCTGCTAATGCGGAGAATAGGGCCGGTTAGGAGCGACCATCTATAGCCTTGTCTTAAATATCTTTTGAACACGTCGATAAATGCTCTATTTTTTTCCTCTATCTCAAGTGGATCGACATATCCAATAAATAGATATACAAAACTATAGGTGGCTAACGGATCTATCAGAACAAAATACAACTCAAATGCAAATCACATCACAAAACAATAGATATCAGATACACACACATATACATATACATCATCAGAGTGATACAAAATGATACATAACATGTGGTATGACGACCATAATATAAACAGAATCAAAATAATTTACATATCAGAGGTAGTTTAGCCATTTGTTTCATGTCTGTAAGTTTACCCCGAGAGGGTTTTAGACCTGGGCACATTTTTGTTTTTGAACTGTTGCAAACATGGCCTGAGTCCATGTTCGAGACTGCGTAACTTTTTCATTTTCAGTCGGAATTCATCGATTCTTTTTTGTCTGAAAGATAAAGTTTTCTACTATATGCATACCAATTTTGAGTTCAATCCAAGGTGTTTTAGGTTAGGTACGCTTATGGACTTAGCCTATTCCACTTCCGCTTGGACTTTATCTGCTAGCCCTTTTGTTACTAAAGTAGTAGTAGTCCCTTAATTTCTGAAACTCTTTTGGTTGCAAGGACTTCTGCTACTAATCATAGGGTTAACCCTCGACAGGATGTAGTAGAAGAGTGCTTCGGTTTTGTTCAGTCCTAGAATGAACTTGTATGGACGAATATCAGACATTGCATTTCTAGTTACATAAGTGATCTCTACGAACGTATTATCTGCTTAGTGGCGAAGAAGGCAACTTCTCTTAGCTTAACACTCTTTCCTAAGACGTAAGAGCTCAAGAGTTATACATTTGTAGAAATCAGTTGTGTGATCATGGAATTGTGGTGCGGAATTCAAAGAAAGATGATGTGAAAAGTGAAAGGTAATCATTACCTTAAGCCTCACACCTGAAAATGGTCGAAACAGGGTAGATGCAACAAGGCTGTGTGGTTCGCAATCATTAAGATATGATCGTCCCCTTTTAGATATATTTATTCCCGCTATGACATTTGGGATTTAAATTGTTGTGGATGTACGTTGTGAGGGCCCTCGGATAGGTCGGTAACGACCGAGGTGATGACATATTTGGTACTATTTAGGAAGAGGTAGGTCGATCTTGTGTTGGTAGAGGACCATCAGTGGGGCCTCAGTACATTCCTCTAGAGATGTACCACCGGAAGGTAGCCCCTTCACCTGGTTATTTGTATGGAAATCCATTCTCTAATAAGTGCCTTCCATTTTGTTTATATAACTCGTGTTTGTGGCTAGTATGTTGGAATTTCATAATGTAATAATTTTGGCTAATATTAATAAGTTTACTTGCATATGTTTTTAAAGGAATGTCATTAAAAATAATATCCCTTATTTTATCGTAATAAAGATTTGGTTATCATAAGGTAAAAACTCATTCCGTGTTTATGTGCGGCATGGTCTTATGAGATACCATTTTGTTTTCAAAACATGTATTTTAAGTTTTCACACCAGTCTCATTACTGACCCGGAGTTTATTTTTTCCTTTCCTTAAACTCTGGGTGCCTTAATTTTCCCGAGCAGCCTAGTGGTCAGGTTTAGTTTAGAAGAAATCTGGATGTAGCTAGAAGCACGGAGTTATAAGATTTTTTTTAAATATTTTGGTCTATTTCCAAACACTCTTGTGCTATAGTACTTCGCATTTGTAAGGACGGAAATTTATAAATATCCATGTTTTAAACTTTGATAAATATATTTAAATTACTGATGTAAAGAATATTTGTTGAAATAATATATGTGAGATTCTATTCTGTCTTCATTTTTCATTCTTACCCTTGAGAATCCACTTCTCCGGCACTTGGATTTACGACACGTGAATACTGAGGATGTATTAGTATTGATTTTCGAGAATCGAAGAAACGAGTCCTCAAGTCGTGGTATCAAAACTTAGGTTGAGGTACTTGAGGCTGATAAGGGTAAAAGAATCATCAGAGATATGGTTAGTAATACCCTAGGATGGGTAATTCATTAGAGATAGGGTTAGTAACGCCCTAGAATGAGTTTAAGAGTGTACATATATAAGCGCGTATTTGTTAATAAAATATTCGAATGAATTTGGTTTTATATGAAATCATTTTACCTAAATATATATATATATATGTATGTATGTATGTATGTATTTTAAAAGGAAAGAATATTTTGGTAAAAAATTTCAAAGAGTTTTCGTAATAATAAACTTTTGTACAAATAATATTAAAAGTCATCTTTAGAAATAATTTTAAAAACATTTTTTAAGCATTGACCAAACCTCTCTACCTAAGAATACGCTAGCAATTACGTACTACTTATATCCAAAAGAATAATTATTTACCTTGTAGGTAGGAAAAATTACTCGAAAGGGGAGCCCTCTAGAGAAAATTGGGGCGAGAAAGATAGCCTCATTGTTCTCTCTAGCGACGAAGAGGAGCAGTCAGAATATCCACCTAGCAATGGTGGTTTTTGATCGAGGAAGAATATGCCCCATACACTCGTAGGGATGAAAATAGATGCCCTATGGTCGGAATGCTTATACGCCTCCAGCTGCAGAAGTAATTATGATTTCTAGCGATGATAAAACCAGGCAGGCCTCAGAGGGAAATTGAATAGCAGATCTTGCTAGCTCTATTTCTAAACCAATAGAAGAAATTAAGCCAATGAAAGAAGAACCAGAACCCATGGAAGAGGAAATAGAGCTGGTATAGGAAGAATCAGAGCTGATGGAAGACTCTGATGCTATCATATTAAGCGAATGTAGCAATGTAGTATGGGATATGGACGGGGAATGTGTTGTATGGCAGGAGGAATCATCCAGTTCATACATAAACTGGAACGAGATAAAAAGAAACAATGAAGAAGCAATAGAAGAAGAGGAGGAGGAGGAGGGGGTCGAAGAATTTGAGAACCCTTGGGTGGAAAATGTGTAAGGCTTGGATGAGTTAGAAGAAGGAGAAGTCATTCCTGGAATGCCAGTCGGCATGGGACATGTCTCATGGAACCACCATGACTACCTCAAGTAATGAGAGAGATACCGAAAGAGGAAGACAATAAGGCCGATGATGAACTGGATAATGATGAAGAGGGAGAAGGTTAAGTGATGATTGACCTAAGATGTTGGGGTCAACCATTATCTTCGGACTCGGAAGAATAAGAATAACGTTTGGGGAATTGAGGATAATTGTAGTATGTATGAGTATGGATGGGATGTTTATTTTTGATTTGGTGTTTTGAATTGTATTAATGTAAGGAGGGGAGGGGAATTTTTCTTTCTGTACCCAAGCTTCGAAAAAGTTAAATGATGTAAGCATGTGAGAATTTATAACATGATGTTGTCCTTAGTATGGATCTTTAAAATAAATATTTAAAGTTACTAATGATTGGTTTTGGGTTTGTAGTAAATGATATTTTAGTAACAAATTTTTTTAAAGGCTTGATAACACTTTGGAAGAAATTTAAAGGTATATTTAAATCTTTAATAATAGGATTTTAAAAATATAAAAAATATTGGAATCTTTTATATAAAGATAGAAATGTTATAATTTCAAATTTATAAAAGAAAAGGAGTTCACTATAGCAAAGTTTTGATAATAATTGTTCTAATCTCTTTGATTGTATTTTGAAGTAAAAAAAACTTGTTAAATATACTTACAACATTTGAATAAGTATATAAATACTTTTAAGTATTAAAACTGGTATAAGTAAAGAATGTATTTATATATACATATATAAAGGGAGTTTTAACTATTAAAGGGGTATTAATTAATAAAGAAAGTTTTCACATTTGATATTGGTTAAAGGAATTTTATGGTGATTTATCAATTTAATGAATTATTATTTCCCAAAAAACCACTAAGATATGTTTACAAATGTATTATAATAAAAAGATATTTATCTTTTGAAAAGAAATGTTTTCTTTAAGTAGGATTAGCGGAAATAAAAAAATGTAAAAGGTTATGTATAAAGAAGTATCTTTATAAGAGTTTGAATAAAGAATAAAAGATTTATGAAGTATTTTCATAAGAACTATGGAAAGGTTAATTAATACAAATGAAGTGTATGGATTATTTCGTCGCACGATTTAATATAAGATTCGTGTGCAGAACTTTGATGTGTTTGATACTTGTCTAAAAGATGATTTATCACTCGATTTTTGATGACGAACATTAACGAGGGTTTATAATTAGATGCTTGGGTTTTCTATCATAGTTGAGAGCTATGTAAGGAAATCTAAAGTTTAGATTAGGAAGCCTGGTCAGAGTCCGCACTAGAGGATCGGGGGATCAATGCTAGCTTGGAAGTAAAGTTGTGAATTCGAATAGAAGATCGAATCTGATATTGCGTATGGATGATCTATATACATCATACGGGTATAAATTTAAAAATAAATATTTCGGGCAAAACCTTTGGGTTTTTGTTATGGGTAAATTTGGGGACGAAATTCTTTTAAGGATGGAGTCAGTAAGGACTCGCCAATTTATTACTTTGATAAATTGCATTTGTTTCTAAATTTATGCAAATAAAAGGATGATAATACAAATGATATTTTTTAAGCGATAATGAAAAAATAGTAATATTCTTTTGAATAAATATTTATAAAAATATTTTCCTCGAAATTTATATTGATAAAATGACATTCTATTTAAATAATTGATTTATCTAATTTAAATTGAGATTTAATGATTCAATAATTATTTTAAATGATGCTAATTCATTTTGAGTAGTTATAAAGTGATAATGAATCATTTATAATAGTTTTATAAAGATATATAATTGATTTGAAAAATAAGGAAAAATCGGTAACACTTTATCGGTATAATGAAAATTATTATAAATAATTTTGAATAATAATTTATATGGTTTTATAATTCAAATTTGATCATTTTAATTAGTTTAAAAAGATAAGAAATTTATTTTTGAATTTTTTTTACAAATATATGTACGTTGATAAATAAGTGAAAATGTGACTGATAATTGGTTCTCCATATTTCAACGACTTAACGAACAAAGGTTATTCGAAGACGTTCGAAGTATTATGCACCCATATATACATACGTATATATGTCACATGCACATGATAAAATGCACATACATACATAAATATAAATATTACAAAAATGATTTAATAATTCCTAAGCTTAACCTTTAAGTAACCATAAGGAAAACATAAGTTCATTATACCACACTATCACCTCACATCAACAATCACATGTCTATGGGGGGAAGCTATGCGCTAGGGGATGGGTGTGGGCTAGAGGTATTTAGGTAATTATGTAATTTAATATTTTATTCTTAGATTTTTTTCTACAAATACCACCCCTCTTCTCACAAAAATCTTAATATCATTCCACTTCTTCTTTCCCTTCTTTTCAAGCTTTCTAAAAACCTCTTTAACAGCTTCTTAATCATAAAAAATATATTAGAAAAGTTAGAAAAATATATCAAATAAAAGGGGAAAATGTATACAGTAGTTTATAATATCGATCCACTTCAAAACAAGTTCTAAACACCTCCTCTACTCTTTCAAAGTTCATGGCCACTACCCCACAACACCTAGGCCATGAGCACCAAGGCTAGGCCGAGCCACTTCAAGGGTCCAAATCTCGATTTCGTGGAGTGTAATTTTGTGATAGCGGAGCTGTAACCGATTTTCTATTAGCTCGAAGGGAAAATGAAGGTGAGAAATCATAAACTATTATATTATATTTTGAATGATGATATGATGTTTCCAATGGATGTTTAATATGCTTTAATCATCAAGTTTGGTTGTTTAAATATGAATGTTGAATATATCAGCAAGTCACGGATATACACGTCGATAAGCATATAGGAAATCACTTTCCTTGAATTGATGAAATTGTGTATATGGAATGTTAAACCTCTTTAAAAATGGTTTAAAATGATTTTTAAATGTTTTATAAACATTTAAATGTGTTTTGGTGAATTTTGAATGAGAGTTGAAAATTTAGTCAAAAATAGACGCATCGCATAACGGTAGTTTGCGATTTCGCGTCATAAAAGTCAAACGAGTGCAATAGATAAAATATAGATCAGAATTCATCGAGATAAGAACTTTTCGAACTATTATATCCATAGTTTTCCAACGAAGAAAGAAAATCAAGATTTTGATAAGCCGATTTTGAGATATTAGTAAAACAAGATTTTTGAAAAATCGCAGTTTTGAAGTTCGGGATCTAAAACTGGATTTCTTAGAAAGTGATTTAAAATTGTTTAAAAATGTGGAATAAATCTTATAAATCTTATAAAATGTTTTAAAATTGATTTGAGTTATAAAAATGAATCCAAATGATAGAAAAATCTTTTTGATCAATATAACTTAAAAAACACATTCTGTAGCACTTTTCTGTAACCTTTGAAATATAGTTTTAAAATTAACGATTCTTTTCCAAATCTGTTATAAATGATTTCAAATGGATATTAAATGTTTTAATAATGATTTGGAAGTTTTATAGTTATTTAAAAAGAATTTAAATAAACGATTTAAAGAAAAGCTATTACCAATTAAGTGGTTTAATTTTTGCTCTAAAAGCCGACGAGCAGACTGGATTTTTCTATTCGTGAGCTCCGGATGTAAGGTGCTTAAACTAATGAAACATTCAGGAGCAACCAGTGCCCAGGCTCACCTGGCCTCTTCCCTGGGCGAGGGATAGATAAGGTCGCAATGTTGGAATCGAGTTAAATATAAAAAAAGATTTAATTTTCTGAATTTAAATTAAATATAACTTTAATTTTATACAGATGATCTTCTTATACTTAGTGTTAAAGCCTTACGAGGGAACTCGTACTATTTGTGGAATTTAAAAGGAGATTTCACCGTTATTCCATCCATAGTATTTGTTGAATACGGGAATTGATATTGAGTGGAATTAGATGATTTCTATGGATTCTGGTCACTTAATATTTATTGGTTTTGTATTGATATCCTAGATAATATGGTTTTAACTCAACCAAAAATTTTGAATTTTGAATTAACAAATCATTGCTAAGATATATATGAAATAAATTGGAAATGTTTTCCTAAGCGAAAAATGAAATGATTTCGAATTATTCGAAGTTTAAAAAAGGTAATAAGTAATCAAAGGATTTGATAAGAGATGTTTAATAATTCTATATATATCGGAGAAAATGTTGTGGAAATGTATATCTCCAAAGATATTTTGATAAAAAAGAACTTAATCAATTAAAGAATGATTCCCTATTCACAAAACCTCTTTTTATTGATGATTGGTCGAAGGAACATGGGTCGGATCTGGGGTAATTCCTATTAGAAAACCACTTCTCACCAATGTATGCGTTCGAAAAATGAATACCCTTCTAGATATATTTATTCCCTCTATGATGTTCAGGAATTAAATTATTGTGGATGTATGTTGTGAGGGCCCTCAGATAGGTTGGTAACGATCAAGGTGATGACATATTCGGTACTATTTGGGAAGAGGTAGGCCGATCTTGTTTTGGTAGAGGACCATCAGTTGGGTCTCGGTACATTCCTCTAGAGATGTACTACCGGAAGGTAGTCCCTTCACCTGGTCATTTGTGTGAAATTCATTCCCCAATAAGTGCCTGTCATTTTGTGCGCAGAACCCGCATTTGTAGCTAGTATGCTGGAATTTAATAATGTAATAATTTCAGCTAAGAATAATAAGTTTGCTTGTAAATGTTTTGAAAGTAATGTCATTAAAAATCATATCCCTTATTTTTTGTAACAAAGATTTGGTTATCGTAAGGTAAAAATCCGTTCCATATTTACGTGCGGAGTGGTCTTATGAGATACCTTTTTGTTTTCAAAACATGTATTTTGAGCTCTCGCACCAGTTCAATGATTGATCAGGAGTTTATTTTCCTTTTCCTTAAACTCTGGATGCCCTAATTTTCCTGGACAGCCTAGTAGTCAGGTTTAGTTTAGAAGAAATCTGGATGGAGCTCGAAGCATGGAGTTAGACGATTTTTCTAAATATTTTGGTCTATTTCCATCACACTCTTGTGCTATAGTATTCCGCATTTATAAGGACATAAATTTATGACTGTCTATATTTTTAACTCTGATAAATGTATATTTCCGCTGTAAAGATTATTTGTTGAAAAATATATGTGAGATTCTATTCTGTCTTTATTTTTCTTCCTTACCCTTGAGAATCCATTTCTCCCGCATTTGGATTTACGGCATGTGAATACTGAGGACGTATTAGTGCCAATTTTCAAGAGCCGAAGAAACGAGCCCTCATAATTCGTCTACTCAGTTGTATGAGGTTAATATCACGGTCAACTGAAGTCAATTCAAAGTCAAAGTCTTTAGTCAGTGCAATTCGGTAAAAATAATTGTTATTATTGAATGAAGGACTTTATATTTGGACTATAAAGTTAAATGTGAATGATATTAGAATTTTGACGATTACCAAATTCCATAAGTCCTAATGCGATATAGTTTTGATGAAGTGGATTAGTGTAAATAATTGTCTGGGTACCGTTTATAATAAGTAGAATTGGATTTTACCAAAAGACGTGTAAGCGATAAATTTCGCTAAAATATCACATCACCTCCTAAGTGATGTGTGAACGTTAATATTCAAATAGTTCGATATTAATCGTTGACCGAATTTACCCCTTTGAGTCGCACGACCGAAATATGAATTCTCTAAAAAAACACATGATTTAATTAATTTATAAAATATTGTAAACTAATTAAATTAATTAATATTTGAGAGATATTAATTATTATTTAATTTATTTGATGTTTGTAAGTTGTTTGTAATTATTTTAATACATTTATAAAAGTTATATTTGCATGCATTTATATACGATATCGATGTAATTTAAATAAAAGATAATTGCATGAAATGATGTATGGAAATTTTTGTCATTTAATGGCATGATTTGTGGAAATTTTATGTCATTCGATGACATATGATGTATAAGGAAAGGATTATGGAGTGAGAGACAATCAAAGGAATTAAAGGGAAGTTTCAATTGAAGAAGGAGAAAGATTTCATACTTTCAAATAAAGCATATTCTCTAATTCATTATGTACGTACAAATCATTTTATTTCTTGTTCATTCTTTCTCTTTCTCTCCTCCTAACTTTTCACGGTAGAAAACAAAATTAAAATTTTCAAAAATCTTTCAACTCCAAATAAAAATACTAAATAAAACAAAACAAAAGTGGTCCATCCATTTCTTGCTAGAATTGGATGGAGATCTTAAAGATCCGAGGGGATATCATAATTCAAGGTGTGATTTATAGGTAACATCCTAAGGAGAATTTTATTTCAAGCTGCGATTCAAGGCTTTGGTAATAAGGTATGTTTTTCTTTTATGAATAATGACATTTGATGTAATGTTGGATGAAAGGTAAATTTGATTATCATAGTTTGTATGTATATATCGGTGCTTCATTTGATTTGGAAATTGTTTTTGTAGTTTGAATTGTTTATTGAATGAATTGATTGGAGTTTTAATTTAATAAATCAAAACTAATTTTTTTTAAATACAATGTTTTAGAGCTATGTTCTAAACATTTAATTTGATGTCTAATTTTAGAACTGAAATTTTGTATGTTCAATTTAACAATTGGGTCCTTATTTTGTTAAATTAAAGTAAAAATAAATTTTTTTATATGTTTAAATGCAAAGTTTTATTATAAATCTATATTGTAAACATTTAATTCAAAATATAATCCTTTAGATCTAAAACTTTTCATATTGTTTTGATTGGATTCTACTTTAATAAATTAAGCTAAAATTTATGTTTGAATGGTATAATGTTTTATTGAAGATTCATGTTTTAAACAAAGTATAATGTTATACTTTAAAGTTTGCATGTATGTATTTTGTGTTTGTATTGTATTAGAAATTAAAAAGGAAAGATGTTTTGGCAATAAATCTAAATTTTAGTTTGAGTACTATAAATCTCTAATCTGTATTAATTAGAGAGATTTGATTGAATCTTACATACTCTCTATTAATGTTTTGACGGTAAATATAATTTTAAATTAAATTGATTGCTATAAATCTCTAATTTGTATTAATTAGAAAATTTTGATTTAATCTTAAATACACACAATTAATATTATATGTATGTTTGTATATATAAAATTATTATATGTATTACATATTTTATGAATTGGATTTCTTTTCAAAAAAATAATTTAAAATGAGGAAACTACTATTTTGACTCCTATTAATTGCCATTTATATGCTGCATTAATTGAGTTTACCAAATGAGAAATTGAATCAATCATCATTGTTACCTTTTATTTATTTTCCTTTTTCTTATGTGAGTAACTATCCATCTATTTCTATTTAGTGTTTACACCTTGTCATCAATTGATCGCATTGAAATTTGTTATATGTCGAACGTACACAATTTACACTATAATATGTGTGTATGTATGTATTTGGTTATACGTACATTTATGCTATGTACATGTTGTTATTTAATAACATTAACATAATCAATCAATTAATTTAAAGAAAGAGATGTGAAAATTTTCTCTCTCCATATAAATAAAGTAGCCTCTCATTAATTAAATAAGTTCAAAGAAAGAAATGAAAAGTTTTCTTCTAAAAACTACATAACTTTTGGAGAAAGAAACGAAAGATCTATTTCTCTAAATTTACCCTTATAAGTAATTGGTGGTGTATTTGATACACTATATATTTAAGTTTAAATTAATTAAAAACTTCTTTTGATCAATTTTTAAATAAAATAATATTTTATTTAAAAAACTTTATTAGATTGGATCTATATACATTTAGACTTCGTAGGCCCAAAAGATTCAAAATGGATAAAAAAATTAAAATTCACCCATTTCTTCCGTTACAGGATGACCAAGTTCCAATAGGATAATGTCTTCAAATCTTTAATGCAAAAATGACAACCATTAATCTAAGTCATGAGTAGGTTATCGAACTTCATGGGGACGCAACTGCCTTGATGCATAGTCTATACCTTTTCCCCTCTGCATTAACAGTGCTTCTAACCCCATACCTGATGCATTTATATGTATGGTCGTATCATCATTCCCCTCGGGTATCACTAGCATACAACAACATTTGTCAACCAAAGCTTCAACTCTCGAAACGTTGCCTTATACTTCTTCATCGTCATTGGTGCAACTATGTGAGAGAAGTCCTAAATGAACAACCGATAGTGGCCAATCAAACCTAAGAACTTGCGCACCTAAGTCATAGTCTTAGATCTTTTCCACCCATTTACTACATTTACCTTCCAAGGGCCTATAGAAAAAACCCTTTTGGGAACCATATGGCCTAAAATTTTTGCCTCCTTTCTCCAAAAATGACACCTAAAAAATTTCTCCTTTAACTTATGCTGCTGCCCCAATGTCTATGGTATAAGCTTTAGGCGCACTGAATGATACTCTTCATCTCTTAAGTATACTGAGATGTCATCTATAATAACTAACACTTGTTTATGAAGCCGGTCTTGGAAAATTTTATTTATCAAGTCCACAAAGAATGCAGGTGTGTTCGATAGTCGAAAGGCATTATTAACCATACATACGAACCATACCTTGTCTTGAAGGCAACCAATGGAACACTTTCCTCCATGAACCTTTGTTAATGGAACCTCGACGGCAAATCTAGCTGTGACAACAGCTTAGCTCTATCCCACTGATCAAACAAGTCATTTATTCTCGACAATGGATACATATTCTTCATTGTTCTTTTATTCAGCTTCTGATACTAAATACATAGTCTTAAAGACCCATATACTTCTTCACAGATATTATTGCAGCTTCTGAAGGTGAGCTACATGGCCTAATTAGGCTCTTCCCTTCTAACTCCAACAATTGTTTTTTCAACTCCTCCATCTTCACCAGAGGCATTTTACTAGGGGTCAACTAAATGGTTTGGTTCTCAGTAATAACTTTATACGAAACCCTACTGCTCTCAGGGATGGCAACCCCGAGATTGGTTCAAAAGCATTAGGTACTTCCCTTACTACTGTACTACATTGAGACCTTTCTCCTTTAAAACTAAAGTTAACTAAACACCTCTGCACCCAGTTTTAAGTGCGTTTGAAAGTATAAGTACTCTTTCATTTCAGCCTGGGCGATCCAAGGTTATTATCCTTTTGGGCACAGTATATCCTAATGCGGTAGCATTCCAACCAATTCATCCTAAAAGTAACCATGAAGCTTATGAAATCAAACATGCAGGGATTACACAAAAAATTACAACCACTTAACTCAATCTCTAAGTTAGTGCATCTTAATCTAAGAGTGGAATATCCCCCTATCGGATTAACTAGATATATGAAACTGACTAAATAATTAAACCCCTAACCCAGTCTATTGACCAAGTTTAGCTATAAATGAGTGTATAGCATCGATATCAAACAATACTCCAAAAGTATTAAACGAAATACTATAAATCAAAGTAATATATTCTAAGGTAATATACTTGCCTTTCTTTAAAGTAGACAGACCTCCCTCCGAACCTTTTAAAGTATAAACCTAAGCTTTGAGCTCTGAGCAATATCTCTTTGAATGTCCTATTTTATCACACTTGAAGCACTTTACCCTTCCAAGATTCTTCGGTTTTGGACAATTTGTCGCGTAGTGTCTCTTCTGCTACAGTTTAAACAAGTAACCAGGGCAATACAACTTCCTTACCCCTTCCCTTCGGCACGCCCTTCTTACCTTTGGTATACGGGGTAAACTTCTTCTTCGGCGCTTCCTTAAGTCTCGTATCTACTCTCCTTTGTTCTTGATACATCCCATCATACATTCAGGTCATATCCACTATGAATTTAAAAGAAGATGTCAAGTGCAACATCATTTTATGATCAAGCTTTGCTTTAAACCTCCAATGAAATTCTCATTTTTCTTCGGTGGGTGTTAATGATCTCCCTGCCATACTCAGCCAAAGAGTTGAACTTCTGGATGTACCTTTCCACTGTAAGTTCACCCTACTTCAAGTCTATAAATTCTCACAATAGCACACTCCGATGCGACTCAGATATGATTTAAGTCTTAGACCTCACCTTGAACTGCTTCTAGGTAATTTCCTCCTTAGGAGTCTCGGTTGTTTTTCGTAATTTCAAAGCATCTTTATGCAGTTACTTTGATGCCAGCCTTGTCCTTTATGCATCATTCAACCTCAAGTCTCTAAATATGCGCTCACAGACCTTTAACCAATTTAGCACTTTAACCATGGGCTCCTTTCCTATGAACATCTTTACTCTCAAATTTCAATAGTCTTGGTCCATTTTTAAGAAATCCTCTATTTATGCAGTAGGCCTTGGCTTCGCAACCTCTGACATATTCTCCCTTATCATTTGTACTATAAATTGCGTAAATAAGGCATTTAGATCCATGCTTCCATATTAGCCGGTGGCACAGCTTTAGCCTCAACCGCCCTTGACACTTCACCTTCATTTTCCCCATCGGTCTTGCTATTTTCAGCCTCCCTCCTTCCATTTTCCCTCCTATCATAAATTATCCACTCCTCATTTGTAAATTCTTTTTTCTATTAACCAATCCTTTATTAAAACTAAAAATAAAGGGAGTGAAACAACAATAGAAGAGTAGATGTATCTTCCAATATAACTATATTGTAAAATATAGGTACTCCACACACACACACACACACACACACACATATATATATATATATATATATATTGAAAATAGGTTCATTTATTTATAACTAACAAATATAGTACGTACGTGCATTATTAAAATGCAATATACAAATACACTACCCTTACAAACACATTTAATAAAACTCTAAGCCTTGCCCATTAAATTCACGTTTTCAGTTATCCTTAATGTTCATGTTATAGTTGCGTGATTTCATTGCAATTGCACCGTTATCATATGCTTTTTCTCCAATTCCACCATCATCAAGTGCAGCGTCATGTGTACTCTTCTCCATTACAGCCACCAACTCATATCCACCCTATCTCGAGTTCCCTTTCTCTTACTTCCAGAAGAAATGAACAGCGAAGAAACATAGCTATCCTCAACTCCTTCAGCGTAATAACCGATGGTATGGATCCAACTATCAACTCAAGCTTTAGCAAGAGATTCAGATATTGGTAAACCCAATTCTTGCTTAGCCGGTGATATTCTTTATTTTGGATCTATAAATAAAACGTTCGAGTAGAATCAAAACTCACACCAGCAGTAATTGAGTTGCCCTTAGAGTTCGACTTATAGTATCACAGTGGTTATTGCATTTATAGGCAGTCATCGATGTCAAGTTTCTAAAGTGCATCTCTTAGGGTTTGAAAAGTTTTGGATCGCCTATCTGGGAATAAAGCTAAATTTTGGCTTGAATTTACATGGACTCTAAGAAGAAATGGATAACAATTACTCAAATATTGGCTCGACAATACATTCTGCATCAATAATGCACCCTCGAGTTGGCATTTAAATATAGCAATCTAAACTTGATTTCGCCACTTTAATTATATAATGGGAATTTGATATCGAGGAACGTGATTTCAAGATCCTACAAATCTATTCGACAACGGGAAATTAAAGAAAGTTGAAAAAAATTTGTAGCCGATTTCCTAAATCGCCATTAGTAGTTTCTCTCCCCATAGGAGGGAAATTATATATACATATACATATACATATACATATACATATATATGATGTACCTTTATTTTGCTATATAGATTATATTAGCGCATTCCCTCCCCCGGATGTTCATTTTATGCTAATTACTATACTTATTCCCAGCTCTATTTTACTTTGGGTTCCTTAACTTATGCTATGATACCAAACTATACAATCTTGCCACTTTGAGATCCAAAACGAACGCCAATGATGTAGTGTAACACCCTATAACTTTAAAATCAGTTAATTAAAATAAATAAATTAATAAATGATAATGCTAAAAAATATAATTTTCATAAACGTCATAATTTGGCTGCAAAATTGCACCATTGAGTTTGTGGTGATTTTTCGATGAATTTGCATATATAAAGTTTCTGATCGAAGTTTAAACGAAAAAGTTATTGATGTCTGAAGTTTTGCAATCAAATGGCTGAGGTACGAAGCTGGATGAAGGATATTTATAGGTCTGGTTGTGCATGTCGTCGAACACTACTTGAGCATCACATTCATTTATTATCTGACTCCCTACGAGCTGAGATACCAAATGAAATAGAGAATTGGAAGGAAGCCCTGAGGCAATCGAAATCTTTCTAAGGTATTAGGTTAAGTAATTATATATGCAATTAAGGAAACAAAAAATAATTAATTAACGTTAATTACATATGGTTAAACCTAATGGTAGCTTAGACCTTAAATAATTGTTAAAAGGAGATAAATAGTAACGATTGGTTAGATATGTAATTAAATTTACAAAATCAAAAAACACACAAATTCACAAGATTAATAGCTATATGGTCAACCCAAGAAGCATTATAGTCGATTGGTGGCGATCAACCTTTGATGGTAAGCGGTCGACTATGGGTGCTCTGAAATCTATATTGAACATTGGCTTAAACGACCTGGATTTTACACAGTCTAATTGAACGACTTGCATTAATTTGAACTCCTATAAATACAGACTTAGACCCCTACTTCAAAACTCATACTTTCTAATGGGTGCGGAAGCTGTACCACTTTCACTTCTTCGTAAAATTTTAAGTTCTTAAATTAGTTCTAGTTATACGTATATAAACAATTGGAGAATTGTAGAAGAGGATAGAGAAGGGGAATAAGGGTTAAATCAAATCATCAAAGCTAAGGTAAACTTTAAATTCAGATTTTTAAATACAAATCAGATGTAACGGCCCACGAAACCATACCCCTTGAGTCAACACTATTCTACGTCAATCAACTCAAGTTGCACAGAAATATGAACCATTTGGGTTAAAGAAGAAGAGGTTGAAGAAGAAAATAGAAATCAACATCAGAATCTAACCATCGCAGCGGAATAAAATATAATAGATAATAAATAAACTTTACTCAAAAAGAAAATACATCTGTTTACATATTACATCATCAGAGTACATCAATCACAGCTCAACATCAATATCATACAAATGGATACACAACTACTCAACACAGCGGAATATATATGTATATAAACAAGTACGAAATACGCATCGTCATCCAGCTCGACTCCTGAGCTCCACAACATCAAATCCTGTATTCTATAATACTCCGTCTGACCCGAGCATTACAGTTAAATAACACACGAGTCAGTCTGGAAAACCAACGTGAGAAAACCACACTCAATTGATTATTAGAGTTTCAAAAGTCCTTTGAAAACAAAAGCATCTCATAAGACCACGCCATAAATAAACATGTCGGGTTTTTACCTTACGATAACTAAAACAATTTTTATAGAAATCCTTTGATATTATAATAGGGTCTATATACAAATACTTATAAAATAGCCAAAATTGTTACATTATTAAATTCAAGCTACTAGCCACAAAGTGGGTAATACAATCCAAAATTGTTACATTATTAAATTCCAGCTACTATCCACAAAGTGGGTAATACAAATAAAACTCGTACAAGGCTCATAGGGAGAATGGATTTCCAACTAATGACTAGGCATTGGGGTACCACCTGTCACAATACATGGCCTAAATCACAGTACCGAGGAGTACGCCCGATCCCCTGCAACACAAGGTCGGGACTACCCCTACTGGATAATCCTGAGTGAGATCACCCCGCGGTTGGGATCAGCAACCGCCCACTAAGCCAAATTAAAAAGGGACATCTAGACAGGAATGACCTCACCCTGCTTGGGTGCTGCCCACCTAGCCTTGCAAGATAACCCCTGATTTTCAGTCATTCCCATTTGATGAGGCTTGAGGCTAAGCCTTACCTTTATAGAACATATCCCTTAGAATACCCATCGTCCACCTGACGATGTTTCGCAAGCATTCATCCATACAAGTCCGCCCCGGGTTCGAACGGAAACGAAGGCACTATTCCTACTACATCCATTTTGGAAATATCCTCAGGATTAGTAGCGACTAGCCCTTGCACTTCACTGCTCCATCTTCGAATCCAAACTCGTTTTCACGAAACGTACAAACCGGATCGAAGTGGTTTTCGAGAAATAAATCTCGATCCCGGTCTTTTCGAAACGATCAACACATTTGGCCAATATTGATAGTCGGTTATTTAACTATCAATTAATATTCATAAACAACCATCAAACAATAAATAATTTCCTAAATTATTTATTAACCTTAAAAATATCTTCACAAGATATATTTTTATTCTCAAAACCCTTTGAAAACAGTTTCAAAACATATTTTTTCCAGAATAAGCTTTCCCAAATATTTTCTATCTCCTCTGAAATTACCAAGCACAAAACAAGATTTTTAAAATAATTTAAAACACTTTTCTTTGAAATGTACTTTAAAACATTTAAGTTAAAAACTACTCTAATAATTTGTTAAAAATACATACTATATGAATATTTGAAAATAATGTTATTTTATAAATATAAAACTAGGTTTTCACTTTTTAAAACAAAATACTAAGTCACGTTTGAATAATTATTACAATAATAGGTTTGAAAAAAATATTTACTTTAGAATTTTAAACATTCATAAATAATAAATTTTCGAAAACATGCTTTTTAAAGCAACATTAAACTTTTATCTTATATTTAAAATTGTACTTAAAACGTAATTGGCTATCCAGAGAAATATACTTCTCCTCACAACCTTTAAAAATAAATCACTATTTATTTTTAAACAATTTTTCTTATTCCTTTAATAAATTCCCATCTTGAATTTATTCTTCCAAATATCCAATTTCAAACACTTAAATCAATTCCCAAATTGAATTCCAATTTACTTCATTTACTCAAAAATCCTTTAATTTCAGATTGTATTCCTTAATTATGATTTAAAATACTTTTAATTGAAATACCAATTTAGATTTCTCAATTTACTTATTATTCCTTTAACTAAATTTAAAACTTTAAGTTTTAAAATAATTCTTTATTCCTTTAAATTAATATCACATAATTTTACAATTCATTAATTACTGTTTATTCAAACCCTTTTCTTTTCATACTCGAAGTTATTTATTAGTATTTAACATACTTCCATTTCTTTTTCAATTCATTCTTAATTTATTAAATTTTCTAAGATTATTTCGTTTACAACTTTACTTCCTTTATTTTCTTTCCAAAACCCAATTTATATATTTTTGGTAATTCATTATACCCAAATATACCCAATCAAATCATAACATTCAATATTCCAATTTATTCATCATAGAATATCAAGTAATCACAACAGGGAATATTAAATAATAAATGTTGAGGGGTCCAGTTGGATCCCTCCAACGTGTTTTCCCTGCATCCACAGATGTTAGCACAATAATATGCCAATTCCAGAATATACCATGCTATAGCACATCAATCAATTCAACCATTCAAACAATTATTTAAATTTAATCATTTAAATTTAAATTTAAATTTAAATTAACCGAGTGAGATTAACTCACCTTTTAGTTTAATTGCATTCCAATCCAAACCGGCTTGTTTTCTTCATGATTATTGACCTTGAATAAACATTGGATTCATTTTGTTAATATTCGAATAAATCGAACAATTAATTTATCATTTAATTTAAACTAATGATTTAACTTTAAATAAATAATTAAATTCCAAACTAATTTCCTTTTTATAATCTTTTAGTAACCAAAATAAATTTTAAATAAGTTTATCAAATAAAGTTATCTCCATACAATATTATTCCAAAAATAAATCAGTAAATTTAAAATGTGTATATCTATTTCTTTGAACTATATACTTATAAAAATAATATATAGGTTTAAAATTTTAATTTTATATAAACTGCTCAATATTTAAAATCCCTATATTTTCCAAACCTTGTATATATATATATATATATATATATATATATATTAAACCCTTATATTTTTAACAGAACTATTCCATACCTTCTGTAATTAAAATTTTATTTCACTCTTTTCTTTCTTTTCTAATTATAAATTTATTAACTAACTGTTGTACCCAATATTTGCCAAACAAATCTACTATCATTTTAAATCTAACATGGCCTATAAAATCTGTGAAAATAACATTTCAAAATTCTATAATCTACCGAAACCTAAATGTTCATTAAATACCAGAAATTACATCTCTCAAATACCTGCAGATCAATCGAAGGCCACCTTAAACCATCTGCCCAAATTTCTGAGCTACCCGATCACATGCGTGAGGCCGACCTCGGCTGCCTTCGCACGCCACCATCCCATTCCCTTTCGCGCATCTCGAATCGCGACTTGCCCTAACAACGTGAGCCCCAGTCTAAAGCACTGCGACTCGCCTTCCAAATCACGCACGCGATTGCTGCAGCCGCGTCTTCTCCCACAGCGACCCTAGCGAAGACATTCACGCTCGCGCTCTCTCTCTCTCTCTCTCTCTCTCATTGAAATCGCGACCTTCCGAACACTCCGCGAGCCTCTGATGTAGATTGCTGGTTCGAGCGCCTTGAATGAGCTTGCCTTCTTTATTTATTTATTTATTTTTTTAGAATACAATCGGCATGAATGAAGAAACTGAAAAGGGAATTCACGATTTCAAATCGCTAATAGGTAGCAGAGAATGAAAGGTATGCGAGCTTAGGGTTTGGAGTGGAAGTAGTTGGGCAAAAATTTGAATTTGGGTACTTATCTTCGGCCATGAAATTCGATTTTGAACGAAGTGATTTCTCTTTTTTTTAAGATTTGAAAAGGAAGGGTTCGGCTGATAGATATTAAGAGAAAGAGAGACATGATGATGATGGTATGTACGAGAGGAGACAACGATTTGAAGGAAAGGCAGCTGATGGTGATTAGCACGTGAATATATAAATAAAATTTTAAATAGAATTTCGATGTAAATTTTCAACGCGTTTATATATCGTACGCTCACATAACAACTCCGATCAAAATTTGAAATCCGATAATAATTCAATACTACGGACCCAACGGAACTGATTTCGTCGGATTCCGAGACTGTGCCTCGGAAGGCTATTTTTAAATATCGATTTAAAATGATAAAATTTCAAAACTAAACAAACCACTGTTAATTTCAATTTTTACAACTTCTATTATTTTCAGTGTTATCAATATAAATTTTACAAGCCTTCAAATTGTTTTTAACAGGCTTAAAATCCCGGATTTCATTTTACCCGGCTTTTAATAATTAAATCTAATAATTAAATTCCAAATAATGGTGATATTTGAAATTAAAGTTAAACATTGACTTTTAAATATTTAAAATCAATTAATTATTTCAATTATAAATGCTTAAAAATTCCGGGTCGTCACATTCCTCCCCCCTTAAAAGAATTTCGTCCCCGAAGTTACTAGTTAGGAAAAATGGTCCAATACCCGTTTACTATCTTTCCTAAAACCAACAATTCAACATCCAATCCAACTATCTTTTACAAAGACCCATTATCATTCTTACTAACTTCCCCAACCTTCCCATAGTTTCAAACAATATTACTTACTCGATCATTTAAATTTCAGTTTTAAATCAAATTTAAAATTGTCAGAATTTTCTCAAAATTTTTCTAACTCTCTAAATTTTCAAAAAATTTCGCCAGCGTCTCCTTTGCGCGGCTAGCTCGGTACAACTACAAAATGGCTCAACGGCCCCCAAATCCAAAAAGAAAACAAAAGGCCAAGTGGCTAGATCCAAAAACCCAATCAAATTTCATACAAAAATTTAAACACATACCTTTTAGTCGGGCAATTCTAATTTATTATCTGAAATCAAAACCAATTTTCCTTTCCCTTTTCATACCTGCATATCCTGTTTAGCAATAATATCCAATCACAACATTCAAAAACATTTTATTGGCTTCTGTTACACATTTTCAATATTTGTTTTACTTAAGCCTGTACGATACACATATATCATCCGTACGCAATACCAAATCCGATCGCCCACTCGATCACACAATTTCACTTCCGAACTAGTATCGTTCATCCGACTTCCTAGTGCGGACTCAGATCTGGTTTCCTGATTAGAAACTGTCATTCTCCCTGCATAGTTGTAAACTATGATAGAGAATTTACAGAATCAATCAAAATTCCATATCCAGGTTCGCCGTTGAATATCGAGTGAAAAATCCTAACTCGGATCGATAAAATTATCTCAAAATTCTGTGCTCAAATTCTGGATCAATATAGTTATGCGAATAAAATAATATACATACATCCTACTTATTTGCCCTAATTGATTACCAATTATATCAATTCCCTTTTTATTCACATTTATTTTGATTGTTATTCACTTATACTCACTTTCCCTTGTCACAACTTCCAGTTTTAGTCTTCATTCGGTTATTCACTTAGTATATTTCCAATGCCAACTTACTTAAGAATTTCACCTTCATTTCTTAAATTCAATATAAATATTTTATATACCTCTTGAATTTGTTTCACTTTTACTTGAATTCAATTCATTTCCAAACTTTGAATATTGAATTTTGATTCACCCTATCTCAATCCATATTTAATTAACCATTTCCTTTATTAGTTTACTTACTAATTTATTTAAAATCTCAAATAAAAGTTTGTTTGCAACTTTTTTTATCTTTAATTTCTTTGAACAATATCTTCAGTTTTCATCTTACTTTACTTATTCAATTTAAATTAGATTTCAACATTCAGTTCCAATTCTATTTGCTTGCAAATTTTAATTCATTTGTCCTTAGTGAAAATTTTTAAAAGATTCAAAAAAAAATTCTAACTCCCAAAAATTTCGAATTTTTTTGGCAGAGTCTCCTTTGTACGGAGGAGCTTTTGCAATTTGACAAGCGATATAAATATATATACATCGACCCACACGGTTGGAAAACAGAAAAACAGTTCATATTTCCTATTTGTATTGCGTAGGCGTACCTTATTTAGCGTTTTTAAGCAAAGCGGTTATTTAATTAGCATTTTGCGTGATCAAATCCAGCCATACGGCTCCCTTGTACCTGTACTTACTTAATTTAAACAGGTAAGTGACAAATATACAAAGTTTATTAACATTTCACTAAATTACAATAGCTAAACACATGTATAACATAAGCAATATACCCGAAAAACATTTCATAAGCAATTTATATGGTTTCAACACCTATTTCAATTGTATATTTACATAATTTTCATTGGAAACCATTTTATTTAGGCTCGACCACTTTTCTTGCTTGCATATTAATAACCATTTCCTAAGTAATTGAACTCAAACTTTTATTTAATGGATTTCATTTTCATCCGAAGCCAAGCTTCCATAAATTCAAACGTAAATTAATTTACTTCAAATCATTCCAATTTCATAACTTAAGTTCATTTCCATTTTATTTGATTCTCATCAAATTCCAAAATACCCAACAAATTTACTCAGGCTTATACTTTTCTTGCAGACTTTTATAAGTCATACACTTATTACTTTTTCCCACTCCCATTCAAGTTATGATTCTATAACTCATCTCATCAGAATTTTTCAATTCCATCCTGAATTTAATATATATTTTTATAAGCACTTCCCAATTTAAATCCTTAATTTGATTTTCAATTACCAAACCAATCTCATTTACTAATTTAATTAAATTAGTTATTCAGTCAACCATTCTGAATTTCATACTTCCAATTATATTCAATTCACCGACAATCCAAGCTGAATTCATTTACACTTCATTACTTACATCCAAATTTTTTTATTTTTTTTGTTTTTTTGTGCAAATTCAGTGATATTTACTTAAAAGAATATTCATTTCAATTTATAACTAATTTGAATTGATACCAATTCAATCTATACTTAATTCGATTTCATTTTAATCGATTCCATTCAATTTATTTTGCATACTATATTCTCATTCATTTTATTTGAATCCATTTATTTATCTTGGAACATTTCATATTGGTTACATCAAATACTCATTTCATAATTTTTTTACAAACTAAACATTTGCCACATTAAATTGGTATTCTACTTTCTTTTAACCAATTCAAGTTCCATCCCATATTTCATTACCAATTAATTATTAATTTGTTTATTCAAGGTTAATTCCCAATATTTTATTTTTATCTCAAAACCATTTTAACTATTTTACTGGAGGTCAATTTATTTTATAATTTAAGTTTTGAATTTTCATTCACTTCTCAAAATTCAAATCAATTTTATTTTGGCTTATTTATTCCACTTCTAAATTTTATAAGTCACACACTTATTTATTTTTCATACTTTCATCTATTTACAATCAATATCATTTACCTTTTACACTTTACTTCAGAATTATACATTTATTTAGTCAAGTATATATATTTTTATTATTCCATAACATTTTAAAGAAAATTCCAGAGTTAAACAATTTTCGAAAATTTCAAACTCACCTTAGAATTCAACTATATCCAAAATTCTTTGGCAAATTCAATTATCTCTTTGAATTTCAAAACCAAACCTAGTTCACAAACGATTCCAATTTAAAACAATTTGGTAGCAATTCCTCTCTTGGAAACTCGAAAATGAACACCGATGATGTTGCAGTCATCACCGACGTTATTTTCCAACGACCGAAAGAGTTTAGTGCCTTTATCTCTTTAACAACATTTCAAATATTTTTAATTTCCAAATCTCACAAGATTTCAAATTCAACACAAAAATATTTCCAAAATATTAATATTATTCCTCCAAGCCTTTTTGAAACCGTTTTCAAACTCAAAGGAATTTAATTTTTTCCCAAAATTCCAAATTGCAATTCCTTTAAATCATAGTCAAACATTCTCTGGAATTTTATCTCATTTCAGCTTCAAATGTTTCTCTGGAATTCTATTCCAAAATTATAATCACATTTACAGTTTACATTTACAAATCTCATTTGTATATGAAGTTTATTTCAATTTATAAATTACATTATAATCTATATTTCACATTCCATTTTGTTATATAAATTTATTCTTCAACTTTGGTTATAAGTTTTCAATTTCTTATTCAATTTCTACACAATAGCGTTAATAATTTAATATTATCATTCCTTAACAATCAAGCATCCAAATATTACAATACTTTACAAAAATTTATATCCTTTATATACAAAAATAATTTGGGTAAAATTATATCATTTACCCTACTTTAAAACCATACTGTGTCGAATTATTCTATTCAAGTGTTTAGAGATCCCTATCAATAACGTTAATTACTCGTATTGACCAGAATCCATAAACAACTCAATAAACCAATCAACACAATATAAAATCATTTTATATTCACTAACAAATACGCGCTCATATCTATTAATACGCTCAAACTCAGTCTAGAGTACTATTGACTCTATTTTAATGAGTAATTCCCACCAGAGCCAAGGTTATCGCTAACCTAAGCTCTGATATCAACTGTAACGGCCTATGAATCTGCACCCCTTGAGTCAACACTATTCTACGTCAATCAACTCAAGTTGCACAGAAATACGAACCATTTGGGTTAAACAAGAAGAAAATAGAAATCAACATCAGAATCTAACCATCGCAGCGGAATAAAATATAATAGATAATAAATAAACTTTACTCAAAAAGCAAATACATCTGTTTACATATTACATCATCAGAGTACATCAATCACAGCTCAACATCAATATCATACAAATGGATACACAGCTACTCAACACAACGGAATATATATGTATATAAACAAGTACGAAATACGCATCGTCATCCAGCTCAACTCCTGAGCTCCACAGCATCAAATCATGTATTCTATAATACTCAATCTAACCCGAGCATTACAGTTAAATAACACCCGAGTCAGTCTGGAAAACCAACGTGAGAAAACCACACTCAATTGATTATTAGAGTTTCAAAAGTCCTTTGAAAACAAAATCATCTCGTAAGACCACGCCACAAATAAACATGTTGGGTTTTACCTTACGATAGCTAAAACAATTTTTATAGAAATTCTCTGATATTATAATAGGGTCTATATACAAATACTTATAAAATAGCTGAAATTGTTACATTATTAAATTCCAGCTACTAGCCACAAAGTGGGTAATACAAACAAAACTCGCACAAGGCTCGTAGGGAGAATGGATTTCCAACTAATGACTAGGCACTGGGGTACCACCTGTCACAATACGTGGCCTAGATCACAGTACCGAGGAGTACGCCCGCTCCCCTGCAACACAAGGCCGGGACTACTCCTTACTGGATAATCCCGAGTGAGATCACCCCACGGTTGGGATCAGCAACCGCCCACTAAGCCGAATTAAAAAGGGACATCTAGACAGCAATGACCTCACCCTGCTTGGGTGCTACCCACCTAGCCTTGCTGCATAACCCCTGATTTTCAGTCATTCCCATTTGATGAGGCATGAGGCTAAGCGTTACCTTTATGGAACATATCCTTTAGAATGCCCATCGCCTGACGATGTTTCGCAAGCATTCAACCATACAAGTCCGCCCCGGGTTCGAACGGAGCCGAAGGCACTATTCCTACTACATCCATTTTGGAAATATCCTCAGGATTAGTAGCGACTAGCCCTTGCACTTCACTGCTCCATCTTCGAATCCAAACTCGTTTTCACGAAACGTACAAACCGGATCGAAGTGGTTTTCGAGAAATAAATCTCGATCCTGATCTCTTCGAAACGATCAACGCATTTGGCTAATATTGATAGTCAGTTATTTAACTATCAATTAATATTCACAAACAACCATCAAACAATAAATAATTTTCCAAATTATTTATTAACCTCAAAAATATCTTCACAAGATATATTTCTATTCTCAAAACCCTTTGAAAACAGTTTCAAAACATTTTTTCAGAATAAGCTTTCCCAAATATTTTCTATCTCCTCTAAAATCACCAAGCACAAAACTAAATTTTTAAAATAATTTAAAACACTTTTCTTTGAAATGTACTTTAAAACATTTAAGTTAAAACTACTTCAATAATTTGTTAAAAATACATACTATATGAATATGTGAAAATAATGCTATTTTATAAATATAAAACTATGTTTTCACTTTTTAAAACAAAATACTAAGTCACCTTTAAATAATTATTACAATAATAGGTTTGAAAAAATATTTACTTTAGAATTTTAAACATGCAGAAATAATAAATTTTCTAAAACATGCTTTTTAAAGCAACATTAAACTTTTATCTTATATTTAAAAATTTACTTAAAACGTACTTGGCTATCCAGAGAAATATACTTCTCCTCACAACCTTTAAAAATAAATCACTATTTATTTTTAAACAATTTTTCTTATTCCTTTAATAAATTCCCATCTTGAATTTATTCTTCCAAATATCCAATTTCAAACACTTAAATCAATTTCCAAATTGAATTCCAATTTACTTCATTTATTCAAAAATCCTTTAATTTCATATTTTATTCCTTAATTATGATTTAAAATACTTTTAGTTGAAATACCAATTTAGATTTCTCAATTTACTTCTTATTCCTTTAAATAAATTTAAAACTTTAAGTTTTAAAATAATTCTTTATTCCTTTAAATTAACATCATATAATTTTACAATTCATTAATTACTGTTTATTCAAACCCTTTTCTTTTCATACTCGAAGTTATTTATTAGTATTTAACATACTTCCATTTCTTTTTCAATTCATTCTTAATTTATTAAATTTTCTAAGATTATTTCATTTACAACTTTACTTCCTTTATTTTCTTTCCAAAACCCAATTTATATAATATTGGTAATTCATTATACCCAAATATATCCAATCAAATCATAACATTCAATATTCTAATTTATTCATCATAGAATATCAAGTAATCACAACAGAGAATATTAAATAATAAATGTTGAGGGGTCCAGTTGGATCCCTCCAACCTGTTTTCCCTACATCCACAGATGTTAGCACAATAATATGCCAATTCCAGAATATACCATACTATAGCACATCAATCAATTCAACCATTCAAACAATTATTTAAATTTAATCATTTAAATATAAATTTAAATTAACTTAGTGAGATTAACTCACCTTTGAGTTTAATTGCATTCCAATCCAAACCGACTTGTTTTCTTTGTGATTATTGACCTTGAATAAGCATTGGATTCATTTTGTTAATATTCCAATAAATCAAATAATTAATTTCTTATTTAATTTAAACTAATGATTTAACTTTAAATGAATAATTAAATTCCAAACTAATTTCCTTTTTATAATCTTTTAGTAACCAAAATAAATTTTAAATAAGTTTATCAAATAAAGTTATCTCCATACAATATTATTCCAAAAATAAATCGGTAAATTTAAAATGTGTATCTATTACTTTGAACTATATACATATAAAAATAATCTATACAGGTTTAAAAATCTAATTTTATATAAACTGCTCAATATTTAAAATCCCTATATTTTCCAAACCTTGTATATATATATATATATATATATATATATATATATATATATATATATATATATATATATATATATATTTAAACCCTTATATTTTTAACAGAAATGTTCCATACCTTCTGTAATTAAAATTTTATTTCATTCTTTTCTTTCCTTTCTAATTATAATTTATTAAGTAACTGCTATACCCAATATTTGCCAAACAAATCTACTATCATTTTGAATCTAACATGGCCTATAAAATTTGTGAAAATAAAATTTCAAAATTCTATAATCTACCGAAACCTAAATGTTCGTTAAATACCAGAAATTACATCTCTCAAATCCCTGCAGATCGATCGAAGGCCACCTTAAACCTTCAGCCCAAATTTCCGAGCTACCCGATCACATGCGTGAGGCCAACCTCGGCTGCCTTCACACGCCACCATCCCATTCCCTTTCGAGCATCTCGAATCGCGACTTGCCTAAACAACGCGAGCCCCCAGTTTAAAGCACTATGACTCGCCTTCCAAATCGCGCATGTGAGTGCTGCAGCCGCGTCTCCTCCCACAGCAACCCCAGCGAAGACATTCACGCGCGCTCTCTCTCTCTCTCATTGAAATCGCGACCTTGCAAACACTCCGCGAGCCTCTGATGTAGATTGCTGGTTCGAGCGCCTTGAACGAGCTTGCCTTCTTTTTTTTCTTAGAATACAGTCGGCTTGAATGAAGAAACTGAAAAGGGAATTCGCGATTTCGAATCGCTAATAGGTAGCAGAGAATGAAAGGTATGCGAGCTTAGGGTTTGGAGTGGAAGCAGTTGGGCAAAAATTCGAATTTGGGTACTTATCTTCGGCCATGAAATTCGATTTTGAACGAAGTGATTTCTTTTTTTTAGATTTGAAAAGGAAGGGTTCGGCTGATAGATATTAAGAGAAAGTGAGATACGATGATGATGGTATGTACGAGAGGAGACAGCGATTGGAAGGAAAGGCGGCTGATGGTGATTAGCATGTGAATATATAAATAAAATTTTAAATAGAATTTCGATGTAAATTTTCAACGCGTTTATATATCGTATGCTCACATAACAACTCTGATCAATATGAAATTTGAAATCCGATAATAATTCAATATTACGGACCCAATGGTACTGATTTCGTCGGATTCCGAGACTGTGCCTCGGAAGGCTATTTTTAAATATCGATTTATAAACAAACCACTGTTAATTTCAATTTTTACAACTTCTATTATTTTCAGTGTTATCAATATAAATTTTACAAGCCTTCAAATTGTTTTAACAGGCTTAAAATCCCAGATTTCATTTTACCCGGCTTTTAATAATTAAATTCCAAATGATGGTGATATTTGAAATTAAAGTTAAACATTAACTTTTAAATATTTGAAATCAATTAATTATTCCAATTACAAATGCTCAAAAATTTCGTGTCGTCACATCAGATCTCTAATATTTCTAATAAGATATGTATATGCTTGCGGTATATATTCAAATAGGGAGTCAAACTGAAATAACATGGATTAGATCTAGAGATTTGGAATGCTTAAAAAAGGACAGAGTGGATATTTACATATTTTGCAATAATATTGGATTTATATCGTTGTAGACCTATTTCATATATGCCAAGATATAAATCACGATTTGAATATTTAATTTTATACACATAATGAATTTATATAAATCATGATATGGATATTTCTTTATACATGCGTAATGGTTATGGAGAATATGCTTATATATTATGAAAGCTATAACTTGATAATATTGTATACATATTGTGACTCCAGATTTGATTAGTTCATATATATTACTGAATATAATTTAGGATTGATAATAAATTAAGATTGGACAATACTTTAATGTGTTGGAATAAATTGTGTAACAGTGTGAATCTTTAGAAATTGTTTGGAGTACAAATAAAAGCGTAGTTGTTTGAAATAATAAGAAATGTGAACAAAAAGGAAAAGATGTACAAATTAAGGGAATCACCGTATTTTATACTATCTATTTCAATAGATATAAAAGACAATTCCTTGTTATTTCACACATAACATAAGCGGTCTTTTAGTAATTTACAGAGAATTGTAGTGTTAACAATTTCCTTTAAGGAAAGAAGTAATTCCAATGTGTTAAGGTATAAAAATCCTTAGGTATAACTAAAGTAATGTGAGTAGGAATGATAACAACAATTTAAATAGGAAGCCTAAAGTATGTAATTTAAGATGGTGTAGAAAAACAAGCAATAAACAAGGAAGATACAATTAAATGGATAAGGAAGTAATAAGTCTAAATAGGCAATAAAAAGAGATATCGGTTAAAAGGGAAAACCAGGGATTTCACCCAATAATGTTAAATGAAAGAAAAAGGAAATAAGAAAAGATACTTAAAAGAAGGCAGAAAATAACTTTAAGTAAGAAGTAAACGCACAAAGAAGTAAAGGAAAGTTGTCAACGGTGAACAGTATAGGCACAACAAATAAACAAGAGTGAACGAAGAAATATATGTGTGTGTAGCCTCAAGTATGCATTTATGATGGGCGTGAACTATGAAAGTTAATATATGATTAAATGAATAGAATGTCATAATCATTAGAATAGGTTGGAATGCGAGGTCAGTAGTGTTGCACAATAGAAACATACCCATGGCAAGGAGCTACCAACTGTTGGGTATACATTATACTGATGTGAGACATGTAGGACCCATGGAGAGTATACGCTTGCGTATAGATAAAGGAATACCCTAATAAAAAAGGTTGTCTACTTTAATAAAATAAACAAGAGGGAATTGTTTTGATTACTATAAGCAGTCTAAATCAAATGATGAATGAAGAATGACACTATGACACCATGTCGACTGAATTAGTACCAAATAAAGGGGTATGGCTATGCATAGGTCAAGAACACCATCAATCCTTAGTGGTCAACGGAAAATACATGGGTTACATCTAAGGGGTTGCACTGCCTACTAGTGTATAGTCCATGTTGGGGCATGCATTGCCATATTGTTTGCTAGTTTGTTTGTTAAGAGGCAAGGCTAGTTGACCTATTAGGGAAGTCTTTCAAATGTGCATGGGGTGGTCCATGGAGCTGAGTCCATGGTCGGTTAGGCTGAATCCACTATATTTATTGTTCATAGAGATGAATCTACAACAGGAACCAGATAAGAAAATCCCTAAAAATGAAGCACAGAGAACAGCTAAATTATTTTAAAGTCGTTATTAGGCGAGAGGGGAGTTTCTCGCATGATACAACGAGGGTGGTGGATCCTGACGGGTTGTTGAGTTAAGGGATACTAATTGGGATAGTATCTTGGTCCAATGAAACTATATCCTACTACGGTAGAAGGGACGTACATGTGCATATGTAAAGTCGGAATGACTGATTAAAAATAATAGACAAAACAAGAGATAAAAGCCAATCGACACAAACTAGGTTATGTACAAAGTGCATAATTTACTGATCACTGGAACATTGCTGTGACCCCCTTTTCATTACAACCCATAGGATAGCTTAAACAGACAGGTACTGGTACATTGCAGAAATTATGGAAGGCCATGTTCCTTTTCACGCTCGCCGCTCACAAGGACATTAGATATTAGAAGTGGTAAATCTTGGTCAATGACCATATAACTTATTACACTGTATTATTCTGTTGTAAGTTATATCATTAATGCTTTGGTATGCGTTCACCGGTTTATTTCTAGGATACCGAACCAATGATTCATGGTGGACCTGGATTCATGGATATCTCTTGGATTTAAAAACATTCTTTAAAAGGGAGTTATTAGAAAAACAAAACCGGTCTCTAGAAATAAAATAGTTTAAACTTTAAATTTTTTATTTAATAATTACATAACATATAAACTCTTCATATAAAAATAATTAAACCTTAATTAAGTCTTAATTAAACTTTAACCTAATTATTAATTAACTAATGATTACTGAACTTGTAGGATTCCCAAGAAATTCTTCGATTTCTTTTGGAAGCAGATGATTATTCATCTGCTTCTCACGTTTCGTGAATAGCCGACACACCGAGGAAGATCCAAAAAGGCATTTCGAGAATCGATCTGACTTTGATAAATACATAATTAATTAAAATTTTATATTTATTAAATAATTAAATAATAATTAACCTTTAATTAATAATTAATCTTTAATTAATTAACTAATTATAATTAACTTACTTGATTATTGCTTAAGTACTAATTACCTTGTTAACTAATGATTAGGTATTAATTAATTAATTAATTAATCATTAAATAAATAATTAAATAATAATAACTACTTATCTATACTTAAAATAAGTTTTGAAAACACTTTTCAAGGATATCCTTAAGTAAAAACATTTTAAATTAGCAAAAAGAGTTCATTTTTATGAACTGTATCTATAGCGACTATCGCTATGTTACACATAAATTTCAAAACTCGTTTTATATTTCAAGTCACTTTCAAAACTTTGTTTTTATGGTTTGACTTACTTTAACCCACTTGCTAAGTTATAAAAGTTTTGTATTCAAAGGTAAAGTTTTAAAACCTTTTATAAAACCTTTTTAATCAACACTTAAGCAACTAATTTAAAAGAAAGAGATTTCCTATGTCTCTTATAGAAGTTTAAATGCTAACTTTCTTAGAAAATACAACACATGTACATCTCCATCATATTACTTACATGTTATTACATAAGCAAGATCATAACTTTCCATCCATACACACATTTTAAACTTTGATCCCTAAGTTAAACTAAATATCACATCCAAGCATATATGTATATATACTAATCAACATCAATATCCAAGCAAACAAGCAATAATTTTTAACAACAAAATATGCATCAAATTAAAGTTATAAACTTTAAATAAAACAGTAAGCTTTTACTCACCAAAAGCTATCCAAATCAACTGTAACTACACTATAACTTGAATCGAACCTAAATCCATGCTTTACTTTTAGGAAAATAGAATTTTGATAGCCTTTAGTGGCCAAAATGGTTTGGCCCATGGCTTAGGGTGGTTCGGCCTAGGGAGTTTAAGGGTCTTTAGACTTTCTTTCGAAGGAGGAAGGTGTAGGAAGGAAAGTAAGGTTTTTAAATCTTGTTTTCATGAATTAAAAGTGATAAAGTTAGGATTTTTAAACCTTAGAAATTATTTTTAAGCCATTAAAATGTGTTGGGAAGAAGAAGTAAAGTTTGGAAATGAGAAATGAAATGAAAATGAGAAAAGTAAATTATAAAATTTCTATTATATAAAACGCCTTTAGTAAATTACTAAAATACCCTTATGTACTTACCCTTCACTTTCGTGCGACCCGATTAGGTTCAATATGCATTAAATGCGTTAGTACTTAATGTTTAGTGATGTGATGCTTGCTTTTTCTCATCTTTTCAATATTTAATTTACTTTTAGGGATGTGACATTTACTTTTCCATTTTTATTTTTACTTAAATTATGAAACTCAAGTCACATCTTACATTTATTTACTTAATCAAATGTATAGTATCATATATAATCCAAATTTATTTATATAACTATGTGAATGTTTATACCAAAGAGTTCACGACGTTGTCGACAACTTTTAAACAACGAAAAGTCGAAAATTCTAAAAAGATTTTCGGTCACATTTACGATTTTTCCTCGGACTAAATATTTTATAAACCAATTTTGAAAACTATTTCATCGTCATTATTTATTATTTAAAATATTTTTATTTTAATTATAAAATCTATTATTTGAATATATTTAAAATTAATTAACTATCCACAAATCAAACTAGTGAAATTCTGGGTTGTATGGGCTATAAGCATTAGTCGTCTTTATTGGTATAAAAGTGCGTACGATATTATAGAAAAGGTTCTTTTTTTATGCGTTTTCAGTGTGGACCACAATATTATGGGAAAACAATGAGATAAATAGATTTCAGAAATGACACTTAACTAATGCAAAAGTAAAAGAAAATAGGAAAAGAGGCTGGAAGTTATATAGTAAATTTATTAACTACTAAAAGTAAAAGTAATTAGATTTCAAAAGCCTTAAAAAATTTGGTAAGTAAATTTTGGCAAGCGAAGTATAACAGGAATGTTGTTGCGAAGCCACGGGTCAATGTCCTTGTACTTTGAAAGCTGAAAATTTACAAATGAACTTGTGTGATAGTTGATACAATAAAGGAAAAGAAAAGTTTTTGTAAAATTTAAAGTTCACCACGTACATAAGACTGTTAACCAAACCCTGATTTCATGAGATGTGGTATGATTTATTTTGAAAAATATATATGTATAGAAAAATATATATGCATACTTTTGGAATAAATATGCTTTTGCGGAAAATTTGATTAAAGAAATTTTTTGTAAGGAAATATTTATTGATATTTTAAAAAGTAATCAATATAAAAATATTTTTAATTGAAAAATAAGAAATTTTCAAATTTTAAAAAATTCCACAGACTTTATATGGTGGAATAGTCAACATGTTTATTAGTATAGATTTTACTGTGCATTAGAAGTAGCGGTAAAATAGAAAATGGTCAATGACAAGTAACCTGTTTTAGCTATGGAATTTTTTTATATATTCCTTGTGATAAGTGAATAAAAAATTGATTTTTGAAATAAACCTTGTTTCAAAACTTTGAATAAAAGTTTACTGTGTGAGCTGTACTCGAAAGATTTGGATGGAGATATCGGGGCATAAGTGAAGGTTTCAAAGTACAGCGGGAAGTTGGATACACAGGAGAAAAACGATGGAAATATGGAATTTTCCATCTAAACCGTTCTCCCGACATGAAGACAAACAGGTTTAGAAAGTTGGATTTTTCTATATTTGGATGTTAGCATTGGTGTGCTTGGATTTTCGGATGGTAGGCATTGGATGCAAATATTTGTTGAACTATACTTCAAGCGTGAGAAAATTTGAATGTAAAACAAGTTTTTGATTTTTACAAGTAGCGTGCATATAGAACTACCAGTATATTTTGGGTTTTTTCATCATATCTTCGAAACTGGTTTAAAAAGAAGCATTCATATAGGAAGCGCCGATTAGGATTGTTCTACGTGCATATCATATATGTATGATACATCGTGCACTTGTACACGATTGGTTGCAAAAAAAAAATAATACACACTGATTGATTTAATAATTTAGAATAGTAGTATGTTAAGTTACATTGTTCGGTTCTTGAGGAATTTCGAAAGTGAAATTCTTTTTAGGGGAGAAGAATGTAACATCCTATAACATTAACAGTAACTAATTTTGAAAAAATTAATTAATAAATGACAATGTTGAAAAATAAAATTTTCACAAAGGTCGAAATTTGACTATGAAACTTACACCATTGGATTCATGGCGATTTCTAACCAATTTTCATACATAATGTTTTCCGATCGAAATTCAAACGAAAAAGTTATCAGCATTTGAAGTTTTGAAATCGAAAATAATTATATATGTAAGTAATGAAACAAATAATAATTAACGTTAACTACAAATAGTTAAACATAGTAGTAGCTTAGATGTAAAATAATGGTTAACAAACAATAAATGATAATGATCGGTTAAATATGTAATTAAATTGACAAAACCAAACAACGCACAAATTCACAAGACTACAACTATACATTCGACCTAGGAAGCATCATGGTCAACCGGTAGCGGTCGATCGTGGAGGGTAAGCGGTCGATTGTGGATGCCTTAAAATTAATATTGAACAGTTGCATAAACAACCCGGATTTCACATAGTTTAATCGCACGGCTTGAGTTGATTTGAACCCCTATGAATACAGACATAGTCCCCAATTTCCAAACTCATATTTTTTAATGGACGCGGAAGCTCTATCACTTTCTCTTCTCCACAAATTTCTAAGTTCTTAAATTAGTTATAGTTATACGTATACAAGCAATTGGAGAATTGTAGAAGATGATAGAGAAATGGAATAAGTGTCAAATCAGATCGCCAAACCCAAGGTAAACTGTAAATTCAGATTTTTATATACAAATCAAATCCAAATTTCTTTTCTAATCTAAGATTTCTAATAAGATCTGTATGCACTTGCGGTATATATTCAAATAGGAAATAGGGAGTAGAACTGGAATGACAGAGAATAGATTTAGGGATTTGGAATGCTAAAAAGAGATGAGTAGGAAGTTACATATTTTGTAATAATATTGGATTTATATCGTTGTGGATCTATTTCATATATGCTCAATGAATTGGTACAAAACACGATTTGGATATTTATTTGTACACGCATAATAATTATGGAGAATATGCCTATATGTTATGAAAACTTTAAACTTGATAAATATTGTGTACACACGATGATTCTAGATTTAATTAGTTCATATATATTTTTGAATATAAATTAGAATTGATGATAAATTAAACTGAGATTAGATAATACTTTAGTATTGATGTGCACGTAAATGTGCATATTTTTACACCATATTGAATCTATATAAACTAAATAAATGATCATATTGGGTATTTTAACTTGTTTTAACCAAAATCAATATTAATTCCAAATTGTCACATCCATCTTCATATAGGGGAAAAACGGTCATTTGTGTGCATATATTTCTTTAAGAAAAATTAATTGGAAATTTATATATATTTTTATAGGAATTTGATCTCAAATATAAGTGGTTTCATGAAGGAATATGCATGCATAAAGAAGATACAAAAGAATTAAGATGTAAATAATTTAAAGTGAAGAACATGGAGGACCCCACCTACCCACCACCTTAATGTACAAACTAGAGGCTAATACACATGCTTATGAAATTAATGGCTTCATGTACGCTTAAATGAGGATCATGACATGCTAATGATTACTTGGTGGCCACACTACCTCATGGGCATTTTGGGCATTTCCCAAAAAATATGAATTAGGGTTTCATACATGTACAAATACCCATATGTTTCATGTAATCTCCTCCTCTCTTACTTAGTCTCTCTTTAGTTAATTTTTCTCTCTTCTTTCTTTTCATGGCTACTTAGCCATTTCTCTTTATATAATATTTTTTACGCAACTTCAATACATGTTCTGTTCCTTTTCATGCTTATTTACTTTCATGTTGTAGTATAGATTTATTTATTGTGCAAGTAGAATAGTTTTTCATTTAACTTTGCTCTCTTTTCTTTTCTTTTTCTTTCATGTTGCAAGCTATATTTGTTGTTTTGATAACAAATATGATAGGCTAATCCCTTCAATTTAGGGGTAATGAAGCCTCTAATCATGTAGCTTTAACATTTTGATAATTATAGCTCTCTTTTTGTGCTTAATGATAATGCTTGAAGTGGTTTAATTTATTGTTTTTGTTTTGAATTTGATAGCCTATATTGTTGACACCAAATAGGCTATGCTTAAACAATCACTAACACAAATGCCTCTTCATCAAAATATGATTATGGCAAAAGAAAGTGATTTGAAATTCAAATTTGATGGTCTATATTTCTAATTAATAGTTAATAGGTCATACTTAAAATAGATTTCATTTTCAACTTTGTTGTCATTTTCATGAGAGTTAGTAAGTAGTTTAATAGTTTTATTATAGTTTAATGGCTTATGTTGAGCTAATTAATAGCACAAATGAGCCATATTTATGATAAACACGTCATTTAAACTCACTTATGACCAAAAAAAGAGATCATAATTTCATTAACTGTTGAATTATATGATCTAGAGAGTGGATTTATCTCTAAATTGTCATTTAACTCTCATATTTTTATCTATCCTTCTTCTGTTAGTTTTTGTTAGTTTCTTGCATTTTTAGCTAATCACACTTTCAACTTTGGTTAATTTGATTGAATAGAATTTTAAAATCATCAATTCCCTGCGGATCGACCCGTATTCTCCACGTACTATGATAGTACGCCGTGCGCTTGCGGCTATTTTTAATATAAATTCGTTCGACGGTTTTCTAAACCGATAGAAATTTCGTCGACGAACAAGTTTTCGGCGCCGTTGCCGGGGAATTGTTTTGATTTTAAATTTTTATTCTTCGGATTATTTTTATTTGTTGATTTTTGTGTGCTTTTTATTTTGTGTGTTTGTTTGCATTTTTCTTGTTTAAAAAAAATTGTGTGTTTGTGTATGATTGTGTGTTTGCATTTTAAAAAAAATTGTGTGTTTGCATTTTTCGGATTATCTATCCTTCTTTTTATTTTTATGTTGTTCTATTTTTCTATTAGCATTGCATTTGCATATAAAAAAGGGTTTCATTTACATTTACAATTTCTGTTTTAATTACATTTTCATTTACATTCATTTACAGTTTTACATTCACTGGTTTCTGCCTATACAACACTGTCTATCTCTGCTCTGTTCCTCCCACAGCAAGCATCATTTCTCTGTCTCCACCAAACCGCTCAACTATGCTATGTGATTTCAGTGCACACAGAAACTTCCTTCTACAACTCTCAAACCAAAATAATTTCCATTGCATCCACTTCTACAACTTCAAATATACCATTACACCATATCAACACTTCCAAACTTCTTCTCCAATACAAACACATCAACTTCTCTACTGTGCTCCACCATTTCACTCCATACACTACATCAATTCACCATCTTCATTCTATACCTTCGCGTAAGCCACGTTCGAACGATATTGACCATTTTCAACATTCCAGAACTTCAAAACTGTCTACACTCCATCAAAAAAATGCCAAACAAACCCTAACCACTACACCGCTAACTGTCCACCATCACCAGTGCCAGCAACCGCATCCTCCTCGATTTCAACTACCACTAGCCCTCAACAACTTAAAATCCATTTCTGCTCCTCCTCCACTGTCAAAACTGCTACCATCTTCGACTTCCTCACAACCGTCACAAGCTACAAACCGCCAAGTTCATCTCACCACCATCTGAAAACCCTAAAAACGTACTCCATCTCCCCTTTATAATCATCACCGATCACTCCCTCTACTTCCTCTGTCATTGCTACAGCTCCCTTCAAATGCAACACTAATTTGCTACCAATTGCCAGAAACTCCTCATCGAATAACTTGTAATCGTGACTTCAACCCTCCTCTGAATCATCAAAACCGGCCTAGACTTCACTTGAAACTCCAATCAAACTTCGACTCGACCAGAAAACCAGATTCCAAGATGCGAGGACCGACCACTAACTCGAACGAAAATTCTCAAATTTCTCAAATTCAATCAAAAACCAAAATACTTGCACCTCACCGAAATTGTCATCACCAGAAGTCTCCATCCTCCACGTCCAACCGAAATCATCACCCGTTTTTCATGGACCTCCCCATACACTGCCTGAGAACACCACACGCAACCGAAAGACCCAAACTTTCCCTCTCCAAGTCGCCGCGCCCCTCAAATCACAACAACCGCCTCCCAAAAATCACAATAATCACCTCGAATTCGAGCAACAGGCATTTTGAAAATTGAATTTTTTGATTTTGTGGAATTCAAGTATTTGTGAATTGAGTCGTTGAATTTGAGAAATTGATTTCGTGAATTGTTTAAGCTGGGGTGGTGATCTCTGTTTAAAGTAATATAGTTAGTGGGCCGGGTTGTTTTCATTTTTATTTTTTTAATTTTTACTTTATGTTTTTTTACATCTTTCTTTTGTTTATTCTTCCCAAAAATTTTTTTGTAGATTTAGTTGAGTTGAACCATTTTTATTTTTTCTTTTGTTTTAAAAAAACAATTGTATATATTTTGTTCATTTGTTTTGTTTTCCATTGGTTTAGTATAAAAAAATTCGAGTTTGAGTTTGTTTTGTTTTCATTTTAATTTATTTTAGGTTTCATACATATATAAAAAAACTATATATATTTGTGTTTAAATTCTTTTCAGGTTGCCAAAGGGGAAAGGAGAGGAACTGCTGCAAAAATAATTGCTTCGCTTTGCATGCCAAAAAAAACTGCTTGCTTGCTTATCTATTGTTTTATTAGCTTTGCATTGTTTATTGCTTGCATTTGCATTTATATATAAAAAAAAATTCAAAAACAAAAACAAAAATTCATTCGTAGTTGTATTGTTAATACACGTTTAATTTCTGTTTTGCATTTCATTCTAATAACAGTTAGACATCGATAACACTTAATTGTATATTAACAATGTGTCTTCTTTGAACAATTTAATTTCTTGGAGTCTAGGCTACGACAGAGTAATAACCATTTATGAATATTACGGTGATTCGTAAATATTATAGTGGTTATTCCTCTGAAGGTACTTAAACCTTCGGCTGCATTGCTACGGTGATTCATGGTGCACCGATAAATCCTGCCTGTTACCTGGTTGAGAACTATCTTGTTTATCTAAGACAAATTGTAATTATACAATTTTGGGTTAACTTAGGATGAATAATTTATAATTAGACCCTTGCATTCATTTAGTTGCATTAGTTGATGCATATTTAAGAAAAAATTCAAAATCCAAAACTAAAAAAAATTGTGAATGTTCCTTTGATATTTTTAAATCCTTTTTCTTTGAAATTTCAAAAAAAAAAATTATAAAACCTTTTCAAAAAAAAGACAAAATTTGAAAAACAAAAAAACACAAAACAAAAATCAACTTCCCTTTTGAAAAATAAATTCTATTTGTAAATATTTCTCTTTATAAAAAAACCAAAAAAAACATTCTTGAAAATGTCTGAGTTTCCCCATATACGTGAATATTACAATAGTTGTGAAAAGCAATATAATCCATATGATTTCACTCCAAATTCATATGGATATTTTAACACCAACTATTGTTTGAACGATTCAAATTTCGAACCATAAAATTTTCAAAATAATAAGCAACCCTCAAATCTCGAAAAAAGCATTTCATCTCTACTTGAAATCTCTACACAACAAAATCAAATGATAAATGAGTTGTGTAATTCATATTTGTGCGATAAATCGAATCAAAGTTTTCAAAATAATCAAAATTTGAATTCACTTCAAAATTCAAATGCTTTTGAGTGTAACCCATGCCAATTCAATTGCGAGCTTCAAAATGAATTTCAAAATCAAGACGAAAATGTGATCCAATTTTCAAATAATTTTGGCAATGGGAATAGTTTCAATAATGATACAATTGAAAACGTTGGTTATCAACAAATTCAAAGTGAAAATTTTCAAACTAATGATCATGAATTTGACTTTGTTGAGCAAATGGAAAAAGATAACGGGGATTTGTTACTTGAAAAATATAAAACATTTCGTGAAATCAGAAACAAATCTCAACTTGCGAAGAATCAAATAATAATTTACCGTTTATCGAAATTGATAATTCTTGTTCTCAACAAGTCCAAATCGAAAATTTTCAAGTTAATAGTTACAAATTTGATTTTGTTAAGCAAATGAGCGAAATTTACTATGATCACACGAATTTGTTGTTTTAAACATATATGAAACAACATGAAAAACAAAATCAAATTCCAACGTGTGATGAGTCAAATAATAATCCATCTTTTGCCCAAATCGACGATTTTCAAGTAACAACTTTTGAAATTGAAAATAACAATCTTAATGAAGTTATTGAAAACATGGTAATTGAGTTGGATTTCAATTCTTTTAAGGGTGTGGAACCAAATTTTAAAATTCGATCTTCCTTTTATTAATTTCGAAAATTTGAATACAACAACTTTGAATTTTGAACTTGAGACGTGTAATAAAGTTGTTAATAATCCAACAAAGGAAGACGGATTTAATGAATACGAATTTTTTGGACTTTCGGATGACGAGTTGTTAAATTCCGACGGGAAAGATGAAAATCACCATTTTGATTTTGAAGTCAATAACTCCGAAAATGTTTTCAATGATAAGCTTGAATTTCAAATTGGTGAAAATAAACTTGAACTTCAATCTATTATTTTATCGACTAAAAAAATCATCGAAAACAAAACAACTCGTACAATTTTCAATAAATAAACATTCGTTTTTCCAAATCAACGTTCAACTTCGTAATCTTTTTGGGTTTGGTTTTCTGCGCTTGAGCTGTGTCTCAGTACTTAGTGAGACAAATGAATCGGTTCTTGAAAGACCGGTACATTTACTCTTTAACGACATACTTTTAAATGTATTGTAAATAATCATCTTTTCATTTTTATTTAAATAAAGGTCGTGTTTTTATTTTTTCTCCTTCCGCTTGGGTTGACTGTGGGGATACAGTCAAAATCAAGTGTGGGGGGAGGCTCATCTTCATTTTAGATTTTTCATGATTTATTTTTACTTTTCCTTTGCAAAAAAACAAAAAATCTCAAAAACAAAAAAACAATTTTGTTTAATCATTTTTGATTTATTTTTAAAGAAACACTATAGGATAAATATATGGTTTTGGTTTATTAAATTGAAAGTTTATTTATCTTAACAAAAATGAAAATTAAGTTTGATTATAAATAACAATGGTTTAAGTAGTATGTAGGAAGATTCATACGTGTTAATTATGAAATACATCCTAATTGAAAATCTTTGTTTTAAAAAGTGGTTGATTTAAAGTAAAGATATAACATTTTTTGTCTTCTAAGTTAATGGTGCTAAGATGATTTTGCAAAACTCTCTCTCTTAAAAAAAATAGAAATAAAAAAAATAACAACATCCATAGTATTCACTCCCATTTAAAAGTCCTCACGGTTATGCATGGGTGAATTACTTGGAATCTTTGATTATGCGCTTTCATACTCATTTAAAAGTCTTTACGGTTATGCATGTATGGAAACATGTAAGAAAAAAGAAGAAAAAAAAGAACAGACTTAATAAAAACCACCTACGGTCGATAGGCGCATGCACTAAAGTGTGTGCACTCGCCATGCTCTGTATTTCCCTCACATAAGCCCGAAAGGCAGTGCATGGGTGGTATATCTGGCCTCAATTTACCTGAGCTAGGTGTGTAATTTTTCTTGCAAATAATGAGAGAGCAAGCAATTGTAATCCTAGCACTATTTTTACTTATTTAATTTGATTTGTTATTGAAAAGAAACGAAAATACCACTTTGATAAACTTTGATAATCAACTAAGGATCCACTTCATAGTTACAGTGTTATTAATCGAAACGAGTTAAACTATAGTCTATTTGTTATGATAACTTGATTTTTGTTGAAAATTTTGACGAGTAAATGAATTAAATTTCAATATAATAACCAAAACCTATATTTAACTTATTTGTGTCTATTTAAAAATAAACCTTTCATTTGTTAATATTTCCAAAACTCGCATTCATCTTTTTGTAAATAAATCTTGCATTTTGTAAATATTTTCATCCTGCATTTGGATTTTGTGGGTAGTATCCGCTGAAAATCCTCACGAGACAACACTCGTCCTACTGGGGACACCCAGAGGTTTAACGGCTTGTTGCATACGCTTAATGCAATCGTGCTCCATACGAAAATGGATTTATCTTAGTTTTTTTCCTTATTCGAGGACGAATAAAAAGATAAGTGTGGGGTATTTTATATGCACGTAAATGTGCATATTTTTACCACCATATTGAATCTATTTAAATTAAATAAATGATCATATTGGATACTTTAACCTGTTTTAACCAAAATCCATATTAATTCCAAATTGTCACATATCCATCTTCATATAGGGGCAAAACGGTCATTTGTGTGCATATATTTCTTTGAGAAAAATTAATTGGAAAATTATATATATTTTTATATGAATTTGATCTCAAATATAAGTGGTTTCATGAAGGAATATGCATGCACAGAGAAGATACAAAAGAATGAAGATGTAAATAATTCAAAGTGAAGAACATAGAGGACCACACCTACCCACCACCTTAATGTACAAACTAGAGGCTAATGCACATGCTTATGAAATTAATGGCTTCATGTACACTTAAATGAGAATTATGACATGCTAATGATTACTTGGTGGCCACACTACCTCGTGGGCATTTTGGACATTTTCCAAAAAATATGAATTAGGGTTTCATACATGTACAAATACGCATATGTTTCATGTAATCTCCTCCTCTCTTACTTAGTCTCTCTTTAGTTAATTTTGCTCTCTTCTTTCTTTTCATGGCTAGTTAGCCATTTCTCTTTATGTAATTTTTTTTATGCAACTTCAATACATGTTCTGTTCCTTTTCATGCTTATTTACTTTCATGTTGTAGTGTAGATTTATTTTTTATGCAAGTAGAATAGTTTTTCATTTAACTTTGCTTTCTTTTCTTTTTCTTTCATGTTGCAAGCTATATTTGTTGTTTTGATAACAAATATGAGAGGCTAATCCCTTCAATTTAGGGGTAATGAAGCCTCTAATCATGTAGCTTGTAACGACCCAGAATTTCTGTCAATTAAAATTTGTATATTTGATTGATTTTTAAATATTAATAAGTGAAATTTATAAGTCGAATAAATTTTATTTCAAATAATTGGATTTAATTGGATAATTAAATCGATAATTTAATATTGAAGTTACAGAAATAATTGGAAATTGGGTTTAATATGATTGAAATTGATTTGTAAAATTTTATTTTATCATATTGAAGTTAGAATGATGTTATAGAACTTTTAAAATTGAATTTAAAGTTGATTTGTGAAAATTGAATATTTAATTGACGAGTTAAAATAGCCATTTTTCAAACAGTCTCGGATTTCGACGAAACCAGTTTCATCGGATCCATAATGTGATATTATTATATGGTTTCAAATTTCGTGTCAATCGGATTTACGGTTTGTCCGGGGCAAGCCACAACGCATAGAAATTGGTTTAAATCGATTTAATTTAAATTTGATCGTTTATTGCCGTAACTCGCACAGATGATCGAATTAGCCTCCGAAACACGTTCCACTGTGTCCGGAACGTAGGGTAAACCATAGGAACGTCAACCGGCGCGCTTTGTTTGGAGTTCGAAAATTTTCGATGAATAGTAATTCGAGAAATTATCTATAAAAGGCCCTCCATTTCACAATTTGCAAACAAAGGCTAGGGTTTCTAGTGCAGCCGCCGTCCACCATTTCTATGCCCAGAAATCATTCACCTTTCTCCTCCAATATCTCACAATCCATCGTTAATTAGTAAAAACCTCCAACTACAAGTTGTAGATCTCGACGAGATCTACAAATCCAACGGTCATGATCTGAAATGGAGCTTCGGATCGAGGGAAATCACGTTTAAAGTCGCTGCATTTTTCATGTTTTTCGAGGCCAAAGGGGCAGCCGAGTTTCATGCTATTCACGGTGTAGGTAGAGTTCGCCGAGGGGTTCGCAATGGAGGTGGTCGATCGTCTTCAAGTCGTGTATTTTGGTCGTGAAAATTCGTGGAAGCTTGACGGCTATGGGTTCTTCACGTTCGTGCTTTACCTGATGATGGAGGAAGGAGAGTGCGGCCAGGATTCAAGGGTTTAGGGATGGAAGGCAGAGATCGTTTCTAGGTTTTGAATTTAAAATAAAATTGTAAATTAATATATAGTTAAATTCGTGTAAACTTTAAACTAGCGTAACTTTTTCATACGAGGTCGGATTTCGACGAAACGAATTGCGTTGGGTTCGTATTGACGAACACTACGAGATGAAGCTAGACTGGAACCATATGGAGCTAGTGAAAATTTCGGGTAAAACTAAACGCGTGTTTAATTCTATTAGAAATAAAACACGAAAACAGAATTGAAAGCAAGGTGAGAACTTCTCACTCAATCGAATTGTTTTGATTTAAATTTTAAATAGTTTAATTTAAAATTGTTGATTGTATGTTTGAATGTTGATTGTTATCTATTGATGGTTAAAATAGACATTATGCGCCGTTATTAAGCGGAAGTTATTTATTAAAAACATATACCGCGAATATTTCACCGTATAGTGAAATTGGTATTATTTATGTACTTGGAGTTGATTTCCCACATTATATAGCGGATGAGAACCTATTGCGCCGCATAATAGCGGATAATATTTTATAAATCCCATATATCGCGATATTCCGTATTGGGACGGAATTGGTATTGTGCTAACCTCTTTGGATACAGGGAAACAGGTTGGAGGGATCCAACTGGATTCCTCAACTATATTGATTTATCTACAGATATTGTGATATTTGTTTATTGTCATATACTGATATATGATGTCTTTGTTGTCGTGATTGACTATTTGGTGTTATTGCATCATCGGATCCATTTTTGAAGTTTTAAAATAATGATTTTGATTTTAAAAAGAAATTTAAAGTGATTTTTGAAAGTATACGTTTTATTAAATTTTGAATTGCTAAAATAAATAAACATTATAATTTTATTGTTATAAAAGTTATATTTTTGGAAAATAGTACTTAAGTATGATTTTGGAGTTATATAAATTTTAAATAACGTTTTGTAAATTATTAAAAGGATTGGTTCATTTAAATTGAGATTTTTGAATTATTATAAACGATTTATATAAAAGATTTCTAAGATTAATATTTATAAATTAAAAATATAGGAATTGTGAAACGAGTTTTATATGTGTTAAAATGAAGAATAAATGGGTTTCACAAGTGAATAAAATATATAGATTTATAAATTGTAAGGTTATGGGTTTCACGATTTTGGACAGTGAATACATTATTAAATAAAATGGATATGTTTTGGGAAAATGAATATTATCAAATGAAGTTAATTGGTTTAAAAATGTATTGACTATCGAAACCATAGATTTCAACATTCATTGTTGAAATAGACGTTTTCGAGAAATAGAAGGAAATGGTGGACCATAACACTGTTGTTATAGTAAATGATTTCCAAAAGGAAATGTTTTATATAGTATTGGGATTTATATATCTATCTTAATTTCGAATCCCTATACTAGTGATTTTGGGTCGTCGTAACGATGTTTTACGCAACATTCGTTTTGACTCAAATAAATGTGTTTAAGAGAATGAATTCTTAAAGAATGAAATATGTACTTAATTTTGATTTAAGTATATTGAATATTTTCCAAGTGTTGAAATAAATGGATTTGTGAATTACTTATTATTAAATAAGTATGGAAATGTTTTCCAATATGAAGTGAATGTTTTGAGATTTTATCTTTTAAAGATAAATTGAAAATGAATATTAAAAATCGATTTGGAAACCGTATATTCATAGATATTTTGGAAATTGTGAATTCACTATGGAATTTATAAAAGAAAGGGAAATTTGTTTAATAATAAACGTTGATTTATTTTTGAAGTGTGGGAATAAATTTACGGATTTGGGACGTAAATATAAAGTAAATCGTTAAGGATTTATTTAATTGGTTTAAATGAACCATGTTGAAATGAAAGTATTTCCGCGTAAGGAAAATGTTTGAAATTTGTTTTCAAAAGTGGTAAAGGTGAAAAGGGATTTGAAAATTGTTTTCAAATGGTTGAAGTGTGGAAAAAATATATATCTTGTAAAGATGTTTTGGAAAATAAATAATTTGAAAAATTATTTGGAATCTGATGATGTTGAGCATACCTATTGATAGTTAAATAACCGACTATCAATATTTACCTTTGAATGGGTATCTGTTGTGATTTGCTTGCCACACTTATTTTCAAAATAAGCGCTCACTATTCGGGTTAGCCGAGAAAGGACCTTGGGGTCGTATAACCCAGTCTGAATATGTGAGACGTCGTTATGGATTGCATTTGATGACCGGTGTTGAAGACCAGATATTTATGAAAACGGAAGGATTACCGTCGAATGTTTCTGCATCGGCCGATCTCCGATATAGAAATTTATTACCCTTTGTGATGGGAAGTCCGGTCGTGATTAGTGAATATCCGGATTGCAAGGACTTCTTTGGAAGTGCCTTCGGTTCCGTTCGATCCCGGAACGGACTTGTATGGATGTGTGTCTGACGTTACAATTTGAGATGTAAAGCTGGTTTCTATCAAATATATTTCCGTTGGTGGCGGAGAATTTATTCTCTTAGCTTAATACCCTAGAGGTTATGTAGTTGATGGTTACTAGTGATACATTCCCAAATTGGTGATGTGGCATACGAAGTGCTTTTGAGCATTTGATGATCAAAGCACAGCTTTTGTATAAAGCGTGGCTTTGTGGATGAGACTTCGTCGGACCTTACACCTCGGAAATGGTCAAAACAGGAAGGATGCGGCAATGTTATTAGGGGGTAGCGCCACTTTAGTGTATGTCATTCCTTCTGGATAGAGGTGGTATCATGGTATGGAGCCCAGACACTTAACCTATGTTGTTGCTGCAAATTTATTGCTTTGTGGTTGTTGGAAATCGAGGATCCTCGGATATAGATCGGTTACGATCGGTGAATGATATATTCGTGTCAGTAGTTACCCAGTTAGGGGTAACCGGCCTTGTGTTGGCAGAGATCCGGTTAGGTTCTCGGGTCGTCTTTCCAGAGGCATACCCATGTGGCAATGGGAAGTTCCTTGGCCTGACCATTTGTTGGAAATCCAAAGAAACAATACGATCTCGTACGGTTTTAGTTGTAGAACCTATCATTCACTTATGGTGGCGCCCCACTGTTTGGATGGTAGCTATAGTAGGCATACGATAATGGTCGTATGCTGGCTAAGATTTATATCTTCACTTTCGAAACGTTTTCTACACTATGCGTCGAATGTTTCTTTTTAATGCGTATCAAGCATCTTTGACTGTCATAAGGAGAAATCTCCTCCGATTCTGCGTTTGCATTGTATGTGTGTGCGGGAGGCCTTATGGTAGTCTCATTTTCTAAAAAGCATTGCGAATCTATTTTAAAATTATCCTGTACTTTGTTTCAAAAAAAACTGTTTTAATTCTCACACCAGTCACATGACTGACTCGGAGTTTATACTTTTCGTTCCTAAACTCTGGGTGCCCACCAATTTCCACACGGGCAGTCAAGAGTCGGGTTTATCAGGATATTCTGGAATTCAGGAGTTGCTGGAGGCAAGCTTAATGGCATGGCGTATTCACTAGTATATAGTATTTCTTTTCCGCTGTTTGTTGTTGTTGTGTACACTCTGATAATGAAATGTAATATGATGTAATGTAATAACTGATATAGTTCTTTGTTTAAAGAATATTCATTTATCTATTATATGTTGTTCCGCTGCGACTGTGAGATTCTGATATTGTTCTGTTATTTCTTTCTGTTATGTTCTATCTTTTTTCCTCTTCTTCTACCTTTTTCTTCTTCTTTAACCATAAAGACTCGTAAGTTTGTTCCTCTTTGGCTGGATTTGTGGAATGTTGCCAGTTTAAAGGAGTACGGATTTTCGAACCTTTACATTTGGTATCAAAACATATGGTTAAGCGATAACCATGGCTCTGTTGGGAATTACTAATTAGAGATGGAGTCAGTAGTACTCTAGAATGAGTTTGAGTGTAATAATAGATGCGAGCGCGTATTTGTTAGTGAATATGAAATTGTTTTATATTGTGATGATTGGTTTGTTAAGTGGTATATGGATTTTGGTCAACACGAGTAATTAACGTTGTTGATAGGGATCTCTAAACACTTGTACAGAACAATTTGACACAATATTATTTAGAATAGGGTAAATGAAATAATTTTACCTTGAATTATATTTTATATATAAAGGAATAATTTTTTAGAACTATTAAAGTGTATATGAATTGATTGTTTGGTTGTTGAAAATGTAAGATATATGCAAGTAAATAAAAGTTGTTTGAATAAGTTAAATAAAACATATTGTAAAAGAATAATTGTACAAGCGAAGAATTATAAAGTATGGAACTATAATTAATGTGATTTACAATTGTGAAATAATCTTGTATATAAAAGTGAAACTATATGAATATATTTATAAGTGTGATTTATAAATAAAAGGAAATTTTTTTTGAAAGAATATTAAGAACTGAATTCGCTATTGTCACTGGGAAATAATAAGGGTGATGACTGCAGCATCATCAGTATCATTTTCGAGTCTCTATGTGATGGATTTGCTACCATAGTAAATTGAAATTAAGTTAGTTGTGATAAACAGATTTGAAATTAAAATCCAAGTTGTAATTGATGAATATAAGTGAAATGAGTTTTTAACTTATAATATGAATAATAAACTTAGCTTTGGATAAGTTAATGGATTTGGAAGTTAATAAATAAGTTGTATAACTTATAGAATGGGAAAGGATAAGTAAAACCAATTATTGAAGTGGTTAAACAATTTTGTTAAGCAAAATGTGGTGGAATTTGACTTCGGTAAAATGTTAAATGGAATTTACTTTAGAATTTGAATTTGAATTGAATTTATAAGTGGAAATTAAAGTTAAGATTAAACAAAAGATGTTTAATTGGAATATAACTTAAGTGGTGAAGTTGAAATTGTTATAAATAAGTGAAGTGATGAATATGAACTTGAGTTATGTAAATGAAATTCAACCTTATATTGTTAAAGGAATTAGCAATTGAATTGATAAATGGATGAAATATTAATCAATTGAATGTAAATAAGTTGATATGAAATAATGAATGTAAGTGTTAATTCATTAAAAGCTAATGTTATTGGAAGTTGAATAATTGAATGAAAATCAACTTAATATAAACCAATTGGAATTAAAAGTGTGGAACCAAATTGAATGTAAAGAAATGTAGATTGAATAAATTTGGTTGTAATGGATGTACATTGGTTGTTATGTGAATGTTAGTTGATTGTATATAATTCATTAAGTGTTAATGAAATTGAATTAGCAAAATTTGAAAGCTAAAGTAATTGAGTCCAAATTGGAAGTAAATGAATATGTATTGAATTTGATTCAATTCGGAAGTAAACTAATGTGAATGTAAATTGGTGAATATGAACTAATTGAGAAATGAACGAATGAATATTTATAAAATCCAAAATTAACAAATCAAATATGATTTAAATTGGAAAACCAATTCATTGAATAATAATGAGAAGTGAATGTATATTGATTTGATATGGATTTGTTGGATGATAGCTGTTTGGTAGTTGCATTTATTGCTTTTGTTGCATTTGCTATGTTAGCATATGTAGATATATGTTGTATATTGATATTATTTTCATATATGCATGTTTCTCATGTTGTTGTTCAGTGTTTAGTAGGTGCGGATTGCGCTTGCTTCACATTTGGAGCTCGCTTTCGCGCTATATTAGCCGTATATGCTCGCTAATAAAAATATAAGGTACATATCTCGGATTAAATATCGTACTTTTACACTTTTTCCCCTGCGGGATGCCTCATCACTTGATGAGATGTATATTTGTGATATATATACTGTCATTTTTTTCGGATCGAGCCGCGCAAAGGAGACTCTGGCGAATTTTTTCAAAAATTTAAGGCGTTAGAATATTTTTGAGAAAATTGGGAAAATTTTGAAAACTATAAATTTGATTAGGAATTGGAAGTTAAACAGTAGTAGTTGGTTTTAAAAAGATAACTAAGTATGATTTGGAAACTTAGTAAAGATTTTGTAAGAGGTTTAACTATGAATTTTGGGAAAGTTAAACACTTAAGAGATTTGAAAAATCCAATTTGAATGGTTTGTTTTGGAAAAGTTAATGGATTTTGTAACTTTTTCTTACTTGGTAATTTCGAGGACGAAATTCTTTTAAGGGGAGAATTTTGTAACGACCCAGAATTTCTGTCAATTAAAATTTGTATATTTAATTGGTTTTTAAATATTAATAAGTGAAATTTATAAGTCGAATAAATTTTATTTCGAATAATTGGATTTAATTGGATAATTAAATCGATAATTTAATATTGAAGTTACAGAAATAATTGGAAATTGGGTTTAATATGATTGAAATTGATTTGTAAAATTTTATTTTATCATATTGAAGTTAGAATGATGTTATATAACTTTTAAAATTGAATTTAAAGTTGATTTGTGAAAATTTTAATATTTAATTGACGAGTTAAAATAGCCATTTTTCAAACAGTCTCGGATTTCGACGAAATCAGTTTCATCGGATCCATAATGTGATATTATTATATGGTTTCAAATTTCGTGTCAATCGGATTTACGGTTTGTCCGGGGCAAGCCAAAACGCATAGAAATTAGTTTAAATCGATTTAATTTAAATTTGATCGTTTATTGCCGTAACTCGCACAGATGATCGAATTAGCCTCCAAAACACGTTCCATTGTGTCCGGAACACAGGGTAAACCTTAGGAACGTCAGCCGGCACGCTTCGTTTGGAGTTCGGGAAATTTCGATGAATAATAATTCGAGAAATTTTCTATAAAAGGCCCTCCATTTCACAATTTGCAAACAAAGGCTAGGGTTTCTAGTGCAGCCGCCGTCCACCATTTCTATGCCCAGAAATCATTCACCTTTCTCCTCTAATATCTCACAATCCATCGATAATTCGCAAAAACCTCCAACTACAAAGTTGTAGATCTCGACGAGATCTACAAATCCAACGGTCATGATCTGAAATGGAGCTTCGGATCGACGGAAAATCGCGTTTAAAGTCGTTGCGTTTTTCATGTTTTTCGAGGCCAAAGGGGCAGCCGAGTTTCATGCTATTCACGGTGTAGGTAGAGTTCGCCGAGGGGTTCGCAATGGAGGTGGCCGATTGTCTTCAAGTCGTGTATTTTGGTCTTGAAAATTCATGGAATCTTGACGGCTATGGGTTCTTTATGCTCGTGCTTTACCAGATGATGGAGGAAGGAGAGTGCGGCCAGGATTCAAGGGTTTAGGGATGGAAGGCCGAGATCGTTTCTAGGTTTTGAATTTAAAATAAAATTATAAATTAATATATAGTTAAATTCGTGTAAACTTTAAAATAGCGTAACTTTTTCATACGAGGTCGGCTTTCGACTAAACGAATTGTGTTGGGTTCGTATTGACGAACACTACGCGATGGAGCTGGACTGGAATCATATGGAGCTAGTGAAAATTTCAGGTAAAATTAAACGCGTGTTTAATTCTATTCGAAATAAAATGCGAAAACGGAATTGAAAGCAAGGTGAGTAATTCTCACTCAATCGAATTGTTTCGATTTAAATTTTAAATAGTTTAATTTAAAATTGTTGATTGTATGTTTGAATGTTGATTGTTATCTATTGATGGTTAAAATAGACATTATGCGCCGTTATTAAGCGGAGGTTATTTATTAAAAACATATACCGCAAATATTTCACCGTATAGTGAAATTGGTATTATTTATGTACTTGGAGTTGATTTCCCGCATTATATAGCGGATGAGACCCTATTGCGCCGCATAAAAGAGGATAATATTTTATAAATCCCATATACCGCGATATTCCATATTGGAACGGAATTGGTATTGTGCTAACATCTTTGGATGCAGGGAAACAGGTTGGAGGGATCCAACTGGATTCCTAAGCTATATTGATTTATTTACAGATATTGTGATATTCGTTTATTGTCATATACTGATATATGATGTCTTTGTTGTCGTGATTGACTATTTGGTGCTGTTGAATCATCGGATCCATTTTTGAAGTTTTAAAATAATGATTTTGATTTTAAAAAGAATTTTAAAGTGATTTTTGAAAGTATACGTTTTATTAAATTTTGAATTGCTAAAATAAATAAACATTATAATTTTATTGTTATAAAAGTTATATTTTTGGAAAATAGTACTTAAGTATGATTTTGGAGTTATATAAATTTTATATAACATTTTGTAAATTATTAAAAGGATTGGTTCATTTAAATTGAGATTTTTGAATTATTATAAACGGTTTATATAAAAGATTTATAAGATTAATATTTATAAATTAAAAATATAGGAATTGTGAAACGAGTTTTATATGTGTTAAAATGAAGAATAAATGGGTTTCACAAGTGAATAAAATTTATAGATTTATAAATTGTGAAGTTATGAAATGAATAGATTTTGTAAAATAAAAGACTTATAAATAATTAACTTATAAATCGGATTTTGGGTATAAAGTTGAGTTATAAATTGAATCGATTTATAAAAGGGATTTTATAATTGAAGTTTTTATAAATAGAAATGGAATTTATAAACATTGTTTATAAATCCGAAATCAATTGAATTTGATAAATTTAATATAAAAGGTTATTAAAGGAGATATATTCGCGATTTCGTATCGCGAATTATCCTTGAAATAAAATGTGTAGAAAATATTGAATTTGGTTAGTGAAGTATATTCACGATTTTGGACAGTGAATATATTACTAAATAAAATGGATATGTTTTGGGAAAATGAATATTATCAAATGAAGTTAACTAGTTTAAAAATGTATTGACCATCAAAACCATAGATTTCAACATTCATTGTTGAAATAGACGTTTTCGAGAAATAGAAGGAAATGGTGGACCATAACACTGTTGTTATAGTAAATGATTTCCGAAAGGAAATGTTTTATATAGTATTGGGATTTATATATCTATCTTAATTTCGAATCCCTATACTAGTGATTTTGGGTCGTCGTAACGATGTTTTACGCAACATTCGTTTTGACTCAAATAAATGTGTTTAAGAGAATGATTTCTTAAAGAATGAAATATATACTTAATTTCGATTTAAGTATATTGAATATTTTCCAAGTGTTGAAAATAAATGGATTTGTAAATTACTTATTATTAAATAAGTATGGAAATGTTTTCCAATATGAAGTGAATGTTTTGAGATTTTATCTTTTAAAGATAAATTGAAAATGAATATTAGAAATCGATTTGGAAATCGTATATTCATAGATATTTCGGGAATTGTGAATTCACTATGGAATTTATAAAAGAAAGGGAAATTTGTTTAAAAATAAACGTTGATTTATTTTTGAAGTGTGGGAATAAATTTACGGATTTGGAACGTAAATATAAAGTAAATCGTTAAGGATTTATTTAATTGGTTTAAATGAACCATGTTGAAATGAAAGTATTTCCGCGTAAGGAAAATGTTTGAAATTTGTTTTCAAAAGTGGTAAAGGTGAAAAGGGATTTGAAAATTGTTTTCAAATGGTTGAAGTGTGGAAAAAATATATATCTTGTAAAGATGTTTTGGAAAATAAATAATTTGGAAAATTATTTGGAATCTGATGATGTTGAGCATACCTATTGATAGTTAAATAACCGACTATCAATATTTACCTTTGAATGGGTATCAGTTGTGATTTGTTTGCCACACTTATTTTCAAAATAAGCGCTTACTATTCGGGTTAGCCGGGAAAGGACCTTGGGGTCGTATAACCCATTATGAGTATGTGAGACGTCGTTATGGATTGCATTTGAGATGTAAAGCTGGTTTCTATCAAATATATTTCCGTTGGTGGCGGAGAATTTATTCTCTTAGCTTAACACCCTAGAGTTTATGTAGTTGATGGTTACTAGTGATACATTCCCAAATTGGTGATGTGGCATACAAAGTGCTTTTGAGCATTTGATGATCAAAGCACAGCTTTTGTATAAAGCGTGGCTTTGTGGACGAGACTTCGTCGGACCTTACACCCCGGAAATGGTCAAAACAGGAAGGATGCGGCAATGTTATTAGGGGGTAGCGCCCCTTTAGTGTATGTCATTCCTTCTGGATAGAGGTGGTATCATGGTATGGAGCCCAGATACTTAACCTATGTTATTGCTGCAAATTTATTGCTTTGTGGTTGTTGTAAATCGAGGATCCTCGGATATAGATCGGTTACGATCGGGGAATGACATATTCGTGTTAGTAGTTACCCAGTTAGGGGTAATCCGGCCTTGTGTTGGTAGAGAGATCCGGTTAGGTTCTCGGGTCGTCTTTCCAGAGGCGTACCCATGTGGCAATGGGAAGTTCCTTGGCCTGACCATTTGTTGGAAATCCAAAGAAACAATAAGATCTTGTACGGTTTTAGTTGTAGAACCTATCATTCACTTATGGTGGCGCCCCACTGTTTGGATGGTAGCTATAGTAGGCATACGATAATGGTCGTATGCTGGCTAAGATTTATATCTTTACTTTCGAAATGTTTTCTACACTATGCGTCGAATGTTTCTTTTTAATGCGTATCAAGCATCTTTGACTATCATAAGGAGAAATCTCCTCTGATTCTGCGTTTGCATTGTATGTGTGTGCCGAAGGCCTTATGGTAGTCTTATTTTATAAAAAGCATTGCGAATCTGTTTTAAAATTATCCTGTACTTTGTTTCAAAAAAAACTATTTTAGTTCTCACACCAGTCACATGACTGACTCGGAGTTTATTGTTTTCCTTCCTAAACTCTGGGTGCCCACCAATTTCCACACGGGCAGTCAAGAGTCGGGTTTATCAGGATATTCTGGAATTCAGGAGTTGCTGGAGGTAAGCTGGATGGCATGGCGTATTCACTAGTATATAGTATTTCTTTTCCGTTGTTTGTTGTTGTTGTGTACACTCTGATAATGAAATGTAATATGATGTAATGTAATAACTGATATAGTTCTTTGTTTAAAGATTATTCATTTATCAATTATATGTTGTTCGGCCGCGATTGTGAGATTCTGATATTGTTCTGTTATTTCTTTCTGTTCTGTTCTATCTTTTTTTCTCTTCTTCTACCTTTTTCTTCTTCTTTAACCATAAAGACTCGTAAGTTTGTTCCTCTTTGGCGAGATTGTTGTGGAATGTTGCCAGTTTAAAGGAGTACGGATTTTGGTACCTTTACATTTGGTATCAGAGCATATGGTTAAGTGACAATCGTGGCTCTGTCGGGAATTACTCATTAGAGATGGAGTCAGTAGTACTCTAGAATGAGTTTGAGTATAATAATAGAAACGAGCGCGTATTTGTCAGTGAATATGAAATTGTTTTATATTGTGATGATTGGTTTGTTAAGTGGTATATGGAGTTTGGTCAACACGAGTAATTAACGTTGTTGATAGGGATCTCTAAACACTTGTACAGACCAATTTGACACAATATTATTTAGAATAAGGTAAATGAAATAATTTTACCTTGAATTATGTTTTATATATAAAGGAATAATTTTTCAGAATTATTAAAGTGTATATGAATTGATTGTTTGGTTGTTGAAAATGTAAGATATATGCAAGTAAATAAAAGTTGTTTGAATAAGTTAAATAAAACATATTGTAAAAGAATAATTGTACAAGCGAAGAATTGTAAAGTATGGAACTATAATTAATGTGATTTATAATTGTGAAATAATCTTGTATATAAAAGTGAAACTATATGAATATATTTATAAATGTGATTTATAAATAAAAGGAATTTTTTTTTGAAAGAATATTAAGCACTGAATTCGCTGTTGTCACTGGGAAATAATAAGGGTGATGACTGCAGCATCATCAGTATCATTTTCGAGTCTCTATGTGATGATTTGCTACCATAGTAAATTGAAATTAAGTTAGTTGTGATAAACAGATTTGAAATTAAAATCCAAGTTGTAATTGATGAATATAAGTGAAATGAGTTTTTAACTTATAATATGAATAACAAATTTAGCTTTGGATAAGTTAATGGATTTGGAAGTTAATAAATAAGTTGTATAACTTATAGAATGGGAAAGGATAAGTAAAACCAATTATTGAAGTGGTTAAACAATTTTGTTAAGCAAAATGTGGTGGAATTTGACTTCGGTAAAATGTTAAATGGAATTTACTTTAGAATTTGAATTGAATTTATAAGTGGAAATTAAAGTTAAGATTAAACAAAAGATGTTTAATTGGAATATAACTTAAGTGGTGAAGTTGAAATTGTTAAAAATAAGTGAAGTGATGAATATGAACTTGAGTTATGTAAATGAAATTCAACCTTATATTGTTAAAGGAATTAGCAATTGAATTGATAAATGGATGAAATATTAATCAATTGAATGTAAATAAGTTGATATGAAATAATGAATGTAAGTGTTAATTCATTAAAAGCTAGTGTTATTGGAAGTTGAATAATTGAATGAAAATCAACTTAATATAAACCAATTGGAATTAAAAGTGTTGAACCAAATTGAATGTAAAGAAATGTAGATTGAATAAATTTGGTTGTAATGGATGTACATTGGTTGTTATGTGAATGTTAGTTGATTGTATATAATTCATTAAGTGTTAATGAAATTGAATTAGCAAAATTTGAAAGCTAAAGTAATTGAGTCCAAATTGGAAGTAAATGAATATGTATTGAATTTGATTCAATTCGGAAGTAAACTAATGTGAATGTAAATTGGTGAATATGAACTAATTGAAAAATGAACGAATGAATATTTATAAAACCCAAAATTAACAAATCAAATATGATTTAAATTGGAAAACCAATTCATTGAATAATAATGAGAAGTGAATGTATATTGATTTGATATGGATTTGTTGGATGATAGCTGTTTGGTAGTTGCATTTATTGCTTTTGTTGCATTTGCTATGTTAGCATATGTAGATATATGTTGTATATTGATATTATTTTCATATATGCATGTTTCTCATGTTGTTGTTCAGTGTTTAGTAGGTGCGGATTGCGCTTGCTTCACATTTGGAGCTCGCTTTCGCGCTATATTAGCCGTATATGCTCGCTAATAAAAATATAAGGTACATATCTCGGATTAAATATCGTACTTTTACACTTTTTCCCCTGCGGGATGCCTCATCACTTGATGAGATGTATATTTGTGATATATATACTGTCATTTTTTTCAGATCGAGCCGCGCAAAGGAGACTCTGGCGAATTTTTTCAAAAATTTAAGGCGTTAGAATATTTTTGAGAAAATTGGGAAAATTTTGAAAACTATAAATTTGATTTGGAATTGGAAGTTAAACAGTAGTAGTTGGTTTTAAAAAGATAACTAAGTATGATTTGGAAACTTAGTAAAGATTTTGTAAGAGGTTTAACTATGAATTTTGGAAAAGTTAAACACTTAAGAGATTTGAAAAATCCAATTTGAATGGTTTGTTTTGGTAAAGCTAATGGATTTTGTAACTTTTTCTTACTTGGTAATTTCGAAGACGAAATTCTTTTAAGGGGGGAAGTTTGTAACGACCCAGAATTTCTGTCAATTAAAATTTGTATATTTAATTGATTTTTAAATATCAATAAGTGAAATTTATAAGTCGAATAAATTTTATTTCGAATAATTGGATTTAATTGGATAATTAAATCGATAATTTAATATTGAAGTTACAGAAATAATTGAAAATTGGGTTTAATATGATTGAAATTGATTTGTAAAATTTTATTTTATCATATTGAAGTTAGAATGATGTTATAGAACTTTTAAAATTGAATTTAAAGTTGATTTGTGAAAATTTTAATATTTAATTGACGAGTTAAAATAGCCATTTTTCAAACAGGCTCAGATTTCGACGAAACCAGTTTCATCGGATCCATAATGTGATATTATTATATGGTTTCAAATTTTGTGTCAATCGGATTTACGGTTTGTCCGGGGCAAGCCGCAACGCATAGAAATTGGTTTAAATCTATTTAATTTAAATTTGATCGTTTATTGCCGTAACTCGCACAGATAATCGAATTAGCCTCCGAAACACGTTCCATTGTGTCCGGAACATAGGGTAAACCTTAGGAACGTCAGCCGGCACGATTCGTTTGGAGTTTGAAAATTTTCGATGAATAGTAATTCGAGAAATTTTCTATAAAAGGCCCTCCATTTCACAATTTGCAAACAAAGGCTAGGGTTTCTAGTGCAGCCGCCGTCCACCATTTCTATGCCCAGAAATCATTCACCTTTCTCCTCTAATATCTCACAATCCATCGATAATTCGCAAAAACCTCTAACTACAAAGTTGTCGATCTCGACGAGATCTACAAATCCAACGGTCATGATCTGAAATGGAGCTTCGGATCGACGGGAAATCGCGTTTAAAGTCGCTGCATTTTTCACGTTTTTCGAGGCCAAAGGGGCTGCCGAGTTTCATGCTATTCACGGTGTAGGTAGAGTTCGCCGAGGGGTTCGCAATGGAGGTGGCCGATCGTCATCAAGTCGTGTATTTTGGTCGTGAAAATTCGTGGAAGCTTGACGGCTATGGGTTCTTTATGTTCGTGCTTTACCTGATGATGGAGGAAGGAGAGTGCGGCCAGGATTCAAGGGTTTAGGGATGGAAGGCAGAGATCGTTTCTAGGTTTTGAATTTAAAATAAAATTGTAAATTAATATATAGTTAAATCCGTGTAAACTTTAAACTAGCACAACTTTTTCATACGAGGTCGAATTTCGACGAAACGAATTGCGTTGGGTTCGTAATGACGAACACTACGCGATGGAGCTGGACTGGAATCATATGGAGCTAGTGAAAATTTTGAGTAAAATTAAACGTGTGTTTAATTCTATTCGAAATAAAACGCGAAAACGGAATTGAAAGCAAGGTGGGTAATTCTCACTCAATCGAGTTGTTTCGATTTAAATTTTAAATAGTTTAATTTAAAATTGTTGATTGTATGTTTGAATGTTGATTGTTATCTATTGATGGTTAAAATAGACATTATGCGCCGTTATTAAGCGGAGGTTATTTATTAAAAACATATACCGCAAATATTTCACCGTATAGTGAAATTGGTATTATTTATGTACTTGGAGTTGATTTCCCGCATTATATAGCGGATGAGACCCTATTGCGCCGCATAATAGCAGATAATATTTTATAAATCCCATATACCGCGATATTCCGTATTGGAACGGAATTGGTATTGTGCTAACATCTTTGGATGCAGGGAAACAGGTTGGAGGGATCCAACTGGATTCCTTAACTATATTGATTTATCTACAGATATTGTGATATTTGTTTATTGTCATATATTGATTATGATGTCTTTGTTGTCGTGATTGACTATTTGGTGTTGTTGCATCATCAGATCCATTTTTGAAGTTTTAAAATAATGATTTTGATTTTAAAAAGAATTTTAAAGTGATTTTTGAAAGTATACGTTTTATTAAATTTTGAATTGCTAAAATAAATAAACATTATAATTTTATTGTTATAAAAGTTATATTTTTGGAAAATAGTACTTACGTATGATTTTGGAGTTATATAAATTTTAAATAACGTTTTGTAAATTATTAAAAGGATTGGTTCATTTAAATTGAGATTTTTGAATTATTATAAACGGTTTATATAAAAGATTTATAAGATTAATATTTATAAATTAAAAATATAGGAATTGTGAAACGAGTTTTATATGTGTTAAAATGAAGAATAAATGGGTTTCACAAGTGAATAAAATTTATAGATTTATAAATTGTGAAGTTATGAAATGAATAGATTTTGTAAAATAAAAGATTTATAAATAATTAACTTATAAATCGGATTTTGGGTATAAAGTTGTGTTATAAATTGAATTGATTTATAAAAGGGATTTTATAATTGAAGTTTTTATAAATAGAAATGGAATTTATAAACATTGTTTATAAATCCGAAATCAATTGAATTTGATAAATTTAATATAGAAGGTTATTAAAGGAGATATATTCGCGATTTCGGATCGCGAATTATCCTTGAAATAAAATGTGTAGAAAATATTGAATTTGGTTAGTGAAGTATATTCACGATTTTGGACAGTGAATACATTATTAAATAAAATGGATATGTTTTGGGAAAATGAATATTATCAAATGAAGTTAATTGGTTTAAAAATGTATTGACCATCGAAACCATAGATTTCAACATTCATTGTTGAAATAGACGTTTTCGAGAAATAGAAGGAAATGGTGGACCATAACACTGTTGTTATAGTAAATGATTTCCGAAAGGAAATGTTTTATATAGTATTGAGATTTATATATCTATCTTAATTTCGAATCCCTATACTAGTGATTTTGGGTCGTCGTAACGATGTTTTACGCAACATTCGTTTTGACTCAAATAAATGTGTTTAAGAGAATGATTTCTTAAAGAATGAAATATATACTTAATTTCGATTTAAGTATATTGAATATTTTCCAAGTGTTGAAAATAAATGGATTTGTAAATTACTTATTATTAAATAAGTATGGAAATGTTTTCCAATATGAAGTGAATGTTTTGAGATTTTATCTTTTAAAGATAAATTGAAAATGAATATTAGAAATCGATTTGGAAATCGTATATTCATAGATATTTCGGGAATTGTGAATTCACTATGGAATTTATAAAAGAAAGGGAAATTTGTTTAAAAATAAACGTTGATTTATTTTTGAAGTGTGGGAATAAATTTACGGATTTGGAACGTAAATATAAAGTAAATCGTTAAGGATTTATTTAATTGGTTTAAATGAACCATGTTGAAATGAAAGTATTTCCGCGTAAGGAAAATGTTTGAAATTTGTTTTCAAAAGTGGTAAAGGTGAAAAGGGATTTGAAAATTGTTTTCAAATGGTTGAAGTGTGGAAAAAATATATATCTTGTAAAGATGTTTTGGAAAATAAATAATTTGGAAAATTATTTGGAATCTGATGATGTTGAGCATACCTATTGATAGTTAAATAACCGACTATCAATATTTACCTTTGAATGGGTATCTATTGTGATTTGCTTGCCACACTTATTTTCAAAATAAGCGCTCACTATTCGGGTTAGCCGGGAAAGGATCTTGGGGTCGTATAACCCATTCTGAATATGTGAGACGTCGTTATGGATTGCATTTGATGACCGGTGTTGAAGACTAGATATTTATGAAAACGGAAGGATTACCGTCGAATGTTTCTGCATCGGCCGATCTCCGATATAGAAATTTATTACCCTTTGTGATGGGAAGTCCGGTTGTGATTAGTGAATATCCGGATTGCAAGGACTTCTTTGGAAGTGCCTTCGGTTCCGTTCGATCCCGGAACGGACTTGTATGGATGTGTGTCTGACGTTACAATTTGAGATGTAAAGCTGGTTTCTATCAAATATATTTCCGTTGGTGGCGGAGAATTTATTCTCTTAGCTTAACACCCTAGAGGTTATGTAGTTGATGGTTACTAGTGATACATTCCCAAATTGGTGATGTGGCATACGAAGTGCTTTTGAGCATTTGATGATCAAAGCACAGCTTTTGTATAAAGCGTGGCTTTGTGGACGAGACTTCGTCGGACCTTACACCCCGGAAATGGTCAAAACAGGAAGGATGCGGCAATGTTATTAGGGGGTAGCGCCCCTTTAGTGTATGTTATTCCTTCTGGATAGAGGTGGTATCATGGTATGGAGCCCAGATACTTAACCTATGTTGTTGCTGCAAATTTATTGCTTTGTGGTTGTTGGAAATCGAGGATCCTCGGATATAGATCGGTTACGATCGGGGAATGACATATTCGTGTTAGTAGTTACCCAGTTAGGGGTCACCCGGCCTTGTGTTGGCAGAGATCCGGTTAGGTTCTCGGGTCGTCTTTGCAGAGGCGTACCCATGTGGAAATGGGAAGTTCCTTGGCCTGACCATTTGTTGGAAATCCAAAGAAACAATACGATCTTGTACGGTTTTAGTTATAGAACCTATCACTCACTTATGGTGGCGCCCCACTGTTTGGATGGTAACTATAGTAGGCATACGATAATGGTCGTATGCTGGCTAAGATTTATATCTTTAGCTTCGAAATGTTTTCTACACTATGCACTAGTAATAATATCGAATGTTTCTTTTTAATGCGTATCAAGCATCTTTGACTATCATAAGTAGAAATCTCCTCCGATTCTGCGTTTGCATTGTGTGTGCGTGCGGGAAGCCTTATGGTAGTCTCATTTTCTAAAAAGCATTGCAAATCTGTTTTAAAATTATCCCGTACTTTGTTTCAAAAAAAAACTGTTTTAGTTCTCACACCAGTCACACGACTGACTCGGAGTTTATTGTTTTCCTTCCTAAACTCTATGTGCCCACTAATTTCCACACGGGCAGTCAAGAGTCAGGTTTATCGGGATATTCTGGAATTCAGGAGTTGTTGGAGACAAGCTGGATGACATGGCGTATTCACTAGTATATAGTATTTCTTTTCCACTGTTTGTTGTTGTTGTGTACACTCTGATAATGAAATGTAATATGATGTAATGTAATAACTGATATAGTTCTTTATTTAAAGATTATTCATTTATCTATTATATGTTGTTCCGCTGCGATTGTGAGATTTTGATATTGTTCTGTTATTTCTTCTGTTCCGTTCTATCTTTTTTTCTCTTCTTCTACCTTTTTCTTCTTCTTTAACCATAAAGACTCGTAAGTTTGTTCCTTTTTGGCTGGATTGTTGTGGAATGTTGCCAGTTTAAAGGAGTACAGATTTTCGGACCTTTACATAGCTTCAACATTTTGATAATTATAGCTCTCTTTTTATGCTTAATGACAATGCTTGAAGTGATTTAATTTGTTGTTTTTGTTTTGAATTTGATTGTCTATATTGTTGACACCAAATAGGCTATGCTTAAACAATCACTAACACAAATGTCTCTTCATCAAAATATGATTATGGCAAAAGAAAGTGATTTGAAATTCAAATTTGATGGTCTATATTTCTAATTAATTGTTGATAGGCCATACTTAAAATAGATTTCATTTTCGATTTTGTTGTCATTTTCATGAAAGTTAGTAAGTAGTTTAAAAGTTGTGTTATAGCTTGATGACCTATGTTGAGCTAATTAATAGCACAAATGAGCATATTTATGATAAATACATCATTTAAACTCATATTACCAAAAAAAGAGATCATAATTTCATTAATTGTTGAATTATATGATCTAGAGAGTGGATTTATCTCTAAATTGTCATTTAACTCTCATATTTTTATCTATCTTTCTTTTGCTAGTTTTTGTTAGCTTCTTGCATTTTTAGCTAATCACACTTTCAACTTTGGTTAATTTGATTGAAAAGAATTTTAAAATCATCAATTCCCTACGGATCGACCCGTATTCGCCACGTATTACGATAGTACGCCATGCGCTTGCGGTTATTTTTAAAAGCGATGACGATGGATGAGAATGACTTGCTATCAAAAAAAAGAATGGACAGATTTTTTTAGATATGACTCCGCCAGTATATTAATTTCATCGAGGCAATTATCCAAATTTTTATTCGCCTTCGGAACGGAAAATGAACGACCCCCGAATCGGATGTAGCTTACAGGTGAACCGGGTAACCAAAGTCGCGAAAGAATGAAAATTCGCTGGGTCCCAGAAGTGCAGGTTCGAGTCCACCTCGTGACAAGGCCTTCGTTCGACGGTTCTCTAAACCGATAGAAATTTCGTCGACGAACAAGTATGTTGGAATGAATTGTATAACAATGCGAATCTTTATAAATTGTCTGAAATACAAATAAAAGTGTAGCGTTTGAAGTAAAAAGGAATGTAAACAAAAAGAAAGAGATGTATAAAATAAGAAATCATCGTATTTTGCACTATCTATTCCAATAAAATATAGAACAAAATTCATTATTATTTCACATATAACACAATGATCTTTAACTAATCTATAAAGATTATAGTGTCAACAATTCGTTTGGGGAAAGAAGTAATTACAATGTATTAAGGTATAAAAATCTTTAAGTAAATAAGAGTGAGAATAATAACAATAATTTAAGTGGGAAACCTAAAGCATGTAATTTAAGATGGTGTAGAAAAACAAACAATATAGGGAAGTAATAAATCTAAATAGGAAATTAAAGAGAGATATTAGTTAAAAGGAAAAACCAGGGATTTCACCTAATAGTGTTAAATGAAAAGGAAAGCAAATAAGAAAAGGTACTATAAAAAAGGCAGAAAATGACTTTAAGTTAGTTCATAAGTAATCGCATAAAGAAGTAAAGGAATGTTGTCAACAGTGAACAGTAGAGGCAAAGTAAACAAACAAGAATGAACGAAGATGTATATAAATAATACACACACACACAGAGATATATAATATATAGTCTTAAGTATGCATTTATGAGGGGTGTGAATTATGAAAGTTAATATATGATTAAATGAGTAGAATGCAGTCATTAGAATATGTTGAAATGCGAGGTCAGTAATGTTATACAATAAAAGCATGCCTACAACAAGGGGATATCGGTAGTTGTATATACATTATACCGATGTGAAACATGTCCAACCATAGAAGCCATGGAGAGTATACACTTGCGTATAGATAGATGAATACCCCAATAATAAAGGTAGTTTGGTTTAATAAAATAGGAAAGAGAGGTATCGCCTTGATTGCAATAGGAAATCTAAATCGGATGATGAGCGAAGAATGACACTATGACGGCAAGTCGGCTGAATTGGTACCAAATAAAGGAGTAGGGTTGTGCGTATGTCAAGAACACTATCAATTTTTAGTGGTCAACAAGAAAGATAGGTGTTACGTCTAACGAGCTACACTGCCTACTAATGTACGGTCCACACTGGGTCATGCATCGCCATATTGTTTGCCAGTTTGTTTGTTAGAGGCAAGGCTAGTTAACCCTATTAAGGAAGTCTCTCAAGAGTGCATGAGGTAGTCCGTGGAGCTGAGTCAACAGCCCATGGAGCCGAGTCAACAGCCCATGGGGATGAATCCACTATATTTATAGGTCGTAGAGCCGAGTCTATAACTGGGAGTAGATAAGAAAATCCTAAAAAATGCAATATAGATAACGGCTAAATTATCGTAAAGCCATTATTAAGCACTATGGGAGTTCCTCGATATGCACGGTAACGAGAGGGTGATACAGCGAGGGTGGTGGATCATGACGGGGTGTTGAGTTAAGGGATACTAGCTGGGATAGTATCTTAGTCCAATGAGGAACTGTGGTAGTTATACACACACACAAACATAAACTATAGTCTACTACGGGTAGATGAGACATATCGTGCGTGTATCTACAGTTGAAACGACTAACTAAAAATAACAGATATAACAGGAGATAGGAGACAACTTGCATCAACTAGTGTTATGTACAAAGTGTATAATTTACTAGTCATCAAAGGTTGTTTTGACCCTCTCCTCGTTACAACCCACATGATAGCTTAGAAGGACAAGTACAAGGTGGGACCTGTGGAAGGTCATGTTCCTTTTTATGCTCAACACTGGTGAGGACACTAAACATTAGAGGTGTCAAATCATGGTCAGCAACTATGTGACTTATTATATTTTATTATTCCGCTCTAAGTTATACCGATGGTGCTCTGATATGCATTCATTTGTTTGTTTGCAGGATACCAAACCAACGATCCGTATTTTGATGGACTTGTGTTTTCGATTTAGTGAAAATTAGGCACATTGGGGTGCGGGTTATCAGATGTAGCCATCACCAGAATCATTTTCAAGCCACAAAAATGAATATAGCGTGCGCACACATACACATATGTATATCGGTCTAGATAAATAGAACAGTTAAAAATATTTACATTATATATGAATTATCTCAATATTTGTTACAAACGTTTTTCTTCTTCAAATTAACCCCAAAGTCGTACCCATGCATGGGCCAAATTACAAAAGAAATTTAACATAGTATAATGTCATGCTAACATATGATGATGTCGTTCCAAACTCTTTAAACGTCGGAACTAAATATTCTTGATTGGTTAACAAAAGCCTCTTGCTTCGTCTTCGGCCTTAATCTTCGGCTCCGAAGATAACCTACCTAGATCCGTAAACTCAAACAAATCAAATGAGTATCCGTGTGTTTTCGGGAGAAAACAATAATAAAAGTACGAGTCAAACATAATGCCCGGTGTGAATAATACCTTACACAAAGCATGATATGTGGTGAAACCATTCCACTATATATTCTACGGGTCGTCCCTCACTAGCATAAACATAAAATATATATGCATCATTTGCTATACATAAATAAAATTTGGGCTATCCTTGAAACCCCTGTATGATTTCGTTCTCGGCCAACCTTAACCAAACCCTCCCCTTAAAACTGCGCATTAGAACATACTACCAAAGGTACTTCCCCTATCGATCTGGTTGTCAAGAGCACCATTCATATTCCTTGCTTTCGAAGTGCATAGTCCATCCTGGCATAGTTCAATATTTGAACTCATTACCCCAAAACATACCTCTAGCATAGTTCAGTTTCACCTTGATTTGAACTGCAAAGAACAGCCCTAAACAGTTTGTCTCTCTTTAATTTACCGTAAAGAAACAGCCATAGGCAGTTTTGTAATTTTTTATAGTTTACACTACAAAGAATCATCTACGTGGAATTTTGGTTTTCTTTAGTTTTTACTACAAAGCATTAGTCAGATGCAGTTTTGAGAGTATACAACCCGCATGGACATCCCACATCCCTTCAGAAGTTGAATGCCTATCTTTACCTTTCCAAGACATGCATTCGAGTGAGCATCTCCACTCGACATCAATAACTCTTCTGAACCTATATTATTGTACAAGTCCTTCCTTTACTTAGTCATCTTAAGCTCCTTGAGCTCTACTTAGCTGTCATATATTAGATTTTGGTTTCAAATTCTTCTTGATGCAGTACAACCCTGCCCTCGTTCGTATTTCAGTGCAATTTGCCTTACTCGTATTATGAACGGTACTTCCCACCTTTTAGCTCAAACGACACAACAACTTCAGCACAGTTTCCTACCATGTCTTTTAGCTTTCGGCTCAGTTCTTACATACACCTTTCGACTTTGGACCTTTGCCAACATTTCATCTTTCAGCGCAATACTTCTCCATGTAATATAGACCCTCTTGAAATTCAATAAGCTCCTATAGCAATTCGTTACCCTTGGCCCTAAGTACTCGATTTATTTTCTTAACATTTGGCCTCCACCTCAGCTCCGTATTATATAAAGTCTAACACGTTTATTGTCGACATTTACACATGTCACCGTTTAGTAGGTTCAGCCTCCACTTTTTATTAGTAAAAGTGTCCTTTATTTATCATTCAACACTTGGGATCATGTCCCTTGATTATTTAACATTAATTTTACCAAGTTCATGTAATATAGATTCTAATTCACTGTTTAAGCACCTTTGGCTAGTGCAGTTTTAACTTTGGTGCTGGGATATTTTAGCCAGAAAATACTTCTAAATTTATAGAATTTTTTTAAATAATTAGCTTAACATATTTTTCTCTATTTTCCCCATTCTAAAGTCATTTTCTCTTGTATACTCACTAGGTATTTTCTTCGAAAATTCATAACTAATGATTTTGACGTTGGAAAATTCTCTAATTTAAATCTCATTTCTAAACACCCCACGTTACTATTTTCTCTAAAAACATACATTAAAACATCAATTATCTCATTTAAACATTCACTCTTATGATCCCCATCATATTAAATCAAAAACCAAAGTAAAAATAATGAAAATGGTACAGAGCTCATTACTTACCTAGGTCATTTTTTTTTAGTCTTCATAATCCCCTTTTCTGCTTGAATTTTCTTCTCTTCTTCTTATTTTCTCCTTTTAGGCCAGCACCATTAGTGTGCTATTCGAGATTTTTTTTGAGTAGAATGAAAATGAAATGAAGAAATGAGGTAAGGATTATGCTTATTGTCATACAATAATTTAAGCCTTGACCCTCCTAACCTTTTCCTTCTATTGCTTCATTACCATCTTTCTTATTTAATTTTACAATACATAGTAGGCCTTGTATGGTAAGAAAGTGTACACCAAAATGCTCATCATATTTCTTCTTCTTTTTTATATCCTTTCCCATTTAATTTCTCCTTTCAACAAATGATTCTTTGATTAATTAATTATTATTAATTTTGGGTTGTTATAGTCAAAGCGTGTTATTAGTAAAGGCATCAAGGTGCACTACTATGTCGAAATCATGTGCAACATCTACTTTATATACCGATACCTTGTGAGTGTCATAATCTAAAGCAATGACTCATGGTGGCCATAATCGAGAATAAAGGCCAAGAGCGCCAAATTTAGCACACGAGATCGAAGTTGTATCTACATATGGCCAAGAATGCCTTAATAGATAACCAAGATCAACGATTGAGATATCCTCCACATACGTCAATGCTCAGATGGCCAAAAGCATATAAGAAGCATAAGGGTTAAGGCACCTATAGATTCCATGTCATCGATCCACATCAATCTACAAGCAGCCAAATGATGATACGTGTTCAAATCTTAGCCCCAAAGGCTGGCCATGTCATCAATCTAAGAGAGAAGCTCTTCTCCAATGGAAGAGCAACAAGACGCCTATAAATAGGCATATACCCACTTATATGAGGACGTATATATCCTGAACTGATTAATTAAGAAATCATTTATAATCATTTTAACTTTGAGGCTTGTGCTTTTAGACTAAACTCATTAGTGATAGACATGGTCATCCAAAACTTGTAAAACAATCTTTGGCTTATTGACTATGTAGAAAATTCTCAATAGTGAACGTAGTGATAAGCCTCTCAAACCACTATAAATCTTTATGTATTTATATTTCAGCACTTTTCTTTCTTATTGCTTTCATCCTAGGCACCTTGCCTTCGATTAATTGTCTCTTTTCACTTCTATTTCCCGAGTAGTTTATCTTCGAAACTTTGGGGTGTTGATACATGATGAAAAATTACACCAACACTCTTGTTGACAAAGTAGGATCAAGTTCATTTTTTTTAAAATGGTACTTTGTATACAACAAACCACTATGACAACATATCACATGTCAATAAACGTGCAAACCACGCTATGGAAGTTTTGAACTTTTGACCTCTCGCACCAAAGCCAAATCACTTAACCACTAGGATAATGGTGCTTATCTAGGATCAAGTTCGTTTGTTGAACAATATATGAGTTTGTGTAAATAATTAACTCAGGAATAGGAAAAATGTAAAATACAGAAAGCCTTGATGAAGAGATATTGTAAATGAAGTCCATAAGCAAGTTTTGAATTTCCAACAAAAAAGACAAGTTAATTAAATATGAAATGACATGGATTCACTACTAAAATATAGAGTTAAATCTGGAAGTAAGATATCAAGAAATTGAATCGATTCAAAACAACCTATTGTAAACATCACAAACTCATTTCTTACAAAAAGAGGCATCCATGTACAGTCAAACCTGTTAACATTTAGAATAATGTAAACCCGTTGAAATAAAATTTGTACGAAATAATGTACTAATGAAAAAGAATTCAATTATTGAAGTTCTTTCAGAATCAAATGTTAGTAACTTATTATTAAGTTATACACATCTAACATATAAGCGAAAGATCTATCCTCTATATAAAATCATCGATTACCATGCATTCTTATATGCTAAAATGAAAAAAACCCATCATATATCGTTAGTGATGCATTCTTATGTAAGAATCATCTAAAAACAATAAATTAGGTATTACTTATGTTGTTATTTTCAATATTCTCTATCATGGATTGATGATATGAGAAGCTGTTATTATATTTAATAACGAAGGGTTAGGTTGTTTCATACGCATCATTTCGCTGAAATGAATCTTTTTAGTAGCGTTTCTGATTTAATTTTAAAAGCCTTTTAAGTGACCTTAGTGATAAGTTTAGTGTGTATTGATAGTAACACCCTTTTTAAATTGGACATTGTTAGATGTACTCCACTTTTGAACATGATGGTATAATTTCAGGGGGACTACATCTAACAATAAAATTGTTACGGGAGGAACATGATAAGTGAAATAAAATCAGAAAACTTACGTTTTTACCATCATTCAGACCAAACTTGGCAACATCCCATCGAAAATAAAAAGAAAACGACAATGTCAAAACTAAGTTTAGGTGTTTGTTCAAAAAAAATATAATAAAATGTGACGGTCCACCGAAAAAATTGCATGAAGGATAATAATGAAATTAATTTTGATTTGTTATGGTAAGGTAGTCTTTTTTGCTCCTCATAGCCATTTTAAAAATATCACAAATAATTACCAACTTTTGTCTTCACAATGGTTGGACATAGCAGCACTCATAGCTACAAGTTATTAAGAAGACTAATTCTATTCATACACCAATAATCTCTTAACATATGTCAGAAAATAGAAAAAATTGGTATACACCAAAAGTTAATTTACATACACCATCCAATTTAACCCATGTTTTTTTCATCATTTCCCTCTTTAAAACTTAAAACTCATTTACACAAATTAGAAATAGTGATATTAAAATTCAATAAAATGAACTTTAATTTTTGGAACTAATATTGTAACTTCTTTTATATTATTTTTTTAAAATCGTAATTCCATCAAAATCAACATTAACTTAGAAAAACAAATTTAAATGCTTTTAAACTAAATGAGTTAGTAGTGAAAGTGAAAAGATTAAAAAATGTATAGATCTAATCAAATATCACTAATTTAAATGTATAGATCTAATCAAATATCACTAATTTAAATGTTTAATTTGAAGGGTTATGAGAGAAGATTAGAAAATGCAAGTGAAAAGAAAGGTAATTTAGTCATATTTTTTTTAATTAAATCTTTATTAATAGTTGTAATACCTTTGGTGTCACACTTTTTGGTGTTAATGTGAACTACCAAAATGCCCCTATAATATCATTTAAAAATATGATCTAGCAATCAAATTTTTTTTTTACAAATTCAAACCATATTTCTACAAGTATATTAACAAATCGTAGTATCACTTAGAAAATAGAATTACACAATTAATAAACTTCCATTACAAAGTGTTCTTTATTAGTTAATAATACAAATAAAATTTAAAACTAATAAATCTTTAATGATAGTTGTACTACCTTTGTTGTCGCATTTTTTATGTCAGTATGAATTACCAAACCATTTAAAAATATGATCTAACAATTAATCTTTCTTTACAAATTCAAACCGCAAATCTATGAATATATTAACAAATTTTAATATCACTTAAACATAGGATCTAACAAATAAACTTTCATGACAAAATCGTCATTTATTAACTAATAATACAAATAATAATTAAAAATAATAAATCTTTAATGATAGTTGAAATATCTTTGGTGTCACATTTTTTATGTCAGCGTGAATTACCAAAATGCCGCTCTAATATCACCTAAAATGGAATCTAACAATTAAAATTTCTTTACAAATTCAAACCGCCTTTCTAAGAATATATTAACAAATCTTAGTACCACTTAGAAATATGATCTAACAAATAAATTTCCGTTACAAAATAGGTTTTTATTAACTAATAATACAAATAAAAATTAAAAAGAAAGGGAAAAAAAATTAGATATTGCAACCTAGAAATAAAAATTCAAACTATATACACATGATTTCAACACAAAAATATAACTAAATACTGCTACAAATCATTTACTCTTGAATGTGTTAGACATATACATATTACAAAAAACCAATACCCCATGAAGCACGTGCTAGCGCTTGCCGTAACTTGCGTTATGATATATATATATTAAGTGATCTTCGGTGTATGGAAATGCAAGTGATCCTTGGTGTATATTAAGTGAAAATTATGGTGCACATTTTCTTTGTAAATTTGCTTTTCAGAAAGGTTTAAATTTATGGTGTATGTTTTTTCTTAGTAAATTTGCCTTTTCAGAAATGTTTAGCTGCGTGCTTTTCTGTTTTTATATCTGCAGCAAAATGTAATTATCTGTTTCCTCCTCTACTCCGATCTAGCCACTTAGTATTCCCTCTCCTGCGATAATACTCGAATCAAAGTCTAACCCCTCTCCCAGAAACTTTAATTTCTCACATATGAATACAGATCCCAACCAGAACAATGATCAGCCGAAACCGCCACGCTTAGATTCCCTAATTCTCCACGACGACGAGGATTCAGCGTCAACGAATGTTCGAATCACCAAATTGCCCCCAAGCAATAATAACAGATCCTTACCAGCTGATTTCGAAGAGGTTGATGAACTTGAGACTGAAGAGATATTTGAGGAGGCAGTGGCAGCGCCGGCGAGTCCAAGCAGCAGTGGCTACGCCGGTGAAAGAGGTAGCAGTGGTGGTTCCAGCATCATCGAAGAGCTCGACGGTGATCGTGATTCTTCGGATTTCATTGATGGCTGGGGTCGACCTAGTAATAATAATACTGGGCTTGACGAGGTATCAAGTTTACTCTGCATCGGTGAAATGAATCTATTCTCCAATGAGGATGATTGGAATTACCCCCCAACTCCCGTTTAGTCGAAGCAAAGACTAAGATGGAATAGGCCTACCAATATGCCCAGTGTGCCCATTAATAAGACACATCTCAATAAAATCATTCTCAATTCCCGTTGCTGTTTTTTTTAACATAATATTTTGTGCATGCACTATTGCATATGGCTAGAAAATGAGCTGATTATACGCATTACTAAAATTTGGGATGGGTTGATTGGTGTTAAAATTGTTGTGATTCAAGTTGAAGCGTCACCAGTAGGTCTTTTACCATCAGTTAGTGCTTCAATGTAAATTGATGTTGGTTTTTTGACTGATGCTTTTTTGATACCCTCGCTGTAATACATGATGTGAGTATGTGACTCTAAATCATGAATCAATGAGTTGAATTATGCTTTCAAATTGTATTTCTTGCAAATTAAATCTATTCAAGATTATCTAATCGGGAGTTGGCTGTAAGGTGTCTATATTGTTTTTGCATTGGGGATTTTTAAGGGAATAAAATACAATTTTGGTGGACGTTTTGTTACCATTTTGCAATTGATTCACTTATGGTTTACTACCTGGTACTGCAAATGTTGATTGAAGTTCTTAACTGCAGGATGATGCTTCAGTTTCATGGCGTAAGCGGAAAAAACACTTTTTTGTGTTGAGTAATTCTGGAAAACCAATTTACTCTAGGTATCACATCGCTTGGATAATGATTTTTTGACTATGTGATTCGGTAGCTTTTGCATTATCTTACAGCATTATTTTGGCTTTTATATTCCCAGGTACGGTGATGAGCATAAGTTAGCAGGATTTTCTGCAACCTTGCAAGCCATAATTTCTTTTGTGGAGAACGGGTATGCTGCTACTACAAACCTTTTTGGCAAACACCAACAAACCTGCTCTATGTTTTTGGTTGGCAACCAGCTTCTTATTAATAGATCTGGTTCTTTTGGTGAAACTTTTGCCAGTAACTTTTTATAACATTGTATTCTACTCACATGCAGCGGGGATCGTATTAAGCTTGTAAGAGCTGGAAAACACCAGGTCAACCTTTCTTCCTCCCACCCTTAGAATATGTTGCTAGATATTGCACACATGTGCACACTACTCATAAGATTACATACATTATGTTTTGATGACAATTTAAGTTCACAATGCATGCAGACACACGCACCCCCGTACGCGCTTGCACCCATATGTGATACTTTTACATACACGATTTGTGTATATATACACACATATATCATAAAATATGTGTGTATATCAATGTTTTGAAAAACCAGGCTCAATGCTCGTCTCAAGAAGCACCTCAAGGCAAAAAGAGATAAAATACCTTGAGGCTTGCTCAAAAAAGGCATTTTACCCGAGGCATTTGCCTCAAGATTTTTTTTCTTTACCTTCAATCGACCATAACAAAAATTATAAAACTTTAATTATTTAATAGCAAAAAAAAGAAAGAACAAAATGTAAGAAAGTGGAAGTTTTTTTTTAAGTTTTCTATTTCAGCGTTGACATGATTGAGTCAAATTGTTTTTGAAACATCGATTGAGAACCATGTTATGGATTTTCCGGAATGTTATTAAAAGAAATTTCTAGATTATCGTCACTAAACCTCCAAATGAATTTCATTGATCAATTAAAATCGTAGGAGGAAAAAAAATAATAACGTACCTGATTTCATTTCGATTGTAATAACCTATGCTTGGGTGTTATCCAGAAAACTTGCCTCAACGTTTTGATGTTTATGCCTTGTCTCCTGAAGCCAAAAAAAAAAATAAATCGTTGTGTATGCTTTCAAATTTTAGTGCTTTGATATACATATACATACAAACACACTCACACTCACACACATATATAATCTTTTGATGACAATTGAGGTTCTAAGTTCTTAGGGAACTTTCTTGGGATCGAACCCTGACGTTAAAAATAATTTTGGTGAAAAGGTCCTGAAGGCTCATTCAGACTGACACAATTTGAGTAATAAATTCTTCCTTAATACGAACATCATCAAAGTCATTATAAACGAGTAGAAAAATAAACCATTTAACATTTATTGAGTTGAGGAAGTTGCATCTTATTTTTATTGCGTAGTGCATGTACATACATATATACATAGGGAAAGGATATATATCACCCTCTTATTTATCCTCATAAATCTCTATTTTGTCTTTTTATGTAAAAAAAATTCGGATCGAAGTGATTTTTTTTTATATGTATTCATTATCAATTATGCAAAATTTGGACTAGTTTCAAAACTTTTAACGTCTTCAAAATGCATGTCAATATCGAACATTGAAAATATTTATTCTAACCGTCGATTTGAAATGTTATTTTGAAGAGATTAGAAATCCCGAAACGATTTCAAATTTTGCATAGATAATCTATATCTATCTATATTTATAATATGACTACCTTTATTTGAAGCTTTTGAATTTATAAATTTACCATTTTCTAGTAATAAATTTAAAAGAATGACACAAATAGCGTTTTGATTACACTTTCTTACCCACTTTTGCTTCCCTTTTGCAACATTAATAACTTAATACCGTCTCTTTCCTCAGTCCATGTTTAGTTTCTAAACCAACTAACTTATGTAACAAAACTTATGGAATGGTCAGACCAAAGCATACATGATCATTTTTTTAGAGGAAAATGAGTAATCCTCTTAAAGAAGAGAGCACTCATCGCATACATAATCATCCTAATTTTAGTTTCTGTACGCATTTATTTAGATTAATTAGCAATAAATAAAAGTTAATATATGTTTTTTTGACATGTCCAAAGATTGTGCATTTCGTATTGGTCTTGCTAATGAACATATCATGCTGCAAAAATTCACTGCAATCAGTAACCTTTTTACACGTCAAGTCAAAAGGGGATTTTAGGGGGATAACTAAGAGGAGGATGTATATCCTTCCCAATATATGTGTGTGTTCGTGTGTGTGTTATGGAGAGGGATCTAGATCCATTTCTTATAAATCTTCCTCTAATGCGTTCTCTGTCTTTTTGTTCAAAAAGTTTTCGAAACAAAATAAATTTCTTTAGGTACGTTATGTTTATTAGTAAAGATCATCTACGCAAAATTTGAAAATATTTTGAAACTTGTAACTCATCAAATTGCAAGTCAATATGAACCACCAAAAATATTTAATTGACATTAATTCGTAATGTAATTTTGAAGGGACTAGAAGTTTTGAAAACGAATCTTATTTTTTTGTAGATGATCTTGTAATGAACATAATATATCTTTAAAAAAAAAAAAAATCTTTTGGAAGTATTCTACATGAAAAGATGGAGTGAGGTTGGAGGAGATTTATAAGAAAGGTGATCTAGATCCCTCCCCTCTCTCTTTATGGCCCCCCCTCTCCCCCCAAACACGCGCGCGCGAACGTGCACACACATCCGCATGTGCATCCACACACGCTTTGTTCCAATTTTTGTTGTTTTTAATCATCGTAAGGCAATTCAACTTTTATATGTTCAGGTAATCTTTCTAGTGAAAGGACCTATATACTTAGTTTGCATAAGCTGTACTGAAGAGCCATATGAAGCATTGAGAGGACAATTAGAGCTTATATATGACCAGGTATGTTAAGAAGCACTCCTCCTTTTTTTATATATTAATTTAAGGTTTGACTTTTATTATTATTTTAATTTTAAACTAAGATTAAAGAGAGAAACAACATGAATTTTAACTGTACATTATGTTGAGCAATGTTATACTCCGCTTTTTTCTTTTCCTTTTCCCCTATGGATGATATCCATATAAACTAATTTCCATCTTTTACAAACAAATTTGGAATAAAATAAATCAGCATGTAGAATGAAATCAAATCCAGTCCAAAAAAGATCAAAACAAAACCCTAGAAATTAAATAGTTCACCTTTGCTTAATTTGTGATCTTCTGTCGCTATTAAACTCCGCCTCCTCCCAAGATTTTATTCATCTTCGACATTGCTTCAGTTGCGAGGAGGAAGAAAACAGTGTGGTAATAATGGGTGAGAATGTGCAATAACCGGTGCCTCCACTATCTTTTTAAATGACGAATATACCCATGTGTAAACTTTGCAGAGTTATATGGACGTGGGCATTTTAGGAAGTTACAATAAGGTTTCAGTTTGACCGATTTAACCAGTGTTTTGCTTTATAACTAAAGATTATACCAAACTATTTGTGTGTCGAAATGTACCCTTCTTGTATACTTCTGAGTTCATTTAATGTCCTTTGCTAATTGGGTTAGGCCTATAATCATTTTTGTTTTTTGTTTTTGTTTTGTTTTACAAACTATTCTCTTTGTTCATGCTTAGGATGTTTATTTGCAACAACATATTCACACATTTTCCATTTAATACGTGTAATTATGCAGATACTGCTTATATTGACAAAGTCAGTAGATAGATGTTTTGAGAAGAATTCAAAATTTGACATGACACCTTTGCTAGGAGGAACTGACGCAGTTTTCTCTTCACTAATCCATGCCTTTAGTTGGTTAGTATTTATTTTATCTCATTTTAAATGTCAGCGTAGGTAAAACAATACCTACTTTGTTTATTATTGAGAAACTAAATACACCACATTACAGTATTTGCACGCATGACACACATATATGACAAATAATAGATTGTGGACTTATTTAACCGAAAGGTCAACTGATTAAAATGGGTTATTGTCACATGTTACATTGTTAAAGGTAATATGAGGCAAGGAGACAAATATACTATGTAGCTCAATAAACTAAAGCATCGCTTAAGCGACATTTAGTTTTCCAACCCTAAATATAATACAAAGATATATTCGAGTCTACATCTCCAGCCCAAAATATAAATCTTGAAATAGGTTTTTGATCCTGCATTTTGTGCATTAAAAATAATTTGGAGGAAAAGAAAGAAGCATGGTAAATAAAGAATAACAAAACTATAAAATGTTACCTTATGTATTAAAATTTGAATTGTAAATATTGAAAAATCTCACATATTAAACCATATGAGTCTGCATGCTTATTGTTTTAGGATTGGTCAAAGTGATGCATGATTTTATTCCTCTATAATTATTTTTAACCTAAACATGAATATAACAAAATAAAGTAAGATATAGTTTCGTTTGCTCAGTTCATTGCTAAGGGAAAACAAGGCGTCGTTAATTGTTGACTAAGTGTGTTCAAGCCCTATTTATATTTTTAGCTCAAAGCGTGAAAAAAAATCATTTAAGGTGTGATTATTGTTAAACATGCTCTTGATAATATAGAATAACTTGTGCTCATTGAGTACAAGTTTATTTATTATTATTACCATAAAATAAGGTACTCGTGTAAACCCTGATATGCCTTTACATTAAAATACATATATAATATGTCATTATAAAATCCGAGTTAATAAATAGAAGTTGACATATGCTTGACGAGATCTGTTAACGTTTAGCTTCTTCATTTATTAAATACCTAACGTGTGATCGACTATTAAGTTCCAAGTTCAAGCATGCTCTTAATAATATCAAATGACATATGCCTATTGAGTACATGCTAATCTGTATTTATCACCGTATAATAATATATTATTTATTCAAACCTCGAAAATACCCTTAAGTTAAGAAGGTACATATGCAAACATTTTGGTAAATAAATATAATTTAATATTTGTTTGATTTGATATATCAACATATTCCCTTTTCAATTGTAAAATGTATATAATGTGTGTTTAACCATCATGTCAAATAAACACACTAACTTCTAAAGCACTATGTTGGCTATCTATTTGAACTAGTACTTTGCATGTAAAGATAAAAATATAAGCTTATTTTTCATTTTTAACGTCAAGATATATCATTTTAGAGTTTGTCTATGCATATTTTTAAATTGTAGAGGTTCGTGATGTTAAATTAAAACTCTTATATGGTATCTTTGGAATTAATTAAGCTAACTTTTGGAAGATAAAATTAACTATACACAAGGAATTTATGGCAATAAATTGGAATTAAGTGTAAAAATATATTGCGTATATAAAATGCAAACATAACAATTTTTTGCTAAAATTTATTCATACAAACTTTGGTTATATTAGAGTATCTTTATCAAAAAATTCATAGACATTTTTGATTTTTTTTTACCATACTATTTGTATTATATTATTAGTACAGACAAGAAATGTAACCAACAACAAATGGGTTCAACTTATTTTCTTGTATGGCTAATCTAATGATTAACAATAGACACGTGTTTAATATAGTCATATATAGATGCATTTACATCTTTGCATTGGTAAATGTAGTCAACACACTTGTATCATGTGCTCCAAGGGTTAGCAAGCGAAGACGCTTGGATAACTACATAATAATCCCTTGGAGGCAATAAGATTAGTTACTAAAACAAATCATGTTTCAAAGTTAATGTAGCATTGACCATACAATCTGGCATTTGATTATTTAGTTGTTATCCATCAAAATCCCAAATCACGACAACAATCTAAATTAAAATCCTAATATTTTGATAGCATATATCCTATGATCTAATACGTATGTTCCTTTTTAAACATTTAAACGTAATTCGATAAATTAAATAAAAGGATAACTTAGTTTGTCACGTATTGTGAATATGTTTTTTTAGAGAAGTAAAATAGTCAACAACAATAGCAACATAGTAAATGTTTCTCACAAAAGAAAAAAAAATCAAAGAAAACTATGTTATGAGTGTGTGAAAACTATAAAGGACCGACTTATGAGGTAGTAAAGCAGAGAACGAGCTACCTAAGAACATGCATCCTTTTCCATAATGTTGGAACAATCGAAATTGACGTCATGAGTAAAGCTATGCTGTTCGTGGTAGAGTGGATTGCTAGGTATTAAGATTTGCCTTAGATCTAGAGTCCAAGTGGAATCCAAATAGGTTTTGATGGAATAGATGATTGCAGAATAACTTAAACGTAAATAGATTTTGCATTGAACAACTATAAAAACAAAACCTAAAATGTACATAATGCAGTTTTTTCATTAGATCGACATGTATTTATTAGTTCACTATGAGTCATATAAATATTAACTTGTTTCGTCTTTTAAATGTTGAAAATGTTTTTTTAAAGCAATAAACTTTTAAACATAATAAAATTTATACCTTAACCGGGCTCAATTATTTATATATGAAATAAATTTATAGTTCAAAATACAAAATATAATGAAAATGAATAATTTGATATTTTATTGGCATTTGAGAATCAATTTGATTTAATGTCAAATAGATGACAATTGAAGTTGTACACTTGATAAAATTTAATACAGTAATTTAGGGGTAAAAAAAAGATTAACACACGGTATTCACAGATATAGAAAAACGCGTATGATGAAGTACCAAGATGTAATTTATTGGACTGCAAGTAAAAAACAAATTTCAACATATATAATAAAACCGATTCAAGATATGTATGAAAATTTTGAGATAAAAGTACGATCTACATGTGGGAAGACTAATGAATTTTCGGTGAAAGTAGGGGCACATCAAGAGTCAATTATATTTATTTGCGTTGATTTTGTATGAAAAATCAAAAGGAATTCCATAGGATGTACCATGGTGTTTGATGTTTATAGATGACATTGTGTTAATTGTTTCGAAATATATAATTTTTGGTAGTTTGTTTCATGGTGTATGAAACGATTTCTGTACGGATAAATTCGTGTTGAAAATGAAGCGTATTTTGAAAAAAAACCTTTTTATTTAATAATAGTTAAAATAAAGGAGGGATTCGATTTATTCTTTTCGTTAAAACTCTCACCATTTGATTTGTATTTTTAACCTAAGTTACATATGTAAAATCATAACTTCTAGACTACAATATTTAAACCAAATTAATATTAAGTAGTTACACTTCTCCAAGTTATTCACTTCTTCTCACTTTACGTTTCTCCAACTTATTCACTTTTTCTCACTTTGCTTCAACATTTTCAACGACGACGCTCAAAGTTAAGTCAACTTCACTAACCAACATAATCTACAGCCGCTTGGGTTGCATTTTTTGCAATAATGCTTGTAATAATCAAATATAATTGTGCATCATTTCATATTTTCATGTATCGACTTATACTCTAATGCAATTATAACATGGTCAATGCTCATATAAAGTTTTAATCCTCACCCAACTTGATTGAGATAATTATCGAGATCTTGTTTTTAAGGTTGGACGATTTGAAACATAATTTTTATCCACATCTTCTCTATCAAGTGTGCATACCTCGATCGAAAACTCGATCATGATATAATTGTGAAATCTCAATTGAGTATGTATTTTTATACAATTTCTTTTTATCGGCTGGCTGCATGATTTTTGTATCGATAATTACATCAGTGTTGCAGCATATATCTTGTTGCATAAAAGCCTAATGTACAAAACATCTTGATGTGTTCATAATTTTTTGTCCATTGTTGTCCATCTTGCTCCTAGTGTTGCTTATTGTGCCATTTTTTGTATTTAAATCAAGCTTGTTAAATCTTATTCAGTAATTAACATTTACTAATTTAGTTGTATGCAAATTAATATTAATATTAGACATAACATACACTATGAGATTTCCTTGAGATGAATTTTATGATTTGGATGTAAAACCAACAGGGATGTTCGAGGTACACTTATTTTGTTTGAGATCTTGTCTGATACGAAATTGAATCAGTAAAATCTTCGAGATTGAGACTTTGATCAAAATTCAGAACTTAAACCTTGCTTATTTTAGTCCAATATTGAAGAGTACATTCTCATTACAAATGCAACTTTTTATCTTTTATATTAATCCTTACCAGGTCAATGTCTTTGAGAGTGTATGTTGATTGAATTAGACCAAAGGCTAATATGTTAAAGATTTGTTTGTTAAAATAATTGAGAGGAACTTGACCTAGACAACGTTTATATTTAAATAAGGTTTGGACGATCAAACGTGATTTTGGATAAAGGAAAATTCGTCAAAGATACTCAAGTTCAAACATAAATACAATGTGTGTATTTCAAGGAAGGCTACCACTTTCATTTGAAAAGAAATGGTCCGATGAATAGCAAATGAACGCTTCCAAAGCACCCCCTCCTCCCTAGGGAGTTTATTTTCTATCGGTTTTGACTGGTTTTGGACGGCTTTGTATTTCAGGTGTTATCATAACCCTTGCTTTTAAGTTTTTTTCACACTGGTTGTTGTTGGTTATAAAACTGGTGAAAACCAGTGCAGTGTAATTTTCATGACAATTTCAACCCATCAAATTAGGATGTTTTGAGGTGTTATAATTTTTTTTTTCCAATTATGCCCCTACCAATTATATTGTAGAATTAATCTTTACAAAATATAAGAATATATATGTAATGTTACTTTAATGGAAAACTCTCAAAACAGATGTATGTTAAACTCTCAAGCATGCATTGATCGGTTATAACAACACTTCATGCAAATCAATCAAAATCGCTACGATCATTGACGATTAAAACCAGTGCTCTCAAAACCTCTCATAATCGGTACCACAAAACTCCCAAGCGGAGCCTTAGATATTATTCTTTGCATGTTGTTGCACGAAATGAATACTTTTCAATCTAGGCCTTTGTCGATCGCCAACCCTATTCCTCTTTTAAGGGGTTCGGTCAATTCTGATGGGATTTAGATAAAGAAACATACTCAGGCCAGAGAAGATTTTTTGTCCTAAAAGAAAACCATATGGCGATGCATGATTTTTTATCAGAGCCCGACTAAGTATTAGATAGTCATGCAAATTTACAGTTTCACCTATCCTTTTATTTTGATGAAAAAGGACTACTGGTATGATCATTTTGTTGCGAGAGCACGTCACTTATTGTTATGATCCCAATATCTTTTCTATCATGCTATGATGTCCTAACTACCGTTTGAACGGTCATCACACATTTAAATAAGATTAAAAACTACAAATTGATCTTCATCGTTTAATAAAACTTCATCAACAGAAAAATAAAGGCGTATAGATTGAGTTCTAAATCAAATCAGCCCAAAACCATGGTTCAAGCATTTAGGTTGTGTTTGTTTTAAAGAAAAAAAAGCTGAAAGCTTAATTAAATAAGTGATAAGTGAATGCTGTCACGTTTGTTTTCCAATAAGTGTTTTCATTAAGCTCTCATATTCACATAATTCAATAAACAAAATTTTAATGCTTATTGTAAATGCTGATAACTTGTTATACAACATTTTCCAGTTATTCCCATATACAACATAATATGTAATTGTTTTATAATTTTTTTAAATTATATCACACAGTTAGAATAGTTCAAACATAACTCGATTTTATTTTCAGTTGGTGATATTTTCGTTTTGTTTTGATTTTAATTTTATAGTGTAGTTTTCAATCACTAGAAACAAATACACTAAAAAGTAACGACGAATAAAATTTAATGTCAACCTAAAGCAATGCATATAATTTAAAGTTAGAATATGATAATTTATAAATTGGTTAATAAGAATGGAAATTAAAAAAAATAAATGAATTAAATTATTTAATGCAGACGTGAAAAATTATAAATAAATAATTTCGACAAGATGGACAATACAGATTTATTTAAGGTAAACGAAAACTTAAACGAGATCTGCAATGCATATGCAAAAAATCAATATATTACAAAATTATGAAGAGCTGGACAAAATCGTAAAATATTTTTATAATAACTGATTTCAACACATTGAATACACATAAACATATTAATAATGCTGAAAAATATTAATTGATGATCCAAACATAAGCAAACTTCAATTTTGTTATAGTGAAATATTTTCTTCTCGAACAAACTCTTGTAAAATATATTTACGTAATCAAAATTTCAATTTTCAACGTATTTTATAGATTTTGTAATACCTGCACATGTGGGCGTTTGTTGCTTTTTTGTTTGTATATAAATATAAGACATAAAATAAGATGATTAAGTACATTTTGTATGATAGTTGCACTGAAGAATAGTTAATTTAACTTTGAAGGGTAATATTGTCAAAGTAGTAATTTATATTCACAAAATAAATTTCTAATCAGAATATAAACAATATTTTAAGCATTCAGCAATCAGAATTCAGAATTCAGCGTTCAGCATTCAACATTCAGTATTCAGCATTTTAAACAAACGATGCCTTAGTCAATATGCATCTCTCTAATAGCATGTACAGAGAAAAAGCACCAAACTGGTATAAATTCATCGTATCAATTGAAGTAAATTAGAAAAAACTTTGATTTCATGATCAAATGCAAATGTATATGCATCTACTGTACCAAAATTCATTAAAACTAGTAGTTACAAGTAGTTGTACATGCGAAACTAGTAGTTACAAGTAGTTGTACATGTGAATATCACAAACTAATTTTAGCAAACTAGTACTATTGCCATTATTATTATTAATTACGTACGCACATTGTGTTAAGAATAAAAATAAAAGGACTGCTGTCCAGTCCATTGGATAATGTGTTCTGTTGAGCTAGTTTTCAGTAGTTTATTTTGCTACTTGTTATCACCGAATCTTAGGTTTAGTTGGTTGTTAGATCCTATTTTCATGTTCTGCACGTTGATGTATTGCTTATATAATAGGCTGCTGTTTGATGAATAAACATACCGTCGCTTTACTTTATCTCAACTGAGTTTCAGTTTAAAGTATTCTCTTCTTCTAATATTTCTAACAAGTGGTATCAGAGCCTTGCGCTCGATTCTTGAGTTTTTCCACTTACCGGCGGTGGTAGCTTCCTTGCTGTTGTCCGCCGGGCATTGTTCTAGTATAGAAGGGTATTTGCAAGAGAAGCCGAGGCGCATATCAGATAACAGAACGAAGCCCACTACCATGCGCTGGAAATGGCCAAGGAAGAAGCCGCCAGCAATCAGCAGAGAGAGAAAGAGCTGGAGATAATTCGGACGGCGAAGAAAACTGCAGAGCTAGAGAACCGGCTCGCCATAATCAGAAACGAGTCCTTGACATGGCAGGCGAAGGCAACGACGCTGCAAGTGCAAATACAATAGCCGCAGCTAGCATCAGTTCGGAGAGTGTCGGACCGGGCTGAGCTGGAGGTGGAGGATTCCAGTCCGGTGTACGAGGATCCGAGGAGGGCCGAGATAAGGAAGGTGAGGTGCCGATGTATGGAGTATCAGACGATCGAAGAGATGTCAAGGGAATTGCGTTTCATCGGGTTTGTTGAGTTGCATTTCAAGCAGCAGTACTTGTGTGTTTTGGGCTCCGTTGCATTGAATAAGGTGGAAGATGAAAATGACAAGTCCACGGGTGTGGCGCAGTGGAAATGAGGCTTGAGTTCTGGTAAAAAGACCCAAGTTCGATTCTTACCATGCGCTTCCACATCCTATATAAATTTACCCATGAGTTTGGGGGCTTGGAACATCGGACGGCTTTACTGTACTCTCCTCGGGAGTTTACCGGCCTGCCGAGTTCTCCTGCGTTTTCAAAAAAAAAAAAGGTGGAAGATGACAAGAGTCGATTGGGCGATCAGATTTTCCAATTGTATTAGCCGGAATTTGAGGCACACTGATAGTAGGAATTGTATTAGGAAGATGTTGAGACAGAGTTTTGATGTAGGAAGAGGGTGTCGTGTATGCAGAAGTAGTTAGTGCTCAAGTGGTGGTTGCTTGGTCTGGAGGTGATGTGCGCAGTTTTGGAAGTTGGCAGATAAGTGATTGTTGTAGTTGATGAAGTGGATGGCACACATGTTGGAGATGGTAGAGAAGCGGTTGTTGATATTTTTGTTGCTCGTACACATGTTGGTTAACTACTGATGCAATGATAATTCCGTAGCAGGTGGTGAGGATGTTGTGCATGTTGGTGATTTGGTCGATAATGATGATGGCATTTATGAAGGAGCAGTTGAAGGATTAATTGGAGAAGTAGTTGAAACTGCACCTAAAGTTGAAGGTGCTAGCATTTCCAAAGCCAAGATTGCTACAAGGGATGGTATGGTAAGCGATGGGGTGCCAGGTGGTGTGGCGGTTTGTGCAATTGATATGGCGGTGCAGTTAGTGCAGTTGGTGATAAAGATGTCAAGTATGAAGGTGGTTTGGATGTTGAAGGCAGTGGTCTGAAGAGGGTATTTGCGGTGATGGCGATGTGTTTTAAGGTGCAGGCGGTACTAGAAGAAATAGTTGAAGACGACGATGTGTAGAACATTGGTGATATGGTTGGAAATTTGTGGAGTGCTCAAGAGAACTGTATGAAGTGGAACCCTACAAGTGCAGTAGGTAAAACCTGTGAGTGAAGCATGTGTAATTTCATGTCATGCAACAAGCAAATGAGGAAGAACCACAGCTATAGCTTGTTGGAGAATGACAGATACAACATTATCAAGGGATGACCCATGTGCAGAGGTTCGTGAATCCCTAAGAGGAAACCAAGAATATTTGTTGATGGTTAATGAGTGAAAAACCAATCAATGTTAAACAGTGGAGCATGCTCAACCAGATAGAGATGAATGTTGTGACCGAGTTCGTTTATGCAAGACGATGAAGAAATTAAGAACCGAAGTTCATTGCTTTGTAAACTTGATGTTTAACAACATCCGTTTAACGGTTTAAGGGAGAGTTTGTTAGGAGGAATAAAAATAAAAGGACTGCTGTCCAGTCCATTGGATAACATGTTCTGCTGAGCTAGTTTTCAGTAGTTTATTTTGCTACTTTGTTATCACCGAGTCTTAGGTTTAGTTGGTTATTAGATCCTATTTTCATGTTCTGCACGTTGATGTACTGCTTATATAATAGGCTGCTGTTTGATGAATAAACATACCGTTGCTTTACTTTATCACAACTGAGTTTCAGTTTAAAGTATTATCTTCTTCTAATATTTCTAACACGTTGCACATGAATCGTTTAAGTCTTTTTCTTTACACAAGAAAAGTTGATTTCATTAGAATAGTCATGCATGTGTTTTAATAATGAAAATTGATCTCAGTTGCAACTTTTTTAAGATTTGCTTGGGAGTTTTTTTGCATTGTTTATTACGGATTTTGATTGCATCGGTTTTGACGGGTAATGGTGGGTTCGGTTTTGAGAAGATTTAACGATCGATTTAATAAATATAAAATGATGTTTGCGAGTAATTTCATGCGTTATGAGAACTATGAGAGGAGTCTTCAATCATTCTTTTATGGTACAGTTCCCAAGGTACTACTCAGCCTTGGGTTGGTAAAGGTGTCATGGTTCCGGGGTTAACTTTGTGTGGCCTTCCTTGCCTTACCCTGTAGCAATGGTCATCAGATATCCAAGACTTTCCTCTCTTCTCGAGACCTAGGAATCAAAGCTAAACTTGGATCCTAAAACTATGAAATTACGTGTATATATCTAAATAAAAGACGTGTGTGTATCTTGTACTAAAAATAATTATTAAAAAGCTTTCAAAAATTGGAAAAGATAGATTATAAAAGTTGTGTCATAAATCCATAATAAGCAATGTTTTAAAATATCAAATTGGGCAATGTCAATTTTAAACAGAAGATAAAATGTTGAAATTGCAATAAGGAACGTTTAAATATTATTAAATCAATAATGTTCTAGTTTTCTTTGGAAAATAATCATTAATGTATTATCAAAATACTAATATATTTTTAACAGATTATTTTTTCTTAAATAGAAAATATGAAAGCAAAATTATGCCATTAAATTTGCAGCATTTAAAACAATAGTTTTAAAGAGGGTAAAGCTAGAATGAAATATGAGAAATGGTCAAAATCCACCGATTTGATCCGTTGAAAAGAACAATCAAAAATACTTTACATTATTTTGACCGGTTTATAAAACCATCAAGACCTGTGCTTTATAAAACTCGCAAGTGTTGGTTCTTGCAACCCCTCATAAATGGAGCCATAATAAACGATCAAAACCAGTGGGGAAAATAAACTCTCAAGCGGAGCCTAAAAGTATATTGCATCTAAATTTTATTTTATCATAGATAGAGATATAAAAAATATGAGAGTTGAGAAATTAAGAGTAAATGACACACTGATTTGACTAATCTTACTAATATATATATATATTATATATATATATTCAAAAGACACACTTTTTGATATTTTGTGAAGACTAGGTAATTTTATATGTAGAAAGTTTGTACTCATATACATTCTTTGTTAGTAGGGATCATATAAACCTTTTTTGTTATCCCGAACAACCTAATATGTTTAGGAAAATTAGATACATTATTAGTCAAGTTAATTTTTCTAATTATACAAAAGAAACACATTTATCTTTTCACCTTATTCTAGTTGGCGTCTTTGCTAAAATCTTTCAGTGTTCTTCATTACTAAATCACAAAAGTAGAAGAAAGCTGGCAGAAACTTCTAGTAGAGGTTTTAATAATATACCAATTCAAAATATTGTTTACGAACATCACTAACTCTTTCCCATTTAATACAGTATTTGTCTCTGAAGCCTTTAGTGGTTTGAAATAATAAAACAAAGCATGTCAGCTTGTACCTTTACAAGTGTGACCAGTAAGTTGGAACAAATCCAAAATTTAAAAATTACAAGAATTGAAGAAGTAATATATAAAAGCATGACAGCGCTTGTAAGCATAAATCTGAACCTCCTTATATACCCCAAAATATGCATCTTTTGTATGGCCATATAATGATAATGAGTGGTAATACTGGATGATTGCCATTGATCAAACATATACCGATAAGTTCTTAGCCTGGAACAAAAATTCTTTTATGTTGAGCATTTATACCAAACCTTTCACGTCAGTTGAGCAAGTTTTTTCATCATTTATGGAAAAACTTATAGTAGGCATGTCTGGGTAGTGTGCAACATTTTGATAAAAATATAGCCGTTTATATGCAATATCTTTTTTACCTGACACTATTATATTCTTTTTGAGTATAAATTGTCTGACTATTGTCTATCTAGGAATCCTGGTTCCTTTCTTCATGCCTATACGTGCCTTCCTCTTTCTTACACTACAAGACAAGTCGCCAGTGCTATACTGCAGGATGTTGCCGATTCTGGAGTTCTGTTTGCAATTTTGATGTGTAAGCACAAGGTTTGTACAAGTCTTATTACTTCTTATTCATGCACATATCATGCCAAGTGGTTTTTTGACACTATAACTATCATCCAAGGATCAAACCAGTGGAACCATTGTAATCAATCAATTTCCAGACTAATGTTCCAATGATTAATAGAATTGCTGTCCTTTTACTAATTTGTTTTATTCTTTATATTGTATAACGGACCAATAAATGGCTAACTAGCTAACTTAAAAATGTAATGTGTGCTTTCCTTTCTTCAAAGCAGCATCAAAATGCCCCATTGAACCTTTTAGTTCATGTATTTTATGTTGAAAATAACCCATGCTGTCCAGCACTATTGTCCCATGGGTTGGACACTCCGACTTTGGTCCGTGATGTCACATGTTTGAATCTTGCATAGCGTGATTTGAGCCACCGAATACCTAAGACTTGTAGTACATATGTACTACTACCCAGGTATTCAATTTCAAAAACAAGGAAAAAAATGAAGAAGACATATGTTAGAAAATTGACAAAAGAATCAACTGTTCCTTGTATATATACATTGTGGAAACCAACTATACTTCATTTTCTGTACATCTCATTCACACACTTATTATTTTTAAGCAATTGAATCCCAATTTAAACTGAACATCAAGGTTATATGGTACCTATCCTCAAATTAAACTGAAAATCATCTTCATAAAAGATAAAATTAATTTGAAAATGTTAATAATAATCAAAAGTAAGCTGGTACCTATCCTAAAAAAACATTTATTAATCTTTGATTTAAATTATTATTTTGAAGTATGCTACGATCATCCAAATGAGTTAGGTAGCATTCGCGGAAAATGGTTCGCGGAAAATGGTTTCCACGCCACTATTCATTTTGCGCAAGAAGCGTCTGATGTAGGAAAGGATATGGATGGCTAATTGGCTCGTTGGGACACTGTTAGAATATATACGTTTGCGTCAGACACATCACACACATCTGACATCAACGGTAAAAATTTCCAATGGTTAATCTCTCCTTCACTATATAAACCCTTCCTATTTCACTCCTTCCATATCCATCTCAACTCCACTTCTTACCAAGACCAGCAACTTTTCATACAAATCATTCACTCACAAGTATTGCAAAAATCTCAATAGTCCACACGTTATACGAAGGTACCGTATTGCTCATGAAGTGCGTCGTTATGACCTACACCGAGTGTGGAAACTAAGATTTGAGAACTCAGTTTCGATTTCGGTCGTTTGAAATTTTCGTAGTTTCGATCTATTTCCAAAATTTTGTAAGTTTCGCTTTTGGTTTTGGTTTCGGTTTGATTTCAATACGTTAAGACAGTTATTTTTAATGAAAATGTGATGACAAGCTAAAGTTAAACTAAACCCTAGCTAATTTAAAAAACATCAAAATCCTAATCATCTGTCCAACCCCTAATCCAAATTATCTAACGCTTTTTAATTGCAACGCATAATGATATATCAACTACTAATTCATTAAGCCAAAATAGGCCCAACCCAAAAAGCCTGTTTTTAAATTAATAGAACTGAGGGTGCTCATTCATTTCCAGTCAGCTCAAATATGATGGCTCACAATTCTCGACTTTCCACCTTCATTTCCAGTTAACTCAAATATGATGTCTCTCATATCTAGTCAACGCAAAAATTAGGGCAAAATAAAATAATGTGCGCAGCAACAAAATAAATGAGAATCGACTTTATTTCATTTCACTGCCTTAGTCTGGACTAATCTCATTTACGTATTCGAGACTACAAAAGACACTTGATTTCTGCTGAGGTAAGTGTTATTCGAATTTCTTTAGAGTTTCCTTTTCACTTTTCCCTCTTTATTTTCATTGTCTCCTTGAAAATCTGATTTTATTATTTTTCTAATAAACAAATTAACCAGTTTGAAACCGGATCTAATGCCCAGTTTCGGACCGGTGTTCACCCGTATCGGGCCGGTACGACCGAAATTTCGGTGTACCGACCTTGAACCTTGGTGGAAAGCTAAAAAAGTATGCACAAAGCTACAATGGATAAGTACAACCATGCTATAAAAATAATTTCCAACGAAATACCAATAAACAATGTCAGAGTTTGTCATCAGTGGAACAGTCTTTGGAAAGAGTGGATAAAGTAGGAAAATCTAGACAAAGAAACATGGGTTGGTTGGGATCTTTTGAAACAAATGGTTGAGAATGACGGTTTGATCGTGTGAAGTTATGTGTAAAATTAGTCCCGTTTTAATGGTTTTAGCATATGTTTATTTACAAAAAAGTTTTTATTTGTTGAAATTGAAAGTTTGCGCCTGCTGCTACCAAATGCGAGTCAATACAAAATACTTATTCGACTACAATGACCCAATTTAATAGAACTTGGGATTTCTATGTTTTTTCCCCCGAGCATGTGGGTTTTTGGTTTTCACATGTTCCTTCAAATCTGGATTCATCCAATAATCTTCCAGTTCAGTAGACACAAAGCATTAGTTCATCTTTGGTACAAAAGGTCGTGGCGAGATTGATGAGAAGTTGGTCGAGATTATTATATTATCCATGAGATACATACAATAAATCCCGTTCAGAGTTAGGACTTCCGACTGTAGGATATAGGTCAAACATTGTAGACTCTGGAACCTATTGCAACTATGCAAATCGGATTTCTCGCACACATGATTACATGAATTGCAAATGAAGAATTTGACGTTGTTGAAGTTTTGACCATTGTTTTAAAACCCAATAAAACAAAGTTGTTGAATATTCCGAGCAATGAAATAGCGAAAAATTGGTTGGTATTAAGAGATCGTGGATAAATGGTACATGAAAACATACCAAGAATTTGATCAACGGAGTGGTGCTAACAAGTAATGTAGTATTATATCGTATTGTTTTTTATATTTGCATGTGTTTTTTTCTTGCTTGTATTTCAAAATTTTCATTATTATTGAATGAATTTTGTATTTAATATTATTTTATTGACAATCAATTCAATTATATTAATAAATATTAACAATTAATCGTTAGAGCTTTCCACCTTTTTCAAATATCTCCTTTTCAACTTCTTTCGTTGCACAGAAACCCGTTTTCTTATTATCAACATTCTCCTTTCATATACCCTTTTCAAATATCCTTTTCGCATACTTCTTCAGGGTGCGTATGTGATGAACAAAAAACAGAGCATGAAGGCAGAACATTTTGATCACGACAAGAAACGAGGTAAGAGCGGAAGTGAGTTGAGTATTGTGTTTGCTTAACTAAAGGGAAGTAGAATACTTGATGCAAGTATCACTAATTAGTGATTAATTTGATTTTTAGTGAATTGTTACCGATTAGTTAATGTTAGTAACAACTAGTAATATATTTGAATTTAATAGAGTTGTATTTAATGATTGAGAAAATAATTAGTAATAATGCAATAATTCATTAATAATTTCAAGCCAAGGACAACGTATTCTTCCCAAAAAAAATAAAATTTTCCCCTCCAAGTCAACACCATCCAATCAAAGCCACATGATCCTATATCTCACTGCCACATTGTCACGTCTTCTCGTCCTCATCGTCATCTCACCATCTCTTCTGTTTCTCTTCTTCCTCCCAATCATGCCTTTTCATCTCCTCCTTGTTGCATCTTCTAGCCTACACCATAGTCAATCATATCCACCTTCTTGTTACATCTCACCATCCCTATTTGCCTTACATCATCTTTCCTTTCTTCATCGTTCTTCACCTCAATGAATTTAGTAGGAAATGATAAATGACAACAATATTATACAAAAATAGTATTTATGGTATCTATAAAAAGCTATAAAGGCGGAACCCAGTGTACAAGGCTTTCGCGCGATAGCGGGCTATGGGGAGGACGATAATGTACACAGTCTTTCCCTCGTATTGTGAAGAGGCTATTTCCAAACTCGTATCTGGGCGTCCAGATCACCATGCGGGTGACCTAACCGTTGCGCCAAGGTTTCGCCTCATCTACAAAAAGCTATATTAAAATAAAATTATACAATTCAGCAACACTAACTAATTTTTCTGCATCATAAAATTTACGTTTGTGGATATATGTCATACATACCATTTGTTATGATAAATTCATCAGTTATAAAAAATGAAGCTAAATTCTCATTTTTCGTCAGTTATATCATGTATTGATTGAAGAAAATGAAATACTACATAAAAAATGAAATGTAATAAGCAGATAACATTTAAAACCGAAATGTTACATTTAGTTTAAAAAATATGACATAATCACATAAATCCAAAATGGTTCAGAATATAAATAATTATAATTATTTGATACCATCCTAATATAAACACACACATGACACATACACATGAAAACATTCATAAACATGAATGTACACATGAAAATACATTGACTCCAAAATGCTATATGTAGGTAGCATTAAGAAGAAAATTGAAGTATTTTATTAACAAGGGCTATTTGTAATAAAACAAAAGTAAACATACATACAACAATTTTGATATTCGGTATAGAAAAAATAAACATAAACACGTAATAAAACATGAAATGTGATTAGAAGCTAGTATTTGAACAAGAATTGCTATATTCAAAATTTTATTTCGTAGAATGCTATATTAAAATACATGTGGTCATCCTCACCATCGTTCCTCGTTATCCGTCTTCCAACTCCAGCTTGTCATTGTCGTCTCCATCGCCATCATCTCCTTCATCATTTTTGTCAACCATCTCAGCCATTATCAACTGTCGCCATAACATCCAATCTACATTGTTGCATCTTCACCGAACCCCGTGGCCTATATCAATCCATGCCATTATTTTCTGGTAGTCTCCTTCTTGACTGCAAAGTTCTAATTTTAGGAGAAAAAATAAGAATGGATTTGGGACAAAACATTCGTCTTCTTTTTTGATTAGATAAAAAAAGTCTTTGGGCTGAAAATTCAGAGCCGTGAGTTTAGATTTCAGCTTGATCATACCATGTGGCTGAAAATTCTGTAAAATAGACTAAAAATAAAGAGACAAATTAAAGTAGACGTCCATGGTAAGGAATACTATACAAAATAAATGTCTTGTAACACAATAATTTACAATAACACAATCTCTTCCACTGTTGATTGCTTGGAATACTTTATAACTGATAATTCAATCGGCTCCAAAAACATCATGTCTATTCTTCGTTTGATCTTCAATCGTTGATATTTTAATGGTCTTCAAAAACTTATCTGTTCATTTTTTGATCAACTTTTCCCAAAGGTTTATTCCATCTTCTAAGCTCGGTGCTTGTGGCAGGTGTTGATTTTTTAAGATTTGCTTGGCCAAACATTGTTCAAAGAAATGTAAGAATTTGTTTCTAAAGATTTAATAAGTAAATGAAAAATATAGAAGGTATTCATAGGAAAATAATCGAGATTTTGGAATATTGTTACCACGTTTACATCCTATGTGATGTTAGCTAAGTAATTATTGGTGTAATGTTGGCCTAAAGTCTATATGTGATAGTTTGGAAGTACTGAATAATATCACAATATTATTGTAATGTATTTATTTGCAAGTCATAAAAAAGTATGAAAATAACAAGTGTAAAATGTAAACACTCTCTTTTTAGCACATAAAAATTGTTAGATTACTTGATCATATTTTTGTATGAAATGGTCACATAGCTGTATGGAAAATTGCTTGTATTTTAGATTCGTTGAAACTTGTTTATTTTTTTTATACCAAATGGCGAAATGATTATTCTCACTGGCATTTGCATTAGATATCCACTTAATATAGTACATATATACATTGGTAAATATTGTGAGTACATTAGTGACCAATATTTCAATATATTTTGAATAAATGTCATTTGAATTCATATACCAGCGTTGTTATCTGATGTTGATTAAGTTAAATATCATGTGAAGTCGTATACCCGCTGTTATCTGATGTTGATTACATAAAACGTGAGTCACGTCGGGGACGTGGGCATTATAAATTCAGAATTCAAAATGGGCCATTATACTTAAGCTTGGCTTTAAAAGTAAACTTGGACGTAAGCTTATGTCTAGCTTTAGCCAGGACGTAACAACTGCACCAACCAGATTACCTGCAAATGTGCCCTAAGTGTTGCTTAGAGGCCACAACGTCAGTCAGGTTATTCTGTTGGTTTTGGAGTTGCAATTGGGTCGTGTAATGATTATTTATGCTTAATAGCAAGGCCCATCTTATACATGTTATGAATCATTGTTATTTCTGTTTTTCATTTAGGTTATTAGCCTTGTTGGTGCTCAGAAGGCATCTCTTCATCCAGATGACATGCTTTTACTTGCAAATTTTGTTATTTCATCTGAATCCTTCAGGTACATGGAGCTTTGTTTTGATTATTTTAAATAAGAATACTGAGCTATATTTCGGTCAACATTAAATAGTTTTGAGTAGTTGTGAACACCATCGACGGGAATTTGTGGTGGGTTAATACTTAAACACCTCTTAGTGACCGAAGTCATACTGATTTTTTCGGTATTAAACCTTGCCATTACAAAAAGTCCGAACTGAACTTTGCCAATATAGTAACCATTTAGACCATGGTAATATTTATTATAAAACTCCAGAAATTTTAAAAGCGATCACAATAATAGAAATAAATAACTTCATTAGAATTTGATTTCAAATAAAATCCATAATTTGCATGAATACTTAAATGTTCCTTATTTTGTTATTCATATCATATTACACAAGATGCATAGGGTATGGATGCAATGATGAGGGACTTTAAATTATTATTTTTATTATAGAAAAATCTCAATTATTACACATAATCCATCTCCATGAATTGGCTTGTTTCTTACCCGTTTTGCAAAAGAGTAAAAAGTGGGAGAGGAAGACCTTCTTTGAACAACAAATTCAGAATCCATAAATGCTGGATCAAAAAAGCAAAAAATTAATCAATCCAAAGTCCAAACACAGTACCGATTCAAACAAACATGAGTTTAGATCATTTTCCTATATTTCATTTTTTTATTACCACATACTTTGTACTTTTCATTTATGTCGAATGTGACCTTTATTTTCCCTTTCAATCATTTATTTAGAAGCTATCTCAAATACCTTCATCTTCGTTGATGAGCTAGTCGTTTATGTTGAACTAATACAAAATATATTAGAAAGAACTAATACAAAATGTAAAGGATGCTTTTGGTTGAGGTCTCTATTTTTCATAAACTTGATTTTCATAATCCAAATTAGATCCCTATTTCAGTGGGGCCGGCTATCTTTACTTTCATATTCTTCGTCAAGTCCAGCTTATTTGTGCAATGCTAGCATTATCAACGTACATGCATTTAATGCACACACAGCTTCTCTAATATAAAAACTTTTATAGAAAAAATGGACCAGATATCCATTTTCACTGGCGAATCATAAATTTAGTGCTTTTCTTAACAATATGTATTTGTCATATGTAATTTACTTGAGATTTAAATACAACTTTTTACTCATTATTATAGTACAACTGAATTACACTATACTTAAGAAAAAAAGGGCAATGGCCTTATAATCCTTTCGTAAAAAAAATACAATAAACTTTTTTTTCTCATAAAATTGACTGTTGTGAATAAACAGTGTGCAAGGCTTGCAATTTTCATATGACTTGCATTTTCAGAGTGAAATTGCAACTAACTTGCTCTTTCAGGGAAAAGTGCAACTAATTTGCAATATAAATGCCCAAAAAAAAAAAAAAAAGGGTGTAAATTTTAAGTTTTGATTGCAGGAAACTTGTATTATTTGATCCTCAAATAGAATTATTATATATTTTTTATTTGCTTTTGCTATAATGTTCAGGTGGCCAGCCTTTTTGCATGCAACATGTACTTTTTATAAGCAATTTTCACTTCTCTAAATAAACACAAAAGACAATAAAACAGTTATAATTATGATAACTAATATATACCAAGGATTGAGGTTTCGGCCGGTACCCCGAAATTTCGGGGGTACCGGACCGTTACCGCTCATGCACGATCCGAAACCGACAGTCAAAATCGGTTTCGGATCTAGGGCGAAAAAGAAAAGAAAAAAGATTACAGTGCGTGAATCAACAGTGAAAAGCGAATGATTAATTCAAGTTGAAAGCCTATAAAAACAGTGCTTCAATTACATACTCACAGCATCGAAGATTACAGTGCTTCAATAAATTTCTGCTCGCGCTTCAACTACATACTCACGGTAACTTCTTCTTCCTTATCTGAATTCGACGTCGCGATTCCAGACGTTTTCGTGTTTTTTTTAATCGAGAACTGGAAATCACGTTTCGTATTATTTTTTAATCGAGAACTGGAAATCGCGATTTAGGGCTGGAGAATGGAAACGTGAATTATGAAAGAGGAAGGGGGAATGAAACATCTGTTAATTGAATGGGCTATTGGGCTGCTTGTTTGTTTTTGACAGTAATGGGCTATTGGGCTGCTTCAATTACTTTTAAGGTTTCTTTTAATTAAACTTAGTCGATTACACTATAATTATATTTTATTGATTGTTCACAAGTTTATTAACAAACCACTGAAAACCGAAATTTGGACCGAAACCGAAACAAAACTGAAATTTTCGAAATTTACGAAATCATCCGAAACTAACAAAATTTCAAACGACCGAAACCGAGTTCTCGAACCTTGATATGTACAACTGCAAGTTTTTGTCAGGCTTATATGTAAAATAGGAATAGAAAAATTATACAAAGCCGACTTGGTTTAGCTTGACATGAAATACTTTGATTTGGTTACATGATGAAGTTTCCATCAAGTTTGTATGTTATAAATAAAGGAAGACGATATATTCTACTATTTTGCAGTTTGATAGATGTAACTAGCTTGCGGGTTTTTTTTTTTTTAATAAATATATTAAAGAATGAACATGTCAAAATTTTGTTGTTAAATTGTAGCACTATAAAACCTCTATGTGGTACCATATTACGTTTTTTAGTGTAGAAATGTAGTTGCACATCAACTTCCAAATAAAATTAATATATTAACCATATCAAAGAAAAATATTTGTGGTTCAAAGCAAGGTACGAGATCGCGGTTTTTGGATTTTGTAATTTTAGGAATTTCAATCTGATTCATAAATTTCGGGAATTTCAGTTCAAGTTTGGTTTTAGATTTATTGTTTATTGTTTATATAATTGCACTTTTTTTTCAATTAATTGAAACAAGATGTATAATTTGTCTTTAATAGAAAAATAAGATATAAATGAACAATATTGATTAATTATAAATATTTATAACATTAACAAATATTTATTTATTATTTCTTATTAAACTTTTTTAATTACATTATTTATATATTTTGTGATTTTGCGTGTTTCTAAAGCTAATATTTTAGATTTTGAATATTTATATATTTGAAACTCAAATTAATTCTTTTTTTGATTTTCTTCTATAAAATTTGAATTTCAATAGTTATTTTTATTGAATCGAAGTTTCGGGTTTGTTTCATTTCAGTCCTACTGAAACCAGAAAGGAACAATCGGCATTTCCGTGTTTTGGTCGAAAACTCAAACCTTGGGTCAAAGGCATGATGCAGAAAATATGCAATAGTCAGAAACACATCTAGACTTCACTGGTCCTGCACAGTATAATACGTTCCATTCTTTATTTAACGATCGTTTTTTTCTATTTCGATGTGTTATCATTTTGTCATACTAATAAAATATCAACTTATTAAAATATTTTATCATAAATATAGTTGACATATACAAGCTTTCTATGTGTGATTTCCTTCTAAAAAGAGAACCGTCGTTGAACGAGGAAAAAAAAATGCATGTGTATTGCAGTGCATGTAAACCCTGTGGTCAAATTAATAACGTGTCAACATAACAGTATCATTGTTAGCATATTGAAAATATTTCCACTGCTGTTTGGGAGAGTTGATAATTATAGCCGAAATAAAATCGATCCTTGACCAATTCTGTACTTTTGTGTTACTCAAATGAAAACCTTAGCGAAAACGGGATTAGGAATTAAAAAAATTGAAGATATTTTCCATGCACATATTATACTATAACATATGTTTGATGATGATACTTATCCAAAACATTCATTTTACTATTTCATGATGCTTGTTGTCATTATTGTTACCTAGTACTTTACATTCTGCTCGCTGGAGACGAGCTAGCATCTTCTATCTATTTCTTACATATGCATTAAGGGTGTCATCGGAAAGATCATTATACATATGATGATTTGATGGTAAAATTAATTCAGACTTTGCTATGAAGAGATGGTCACATTTATACTATAACATATGTTTGATGATGATACTTATCCAAAACATTCATTTTACTATTTCATGATGCTTGTTGTCATTATTGTTACCTAGTACTTTACATTCTGCTCGCTGGAGACGAGTTAGCATCTTCTATCTATTTCTTACATATGCATTAAGGGTGTCATCGGAAAGATCATTATACATATGATGATTTGATGGTAAAATTAATTCAGACTTTGCTATGAAGAGATGGTCACATTTTAAAATTCAAATTTCATTTTGTAATATTCAAACGTGGCACGATATTATAGTCGATTTGTCAGTGTGATGTGGGAAAACATAGTGTTAAATTTGTGTTTGCCACTCTAACTTAACCTATACGAAGTCTAAGTTAATATGGCGATTACTTAACATGAATGAAAAATGCATTTATGAACTTTCAAATATTAGTTGTGCCAACACCACCGGTTCCCAAGTAAAAATATTTTTACGGTGTTTATTTAATTGATGTATCCCCAGTTCTTGTATGTATTCTGCAGGACTTCTGAATCATTCTCGCCAATTTGTTTACCAAGATACAATCCAATGGCATTTCTGTATGCTTACATACATTATCTTGATGTAAGTGAGATAAAATGGTTTTCTGGTATAACTTACGACCAACTATATTTACATTCGGATCTCTATTACAGGTCGATACACACTTAACCTTGCTTAGTAACAGCTCCGATGCCTTTTTTCATCTCAAAGATTGCAGGTACTATCTTCATTTTCATTATTATGATCCATTGATCCTTAATCATAATTAATTCAGACTGTACCATATTTTTGTTCATACGCAGATTAAATATTGAGGCTGTTCTTTTGAAATCAAATGTTCTAAGTGAAGTACAGAGATCCATGCTTAATGGTGGTCTACGTGTTGAAGACGTACCTGTTAATCCTTCTCTTCGATCTGGTACTTTCACCTCCCATTTGGGTAATGAGAGGACTGTATCTGGGGCTTTATCATCTCAAATATGCACTGGTGGGCCTGCTGGCTTATGGCATTTCATATATAGAAGTATATATCTTGATCAATATGTATCATCAGAGTTCTCCCCTCCCATAAATAATTCCAAACAACAGAAGAGGTTTTTCATTAATTCTATGATAACTGCTTACATTGACAATGTGATTCTCCTTTGATGAAATGTGTTTTGATGCAGACTGTACAGGGCTTATCAAAAAATTTATGCGTCGATGCACGAGCTAAAAGCCGGTCCACATAAAACTCAGTTCAGAAGAGACGAAGACTATGGTCAGTTCAAGGGATCTTAACGGATTTATTTTTGTTAAAACACTTCTGCTTTTTGGTTTCCAAGAAGTCAGTTTGGCAAGAAATTCATTTATAGTCTTAACAATAAAAAATAATATTAGCCAAATCCTTAAATTGCTTTTGCTTCTCAGAAGCCAAAAGGTGGAAAAGTCAGTTTGGCAAAACACTTTTTAAGCGAAAAAATAAGTAAACAAACAAACAAATGCCAAACTCGCTTTTAAAAGCCAAAAATGCTTGACATCAAAAAGTAACTTCTAAAAGTTGTCAGTGGATGCGCATCCAAATTGAATTTTTAATTTTTGATTTATATAAGGCAAAAACATTACATCTGTAAAGCTATCCAATGGACTTCTAGACTGGTCTTTGACATTGCCCCTTAGTTTTATTTTCACCATTTCATTGTTTCTGCGTACTTTTAGGTATTAGGTTGAGCATTTGACTGTGTGCTCAGGCTTGAAAAGATTACACGAATTTACTTGACTTATACGTATGACCAAGCAATACGAGAGTGGTAACTAGTTCATGCATAGACAATAAAATGTCTAATCATATGAACAATATTCATTTATTGTGTCCTTGTATTTTATATTTTAATCATTGCAACTATTTAGGGCAATATGTTTATTGGTTTGAGTTTTTATGCAACAGTTCTTCTATGCTGGATTACTCAAGATTTTGAGCTTTATGCAGCATTTGATCCCCTAGCTGACAAGGTAAGGTCTACTACTTCTTTTTCTATTTTCTTTTTGTTAAGAAAAATATATTTAAAGAATACAATACTTAATAAAAATTTACCATCTTGTAGTTTCCGTTATGGTAATCTCTATGGATACCAAATTATATGATATGTGTGAAATACAACTTAAAATAAAATAAAAAAATGCAAGATCACTTAGGTTTTTAAGGCAGTTTAATTGGTGAAGACATGAAAGTTGACCTGTCCAAGTGAATAAATGCGCATTTAATATCATATACTTGCTAGTGAACATCGAAAATAGACAAGTAAGCCTTAAGATGAAATAAAAATGCAGGCAGCAGCAATAAAAACTTGCAATCGAGTATGCCAATGGGTTAGAGATTTAGAGAACGAGATATTCTTGTTGGGAGCAAGTCCATATTCATGGTGATTGTGTTCATCGCTTTGTGCAGTGTAAGATATATTTTCTGATGACCTTTGTAGCATACATATAAACATAATATATTTTCTGATCATAGCATGAAGCATGAATCTGCATGAGGCCACACAGCATCATAAATCTTGTTGAAGTTGTAAGACAGTTTTCCTTCTTATGCAGTAAAAATGTATTTTAACTCATAGTCATCAAAAACGTTTTATTGGTCAAAAGCCTACTCGTAAAGCAAGCACTGATTCATTGGCCAAGTGTGGTAATCCTGATTTGGATTACTAATATAATGATATTGATGTTTTTGTATGATGTCTTCATGTTACATTGGTGTTTATATATGATATTTCTTACTTGGATCTCTCTTTCTTAAATGTTTTCATATTCTGAAATAAAAGTGAGCCGGTTTTTCTTTTGTTTGCTCGGAAAGCTTAAGGATATGCTATAACGATCCACCTTTCTTACTTAGAAAGACGAACCATTGGGGCAAAGAAAAGGGAGATAAAGAAGAAACTTCGCAATCATATAATCTCACAACGGAATGAAACAACATGTACTAATAAACATAAGATTATACATAGATATTGCTATACTAGTACATCAAAGTCATAATAGTCCAAGATTCCAAACCAGAACAGTTCTAACTATCCGTTCTTACATCACTAATACAAAATATATACATACATATACATACATATACATACACACACACACACACACACACACACACACAGCGGAATAAGATAGTAGCTAGCTAACGTTGAAGCCACCAGCTTCAAGCTCCTCCATCCGTGAGAAACGTGGATCACTTGGTTATTCATACAAATTTGAGTATTTAAGAGTTTTAGGGAAGGGAAAAAAAAGTCGAGTCAGCCATGTGTCTGCTGTGAATAAAACATTAGTTTTTAACTAAAAAAACTTTAAAATAAAAGTATCTCGTAAGACCATGCCGTACATAAACACGATTGAGTTTTTGCCTTACGATAATCAAAACAATTGTGTGTAAAATCATTTGATATTATCATAATGTCTAAGTTTAAAATAAATATTTAATAGAGCTGAAATGTTTGCATCTCACATTTCAGTAGTTAGGCACAACTAAGTCTATAAAGACATGTATTGAAAAATGGATTCCAACAATGACAAGACACTGGGGTACCACCTACCATAGTGCATCTCTAGATAAAATATACCAAGAACTTTACATGGACTCCCTGCGAGTCAAGACCGGCTCTACCCCTTGTTGGATAGCGCCGAATATGCCATCATCCTGGTTGGGGTCAACAACCTAAATGGGCCCCGAACATACATAATTTATAATATCGATCTAGATTGGGTGATAACCATACACTAATGGTAGGGAACCGCACAACCTTGAAGCATATCCTTCCATTTTACTCATTTCCAGGTGTGAGTCTTGAGATTACGATTACCTTTCCTTTGAGCAGACTATCTTTGAATGCTAACACTGTCCTCCAGGCAACCAATGCAATGCTAGCATTCATCCATACAAGTTGTTTCGGGATCGAACAAACATTCAACATTTACTATCTCCATTTTGGAATCACCATTAGGAAGAATAGTACATCCCCATAGCATACTTTCCAACAATCCATCGTGAGCGTTATTAGTTTGGAGTGGTTCGGATAAATTATACTTATCTGAAACCAAGGTCTCCAAACTAAGTGATAATTTCCGGCTAACTCATGTAACCAGTATTCGAGTCCTTACCGCAGAACTCTAATATACACAACATACTTCCTGATTTAAAACATGTCAAGTTATAAATAACAGACAATCCGCTACTTAGGGTAATTATACAGAGTTTACATATGGATAACCATATACTTAACTTAAAGATGACACATTAACTTTGATTTCATATTTGTTTGAGGTTACTTAAGGGTAATCGACAAAGAAATCCCTTGATTTAAAACATTTTCAATAAAATTTTTTTTTAAACAAAACCAATATTTTAGAAACAGAGCGATTTAAAACCCATATTTATTAATTAAATAACAAATTAAACCTTTATTAAATAATAATTAAAACTTGATTAAGTCTTAATTAAAATCTTAATTAAATTTTATTAATCGATAATTAATTAATAATTAATTAAATCCTTTTTATAAATAAATAATAAATAATTAATCTTTAATAAATAATTAAAATAATTAATCCTTGGTTATTAATTAAATAATGATTAACTTTAATTAATTAACTAATTAAAATTAGCTTAATTGATTAACACCTAAGTATTATTTACCCTAATTAACCAATGATTAGGTACTAATTACTTAATTAATTCATCATTTATTAAATAAATAAATAATTAAATAATAATTACCTTTTCAATTTCTTAATATAAGTTTTAAACATTTTGCATAAAGATTTCTAAGTAAAAACATTTTTAGATTTCGAAAAGAGTTCGTTTTCACGAACCGCACTTATAACAACTATCGCTATACGACCCGAAATTTCCAACTTGAAATTTGTGCTCTAAGTCTTCTTAAAATTTTAACTCTTAAAAAAAAGCTTTACTAAAACATAAAAGCATATTTTGGAAGACTAAACTATTTAAAACTTGAAAACCTTTTTGCAAATTTTAAAATCAAAGATTTTGAATTTTATACAAAGGATAACATGTCGCTTTAACTAGTAAGATGCTAACTTCCTTAGCATACCATCATGGATTCATGTTCACAACATACATGATTACATACCATAACATCACAACGGGTAAACATTTCCATAACCAACATATACAAGCTAAATTGTAATAGACAAACTTGACTATTTTAACTACCATATTCCAACTATAAATCCACATAACCAAGCACATGTAATTATATCCAAGCATCATTATAATCCAAGCACAATACGTACATATAACCCAATATTATTTTACCCAAACACATTATTTATACAACAAGTTAGGCATACATACATACATTGCATGCATGCATTGCGTGCATGCGTTTAGAAAAACTTAGTTAAAGAGTGAAACTTTACTCACTGAACGCGACAAAATCAAACTAACTTTTACGAAAACCCAAATATGACTTGGGCCTTTGCTTTTAGCTTGGAAAAGTGTAGTTTTTGGTGGCTTAAATGGCAATAGTTTCGGCTATGGGGACTCTAGAGTTCAGCCAAGGTGAAGAATGGTGAAGGGGGTTAGTTTTGTGAAGGAGAGGTATTGAAATGGAAGGAGGTGAGTTTAGACAAGGTTTTAGGTGTATAAAAGTGGATGAATTAGATTTTTAAACTTGAGAAACTATATTGGAAGCCATTAAAGTGTCATGAAACATGAAGAGTTCTTTTTATGAAATAGAAATGGAAGGATAAAATGAGAGAAAATTATGACAATGTATATATACACTGTGCATTAACTAAATTACCATATTACCCTAAAGTATATACCCTTCCTTATAATGTTGCCACATCACCAAGCATGCTTCCTCCTCCCCCTCAACGTGTACAACTTGTTTCCCCCTTCATTTTTATGAGCAAACATGCTTTAGTACTTTGTGTTTCTAAAGAAATGACAACTTATGCCACTTTAATTTATTATAAACGTATGTCATCATATTTAGTCAACTTTATCAAATTATATTTCTTAACTAAATCAAATTAAAAAATCCTACTTCATTTATAAATGTGCAAATTTTTATCTCAAACGTGCACAACGTCTCCCGAAAATTTTTTGGCACCAAAAAGTTGAAAATTCGAAAAACGATTTTCGGTCACATTTTCTATTTTGTTTTGAACTAATTATTTCTGTTAACAAAATTTAAAAACTATTTCAACATCGTTAGTTATTACTTAAAATAATTTCAGTTTGAGTTATAAAATCTATTAATTAATTATTAAAAATATATTTAAATGTCTATAATTAAAGTGATTAAATCCAGGTCGTTATACTCTCCTTCCTAAAATGAATTTCGTCCCGAAATTAGCAATAAGAGATAACTCATAGTAACTCAAAAGGTCATACATTATACAACATGAAATCCATAGACATGATATACACTAAGCATTCAATACACAATAATGCATACACTAACATACAAACAACGACTATCCTAGCATTAATTTTAGATAGGCTTCCCTCATGTGATCCACCGTCCTCCAAGTACAATCTCGAGGATCCTCACTCAATTGAATCATTACTAACTTCGCCACCTTATCGCGCAACCTCTTCTCATCCTGATCTATAATATGAACTAGATGCCTGATCACCGTCAGGTTCGGTTCTACCTCAAAATCCTCTTAAATCGATGGCTCCACAATCAATGATGGGTCTTGAACATACTTTCTAAATGAGACACATGGAAAACATTATGAACCCATGACAGCCTTTCTGGTGATTCAACCTTGTAAGCGAGTGGTCTAATCCTTTCAATAATCTTAAAAGGTTTAACATACCTAGGTGCCAGCTTCCCAGCCCTTCCAAATCGAACAACTCCTTTGATTGGGGCAATCTGTACAAATACCGAGTCTCCGACTTCAAATTCCAAATCTCTTCTCCTTTTATCGACATAACTCTTTTGGCAATCCCGAGCTTCCTTCATCCTCTTTATCAACACAACCTTTCAGTAGCTTCTCGAATCATGTACGACCCAAGTACTAATCGTTCTCCAATCTCAACCCAACATGCCAACGACTTACAAGGATGTCCATAAAGAGCTTTGTAGGGTGCCATGCCAATGCTCACTTGATAGCTATTATTGTAGGAGAATTCCACTAAATGAAGATGGTCTTCCCATGATCCTCCAAAATCAAGAATACACGCCCTCAAAAGATCTTCTAGAATCTGATTCACTCTCTCCGTTTGTCCATCTGTTTGGAGGTAATATGATGTGCTCAAGCTTAGCTTTGTTCCTAAAGCTACTTGCAATGCCTCCCAAAACTGACTAGTAAATATTGGATTTCGATCACTTACTATACTTACTGGGACTCCATGCAATCTTACCATCTCTCTTATATAAATTTCTGCCAAAGAAGCTGCAGTTCTCGTCGACTTTACCCGAATAAAATGAGCACTCTTCATTAGCCGATCTACAATGACCTACACACCTTCATTTCCATTTCTGGTTCTGGTTAACCTATCGAAAAAATCCACTGATATCATTTCTCATTTTCAATTTGGGATTTCCAAGGGTTGAAGTAAACCAGCCGTCTTCTGGTGATCGCCTTTTATCTATTTGATAGATTGGACATCGATTGACATAGATTGAAATATCCTTCTTCATCCCAGGCCACCAAAACACTTTCTTCATATCCTTGTATATCTTATTAACTCCAGAGTGGATACGTAACTTAGACCTATGGCATTCCTTTAAAACTTCTTGTCTAAGATCATCTATATCAGGAACACATAATCTTCCATTCATTCTTAAAGTACCATGGTTATCAATCTCGAAACTAGAAATTTGGCCCTTCCAATGCCTTGAATAAATTCCAATAGAAGACCATCTTCCTTTTGTTTTCTAGTAATTCTTTTGAACAAAGTCGGAGTGATTTCCAAGAGGGCCAAAACTGCATTCCTACTTAGAGCGTCTGTCACCATGTTTGCTTTCCCTGACGTATAGAGAATATCCAAGTCGTAAATCGTCAGGAATTCTAGCCATCGCTGTTGCCTCAAGTTCATGTCCTTCTGAGTAAAAAGGTTCTTTAGGGACCTGCGATCGATGAAGAGCTCGAACTTTTCTCCTATTTAAAGAAGGAAATTACTACTAGGATCCTAAAAGATCAGCAATAAACTAAAGTGGAATAGAAGGATTTGTAACGACCCGCAAATCCGTACCCCTTGAGTCAACACTATTCTACCTAAATCAACTCAAGTTGTGCAGAAATACGAACCATTTGGGTTTAAGAAGAAGAGGTAGAAGAAGAGAAAACAAAATCAACATCAGAATCTAACCATCGCAGCGGAATAAAATATAATAGAGAATTAATAATCTTTACTCAAAATAAAATATATCAGTTTACATATATTACATCATCAGAGTACATCAGTCACAACTCACATCAATAACATACAATGAGTACACAACAACTCAACACAGCGGAAATATATATATACAAGTACGAGAATACGTATCGTCATCCAGCTCGTTTCCTGAGCTCCACAGCATCATATCCTGTATCCTATAATACTCGGTCTGACCCGAGCATTACAGTTAAATAACACCCGAGTCAGTCTGGATTACCAGCGTGAGAAAATCACACCCAATTGATTATTGAAGTTTCAAAAATCCTTTGAAAACAAAAGCATCTCGTAAGACCACGCCACAAATAAACATGTCGGGTTTTTACCTTACGATAGCTAAAACAATTTTTATAGAAATCCTCTGATATTATAATAGGGTCTATATACAAATACTTATAAAATAGCCGAAATTGTTACATTCATTAAATTCCAGCTACTAGCCACAAAAGTGGGTAATACAAACAAAACTCGTACAAGGCTCGTAGGGAGAATGAATTTCCAACAATGACTAGGCACTGAGGTACCACCTGTCACAGTACGGGGCCTAGATCACCGTACCGAGGATTATTCCCTTCATCCCCTGCAACACAAGGCCGGAACCATTCCTTACTGAACAGTCCCGAACAAGATAAACCCCGTGGTTGGCGCGACCAACCACCCACTAAGCCGAAATATATAAGGGACATCTAGACAGGGGAATTATCTTGTCCTTCTTGGGCATGAGCCACCTAACCTTGCTGCATATCCCCTGATTTTAAGTCATTCCCGGTTGATGAGGCTTGAGGCTAAGCGTTACCTTTTAGAACGTTTCACTTAGAATGCCCATCGTCCACCTGACGATGTTCTGCAAGCATTCGTTCATACAAGTCCATCCCGAGTTCGAACGGAACCGAAGGCACTACTCCTACTACATCCATTTTGGAAATATTCTCAGGATTAGTAGCGACTAGCCCTTGCACTTCACTGCTCCATCTTCGACTCCGAACACGTTTTTCGCAGGAAACGTACAAATCAGATCGAAGTGGTTTTCGAGAAATAAATCTCGATCCCGGTCTCTTCGAAACGATCAACGCATTGTCCAATATTGATAGTCGGTTATTTAACTATCAATTATATTCACAAAACAACCATCAACCAATAAATAATTTCCAAATTATTCATTAATCTCCAAAAAATATCTTCACAAGATATATTTCTATTTTCAACCCTTTGAAACAGTTTTCAAAACCATCTTTCTTTTCAGAATCAACTTTCCCAAATATTTTCTATCTCCTCTGAAATCACCAAGCACAAAACTAGATTTTAAAATAATTTAAAACACTTTACTTTGAAATATAATTAAAAACATTTAAGTTAAATTACTTCAATAATTTGTTAAAATACATACTATGTGAATATTTGAAAATAAGGCTACTTAATAAGATATAAAACTAGATTTTCGCTTTTAAAAACAAAATACTAAGCCACTTTATAAGAAATTACCACTATAATAGATTTAAGAAAATACTTACTTTTGAATTGAAATATTAGAAATAATATATTTTCTAAAACTTGCTTTTTTTTTCAACAACTTTAAAACCTTTAAATTTATTTGAAAATTTAAAAATGTACTTGGTTATCCAGAGAAAAATCCCAACTTCAATCACTTAAATCAATTTCCTAAATTGATTTCCAATTTATTCCCTTTAAATTCAGAATCTATTAATTTCAGATCTCATTTCTTGATTTCAAATTTTTAGATTTCTCAATTACTTCTTTATTCTTTTAAATAAATTTAAACTTTAAATTTTAAAATAATTCTTTATTTCTTTAATTGATATAACTTAAGTTTACAATTCATCAATTTCATTTTATTCAAAATTCCATTTCTCTTCATACTCGAAGTTATTTATTATTATTTTCATATTACTTCTATTTCTTTCCAATTCATTCTTAATTTATTCAAACTTTCTATAATTATTTCACTTACAAATTCATTTCTTTTATTTTCTTTCCAACAATCCAATTTATATATTTTTGGGAATTCAACCATAACATTTAATATTCCAATATAACTCATTATAGAATATCAATATTCACAGTAGAGAATATTAAATAATTAAAATAAATGTTGAGGGGTCCAGTTGGATCCCTCCAACCTGTTTTTCCTGCATCCACAGACGTTAGCACAATATAATATACCAATTCCAAAATATATCATACTATAGCACATCAATCAATTCAACCATCCAGACAATTATTTAAATTTAATCATTTAAATCTAAATTTAACTGAGTGAGATTAACTCACCTTTGCTTTTGGTATTGCAACTCATCTCATCTCAATTTGTTTTCCACACTTCAGACCTTGTCAACATTATAAAGTTTGTCAAATATTTATTTGATAGAACGATTAATTATTATTTCTTTAATTTAGGCTAAAAATTGGGTTTTGAAGTACCAATTATATTCTCATTTCAAATTTAAATTTATTGGATTAATAAAATTCCAAATTTATTTTCCTGTTAAATTTTCTGATAAACAAATTAATTAATTTGTTCTAACTTACTTATTATTAGGTTAAAATGTTTAAAATAAATTAACCATCTCATAACAACTTATGAATTTATAAATATTCTTTTTTTTTTTAACTACTGTACCCATAGTTTGTTCCAACTAACAGTTTTATGTATATAAAAATTGGATAAAATAAACGGCAAATACCTTCACCGCCTCCCTCTCTCCTTGTCACAACAGACCATCACCAAACCCTCACTACCACTGAGCTCAACCTATATCACCTCTGCTGCACAACCACTTCACAAACACAACCATCAAAACTTTCAACACTTCAACACTGTCGCACCACACTGCTGTACCCCACCACCGTGACTCCAATCTTCGAAACCCAGGGCAACAACTGCATTCTGACTTCACCTACAAACTATTCACACTCGACATCGCAACCCTGGCTTCACGCAAACCCAAATCCAGAAATCGAACAATCTCAGCAACTGAAACCCGACTTCTCAATCATCACCTTCTACAAATTGCTGAGTTCTCAAACGAACTCCAGCGCCACCATAACCAAGGTAATCAAATCAGACACTCCAAATCGCGGCATCACATCACTCGAACCACCCAAAACAACAATCGCCTCATCAACTAATCGCACAGCCTACTCCTAAAAAAAACACGCGAAGCTACCCACCCTAACTCCCCTGAATTTGAACGTGACCGCATCGTACGAGCGATTGGAAAATCTCGCGCTCGAAGAATAGGATTTGAAGGAATGAGCTCGCATGCTATTCGAATGGAGGAGAATTAGAGGCCGGCCCTAATTGATTTATATTTTATTTTTATTTTCGGTTTACAGATTTAGAAATTAATGGCTTTGGCCATTGTTGATTTCGAAATACAAGGGGAGTCACGAAAATGATTTTATTTTCGTTCTGGTATGCGCTAGCGCATATACAAAAGGGCAAGACACGAAATTGAGGAGAAAGTAGCGTGCTGGGGAAGAGATTGAAAATGGCGTATACAAGAAGCCTGATAAATGAAATTAAATTTCCTTAAATTGTTATCAATTAAATTTTTAGCGCACTTATATATCGTACACTCACACACTAACTCCAAAAACTACGAAAATTGAAATCCGATAATAATTCAATATTACGGATTCAATGGAACTGGTTTCGTCGAATTCCGAGACTGTACCTCGGAAGGCTATTTTAAACTCAATTTAAACGATAAAATTTCAAAACTGAACGAATCACTGCTAATTTTAATTTTACAACTTCTATTATCTTCAGTGTTATCAATATAAATTTTAAAAGCCTTCAAATTATTTTTAACAGATTAAAAATTCTAGATTCAATAGTTTATCCAATTTCAAATTATTTAATTCAATAATTTAATTACCAAATAATTGGTGGTATTTGAATTCAAGTTAGAAATTAACGTTTAAATATTCAAAATCAATTGAATATTCCAATTTCAAATACTCGAAAATTCCGTGTCGTCACAGGATTCTTACCAACAAGTGGTGCCTCCACATCTTCAATGCAAATACTACGGCTAACAGTTCCAAGTCATGCGTTGCATACTTCTTCTCATGAGGCTTTAACTGTCTACTTGCATAGGCTATGACCTTTCCATGCTGCATCAACACTGCACCCAACTTAACTCTACTAGCACCGGTATAAACAGTCAACTTCTCTCCTCCATCTATAAAAGCTAAAACTGGAGCACTGGTCAACCTTTCTTTTAACTCAAGGAATGCTTCTTCACACGTTGGAGTCCATTCAAATTTAACATCCTTTTTCATTAGCTTGGTTAGATGATAAGCGATTTTAGAGTAATCCTTTATGAACTTCCTATAATAACCCGCCATCCCTGAAAAGCTTCTCACTTCCATGGGAGTTTGGGGTCATTTGAAGTCTTGCACAACAGCTACCTTAGCCGGGTCAATTGAAATGCCATCTCCCGATACAACATGACCTAGGTATCTTACTTCTGATTGGAAAAAGTATCACCTAGAAAACTTAGCCTTTAAAACGTTTTTCCTTAAGGTTTCTAACACTAGTTCCAAATGGAGTTTATGCTCTTCTTCAGTCTTGGAATAAATAAGAATGTCATCAATGAAAACCAACACAAACTTATTTAGAACATCCCTAAAACCTCGATTCATAAGATCAACGAAAATGCAGGTGCATTGGTTAGCCCAAAAGGCATAACTAACCATTTATAGAAAAGGTCCGACCCTCTAAAAGCAGTTAAGGGTATACTATCCTCCGCTACTCTTAAGTGATGGAAACCCGTAGCGAGGTCCAATTAGGAAAATACTCTATCCCTATTAATTTGGTCAAACATAACATCTATTCGGGGTAACATATACTTATTTCGAATGGTCTGCTTATTCAACTCCCTATAGTCCACACCCAATCTTAAAGAACCATCATACCTAGCCACAAAAACTATTGCCGATCCCCAACTCGACTGACTCGGTCTAATCAGCCATTTTCTTAACAAATCATTTGTTTGACTTATTAGCTCCTGCTTCTCTCTTGAGGCCATTCTACCTAAGGGTTGAATAACAGGTTTCGCAACGGGAACTTGATCAATATGAAATCCAATTTCCTGATTGGGAGGCAAACTACTAACCGACTCAAAAATATTTGGAAAATCTTTAACTACTAATATAGACTCTAGCTCTTCTTGGTATGATTCTAAGGAATAAAGGAAGATATTCATATGATTATAAGGGACCTCAAAAGATATTCTTTCCCATACCCTTTCAGTCTTCGCTTTCAACACTATACTCCGATTAACACAGTCAAGGATAGAGTTATACTCAACTAGCCAACCCAAGAAAAACATCAAAACCTTTAAAGTCAAGCACAAACATGTTCCATGGGAAACGACGGGTAAGGTAGGAAATTTGTACATTCTTACAAATTAAACATAGAATGGTCATACCACTAATAGGATTTGACACACAGATAGGGGTTTCTACAAATTCCGAGGTAAATTCTAATCTGTCTACCAATTCTTTAGAGATGAAACTATGAGAAGCTCCGGTATCAAATAAAGCTTTAACAAAAATTCCATTAATAAGTAAAGTACATTCTAAGACTCCCTTCCCTTTAACATCTTCAAAGGTTGAGGGCTCATCCTTAATAGCATAGACCTTAATTTGCTGACATTTCTTCAGTAGTAGGCAGTCCTTCACCATATGTCCTGACTGATGGAAATTATAGCAAAGCGTCTTCTGGACCATTGAAGAGATAGCCTTTGCTTGCTGACAGTATGTTGAAACATGCTCCTTTTTATTATAATTGAAACAAACAACATCTTTATATTTGTTTCCTTGATCTCCTCCTACTGGCTTTCCCTTACCCTGCTACATTTTCCAGTTTGGGTTAAACTTCCTTTTATTTGGATTAACGGTACCGCCATTGGATGTTGCTGCTGCTGCTAATGGCTTCTTCTTCAAAAGCACTTCATATGCCAGGGCCATGTCTACTAGATCCACAAATGATTCCTTATATGAGCAGTCATCTTTTCATGGAACTCTTCCCTCATACCCAATACGAACATCTCATTCTTCTTTAACTGGGTATCAATAAGTCCATGACCAAAATGAGATAACTCATTAAACTTCGTCTCATATTCAGCCGCTAACAGGTCTCCCTGCTTGAGATCCATGAAACTTCTATATAATTGAGTTTTTCCGGCAGTTGGCATGAATTCGTCTTCAAATACTTCTTTGACTCATCTTCTGGAACATTGGCGGTGACAAAATCCGACCATGCAGCTGCACCCTCTTTGTGACGACCCGGAATTTTTAAGCAATTGAAATCAGAATATTTAATTGAATTTAGATAGTCGATGGGATAATTTTAACTTGAATTTACGAATATCACAATTTATTTGATACTTAAATTATTGAATTAAATAATTTAAAGTTGGATAAAGTATTGGATCTGGAGTTTTAAGCCTGTTAAAACTAGTTTAATGGCTGATAAAATTTATATCGATAATATGGAAAATAGTGAAAGTGTTAAAATTGATTTTAGAAGTGTTTTGTTCGGTTTCGAAATTTATATCGTTTAAATTTAATTTAAAAATAACCATCCAGGGGCACAGTCTCGGATTTCGACGAAACCAATTCCATTGGGTCCGTAATATCGTATTATTGTCGGATTTCAATTTTCGCATTATTTGGTGTTATCGTTGGGTCGTACGATTGGTTAATGCCTAGAATAGTCAAAATTGAATCTAAATTAATAATTGAGACTTCTCTTGTACGCCTCTCCTCTCATTCCTATCTTCCTTTAGATGAAAGATTTCTTTCCTATTTCTTTCTACTATCTCGTTCCCTTTCCTCCTATAAACGAAACCCTTAAAAAAAAGGAAATGGCCGAAGCCTCCTTCGAAAACGAATACACAGAAAAAAAATTGGGGGGGGGGGGGGGGGGAAATATGCGTTGCTCAATTCATATCCTCCTATTCGGCTTCGCATAAAATGAAGGAAGCACGAGAATCGTGCGCGGCGACTTCGATTTGGCATCGAGACGGAGTAGTTCGCGAGAGTTAGGGGTTCGCGTACGTGGAGTGGTCAACGACTTCGGTTTGATTGGCGAGGTGGCGAACGATTTAGGGCATGGAATCGGCTCGTGATGGCAGCGTGAGTTGTGGCAAGGTTGAGTAGCTTGGAGTCGCGTTCGTGCGCGAGGAGCTCGGGCTGGGTTTGGTGATGGCGGCTTCGTTAGTGTGCAGTAGGGACTGCGTGGGTGTCGATCGAAGGAGGTTAGGGCTTTGGGGTTTTTGGGGTAGTGGCGGTCGTTGATTGAGCGAGGTATTGCTTCCCTCTTCTGTCTTTAATTTTATTTAAGGTGTATTAAAAAAAAATTTAAGTATAGAGATAAGCCGGAAAGGAAAATAGTAATTTTAAATATTGATAGAATTTATATAAGTTAGGGTTTTATGAAAACTATATATGTATAGATATGTGTAGTTGTAAAAGGAAATAAATACATGTATATGTTTTAAAGTATTAGTTGTCTTAGAATAAAATATTATGATGGTTAACTTGTTAAATTAACCTATTCAAATTTTAGTCCATGGAAATATTAAAGAAAATTTACTTATAATCAAATTATTAATCGAGATAAATTATTGGTTAAATAAAATCTCCAATGAAATTTTATTTATTTGTTCGATTAGCTCGTATATTAATAAAATTTTACAAATATTTATACAAGGTTCAAAATTGGGAGGTAATAGACGAGATGGAATTGGATTGCCAAACGAAAAGGAAAAGGTGAGTAAATCTCACTTGGTTAAATTTAAACTTAAATTTAAATGATTAAATTTAAATAATTGTTTGAATGTTTGAATTGTTTGATGTGAGATAGTATGGTATAATTTGAAATTGGCATATTATATTGTGCTAACGTCTGTGGATGCAGGAAAAACAGGTTGGAGGGATCCAACTGGATCCCTCAACATTTATTTATTATTTAATATTCTCTGATGTGATTACTTGATATTCAATGTTGAATATATTGGAATATTAAAGATGTGACTTGATTGGATATATATTGGGTATAATGAATTATCAAAAATATATAAATTGGATTTTGGGAAGAAAATAAAGGAAGTAAATTTGTAAACGAAATAATCTTAGAGAATTTAATAAATTTAGAATGAATTGAGAAAGAAATGGAAGTATGTTAAATACTAATAAAGAACTTCGAATATGAGAAGAAAAAGGTTTGAATAAACCGAAATTAATGAATTGTAAATTTATGTGATATTAATTTAAATGAATAAAGAATTATTTTAAAACTGAAAGTTTTAAATTATCTAAAGGAATAAGAAGCAAATTGAGAAATCTAAATTGGTATTTCAATTAAAAGTATTTTAAATCATAATTAAGGAATAAAATCTGAAATTAAAGGATTTTTGAATAAATAAAATAAACTGGAAATCAATTTGGGGAAATTGATTTAAGTGATTGAAGTTGGAATTTTCTCTGGATAGCCAAGTACGATTTTCAAGCAATCTTAAATATAAGTCAAAGGTTTTAATGTTGTTTTAAAAAGCATATCTTAGAAAATTTATTATTTTTAAATGTTTAAATTCTAAAGTAAATATTTTTCAAAACTATTATCATAGTAATTATTAAATGACTTGGTATTTGTTTTTAAAGAAAAATCTAGTTTATATTTTATTAAAGTAGCCTTATTTATGAAATATTTCTAAAGTACATATTTTAATTAAGTATTAAAGTAGTTTTAAATTTTTGAGGCTATGAAGTATATTTTATAACTAAGTGCTTTTAAAATTATTTTAAAGCTAAAAGTATTTTATACTTGGCTTTTCAGTTGAAATAAATATTGGGAAATTATTCCGGGAAAGGAATATGTTTGAAACTGTTTTCAAAGGGGTTTGAAAGTGGAATATATCTTGTGAAGATATTTTTGAGATAAATAAATAATTTGGGAAATTTATTTATTGTTTGATGGATGTTTGTGAATATTAATTGATAGTTAAATAACCGACTATCAATATTGGACAAATGCATTGATCGTTTCGAAGAGACCGGGATCGAGATTTATTTCTCGAAAACCACTTCGATCCGGTTGTACGTTTCGTGGAAACGATTTTGGATTCGAAGACGGAGCAGTGAAGTGCAAGGGCTAGTCGCCACTAATCCTGAGGATATTTCCAAAATGGATGTAGTAGGAATAGTGCCTTCGGTTCCGTTCGAACCCGGGACGGACTTGTATGGATGAATGCTTGCGAAACATCGTCAGGAGGACGATGGACATTCTAAGTGATATTGTTTCAAAAGGTAACGCTTAGCCTCAAGCCTCATCAAATGAGAATGACTGAAAATCAGAGGTTATGCAGCAAGGCTAGGTGGGTAGCACCCAAGCAGGGTGAGGTCATTCCAGTCTAGATGGCCCTTTTTATTTCGGCTTAGTGGGCGGTTGCTGATCCCAACCGCGGGGTGATCTCACTCGGGATTATCCAGTAAGGGGTAGTCCCGGCCTTGTGTTGCAGGGAGCGGGCGTACTCCTTGATACGGTGATCTAGGCCCCGTACTGTGTCAGGTGGTACCCCAGTGCCTAGTCATTGGTTGGAAATCCATTTTCCCTACGAGCCTTGTACGAGTTTTGTTTGTATTACCCACTTTGTGGCTAGTAGCTGGAATTTAATAATGCAACGATTTCGGCTATTTTATAAGTATTTGTAAATAGACCCTATTATAATATCAGAGGATTTCTATAAAAATTGTTTTAGCTATCGTAAGGTAAAAACCCGACATGTTTATTTGTGGCGTGGTCTTACGAGATGCTTTTGTTTTCAAAGGATTTTTGAAACTTTAATAATCAATTGAGTGTGATTTTCTTACGCTGGTATTCCAGACTAACTCGGGTATTATTTAACTGTAATGCTCGGGTCAGACCGAGTATTATAGAATACAGGATGATGCTATGGAACTCAGGAGACGAGCTGGATGACGATACGTACTCCCGTACTTGTTTATATACATATATTCCGCTGTGTTGAGTTGTTGTGTATCCATTTGTATGATATTGATGTTGAGCTGTGATTGATGTACTCTGATGATGTAATATGTAAACAGATATATTTGATTTTGAGTAAAGATTATTTACTATATATTATATTTTATTCCGCTGCGATGGTTAGATTCTGATGTTGATTTTGTTTTCTCTTCTTCTACCTCTTCTTCTTAAACCCAAATGGTTCGTATTTCTGTGAAACTTGAGTTGATTGTTGTAGAATAGTGTTGACTCAAGGGGTGCGGATTTGCGGGTTGTTACACTCTTGCAGTTGTTATAATGCCAAGACCGTTTCTGATCATCAGAAATGTCCAAACTTTTGAAAATATTCTCACATGACCATAGCTAAGCTTGTACTTCAATTATAGATTCGGTACCCTTGAAAGGTTTTCCTTCTAGATTTGTGAAGTCCTTGCATAGAGTTGCAAAGTTTACTCGTGGCTGTACTGGAGCTACAGCCTCAACAACTGTTCCACCCCTTCTAACATTCGAGGTTCTTCCATTTGTGGTTGTTATGCTACTATTTCCTCTTCCTTGTCCCCTTCTCGAACTCATTCTCACTACTTGAATAAAGTTAGATATCTTTTGGATACTTAGATGAGATTAATCTTTAAGGAAGTGTACTAATCAAACTTATCAAATCTGATCTAACTAACATATATATATATATATATATATATATATATATATATATATGTATGTATGTATGTATGTATGTATGTATGTATGTATACAAATAAAATTTACAAATACGCACTCTCGTAGTCGACCCTAACCCAAAGCTTAGGTGTTCGCTCAACCTAAGCTCTAATACCATGTGTAACAATCCACCTTTCTTACTTCGAAAGACGAACCATTTGGGTAAAGAAAAGAGAGATAAAAAGAAACTTCACAATCATAGAATCTCACAACGGAATGAAACAACATATACTAATCAACATAAGATTTTACATAGACACTACCATACTAGTACATCAGAGTCATAATAGTACCAGATTTCAAACTGGGACAGTTATAACTACTTGTCCTTACATCACTAATACAAAATACATTTATATACACATAGCAGAATAAGATAGTAGCTAGCTAACGTTGAAGCCACCTACCTCAAGCTCCTCCAAAATGCATCCGTGAGAAACCTGGATCATTTGGCTACTCATACAAATTTGAGTACCCAAGAGTTTTAGGGAAGAAAATAAAACTATGGGTCGGACATGGGTGTAGTGTGAGTAAAGCATAAGTTTTTAACTAAAAAAACTTCAAAATAAAAGTATTCGTAACACCATGCCACACATAAAGACGGTCAGGTTTTTTCCTTACGATAACCGGTACAATTATGTATAAAATCATTTGATATTATCATAATGTCTAACTTTAAAATAAACATTTAATTGGGCTGAAATGCTTGCATCTCATATTTCAGTAGTTGGGCATAACTAAGTCCATAAAGGCACATATTGGAAAATGGATTCCAACAATGACCACAGTGCATCTCTAGATAAAATACACCGAGAGCCTCACATGGACTCCATGCGAGTCAAGACCGACCTACCCCTTGTTGGATAGCACCGAATATGTCATCACCTTGGTCGGGATCAACAACCTAAATGGGCCCCGAGCATACATAATCTATAATATCAATCTAGACTGGTGATGACCATAACCTAAAGGTAGCGAACCACATAGGCTTGAAGCATATCCCCTGATTTTAGTCATTCCCGAGTGTGAGTCTTGAGGCTACGATTACCTTTCCTTTGAGCAGACTATCTTGGAATGCTAACACTGCCCTCTAGGCAACCAATGCAATGCTAGCATTCATACATACAAGTTGTTTCGGGATCGAACAAACATTCAACATTTACTATCTTCCATTTTGGAATCACCCTCAAGAAGAATAGTACATCCCCATAGCATACTTCCTAACAATCCATCGTGAGCGTTATTAATTTGGAGTGGTTCAGATAAATTATACTTATCTGAAACCAGGGTCTCCAAACTAAGCGATAATTTTCGGCTAACTCAATTTTGATTCTTTTGGAAGTATGTAACCAATATTCGAGTCCTCACCGGGGTAGTCTAGTATACACAACACACTTCCTGAGTTAAAATATTTCAAGTTATAAATAGCGGACAATCCGCTACTTAGGGTAATTATACGGAGTTTGTATATGGATAACCATATACTTAATTTAAACATGACACGTTAAATTTGATTTCATATTTGTTTGAGGTTACTTAAGGGTAATCGACAAAGAAATCCTTTGATTTAAAACATTTTCGAAAAAGAAAAATAGTTTTAAACAAAACAAATATTTTAGAAACAAAGCGATTTAAAACCCATATTTATTAATTAAATAACTAATTAAACCTTTATTAAATAATAATTAAACTTTAATTAAGTCTTATAATTAAATTTTATTAATCATTAATTAATTAATAATTATTTAAATGTTTTTTAAATAAATAATTAATAATTAATCTTTAATAAATAAATAAAAACAATTAATCCTTAATTATTAATTAAATACTAATTAACTCTAATTAATTAACTAATTAACATTAACTTAATTGATTAACATTTAAGTATTAATTACCCTAATCAACCAATGATTAAGTACTAATGACTAAATTAACTAATTATTTCATTATTTATTAAATAAATAAATAATTAAATAATAATTACTCTTTTCATTTCTTAATATAAGTTTTAAAACATTTTCCAAAAAGATTTCTTGGTGAAAACATTTTTAAATTTCGAAAAAAGTTCGTTTTCATGAATCACACTTATAGCGACTATTGCTGTACGACCCGAAATTTCTAAATTGAAATTTGTTCTCTAAGTTTTCTTAAATTGTAACTCTTAATTTTTTTTACTAAAACGTAAAAGCATATTTTGGAAGACTAACAACTATCTAAAAATTGAAAACCTTTTTGCAAATTTTAAAACCAAATATTTTGAATTTTATACAAGGAATAACATGTCGCTTTAACTATTAAGATGCTATAACTTCCTTAGCATACCATCATGGATTCATGTTCACAACATACATGACTACATAACCATAACATCGCAACATGTAAACATTTCCATAACCAACATATACAAGCTAGATTATAATAGGCAAACTAACTTGACTATTTAACTACCATGTTCCAACTATACATCCACATAACCAAGCACATGTGACTACATCCAAGCATCATTATAATCCAAGCACAATACATACATATAACCCAACATTATTTTACCCAAACACAACATCATTTATACGACATGTTAGGCATATATATATATATATATATATATATATGTGTGTGTGTGTGTGTGTGTGTGTGTGTGTGTGTGTGTGTGTGTGTTTAGAAAAACTTAGTTAAAGAGTGAAACTTTACTCGCTGAACGGAAGCAAAATCAAACTAACTTCTACTGAAACCCAAATATGACCTAGGCCTTCGCTTCTAGCTTGGAAAAATGGAGTTTTTGGTGGCTTCAATGGCAATAGTTTCGGCCATGGGGGCTCTAGAGTTTAGCCAAGGTGAAGAAATGGTGAGGGGGGTTAGTTTTGTGAAGTGAGAGGTATTGAAATGGAAGGAGGTGAGTTTAGACAAGATTTTTGGTGTATAAAAGTGGATGAATTAGATTTTTAAACTTGGGAAACTATATTGGAAGCCATTAAAGTGTCATGAAACATGAAGAGTACTTTTTATGAAATAGAAATGGAAGGATAAAATGAGAGAAAATTATGACAATTTGTATATATACAAAGTACATTAACTAAATTACCATATTACCCATACCATTACTTATAATGTTGCCACATCACCAAGCATGCTTCCTCCCCCTACCCAAACGTGTACAACTTGTCTCCCCTTCATTTTTATGAGCAAACATGCATTAATACTTTGTGTTCCTAAAGAAATGACAACTTATGCCACTTTAATTTATTATAAAGTCATTATATTTAGTCAACTTTATTAAATTAAAAAAATCCTACTTCATTTATAAATGTGTGCAAATTTTTATCTCAAATGTGCACAATGTCTCCCGATAACTTTTCGGGACCGAAAAGTTGAAAATTCAAAAATCGAATTTCGGTTCCATTTTCTGTTTTGTTTTGAACTAATTAATTTTGTACACAAAATTTAAAAATTATTTCAACATCATTACTTATTATTCAAAATAGTTTTAATTTGAGTTATAAAAACTATTAATTAATTATTGAAAATATATTTAAATGTCTATAATTAAAGTGATTAAATCCTAGATCATTACGTATGCACTAATTGTAAATGTCAGCCACAATGAATGCTTAAAGAGAGGTGGAGGTCGACCAAGGTTGACATGAAAGAAAGTAGTAAAAAGAGACCTGAGCGATTGGAATATATCCAAAGAGTTAGTGTCGGCCAGGTGCGCATGGAAATTGGTAATGCACGTACCAGAACTATGAGCTATGAGTTTTTACTTAGGATTGATTTAGGAGTAGTGTTATAAGTTTTAGATTATAAGACCAGTGAATATGAATCAAAGAAGCAGTATTTGGTCTTCGGTCCCTATTGCTATTAGAACCATTATTACTATCAGTATTATTATTACTATTATCATGGTTTCTTATATAACTTCTTTATCTATTTTTATTTTATTTATTATTACTATTATTATTTGTTTAATTATTTTACTGTACTTCATTTTAATTTTTATTTCTATTTTCACCATATATATATGTATATCAAATATTGTTATTATTACTTTTAAATTGACTTTATGATTTAGTTTTAGGTACCATCTCTAGTCAGCCTCAACTTATTTAAGAATAATGGCTTTGTTGTTGTTGTATAAAATCTACATTGATATATTTTCTAATCGTAACAAAATTGCCTTGAAAAAGTGCTATGACACTATTCATGTTTAGTTTTTCTCTTCACAGTTTGAATCAAAAGCGCGAAGTATGCATTGCTACAAAAGAGTTTTAGATTGGGTGGTGCAATAAATTAATGAGTTTTAGTTGCCTTTCAATTTCATATAGTAAGAGCTCGTATGACAGCGTCCTATATTGGAACCATTTAAATGAAGTTTTGAATAGTAACTGAATAATTTGAAACTTTCAAGTTAAAGACCTTGGAAGAATTATGATTTTTGAGTTGAAATAAGTTACTTATGAGTTGTAAGCAAAGAATATACGGTAGATTACCTCATGTGCGCGCACATGCATGCATATATGGGTTGACTATTTGGACATAATTAAATACAATCAGCGACATGATAGATCCAGACCGTTGGATTTCATTGTGGTTTACACATGGGTTGAAATCAGAAGGTAGTCCATTCCAATGGTTAGATTTATTATGCCACTAATCATGTCATTATTTTGTGTCTTAGTAGATTTTCTCATACACATAAGTATAACTTATTTGATAAATGACTAACTATTTTGGTCTACAATAAAAAAGCCATGTGTGCTTAAGGTTGAGACGAGTTTCATATATAAATTACTTATTATTACGATGGATACCATTCAACAATGTATGTGATTGAATTTTTTTCGCATAGTTTTGTCTTCTATATTTGATAACCTAGGTTGTATTCGCAAAATTTTAATTTATTATTGATTATCACTCAAATCTTCGTTTCTTGTTCATATTTGTTCTAAGGACGAAATTCTTTTTATTTCAAAGAACAATAAACTTTAGTTATTCACATTAAAGGAAACTTTCAAGTTTTAATTAAATTAAAATTTAAATATTTTAAATTAAGGACACACATTAACATTTACCAAATAGCAAAAATCAATTACAAAAACATTTTCCTGTGAATTTGAGAAAAAAATTATAAAAATTAATTACAGAAACATTTTTTTTCTTGTAAATGTGGGAGAAAATAATTTAGAAAAAGCAGGATGGAAAACTAAATGTATGTAGCTTCATTATTTATTGCTAACATTTTTGAAATGCTAAATGACACTGGCTTTCAAATTGCTTAGTTTTATATTTTTAGTGACATAAGATAACGTTATTTTTACATTATAAAGCTATATTTATTTAGCTTTCCGAGCTGTTTACTTCTATATTTTTATGATAATATTAATCGATTAAAACATTTTTGAAATCACCTTTTTCATGCAATTTCGAGTGTCATTCTTTGTTTTTTAATTAATTAAAATGAATCTGAAGTATACATAATCTTATGGCATATTCATCATTGATCTAATTATTAAAGTTAGTTTCCCTTAGATCTAATATTTTATAAAATGTGTTCTTAAACTAAACACCCCTTTTTACCATATGGTTAATTTTTAACAATTCCATACTAGTTTGATGAAAGGAGAGATAGCAAGTAATGTTAGAGAGAAAAATATTAGCATTAAATAAAGATATAACGGTACTCATAAATCGCAAAACCATTATGATTTGTCGTAATATTTATGGCCAAATTTAGTAATATCTCGCAATTTTTTTTCCACCTCGGTGTGTTGTAAAAAACTGTAACATCCCATATTTTTTCTTACTTATCCAAATTCATATCGATTTTATCATTTTTCTTCTTTTAATTTCTCTTTTATTCATTTCATTCTTCGTGTTCTCTTTCTTTTTCAATTCATGATAGTTGAAGCTGATACTTATCTATAATTTTTACCATCAAATCTTTATTCAAACGAACATTACGAAAAAATAAGTTACATCAATAACAAAACATTTCAGTTAGGTTGTAAATTTAGAATAATCTTAATTTTCTTAACATTGCTAATCGATGTTTGGAATTTTTTAAATTATATTGAAATTTTCTTTAAATGGGTTTTATTTAAAAGAATTACATATAAACATGGAATGTTTAGTTATTTTTCCCTTGAGATTTGAGATTAGGTAGAAGAAGAACATGTTACTCGATGAAATGTAGAAGGATAAATAACGAAATATTATTTTTCTAATTTGAGGAAGGTTGGGAAAGGAAATTAATGAGGCCGATGGATTTAGCCTTTGTTTATTTCATAATAAATACTTCCATGTCACAGTAAATATTTAAATCCATATCTATACCATTATATAAATAGTTTAGTCTTTCACCATTTGTATTCTTTTTCCTTGTAATTTTGAGAATAAAACCTAATTTTCTAGCATTTTTATTTCACATGTTTCCTCTTGCAACTTTCTTATTTCCTTCTACTCCACTTCCTCCATTCATTATTCTTATTTAATCCAATCAAGTTCTCTTTCTTTTCTTTGCACATTCAATGAACAAAATTTATTTTCTTAAATTTTTATCATCTTCAATTTCTTCTTTCTCCACTCTGTTTCTACATCATCTTTGGCTTTGCAGAAATTTTCTACAGAGGTTCTTTCCAAATAATTTATTTATTTATCTCATAATATTTAACATGATTATAATTTGATGGAATTCATCAATATTTCTTGACCTTTTGTATTCATCTTAATTTTTTTGTCCATCTTACGCAGTGGTTGTATTTCTACCTATTGCTCTTAGGTGAGGATTCTTGTGGATAAACTATCAAAATGCTGGCAAAAGACTTTGAATTACTAGATCAACAAATGTGATCTAAAAGTTAGATCTTTATTTTGTTATATGTCTTTTCTTTTAATTCAAGATTGAATTCATTATTGTTATCCAAAATTTATGATTTCATATCTTTGATTCGAATTTTATGACCTAAAATTATGTTTTTCTCCGATTTTTATTTCGATTAATATGATTACGAACTTGGTTTTCTTTATTTATTTTGCAGAATTTTATTGGTAAGCACCATAGACTTCAGTTATTCTATAATACATATAGGTTAAGTTGAACTATCTCTTATTTCTTACGTTTTATATCAAGTTTTGTTTTCATATTTTTGATTTTATTGGTAAAATTATTAATTTGCGTTTCTTCGTTTATTTTGTAGGGGATCATTTGTTTGTTAATGCGTAGAAAAAAAAAACCTTGAGTTTTTTCGCTATAATCAAATAGAGGTAAAGTTAATCCTTATTTCATTCTAAAACATAAGTATAAAAAAATCAAATTGGAAGAAAAACATTATATATGAACTGAAAGAATATTGGTATAATAAATTTCATATTATATTACATGGAGAAGTATAATTGTACACTATAATAGCAAATGGTTTTCCAATGCCATAATGACGTCAGGACGACATTGGAAAACTTATTTCCAACGCCTTGCCAACGTCATTCATAGCATTGAAAAATATGCATGAGGAAAAATATTCTTATGTCTTTCCAATGCCATTAACTTATGGGGTGTCTTTTGATGTTCTTCCGATGCCTTCTCAATGCCATACCGATACCTGATTTTTCAACCTCATTTTGATACCTTAATTTTCTGATGCTAAGTCGGCACCAATTTTCCCAACGTCATTTCGACGTCAAATTCTCCAATGTCGGGTCAATGTCAAATTTTTGAAAGTTTGATCGACGCCTTTTTAAAATGAAAATTTCGAATTTTACCACATTTTACCGACCCCTTTCCTGAAGCAAATTTGCCGCATTTCTGTTGTATTTCTAACTCTTAAACCCAGCACCCAATACAACCATTCTGGTAGTGCCAAATAGGCAATGAAACACATATATCTCAATTAAACAAAAGAATATAACCACCAACGTTATAAAACAACTAAAAACAATGATATAGTCGATGGAAAATTTAGATTACACACAAATTCACATTATTATCCAATACAACAACTTAAACTAATATCACATACATGCAAGTCAAAACAAAAATCATGTCCACATAACCCAATACGAAACTTGCATACCAACGCATAATATTAATTTTAAGCATTTATATAAAACTCATATATATGATAAAGAAAGATCACTTTAAGTATCCCAACACTAAGCTTGAATAAAATTATTCCAAATACTATAACATAAAACACGATAAGAAGCTGGAAATGTTCTTTAATTAAGTAAATAACCCAATACCAAAAAGGTTTCCCTTTACAATTCTTGACATAACTTGGTTTTCTAGTTAATTTTTCATTTGTCATAAGGCATTCAACTATTGAGCTAGAAGATGCTCATCGATAAGGAATAATATAAGTTTAAACTCGTAATTGGGATGAAGAGATGAAAGTTTTATTTGCACCTTGGCCAGTTGAAGTAAGGCTATATACCCATAACTCAACTTCTAGTTCACTTTCTCTAAGTTCATAAGATACAATTTCAGTGTCGTAATTCCCATTTAGGAAAAGGATGGAATTGCATCATTTAGTCATATTTCAATTTTCGACCATCGAATGTCAATACTAATACATCCACGGTATTCATTTGCTAAACACCCAAGTGTCAGAAAGACAAATTGTTAAGATAAAATAAAAAAGAAAAGAAATAGAATAAGAAAGAAGAGAACACATCAAAATCTCACTCCTGGAACGGTAATATATAATATCAAAAGAACAATACAAAGGGTTATTCCGACATAGAAATTTCAAAGTTACAAAACCTATGTACTATCATCATCCTGGACTATTATAACAATCTGTCCTTACAAATGCTGATATATACAATATAGTAATGCAGCGGAAATAAGAATACTACGGTAGGTGAAACATCCGGTTGTCTTCTCGAATTCCAAAGAACATCAATGAAAACCCGCATCTCTCAAACTATTTGAAAGACTACGCGAGGAATTTCGAAAAAACAAAAACCAAGTGTAAGACATAAGTCTGGTACAAGAAACTTAAGAAATATGTGATCAATATATAACAGTACTTTTGAGACTGCATGTAATGCTATAACGGTTATCTCCTCAAAAGAATCACCATCCATTGAGCATATAAGGTGATGTATTAGATAATGTCTAGAGTGAAGAATAAAATTATCATTACATAGCTGCAATGATTACATTGGTTACATTCTATAGCATATTTAAGGTACAATCAAAACCAATAAGGAATGTTCGCATAAAGGTTTTACCATGGAGTCCTCTCTTGTGGAGCTGGATCTAATCTCCTCTACAAGGGTTAAAAAGTACCTTCGAGAGATGTATATCTCTAGATAAAATATACCTTTAGGTAAACATAGCTGGTCCATCCCGAACACGTGATCCCACATATCATCAACTCCCGTCGACCAATAATCGACAAGTATCTCTAGATATAGAGTTGATATATCTTATCGTGGGTTAGCTAAAACCCAAGCTATGAAGTATACACTGTTTTTTAGTCATTTCCAATGTCTAGGTTATCTTCAGCATTTTTCACATGAGTCTTCATCACTCAAATAGAACACGAATCCCTAATTGAATTCCCCATCGCGAACAGATCTCAAAACCACACATGGATTTCAATATCTCAAACATATCCACTTCGAAGAGATAGAACACATACCCCGGCCTTAAAGAGATTTTCTATAAGTAAAACACTGACCGATCCCTGTCTCTTAGAGATTAAATTAGTGAATTTGGTCATATTCAACAATAATGAGGACAATTGCATATGGAAAATAAGTATTATTTCCAATATTTTCATCTTTATGCTCTATTGCTTATATTCTTACACGAACATCAGTCTTAATTCCCACAGATAGACAAGCCTACTTTATCAGCTTTTACTGCTAAGTATACAACTAAATGTTTTTCATAAATGAGTAAACATATTGTTTGTACCAAAATTGGCCACAACACTCTTCGGATATGTTTGAAGAGATAAAATGAAGAATTTAAATGGAAAAAGAGAAAGATCTAACAAACGCACCAATTAATAAACAAGTAAATGCACAGAAGCACGCAGATTTAGAGTAGTTCGGCAGATGGCCTACGTCCACTATGTAATGATTGACTTTTATTAACTTTTGCTTGCTGATTACTACGAGTTATAACAGTAGAATTCAAGTATAACAGTGATTTCAGTAGAGTCTGGACATAGAAGAGTCAAAAGTCCCTTTTTAGTAGGTCGTGGGCTGCTATTTATACGCGTAGGCAACCAATATCTCGCTCAGATCTCGAAAGATATCTTCCCTCACGTGGGTGGGCCCACGCGATCGATCCTTGATCGTTTGGAGTCGATCCGTAACCGATACAAACGCAATTCGTATCGATCAATATTTATCCCAATCGAGTCGAGATCGATCATGAACATTCCCAAGGTGGTACACAAGCTCCTATGAAAATTTGGTAGCATTTAGACTTGTAGGTTTTGACTTATGATCGATGCGAGCTTGGATTCACTGAAGGCTGCTGAGTTTGAATGGCTCCTCTTCGCATCGATCTGTTCATATCGCTTCTATGCATGTGCTTGCTAATTGACGTGGTGCTTTCTTTTAGGATCGATCCACTTTTTATGTCGAGCGATCGAATCTCTCCTATGGATGCGCCTTGTTCGTATCGCTCGGCTGCACCTCACTTCGTATCGATAGCATGTTGATCACTTAGTATCGATGGTCTCCATTCCAATTCTTATCGATATAAAATTAAATTCTTCATATCGGTTGAAGACCGGTTTCGTATCGATGCCTATTGAACATTATTTCCTATCGTACATTGGTGGCTGTTTCGTATCGATCATTGACCGACCGATACAAACTGGGAAATTCAGAAGCAACATGAAATCTTTTCAGGCGGTGGATATGAAATAGAGCGGATGCGAGGGATACAAAGTGGGATAGGTATAATGGATACGGAATGGTGTTCGATGGATGCATATGAGCCCAATTTCGATGGATACGTAGGAGGCCGCTGCTGATGGATGCGATCGAGGATGGATACGAAGATCATTGCCTCGGATGGATTCGAACGAAACCGATGCGAAGGAGATGGATTGATGGATACAAATAAGTTGATTTTATTGGCTTGCATCGATCACATCTTGAGCATATGAACTCAGATTGACTTGTAGTTCGGAAAGTTGGCTTTCGTGACTTTGCTTGTCCATATTAATTGTAACTTGATCCGAACTCATGCAAAATTTACTGGTATCCATAGTGAACCTATGTATAACTATTTTCCGAGATGAACTATCTTTGATTTCTAGTTAATTTCTTGGTGTCACGACCTTGTCAAAAGGCAGGATAACATTTGCCCCCTCCAAAGTACGTCTTGTGAAGATATGACGTGCTTTAAAAATCTGTAATCTTCATTCTTAAAGTTCTATTTGACTTATTGAATGATTGTTGTCTTTTCGTCCAAAGGTATGACTGACCTTCAGTAACATAAATAATGAATTGTTGACTGCCAATTGTTGTATTGCACACTATTGTAACTGAGTATTGAACTATAGCAAACTGTTGTCTGTTGTTGTTATTGTCACCAGATGAGCATTCACTTCCTGTGAATTTTAGAAATTGAATGTTAGTCTGTCATACATGTATGTATGTTTGTCTGACTCTCGCTAACGTTAGCACGTTCGCGAGTCATTGTCAGTTTTCTTGCATCGAATTTCATACCGATCCTCTCCTGGATCGATGTGAAATTCGAGTTGTAAAAACACTTGATGGTTGTTTTGGAGTTTCTCTTCGCATCGGTCCTCTCCTGGATGAAGTTTAAATGTTTTAATGCATGCTTCGTATCGATGGCCACCGATACGAACATGATGGTTTCATTGGGATGCTTCGTGTCAATGGATACGAAGCTTTTATGTTCATTGAATAGGTGGATATGAAAATGACACTTCATATCGAGGGAGCTGGGAAGTGTGAATGAGACTCTTTTAAGTGTTTCGTATCAATGAAATTTGCACTGATGGATATGAAATACACGTTTCGTGTCAATGGAGTCACGTGGTTCCAATGAAACCTTGCTGCTCCTTTCGTACCGATGCACCTTCATAGGTTCGAATAGTTCACATGAGCTCTGTCTTTGTTGCTTGTTGTATGGATTCAAATTGCTTCATCTCGGATCGGCTGTTAATGGATATGATGGTAGTTACCGAGCCGATGGCTAATGGATACGCACAGGTCATTTCATATCGGTTACGGTGTACACCTCTTCATTCAGTCTGTTCATACTAGGAGACGAATCAACATCTACCCTCCATATATATACGTGATTTTACACTTAGAAATTTTTTGCTTGCTCATTCTTCCTTCAGCCTTCGTATCAATATAGAGGCCGAGAAAAAAACCGTTCGTCTCTAAATTGAAAAACTTATTAATTCCTCTAACCGACTGCTTAATTTAGGTAATTAACCAATCAAAACCACTCTAAAATGATGAGACTCAAGTTCTTGTGCCATTCCTCCCATACTCGTAGCCGATTCTAGTTGTGAGGAGGTTGGAGGTGGGACAGAGCAAGGTCGAGGTAGGAGGAGATGGAATTTGGGTCGACTGGAGAAGAAGAAGTTTGGTGGCTACCGTATCAACGATGGATTAAGGACTAGTTCGTATCAATCCAAATGTAATATGACTTCGTATCGGTTGACAGAGCTGCTTCGTATCGATGGAAAGTGAGTACTCTCATCGATCAATTGACGATCGATACTCGTATCGATAATGATCGATACGTAGTTTTGGGTTGGCGATCGATACGAAATGTTGTTGTCGATCGATACGAAAGGGAGAATATTGCATCGATATGAAATAACTTTTGGTGATCGATGCGAAAGGGCGTACCATGAGCGATACGAAATGCCATTTTCATGATCGATACGAATTGTGTTCCTAGTGGTCGATCCGAGTTTGAACTTCGATGAACACGAAACTCCTACATACTCGAATATTTGACTCCGACGAGCTTCTGCCCTACATATATGGACTTAACCTTTCTCACTGCATACTTGACTACCCTTCGAAGCTCGTTGATGGAACTGTAACTTGACAAAATTTAACAAATTTTAACTTGGAATGGTCTCTAAAGTCTGGATGGCACGGTTGTGACGTTCAGCGATGACAGTCACATCAGTTGAATGTCGAAGTCTTGTCGTTTAGTCATTTTTCCATAATCTGTAGAGTTTCTTAATTATTATATAGCACTGCACTGCACAATGCATCCACGCACTTCACACTGGGAAACACACGAGCTTATTATCATCTAATGACTATTTTTACCGAGTTGATTGGTTATGGAACCGGGAAGTCCACAACAGTAGGGGGGTCAAAGTCCACTTCCCCTAACAATAGAGATGCCGGCAATTGCGGTCGAAGTCATAGGTCCAGCTCTGGACGGGTTTCCAGGAGCAATTCTTGTCATGAATCCACAAGATTCTGTGTCATCCAATATCTCTGAAAATATGTTGGGACGAATATTCTTAAGACATGGTCTACCTTTAGATGACATTCTGCTACCCGGACCGAGTGATAGGCCACATGCTCCTTCAAAAGGGTTCACCGCCTTTAACAAACACTCATGTACAGCTGGGACGATTTCGCCATCCAACCAGTACATTTGAGAAGTGTTAACCTTCTTTAGAATCGCTCCGTCACAATTACATCCAAATGAATATGCACTGCTGAATAGTTTATTCATTGTTTTCATGGAACATCTCTTTCGACCCCCGACCCTGGAAGAAGTCAAATACTTGTTTAATGTCAAGAGTCGGGGAGACGATCCTTCATTCACGTTTCTAGAGGCAGTCAGGAATTGCCAAGTGGTGATGGATCTTGGACCGGGCTTAGCTACTTTTAGAGGAGTGGTTCTATGTCCGGTGCCCTCTAGGGTTTGCCAGCCGGTGGTTAGTCAGATGTAAGTGCTATAATTTTTCCAATAGCTAACGAGATAGTCATAATCGGCATTGAAACTAATATCTTCTTTCCTTTGCAGCCATAATTCCATGACCCAAAGGTGCCCACTTCAAAGAAATGGTACGGACTCTTCAGGAAGTGCCAGGCGAGATGAAAGACATGGACTCGGTGGTCACAGATAGAAACTTGAGGATTGTTGGGCTAATCGATCAAAATCAGAGCATAATACTTGAGGGATCACTTAGGGCATCCCCAGCAAGATAGGATAAACATAGAGCGCCCGAAATCGTAATAGCTGAGGAGGGAGATGAAGAAAATATGCCCACTGACGACGAACCGTAGTCGGGTTTCCCGACAGTTTTCAGGATTTAGAGGGAAGGAGGAAAGGCAATGTAGTAGCACATAAGCATCATAAGTCTTTGAGATGCACATCCGCTGTTGTGTCCCTGCCAGTCTCCAGTGTTAGAATTTCTAAGGCTCCTCCCTCTCAAATGGACAATCCTTTTGAAGGGCATGCTGGTATTCTAATTATGGACTATGTGTCTGTGACGACCCGAAAATTTTAACGATTTAAAATGGAATAATAAATTGATTTTAAACATTTGAAAGGTTAATTTTAGCTTGAATTCCAAATATTGATATTTACTAGATAATCAAAGTATTGAATTATATAATTTGAAACTGGGTAAGATGTTGAATATGGAATTTTAAGCCTATTAAAAATAATTTGACAGCTTACAAATTTATAATGATAATACTGGAGATAATAGAATGGTTTGAATCTAATTTAAAGATAATTTGTTCGGTTTTAATAATGTAGTGTTTAAATTGGAATTTAAAAATAGTCTTCCGAGGCACAGTCTCGGAATTCGACGAAACCGGTTCCATTGTGTTCGGAACGCGGGTAAAATTTTGTACTCTTCTAGCAGCATTTCTTAACTGGAATTTGAAATTTTAGTAGCAATTTAACGGGGTGTTTTGAAAATTTTATAATATAATAAAATTTCAAGTACAAACAGTCAGAGATATTTTTTTTATCCAACGCAAACGCGTACTGGTGAAGCTTCCCTATCGATATTTTAACTCCGTCTTCCTCTCTCTAATCCCACAGCTGAATTCGAACTTAAACCCTTATAAAAAGAAAACAAAGAATGGCCGTTCAAGATCGATTTCCCCTCTTTCTTTTTGCCGTTCGAACCCAGCCAAGCCCTCTTTCACCTTCGAATCTCAGCTTCATCTTTAAAATAAATAAATAAATAGAAATGGCTACTAAATAAAATCGCGTCCTTCTTCCTTTCGATCTCTTCGTCTCAAATCAAACCAGTAATCAAAGAGCCGAGGGAGCTCGAGGCTCGCGAGCTAGTTTTGAATGGAGGAATGGTGAATGCTTGGCTACGATCTGAAGAATTCGTGATTCGTGAGGGCGGCGGTGACATATAGGAGGTGAAGTGGCGACTCGCGAGGGTAGCGTGAGGCGTGGTGGCGGGTCGAGTGGTGGGGGTTCGCGAATTGGAATCTGTGGCATACGAGCTCGACTCGAACTCGTGGAGGAGGGTCACGGCAGTTTTGTTGACGTTCTGGTATCACACATCGATGGTGAGTACTTTAATAAATTTTTATTTTAAATTATTGTACTGTAACCGCTTTGATCTTGGATAAATTTGGGTGAAACTGTGAGATTCGAAGTATAGGGTAGTTGTACTCGAGCAGTGGGGCTTGGACTCGAAGCACAGTAGGGTTGCTTCGGGTTAATAGTTGTTCAGGTTGTAATGAAACCTGTTTGTATTCCAGCTTGTTATAAAATCTTAGCATTCCAGAAAACTAAGCCCACAATTAGAACTTAATCAGTACTTAAATGATAAAGTACTTAATGGAAGTACTTGAGAATTAACTACTTGAAATTATTTAAAGTAAGGATTAAATAAGATAAACTATTAAGGGCTTATGATTTGTGATTCAATAAATTTGTAGGGTAATGTAAATGGATAACTAATTAAGTCAATTAATTGATGATTTGAGTTGATAAATTTAGAAATTAAGAGTTTGAACCAATTAATTGAGGGTTAAGTTAATTTATTTAGCTTAATTAATTTACAATAATCGATTGGTGGTTGATAGGAAATTACTTAATAAAATTAATAAAATATAGTTACTTTGTGAAATTAATCAGGGAAGAAATCAAGATAGTTAAATAAAGGAGTAATTAATTTATTAAATAAAGGGAATAGTCAATTACAGGTTGAGATTAATCGAAAGTGATTAATATTGTGGTTGAATTAAAGTAATTAATTTAGATTGGAACAAATTAAAATATAATTGGAAATAATAAATTAATTCAATTAATGATGTGAGTGAAGAATCGATTAATTAAGATGAATTAATTAGAATAAGCGACTCATGGGAGTTAATTATTTTAAGTAATTAAGGATTAATACGATTAAATAATTAATTGATTCATGAAGTAATTAAGATTACTTAATGATCTTTGTTGAGACTAACTAATATTATGAAGTTAATGTAAGATAATTACTTGAATGTAATTAAAAATAATTAATCCAGGGCGGTTAACTAAAGATGGATGATGAAGGGTTGCTAGTTAATTTATTTGGAATTAATTAATGTTAAAGGAAGTAATCGAAGAATTGAGATTAGAAATTCAATTAGAATTGATTGAATTATTTTGGGAGTGATCAAATTTGTTTATGAATGATTGGATGGTATTGTATGATTTAAAAGAGTTGGTAACTCCGATATAAAATGTTGTGAATTTAATTGGATAACTTGGGATAGGATAATAAGAGATTTCGAAGAGACCGGGGTCGAGTATTGGGTAAATACCCAGAAACCCCTTCGAACGTTTATAGATTGATAGGAAAAATCTATATGCTGGAATAAGTGAATTTGAGGAATTGGACTATTTTAAAATCTAAATCTTTGGTATTTAGAAACTTATATGTGAAATAAGTGTTTTCTAAAATAAAATGTGACTTTGAAAATTAATAAAATTTACCCGGGTTTTATTTGAGTTGTATGCTTTGTATTCTATGTTAGTTGGATTTACTCACGCTGGTTTCCAGCCTGACCCGGGTGTTACTTTGGTGCAATGCTCGGGTCAGACCGTGTATTATAGATTTTCAGGTAGGTACGTTCTGGAGCTCAGGAGACGAGCTGGATGGCGGGAGAGTATTGAGTATTTCCGCTGTATTTATATTATTGTTAATCTGAGTCATGATAATTGAATGTATTCAGTGACTGCATATATATGTGAAACCTTGATGTATATTAAATGTAATCGATAGATATAGTATTCTTTTGTAAACTATTATTATTTATTATTATATTTTATCCGCTGCGATTGTGAAATGTTTGGTGTTTCTGTTCTTCTTCTTCTATCTCTTTCTTCTTTTCATAACTATCTGGAATTTTCGGGTTAGAAAATTTCGGGTCGTTACATTTGATATCAGAGCTGAAAGGTTAAGCGAGAACCTTGGCTCTGGTGGGGATTACTCATTAAACAGAGTCTAAAGTACTCTAGAATGAGTTGAGTGTATATATGAGCGCATACTTGTTATTTTCTTATATAAAGATTTTAAATGATTTTATATAAAATATATTTTTATATATATAAAGCAGTATTTCCTTCTAATAGATATTAAGGTGATTGGTTGTTAATTATTGAAATTAAAATTTAGAAGTAATATAATACAACCAAACTGAAGTCTAGAATTGGAATTTAATTAAGTAAAAATAAAAATACAACCAAATTAAAAATTTAACGGGTTGAAATAAAATTCTAAATCTGGTCCCAGAATTTGAAAATTTTGTTTCAAAGAAATGAAAATAATAATAATAGTAAATAAAGTTTTAATTGGATAATTGGGACTTATTGCAAACAATGGGTTGTTTGAAAATTTATTTGAATTTAAAACCAAAGGTGGTTTAAAATTGTAAAAGATAGCCGAGAGGGCCAAGAAATAAATATGTATATATGTATGGATATACATGATATTAAAGATAATTTGAAATAAACTCTTTGAAGTTAAGTTTTGATTTTTTTCCCTGAAATGTGATATTAAAACCCAAAGTGATATAAGTTTTGAACTTATAAAAGGGAAAGAATTTGAAGTTTGAAGTGGGAAATTCAATGTGAGAATGAGGTTGACTGGACTAAGTAAATTGAATTTAACTAGGAAGAAGTTAAATAAGTTTGAATGAACAACTTGAATTAAAGAGTTTAAGATGAAATTGGAATTTAACTTGGAAAGATAAATGGTTGATTGGAATTGGGAATGTGTGTGATCTCAGACGATTTGAGATTTAAAAATTGAAAATGGAGGGACGTTTTCAAATAAATTGGATGTTATCATCCTATTATAATAAAAAATTTTAAATTGAGAATGTAATTGTATAAATAAAATAAGTTTGAATAATTGAATTGTAAAATAAACTTGTCAAGAACTGGCTTCAAGCTGGAAGATAAAATTGGGCAATAAATTAAATTCTTAAAATAAAATAGCATTGAACTCTTATTTGAACCTTGAAATACATAAGTAAAAATAGTTTAAAATGAGAATTTTGAGAAATTGGGCTCAGAAATTAGAATGATTGAACACTTTGTTTTAAAAGTTAATTTGGTTTAAAGAGTTAAACCAACCTTTTGAGAATTTAACTCGAATTTCTATAGTTCGAGATAGTTTAAATTCAAGATTTAATTGAATTAGTTCAAAATTGAATTTGGTTTGAATTAAGTGGATTGGTGATTGAAGATGTATAAGTTTAAAATTTTAAATGGGGAATTAAATTGGATTATACCGAAATGATTTGAATTTGAAATGGGTTGAATTGATAATAATTCACATTGATTGGAATAATTTGAAATTATAATATAGGTTGAACAGGATTAAAATCAAATGGAAGTGTACATTGGATTGTTGGGAAAGTGAACAGTTGACTCTTGATGGTTACAATATAAATTGTTTTGATATAAACTTATTTTTCTAAGCTATTTAAATATATACAACCGTTCTTTCTTAAAGCCAAATTATTTTATACTCGTTTACAATTATTTTTGGGGCTGTTAACTATTTTTCAACTGTTTTCTAAACTAATTGCTATTTTTCAACTATATTACAAATTAATTTCTACTTTACAACAATTTTACAATTATCTAAAAGTTCTAAAATCATTTAACTATTTTCCAATTATTTTACAATTAGTTACCTATTTTATAGATATTTTGCAAACTAATAACTATTTTCAACTACTCATCTATTTTTAAAATTTTTAAGCTATTTTCTAAATATAAACTGGTCGGAGTTTAAACTGTTATGGATTTAATACCCAACTGAGATAGGAATTGAAGTGATAACCCAAATGTGGATTAATGTAAAGGTGGATAAGTGAATGGAAAAGAAATTGATATTGAAAAGAGAAGTCAAATTTGAATATTTGATTTCGAATAAATGAAGCTATATATCTTTGGTATATGAGATAAAACCCCCCTTGATAAATCTATAGCCAGAAGAAAAGAATTTTTGAAAGTGTTTGAAGTATAAGAGGAGTTTTATATTAGTTTGAAAGATCCAAGGTTTTAAATTTTATATATATTTGTATATATATAAAGGATCTTATGAGAATTTTGAAAAAGGTTTTGAGAACCTTTGGATTTGGAAAGGCTTTTGATTTTTTGGGTAAAATCAATATGAGAATTTGGAAAGCCTAGTTTGAGAGTTATCGATTTTGGAATAATTGATTTTGTGTAAAGGAGCTTTGTATGATATCATACTAGGTGTATGATTTGAAGATACTACATGTGTATAGTATAAAATGTTTTGATGATGGCTCTGGGGAAAAAGGCGCTCCCTTGAAATGAACTTCTCAGGAGTGCCACTGGGTGGTGCTGCCTTGAGCCCCAAGGGGGGTTCTAAAGTTGATCCTGTGAGGAGTCCGGACAAAACTAGTTCCTGAGGATTATTGGGTAGCGTAAGTCGATGGCGTTGATGCCTACAGAGGCATTTGGGTTATGCTGTAACGATAGTGTAACTCGATGTCGCTGCGATCTACTGTGGGGACCATAGCGAAAATCGTGTGGAGGATGAGTGTCAACGGTCTACACTTGATTTTGCCGGGAAGGCAACGCAACATCGGTAGACTGCGATCTATGGTCAAGTGGAGTGGAGAAGTTTCATTTTTGGCAGTGAAATTCGATGGCGCTGATGCCTACAGTTATATGGGTTTTTGCTGTGATAGCCATGTAACCCCAGTTGTACCTGCGATCTGTCGTGGGTTCTATGGTGTAATCGTGGGGCGCGGAGGCCTACAGTTATCTGTGGATTTTGTCGGGACGGCAACGTAACCATCGGGTTAACTGCGACCATGGATGTGGGTGATGATTTTCAGAGCATTGTCACCAAAGATATTTCCTCTATTTTCAAAAACTGTTTTCTATATTTTCAATAAATTATTTTTTTTCAAATATTTTCACTGGGTGTTGAAAACGGGTTTATCAAGTACTTATAGATTTTCAGTCCTATGCCTGATCAACGTATGACCGAATCTCTGTGAGAACAAGGATGGACTGGTTGAGACATCGAGTTATAAAAGGTATTTTTATAAAAGAGCTATTTTATTAGTCTGATGTGAATTTAAAAACATTTCTAAATTTTTTAAATAAAGATGTTGGAATTTTGGAAAATAAAAAGGAAATCCAAACTACAATTTTAATGAAGTGATTTTGTAATTAAAATCGAGTATTGATTAATTTTTTTTTTTGAAAGTAAGCTAATTGGCTAAATAATTATTTGATTAAGTATATTAATAAAATTTAACCCGGTAAAATAAAATGGATCGTAAATTAATAATGGAGTTTGGAATGAATTCAAGTTGTGGATAGAATTCGACTTGGATTTGGTAATGAATTAAATAAGCGGCGATGTTGTAAAGTAAAATAAAATTCTAGTGTGATTTGAATAATCTTTAATGAAATTTGCAAGTAAATTGGATATAAGAGAAGTGTTGCCATATGAGATGGAAGTGAATAATAATAGAAATGGTTGGGTTGCAAACAAAATCCAGGTAAGTAGAAATAAACTAAGAATGGTTTTGTATAAACAAAATAAATTCGCAAATGAATTAAGAAAGTGAAATATAAAATGAGTTAATGGCATTAAATAATAAATGAAGGAAGTCTGATAGAATAAAAACTAAATCAAAGTTGTGATTGGAATTGGATTATCAGTCTGAACTTATGTTCGATAGCATATTAAATTGAAATATAAAAGAGTTAAGTATGTGCTTAGATATTATTTTGATAAATGGAGAAGGTAAATTTAAATTTAAAATTTAAAATTGATGGGCTAAATGAATTTAATAGAAGTTGTTAAATGAGAATCAAATAAAAGTAAACTTAATTTTTGATGATGGAATTAATTAAAGCAAATTAACTTAAGTTTAAAATTTATGGAAGCTGGGCTTCGAATAAGAATAAAAGCCCATTAAATGAAAGCTTGGATTGAATTAATTTGGGAATGGCTAGTAGTATTCAAGAATGGAATATGTCGAGCTTAATAAAATAGTTGTGAATAAATTAAAATGGAATGGAATTAAATAAAATTGAGTCGGAATCAAGTTAAATTGGTTATAAAGCTCTGGTAATTATTTATTCACATGGATATCATCAATTTGCGTAAAAATGAGTGTCGTTTGTCGTAAACGAGATTTAATTAAATTCTATAAAATAGTGGATGCAATTATAATTGATTTTTGAATCAATTGAAGTGAATCTGAGCTTGAATGGATTAAAAATAAATTGAATGTAAGCACTTGAGTAGTAAACCATTAAAACTGAATGAAATGGTATATAAATTGGTTGAAAACAATGGAATTAGTTTTGAAATCATATAAATTGCTTGTGGAAGTTATTTAGAATGTATTTCTTTTAGAATTGATGTGTTGTAGTTGTTTAAGCAAGAGAAAGTTATAAACTTCATATATATGGTACTTACATATTTAAATTGAGTAAGTACAGGTACCTGAAGACTGTTTGGTTGGTTTGGATTGCGCTAATTGCTAAAATAAATAAGCTGCTTGCTTAAAATGCTAAATAAGGTACGCCTACGCAATACAAATAGGAAATATGAATTATTTTTTCTTTTTCCGACCGTGTGGGTCGATGTATATATATTTATATCTCTTGTCAAATTGCAAAAGCTCCTCCGTACAAAGGAGACTCTGCCAAAATTTTCCGAAAATTTTGGGAGTTAGAAAATTTTTGAAAATTTTTTGGAAATTTTTTGTTAACGACAAAACGATTTCAAATTGGGAATTAAAGTAAATTAGTATATGAAACTAATATGAATCAGATATACTTGAAAGATAAAATTTAACATTCAAGATTTTAGGTAAATTGAACTCGTATAAAGTGGGGAAAACTAGTTTGAATAGGAAAGGATATGAAAACTTCTATAAGGATAAGTATGTAAAGATTTGAAAGGGCTATGATATGATATTATTGTTAAACAAAAGATGCAGGGATTATAAGGAAATGGAAATTGGATTTGATATCAGAGGATAAATATAAATTGCCCGACAAAAAGGTATGTATTTCAAATTCTGTATGAAATTGGATTGTGTTTTTGATGTAGCCACTTGGCTTTTGTTTTCTTTTTGGAATTTGGGAGCCCGTAGAGGCCTTTTGTAGTTGTACCGAGCTAGCCGCGCAAAGGAGACGCTGGCAAAATTTCCCGGAAATTTAGAGAGTTAGGAAAATTTTGCGAACATTTTGATAATTCGAAAGTTGGTCGAATTTAAATTTAAATAATTGAAAAAAAGGGTAGTATTTGAACTATAAAAGATTTTTGGTGGTTAGTTAAGATGATAGTGGGTCATTGATAAAAGACAGTTGATAGGATAGTGATTGTGAGTTTTGGGAACAAGTAAACGGGTATTGAACCATTCTTCCTGACTAGTAATTTCGGGTACGAAATTCTTTTAAGGGGGGAGGAATGTGACGACCCAAAAATTTTAACGATTTAAAATGGAATAATAAATTGATTTTAAACATTTGAAAGGTTAATTTTAGCTTGAATTCCAAATATTGATATTTACTAGATAATTAAAGTATTGAATTATATAATTTGAAACTGGGTAAGATGTTGAATGTGGAATTTTAAGCCTATTAAAAATAATTTGACAGCTTACAAATTTATAATGATAATACTGGAGATAATAGAATGGTTTGAATCTAATTTAAAGATAATTTGTTCGGTTTTAATAATGTAGTGTTTAAATTGGAATTTAAAAATAGTCTTCCGAGGCACAGTCTCGGAATTTGACGAAACCGGTTCCATTGTGTTCGGTACGCGGGTAAAATTTTGTAATCTTCTAGCAGCATTTCTTAACTGGAATTTGAAATTTTAGTAGCAATGTAACGGGGCATTTTGAAAATTTTATAATATAATAAAATTTCAAGTACGAACAGTCAGAGATATTTTTTATCCAACGCAAACGCGTACTGGTGAAGCTTCCCTATCGATATTTTAACTCCGTCTTCCTCTCTCTAATCCCACAACTGAATTCGAACTTAAACCCTTATAAAAAGAAAACAAAGAATGGCCGTTCAAGATCGATTTCCCCTCTTTCTTTTTGTCGTTCGAACCCAGCCAAGCCCTCTTTCACCTTCGAATCTCAGCTTCATCTTAAAAAAAAATAAAAAAAATAGAAATGGCTACTAAATAAAATCGCGTCCTTCTTCCTTTCGATCTCTTCGTCTCAAATCAAACCAGTAATCAAAGAGCCGAGGGAGCTCGAGGCTCGCGAGCTAGTTTTGAATGGAGGAATGGTGAATGCTCAGCTACGATCTGAAGAATTCGTGATTCGTGAGGGCGGCGGTAACATCTAGGAGGTGAAGTGGCGACTCGCGAGGGTAGCGTGAGGCGTGGTGGCGGGTCGAGTGGTAGGGGGTTCGCGAATTGGAATCTGTGGCATACGAGCTCGACTCGAACTCGTGGAGGAGGGTCACGGCAGTTTTGTTGACGTTCTGGTATCACACATCGATGGTGAGTACTTTAATAAATTTTTATTTTAAATTATTGTACTGTAACCGCTTTGATCTTGGATAAATTTGGGTGAGACTGTGAGATTCGAAGTATAGGGTAGTTGTACTCGGGCAGTGGGGCTTGGACTCGAAGCACAGTAGGGTTGCTTCGGGTTAATAGTTGTTCAGGTTGTAATGAAACCTGTTTGTATTCCAGCTTGTTATAAAATCTTAGCATCCGAGAAAACAAAGCCCACAATTAGAACTTAATCAGTACTTAAATGATAAAGTACTTAATGGAATTACTTGAGAATTAACTACTTGAAATTATTTAAAGTAAGGATTAAATAAGATAAACTATTAAGGGCTTATGATTTTTGATTCAATAAATTTGTAGGGTAATGTAAATGGATAACTAATTAAGTCAATTAGTTGATGATTTGAGTTGATAAATTTAGAAATTAAGAGTTTGAACCAATTAATTGAGGGTTAAGTTAATTTATTTAGCTTAATTAATTTACAATAATCGATTGGTGGTTGATAGGAAATTACTTAATAAAATTAATAAAATATAGTTACTTTGTGAAATTAATCAGGGAAAAAATCAAGATAGTTAAATAAAGGAGTAATTAATTTATTAAATAAAGGGAATAGTCAATTACAGGTTGAGATTAATCGAAAGTGATTAATATTGTGGTTGAATTAAAGTAATTAATTTAGATTGGAACAAATTAAAATATAATTGGAAATAATAAATTAATACAATTAACGATGTGAGTGAAGAATCGATTAATTAAGATGAATTAATTAGAATAAGCGACTCATGGGAGTTAATTATTTTAAGTAATTAAGGATTAATACGATTAAATAATTAATTGATTCATGAAGTAATTAAGATTACTTAATGATCTTTGTTGAGACTAACTAATATTATGAAGTTAATGTAAGATAATTACTTGAATGTAATTAAAAATAATTAATCCAGGGCGGTTAATTAAAGATGGATGATGAAGGGTTGCTAGTTAATTTATTTGGAATTAATTAATGTTAAAGGAAGTAATCGAAGAATTGAGATTAGAAATTCAATTAGAATTGATTGAATTATTTTGGGAGTGATCAAATTTGTTTATGAATGATTGGATGGTATTTTATGATTTAAAAGAGTTGGTAACTCCGATATAAATTGTTGTGAATTTAATTGGATAACTTGGGATAGGATAATATGAGATTTCGAAGAGACCGGGGTCGAGTATTGGGTAAATACCCAGAAACCCCTTCGAACGTTTATAGATTGATAGGAAAAATCTATATGCTGGAATAAGTGAATTTGAGGAATTGGACTATTTTAAAATCTTAATCTTTGGTATTTAGAAACTTATATGTGAAATAAGTGTTGCCTAAAATAAAATGTGACTTTGAAAATTAATAAAAGTTACCCGAGTTTTATTTGAGTTGTATGCTTTGTATTCTATGTTAGTTGGATTTACTCACGCTGGTTTCCAGCCTGACCCGGGTGTTACTTTGGTGTAATGCTCGGGTCAGACCGAGTATTACAGATTTTTAGGTAGGTACGTTCTGGAGCTCAGGAGGCGAGCTGGATGGCGGGTGAGTATAGAGTATTTTCGCTGTATTTATATTATTGTTAATATGAGTCATGATAATTGAATGTATTCAGTGACTGTATATATATGTGAAACTCTGATGTATATTAAATGTAATCGATAGATATAGTATTCTTTTGTAAACTATTACTATTTATTATTATATTTTATCCGCTGCGATTGTGAGATGTTTGGTGTTTCTGTTCTTCTTCTTCTATCTCTTTCTTCTATTCATAACTATCTGGAATTTTCGGGTTAGAAAATTTCGGGTCGTTACAGTGTCACTCCAACACGACACCGGATTGGAAAGGCTTCAAAGTGCCTTAGATTTAAGCGAGTCACTTTCTACAAGTGTGTCCGACATAACTGGTTGGTCGGGGGGTTTAACACATGCATACACTTCACGGAACTACACGATTTTTGATCATAAGTTGTTCATTTCTGGAGATTACTGATTCTGTTTTTCTTCTTATTTACAGATACGATGACTAGGCGAGAATCTATGTTAGGTAGCCTTTGCTCGGTATGCTAGTCATCCAATTCATATTGTGAGTCCCGTAGAAGGGAAGCCGATAGAGACCGCGATCGTGGTTATTCAAGCTAGGAGCATTATTAAAGGAGAGGGATAGAGACAGAGAATACAGACATCGATCCTGATCACATTCTCCACCTTCTCGAGCTCCAACACAACCCTCTAGTCACGGAAAACAACCCTTAGAGCCTCCATGCCAAAAACTGTCTTCTCAAGCTCCCAAGCCTGATGCACAATGCTGTAGAACCGAGGCAAAAAATCCCACTATCATTGAACAAGCCATTACCGAGTCCACTGGAGAAGAAGCGATCAAAATCACCCAGTTGAAAAATGACTTCCCAATATTTGCTTTGACGGCTTCATCTTCCCTCCGCATTTAAAGAGAATTCCCATTGAGGCAGAGCAAACTATGCAAATCCATGATGTCTACAACCAATATAGGAAGTGGATGAAGACCATGGATAAGGCATCAGTAGTGGCCTTTGAGTGGGCAAAAATAATCGAGAAGTTAGAAACATATATTGCTCAAAAGGACCGTATAATTCATGTGCTTAACAATGAGGCCCAATCCTCCAGGAAGTCGGAAATAGAGGCAACTAAGAAAGCCGATGAGGCAAATCAGTCCATGGAAAGGATGCGACAGACGTATTTTGCTTTGATTGAGGAGATGGGCCACAGAAAAACTGCTGTTACAGATGAAAGGGATTCTGCGTTGAAGGAACTTAACGAGCTTAAAGCCAAACTCTCCGAAATCGTCAAAGAAAAGGACGATGCAAATTAAGCAGCCCAGGAGGTATGCAAACAAGCTGTGGTGCTTTGGGGTGAAAGGGACGCGACAACACTTAAAATTCGGGAGGCTTAGGCTAGGATTGAGGATGAAGTTAAGTTGGCAAAGACAAGGTTAGAGGCCGATATTGAAGACCTTCTGATCATGTACAATGCAAATGTTCTGAAGCACAGAAATCTAACCTGGCTCGATAATTATCCAACACACCTGTATAATGCTTCAGGCCGATTAGTGGAAGATGAGAAGGCTGAATGACAAGTTGAACCAGTCGATGAGTTTGAACTTGAAAACCGGATGCTGAGCAAAGATGAAAGAAATTTTTTCCATGACATCGTGATTGCATATGAAAAGGAGAAATTTAGCACTCGGCACTCGAAGGCTGGAGAAGGTTCTAGTGTTGAGAACCATGATGTAGGTTTTGAAACTCTCGTGCCAACTTAGCATGAATCTACATTCGTGGTTGATCCTCAGTCCGTTCCTGCCTATAATCCTGAACAACCAAGGTTATCTCCATTCATGAGTATGCCTTTGAAGCTGCTCCGCCATCCGTGAGCCAAACCGAGGAAGGTATTCCAAATGTTCCTTGTGCTTACTTAAAGCTGTAAATGTTAATTGAGTTAATCGCTAACTCTTTTTATTTGTCTCTATTCAGTGATGGGAGCTTCATCTGCCATGCCTCCTGCAATCCAAGAGTTACATCACGAGCAGGAGGCTATCATAACAGAAGCGACCATGACAACGGCTACTGCACCTATGGATGGGGTACAAGGGAGCACACTTACTTTCAATACACAGATGATGGAGGAACTTCTCAGTCATCATAGTGACCCCTTTGTTGATCTACCATTTGTCATGAGTGGAAGTGCACCTTTGAATAGCTCCTTAGGCCCACTTGCTAGCGTTCCCAGCGAGGCTTAAAAAATTCATGAGGAGGAGATAATAGCCAAAATTAACGTCGAGATGGAAACAGCTGCGTGGACCAATAGCTTTAGAGGTGGAATGGCGGGCCTTGGCCCAGCTCCTTTGTGGATGATTACTCCGGGAGGCACAGTCGTTGATACAAGTGCGCCTCCTCCGCCTTCTAACATTGATCCTATCCTTCGACTTCGCCTTCAAGAAGCATCCCAATTCATGTGAGTTCGGAGGAGGAGGTTACTATAATGCCCCCGATTGGAGATCAACTGCCAAATGGCAAGGGCTCAAAGAGGCAACCAAGTGGCAACTCCAGCTGGTCAATGCCGAAGAAGAAGCAGATAAAAAGGAAAGAATAGATATGTCTTTTCGGCTCATTTTTGGTAGATAGATAGGAATCTGCTATTGCTGTCTTTTTGTAGGCCATGTATAGATGCGTGTTCGGCCCCCGCTAGTAGGATTTTTGTATAATTTTATACTCGCTTTTTTCTTCCAAAGAATAGTTGAAATAAAATTTCATTTTATCTCTAGCTCGATTTGTGTTCATTTGTTAAAGTGCTTCAGCGCCCGAACTTTCATTTAATAACTTGTGGAATTTTAGTGTTTAAATCGTACCCAGGTTCAGTTACTAAGTTCTGGAGCTACTGCTTTGGGTCACTATCGAGTGTTACGTCGAATTTCGATATTGCATAGTCTCATTAAGTGGCCGGTACTTAAGTTTTGCCCCCAATTCTGGGGATAAGTTGAAAAAATTGGTTAATAATCGTTGATTGCCTTTAATACATCGAGCTTAACTTTGCTGTAGTAGAATTGGAAGATGACGAGTTTAGGTAGCCAAGTCACACTTGCTCATTTATTAGTGATCGCATCCACACTCTGTGGTTGCACTTGTAGATCGGTGGTCTGCCACACCCACACAAGGTTTTGAGATACGTCCGTGCTCCGGGGACTTAAGTTATTTTATGGGCGGTCATCACACCTGCTTAAGGTTTGGAGATATGTCCGCGCTTTGGGGACTCCAGTTATTTCCATGGGTGGTCGGTCGCACCCGTTTTATATTTTGAACTTCATCCGCACTCTGCGGACTTAGAGTAAGTTGCGAATGGTCAGTTACGTCCATTTTTAATTCATACTTTGGCCCACGCTCCGGGGGCCCGGAGTTGTCTTAAGGGTAGTCGATTCGTACCCAATTTGAGTTTAAACTCCAATCCACATTTTTGGGATTTTGAGTTAACGGTGTTTATACTCCAGTCCATGCTATGGGGACTTAAAGTGAGTAGATGTTTTATACTTCGGTTCACAATCTAGGAACCCAGAGTTAGTTGATGTTTATACTCCAGTTCGCTCTCTAGGAATCCGCAGTTGTCCGATAGATGGTCAGCTACATCTTTTCAGGCGTTAGTATTTCGTTCTAACTCTGGGAACAACGGATCTTTTAGGATCGTGGATGGTCAACTCAAATCCACCCTGAGTTAACAAGCGAAGTCGTTAGATGGACGGGTCCATCCTCCTCGAACTTGGTTTGAATACGAGCGAAGTCATTAGGTGAATGGATCCACCCTCTTCAAAACCGCATTTGTAAGTTTATACTCCAGTTTTCCCTCTGGGAATATGGAGTTAGTTAGAGGATTGTCATGTATCAATCCTTCTTTAGCTTTAGCGTGATGACTTGCCCTCGTGATCGAGTTTCACTTAGCGAGTGACCTGTCGTATCACAGTCACTCCCTATTTGAATAAATCCCACCATATGGTGGAACTTAGCTCTTCGTGCATAGTGATGGTCGTATGACGCGTTTCAAAAAATCACTGCTCTGGCTCGAAGAGATTGCATTTTATTGCGGAAATAAGAAAATGTGGCAAAGTAAGTTGCCTTACTACAAATTCAAATTTCAAAATGCATAAACAAATTGCAAATGAAAAGTAGACTGAATAAATAAACAGAGCCTGTTATGCATAGTAGTGACAAAGACTTTCGCTGTTGCAGGCTCTCGGCAGAATAAGACCATTAACAGCCGATAATTTAAATATGCCATCTTCGAGCTTTTGTTCGAATACATACGGCCTTTCCCACGTTGGTTTCATGTGCGAAGGAACCGGGTAGATTCTTTTGAAGACGAGATCACTAAGTTCAAAGGTTCGGGGTCGGACCTTGGCATTATACAATCGGGCGACTTGACTTCGGTATGCGGCTGTCCTCAAGTCAGCCTCTTTTCGCTTCTCATCCAATAAATCTAGGGTTCGGCCAGTAAATAGCATTTGTCTTCGGATCATAATATGTCACACGATGAGAAGGTACTTCCATCTCGATCGGAATAACAGCTTCTGAACCGTAGGAAAGTGAAAATGGAGTATGGACGATTGCGGATTTGTAGGTTGTTCGGTAAGCCCATAAAGCCATAGGAAGTTCATCGACCCACTTGCCTTCGGCCTTCTCCAGTTTTTTTTCTTCAGAATGGGCTTTATAACTTTGTTAACAACTTCGACTTGCCCATTCGCTTGAGGGTGTGCCATTGCAGAGAATTTCTTCTGGATGTGGAATCGTTGACAGAAATTCTTGATTCAACACTGTTAATTTGGGTTCCGTTATCGGTGATGATGGTATGTAGGAGACCAAACCGACATATAATGTTGCGTACTACAAAGTTGATTACTTTCTTCATTGTGATTATAGCAAGGGGTTCGGCTTCAGACCACTTGGTAAAATAATCAACGATAACGATGGCGTACTTCGCACCACCTTTGGCTAGAGGTAGAGAACCGATGATGTCAATTCCCCATACGATAAACGACTATGGACTGACCATCTGAGTTATTTCTGTAGGTGGGGCTCTTGGAATTCGAGCATGCTTCTGACATCTGTCACATTTTCTGGCATAGTCTGATGCATTGCGATTTACAGTCGGCCAATAGTATCCGTAGCGGAGCACTTTCTTGGCAAGAGCTTGTCCCCCGGTGTGATCGCTACATTCTCCTTTGGGCACATCATGCAATACTCGTTTGATTTCATCATGAGCAATACACCGGAATAAAGGAACAGAGTACCATCTTCTATACATGACTCCATTCTGAATAGTGAATCGCGAAGATTTTCAAAGAACTTGTCTCTTTTCACTCCTGCGCTCTGGTAGGATCCCATGCTCGAGATAATTTCTGAACGGAGTCATCCTTGAACCTCAAATTACTAATATGTCTCCATTTGATCGATGCTCGAGGAAGATAACGTTTCCACGAGGATGAGTCCCATTTGCTGCGCTTCGCATGTACTAGCTAACTTCGCTAACGAGTCATCTTTTTGATTGCGCTCTCAGGGTATGCAGTAGATGGCATAATAATCGAACCGATTTAACATATCCTGAACCTGAGGAAGGTGAGCAGCCAGTCTTTGGTCTTTGGCCTGGTACTCCTCTCGAACTTAACTCACGACCAATTGCGAATCACGATAAATCTCCACAGCAATGATTCTTAAATCTCTAAAAAGTCTCAATCTGGCAAGCAGGGCTTCATATTAGGCTTTGTTGTTGGTCACACGGAAATTGAACTTTAAAGCATAGCATATAGATCAGCTTTCAGGAGTTTCAAGTACAACCCTGGCACCCGAGCAACGGTCATTTGATGCACCATCAGTATATAGCTTCCATATATACTTGGAAGATTCACTGGTTTCGGGCAAGTCCTCTGGGATAGTGAACTTAGCAATGAAATCTGCTAAGACTTGTCCTTGGAGAGCTCGCCTTGGAGTATGAGTAATATCAAACTGACTCAGCTCGATATTCCACTTGAGTAACCTACCAGATGTCTCAAGCCGTGTAATGACCTGTCGTAACGGCTGGTCGGTGTAGACAGTGATGGAATGAGCCTGGAAATACGGGAGGAGCTTCCTCGAGGCAATGACAGGACAGTAACCCAGCTTTTCCAACTTCGGATAGTTCCTCTCAGCTCCGGTCAGTCATTTGCTAATATAATATACTTATCGTTGTATTCGATCTTCCTCCCGAATTAGGGCAGCACTGATTGCGATCTTTGACACCGCCAGGTAAATGTATTATCTCTCATGATCAATGGGCTTTGATAGAATAGGTGGTGTGGAGAGGCATTGAATCAGTGCTTAGAATGCACCTTCATATTCCATAACCCATTCAAAGTTCGTTTCCCCTTTTCTGATCAGATTGAAGAAGGAAATGCATTTGTTAGTGGATTTTGAGATGAGCCTGCTCAGTGCTGCTACTTTCCCATTGAGGCTCTAGATTTTCCTTATAGTTCTTGGAGTCTTGAGATTTCTGATTGCCTAGATCTTTTCGGGATTGGCTTCGATTCCTTGACTGTTGACTATAAACCGAAGGAATTTTCCGAATGCGACCCTAAAGTGATATTTCAACAGGTTGAGCTTCATTTTATATTCTTGGAGGATGTTAAACATTGATTCCAGGTCTTTGATATAATCAGTGGAGAATTGTGACTTCACTAGCATGTCATCCACATATACCTCCATGGTTTTTCGATCTGGTTAGTGAATAGTCGATTAACTAACCGTGGTAAGTTGCCTCGGCTTTCTTGAGTTCGAAAGGCATAACTTTGTAGCAGTAAAGTCTCAAATCGGTTACGAAGCTAGTACACTCCTGCTCAGGTAAGTGCATGGGTATCTGGTTGTAGCCAGAATACGCATCCATGAAGTATAAGGGTTCATGTCCAACCGTTGAATCTACGAGCTGATCGCTTCGGTGGAGTAGAAAACTGTCTTTAGGGCAAGCTTTATTCAAGTCTGAGTAGTCAACACATGTTCTCCATTTCCCTTTAGGCTTTCGGACTAATACAGAATTGGACATCCATTCCGGGTATAATGCATCTCGAATAAATTCGTTTGATTTGAGCTTATCTACCTCTTCCTTAAGGGTGGAAAATCTTTTTGGATCCATACCACGCCTTTTTTACTTGACCGGGATATGCTGAGGGTCAATATTCAATGTGTAGCTCGCGATGTTTGGGGAGATTCCACACATGTCAAAATGTATCCAGGTAAACACGTCCAGGTTTGCCCATAGAAATTCAGACAATTCCTCTTTCATCTATTGGCCTTGCTAAGATCCAATCTTTATAATTTTAGAATCATCATTATTGTCGATCGGAACATCGATCTTCAGTTCGGTTGGAGAAGCTTGACTGTCTTTACTTTCGATATCTCTCGCGTCAAGATCCCTTGGGAATTGGTTGGGTGCCCGGGCCTAGGCCCAAGCATTAGTTGTCAATTCTCAACAAAGTGGATGCAGAGAGATTCCTCTATGCCCTTTCCTTTTTCCTTTCGCTGCATCTCTCACAGCTCGACAACATAACAGGCTCGTCCAGCAGTCTGGTCTCCCTGGATGACTCCAACTCCATTGCCGGTAGGGAACCTTAAAGTCAAACACCAAGGGGCAATGGCATCCCTTAATTAAGCTAGGGTCGGTCGGCCCAAGAAAGCATTATATGGCAAGTCTATATCAAATACAACAAACTGTAATATTCGAACTCTCCGACATTCTCCAATTCCCAACTACACCGGTAGTTCCACCACTCCAGCGGGTATAGTTACGCTCCCATTGAAGCAATGTATTCAAGACTGACAAGGCTTTAAGTCTTTTGTTTCCATCTTCATCTGATTATAGGCTCGCTTGAGTAGTATATTCACAGAACTTCAACTGTTTACTAAGATCCCCTTCATCCAAGCTGGATCTACCTGAGCTGAAATGACAAGTGGATCAATAGTTGGGGCTTTGACCCTATTGGCATCCCTGTCTCGAAATACGATGTCATCTGTCATCGTTTTCTGTTGCTTGACCGAAAACCCGTCTTCCAAACTACTAGAACATTCGAAGCTCGCGTGCCTAATAGAACTGGCATACGACTCCATTTCCTTCCTGCTTCGGTCTACTGGATAAGGACCGCCACTAATAGTATTTATCACTAACCTCCCGTTGGTACGGTCGGGTTCCTCCTGTCTCACCTGATTTGGTATATGGTTCTGATTCGATGGGCCCGCTCCTCCTGACTGCGGCGCCCGCACAAACTGGTCCAGCTTCCTCTCAGATATCAACTTCTCGATGAGATCCTGCAAATGACGGCACTCATTTGTGTTATGGCCATAGCTATTGTGGAATCTACAAAACTTCCCTGTTTGAATCTGTTTTTCCATTGATTGTTTCGGAGCAGGTTTCTTATACTGAATAGTATTGCAGGTCTATAAATACACATTTTCCAGCAATGTATTTAAAGGAGTATAATTATTAAACATAGGAGCCCTATGTCGTGGCCCATGATTCTGATCCCGTTTTCTGTTTTGATTTCCATTGCCTTTTTGTTGATTCTCTTTATTCTGTATGTTCAGTTGTACCTTGCTAGAACTCTCCCCTGTTTATTTAATAGCGAAATTGCTTTGCATTCCTTCTACATTAGGTCCTGCATCATCCTTCTTCCTAGACTATTTCGCATCCTCTCTTCTCAAGAACTGTGCTGCCTTGGAATAGAAATGGTCCAATGACGCAGGAGGTTTTGGCCAACCAATTGTCGAATTCAAAATTGGGATCGATCGCTTTAGTTAATGCCATCAGAATTGAATTATCATTGGGATTACTAATCTCAGTTCATGCTGCGTGAAACCTCTCCAAATAGCATCTAAGTGTCTCTCTAGGGGCTTGAGTGACACTAGATAAGGTATTAATATCTTTTGGCCTTGTGACATGCATGAGGAAATATTCAACAAACTTTGTTGCTAATTGATCAAAACACGAGATAGATCTAGGTGGTAAATGAGTAAACCACATAGTTGCTATGCCTTTAGGGAAATCGGGAAACCTCAGCACTTAACTGCATCATCGGCTCGTGCAGCATTTATCAACCATTCGTACTTTAAGATATGCTGATTAGGATCAGAGCTCCCTTCATAGACGGGAGTTGGCATCCTGAATCACCGAGGTAGTTCAGCGTAGAATATATCATCAATGAAAGGGGTATGACTCTGAAAGATTCCCCAGTCGTCGTTGGCGAGACCCTGACTTTCATGGATCATCCGACGGATCATCTTTGGGATAGCTGGCATCTGAATGTTTTGGACATGCTGAGCCAAGGTGTGGTTGGGTTCCACAATGCAAGGATGGTCCGGATGCGGTCGATGGCCCATGTCTCGCCTCCTTGGTTCTAGATCTTCTAGGACATAGGATCCTGGAGTATATTCACGTTGGCGATGGTTTGGATCCGTTCGGTTTCTGGCATCAACTCCTAAATCAATGGAAACAGTGGTAGTGCGATCGTCAGTAGTATGATAAGGAACAGTACCTCCTCGGGAGGAGGGTCCAGTCTGATGGTTAGTTGATAGGCCGACCCTCAGTTACCGAAGACTCAAGGTGCGCTGCTGTCCAATAGCTTGTGTATAGCATCCGTCCAGTCATGGATGCATGGATTTATGGTGGTAGTCAGAAGAGGCTGAACTCTCGGTGGATGAATAAGAAGCCTGATCCCTTTGGGATCTCCTTTGTCTTTGACGATTTAGTTGGTTGGTGAATTCCGCATTGGCACGGAGTTTCTGAGTAAGCTACTAGCAACTTTGCATCAGTTCTTGCATTAGCAATTGAAATTCTTCCCTGGTGACGGAGCCTCGTGGATCTAAAGGTCCAGCAGCATTCTGATCGATAGGAGGAAGTTGTGCGAGATTCTGTCAGTCCCCTCCTTCTGGATCTACAGGAGTTGAAGTAGTCCTAGTATTAACCATGATGGATAGTGACGCTCTTTCTTAGACTTGGTGCAAATCTGAATAGGATGGAAGAGCTTTAGACTTGAAATTTGGATCTTCTCCTTGGATTCTTGCAATCCGATACCGACAGTAGATCCAATGAGCAGGAGAAAAACTGGGTTCTTCCAGTGAAAGCACCTAAGTGTTTGCATCAAAATTGGATATAACACTCTTTGGATGTGTTTGAAGAGATAAAATTAAGAATTTAAATGGAAAAAGAGAAAGATCTAACAAACACACCAATTAATAAACAAGTAAATGCACAGAAACATGCAGACTTAGAGTGGTTCGGCGTATGGCCTACGTCCACTATGAAATGATTAATTTTGATTAACTTTTGCTTGCTGAGTACAATGAGTTGCAACAGTAGAATTTGAGTACAACAGTGATTTCAGCAGAGTCTGGATGTAGAAGAGCCAAAAGTCCTTTTTCAGTAGTAACTGGGCTGCTATTTATAGACGTAGGCAGCAAATATCTTGCTCAAATCTCAGAAGACTTCTTCTCTTACGTGGGTGGGTCCACGCGATCGATCCTGATTGTTTGGAGTTGATCCATGATCGATACGAACGCAATTCATATTTATCAAGAGTTAGCCCAATCGAGTCGAGATGAATCACGAACATTCCCAAGGTGGTACATAAGCTCCTATGAAAATTTGGTAGCATTTGGACATGTAGATTTTGAGTTATGATTGGTGCGAGCTTGGATTCATTGAAGGCTGGTGAGTTCGCATCGCTCCTCTTCGCATCGATCTGTTCGTATCGCTTCTGGGTACGTGCTTGCTAGCTGACGTGGCGCTTGCTTTTAGGATTGATCCACTTTTTATGTCGATTGATCGAGTCTCTTCGATGGATGCGCCTTTTCGTATTGACCCGTCTTGGTCTTCTTCGTATCGCTCGGCTGCACCTCACTTCATATCGATAGCATTGTGACCACTTCGCATCGGTAATCTCCATTCCAATTCGTATCGATATAAACTGGTTTTGTATTGATGCCTATTAAATGTTGTTTAATATCGATCATTGACCAATCGATACGAACTAGGCAATTCAGAAGCGATACAAAATCTCTTCAGGCGATGGATATGAAATAAAGCGGATGCAAGGGATACGAAGTGGGATAGGTATGATGGATACAAAATGGTGTTCCATGGATGGAATGAGTCCAATTCCGATGGATACGAAGGAGGCCGCTGTTGATGGATGCGTTCGAGGATGGATACAGAGATCGTTATCGCGGATGGATTCGAACAAAACCGATGCGAAGGAGATGGACTGATGGATATAAATGAGTTGATTTTCTTGGCTTGCATCGATCACATCTTGAGATTATTAACTCGGATTGGCTCGAAATTTTGAATGTTGGCTTCCATGACTTTTCTTCTCATGTCATATCAATTGTAGCTTGATCCGGACTCGGGCAAAATTTACCGGTATCCATAGCGAACCTGTGTGTTACCATTTTCTAGGATAAACTGTCTTTGATTTCCAGTTAATTTCTTGGTATCACTGCCTTGCTAAAAGGCGGAATAAAGTTTGCCCCCCCAAAGTATGTCTTGCGAAGACTTGACTTGCTTTGAAAATCTCTAATCTTCATTTTGAAAAGTTCTATTTGACTTGTTGAATGGTGGTTGTCTTTTCGTCGAAAGGTATAACCTTCTACCGACCTTCAGTAACATAAATAATGAATTATTGACTGCCAATTGTTGTATTGCACACTGTTGTAACTGAGCATTGAACGATAGCAAACTGTTTTTTGTTGTTGTTATTGTCACCAGATGAACATTCACTTCTTGTGAATTTTAAAAATTGAATATTAGTCTGCCATACATGTATGTATGTTAGTCTGACTCTCGCTAACGTTCGCACGTTCACGAGTCATACTCGGTTTTCTTGCATCGAATTCCGTATCGATCCTCTCCTAAATTGATGTGAAATTCAAGCCGGCTTGACGGTTATTTTGGAGTTTCTCTTCGCATGATCCTCTCCTGGATCGAGTTTAAATGTTTGAACGCATGCTTTGTATCGATGGCCACCGATACGAACATGATGGTTTCTTTGGATGCTTCGTGTCAATGGATACAGAGCTTTTATGTTCCTCGAATAGGTGGTTATAACAATGACATTTCATATCGAGGGAGCTGAGCAGTGTAAATGAGACTCTTTTATGTGTTTCGTATCGATGAAATTCGCACTAATGGATACGTAATGAATGTTTCATATCGATGGAGTCATGTGGTTCCAGTGCAACCTTGCTGCTCTTTTCGTATCGATGCACCTTCATGGGTTCGAATAGTTCAAATGTGCTTTGTCTTTGTTGCGTGTTATATGGATTCGAATTGCTTCATCTCAGATCAGTTGTGAATGGATACGATGGTAGTTACCGAGCCAATGGCCAATGGATATGAACAGGTCATTTCATATCGGTTACACTTCTTTATTTAGTCTGTTCATACTGGAAGACGAATCGGCATCTACCCAACATATATATATATATATATGCAATTTTACAGTTAGAAAAATTTTACAGTTAGAAAATTTTTACTTGCTCATTCTTCCATCATCCTTCGTATCGATATAGAGACCAAGAAAAAGAACCGTTCGTCTCCAGATTGAAAAACTCATTAATTCCTCAAACTGACCGCTTAAGCTTGGTAATTAACCAATCAAAACCACTCTAAAATGATGAGACTCGAGTTCTGTGCCATTCCTCTCGTACTCGCGGCTGATTCTGGTTGTGAGGAGGCCGTAGGTGGGATAGAGAAAGGTCGAGGAATGAGGAGATGGAGTTTGGGTCGATTGGAGAAGAAGAAATCTGGGAGCTATCGTATCGACGATAGATGAAGGACGAGTTCATATCGATCCAAAAGTAAGATGACTTCGTATCGGTTGGCAGATCTGCTTCATATCGATGGAAAGTGAGTACTCGCATCGATCGATTGATGATTGATGCTCGTATCGATCCAGGGTGATCGATACGTAGTTTTGGGTTGGCGATCGATACGAAAGTGCTGTTGTCGATTGATACGAGAATATTGCATCAATACGAAATAACTTTTGGATGATCGATATGAAGGGGCATACCATGAGCGACATGAATTGTCGTTTTCATGATCGATACGAATTGTGTTCCTAGTGGTCGATCTGAGTCCAAACTTCGATGAATACGAAACTCATACACACTCGACTTTTGACTCCAACGAGCTTCTGCCCTGCATATCTAGACTTAACCTTTCTCACTGCATACTTGACTGCCCTTCGAAGCTCGTTGATGGAACTGTAACTTGAAAAATTTTAATAAATTTTAACTCGGATTGGTCTCTGAAGTCTGGATGGCACGGTTGTGACGGTCAACGACGACGGTCGCTCCAGTTGAATTTCGAAATCTTGTCGTTTAGACATTTTTCCAAAATCCGTAAAATTTCTTAATTATTATATAGCACTGCACTGCATAATGCATCCATGCACTTCACGTTGGAGAACACACATGCTTATTATCATCTAATGATGGTTTTTACCGATTTGATTAGTTATTGAACCTAGAAGTCCGCAACAACATGGGGCTCAAAGTCCACTTCCCTTAACAATAGAGATGCCGGCCATTGTGGCCAAAGTCGTAGGTCCAGCTCCGGACGAGTTGCCAGGAGCAATTCTTATTGTGAATCCACAAGATTTTGTTCCATCCAATATCTCCAAAGATATGTTGGGATGAATATGCTTAAGACATGGTCTACCTTTAGACGACGTTCTGCTACTTGGACCGAGTGACAGGCCACACACTCCTCTAGAAGGATTCATCGCCCTTAATAGACACTCATGTACAGCTGGGACTTTTCCTCTGTTCAACCAGTACATTTGAGAAGTGTTAGCCTTCTTTAGAATCTCTCCATCGCAATTACATCCAAATGGGTATGCACTGCTGAATAGTTTATTCATTATTTTCATGAAACATCTCTTTCGACCCCCTACCTCGGAAGAAGTTAGATACTTGTATAATGTCAAGAGTCGGGGAGACAATCCTTCATTCACGTTTCTAGAGGCAGTCAGGAATTACCAAGTGGTGACTGGATCCTTGACCAGGCTTAAGTAAAGAAAATAAAGAAATTCTAAGGATGTGTCCTGCTATATGATACCAAAGGTAATAGCTGAGAGCCAAGGCGAAGGAACATACGGTGGTGATGGAAGAATAATAGATAGAAGAGGTGATTTTCGAGAATTAGTTGTGAGGCTCTGCATGAAGATAAAATGAAACTAAAATATAAAGCAGGCTTCCCTAGATGCAACTGTGGATGGTGATTACTGAGACCTACTAACTTTCGTTGTAAAGCTAATATCATAATTTTTTGAATTCTGAAGGAGAGAGTTATGCTAAGGGTTTAATAGTCAAAGATAATTTTGGGACTCAAGGTTGCTTTATGAATAGCTAAGGTTAAACTTAATAAATGAATGATTAGGTGGAGTATTCAGTAGATGTAAGACCTATTGTGACAACCAAGAACCGAAAGCGCAAGTGTAATGCTTGTGTGTCAACCAAAACACAAAAACATTGATGTAAGGCTTCTATGGCAACCAAACCCGAAATGATCGGCGCAAGGCCTAAAGTGGAAAATGCAATCAAAAATGTTGGAATGAGACCTAACATGACATCCAAAATACAAAAAGCGATTGGTTTAAGGCATGGTAGGGCGACCAAAGCAGAATTTAGTAGATGGTGTCAGGCTTGATGTGGCAGCCAAGAATCGAAAACGTGGATGTAAGAACCGAAACTGCAATTGTATTATATTGCAGCGCTGTTCAAGGTAATGTACTTAGCATTTGGTTGAATCAGCAACTACTTGTTATTTGGAACATTTCCAACTTAAAGTTCTTAATTTAAGATCGAACATGAATTTGGGATTGACATACTATACTCGATATTGTTTATGAAGTTTGATTCTACGCACTATATCAGTAAGGAGTTCATTGTTTCTATAAACATTTCTCTAGTATTTCGTAAATACTTAAGAAAACTATATATTATTGTTAAGTGATCTTAATTTGGATTTTATACTTGATTTATATATCAAATACATAAAAAAAATGCAATATCGTAGACAATGTTTATGATAATTCATATTGTTAATGTATAAGGAATCCATCTTACATGCTCCACATTAAATATTTTGATATGGTGTCTATGTATATCTTTGGGACATTCACAATATCCTTTTATACCGATTATAATAGGTTTCATCTCAAATCCAATATCGAGAATCAAACAATCAAACCAAAATGACTTTAACATGAGTACATCGTTAACAATATTAAGTTTGTTGTTTACTTATAGTTTTGAAATATTTTAGTACCTTTATAGTCGTTTATACCAAAAATGGTCACAAATACCCAAGAGTGGAATAATAGAGAAATAAATGAAGAGTAATTCAAATTAAAAAGAGGAGATAAGTGGCTATGCAATCAGAGTAAAGCAATAATAGAAATATAAGGATTTATAGTGGTTCGACATTGTGTGCTTACGTCCACTTTGAAGAATTCTCTTCGTTGATCACTTGTAAATCTGATTACAATAGAAGAATAGTGATAACACCTAATTACAATGGAGTCTAGAGTAACAACGAGCGTCCCCCCGTCAAATGAAGAGTAAAGTCTATATTAAATTTTTAATAGGTTGAGACGACGAAATATCTCGCTGGAATTTCGACAGAAGGCTCTCTGGATATGTAGGGACCCACCAGAACGATCGCATATGCTAATTCTTCATTTTGAACGATCGAGATCGATCGTTACTTTTAGCTCTGATTGATGTGCGATGTTTATGGTGGCCTGTCCATGTCTCTGGACCTTGCTCTCAAAGTTTGGTATCATTTGATTTGTGGTTTGTGAGATATCAACCAATCTTAGTCGAATATGGATGTTCTACTGATTCCATAAGATCGTTCATGAACGATTAATTTTTTTTCTAATTTTTGTGAGTTTTGACCTGTGACCGTTTTTGTGGACTCTACTCTTCAATATATTAATGCTTTGAAAGTTTCAAGTGTGTTGGACTTGCAGATTTTTAGATATCGATCGATCATCGTCGATTTATGCTGTTTTACGGATCGTTCCTGATCGATCCATATAGATTCTTCTTTTGTCCACAACTCAAGCATCGAAATTGGATTGACTTTAAATCTAAAATGTAGCCTTTCGGGGCCTTCCTTATCACTTGTTACTGATTGCACCTTGATTGGGACTCGATCATAATCCGCTCAACCCTTGTCCATTGTATATAACTGATCCCCAAGACCGGTAACCATTTGTTTTCAGCCAAGTCTTCGATTTCATGGCCTTGCCAAAAGGTGGGATAACATTTTTCCCCTAAAGTACATCCTATTTTAACATGACGTGTTTGAATCATTGCATGCTTCTATTGTCGGAAAGAGTTCCATCCAGTTCATTGCATAGCCCTTTCATTGAGTTGCTTCTTCACTGATAGTCATATCCCTTTCTGTTTATCATTATTGTTGATCGATTTCCAATAGTATAAATACCGAATCTGTCGAAGATTATCATGTTTTTGTTTTCGATGATTATCAAGCTCTAAAAATCTGATTTAAACTCTTCACCAGTTGACTTCAGGTGAGAATTCAATTTCTGTCGATTTAAAAAAAAATAGAATTTTAAAACATACACTAGTATGTATACATGTTTATGCCTAACCCCCGATCGCTATTTCACGTCTATGGGTCTTTGTCAAGTTATAAAGTTTTTTTTATGATCTTACCCGATCATTATCGGATATAGAAAAATTTTAGATCGTTTAAAATGATCGTTTCATAACAATCGGTGCAAAAATGATCGTAACATTTGTACTTAAGGAACGATCGGTTCCATTCTTGGGCCATAAAAAATTGGCCTACCTCTCCATATAAAAGCGTCTCCACATAGCCACTTTCATTTCCTTCTCTTTATTTCGTATCGTTCCAACTTTAACTAGAAAAGAAAACAAGTTGCTCTCATCTTTTCCTCCGTCGTTCCAAGCAATGACTCGAATTCCTGAGCCAAGAAATCAAACCTACTCCATATTAACTATTATTGCATTTGTCCATTCAGATCTCACATAGATCCAAATTCGAATCGATTTGCTTCTTCAAATTCTGATTTAAGTAGGTTGGATTTTGGGTTTTATTGATTATGTGGTGTTCTATTCGATCCATAGAGTGAGTAGCAGTTGGAGGAGATGGAAGCTTCAACCGATCATTTTTAGGGAAGATGGAGTAGCTGTCTTGATGTAGGATGATTGTTCTTGGACGATCAGTTAAGTTTCTGGACTTAGTGAATTTTAAAGGAGATGGATTGATTTGCTGCACGTTCAAAGATATGATGCAATGCCAATGATCGATCTATGATGATGTTGATTCGAATGGTCGACTGAACGTAGAATATGAACGATCAGATGAAGCGATGGAGCGAATGATCAATAAAAGGAGGTGAAGTGGAAAAACGATCTTATAGGATGGTTGAGATGAACGATTAGTTCGAGATTAACGATCAATTGGTTGGGATTTGGCTCGGTTATTGATGATCGTTATAGTACGATCGTTTATACGCGATCATTCTGGAATTATCGGCTATGTCTTGGTGGATGGATTGATTATCAGCAACTAATTTTTAAAATGGAACTTGAGCATATTAACATAGACTTCAAAATAAGCTTCGGCTTTTACACTTGAGTGGACACTTAGATTTGCAAATGACTCAAAATGCATATTCGAAAATTCATGACATGTTTGAACTACGATGTGAACCAATGTGTAATACCCTTGATTTTTGATAACATTATCTAGGATATTTAGTTATATAAAATAAATAAAATAATGTGTTGATAAGAGCACCGAGATTTGACTTAATTAAAGTAGCCTTGCCTTTTTAACTAATAAATTAAATGAAGTGTTCTAAAATGAATTAGAGGAGGGGTATTATGGGAAAGAGGCCACTCATATATCATCTTTCTTAGGTCATGTATTTCAAAACACCCGTTCACTATTATTTTCTAAAAATTAAAAGCTTGACCGACCACCATTAACGAAGGAAGAAGAAGAGGAAACAAAAGAAAATCTTAAGGAAAGCAAACTCAAATCAAACTCATTCAAATCTCAAGCTCCTTAATCAATAAAGCAAAAGGTGAATAATGTTTACATTTCTAAATTTCTATGGTTTCGATTTTAAAGTCAGTTCTGAATGATTTTGCAAAGGTTTGCCATGTTTTTGAAAGATAAAATGATATATACACACACCTTGATGATTTACGTATGTTCATATAGATTTTATGACATGTTTTGAATAAAACCTTATTAAATGACATCTATAAGCCTTGCGAATTTTTATGATGATCTAAAAAGTTATTTTAGAGATGTGTTTCAATTTTCAGAATTTTTTGAATTTTTGTGGAATTTTTATGAATTTTTTAAGGAATAAAAGATTAATTTGAATTATAAAATTAGGTACGGAAAAAAATTAAATATAGTTTGGATTTGAAAATTTTATAGGTTGAAGAGAACATATTATTTGATTTTTTGTAATTTTTCCAGAATTTCTGAAGGTGGTTTATTAGTTATATAAAATTATTTAAGGTATGAGACTTAAATGTTCTATATAATTATAAAGGAGAAATGGGCTTTTTTAAAATTATTCAAATTTCAAAATAAGGGAAGTCGACAGCATTTTCGAATATAAAATTCTACCAACTAATCAAATTTAGATAATAAGCAAGGTGTGGTACAAAAGAACTATTTTAATGAACAAAAAATAGTTTCTCTTCTATTTCAACCCTTCGGTGGAGCTTCTGCCTTCATTCAATACCTTCCGACAAGGTCGAAAGGTATCAAACCTTTCAGCTAGGTCAAATACCAAGGCATATGGCATCGAGCAACTGGTACGTAGTGAATCGAAAGAGGTCGGAAGGTTTAGGGACGAAAGGTTAGAGCTCTCGAAGAAGATGAAACCTTGTTTTGGTTTTAAATAAAATACACCTGCCAGCTTTCGATCAAGAGCTTTCAACATTGTCAAATGGTTTAAAAGAAAAAGGTCTCGATTGGTTTGCTTTCTTGTTTTAAATGAAACCTTTCGATAAGGTCGAAATGTATAACTTCCGACAAGACCGAAAGCTTAGTTGCCGCTTCCTAACCATCTGACACAGATGGAGTCAAAGGTTATCTTTTGTTTTATAAAAACTTACAACCTCTCTACATTTTTGAAGGATTGGTTCTAACACCAACACTTCATTGTTTTTTAATGGTTTCGAAAGGGTTTGTAAAGGTTTCAAAGCAGTCGCTTTTGACTCCAATGTTTTTCTGATCCTTTTGCATACTCCAAATGTTTCAAGTCAAAACATTTTAAAGGTTTCAAAGTAGTTAACTTTGAAGGGTTTCGAAAGGTTTCCACTGATTTTAAATTGAAACCAATGTCTTCGAAAGGTTTTGAGTTACATTGCTTTCGAAAGGTTTATTGAATAGCGGAGGTACCCCAATCTTTCGACAAAGTTGAAATGTGAAACCTTTCGACTAGATTGAAGAGAAAACTTCCGACAAAGTCGAAAGGTATGGTTTTGCAATGTCTTCGAAAGGCTAAAGTTTAAAGGATTTAAAATGTGGATGTCATATGTTTTGAAGTTTGTAAAAGGAAGGCTTTTGAATGGTTTAAGAGGAGTTGCCTTCAATGATTTTGAAAGGTTTATTAAAAGATATGAAGGAGTTACCTTCAATACTCTCGAAGAGTTTTATAAATGGTTTTGAAGGAGTTATCTTCTGTGTTTTCGAAATGTTGTTTAAATGTTTTAAACAAAGGTTTCGAATATAAGTACTAGGCAAATAGCCTAAGTGTTTTAAGTTATAAAGGACTTTAACTTACTTTAAAAGATAGACAATCCTTATTGAATATCATCATCATTATTTTGAGTAAAGTATATATAATATGGAAAAAATAGCTTTAAGTAAAGCTAAAGATATATCTTCCTTATATATATATAATTTGACAAATTAAATCATTTTGAAAAGGTTTCAAGGAAAGTTTAAAGAGCAGTTAGCTCAGACATTGTAGAGCAGCTAGCTCAGATATTTTGAAGGGTAGTTTATTAAAAAAAATTCGGACAGCCAGCTAATTTTAAATTCGGACAGTCAATCCATTTTATGGGCAGTCAGCCTAGAAGGAGGTTAGTCCAGAAAGAGCAGTCAGCTCTGAGATGAATAGATAGTTCATTTATTAGCGTAACGGATCTTGCTAAAATTTTAAGGACAGTTAGTCCACTCTTTTTTACTTGTTTTGGACAGATAGCCCATTATCTAGCATAAAAGATACTGCTATTTGGTATAACCAGTTTTAGAACAGATGATCTAGGAAAGAGGAGATAGTTTAGATTTAGACAGATCTGTTTTAGTATAATGGATATTGCTATATTATTAAAATATATTTATTAACCAGTTTGGTTGTAGGAAAGGATTTGCAAAATATATGTTTTGAAAAGAGATATTAGTGAGAGGAAACCTGTTCTGCTAAGCGGCATGGTCTCACTAGTTATCAGTAAACAGAGATGTAACAGATATTATTCATACCAGGCTTTAAGTATGACTCAAAGTTTTTGTTCTCCTTAAATTCTCGGGTGCTTAAAATTTGATTTGAATAGGCTGAGGGTTTAGGTTTTAGCAGATTTTGGTGAATAAAGCATTCGAAGACGAGCGATGACTGATAAATAGCTAGTTTTGGGATTCTGTTTTAAATTTTTTTCTGCTGTGTATTTAAGACAATTATGTCTATATTACTTTTATTATCCAAGGAGGCATATTCATATGTCACTCTTAGCGTATTCCTGCAAATTATATTTGATCAATGCCTCGGATTACGTTTGGTATTTTTATAACTTGGATATAATATTTTTGAAATACAATCACCGAAACTATTGTTTTTTTGGAAACCTGTGATTTTCTTCATATTCAAGTGCTTTTGATATTATGGATACCATTAACATTGCCGTATTTTTTCACCAGAAGTTAATAATGTGGATGACTGCAACATCCATAGTACTTAGCTTTTGGCCTGCAGATGTGGGATGTTACAGCTTGGTATCAGAGCATAGGTTTTTGAAAAATTTAACTAAAAGATTGGTTTTGGAAACAAAAATCCGAGGAAACTAGAGTTAGATTTGGGGTTGGGTTAATACTATGGTAACGTACTTGTGTTTGTTATATATAAGTATACGCTTTATCTCCATTCATCTATCTTTGATTCGGTTATCTTTTTGTATCTCATGAGGTTTGAATAGAGATATGGATGGAAGAAGAAGCATAGTTAACCAAGTAGGGGGAAGCACCAAAAGGAACGCCGGACCTAATGCAGGGAGAGGCCGAGGTTAGGTAGAGAATGTTAGTGCTGAAGTCCTGCAGGTCAGAATGGAAGCCATGTATCAGTTTTTCAGGAATATGATGTTGGCAGGAGTTGCAGTCGGAGTGGTAGGAGGAAATGTCGCAGGAGCAAGGGTTCTAAAAGTTCGATTAGTTAATCATTTCGCTTAGATGAACGGTGATTATGTGAAGCTAGGAGGGAAGTCATTTATAGGAACGGAGGATGCCATTTAAATGGAGAATTTGTTGTTGCATTGTGAAAGGATTTTTGTCGATTTAGGGATCAATGACGAGCAGAAGAGGTGGTTGGCTTCCAGGCAGCTTCAAGGGACCGCATTGTTCTAGTGGAACAGTGTAACACTGATAGTTGATGAGGAGACTGTAACCTAGAAGGATTTCAGGAGGATATTTCAGGAGAGGTTTATGTTAGTAATGGCACAGTCAGCTTTGATTAGGCAATTTGTTGAGCCGGTACAGAGAGAGATGTCTGTTGCTAAGTATGCCAAGAAGTTCGAAGAGTTCCCTTGGTATGGATATGCTTTTGTAGATACCGTGTTGAAATGGAATGAGAAGTTTATCAGAGGATTGAAGCTAGAATTGGCTAGTGCTACTTTGCCTCATCTTAGAGGTCTTCCTGACATTGTTATAGAAATGGCTTTGCGACAGGAAGAAGCCTTTGAGTTTCTAGAGAAGAGCATGGAAAAAGTGGTCCAAGTTGGATAGAGCCAGAAGAGGAAATTCATTCGCAAGAAAGGCGCTCTTAAGGGTGAAGTAGCCAAGAAACCGAAGTCTGAAGTTGTCTGCTATTAATGCGACAAGAAATGGCACTTTGCTAATGAGTGTCGCTCAAGAAAAGCGAAGGAGATGGCTAAGGGGAAGAATGCCAGGTCTTTCAATTGTTACCAGATAGGCCATTATAAGAAGCAGTGCAAGGAGCCCATTAGAGATGGTAAAGGCAAGGTGTATGCATTGGAGACTGTCGCTTCCAATCCAATAGCACATGCTAAGGGAAAGTCAATTCTTGGGGAATGATTCAGATTCATGGTATGTTTGTTACCATTTTTTTTGATATTAGTGCATCGTATTCTTTTATATCTATCATGGTTTTAAATCTCCTGTATCTCGCCCGAGATCTCATTTTCACACTTAAACGAGACGAGACATCAAATCTCCTCCATATCTCTCTCGACATTCATCTCATCCGAGATATTCAAATCTCACCCGATATATGGATCAAAATCTCAATCCGAGATCTCACCCGAAGTTATACATTTTTCTTATTTTCCATAATAATTTTTATTTTCATGTTGATTCAAAAATAAACTACTTAATCCAATTATAATTTACAAACTTCTTGAACATATTCTTTACTTTTTATCTTAATGAGTCATAGCGAAAGGTTTCACTTCTTTATTACGTTCAAATAAAAGGATACTATTCAATCATTACCAAATCATTTAAGCTAATAAAGCTACTACTCTTCTAAAAATATTTCTTTTTCCATGTAAATCAAGCATGTTACCATTTTTATTTTTACTAAGAAAGTTATAATCGTTAAATAAATTTTTGACACATCAATTTTAAACACATAAGTACATCCGAGATATTCCCGAGATACATTATAAGACCCGAGATGTCAATCCGAGATGTACACCCGATACGTACTCATCTCGTCCGAGATCTCTCCCGATACGAGATAACTTATGTAAAAATTCCGAGACGAAACGTGACCGAAATCCGATATTTAAAACCTTGATACCTATATGTTTGATAGATAAGCTTAACCTTGAACCCATATATTTAGTTACTTTCTTACGAGTTGCGAATCCATAGGAGGGTATGCAACTCTAAGGTTGAGGTGTGACCAGTTTAAGCTTGACCTGTAGGTCATACTTTTGAGTGCAGTTCGCAGGTGTTTGATTTTGTGGATTTTGGGATCTTCCTAGATATGGCTTGGTTAAGTGAGTATGTTGCTAAGATTTTTGCCACAGTAGGAAGATATCTCTTTTTCACCTGGATTGTAGCGATCAGATTATTTTCACCATAGGAGGTTCTAGTGGTGCAGTGTTTGTTTTGTTGGATGCATTGGATATAGATGATGAGTTGAGCCGAGTTTGCATGGTTAGAGAATTCGTAGATGTGTTTGAGCATGTAGTTGGATTTCCATCGAAATGAGCTATTGAGTTTCGAATAGATTTGGTTCTGGGAGCAGAACCAATGAATAGATCGCTAAGCAAGATGACCCCTTCAGAGATGAGGGAGTTGAAGGTGCAGTTGGTGGACTTAGAGCAGTTCGCCATGGGTTGCAGCGGTAGTGTTTGCTAAGAAGCCGGAAGGATCATTGAGGCTATGTATCGATTATCGTAAGTTGAATGAAAGGACGATAAAGAATCGATGTCCATTGACTAGGATTGATGATTTGTTCGATGTGCTAAGTGAAGCAAAGGTATTTTCTCAGTTGGATTTGGTAGTGGGTTTCCATCATCTCAGAGTAGCAGATGATAGGATACCTTTGATGGCATTAAGGATTAGATATGGATCGTACGAATGGTTAGTTATGCCGTTCGGACTGATGAATGCCCCAACTTTCTTTATGGATTTGATGAACCGGATTTTCTGAGAGCACTTGAATAGGTTCGTGCTGGTTTTCATAGATGATATCTTGATTTATTCTCTGGATGGAAGAGAGCATGCAGTTCACCTTAGAGTGGTGCTTGAGACGTGGAGGCAGCATCACTTGAAAGCGAAGTTTTCAAAGTGTCACTTCTGGAATAAGGAGGTGAGTTTCTTAGTCATGTCATCTCATAGTTAGGGTTATTAGTAGATCCGACTAAGATCGAGGCAGTGAATAGTTGGAAGAGACCCGAGATAGTAACTGAGATTAAGAGTTTTCTTGGGTTGGCTGGTTATTATCGAAAATTCATTAAAGGTTTCTCATGGAGAGCAGCACCGATGACCAGGCTGACGGGGGAAGGATGTGAAGTTTGTATGGACCGATAAGTGTGAGAAAGGATTCCAGAGTTTGAAACACTTATTGACCCATGCACTTGTGTTGGTAGTTCCAAAGGGGAATCAGGACTTGGTAGTTTATACTGATGCGTTGGAACATGATTAGGAGCTGTGTTGATACAAAGAGGTAAAGTGATTGCCTATGCTTCTAGACAGCTTAGACCACATGTGGTTAGATATCCAACACATGATTTAGAGTTGGCTGTTGTGATTTTTGCTTTGAAGGTGTGGAGTCATTATCTTTTGGGAGAAAGGTTTGAGTTGTTTAGAGATCATAAATCGCTAAAGTATTTGTTTTCTCAAAAGGAGCTAAACATGAGGCTTCAAAGATGGTTAGAATTCATAGCCGTTTATGATTTTGGGATTGAGTACATACCAGGGAAATGCAACTGGGTTGCAGATGCACTTTGCAGGAAACATCAAAATGCAGTGTTGGCAATGATGGCTGAGTGGAAAGACGTAGAAGCATTAGCAGATTGCAAAGTGTAGTGGAGATCTAAGGCAGGGTCTAGTGGTAATACAGTTGTATTGTCTTGTTTAGAAGTTCGACCAGTTTTGATCGAACGGATTGCTTTGAAGCAGATAGAGGATCCAGTGTTAGCCGAACGGATCAATAAGCTAAAGGAAGGAACCAAGAGAGATGACTTGAAAGATTTCATTCTTGATCAGAATGGGTGGTTGAGAAAGAAACGAAGATTATGTGTTCCGAGTGTAGGAAACTTAAGAAATGAAGTCTTAGATGAATGCCATCATTCGAAGTTCACTATACATCCTGGAGGTACCAAGATGTATTAGGATATGGAGAGGAGTTTCTTCAGGGAAGGAATGAAGCGAGATATTAGGTTGTGTGTAAGGTAGTGCTTGAATTGCCAGTAGGTAAAGGCTGGACACCAGAAACCGAGTGGTTTGCTTTAGCTATTAGATATTCCAGTGTGGAAGTGGGATTCTATTTCTTTGGACTACATGGACAGATTGCGTAGGTCGAATAGGGAAAATGAAAGTATATGAGTTATAGTGGACAGATTGACCAAGAGTGCGCATTTTATTCCAATTAAGTCGACCAGAACAGCACCTGTTTTAGCAAGGTTGTTCATAAAGAATGTGATTAGACTGCATGGAGTTCCTAACAACATAGTTAGTGATAGAGATTCCTTGTTCACTAGCGAGTTTTGGAAGAGTCTGCAGGAAGTTTTAGGAACTAAGCTTATGATGGGTACTGCTTACCATCTGCAAACAGATGGGCAAACGGAAAGATTTAACAAGATCTTGGAAGATCTGTTGAGAGTTTATGTTATGAATTTGGAGAATCATGGGAGGACCATCTAAATCTAGTCGAGTTTTCATATAACAACAGTTATCGGATTAGTATTTGGATGGCACCATTTGAAGTTTTGTATGGAAAGCTATGAAAATCTCCTGTTTATTGGATGGAAAACGGTGATTGGTTGATTCTTGGTTCAGATTTGGTTAGAGAAGCTGTAGAAAAGATTGATGTCATTCGACATAGGATGAAGGAGGCTCGATCTTGGCAGAAAAGATATGCGGATAAGAGAAGAAATTATTTGGAGTTCTTAGTTGGGGACCGAGTTTTAGTCAAGGTATCACCGATGAAGTATGTGCTTAGATTTGGGAAGTCGGGAAAGTTATCTCCTAGGTTCATAGGACCTTTTTCTATTCTTGAGAGGATCAAGAAGCTCGTGTATAGACTTGCGAGCAGTTTTGCAGGTGTCCATGATGTTTCTCAAATTTCTCATCTCAGAAAGTGTGTTAGAGACTCGGAGACCACTATTGTACCGACAATGCTAGATGATTTAGTGGTAGAACTGGACTTGACCATCGTGAGGAAGCCAGTTCGCATTGCTGCAATAGATGAGAAGAGGTATAGAACCAAGACGGTCAAAATTTTCAAAGTCCAATGGGGTGACGTTGACAGAGACTGTACTTGGGAATTTGAGAGCAGGAATAGAGATACTTATTCTGACTTCTTTTGATGGTATATTTAACCTTCTTATTTGTTTTGAGCCTTACTGTAATTTTGAGGACGAAATTCTTTAAGGAGGGGATTCTGCAACACCCTAGATTTTTGATAACGTTATCTAGGAGATTTAGTTAGATAAACTAAATAAAATAATGTGTTGATAAGAAGATTGAGATTTGATTTAATTAAGATAGTCGTGCTTTTATAACTAATAAATTAAATGAAGTGTTTAAAAATGAGTTAGGCCACTCCTATATCATCTTCCTTAGCCGTATATTTCGAAACACACGTTCACTCTCATTTTCTAAAAATTAAAAGCTTGGCTATACACCATTAACGAAGGAAGAAGAAGTGGAAACAAAAGAAAAGCTTAAGGAAAGAAAATTCAAATCAAACTCATTCAAATATCAAGCGTCTTAATCATTAAAGAAAAAGGTGAATAATGTTTACATCTATAAATTTCTATGGTTTTGGTTTTAAAGTTAGTTCCGAATGATTTTGCAAAGGTTTGCCATGTTTTTGAATGATAAAATGATATGTACACACACGTTGATGATTTACGTAGGTTCATATAGATTTTATGACATGTTTTGAATAAAATCTTATAAAATCTTATTAACTGACATTCGTTAGCCTTGCGAATTTTTATGATGATCTAAAAGTTATTTTAGAGATGGGTTTTGATTTTCAGAATTTTCAAATTTTTTGTAGAATTGTTATGAATTTCTAAGGAAGAAAAGGTTAATTTGGATTATAAAATTATTTAAGGGAAAAATAATTATAGTTTGGATTCAAAAAAAATTATGTTGAAGAGAACATATTATTTTATTTTCTGGAATTTTTCCAGAATTTTTTAAGGTGTTTTAACACTTATATGAAATTATTTAAGGCATATGACTTAAATGTTTTATATAATTATATATGAGAAAGGAGCTTTTTCAAAATTATTCAAATTTCCAAATTAGGAAAGTCGGTAGCATTTTTGAACACAAAATTCTTGAAGCCAATCAAATTTAGACAAACATGGCAGGTGGGTTACAAAAGAATCGTTTTAAAGTACAAATAAATAGTTTTTCTTCTATTTCAACCTTCAGCAGAGCTTCCGCCTTCATTCCAGACCTTCCGACAAGGTCAAAAATTGTCAAACCTTTCGGCTAGGTCAAATACCAAGGCATAAGGTATCAGGCAACTAGCACATAGTAAATTGAAAGAGGTCTAAAGGTTTAGGGACGAAAGGTTAAAGCTTTCCAAGAAGATGAAACCTTGTTTTGGTTTAAAGAAAATATACCTTCTAGCTTTCGACAAATAGCTTTCAACGTTGTTAAATGGTTTAATAGAAAAAGTTTTCGATTGGTTTTCTTTATTGTTTTAATGGAAACCTCGAAAGGTATAGCTTTCGACAAGACCGAAAGCTTAGTTGCCGCTTCCTAATCTTCCGACACAGATGCAGTTAAAGGTTTTCTTTTGTTTTATAAAAACTTACCGCCTCTCTCCATTGATTTCGAAGGATTGGTTTTAACACCAACACTTCATTGTTTTTAATGATTTCTATACGTTTTGTAAAGGTTCCGAAGTAGTCACTTTCAACTTTAATGTTTTTCTGATCCTTTTTCATAATCCAAATGTTTTAAGTCAAAATGTTTTAAAGGTTTCAAAGTAGTTAGCTTTGAAGGGTTTCGAAAGGTTTCCATTATTTTCAAATTGAACCCAATATCTTCAAAAGGTTTTGAGTTACATTGCTTTCGAAAGGTTTATTAAATAGGGGAGATATCCCAGGCTTTCGACAAAGTTGAAAGGTGAAACCTTTCGACTAGGTCGAAGAGAAACCTTCCGACAAGGCCGAAATGTATGGTTTTGCAATGTTTTCGGAAGGTTAAAGTTCAACGGGTTTAATAAGCGGATGTCATATTTTTTAAAGCTTGTAAAAGGAAGATTTTTAAAAGGTTTAGGAGGAGTTAGCTTCAATGATTTCGAAAGGTTTATTAAAGGATATGAAGGAGTTGCCTTCAATACTCTCGAAGGGTTTTATAAATGGTTTTGAAGGAGTTACCTTCTATGTTTTCGAAAGGTTGTTTAATGGTTTTAAACAAAGGTTTTAAATATATGAACTAGGCATAGAGCCTAATGTTTTAAGTTATAAAGGACATTAACTTGCTTTAAAGGGTAGACAATCCTTATTGAATATCGTCAACATTATTTTGAGTAAAGTATATATAACATAGCAAAAATAGCATAGAGTCAAGCTAAAGATTTTTTTTCTATAATATATGATTTGACGGATTAAATCATTTTGAAAAGGTTTCAAGGAAAGTTTAAAGAGCAGTTAGCTCAGATATTTTGAAGGGTAGTTAACCCAAAAGAAAATTGAGGCAGTGAGCTCATTTTAAATTCAGACAATCAGTCCATTTTAAGAGTAGTCATCCCAAAGGACAGGTAGTCCAGAAAGAGCAGTCAGCTTCGATATGAACAGATAGCTCATTTATAAGCATAACAGATCTTGCTAAAATTTTAAGGACAATTAGTCCAACCTTTTTTACCTGTTTAGGCAGATAGCCCATTATCTAGCATAAAAGATACTGCTATTTTGCTATAACCAGTTTTAGGACAAATAGTCCAGTAAAGAGCAGATAGTTCAGATTTAGACAGATATTCTATTTTATTTCCTGTTTTAGCATAATGGATATTGCTATATTATTAAAATATGTTTATTAACAAGTTTGGTTGCAGGAAAGGATTTCCAAAATATATGTTTTGAAATGAGATATTAGTGAGAGGAAACCTGTTCCGCTAAGTGGCGTGGTCTCACTAGTTATCAGTAAACTGAGATGTAACAAATATTAATCATACCAGGCTTTGATCATAACTTGAAGTTTTTATTCCCCTTAAACCCTCGGTTTCTCAAAATTTGATTTGAGTAGGCTGAGGGTTTAGGTTTTCAGGTTTTAGCAGATTTTGGTGAATAAAGCATCCGAAGACGAGCAGGTGGTTGACGGATAGTTAGTTTAAGGATTCTGTTTTAAAATTATTTCCGATATGTATTAATAATTATGTCTATATTACTTTGATTATCCAAGGGGGCATCTCCATATGTCGCTCTTGGCGTATTGTTGTAAATTATATTTGATCAATTCCTAGGATTACGTTTGGGCTTTTTGTAACTTGGATATGATATTTTTGAAATATAATCACTGAAACTATTGTTTTTTTGGAAATATGTGATTTTTTCATATTCAAGTGCTTCTGATATTATAGATACCATTAGCATTGCCTTATTTCATCACCAGAAGTTAATACTGTGGATGACTGTAGCATCCATAGCGCTTAGCTTTTGGCCTCCATACATGGGATTTTAAAAAATGCCTTAAACAATTATGTTGAAGTTCATATGTGACTTGGACATAAAAACTGATCTCAAACTGACAATCGATCCCGAAACTCAGGCTAGATCATTCCATAAAGATGTAGTGAATCGGTGGAGACGGTCAGCAATGGCAGTCACTCCTCCGATTAAACTTCGAAGTCTTGTCAACTTTTCTACTTTTAATTCTTTATAACTTACCACCGTATTGCATGGAACTTCACCATAAAACACTAGCACTCACTCTGCACGGGGGGAGCAAGTTATTTTATCTAATAATGATTTTTTACTAAGTATGACAGTGGTGAATTCCAAACGTTCGGAACATCTTGCAGCTATGTTTCCTGAACCTTCTTCTCAGCACAGTAATTTCGGTTCCAAGGCGAGTTCTGCCACTGAATCAGACTGTCAGTCTCCTAGTCATTAATCCAAGCAACCAAAATGATCTGGTCCACTATTTGATTTAGTCTCCACCATTCCTACTCTTTCAGTAGAAACCATCGATCCTGCCTCTGACATATTTGAGGATGCAGTCTTCTTGGAAGATGCTTTGGATTCCATGGCTTCGAAGATTAGTAAAGCCACTCTTCGCCGAATCTATGAGAGACATAGGATTTCATTTGACGGTGTTGTTGTCCCATCATGGGCGATAGAGCTTACAGACCTCTGGATGGGTATTTTGCATGCAACAAATTCGTATGCTGAGCTGGATGGATTTTGCCATTTATTCATGCATCAGTGCGGTTCTACATTATTTGAGGATAGCCCCGGTGCAACTGCATTCAAATGACTACGCCCTACTCAACCGTATTTACATGTTGTTTATGGAGTTCTTATATCGCCCTCCAACTACCGAGGACATTAGATTCATATTCACTTTCAAGCAAAGGACATGAAGTCTCTCGTTTACATTTCTATAGTTAGTTAAGAAGTGTCAAATCTTAGCAGGAACTTGGAATAAATTAAGCCCTTTCAAAAGCAAATGTTTCTTTGTGCGATGTATACCTAGTTTCGCTCGATAGTGGTTGGAATGACGTAAACGTCACTCTTCACTTTAATTCATATGCTTATATCTGGGTCATATCCTAGACTAAATTGTTTTTCTGGTTTTCTACAGGCACTATCCCATGACCCAAAGGTAAACATCTTGAGGAGGCAGAGTTGACTCATAAGGACGTGCCGCCAGAAGATAGAGATATTGAGTGCCTCCTTACCGATGAACATCTCATCACCTTTTTTCTGATGGAAGAAGGCCGGAGAATAGGGTTTCTGAATACCGCTCGAGTTGCAGCGGTAAGAAAATGGGCTGATGTTGATCAAAGAAGCAGCCAGGTTGATCCTGCCGTGCCCTCAGACGCGGGAGTTCAAGAGGTCATCGATATAGATGCTGAAAAAGATAAAAGTGACAAGTTCGGTTGTGCTCACGACAAATCCTCATGGACGCCACAACCCTCGACTCTCGAAGAAAGAAAAAGAAAGAAACTTGTCTATTGATTTCCTAAGAGTCATCTCTCCAATCAACCCAAGCCGTCTACTACTCCTCAAGTTATTGCGGATGAGTCCGCCTCTCTACTGTTTGAGCATTTAGGCGAACCGCTTGATTCATTATCAAACTTGCCGATTCTACACAACGTTGAGACTTTTCACTTTACTGATATGAGCGTTGATGGGTTGGACTCTCCTACTAGAACCAGTGCAGAAATCCCACCTACTACTAAAAGAGAGGTTACTTCTGCGAGCAAAGCTCCAACATTTGGTCCGTCCGTCGAGGGGAACATAAGGACACTTGCACACATTTGCATTTCACGATATTGCACTGCCTTGATCTTATGTCTTGATTTGTTGGTTTATAAGGATCATTAGTTGGAATATCATAGGATTGCATGATTTAAATAAGTGTGACAAAGTTAGAGCTTTTTTTAAAGAGTATTCTATTGACATTGCACACTTACAGGAAACTAAAATTGAATGTCCCGATATTCGTTTTTATAGAAGATTTGGTGGTTATCATTTTAGGAAATGAGCTTATTTACCTTCTGTTGTCACTTCTGAGGGTTTACTGATTGGGCGGCGGGATAATTCTTTTTAACTACTTCAATGTATTTCCAAGCAACACTCTCTGCATATTATTCTCATTATGAGAACCTTAGTGATAATTCTATTTTAAATATTTCTAATGTATATGGGATAAATTCAAAAATTGGTCGTCGGATTCTATGGAATGAACGTCTAGAATTTAGATCTTTTATTACTAATTCTTAGATTTTTGGGGGTGATTTCAATGTTACACATTTATAGGAAAGCGTTCACCACGGGAGGGTGATTTCTCTGCTATGGAAGAATTTGACCAATTTATTATTAATTCTAATTTGATTGAAATTCCTCTTTCTAATAGAGTATTTACTTGGAGTAATACTAGGGAGTCCCTACCTATGTCTCTTCTTGATAGGTTTTCCGTTAGTGATGAAATTGAGGATAAATTTTTGATTTATAGAGTTTTTGTTTTGCCTTACACTTATTCTGATCATTGTCCTATTTTTCTCACATGTGAACAACATAGAGTTATTAATAGATCTTTTAAATTCGAAAAAATGTGGTTCTAGGAATCTAATTTTTTGAATTTAATTAAAAAATAAATGGATTTCTATGAGCTTTTACAATATTAGAAATAAGGATAATTCTGCTAAATTTTTTGTTTTAAAACTTAACGGTCTTAGGAATTTTCTTAAAAATTGGAGTAAGAATGTTTTTGGTAGTATTAACATTAAAAAAGAAAACATTCTTTCTGAAATGCTTAAAATAAGTAAGATAGAAGAAACTAAACAACTAAATGTAGTTGAGCGTAACGTTCTTGCAAATCTAAAAGAAGAGCTTAATTCTATTTTAGAAAAAGAGGAGGTTATGTTGAGACAGAGATCTAGAATTCAATGGATAAATGAAGGTGATAATAATACCAATTTTTTTAATAATATGGTTAATGGTAGAAAATGTGGTAATACGATTAATTCTATTTTTGTGAATAACGAAGAATTGGTCAATCAAAGAGATCTTAATAAGGCTTTTATAGACTATTATAAAGATATTTTTGGTAATAAAAATAAGCATAGAATAAGTGTTATATGGAATGAACTTTATCCTTCTGATTCTGACATTCTGAGTTAGATAATCCTTTTACTAAAGCGGAAATTTAGAAAGCTATTAATGACATGCCTAGTGATAAATCCCCAAGTCCAAATGGGTTCCCTATTTTCTTTTACAAAATATTCTGGAATGTTTTAAAATTCAATTTAATTAGCATATTTAACGAATTCTATAACAGAAAATTTCAATTAGGAGGATTTAATTTTGCAAATGTCATTTTATTGCACAAAAAAGTAGGTGCTAATAATTTAAAAGATTTTAGACCTATTTTCTTAATTAACTATTCCATAAAAATTATTTGAAAAGTTTCAGCTAATAGACTTAGCATAAAAATGAACGATCTAATTGGCTGTTCATGGACTGCTTTCATTAAGGGAAGAAATATCACTAGTCGTGTGGTTGTTGTTTAAGAATACATTACTCACTATTGTAAGAATAATATAACTTATGCGATTCTAAAATTGGACTTTGCGGAAGCTTTTGATTCGGTTGATTAGAAGTTTCTAGTTGAAATGTTTCATGCTAAAGGTTTCAGACGTAGATGGATTAGCTGGATTTTGAATTTACTTAGAACTGGTAACTCTAGTATTATAGTTAATGGTATTTTAGGTAATAAAATTCAATCTAAGTGAGGTTTAAGGCAAGGTGATCCTTTATCACCTCTCTTGTTTAACTTAGCCACAGATGTTTTCTCTAAGATAATTTAAAATGCGATTGATAATGGACCTTTGGGGAATGTTTGTAAAAAAATCTCACGTAACGGTATATCCATCCTTCAATTTGTGGATGATACCTTACTTTTTTCCTCTCATTTTCCTAGGCATGCTATTACTCTTAAATTTATTTTATATTGTTTTGAACTTCTATCAGTTTAAAAATAAATTTTGATAAAAGTTTGGTTTTAGTTTTAAACGATTTTGAAAAGGTTGAAAATTTAGTTGCTAGTATGCTTATTTGTAAAATTATGAATCTTCCATTTGATTATCTTGGTTTTTTGATTAGACGTACTAAACTTAAACATGATGACGGTTTATTATCATAGATAAAATCAAAAATGGGATTTCTAATTGGAATGGAAGATTTTTATCGAGAGCGGATATATTAGTTCTTATAAACTCTATTTTATCTGCTCTTTCGATCTACTGGATGTCTTTGCATTTTTTTCCAGATTGGGTGATTAACAAAACCGATAAAATAAGAAGGGACTTCTTATGGAGTGGGGAAAATTCTAATAGCAGTAATAAATGTTTAGTTAATTGGAAAACTGTTTGTAAATCTAAAAAGAAAGGTGGATTGGTAGTCATTAATTTAAATGACATGAATTTATCTTTGTTAAGGAAATGTTATGGAAATTTAAGGATATTATGGTAATTCAATTTGGAAAGAAATCATTTCTAAATATTACTATAGTGGTAGTAATAATTTACATCAAATTACTCTTATAGTTATAAGTAAATTGTCTAACTTTTGGAAATCAATTTTAAAATGTCAAGATATTTTTAACCTAGGTACTAATACAATAGTTAATACAATAGTTCATTCAGGAAATAATACTTCATTTTGGCATGACCATTGAATTTGCGTTATCCCTCTTGGGATAGAATTTAAGGACCTCTATGAAATTTGTAACTTGAAGAATGCTTTAATTTTGATTGTTTTTTCTCCCGAAAATGACTCTTAGAATTTTTGTTTTAATAGTACTTTAGTAGGTACTACTCTAAGGCAGCTTTCTTCGATTTATGCTATATTGAGTCTTTATAATATCGATAACGAAAATGATATTATTAGTTAGGAATGGGATAAGAGTAAGAAATATACTTCTAATTCTTTTTATAAATTTCTTAACTTCTCGGGTATGGTTAATAAATCTTTTAAATTTATTTGGAAAACAAGTGCTCCTCCTAAATCTAAAATTCATATGTGGTTAATCTTGCACAGAAAACTAAATATTATAGAATTTTTAAAAAGAAAGACTATGCAAGTTGATAATAAATTTTATTTTTGTAATATGCATGTTTAAGATATTAAACATGTATACTATGATTGCTCAAATACTTGTCTCATTCTGAATAATACTCTTAAAATCTTTAACTTTAGTCTTACAACTAAATTTTTTGATTGCGATCAGTATTGAAATAATTTTAGATTTAAATTTAAAATGGAAAATAGATTTTTACTTGACACTTTATTCATTATAATTTGTTGGTATATTTCGTTTGAGAGAAATCAGAGAATTTTTAAGAACAATAATAGTCATTTTAACAAATTGATTTTTAAAATTATCTTATTTTTCTTTAATTTGATTTCACATTCAAAATATAAATTAGCAAAAAATAATCATTTCAAAGAATATCTTAATAAGGTTTGTGATAATATTAAATTATTTAAGCGTAAAAATAATATTTTCTTCATTAATAATTATAGCATTAACATTTTTTCAAATTTATATGATGATTTCGCTAAGTATCATAATATCCTTTTGATCAAAGAACCATATGGATAAGTTTTGATTTGCTATAGTTTTTGTTTTAGTTTTAGTTTGTTTTTGTTTTAATTTACAGATCTTTAACTTCTTTGGATCATGGATTCTTTTTAGTCTACTTTTCTAAACTTTTATTGTATTATGTCCTATTTTCTTAGCTTTTGTTTCTTTGATTTATTTTATTAATACATATATATGTATATAAATTTCATTTATATACATATATGTGTATTATTATATTTTTCTAGTCCTTATTACAAATACAAGATTTGGCCAGAAATGGTGTTAGATTCTTTTTACAGGTTCACAGGATTACTGAAGGCAGGATTGTTGTTTGCAATGATGAGTTCTTCTTAGTTATTCTATAGCTACATTATGGCATTCTACTCTCTGGTGGATACACTTTTTAGCGAGGCGCTCTTTCCAGTTCTGTCGAGTCTACAGAGTGGTGCTTTCCAGTCCAGATCTTTAGCATTTCCATTTCTTCCGAGTCTGCAGCGTGCATTTCCTTTTCAAACAGATCTTGCTTCTTGTATCACTTGCACCGAGATGTTCTTAGTTCATAAGGTACTTCTAACACCTCAACACCAGGCGGTGGCCTTGTCGAAGCTTGATATTAGGGCGTACTGGGTGGTGGCCTTGCCAGAGCTCATTCTAGGAGTATTTGAGTTATTTTTATTGTATTTGTACTTTAATTAGCTATCTGCTAGGCATATTGGCAGCACCTTGTCTTTTGTGATACACACACACACACACATGTGTGCTCTCCTCTATTTTAGAGGATCACACATTTTTCTCAATATTTAAAGTTGATTCACTTCTTGTTCTCCTTTGTAGGAACCATTATGAAGAAGAGGAACATGTTCCAGAGTCTCCAGGACTTATCCAGCCAAACTTCTGGCTCAACTTCAGGCCTGCATCATCAAGGCGGTGGTTGTGAGTATGATCCCAGCTATCGCTCGAGTCAGGATCGAGATCATCAGGATAGTGGTGACAAAAACAAGTCCACTTATGACAAGCATCGATCAAAATCTAGATCCCTTCCTCCAAAGGGCTTAGAAAAGCGAACTGATCGTCGAGACTTGCCTATTGATTCTTCTCGTGGTGCTTTCTCTTCCCAGTTCCTCCATAGCCTTTAATCTCCTCTCATTCTTAGCGACTTAGTGTTCTCTGTCGTCATAGCGAGCATGTTGCTTCCCACAAGTTAGGCAAGGAAAGTGCTAACGTTGCAACAACTATCGAGGAGCATGAAATTGATCCAGCCACTCGCATGGCCCAGCTCAGGGAAGAGTTTCTTTGATGGATTTTTCTTCCGTCATAATCTAAAAATATTCCCTAAAAGTTCAAAAATGACCATGGATATGTTGATAATATCCATAGGCAGTATAAAGAGTGGATGAAAGCTGTAGAGAAAATGTCTAAAGTATCCTTTGAACGAATGGAAAAGATTAAAAAACTAAAGCGCTAAGAGGCTCAAGTTAAGAGGATCATCAGAAATTTAGCAAAATAGCCGGAAGCTTCAAGGAACTCTCAGGCCTGAGGCCAAGAAAAAAACTAAGGCCGCTGTTAAGGCTTTAGAGGATGAAAAGACTAGACATCTGGATGAAGTTCAAGTGTTGCATCATTGAATCCATCACCTTTCACTTGAAAGAAACACATCCCAAAAGAGGATAGCTGAACTTGAAGCCAGACTTGAATGTGAAACTAAAGAGAAAGATGAGGCATAAAATATTGGCCAAGATGCACGCGAGGAGCTAGTGAATGTCAGACTCGAATGGATGTGGCTGTTGAGAAATCCAAAGATATTGATGCCTTCGTTTAGTGTGAAGTGGATGTCGCTAAGAAGAAAACTAGAGAGGAAGTAATGAACGAGCTTGACCCGCCACTTGTTCTCTACAATGCCAATGTTCTTAAGAATAAAAACTTAGAATGGCTTGGAGATGACTATTCCTACCAGCTTCTGCGTGCCTGGGAATTTCTTATTGCTAAGGAGAAGAAAGTGCTCAATGTAAAGGAGATTGATTCAATGAGGTTTTAGGGCAAGATCTTACTAGGCGATGAACCTAAAATTTTACACAACACCTAACTTGTATTTCAGCTAGAGTCAGCTAATGCCTTGTATCATGAAGTGGGTGAAAGTTCTAGGCCTGCGCTGCCCGATGCTACAGCTAATCTACCACCAGTGTCTTAGGGTATTCTTAGCACTGCCGTGGAATTTTCAACGGTTCCAGGATATAATCCAGACAAGCCTTATATGAAATTCACAACAAGCTTTTCCAATTCTAGAACAAAGTTCTAAAGGTACTCCATCTCATCTCGGGAGCCAGACCGAAGAAGGTATCTCGTTGACATCTCCCGTCTTTCAGCAAGTTGGGGTATATTTGGTTGATATTTCTAATACTTTTTTACTATGTTTCCTCGGATTTAGGTCATCCAGCTGTAGTTCCTCCTCTCTAGAATTTTGGCCGGTGTCTTAAGTACCCACAATGAAATCCATTACCGTTACAACCTCGACTACGACTCAAAACGTTCCAGAAGAGGAGACTTTCATATTTGGTGAGCACATGGTGGATGAATTAGTGAGGGAAAGTAGTGATTTGCGCCATGAAATTTTGATTGATAATGATGTTGTAATCACGAGTGCCTTCGACCCCACCGACTAGCATAGTCTAGGAGCACATTGAGAGGAAGATTCATTGAAGAAAAAGGCTAAGACCGAGCCAGATGATGTGGACCCTAATGATCCAAATCCTGGGCCTCTTCAAGTCAATCCTCCAGGAGTGTAGGTTCCTGGGGGTGAGATCCCTCCTGATTCTAAGGATGACGTTACTTCGATCTCCATATTTAGCGATGTCCTACCGAAAAGAGGTAGAGGTGGTTTAGGATTAAAGATAGGGTCGGGTGATAATTCGAGTGGATCCAACCCTAAGAAATTGAAAAACGACAAGAAGTCCAAAAAGTAGCCATCGGATCGGCTTGATGTGTAGATAGCCTAGGTTGGTACTCTTTCTCTTTTGTTGGTCGTGTTTGTGCGGGTACAGCTCCTACTTATAATTCTCATTTTTTGGATAAACTTGTACTGTAACATAAAAGTTTAAGGTGAATAAAATTTCTCTTGCTTTCATAGAACTCTTATGTGTATTTGCTTAAGTGATCGAGCTATTACATTTTCCATTCAATGTACTTGTAATTCGTTGCTCATTATCCCGGATGTTGGCTTGATTCATCAATCTCATGGCCTCCTTTCGTGGCCTCGAGCAGTATTCAAATGTTAGGCTCAAGCCTTAATGTTACAGTGTCGAACTCAGTGATTAAATAGTTATGTTTTTGCCCCTGTCTTGGGCTGGCAAAATTATTTAGTGGACGGTCGAGATCCATCTTCACTAAATTTGTTCTCATCCGGTTGAATTCAGGTCTAAGTTGGTTAAGTTGTAAGTGGTCGAATCACACTCATTATTTGTTTATACTCATATCCTGCTTCGTGGACAAGAGTCATTTCCTGGATGGTCGTTCACACCCGTTAATATTTGTAATCCAATTCGCACTTTAGGAATTTGGAGTTGTTTGGGAGACTGTCGAATTCAATCTCCCATGGTCAGTTATCTTTCCCCCAAGTATGGGGTCCATTCAATAAGTGATCGGTTGAACTACGATCAATATTAAGTCATGTTGACTTCATTGTATGGTGGGATTTAGTTGGTTGTATGTTGTAACTAATATGTAATGCAATGACAGATCACAGATACAAAGTAAAATTTAAAGCTTTATTCGCCAAATGGAAAGGAATGACTTAATTTTTCTTATTTTATATCTGGAAAATCAAATGCTAAAGCAAATCCTGAAACTAAATACAATTGAATAAAAGAGAAATAAACTAGTGAAATAGCGTCGTAAATGCACGCCATTCCATGCCCTTGGGACTAGCTTGGAAGTTCCTTCTCCAAGCCTTTGTTTAATGACTTATGTTCCTTCCCAAGTAGAATTCATAAGTGATGGAACAGGAAAGACCCGTTTCAAGACGAGATCGCCGATTTCAATGGTTCTAGGTTGGATTTTAATGTGCAATATCGGGCGACTCGGTGTCGGTGTCCCTCAAATCAGCTTCTTTGCACTTCTCATCGACAAAGTCTAGAGAGTCCAAGAAGAGGTATCTATTCATTCTAGGAACGTAGTGGGTCACTCGATGAGAAGGAACTTCGAGTTCAACAAAAATAATGTCTTCGGAGCCATAATCAAGGGCGAATGCAGTATGATCAGTCGCAAATTTGTGAGTGGTTCTATTGTCCGGTAATGCTGTTGGGAGTCATCCATTCACTTGCCTCTAGCCTTTTCCAAATGGTTCATTAGAATGGACTTTATAATTTTGTTCACAGCTTCAACTTGTCCATTTGCTTGAGGGTGAGCAACTGCCGCAAATCTATTTTTAATATGATGTTGTGTGCGGAAGTCTTTTAATTCAGCATTGTCGAGTTGGGTTCCATTATCAGTTACTATAGTTCACGAAAGACCAAAACAACAGATGATGTTGCAGACGATGAAGTTGTCTACTTTCTTTATTATGATCGTGGCTAAAGGTTCTGATTTGGCCCATTTAATGAAGTAATTAACTGCGATGAAGGCGTACTTCGTACCACTTTTAGAGATTGGTAAGGAACCAATAATATCTATGCCTCATATGGCAAACAGCCATGGGCTGATCATTTGTGTAATTTTCGTCTGACTCTCAAAACTTTTGCATACATTTGGCACCTGTTGCATTGCCTCACATAATTAGCGGCATCTCGATTGATAGTCGGCCAATAATACCCGTAACGGAGTGTTTTCTTTGCTAGGGCTTACCCCCAATGTGATAACCATATTTTCCTTCATTAACTTCCTTTAGGACTTGTTTTATTTCATCATGAGCGATACACTGGAGCAGGGGGACCGAAAAACCCTTTCTCTACATAACTTCTTCCTGAATAATATATCATGAACTTTACGAAGGACTTGTCGTTTCTCATTCCTCCGTTTAGGAAGAACTCCATATAGAAAATAGTCTTTAATTGGAGTCATCCATGGCCCCTTCTCAGGCTCCGTCTCTGGTGCCCAGTCGATATCCATCCGATTTATACTCGGAGCTTCCAATACTTCGACTGGAACTAAGACCATTTGTTGTACATCCCTGGGTCTTGAAAATTTTGCCAATGAATCGACCTCTTCGTTTTGATCTCGAGGAATGTGTGTAATATCATAGTATCCAAAGTTGGTCAATGGCTCTTGGACTCAGGTAAGGTACGGGGAAGCTGTTGCCCTTCAGCCTAGTAATCTCCTTTTACTTGGTATACCACCATAGTTCGAGAGATTTTACTTTTAGTTCTATGGCAAGTTCGAGTCCAACAATCAGAGCTTCAAACTCAGCTTCGTTATTTGTTGCAGGGAAGTCAAGCTTCAAGGCGTAGCAAATTGATCGATCCTCCAGAGTTATTAGTATAATGCCGGCTCTAGAACAACGATCATCGGAAGCTCCATTAGTATATATTTTCTATTAGATGGTAGAGGCTTCACTACTCTCTGGGAGATCATCATGTGAAGTAAACTCAGCTATAAAGTCCGTCAGTGCCTATCCCTGGATGGCTCTCTGAGGGAGGTAAGTAATGTCAAATTGACTTAGCTTGATGTTCCACTTGAATAATCTTCCAAACGTGTCTCTGGTCGCCGCAAGATCTGTCGTAACAGGTGATCGGTGTAAACGTTGATAAGATGAGCCTGAAAATAGGGGCGAAGCTTTCATGAAGCAAATTACAAGCAGTATGCCAATTTCTCTATCGTTGGATTGTTCCTTTCGGCTCCCATTAATCCCTTACTAACATAAAAACCGATCTCCGGATTCGATTCGATTCTCTTCACGAAGTAGCATGACACTCATAGCGTGTACCGACATAACAAAGTAGATATACAAGTCTTCATGATCCACTGGCTTTAACAAGATGGGAGGTCTCTCTAAGTGGTTCACCAAAGCTTGGAATGCTTCTTTACATTCTCGCGTCCATTTAATATTCTTTTTCCCTCTTCTAATCAAGTCAAAGAAAGGAAAATATTTATCAGTATCTGAAAATAAACCGACTTAGGGTGGCAACCTTTCCACTCAGGCACTTGTTTGATAGTCGTTGCACTTGGATGTTTCAAATAGTTTGGATCTTCTAGGATTAGCTTAAATTCTATGTGAATTAATGATGAAGCCCAAGAACTTTCCTGATGCAACACCAAAAGAACACATTAGAGGATTGATCTTCATTTTGTAATATCAGAGGATGTTGAACATTTCCCCAAGTCCCTAATGTGGTCGCTGGATCGTCGTGACTTCATGAGCATATTATCCATGTACACCTCCATCGTCTTTCCGATCCGATCCTTAAACATTCTGTTGACTAGACGTTGATAGGTCACTCCGATGTTCTTTAATCCAACTAACATCACCACATAACATTATAATTCAACATTGATAATGAAGCTAGTGTGCTCTTGATTGGGAATGTGCATTGGGATTTGGTTACACCCCGACTACACATCCATAAAGGATAGCAATTCTTGCCCCGCGATTGAGTCTACTAGCTCCTCGATCCTTGGAATGGGAAAACTGTCTTTTAGGCATGCCTTGTTCAAATCCGAATAATCAACGCATGTTCGCCATTTCCCATTTGCCTTTCTCATAAGCACAAGATTAGATACCTATTTAGGGTAGAATTGGTCGTGAATAAATCCATTGTCTTTGAGCCTATCCACCTCCTCTTTAAAAGCGATAGATCTCTCCAGATCCATGCCACGCCTTTTTTGTTTCACTGGGACGTGCCTCTGGTCGATATTCAATGCTTGGATCGCAATGGCAGGTGAGATCCCACACATGTCAGAGTGAGTCCAAGCGAACACGTTGAGGTTTTCTCAGAGAAAATCGGCAAGTTCTTTCATCATCGGGGTCGATTCGGGATCCTATCTTTAGGACCCAAGACGGGTCGTCATGGCTGACCATGATGTCAATTGTCAGCTCGACCACTGTAGCCTTGTTCTCTTTAGGCTCCTCCTCATCATCCCACAGATTTATGTCTCTATATAACTGACTGTAGCGCTCGAGCCAAGGCTCAGGCGCTGGTTGTCACCTTCAGCAGCTTGGATGCGAAGAGATTTATCCACACCTTTACCTTTCTCCTTCCATCGAGCATCCCTCAATTCAGCTACATAGCAGGCACGTCCGATCGCCTGATCACTATGAACAACTCCAACGCTACAATCTGTCGAAAACTTCAAAGTCAAACACCATGGGACAAGAGCTGTTTGGAACTCTATTAGGACTGATCGGCCTAGAAAAGAATTATATGGAGAGTTAGCTTCCATCCTCATATGATCATAAGCTTTCTTGGAAATTATATTTATGGAGCTTCCACAATCAACCAAAATCCTCCTCACTAGGGTGGGGCCAATCATGGCCAAAATGACCATTGGGTCAATCGTCGGTGCCTCAACCTTGTCTACATCTCTACTTCTGAACACAATGTCATCTGTCACTGTATGTTGCTATTTTGCCGGAGCTCTATCTTCTGTAGTCGAACAACAAAATTCACATGCTTCATCGCGCTACCATCTCATGCCAAATCTTGTCAGCTGGATGTAGTCCTTCGACTATTATTATATTGATTACTAATCTTCCACTTGTCCACCCAGGCTCCTTAGCCCTATGTAGTGATTGTCCTCGGTTGGCGTCGGATGTTCCCTACTTGCCATCCTGCGAGGCTTTTATGAACTGCTATAACTTTCTTTCGTGAATCTATTTTTCAATAATGTTCTGGATATGCCTGCACTCATTTGTGTTATGACCATAACATTCATGAAACCAAAAATATTTTCCGGTTTGTTTTTGCTTCTCTGTTGACTCTTTCGGAGGTGGCTTCCTGTACTGCATGGTATTGCAAGTGGACAAATATACATTCTCTAAGGATGTATTCAGTGGCATGTAGGCATCGTACATCAGAATCCTAGGCTTTCCTCTTCCAAAATCCCCTTTCGTTATCGGCTCCTATCTTCGACTTTCTTTTGCCGATTCAGTTTATTTTGGACATTTACTTGCTTCACTGCAATATTACTTTGTACCGCCTCTCCACTTGGTTCCATAAAATTCTTCTTCCTAGAACTCCTGACTTCCTCTTTCCTCAAATACTGAGCCACCTTTGCATACAAGCTTTCTAATGTTGCTGGTGGCTTGCCAGATAACCAATCGCCAAATCAAATTTCGGATCAATCCCCTTTGTCCGCCATCAATATTGCATGGTCATTGGGATTATTGATTTCTGTGACAGCTATATAAAATCTCTCCAAATAATCTTTCAGCAATTTTCCCGAAGCCTGGATCATGTTGGATAGGGACATTACATCTTAGAGCGAGTTACGTGCACAGGAAACTGCTCCACAAACTTTGTTGCTAAATCTTTAAATCTAGAAATTGACCATTGAGGTAATCTCGTAAACCACATCGTTACCATTTCAGAGAAAGTAATGGGAAAACATATACCCTTGGTCACATTATCTTCTCATGCGGAATCCATCATCAATTCATATCTCATAATATGCTTCCAAGGATCGATTTTCCCTCATAGGCAGGCATCGACGACATATTGAACCTTCTTGGATACTCGGCATGTAAGATATTATCGGTGATCGGGGTATGGCTTCTTGATTCCCCAGTCATTATTGGTCAAGCCTTGGCTTTCTCTCACCAACCGTCTAACCATAGCGAACAAGTCCGACGTTTGGATAGTCGGAGCCTACCAGTGGTCGTGTTCCACCTCATGTGGATGGTCCGATAAATCTCTACAGGCCATTCCACGCCTTCTTGGCTCAACATCCTCTCTGTGTACATCATGTTTATTTACTTCATCATCATTCTAAGGAGGTATTTGGTCAGTATTTTCTTGAACTCCGACATCTAGATTGATTGTAGCATTTCCGGTATGTAACCTTGTCGTTATTTGTTGAGACCGTCCATCTAGAGAACGATCGGCATCGATCGTTATCGCCCTGTCTGGAATGATCGGTGGTAGGTGAGTTGATACTTTAGCATGGTATTCATCCATTCTATGGCATCTACATCTATGATAATCCTTGGAAGAACTAGAACCCTCCGATGTAGATTAAGGGGTAGGGTCTCTCCTTGCTTTCTCACGTTGTTGCTGATTGAGTTGGTTCATTAGATCGATATTGACTTGAATTTGTTGATCCAATTGTCGACGGCTATCCAATAGCTCTCTCAATAGATTTTGGAATTCTTCTCTTGTAATAAAATCTTCTGGATTCTAGATCTCAACTGGATTTGCAGCATTCACATCCACTAGTTGACTGCTCGGGCCTCCTTGTTGGATGCTAGCGTTCTTCTTTCCTTCTGCATTCTGAAAAGTAGATTTGATGTTCCTAACCATTATTGATAGTTTTAGTTAGAATTTTGAAAATCTAAATAGAAAAAGAAAGCTCCTTGAAGATAATTATGGATCTCCTTCGGGGGATTATGTAATCCAGTAGCAACAAAGGGATCTAAACAAACTGAGAATCAAGCATTCTCAGTGAAAGTACCAAAATATTTGTACTAAAAATGGTCACAAATGCCCAAGAATAGAATAGTAGAGAAATAAATGAAGAGTTATTTAAATTAAAAAGAGGAGATAAGTAATTATGCAATCAGAGTAAAGCAATAACAGAAACACAAAGATTTATAGTGATTCTGCGTTGTGTGCCTACGTCCATTTTGAAGAATTCCCTTTACTGATCACTTGCAAATCTGATTACAATAGAAGAATAATGACAACACTTGATTACAATAGAGTTTAGAGTAACAAGCAGCGTCCCCCTCAAAAGAAGAGAAAGTATGTATTTATAGGTTGAGACGATGCAATATCTCGTTGGAAATTCGACAAAAGGCTCTCCAGATCAGCAGGAGTCACCATAATGATCGCATATGCTAATTCTTCATTTTGAACGATCGGGGCTGATTGTTATTTTTGGCACTGATTTATGTGCGAACTTTCGTGATAGCATGTCCATGTCTCTAGACCTTGCTCTCAAAATTAGGTGTCATTCTGAGTTGTGGTTTGTGAGATATGAACCAATCTTTGTCGATTATGGATCATTCTGCTGATTCCATATTATTGTTCATGAACAATCGATATGTTTTTTCTAATTTTTGTGAGTTGTAACCTACGATCTTTTTTGTGGACTCCACTAAATGATCATTATGTTTTTTTGATTTTTATGAGTTTGATGTGTGATCGTTATTGTGGACTCCACTCTTCAGTATATTGATGCTTTGAAAGTATCACGTGATTGGATTTATGGATTTTGAGATACGATCGATCATCATTGGTTTACGCTGTTTTATGGGTCATTCCTGACCGATCCATATAAATTCTTACTTTGTCCATAACTCAAGCACACGAACTACGGTTGACTTGAAATTTGAAATGTAGGCTTATTGTACCTTCCTTGTCACTTCATACTGATTGCACCTTGGTTGGGACCCGATCCAAATCCGCTCGATCATCGTTCATAGTCTTGTATATAACTAATCCCCAAGACTAGTTACCATCCATTTTTACCTATGTCTTTGATTTCATGGCCTTGCCAAATGGCGGGATAATAATAGTGCTTTCTTACCGACAACGCTTCCTTTGCATTTTGATTGAAATTCAAAATGTCTGATTTTTCTATCAAAATATTTTCTCAACTATGATGCTTGTTGAATGATACTTTCGTATCAATTCTTGATCTTATCCAATAACCCATAAACTCAAAAACACGTTCACTAATTTCGAAATACTTTGGTTATTAAGCCCAAACAACATATTCTAAATCATTAGAATTTCTTTTTTAGCATATATAGAAACTCAAATTCGCATTGATCGGTTATTTTGAGAGTAAAATCCGAATTAATGTTCAACGATGAATCCAGTACGTTAATTTCAAAATTTGGAATTTATGATGTTACTCTATCAATGTAGTTTACCATATTCCAATTGCATTGGTCTTCTTCTTTGAGACACTTTTGCGATCGATGGATTGTATATAACTATCAAAATCAAATTTTGATAATGAACTTGAAATCCATTCCGAATTTTCGCATCATGCCATATAGTAAAATCAATGCTCATAATGGCTTAATGGCAAGGAAGGACATCCATTTCTCGATATCGATAAGCAAATCATAGTTTCTTTTTAACGTACGAGTGTTCTTATTAGATATTCTAAATAGTTGTGTCTATTTATGCTTGGTCAATTTCATTTCATTATTTGTAATTAGTTTTATCTGGACCATATTCAAGTCCATTTTACAACCAAGAATTTCTAAAATGAATTCTTTGCTATGAACTTGGTCTTTCTTAAACAACAATTGTTTTTCGATGCAACAAAATAGATATTCATAAGCATTTTATATATTGCCTATATGCATGTACAAAAATGATTTTGTTTTTAAGTTTATAAAACTTATGTACATAAAACAAATTGGTTAGTCATTATTGATCGGTCCTAAACTCATTTTGGGTGGTCCACACAAGACCCCTTACGAATAAGTATCACGTGTAGTCCCTCGACTCACATAACCTGTCATCCCTTAATCTAGGATATGTAGGGGTTAGTTCATCAATCCTTATCTTATGTGATCTATAAGTCATGTTTTAGATGAATTTTTTTAAAATTATGTAATTACTCTTAGGTACACAATGTTATAGAAAGAAGTCAACTTAACTTTACTCATCATCGATCTTATTTTGTCCAACAACGTCCAATTACTCCTTATCGATAAATCATTATGTATCATAGGGAGGACTGACTTTTGAGATTGAATCTTATTTATTTTTAGGTATATTTGGAACCTGTTTCCAATACACTCACCCACTTGATTAAATCAAATCATTTTATTCTCTTTTACACATAATGTATTTTTCTTCCGTTTTATATTTTATGAACTTATCTTAGACATGCTACTGTCTATCAGTTACACAAGTTCATATATATGATAAATTCATCATCTTTGAATTTAACAAAGTATATGGAACCATTTTGGTATCATAAGACCTACGACTGCATATATCTATATGTATCTAAGTTCACCAACTCTTTTGTCGCTTCCATTGCATAAGTGCTTTGCCTTTAATCGTTTGAGATATAATTCACCAGTAAAATATGATTCATAATCATATGATTAAAGAATCATTTTTCAAAACTGTCATTCCAAATTAATTAAAATATTTTAGATACTTCTATATTTTACAATGCATCATTTTTTATGAAAACAAATACCATTATTACAGTTTTATCTTATAATGAATATTCAAAATATTCATGCTAAAATGAAACTATCCATTTTCAGTCAAAACCGAAAACAATTATTATAATATAAATATAACTTGGTATGTTTACAAGGACAAATTTCGTAACTTGGTGCATCCACTAAGAAGTGTTACATGGCCCATTCCCACTATTTCCACCATTACTATAACATCGTATCAAATATGAAGTTCCATTCAACCACTTATTACAATTTTTTTAAATATATTATAACTAGTTACAGTAAAGAGTTTCAGATCAAATATATTGAACTCAAATAAACAAATTTCATAGAATTTTTTTTATATGAAAATACATTTAGAATAGAAATCACATTTCCTACTCCATATTAAGTATCTTTTAGTATTTTATACAATTTCTATTTCTACTATCTCTCCATGAATTAGAGGTGACCATTCACCCTCTTTATCTCAATCGTACTTAAGTTACATATGCTTTTGTACATTTTCTTTCCTTTTCAAATGATCAAACAATTCAAAAGGATACCCTTACCATAAGATCATAATGAATTCTTTACAAAAATGCATTAAGTCATCCTCAATATTTGGGGATATTGAATAAGTTGCACTTTACGTAAACTGATCAAACCGACATTTTAGTGATCAAGTTCCTTGGTACATCTTATAGCTCTTAGTATGATGTCACATCTAACACAACAAGATCCTTATTAATAATATTGAATACATGATTTCGTGCTATTGTTTATTTGCTTACTTCGAATGCACGAATCACAATTATTTAACATATAACATTTATACGTGATCGAATATGGATCAAATAACCATATTCTTGTATTGCTTAAGAGTTCAAAACATATATAGAAAAAACATAGTCTCAAAAAAATTGGCTTTTAACTAACCAAGGTATGAATGTATTTAGTAGTTTTATTATTTGACTCTTGTATGGGTTTTGAAGTGATAACATGCCAAAAGATTTATTGGTACATGTATTTTTTTGTTAATCTTGATTCAATTTATTGTATATTTTAATTGATAAACATTTTATCAGTTTATAATAATTACATAAAATTATTGATGTAGATTATTTTAACCTTACATAGCATATGTTCTATAATCTTGGAAATATTGAATGTTATCATTTCATTTTTCTAATAAGGCTCCAACTAGACTTGTATGTTTCTCAAAACCGGGTGAAAAACATAGAAATCTTTTGATTCCTCTAGTGGGTGTTAGGAATCGCTTGCCTTGTGATTCTGACCTTAGGTTTGCTTAACAAATCATAAGTCCGCAAGCGATGGCTAATGCTTTATTAGCTGTATCATATACAACTCCTAACCCGTGGTCTTTGTCATAATCTCAATCTTGACTTTGAGTTTGCTCAACAAATTGAAAGAAATTATTCACTCATACGCACCATTTTACGATGGCCTAAGTATAAAGCACATAACTTGAGTTTGCTTAACAAATACGTGCATGTATCTTACATCGTTTAACAATACATCACCAATACTACATATAACATCCCTAGTTTTAGTTTGCTCAACAACTAAAGAGTTAGCAAGTAATCTATTAATATATAAATGGTAGAGAGCAACTTATATTAAAGATTCATAATCTTATATATATATATATATATATATATTAAGTGAACCTGATTTAGGGAACAACATACCTCTTATGAAATAACCTCATGACTCAAGTGTATGACACATCTAAAATTACGGAGCATGTACAATACGTATGAACTTATTCCTTAAATCTGAGTTGGGTTTCGTATAGTTTCATTAATGTTATACACTTATATTATATAAGTTAATTTTGTTTAAAACCTTTTAAAATTTGATTAAATTATATAATATTCTTATGTATATTATAAATTAAAGCTTATTTTAATTTAATTAAAGAATTAATTATAAAAGAATCAAAATTTATTTTATTCTTCCTAAACAATTTAAGAAGAATATTAACTATAACATATATAGTTTTATATACATATTCATTATATATATATATATATATATCAATTAACATTTAATTAATATTTTTATCAAATGAACATTCATCTAATTTAAACATTTTTAATTAAATATTTGTAACGAATTCAAAAGTCTATTTTTTTACCTTAAACAATTTAAGGGAAATGTATATATACATATATCAAGATATATGTTTTATTTTAATTAGTTAACTTTTAATTGAATCTTTATTTAATCAATCATATTAACTAATATAATTTTCAAAATTATTAAATTAGTTTTGAAATTAATTTTGAAATTATTTTATACCTTCCATTAAATTTCATTTAATTTTAAACTTAAGTTTTAAAATTTAAGAAACGGATATTTTGAAAATTAACCCAAGGCCCAAAATTAATTCAGTCCTTTATATCAAGGGTATCCTTTGGGTTTATATCGTCCTTCAAGTCAGGCTGATAGCTTGGCAAGGCATAGTACTTGATTACCTAAACCCAACTGTAGATACTATCTTTCTAGATACCTTGTTAAATGAGTATGCTTCAATAAGTTAGCCCTAATGCTTCTAATTTAGATTGCATAAACCATTAAGGTTCTGATACAACTGAAGGAACTAAACCATTCGTAAATGAGTTACATGGGTGAATTCCAAAATAATTTTGGTTTTGGATCTTTGTCGGGCCTACGAAATCTAATTGACTTTAGATCCATGTAAAATATTTTTGAATAAAATCATTGTTTTATTTTATTTATTTATAAAAGGTAAGTTTTATAAGTTTTGATTTATAAGTGTGTCAAATACACTTATATGTATAGTACACGTGCTACAAATATGAAGTGTGCATGGCTAATGTGACCGTATATAGGTGTTGCGATTTACACTACAACTGGCAAATTTGTCCCTTTATATATATCTTTATTGTCCATGGTATTTTTTTTAAATTATGAACTTAACAATTGTAAATATACATATAATAGCAGTTAATAAACACACACACACACATGTATGTATGTATGTATGTATGTATGTATGTATGTATGTATGTATGTATGTATATGTGTGTGTGTGGAAGGGGGGGTCAATGATCGGCTACACCTCATTTCCCCCCCTTGATTTCCACTGCAAGTTTCGATTTAGATAATTATACTTTCTATGGTGTAGTGGAAAGAGAGAAAAAATATTATTATTTAAATCGAAACTTGTGTTGGAAATCAGAGGGATTAGATGTGTAGCCAAATTTAGGTGTAACCAATCCTTGCCATATATATGTATACACGCACAAGCATGTGTGTATGTATGTAGTTAATGTAATTTTGACTATTTTATATGTTTTGAATTCAAGAATTAACAATTTTAGGAAGGTTTTAAAAGTGCATTTATGATTTAACACAAAGTATCATTGATAAACTTTAAATTGAAATAACATAAATATATGCATGTATAAACAGTTGCAAACAATATTTTTAATTTATAAAATTTATAGTTTTATGTGTTTAAAACATAAAGTGAGCAAATAAAAAACAATTCTAAACTTAAGAAGGATTCATGATAGGTTTATGATATTTTGCACAAAAGCCCATTTATAAAATTTCTAATTGAAATAACTTTAAATTATGTAAACAACAACTGGATGAATTTACATCCAAACCAACAAATATACAAAATATGTATTTAATTTTCAAAATAATTTTAAGTAATCAACACATGTAGCTAACTTATATTGTATATATAATAAATTACAATATTATATCAACCAATAAAATCAATCCAAGTGAAAATGATTTTTTTTAAACATTAATGTCCATATCAATATTAAAATTGAATCGAACAACTTAAACATATACAAACTCATTGTATAACGTCTGGAATAATAAGCTATACATAAAAGATGAGCATGAAATCAAAAAGGAAGTAACATATATGTATTTAAATTGTGTTAAAATTATATATTACATAATCATATAAAATAGAAAATTAGCTTAAAATGAAGCCAAAAAAATCATACCTTTAATGAAGAATGGTACTCCTAGATTTGATATAATCATGTTTTGGATTTTGTAAGGATATAGAGGAAAATAATATCTTTAATATTATTGATTTTATTTATTTTGTTTTGAAAAAAATTAGACTACATAAGCCATGGATTTTAGGCAGAGAGTGGGGGACGAGAGAGTAGAACATGAGAAAATAAATTGTTAGGAGGAAAATTAATGAATGAATGAAAAGAGTTTTTATTTTAAAGGAACCATTAAAACCTTTTCAATTTCTTCCTAAAAACATACCATCTTTTAATTTCTTATTAAATCTCAATCAAATTCCCTTCCCTTATCATGTATTTTCACCAAAAAATATGATATAGAAGAGTAGTGAAAACAAATGGATGAATTTGTAATAAAAAATAATTAAAGGCCGGAGATCTTTTGTCTTCCTTTAACCACTCCTTTTTCTTTTCAAGTCAATTTTGAATCCCTTCCTCTCCCTCCTTTGGCCAACCATAAAAGAGGCAAGATGGGCCTCGAAATATTCCCTAACCTATTTAGTGATTAATCTATTTAAATCCAATTTAAATATGATAAATTTTGGCATACATCCTTATAATTATAAACACTAAGTTTTAGATCTCTTATAATTTTCAATTTTCAGAAAATAGGAGCAACTCAGGAGGTATCAGTACTATAAAACTATGTATTTACTTACTTGACATTAATGACTCATGACCGACGCCAATGGACTTGACGTCAACGGGGTGTCGGTAAGGCATAGGTAAAACATTACCTACACAAAATTACCGATCCATGGTGACACCCCCTTTATGGAATTGGCGGGGATGTACATTCATCATTATAGATTTCATGAAACATTAATATTAATTAGTTTATAACAGAAAAAGAAATAGAGTGCAAGATCAATAAAAATAAAACCAATAATCAATATATTAATAGAATGATAATGCACTATATATTTCATGATCACGGTCTGGTAGTAAACACACTATATTTTCTTATCTGGTTGTCATAGTTCTGGAAATGTCCACAAATTTTGCACACATGCATCTTCTATTTCGTTTTCGAAGAAAGAACGAAAAATGCTTTCAGGATGAAACCATAATGATTTACCCGCCATTGCTTAAGAAAATGGTGATATTTATTTATCTCTATAAACATCAAACATTCTCTCACACACACATACACACGCGTGCGCACACGCACACACATATATATAAATTACACAAATGCATAAAAACTTGCATTAATCGGACACATAACATGCAACTTACAATTTACAGTTCATTAATAATTAGCTTGACCGTGAAATACAACATTTTATGACCTTTTTCAACTAAAAAAGGGTCATAAGTTGAAGAACACCATTAAACATATTAGAGTTAGGGGTATACCCAGGGGACAATTATGTAATTTGTTACATATATCTAACTCGTTGACCAATTTTGTTCGAAATAAAAGTATTTTCTTTCTATAATATACTTGATATAATGTGGTTATATTAATTAATTAATTAAATAAAAGTATATTTGATAGAAAATCCATAAATAGTTTGTTTTATGATGGTAGCTACAATGTGTTGTACCGTGAGTAATTTATCACAATGAAACAATTTATCATTTTAAATGTTCCTAGTCAAGATGCATCAAGATTGGATATCGATGTATCCATTGAGATTAGATTACATAACATTCTACAAACGTTGGGTAGTGTATTACTCGTGACTGCTGAGGGAACCCAGGGGTTACGTACTAATAGGTATTGGGTAACTACGGAACAAATCACTCGGTAGTTTTCTGTTGGTTGATATAACTAAGATCAAACATAAAATATTGATGTGACTAATTTACACAGTTCTTTCGACTTACGAAAACTATGAATCTTTAATATGAAAGCTCCACTTTGATTGTAGTCAAATAATGACATAGCATCCATCGAGTGACTATAGTTGGGTCAAGTGGAAGTATTGGAAGTGAAGCACTATTCAAGAGAGGATTCGTCTCCTAAGTTATATGGGGTTAGTATCACGGTCAATTTAAGTCAACCCAAAGTCAAAATCTTTGGCTAGATTAGTTCGGTTGATAATAATTGTTATTATTAAACTAAGTCTTTATGTTTAGATTATAGAGTTGAATGTGGATGATTTCGGAATTTTAACCGTTACCAAATTCGGCAAGTCCGAAGTGATATAGTTTTGACGAAGAAAATTGGTGTAAATAATTATCACGATTGGGTAATGCTTTTAAATTAAAATAAGATTTTTCCAAATTTGGCCATAATATTGCACCACCTTCTAAGTGACGTGTGGATGTTAATGGTCGAATAGTTCGACGTTAATCGCTTACCAAATTTACATCTAAGAGTCACACAAATGAAATGATGAATTCTCCTTAGACCAAATAATTTATTTAGTTTATAATTGTTATAAATTAATTAAATAAATTAATATTTATGAAATTTTAATTATGAGTGTGATTTGAGAAATAAATTTGTTGCATATATTTATATAAGTTTTGAATATATTGATCGATATGAGATATCGATAACAAAATATGTTAAATATGATTATACATATTTAATTTGAGTTAAATGGGCTCACAACCCAGATTTAAAGAGGATAGACATTATTTTAGAGAAAGATAGGAGGTGACTACAACATGTGTGATTAGGCTTTGAGATGTGTGGTTGAGATCATTGTTTGCTCTCTTGTCCTATCTATATAAAAGCCAATCTCAATACCCTAATTACAAGCTAATTTGTTTTTGAGCCACCACTTTCTTCTTCATCTTTCTCACTTTAGTGGCAGAAATTTCTTTAAAATCATCCCCAAAATTCTCAAATCCAATTAAAAATTAAAAATACTAATTTGTAGTAGAACGTCTCTAGTCCCGGATTAGCAATTTGATGGATTGTGAATTGTTCTTAGAAGAGAAATCATTGTTCAACGTGGACTCAAAGGCTTCATTAGGAGGTGCACTTTCATTTATTATTATTGGTTTGATTTTAAGTTTATCATATAAAATTTGATTTACATGCAAATCCTCTGTTTGTATTCAGATCTATTTATTGTTTAAATTATGTGAGATTTTTGTGGGTACATTTGTTTGTTACAATTAGATTGGTTGTATGCTTGTTATAATATTTTGTTTATTAATTTATTTTTGAATTAATTTTTCGAAAAAAAAGGTTTTAATTATGATTTATATTAATATATATATTAAATGTATATAGATCTGCAAATTATGAATATGTATAATTGCATATATGTCTATATATCATATATGTTCAATCTTAAAAGTTTCTTATGATGATTTTTACCTATTATAAATCAGAATATATAGAAATATTTTATAAAAATTGTATATACATATCTTATGTTATTTAATGATTTTATGAATTGTTTATTATAAATAAAATATTTAGTGGTTCAAAATTTTATATTTTTATTATTTACTGCAACATGTAATAAGATTACCGTAAAAGTTTCAGATTTATTAAACTTAATTTATTATTTTTTAAAATTAATTTACTTTTGGCCTACAATTATTTATTTAATTAAAAGTACAATTTCAATTGTGAAAATTCTAGAATTTTTTATTGAGCCTTATATAAGTATCCAACACATTCATATAAAGTTTTAGATTATTATAACTTAATTTATTAATTGTTTAAATTAATTTTTTTTGAACCGTAATTAATTATTTAATTTAAAATATAATTTCAATTGATAAAATCCTAGAAATTATTTAAGCCCACATATGTCTCATATACCTGTATAAATTCTTTTCAGAATTTTTCAACTTGATTTCCTACTTTTAAGAATTAATTTGATTACGGGCTTTTATAAAATATCTAATAATAAATATTATTTAATTGTAAAAAATTCCATAAATTAATCTTAAGCCCAAAATGTGTTTCTAGATTTTCTAAAATTTTAAAACTTGTATCATTGTCATATAATTTTTTACATTAATTTGTTATGGTAGAAATTGTTTTATTCAATAATTATATACATACACATACATACATACATATATACAGATATTAGTATCTTGTTTTAACATATTATACAAGCACATATTGGACAAATTATAGGATATACAAAATGAGCTAATGTGTCTGTTGCAATGTAAATCCCACCATCTATTTACATGCACATTATACCCTTCACGGATTATGATGTTACACATGCACACACACATATAAATATTTGTGTGTGTGTGTATGTATGTATATGATACATATATGTGTGTGTGTACTTTTATAAATAAATTAAATTAAATAAATCACAACTTACAAATTGTATAGTTAGAATACATATAGACATGGTAATAAATATTGCCACGGGTAAATTATTAATTAATGACATCTAAAGAATCAATCAATTCAAATTAAAGAGAGAAAATGAAAGTTTGCTCTCTTCATTTAATATAATTAATGCTCTCAATTAATTCCTTTTTTAGGAAAAGAAATGAAAGGTTTCATTCCTTATACATTAAGACTTATAAATAAATGTTAGGTGTATTTGATACACTATACATTTGAAATTAAATTTATTTAAAATTCCCTTTAACTATTTTAAATAGAATATAAGGTTTTATTTAAACCAAATCTAAAAAATTTCTAAATGAAATTTGGGCTTCGTATGCCCATTAATGATCCAAAATAATAAAAAAATTGAAATTCAGCCATTTCTTCCGCTGCGGGCTGACCCAGTTCATTCAATGGTATCAGAGCCCAATAGCCTATGCGGTCTAAATTAGTCATATTAGGGCTAACTAATTAAACTTGCCTACTTAGTATAGTGTCTAGAAAGGTAATGTCTAGGATTGGAATTGAGTAATCAAGTACCATGTCCTACTTGGTTACCAACCTGGCCTGAAAGGTGATGTGAGCCAAAGATTGCTCCTGATAGAAAAGGCCTAATTTCAATTGGGCCTTGGGCTAATTTTCAAAATCGTTTTGAAAATTAAAATAAATATTTTAAATTTAATAGTTAAATTTAAGATAAAATATGTTTATTATAGAAGTTATAATATAACTTAATTTTTTAAATGTTTGAAAAACAATTCACCTCAATTTCAAATTTCAAATTTATTAATAAGATTAATAAAATGAATTAATTAAATATGTTAATTAATTAATAAATACATATATGCATACATTATATGTGTTGATATATATTATATTATTTTAAAAAGTTTAGGATAACATAAGTTTACATGTATGCATGTAAGATGAATTTTAAAATTAATAAAATTTAATCAAAATTGTTTAATTGAATAAATTAATAAAAAGTTAATTAATTAAATAAAATACACATATATAAGATATATGTGTGTGTTATACTATAAAGGTTATAGTGTGCACTATAATGGTTATAGTGGATATGTCCAATATAAATATTGTATTGGAATTATAATATAAAACAAATTAGAGAGTAATTAGTTAAAATTAATTAAATAAGATTTAATTAATATGATATTTTACGTTTGGCTATTACATAAGTTAATTAAGTTATAAAGGTTAAATTAGCTTATGTAATGTGAATGAATAACAAAAGGTGAAACTTTGAAGAAACCCTAAATATATATATATACATACATACATATACATATACATATATATATATATATATTATATATGGACCAAAATATACATATACCATGATTTTTGATGTGTCCGACACTTGAATGATGAAAGTATTTCATAAGAAATACATTGTTCCATAAGTCGATATCACTCAATATAATATATTTAAGATTATGAATCTTTAATATAAAGTTGTCCTCATCATTTATATATTAATAGATTACTTGCATACTTCTTAGTTGTTGAGATTTCCTCAAACTATGATGTTATGTGTAATACAATTAATATATTGAGTAGATGAGGTAAGGAAACCGCACGTATTTGTTGAGCTTTCCTCAAGGTACGTGCATTATACTTAGGCCTTCACGAAATGATAGGTCCGAGTGAATAGTCCCACTTTACTTGTTAAGCTTTCCTTAAGTTAAAAGCTGGATTAAGACAAGGTACCCAAGGTTAGGAGTTGTATGTGATACAACCAATAAAGAGTTATCCATCGTATGTGGGCGTATGACTTGTTGAGCTTTCCTCAAGATCAGAATCTGAAGGCATTCGAGTCATAACACCCACAGGTGAAGTTGAAAGACTTTTATGTTTTGCGTAAGTTCCGGTGAAACATAAAATACTACTAGAAGCCTTATTAGAAAAATGAAATTATAACATTTAACATTTCTAATATTGTAAGAACATATGCTAAATAATGTTATAATTATCTACAATGATAAATTTTTGCATTTAATATAATTGATTATCATTTATCAATTAACATATACAAATGAACTAAATTAAATGTTGATAAATGGAAATATAATACCCACTATTAAATGCCTATTGCATGTTAATGTTTTCTATACCCATGCAAGCGCCTAATTTTTACAACTACTTAATACAATCATAAAATGATTGATTACATGTTTATTTGGTTTAGACCGTGTATTGCATTTTATGAGTTTCGAACTCTAAAAGCAATACAAGACTTTGGATGGATATTTGATCCATATACTAACACATATAAATGTTATATGGTGAACGGTCATAGTTCGTAATATATGATACTTTAATGAATATAGTTCATTCGAAATAAACTAATAAACTGTACTGTGAGATCGAGTATTCAAGTTGATTGATTACATAAAAGATCATATTGTGTTAATTGTAGCACAAGACCAAGACTACAAGATAGATCTAAGAACTCTACCATTGAATTATCCGTTTGATTAGTTTATGCAAAAAGCAACATATTTGATGTCTTTAAATGTTAAGGATAATCATATGCGCTTTTGTAAAGATTTTGTTATGATATTGTAGTAAAGGTTTTCTTTCGAATGATTTGACAATTTAGAAAGGAAAATGAATGTATAAGAGTAAATGTGACTTAAGGTATAGTTAGGATAGAGAGAGTAAATAGTCATTTCTTCTTCACAGATAAGTAATGAAAATGATAATTGTAATAATAGTGATTGATAATTAACATTGGAATGATAAATATGGTTTGTATTCCAAAATGTATTTTCATATAGAAAATTGTTTTTTATGAGATTTGTTTCTTCGAGTTTAAGATATTTGATCAAAGAACTCTCCATGGTGAACTTGTTGTAGTATATAAAATAAACACATTTATATTAGATGAACGATGGACCTCTGAATTTAGTACGCTATTATAGTAACGGTGGAAATGGTGGAAGCATGACATATAGCACTTATTGATTGCATCATATTACGTAAATTGTTTTTGTAAAATGAACCGAACATTATTTATGAAATTTTATAAATGGGCACCCAGAGTTTAGAAAGGGAACAATAAACTCCAGGTCAGTCATGAGATTGGTGTGATATCTTAAAAACAGTTATACTTTAACAGAAGAATTTAAAAGAAATCCGCAATGCTTTTTGGAAAATGAAACTACCATAAGGCCTCCCGGCACACACACAATGCAATCGCACACTTGGGGGAGATTTCTCCTTATGATAGTCAAACATGCTTAATATGCAAAATATTTTTAATATTATCGTTAGTGCACAGTGCAGAAAACATTTGCAAGTATAATATTAATCTTAGCCAGCATACATACCATTATAGTATGCCTACTATAGCTACCATATTAGATGGCAGGTTTTACAACTAAAACCGTACAAGGCGCGTATTGGTAATTGGATTTTCAACAAATGATCAGGCTAAGGAACTTCCTGGGCCACATGGGTACGCTTCTTGAGGGACGCCCCGAGAACCTAACCGGATCTCTGCCAACACAAGGCCGGGTTACCTCTGTAAAAATAGGTAACTACTACACGAGTATGCCATCCCCCAGTGGTAAACAACCTTTATCCGAGGATCCTCAACAACAACAATCAAAAAGTATTATATATTTGCGATATCCACATAAGTTAAGTATCTAGGATCCATACCATGATACCACTTCTATCCAGAAGGAAATGCACATACCCTAAGGGGCGCTACCCCCTATAACCTTGCTGCATCCTTTCTGTTTCGACCATTTCGGGGTGTGAGGTCCGACGAAGTCTCGTCCACAAAGCCACGCTTTTCACAAAAGCCATGCTTTGATCAACAAATGATCAGCAGCACTTCGTATGCCACATTACCAAATTGGGAATGTATCACTAGTAACCACCAACTACATAACATCTTAGCTCGTACGTCTCAGAGAAGGGTGTTAAGCTAAGAGAATAAATTTTCCGCCACCAACAAAAATGTATTTGATAGAAACCAGTTTTACATCTCAGAGTGTAACGTCAGACACACATCCATACAAGTCCGTTCTAGGATCGAACGGAACCGAAGGCACTTCCAAAGAAGCCCTTGCAATCCAAATATTCACTAATCACGTCCGGAATCCCCATCACAAAGGGTGATAAAATCTCTATACCGGAGCAACCCGGTGCAGAGACATTCGACAGGTAATCCTTTCACTTTCGAAAATACCCGGTCTTCAACACCATCTTCAAATGCAGTCCCATTTCGTCGTATCGTTATTCGGAATGGGTTTTATGACACAAGGTCCTCTCCCGGCTAATTCGAATAACGAGCGCTTATTTTAAAAATAAGTGATCATTTAGTTTTCAAACAAATCACAACAAATTCCACTTTGATCTTTTAAATAAAAGATCCATCAAAATCACAAAGGTTCGATGTGGCTCTCGAATATCCATTTGGAATTCGACTCCCGGTCGCATCAAAATTCAAATGCCATTTAAAGGCCAATATTGATAGTCGGTTATTTAACTATCAATCATCATTCACAACAATCGCTGGATTTCAAATAATTTTCCTCCAATTATTAATATCTTCGCAAGATAAAATTTTACTTTTCAACCATTTGAAAACAAATTCAAATCAATTTTTCACACTTTGACCTTTTGAAAATAAATTTCAAATCTATTTTTTTCCCTTACGCGGAAAACATTTCCAATATTTATTCATTTCCACTGAAAAACTGCCGATTTCAAATATCTTAAAATAATATAAAATACTTATTCAAAATATACTTGGAAACATTTAAAATAAACTGTTTTAGAATATTTGCTTAAATATTAGTTATGAAAAATATTATACTAATATCTAATATATAAAAAAAATTCAAGTCCAAAACTAATTTTAAAATAAAATTAGTAGATAGAGTATAAATATTTAAATAACTATTTTCTAAATCAAATATCAATTTAAATCTTTAAAATAATTCCTTATATAATTAATTAAATAAATTTTTACTTCAAACAATTTCCAAATTAGTTTCTCCAACAATATTATTTTAAAATCAAATCTAAACTTTTAAATTTTATTCAAAAGCTATTTTAAAAATATACTCGGCTTTCCAGGGAAGAATTCTTTTTCCATTACAAAATGGTCCGTTCAAATAAATTAATAAATGTTCTTGATTTATTTTGATTTACATTCCAAATTTGTAAATTTCTTTCCACACTTTAAAAATAAACCAGTATTTATTTTTAAACAATTTCCCTTTTATTTACAAATTCCCGTTGTGAATTTGCATTTCCAAATATCAACTGATATACGAGTTTTAAATCGATTCCCAAATATCATTTTCAAACCAAATCAAATCCCAAATTGATTTCCAATTTATTTCAAACATAAAATAAAATTCCAATTTGATTTCCCAATAATTTTCCAATATCAAATCAATTTCAAATTGATTTCCCAAATTATTTCCAAAACACCAAACCCAATTTCCAAATCGATTCCCAAGATTTATTTTACTCCAAATTAATTCTTGAATCGATTTCTAGAATTAATTTCAACTCTAAATTAAATTTCTAAATTTATTTCCTTTTGAAATAAATTTCTTTATCTCTTTCAAATATTTAAAAAAACGTATCTTAAATAAATCCTTCAATTATTAAACAATATTACTCGAAAATTACTTTATTAAAATATTTTCCCATTTTTTTGGAATTAATTCGATCGGATTATAAAAATCAATTTTAATACTTTAATTGTAACAGTCTAGGCTTTTCTACTTTAATTTCCAAAAATCCAATTTCATATTTCTGGTATCCTACAATACCAAAAATATATTCGGCTAAATTTTAGCCTTCAATGGTTTTAATCACAAATAGCTACACATAGATTATAAATAATTAACACAAAACTTTGAAAACAAATCAAACTGTTTTGAGAAATACAATTGGATCCCTCCAACCTGTTTCCCTGCATCCACAGATGTTAGCACAACAATTAAATATCAATTCCACTTCGAGGTGGAATATCGCGGTATATGGGATTTATAAAATATCACCAGCTATTATGCGGCGCATAGGGTCTCATCCACTATATAATGCGAGAAATCAACAACTCCAAATACATATATAATACCAATTCCACTTCGAGATGGAATATCGCGGTATATGGGTTTAATATAATAACCTCCGCTATTATGCGGTGCATAGGGTCTAAACTAATATAACTAATAATAAATTAATTATTTCAAGCACACAATCAATCAATTTTAAATTTAACTATAAAAATTAAATCAGTGATTGAGTGAGAAGATCTCACCTTTTGCTTACGCATGCAACCATTTTCCAATCCAGCTCATTTTCTCGAATTTCTTTTACCTTGTATAAATAATTATACAAATTTGTTAATATTCAAAACAAATTGAACAATTCAATTTTCAGTTTGGTAGTTTAATTATCCAATGATTTTATTAATTTAAATCTAAACCAAAATCCCCTTTTAGTATCTTAAGATAATTAAATAGATTAATTTTAAACCAATACTTTTAATTTCTAAACACATCCCCTTTTACAATTTATTTAACTAAGAGTTAAATTTAAAAACTGAATTTCCCTTTTTAAATAATTTTGGATAACTAAAATAAATTAAATACGTTTATTAATTAAATTTATCTTCATAATATATATTTTTTTAAAAAAAAATTAAACAGGTAGATTTAAAAATATGTATAAGTTTATTTATTTCAGTTTGAAACTCCATTTATAGACTTTAAAAATCAAATTTTCTTTATATAAACTTTTATATCCCAAAATCCTATGTATGTATATATATAAATACTTCATCCATTTCTTTGAAAATATATATATAAATTTAAATATCTATATTTATTTATTTTTCAACTTTACTTATATAAAATATTTGCTGTTTCCTGTATTCTGAATTTGTACATATAAACATGTATAAAAATAAAAATAAAAATAAAATCATACTTCTTTGAAAAGCACGGCAAACCCTCAGCCACCACGATCCCACTTCGTCGCCGATCGACCCCTGCCCTAAAAATCGATGCCGAGCCCTAAACTTCATCCATCGCGAACACTATCACGATCCAAACTCACGCATGCCTGCTTCCTACCCAGATTCAAGCTGCCGCACCAGTGACCGTTCCCAGAACTAGATCGTGACCTTCCTTCTTCAACACGAACACGGCCATTACTTCGCGATCCTGACCTCCAAGTCGACACGCCTCGTGAGCTTCCAGATCTCGAACTCGAGCTCGAGAATTCTCAATTCGAATGCAGGCTTCAGAAGAGATCGAACTACGATTTTATATCTCATTTTCACGCTCGCGATGATTCACACCGCCCATGTCGGCCCTCCCCAAATCGAGAGTCGATCGCTGATGCTCCTTGCCGAGATCGAGCACATCATGCTCGAGATTGACTCACGACGTGGTCGCGATTCCATTTTTTTTAAAGAGGTATTAGACATTACAAAATTGAATTCGGGAGAAAGGGGAACGAAGAAAATTAAAATGAGAGCTCGGCCATGATTTCGCTTTTTAGAACGATAGATTTATTTTTTTTCTTTTCTGTTCGAGATACGTATTTTTTTTCTTTTAATTCCTAAACAAACGCATGTTATAAAGTTTGTCAAGTGTTGGTGAATAAGGAAACGTGTCACTAGCCTTGCTAATGTGAATATTCATATTCAATCTATATTCAAATTCAAGTTTTAAATTTAAATCGCCTTGGAAACGCAACTTAAATCTTCGAACTCCAATCGAGGTGTGTCACCAGGCGTTTATAATGTTATGGCCCTATTCTGAATGCAATGGAAAAGGTTCTGAGTCCAAATTCGATCGTATGGAGAAGATAGCTTTTTGAACTAGTTAAAATATCGAATTTTCGATTTAAATTTCAGCGCGTTTGCTTATCGTACGGTCACACAACAACTCCGAATGCTACGGAAATTAAAATATGATAATAAGACAATATTACGGATCTAATGGAACTAGTTTCGTCGAATTCCGTGACTGTGCCTCGGAAGGCTATTTTTAAATATCGATTTAAACGGTAAAATTCAATACTGAACAAAACAGTTTCAAATTCAATTCTGAAGCTTCTATTATCTTCAGTATTGTCAATATGAATTTTCTAAGCCATCAAATTATTTTTAACAGGCTCAAAATTGAAGATTTACAATTTTACCCAAATTTCTATAATTAAATTCAATAATTAAATTGCCGAATTCACTATGATATCTGAAATTCAAGTCAGACTCTCTTTCAAACATTTAAAATCAGTTAAATATTTCAATTTCAATTGTTAAAATTTTCGGGTCGTCACAATGTCAGTCCATGGATGTGCACGGCCATGGTGCTGTCATTTTTCTCATGCACAGGGGAGGTTGCCGAAGAGGGCGAGAGAAGATGATAGACAGAGTGAATTCTTGTGATTCTTTTAAAGTTAATTATATTTTTGGTTTATAAATTGTAAATTTAAAATTGTTTGACTAAATTTTTTTATAACTCCTTCATACGAGATCCGATCGAGACAAAACTTTCTGTGTTATGCTCATATCGACTATTGCTTCACAATGGAACTTGTTTGGATGAATTTGGAGACTGCTGAAATTTGGGTTAAAATCGGACGTCGTTCGATTTTAGTTCCAAATGGGAACGCCCCGGCGACGATAGAGAATTTTGGTGAGCTAATCTCTTCTTTTTGGTTAACTAGTATGATATGTAGTTGATAAAAATTGTTGAATGATTATTTGGATGAATTATTATATTTATTAGTTGAATTGAATATTCTTGCCTATTGGAGCGGATGAGATCCTATTATGTTCCCGTGTAAGTACGGATGACCCTTTGTATACGAATCTCGCCTCAAAGTGGTTGATTTATATATTATGATTGTATAACATTTATGATGCGGGGAAAATAAGTCAGAGGGATCCAACAGGATCCCTCACAACTATTGATTATATATATATATATATATAAGTTGTGATGCAGGAGGTAACAGGTTGGAGGAATCTAACGGGATTCCTCACTATTATTGAATGGTTTTCAATAATATATTTTATATGGATTATTGAACAATAAACATGGTTGTGGACACTGTGGTTATAACATCATTATATGTTTGAAAATAAAACCCAGTAGTGATAGAAAATAAATATGGTTGTGGACACTATTGGCCTCAAATCAGTATTTTAAAACACTATAAATTGTCGATTAAGTCGGAATTAGTTTTTGAGACAAGAAACGATTTTTAAATCCGAAATTGAGTTTTGAAAATATTTTGTTTAAGGATTATCCAATTAAATATATAAATATTGTTTTAAGAATTTATAAAAAGTTAATAAGTTAAAAGTTAGTTATCTCAAGAGTAATTATGGTGTGAATTAATAATAAGGGTTATTAATATGGTTTTGAGAATGAAACATTATTATTTATAAAAATGGTGAAGATTAATTTTTGTTGTTTCTTAACACAATATTATATTTAAGATGTTTTAAAATTAATAGATTTCATTTATTTATAATGTTATTATTGATAACCATTATGATATAATGGTGTATTTCTCATGTTGGTTTCCAAAGTGACTCGTTTTTTTTTTATTATAATGCTCGGGTCAAACCGAGCATATTACAGATTAGTTTTGATGTTGTAGAGCTTCAAGAGATGAGTTGGAGGCCCAATGATGTATTCACGTAGATGGCTATTTTTCCACTGTATTCATTGTTGTATTTATCAGCAATTGTAAGGACAGACTTGTATGTCCAGGCTGAAATCAGTTAGTGCAGTTTCATTGATGTTTGCATATACATATATTATAGTTTGACTTTGTTTAAAGTTTATCGTATATTATAGATTATTCATTCCATTATGAGATTCTATATTGTTTAGTTTTCTTCTTACCTTCTTCCTTCTTTCTTTTTCCTTAACAATCGGGCTTTCCGGCATTTGACTTTTTGGTATGTAATACAGTTGACGTATTAGTGCCGGCTTTCGAGTGTCAAAAAACCCTGGTCGTTACATTTGGTATCAGAGCTGAAGGTTAAGCGAGAACCTTGGCTTTGGTGGGATACTCCGTAGAAATAGGGTCAGTACCACCCTAGAATGAGTTTGAGTGTGTATATATATGAACATGTATTTGTTAGTGATATAAAAATGTTTTATATTGTGTTGGTTGAACTATTGAGTGTCTTATGGATTCTGGTCAACATGAGTAATTAACGTTATTGATAGGGATCTCCAAACACTTGAAAGGGTAATTCGACATGGTATTGTTTCAAAATTGGGTAAATGAAATAAATTTACCTTGATAATATTTTATATAAAAATGAATAAATATCAAAAAAATTATTATAGTATATATGGTGTGTTTGGTTGTTAGTAAATAACAATGTTAGATTATTATCATTTGTTGTTTGTGATAAAATAATTATTGGTACTATAATGTGAGAATGATAAAAGATTAAGAAATAATTTTGTATACCCAAATGGAATTATATAGATATGAGTTATAAATGTGATTTATAAATGGACTGGAAATGAAATTTCAGAAGTATATTATAAATATGATTTGTTAGCAAAAAGAGTTTAAGAGAATTTAAATTTCGTTGGTTTTAGAAATGGTTTTGCAAAGTTTTGGAAAATAATAGTGATATTATTTGGAAAATATTTTTGAATGGAAATATTTATTAAAAAAAGGTTTAAAGGGGAATGAAGGAACTGAACTCACCTCGGTCATTAGAAAATAATTTCGTTGATGACTGCACCATCATCGACATTCATTTTCGGGTTTCCAAGAGAGGAATTGCTACTATTGGAGTTTTGTTTAGATAAATTAGTTTTGATTTTGAAGTTCAAAAGAATGATTTGATATATCAAGAGAATTTGATTTGGAATAAATGAGAACAAGGTGTTTAAACTTTGGGAAATTTTCATTTAAGCGTTCATGAAAATGTGAGAAAACAACTTTTATAACTTATAAATTTTGAGAATTAGTAGTTAAAACAATGTATAAATTGTTGAATATGAATGTTGAGAAAAGCAAGTTTGAATGAAATTTAAGTTAAGTTAAATAAAATAATTTTTGAAATAAATTAATGAAATGAGCTAATTAAATTAACTAGTGAATTGGATATGGTTTGGAATGTAGATTGATAAACTTGAATGTTAAAATTGAAAAATGAAATTGAATTGAGTTAGAAATGGACGAGGACTTAAGTAGTGAAGTGGTAATAAACATAAGAAGTTTGTATAAAATGTTTATAAACTTAAGAAATTATTTGTGGAATAATTCATAAATGAAGTAAGTAGGAAGTGAAATGTGTTGTATATAGAATTTAGTGGAATAGTTTTTAAATGATATCAGTATTGAAAGGAATATACTAAGTAAATAATGAATGCGAATAAAGCAATGTGAATAATGATAGTAAATAATTGAATGAAAATAAAATGAATGCGAATAAGAGAATTTGGGATAGCTAAGAAATCAATGGAAATAAATACGTAAGTTGCATATATATATATATATATATTATTTTATTCGCATGACGGATTGATCTAGATTCGAGTACATGATTTAAGATGATTTACATCGATCCGAGTTAGGATTTTTCACTTGATTCTCGACGGCGAACAATGGATATGGATTTTTTATTGATTCTGGAGTTCGCTATCATACTATATGGCTATGCAAGGAGAAAGGCGGTTTCAAATCAAGGAACCGAGTCTGAGTCCCCATTAGAATGGTCGTGTGAACGATACTAGTTCGGATTTGGTAAAGAAAATTATATATGTACATCGTATGGTTTTGGTAAAGAAAATGTTGAAAATTGATATTGCAGATATGATTATGAATTATATAATTGGATATCATTGGTAAATAAAACGCAGGTATATAAAAGAAAGAGCCAAATTGATACCCTTGATTTCATAAGTAAAAATTGGTTGCCCAACAAAAAGGTACATATTTATGTTGCTGATTGATTTTGATGATTTTATGGTTGAGCCACTTGGCTTTTATTTTCTTTTGCTGGTCTGGGCTCGTAGTGGCGATTGGTGGTTGTTCTGATTGAGCCGCACAAAGGAGACACTGGTGAAATTTTTCGAAAATTTAACGAGTTAGAAATTCTGAAGGAATTTTTGATAACCAAGATTTGATTTTGGATTATAATTTGAAATGATTGAATCGATAATATTATTCGAAATCTATGGATGAATTTGGAAATTTTGTAAAAGCAATAACAAGGTTTCAACAAATTGATCTTGGAAAGTTAAAGGTTTAAAAGGACTTGGTGGGTTATTTGAACTAATTAGTTTTAAAAAGTAATGGGTTATGGCATTTTTCCTACCTTGGTAATTTCGAGGATGAAATTCTTTCTAAGGGGATTTAATTGATTTAACTGATTTTGAAAATAACTCATTTTAATTAATGAGTGAAAATAGCCTCCTGAGCCATTGTCTCGGATTTCGACGAAACAGTTCCATTGGGTCCGTAATAATGAATTATAATACGCTGTCAAATTTCGTGGCGATCATATGTATCGTTTAGTCGTACGAGATCGAAACGCGTAGAAATTAATATTTAGAAATTAATATAATAATTGGATTCAAAAAGCTATATTCTGCATATGGTCGAATTAGGTCCCGAAACTAGTTCCATTGCGTTCAGAAAAGGGATATAACATATAGAACGTCAGATAGCATGTCTCGATTGAGGTCTGTAATTGCATAGCTAGATATTTTGAATTAAAATAATATATTTTTAAGATTTGACTTTATACTACCTTACCCGTCACTTTCAGCTCACATCACCCGTACATAGCACATCCCCTCCCCTGTTATCTCCCATATTTTTTCCCCGTTGTTTAAACTCGGCCAGAAGTGAAAAGAAGAAAATAAAAACAAAACAAAATGTACACATAACAAAAAATAGATCTTTGGCCTTATATTTGGTTGCAGCTTCATCGTGAGGTTCGTATTGGGGCCGCGTCTTTGAAATGGGAGCTCGACAGTGTAGTTTTGTTGAATATGAAACAAGGGTTGCAAAATTTGAGAGATGTATTGCTCGATTGCTGAGTTGGAGGTTGGATTCGCATTTGTGGGGTGAAGGAGGATCGATGATCAAAATTTGGCGAAGCACAGAGGCCTGGAGCAGTTTCCGTCCACTGTACAAACGAGTGGGGAGGATGAAGACGCTTTTTGATTGGAGGGTGCGGGTTGCAATTCTGGGTGCCAGATGGATCGAGTTCGAAGAGAGAAGACCACTTGAGTCATCGGATTCGAATTCGAATTCCGACAACCGTAGCTCTGTGTCAGTCTATGGATGTGCACCGCCATGGTGCCATCATTTTTCTCATGCACAGAGGAGGTATTTTTGAAGAGAGTGAGAGAAGACAATAAACAGAGGGCATTCTTGTAATTCTTTTAAAGTTAATTATATTTTTTGTTTATAAATTGTAAATTTAAAATCGTTTGACTAATTTTTTTTATAACTCCTTCATACGAGGTCCGGTCGAGATGAAACTTTTTTCATTGTGCTTGTATCAACTAGTGCTTCGCAATGGAACTAGTTTGGATGTATTTGGAGACTGTTGAAATTTGGGATAAAATCGGACATCGTTCGATTTTAGTTCCAAACCGGAATGCCCCGACGACGACAGAGAATTTCGATGAGTTAATTTCACCTTTTTGGTTAACTAGTATAATATATAGTTGATAAAAATTGTTGAATGATTATTTGGATGAATTATTATATTTATTAGTTGACTTGAATATTCCCGCCTATTGAAGCGGATGAGACCCTATTATGTTCCCGTGTAAGAGCGGATGACGCTTTGTATACGAATCCCGCCTCGAAGCGGTTGATTTATATTTTATGATTATATAACATTTGTGATGCAGGGAAAATAAGTCGAAGGGATCCAATAGGATTCCTCACAACTGTTGATTTTATTTATATATATGTATATATGCTAATATATATATGTAAGCTGTGATGAAGGAGGTAATAGGTTGAAGGAATCCAACAGGCTTCCTCACTGGTGTCGAATAGTTTTCAATAATATATTTTTATATAGATTATTGAATAATAATTATGGTTATGGACATTGTGGTTATAACATCGTTATATGTTTGAAAATAAAACCTAGTAGTGATAGAAAATAAATATCGATATTGGTTAAGTGTGGGTGGCTATTAGCCTCAAATTAGTATTTTAAAGACACTATAAACTGCCGATTAAGTCGGAATTAGTTTTTGAGACAAGAAATGATTTTTAAATCCAAAATTATATTTCGTAAATATTTTGTTTAAGGATTATCTAATAAATAAATAAATATTGTTTTTAAGTTAAGTAATTATATAAATATTGTTTTTAAAGTTATTTAATTGCATTAATATTATTTTAGGTTATTTAATTATATTAATATTATTTTAATTATATTAATATTATTTTAAAGTTATTTAACTATATTAATATTGTTTTTAAATTTATATAATTATATTTATATTATTTTAAAGTTATATAATAATATTCACATTATTTTAAAGTTATTTAATTATTTAATATTTCTGAAAATTTATTTGTGTATAGTTATTATGTTTTAAGAATTTATAAAAAATTTAATAAGTTAAAAAGTTTGTTGTCTCAAGAATAATTATGGTATGAAATTAATAATAAGGGTTATTAATAAGGTTTTGAAAATGAATCACTATTATTTATAAAAATGGTGAAGATTAATTGTTTTTGTTTCTTAACACAATATTATTATTTAAGATGTTTTAAAATTAATAAATTTCGTTTATTTATAATTTTTATTGTTGATAACCATTATTATATAATGGTGTTTTGAAGTAAAAGATTTTTAATTATTTATAAATGTTTCCGAGACCCATGAATGGAGTTGGAAGACTTAGATTTCACAAAAGAGTTATAAGATGGTTTGAAGAGTTAAGGAAATGTTATTTTCATGGTGGAAGAGTTTATAAATGGTTAGATATTTATAAACGAATTTTAGAGACAGTTTATAGATCTATAAAAGAAGTTTTACAAATGGTTCATAGATTCACAAAGGGTTATCAGTGATCTTTGAAACGTATAAGAAGCTTATAAGTGATTGAATTTATAAATGGTTTATAAGTGATTTTTGGGAATCATAAGGAGTTTTATAAATGGGTTTTGAATCAAATAAAAAGAAAATCTTTCTAAATTATATGAATATACTTATATCGCTGAGATAAGTATATGGATATTTCTAAGTCTTGAAATATAGAGATTTGCGAGTATATCTTTGTGAAGGTGTTATATACAAGTAATTTACAAAGTGGGTTTCATTTTTGAAGATTTATGAAATGAGGCTAGTGAGTGATTATATGCTTAACCAATGTTGATTTTTCCTATGAAATATAATCTTTGATTGAATGTTTGTTTATTTGATAGTTCAACAACCGACTATCAAATCTTGGCCTAAATATGCAATCATTCTTAATTTTGGTGGTACAGAAATACTCCCTGCTTAACACCGAAGGATTTTAACTCTGAAAATATCTTGGGGGGACACAAGAATTATATGGTGCAGTTACCATCAGTAGTGTTATATTGTACGTATAAACTCATTTCGTTCTTCTAGGAAAAATGATAAGGAGATCCGCCCACTTAAATGGTTAAGGGGTAATCTCTGCTATTATGTATTGTCTGATTATTTCTAAATGAACTAGTATTGAGAATTTCGGGAATTGGCTTTTGGTTTTATGGAGCACCCAGGAAGCGGAGGAGTGTACTCGTAAGAGATGACTTGAACCCGTAACCACTTCGAAAACCATATACTTTTTTATGGAGGAGATTTGTGGTATATTGGAATCCTGAGATCCATGTGTGATTCCGAGATCCGTTGTGATATGGAAATCCGGGTGTGATTCCAAGATATAATTGAGATGTGGGAATCTATGTGTGATTCCAAGACCCATTAAGGTATTGGGATCCATATGGGATTCCATGATCTATTTGGTGGCAGTGCGTAAGCTAGAATGCTAAACATAGCCTCATCAGCAGGAATGACTAAAATCAAAGATAGAAGGCATGGCCAGTGGGATTGGCAAACCCATAGGGTGTAGTCGGCTCCTCTTAGATGTATCTTATAGTTGTTATGCATGCATGGGGGATGCACTCGGTCTTAGCGAGATCAACTATGTTTTTTCTATGTAGGGATGTATGCTGCTTCAGAAGGATATCTCTAATCCTTATGCAGTAGGACCGTTCCTCGAAATACCGAGGGCACCTCCATGGAAATCCTACACAATTAGAGAACGCGCCTTATCGATTTTTGATTATATACGTAGTATTGTTGTGATGTACACTAATGATCATCACAACTTCTTGATCATTATTATTATTGCCTTTAGATATTATTATAATATAAATGGATTTTCTATAGAAACGGTTTTGGTTATCTAAAGGTAAAACCCGCCGTTTTTACGTGTGGCATGGTCTTACGAGATACCTTTGATTTCAAAGGTTTTATACAACTTTAAATCCAGTTGGGTGTGTTTTTCTCATGCTAATTTTCCAGACTGACTCAGATGTCATTTTATTATAATGCTTGGGTCAGACCGAACATACTACAGATAGATTCTGTGGTGCTTCAGGAGACGAGTTGGAGGCCCAGAGACGTATTCACGTACATGGTTATTTTTCCGATGTATTCGTTGTTGTGTTTATCGATAATTGAAAGGACATACTATTATAATTGTCCGGTTGGAATAGGTTAGTGTACTCTAATTGATGTCTGTACATATATATATATATATATATATATTACAATTTGACTTTGTTTAAAGTTTATCGTATATTATAGATTATTCGTTCCGCTGTGAGATTCTGTGTTGTTTAGTTTTCTTCTTATCTTCTTCCTTCTTTCTTTTTCCCTAATAATCAGGTTTTCCAACATTCGATTTCTCGGCATGTAATACAATGGACGTATTAGTGCCGGTTTTCGAGGGTCGAAAAACACTGATCGTTGCAATGTGAGTTCCTTATGCATTAGCAATATGAATTATCATACATGTTATGTTTGTTATGATATCATATTTTTTTTTTTATATTTGATGCATGAAGAAAATATCAAATCCAAATTGATATCACTAAATGTTTGTTCAAAGTGTTCTCATGTATTTATGAAATACTAAGGAATTATTTATAGAAACAAAACCCCTTATGAAGGAGTGTTCGGACTCAAACATCATAAGTATATTGAGTATAATATGTCAATAATAAATTAAAGTTAAGAATCTTTAAGTCTGGAATGTTCCAAATGAATGATCATGGCTGGTTCAATGAAAAAGGCTAAATACATTGTCATGAATAGCGCCGCAATAAAACAATGTATATAAATATATAAGCGCACAAATTTATAATCAAGCTGATTCCAAATGTTGGGAATCTCATAACATTGTTATATGATAAAAATGTCGTGGTATAGTTCGTAACAGTACCTAGAGTTTACTAGAAGTCGGGAGACATACTTCGAATTGTTCCACATGAGTAAACAATTTATCACCTTCGGAGAGAGTAGATCAACAGAGTAGATAATTCAAACAAAATAGCATACCCGTTCACAAAAGTACTGACCTAATTGGTTTTGAGAAAACCGATTAGAGGTGTTGGAATAAGATTCCATAATTGACCCCAAGTGCAAGCGGAAGATTGATAGAGGCAGGGGTATGAGCTAGGGGCAATTATGTAATTTATTACATATATCTAACTTGTTGACCAATCATTTTTGAAATAAAGGTGTTTTCTTTCTATTACATACTTGATATAATATGGTTATATTAATTAATTTAATTAAAAGTATATTTAATAAAAAATCCATAAATTTTATGTTTTGTGATAATAGTTACAAAGTGTTGTAACCGTGAGTAATTTATCACAATGAAACAAATATATCATTTTAAATGTTCCAAGTCAAGATGCATCGAGACTGGATATCAATGTATTTGTTGAGACTAGAGTACGTAACGCTCTCCAAATGTAAGGCTGTATATTACTCATGACTACTGTGGACACCTAGGGGTTACATGCTAATAGTTATTGGATAACTATGGAACGACTCACTGGGTAGTTTTCAGTTGGTTAATATAACTAAAGTCAAATAGAAATTATCAATGTGACTAATTTACACAGTTCTTTTGACTTGAGAATACTATGAATTTTTAAATTAAAGCTCCCTTTTGATTATAGTCAAATCATGGTATAGCATCCATCGAGTGACTATAGTTGGGTTGAGTGGAAGTATTGGAAGTGAAGCACTATTCAAGAAAGGATTTTTTTCCTCAATTACATGAGGTTAGTATCACGGTCAACTCAAGTCAATCCAAAGTCAAAATCTCTAACCAGAGTAGTTCGGTTAATAATGATTGTTATTATTGAACCAACGAATTTGTGTTTGGAATATAGAGTTGAATGTGGATGATGTTGGAATTTTCAACATTACCAAATTCAGCAAGTCCAAAGTGATATAGTTTTAACAAAGAGAATTTGTGTAAAAAATTGTCGCAACTGGGTAACGCTTATTAAATTAAAATGAGATTTTTCTAAAAATGAGTAAGAGGTAAATTTGACCGTAGTATTACACCACCTGCTAAGTGAAGTGTGAACGTTAATGTTTAAATAATTCGACATTAATCGCTGACCGAATTTACACCCAAGAGTCACACAACCGAAACGATGAATTCTCTTTAGACCAAATTTTTTAATTAGTTTATAATTATTATAAATTAATTAAATAAGTTAATATTTATAAAATAATTAATTTGGAATGTGATTTGGGAAATGAAATTGTTGCATACATTTATAAAAGTTATGAATATATTCATCGATATCAGATATCGATAACAAAATATGTTAAATATGATTGTACATATTTAATTTCCTTAATTAGACTCATAGCCTATAAGATTTGGAAAAGATAGGCATTGATTTGTAGAAAGATAGGAAGTGGCTACAACATGTGTGATTATGTTGTGAGATGTGTGGTTGAGATCATTGTTTGCTCTCTTGTCCTATCCATATAAAGGTCATCTCTAAAACTAATCGCATGCTAATTCATTTTTGAGTCGCCACTTTCTTCTTTCTCTACCTCACTTTAATGGCAGCAGCTTTCCTCTAAAATCACCTCCAAAATTCTAAAATCTAATTAGAAAATAAAAATACTAATTTGTAGTAGAAGGTCACAAATCTTGAATTAGCAACTTGAAAGGATTGTGAATTGTTCTTAGAAGAGAAATCATTATTCAACATGGACTCAAAGGCTTCATTAGGAGGTGCACTTTTATTCATTATTATTTTATTAATTTTAATTTTATTATATAAAAGTTGATTTACATCCAAATCCTCTATTTGTATTCAGATCTGTTTATTGTTTAGATTAGGTGAAATTTTCGTGGGTACATGTGTTTGTTACAATTAACTTGGTTATGTGCTTGTTATAATATTTTGTTCATTGATTTATTTTTGAATTAATTTTCTAAAAAAAGTTTTATTTTTGATATATATGTGTGTGTATGTATGTATATGTATCGCTTCTCATATTGGACAATTTTCTGAGCGAAAATGGCAACCTATGGTCAATCGTCTACCTATCCTGATTCGTCATCTCAAATTTTTCATCGCCTCAACCTAAATGTCCTCACCTCCATCTTTCTATGGCTAAGAATTGGAAAGGCAAAGCTCGTTTCCTTTCCTTCATCGCTAATCGCTCGATTACAAGATCTGGTAGAGTGTACGAATGCACGTCTCTCGATGGTTCTTTGACGCCTGGATCTGGTTCTTCGCTCCTACCTGTTCGTGATAGTCAGATTGTCTCAGCTGAGATGCGTTCTTCGTTGGTAGCGCTTACTTCCAATTGTCAAAACCTACCTCCAACCATAAGTTTGATTTCAGATATCTTATACCCTTCTTCTACCACTGCCTTAGCTTCCATCCTTCACAACGAACGATTTGATGAAGCCTTGGATAACACAAGTTTTGCTGCCTTGCGTAATGATGTTTTTGTTAATCGCTTAGCTGAATTGAATGTTAGAACTGCTGAAATTGATTGTTTCGAGACTGTAGATGTTAGAATTGAAGTGAATCCATCTTTGAATGCATTATCTCAGGATATAGCTATACTAAAACATGTACCATGATCCGTTGGTCTACCTCCAGTTTCTGTTGGTTTGTGTTTTCGATCAGCTGCCCATAATAGCTCAGAAATTGATAATTCGAGCATGGAAATTAATGATGTGGGTAACCATGATCTAGTTCATGGCTGAAATTGTTCAAATATATTACCTGCTCATCAACAATAATAATTTTACTTCAAAACCACTCCAACAAACAAAGGCAAATGAAGAAATTGGTATTAATATTTCAAATTCGTTGCTCCCGCAGGAGTAAATGAAGAAAAGGTCCAACAGACCAAAACCACTCCAACAAACAAAGGCAAGGCAACACCTTCCAATACAACTCAGAAATTTGTTCCAATGAACAAAGGAAAAGCAATTGCTCCCACAGGAATACAAAGACCATACATCTCAGCGGTGGTCAAAGATTGGTACAATCTAGACATGAAAGCATCGAATCCTAACCTATATGACAATTTCAATGGATGTTTTAAAGCCATCCAAGCTGCAGACCATAGAGCAGCAAATTTCTGGTTAACTCAACTAGAAAAGGCTTATCTGGGATTGAAGCATACAATATCCCAGAAAGAGAAAAAATTACAAGAAACTCAGAAACTAGTGACTAAATTGTCACAACATTCTTTTACATCTAGATCTGAAGCTCTAGATTTGAAAGAAGCAGAGTTGTTCACTGATAATACAGCTGAACACAGTCATTTAAAAACAATATTTTCTCAAATGCAAACCTCCGATCTCGTAAATCTAAGAATTCAAGATTTTCTAGAATTACTTAGACTTTATGAGATAGATAACACAAAAACCAAAGAGATGGAGGCTGAAATGACAGTCCAGGATATGATCTCCTTATATCAGCAACATCTCATCGATGAAAGCAATCTTCTTCTATTCTTCAAAAAGCTAGAAGACACAAAATTAGTTAAGCTCTTAGAAAATGAAGAGTTAATTCTCAATAACAACAGAAGACCACGGCTTGTAGCCTGTTTTTCTGAAATACAAAAATATAAAAAACATATCAAAAAGGGCTTAGTACACGAAATTTATGTAAACACAAGCCATCCTGAAGAATATTCGGGTTATATTCCAGAAATATGTACAGCAAAACTTGCTGAACATACAAGCAGATTTTTTACTATGTTCATGTTCAGAATTTGGAGCGTTTGGGAAGAAAGACAGTACATACGTCTTTATCCCTCCATCCAATTATGGGAACTACATCGGGTAACCGAAAATCCTCAACATGAATTCGTTAAATTCGACCGCAAAGAATTTAATGAAGAAAGTGAAAGAATCCTAGCAGCACAAGAATTCTTCTCAGAAGCCATTAACAAAGGCGAAATCGGATCACACTCTGCCACTGAAGGCAAAACAGTTTTACTATTAGACTACATATCGGCTTTCGAACCATCAACAGGAAGAATAATGAAGGTTCAGCGCTTTTTAGACAGTCTTAAAATTGGCCCAGTTGGCACAATGGCTCAAGAAGAATACTTTGAAGAACAAGTGGAAAAAGAAAGACTTAGACAACACTCTATAATGAGAGATACTATGGGTACCGACCCTTTTGACGACGAATCTCTAGCCAATCTAGAAATTCAAAATTAAAAACAGAAGCATGGTGGACCAGCATCCAGGAAGCAGCCGTTAAACTAGGGTGACATATCACCTCCTAGCCTTTCCAACTCATCCTTTGCACATAATAAGATAAAGGACACATCCTCAACCTAAAAGTCTAAAAGTCATCCCATAGCCTTTCCACCTAATCCTCTGCAAAAGAATAAACTAAAAGGACACATCCTTCAGCCTAAGAACCTAAAAGGGACACATATTAGCCCTATACTAGACAGATGTCCAGCCTAAGCAATAAAAAATAAAGGAGAGAAGACACTATATAAGGAGGGGACTACTCTGAAGAAGATCATCAGAAAAATTTTCTTCATTTTCGTGCTTTCTCTTCATTGTATCTGAGTTCTGTAATATTATCTACTGTAGTAATAAAATTTCTATTTCCGCAAGAAGTTTCTGTTGCTGTATATTTTCAATTCTGCATTCAAGTTTTCTGCTTTCAAGTTTGGGTTTTTCAATTTGGTATCAGAGCCTGGCTAGCACTAGGTAAGTTATTCTGTTTTAGATCATTCTGTTTTATATTTTCTGAACTCTATCTTTCTGTATATGTTCTGCTGAAGTAAAAAAAAAGAAAAAAGGGTACAAAATTTTTTTACATTTTAAAATGAAAGCTTAAGCTATTCTTTTGAGCATTATTCGTTATGAGTCTGCAAAACTTTTGTGACAGCTAAAACTTTTTTTGAATTTTAAGTCAATTCAACGACCTATTGAATACTAATTATTACGCACTGGAGTAGGAAACGAACCATTGCCGTGCTCTACTTAAGTGAAGCAACGATATAGGCTTGTGGTTGTTAATTCGAGGCCTAACCCTACTATAAAACCACGGTATGCTAGGAAAGCATTAAGGGGTATCGTGTTTAGCCGCTTAATTTAGGGTCAAAACTAATCTATAACTGTAGGAGACTTATTATTCGAATGAAAGCTTTTATCTATTTACAAATGTTTTGTATAAACTCATAATTGAATTATGTTCAAAAGACCCTTGTTTATGGAAAATAATAAGATTGTTATTCTGGACACACATAAGTGTCAATTTGATCTAAATACTGAACAATATGAGCATGTTGTTCATATCCCCACTCATAAAAACCCAGTAAACGGGATTCATAATTTTCCGATTGATCTACTTCAAGAAATTAAATTAGAAGTTAAAGATATCAATAATAAACTTCAAAAACAAACTGCGACCTTAGGATTTGGTCGAAATACACCAACAATCCATTCGCTTAACAGCATTAGAATGGTCAAATATACTTCTGAAGAAAATAACAAAATAAATGTTGAAGAAATTGATCCCACCTACTATAAAATTATCTTATTCTTCAAGAAAAAGAACTTGCAGGAGAAATAGATAGTACGGAACTTTAGTCTTATTATGAAGATCATTCAACGGCAATAAACTATTTTAAATATAAAGCAAATGAAGAAAATTCTTCATTTGAAGATTCTGAACAAGAATCTAAAAATTCCATAGAATTTGAGTATAATTCAGATACATCTGATAACCTTATTTACAACATAAACACTAATGAAGCCGGATCTAGTAGAGGTGCTCTAATTTTACCTCCGCCACCTCCTCCGGATGCAGCTTCTGTTGTAAACGATCTTAACTCTGATATAATTATGGATGATCAAGAACACGAAGAAAACACATATAATAGGCCTCATACTGATCCGTACCCTGAAATGCTTAGACATGGTACTAGATCAGATTGGATTAAATTTCACTCCTCCAGAAAGCAACTTAAAGATTTTTATAATGAACAACCCTCTTCTACATATACCCTAACATTTAATATAGATAACCTTCCACATAGACAAATAAGAAAATATATTATAACATGGCTTCAACATATAAGTGGAACAATCTATTTATTACCTCCAAATATGAATGTGATGGAATACATCCATTACGCTACCAGCTATTGGACAGGAGATGCTTTAGCTTGGTTATTAAACCTTGAAAGAATAAATCCAAATGAATTACAAAGAATTAGATATATTCAATCTAAACAAGAAGCTCTTGGGGAATTATTAAAATTATTATTAGCAGACTTTACAGGAGAAACTTTCCTAGAAGATACTGATTACGAAAAACAATTATTAAAAATACAATTATGCGACATATGTATGTTAGAAGAATTCGCTGCAAAATACATAGGCCTACTTTTCCATTTAAAAAATAACGACCAGAAAGTTTTCTGGGTAAAAGGCTTTTTTGCGAAAATACCTTATCCATGGAATAACATTATTCAAGAAAGATACGATATTTTAAGACAAAGTAATACGGATGACAATCATAACACAGGCTTATTAAAAAAGGCATGTATGGATACTATGGAAAGAGTTTGTGAACAAGCTAGTGCACACAAACAAATGAAAAATAAAATTAGAAACTCAAAACTGGGATTTTCCTGTTGTACCAAATACACTGAAGATATTAACACACAGTTTGGATGTCCTCCAGAATTCGAACGAACGAAAACAAGAAATTTCAAAAGAAGAATAAAACCAAAATATTCTTTCACTTTCTTCATTAGATTCTTTGCGGTCGAATTTAACGAATTCATGTTGAGGATTTTCGGTTACCCGATGTAGTTCCCATAATTGGATGGAGGGATAAAGACGTATGTACTGTCTTTCTTCCCAAACGCTCCAAATTCTGAACATGAACATAGTAAAAAATCTGCTTGTATGTTCAACAAGTTTTGCTGTACATATTTCTGGAATATAACCCGAATATTCTTCAGGATGGCTTGTGTTTACATAAATTTCGTGTACTAAGCCCTTTTTGATATGTTTTTGATATTTTTGTATTTCAGAAAAACAGGCTACAAGCTATGGTCTTCTGTTGTTATTGAGAATTAACTCTTCATTTTTAAGAGCTTAACTAATTCTGTGTCTTCTAGCTTTTTGAAGAATAGAAGAAGATTGCTTTCATCGATGAGATGTTGCTGATATAAGGAGATCATATCCTGGACTGTCATTTCAGCCTCCATCTCTTTGGTTTTTGTGTTATCTATCTCATAAAGACTAAGTAATTCTAGAAAATCTTGAATTCTTAGATTTATGAGATCGGAGGTTTGCATTTGAGAAAATATTGTTTTTAAACGACTGTGTTCAGCTGTGTTATCAGTGAACAACTCTGCTTCTTTCAAATCTAGAGCTTCAGATCTAGATGTAAAAGAATGTTGTGACAATTTAGTCACTAGTTTCTGAGTTTCTTGTAATTTTTTCTCTTTCTGGGATATTGTATGCTTCAATCCCAGATAAGCCTTTTCTAGTTGAGTTAACCAGAAATTTGCAGCTCTATGGTCTGCAGCTTGGATGGCTTTAAAACATCCATTGAAATTGTCATATAGGTTAGGATTCGATGCTTTCATATCTAGATAGTACCAATCTTTGACCACCGCTGAGATGTATGGTCTTTGTATTCCTGTGGGAGCAATTGCTTTTCCTTTGTTCATTGGAACAAATTTCTGAGTTGTATTGGAAGGTGTTGCCTTGCCTTTGTTTGTTGGAGTGGTTTTGGTCTGTTGGACCTTTTCTTCATTTACTCCCGTGGGAGCATTAGTTTCTTCGGATTCCTGTGAAGATGAAGCCTCTGTGGAGGTTTGCTTGGCCTTTTTAGATGATTTCACTTGTTTGAAATCTTCTTGTCTTTTCATGGTTTCTAATAATTCTTTGATTCTTTTTATATCGTCCTCATCCATGTTTCATAACCTGGTAAGAAGATCAGCTGCAAAGTTAGTGTAGCCTGGAATGTATTTGACATCATAGTTGTAAATTTCTAAATACATAGCTAATCTAATTCTTCGAAGGTTTTCTTCTGGATTGTTTACAGTTTTCTTTTTTAAGAATTGAGCAACAGATTTGTTGTCTGTTTCTATTATAAACTGTCTATGCAAGAGATAAATTCGTAAACTTTTGATTGCTAATTTAATAGCTAGTAATTCTTTGTCATATGTAGCGTATTTAATCTGAGGTTTACTAAACTTTCCAGAGGAATATGCTACAAATTCTTTTTGTTTTGCAATTAATACTCCTGCCCAGAAATTGTCAGAAGCATCAGTTTGTAGTGTAAGTAATTCTTCATCTGAAGGAAAATAGAGGATCTTTTGATCTTTTATTAGGTCTTTAATCTTTTGTATTTCTTCTTCTTCTTGCTTTTGTAAGGTAATTGAAATTTTGTCTGTCTTCCATCTTCTTGGTTGTATGATTTTCGGTGTTTTTACATGTTCAATTAATGTAACAGGTTTTTCACCACGCTGTGCTGCCGGGGTATAATGCGGTGCAATTGTAGCGGGTAGCGTTACTCGAGGCACAAGAACGCCATCCAGTTGTTAATTCTTCTTTATCAGTTCGTGATATTTAAAGGATTATTGATAAAGTTAGTGTAGCCTGGAATGTATTTCCATGTATATCAGGTATTTGCAAAATACATAGGCCTACTTTTCCATTTAAAAAATAATGACCAGAAAGTTTTCTGGGTAAAAGGCTTTTTTACGAAAATACCTTATCCATGGAATAATATTATTCAAGAAAGATACGATATTTTAAGACAAAGTAATACGGATGACAATCATAACACAGGCTTATTAAAAAGGCATGTATGGATACTATGGAAAGAGTTTGTGAACAAGCTAGTGCACACAAACAAATGAAAAATAAAATTAGAAACTCAAAAACTGGGATTTTCTTGTTGTACCAAATACACTGAAGATATTAACACACAGTTTGGATGTCCTCCAGAATTCAAACGAACGAAAACAAGAAATTTCAAAAGAAGAATAAAACCAAAATATCGTATCACTAGGAAAAAATGGAAACCAGAATATAAGAAAAAATTTAGAAGAGAAAACAAGTTTTCTAAGAAAAAGTTTATTAAAAAGAAAAATTTCCGTAAAGGCTGCAAATGTTTCAAATGTAACAAAGAAGGACATTATGCAAATGAATGTCCTACGAATATACAAAATATCGTACTATCAAATATCGAAGAATACGGTATTAATGTTGGCACTATCGAGGATATTTCTAGTGATGCTAATTCATCTGTATATGAAATTGAATCAATTTATTCTGACACTACTGAAAATGAAATTAATGATTCCTTTGATACTTTTAAAATAAACATGATCACAATCAATCAGACACATAACCAAATAAAAATTATTCCGTTAACCATATACGCTATACTTCCCAAAAAGGAAAAAGTAAATTCTCCAGGTTATACACTATATGCAGCAAAATGCTCCAGATTAAGAAGGTACTTCACAACCGAAGTATTCTTGGATCTACTAATAAAAATCCCACTCGGATATTATGGACAAATTTATAATATACCTAAACATACTAAAGAAAATATTTTTATAACTTATGGATTCATAGAACCTCTTTCTAAAACTAACACTTCTATACTATTTAAAAGTACTAGTATGGAAGATAAAGACTATATTATAGAGCAAGGAGATCCATTAGGACTACTTGTTATACATAAATATGAAGACCTTCCAATTATAAAAGAAGAAATATACGATCATGATCTATCTACCCCATTAAGTGGTTCTACATCCCGATCATCAAGGAATAAAGAGTCAGAATCATATCACGAATATAGAATATACATGAACACTTTTACTTTAGAAGAAACATCTAACCCTCAAATGCAAGATAGCACCGGAGAACAATTTGAGGTCACAGACGAAGATTTAGAAAAATTAAAAGAAGCAATCCCTCATTCAGATAAAAAGGATATTTATAAACCTTTAACTTTTAAATCTCGATTTTTAAATAAACATACATATATATTCGAACGTATGCAAGGAAATGTAGAGTTAAAGGGAGAAGAAGATTTTACTTCCATAAGCCTTTTAAATAAAAATAAAATAGAAAAACTAAAAGCCAAATATCCAAAAATGAAATACCTTCATATAGGTCTAATAAAACTAAAAATAACAGGATTGTTTAGATCCGGAATTGATACTCCAATAATGATAGTTTGTATGGATGAAAGAATTATCAATAATCCTTTAAATAGTATTATTGGCGGAGCTAAGTCAAATTTAGCAAACAGATTATTTGGAGTAAATATACATCCCGATTTTTGTATAAGTCTTGATGATCAAAATATAGAAAAAGCTTGTACATTATCAGTAAATTTACAAAATATAGAACTTTTTTCAGGATCCAAAGTTCTTGGCATACAATGGGAACATTGTATGGCCTTAAATGATACTGCTACGTTCAAATCAATTACACCCAAACAATTTGTTAAATTGTTCGAAGTCGGGTTAGGAAAAGAATTCAACCCAGATTGATTGACATAAGACATTTAAAATTCGATAACGAAATTCAAGTTTTTGTGAAATCACTTAAACCAAGAATTCAATTACCTACAGAATATTTTATAGCATCTGGAAATACTATTTCCACCATAACCAAGAATAATGAGGAAAATGCACATTCATCCAACACATTAAAAAGAACTCAATCATACAATAAAATGTCTAATGTGGAGTTAACTCCTGATATATTAAAAACCATCAGTCATCGCATGAGCTTTAAACAAGACAATCCAATAGAAGGATGAACAATGAGAATACTTGAAAAACAAAAAGAACAGGAATCAAACCGAATGGTTATCAAGGTTCCTACAGAAAATATAAAACATCATGATTAGATCCATAGATCTTAAAAGAAAGGCACATATCCTTTTTATCTGAATGAGGGATTGCTTCTTTTAATTTTTCTAAATCTTCGTCTGTGACCTCAAATTGTTCTCCTGTGCTATCTTGCATTTGAGGGTTAGATGTTTCTTCTGAAGTAAAAGTGTTCATGTATATCCTATATTCGTGATATGATTCTGACTCTTTATTCCTTGATGATCGGGATGTAGAACCACTTAATGGGGTAGATAGATCATGATCTTCGAAGGTTTTCTTCTGGATTGTTTACAGTTTTCTTTTTTAAGAATTGAGCAACAGATTTGTTATCCATTTCTATTATAAACTGTCTATGCACGAGATAAATTCGTAAACTTTTGATTGCTAATTTAATAGCTAGTAATTCTTTGTCATATGTAGCGTATTTAATCTGAGGTTTACTAAACTTTCCAGAGGAATATGCTACAACTTCTTTTTGGTTTGCAATTAATACTCCTGTCCAGAAATTGTCAGAAGCATCAGTTTGTAGTGTAAGTAATTCTTCATCTGAAGGAAAATAGAGGATCTTTTGATCTTTTATTAGGTCTTTAATCTTTTGTATTTCTTCTTCTTCTTGCTTTTGCAAGGTAATTGGAATTTTGTCTGTGTTCCATCTTCTTGGTTGTTCTCCATTATGCTGTTTATATTTTGCTTGTTCGTCAGTAAGATTTTTCTGTAAATTTCGAGTCTTAGCGGATAAATTAGGAATAAATTTTCTGCCGTAGTTTAATAATCCTAAGAAACTTTGGAGGTCTTTTAATGTTTTAAATGTATCGGGAAAATCTTTAATTTTAGTATAAATGTGTTGTTGTAATTCAATTTGTCCATTTTTAATTCGTTATTCGAGAAAATCTATTTCTTTTTTAAATAATTCAATTTTTTTAGGACTTAATATAACACCGTTTTGAAGTAATATTTGAACAACTGCCAGAAGATGTTGTTTATGTTCTTCTGCAGAATTAGAGAAAACAAGAATGTCGTCTATATAGACAGATTTAATCACTAATTTTAAATAATGATATTGAAGTAATAAATTTTAGTTTAAAGTTAATCACTAATTTTGATAAAGTTGTTTAAAGTTAACACTTTTAATGTGAAACCTCAACACAAGTTTAGTTTTAAAAATAAAGTTCGATTCGATAATGGAAAAGTAGCTTCGTAAACGATATCGCTTATATGAAAGGATTTAGTCATATTATTAACATTAAACATCTAGGTATGGACTCGCTTCTATCACGAAGGTTAAAAATGTCGTCAAGGCAATGGCTAGAGGTAACACTACCTCAACTTGCCCGCTTCAATTTCAATTAAGCGATAGCACTAGTTTGGAATCGGCGAGTAGTGGTAAGAATATGAAATGTAATTTCCATATACGATCATTTTAATTATCCCTATTAGTTGATTTATTAACTAGCGGTTCATCTTTCTTTATGGTGTATCGTCACCATAAAAATGACTTGTTTCTCTTTTGGGCACTGTTATCCTTTGCCGGAAATGACTAAACCCAAAGAAAGGTGTGCACCAAGTTATATGGGGTTGCTCCCATTAGGGTATATTAACATCTACTCTAGATTAGATTTAGTTTGCGCATTGAGATGTGAAATACTAGGATTCTTGGTATGGTTGGCGTCGTTCGGCTTGGAGTTCCCGAGAGGTGTCGCAAGAAGGTGACCCTCTCAAGTTTATTTTCTAAAGGTATACTTTTCGGTGCAGGGGGCCGCATACTCATAGTCAATTATTGGAAAATTTTCCAATTCTTTACTTTGATTCCAAGTTTTTTAAATTAACTTCTTTCTTAATTGCATGGAGAAGTTACTAAGGTTCTTCTCGATGTTTAATTATTTATGTTCACTCTTTAAGTTTAGATTTTTATCTTGTCTATGCTCATTTATTCTTGTTTGGATTATAGTTCTAATTTGTTTCCCATTTCTTCATCTATGAATGTTGATCTTGTGAGGCAAAAATCTGTTCCGCATTAGCGGCGTGGTCTCCCAGAATTATTATATGTTCACCCCATTATTTGAGTTTTCTCACGGTGGTATTACCAGACTGATCTGGGTGTTATTTATTTTAACGCTTGGGTCAGACTGAGCATATTTTTCAGATTAGCTCCAAATGCTTTGGAGTTCATGAGACCAGCTGGATGCCTAAGATGTTTCTACGTATTTCTTTATTTTTCCGCTATATTGATTGTTGTATTTATCAGCATTTGTAAGAACAGACTGTTACAACTGTCCAGGCTGATAATAGGATAGTGTACTATGATGATTGTTTATAACAAAGTTCTTTCTTTTGTAAAGACTTGATTTATATATTATGTGTTACTCTTCATGTTTTTTGTGAGATTCTAGTCTATCTTCGTATTTTTACACCCTAAATGACCCGTCTTTCGGACTCCTAAATGATTGGTACATGAATACCGATGATGTATTAAGTGTCGCCTTTAGGTGTAAGAAAGGCAGATCATCACAGTTTGTTCTCGAGATTCAATAGGCTATTTTTGAATATCTTAGACACCTTAAAAATTCATTAAGATGTCTGAACTTGCATAAGGATCTTAAATTTTCACTTTCTCAGATGTCTGATATAATAATTTAGATGTCCGACTTCTGGTTTTTCTTAAAAGTGATTAGACTTTGAGAATTTTACTTTTGATTGTTTAAAAACATTTTTGAGTGCATGTGATCATCAAATGATAATGTACAAGTATTTCATAGACTCACATACAACAACTTATCTAAGATATGCTCTTCATTGATTGAGCTAATCATCTGTAGTTATTTTTCCTTTGTCTGCTCGTTAGCTGTAGTCATTTTCCTTAGTCTTTATAGTTTGAATTTTCCTAAAATAGTCGACTTGTACAATATATTTGAAATGTATAGTTGTCACTTCAAATCTAGAAATAGTGGTTCTAACAATATAGACACTCTACTTTGATTATAGTTAAATCGTGGCATGAACCGATTGAACGACAATAGTTGGGTCTGAATTGAAGTATTGAGAACGAACACTATTCAATAAAAAAATTCATCATCTCGCTTATATGAGGTTATCATCACAATCAACTGTAGGCAACTCAATATCAAAGTCCTAACTAGAGCAGTAGGTTAATAATAAATGTTATTATTGAACAAAAGATTTTGTGCTTGAACTAATCAAGTTGAATGTGGACAATATTGAAATTTTAACCAAAATCAAATTTCATGAATTCTAGGTGATAGAGTTTTGATGAAGAGAATTACTGCAATAATTATTGCTAACGGGTACTATTTATAATAGTAAGATTGAATTTTTACCAAAAAGACGTATATGCGATAAATTCAGCTAAATTTTCACGCCAATAGCTAAGATGGGTGGGAACGTTAATATTCATATTGTTCGATATAAATTGCTGAACAAATTTACACATTTGAGTCACATAACCGTAATGATGAGCATTTCGAATAAACCATACGAATCATTGTAAATTAATTAATATTTGTGAAACACTAACTATTAATATTTATTTTGATTTTCTTGATGTCATTAGTATTTAATGAAATGCGTATATATAAAAGTAATACATGTGCATATCGATATATGATATCGATAGAATATTTAAAGTAGAAACTAGAGACATATCCCTCTTTGTAAAACTTATTTGTTTTACATCCCTCTCTTGAAAACTATTTTATACATTCCACTTCTTTATAATTCTCTCTCTTTTACATCTCTTATTTGCAATTTGTTAAGGCATATATCACATGCAGTCATGTGTTATGAAAAATGATAACATAAACACATGTTAATGTTAGTAAAATTATCCATATTCACTACAAAAACACAGCACTTTACCAGTGCCAAAATGGCATTGGTGGGGCATACAGCTTCCATAAATTCATGGTCGGAAAAAAATTTCGATGCCATATAGACGTCTTGCGTAGAATACTTATTCACGTCATACCGATTCCTTTTTGATGCAACCTTTCCGATACCCTGCCGACTATAATTAAAATCATGTAACTTGGATTTTCTGATGCCATATCGATGCCTTATCCAAACAGGAATAGATAGTACATTCTCTTTGGCACATTCAACAGACGGACTCCAAGGAGTGACTATAAAAGGCTTGCCTCTGATAAATATAGGATCTTTACTAAGAATACGTAATCGCTCCTTAGGCCATGAGAACTTGAAGAAGAACATAGAGTTGTCCATGTGGACAAGGAGGCTACCCTTTGGTTGCCAAGCTATGAAACAATGATCCTTAACCACTAGATATGGAGGGTTAGTGTCCAAAAAGAAACCAACAAGAAAGTCGGACCAATAATCAACACCCGCTTGTGTTACCTCCGGAGAGGGGATCAAAACCCTGTCATTGTTAACCATTTCGAATGTACGGGGCACGAAATCACTCGCATTTTTGGCAAAGAAAGGAATAAAGAGGACCATTCTAAGCCTGATTTCAGCTTATTAGACTGGGGAGCTAGAGGAAGAGGAATACTATCCTGAGTTGGAGTATTAGCTATATTTATTTTTGTAGTTACTTCAAGGGGAGACTTGCCGTTGAATGATCTTCCTAATAAGAATAAAGTTCAGTACTATCTATTTCTCCTGCAAGTTCTTTTTCTTGAAGAATAAGATAATTTTTATAGTAGGTGGGATCAATTTCTTCAACATTGATTTTGTTATTTTCTTCAGAAGTATATTTGACCATTCTAATGCTGTTAAGCGAATGGATTATTGGTGTATTTCGACCAAATCCTAAGGTCGCAGTTTGTTTTTGAAGTTTATTATTGATATCTTTAACTTCTAATTTAATTTCTTGAAGTAGATCAATCATAAAATTATGAATCTCGTTTACTGGGTTTTTATGAGTGGGGATATGAACAACATGCTCATATTGTTCAGTATTTAGATCAAATTGACACTTATGTGTGTCCAGAATAACAATCTTATTATTTTCCATAAACAAGGGTCTTTTGAACATAATTCAATTATGAGTTTATACAAAACATTTGTAAATAGATAAAAGCTTTCATTCGAATAATAAGTCTTGATTCGCAGACCTACAGTTATAGATTAGTTTTGACCCTAAATTAAGCGGCTAAACACGATACCCCTTAATGCTTTCCTAGCATACCGTGGTTTTATAGTAGGGTTAGGCCTCGAATTAACAACCACAAGCCTATATCGTTGCTTCACTTAAGTAGAGCACAGCAATGGTTCGTTTCCTACACCAGTGCGTAATAATCAGTAATCAATAGGTCGTTGAATTGACTTAAAATTCAAAAAAAGTTTTAGCTGTCACAAAAGTTTTGCAGACTCATAACGAATAATGCTCAAAAGAATAGCTTAAGCTTTCATTTTAAAATTTAAAAAAAATTTGTACCTTTTTTTTTTTTTTTTTACTTCAGCAGAACATATACAGAAAGTTCAGAAAATATAAAACAGAATGATCTAAAACAGAATAACTTACCTAGTGCTAGCCAGGCTCCGTTACCAAATTGAAAAACCCAAACTTGAAAGCAGAAAACTTGAATGCAGAATTGAAAATATACAGCAACAGAAACTTCTTGCGGAAATAGAAATTTTATTACTACCGTAGATAATATTACAGAACTCAGATACAATGAAGAGAAAGCACGAAAATGAAGAAAATTTTTCTGATGATCTTCTTCAAAGTAGTCCCCTTCTTATATAGTGTCTTCTCTCCTTTATTTTTTATTGCTTAGGCTGGACATCTGTCTAGTATAGGGCTAATATGTGTCCCTTTTAGGTTCTTAGGCTGAAGGATGTGTCCTTTTAGTTTATTCTTTTGCAGAGGATTAGGTGGAAAGGCTATGGGATGACTTTTAGACATTTAGGTTGAGGATGTGTCCTTTAGCTTATTATGTGCAGAGGATGAGTTGGAAAGGCTAGGAGGTGATATGTAACCCTAGTTTAAAGGCTGCTTCCTGGATGCTGGTCCACCATGCTTCTGGTTTTAATTTTGAATTTCTAGATTGGCTAGAGATTCGTCGTCAAAAGGGTCGGTACCCATAGTATCTCTCATTATAGAGTGTTGTCTAAGTCTTTCTTTTTCCACTTGTTCTTCAAAGTATTCTTCTTGAGCCATTGTGCCAACTGGGCCAATTTTGAGACTGTCTAAAAAGCGCTGAACCTTCATTATTCTTTCTGTTGATGGTTCGAAAGCCGATATGTAGTCTAATAGTAAAACTGTTTTGCCTTCAATGGCAGAGTGTGATCCGATTTCGCCTTTGTTAATGGCTTCTGAGAAGAATTCTTGTGCTGCTAGGATTCTTTCACTTTCTTCATTAAATTCTTTGCGGTCGAATTTAACGAATTCATGTTGAGGATTTTCGGTTACCCGATGTAGTTCCCATAATTGGATGGAGGGATAAAGATGTATGTACTGTCTTTCTTCCCAAACGCTCCAAATTCTGAACATGAACATAGTAAAAAATCTGCTTGTATGTTCAGCAAGTTTTGCTGTACATATTTCTGGAATATAACCCGAATATTCTTCAGGATGGCTTGTGTTTACATAAATTTCGTGTACTAAGCCCTTTTTGATATGTTTTTTATATTTTTGTATTTCAGAAAAACAGGCTACAAGCCGTGGTCTTCTGTTGTTATTGAGAATTAACTCTTCATTTTCTAAGAGCTTAACTAATTCTGTGTCTTCTAGCTTTTTGAAGAATAGAAGAAGATTGCTTTCATCGATGAGATGTTGCTGATATAAGGAGATCATATCCTGGACTGTCATTTCAGCCTCCATCTCTTTGGTTTTTGTGTTATCTATCTCATAAAGTCTAAGTAATTCTAGAAAATCTTGAATTCTTAGATTTACGAGATCGGAGGTTTGCATTTGAGAAAATATTGTTTTTAAATGACTGTGTTCAGCTGTGTTATCAGTGAACAACTCTGCTTCTTTCAAATCTAGAGCTTCAGATCTAGATGTAAAAGAATGTTGTGACAATTTAGTCACTAGTTTCTGAGTTTCTTGTAATTTTTTCTCTTTCTGGGATATTGTATGCTTCAATCCCAGATAAGCCTTTTCTAGTTGAGTTAACCAGAAATTTGCAGTTCTATGGTCTGCAGCTTGGATGGCTTTAAAACATCCATTGAAATTGTCATATAGGTTAGGATTCGATGCTTTCATGTCTAGATTGTACCAATCTTTGACCACCGCTGAGATGTACGGTCTTTGTATTCCTGTGGGAGCAATTGCTTTTCCTTTGTTCATTGGAACAAATTTCTGAGTTGTATTGGAAGGTGTTGCCTTGCCTTTGTTTGTTGGAGTGGTTTTGGTCTGTTGGACCTTTTCTTCATTTACTCCCGTGGGAGCATTAGTTTCTTCGGATTCCTGTGAAGATGAAGCCTCTGTGGAGGTTTGCTTGGCCTTTTTAGATGATTTCACTTGTTTGAAATCTTCTTGTTTTTCATGGTTTCTAATAATTCTTTGATTCTTTTTATATCGTCCTCATCCATGTTTCACAACCTGGTAAGAAGATCAGCTGCAAAGTTAGTGTAGCCTGGAATGTATTTGACATCATAGTTGTAAATTTCTAAATACATAGCTAATCTAATTCTTCGAAGGTTTTCTTCTGGATTGTTTACAGTTTTCTTTTTCACGAAATTTAGCAACAGATTTGTTATCTGTTTCTATTATAAACTGTCTATGCAAGAGATAAATTCGTAAACTTTTGATTGCTAATTTAATAGCTAGTAATTCTTTGTCATATGTAGCGTATTTAATCTGAGGTTTACTAAACTTTCCAGAGGAATATGCTACAACTTCTTTTTGTTTTGCAATTAATACTCCTGCCCAGAAATTGTCAGAAGCATCAGTTTGTAGTGTAAGTAATTCTTCATCTGAAGGAAAATAGAGGATCTTTTGATCTTTTATTAGGTCTTTAATCTTTTGTATTTCTTCTTCTTCTTGCTTTTGCAAGGTAATTGGAATTTTGTCTGTGTTCCATCTTCTTGGTTGTTCTCCATTATTCTGTTTATATTTTGCTTGTTCGTCAGTAAGCTTTTTCTGTAAATTTCGAGTCTTAGCGGATAAATTAGGAATAAATTTTCTGCCGTAGTTTAATAATCCTAAGAAACTTTGGAGTTCTTTTAATGTTTTAAATGTATTGGGAAAATCTTTAATTTTAGTATAAATGTGTTGTTGTAATTCAATTTGTCCATTTTTAATTCGTTTTCCGAGAAAATCTATTTCTTTTTTAAATAATTCAATTTTTTTAGGACTTAATATAACACCGTTTTGAAGTAATATTTGAACAACTGCCAGAAGATGTTGTTTATGTTCTTCTGCTGAATTAGAGAAAACAAGAATGTCGTCTATATAGACAGATACAAAAGGTAAATGTCCGAACATAGAATTCATCCATTTTTGAAATATTTGTGGTGCGTTTTTTAATCCAAAAGGCATAACTAACCATTCAAAATGTCCTTGTGGGCAACTAAAGGCGGTTAGCTCTATGGACTGTTTATCAGCAAGTTTTAATTGCCAAAAACCCGATTTTGCATCAAATTTACTGTAATATTTTGCTCCTTGGATTTGTTTTGTTAGATGTTCAGCAGAAGGAATAAAATATCCATCAAACTTTGTATAGCTGTTAAGTTTTCTATAGTTTATTACCATTCGAGCTTTTCCTCTTTTAATTTCAGCATGATTTCTTACTAAGAAAGCTGGGGATGAGTGGGTACTGAAACTTTTCTGTATTAGTTTCAAATTTAAGAGGTCTTTTATTTGTTTTGCAAATTCTTCTTTATCAGTTGGTGATACCATAATACTGTTAACTCTGACTTTAGCGTCTTTGTATTGTTCCATTAATTCAATTTTACAATACCATGGTGCTTTGTCAAACCATTTTAGTGGATCGTCTGAATAAAGAGGTTCTAACATATTGTGTATTAATATTTCAAATTCGTTGGTGGTTGGTATATTGTATGTACAAATCCTTGGTTGTATGATTTTCGGTGTTTTTACATGTTCAATTAATGTAACAGGTTTTTCACCACGCTGTGCTGCTGGGGTATAATGCGGTGCAATTGTAGCGGGTAGCGTTACTCGAGGCACAAGAACGCCATCCAGTTCAAAATAATATGTGTTGAATGGAGGGAGATGTCTTAAGTTGTCCATCCCCAGGATGCAATCACTATCAAATTCCTTTGGTAGTAATGCAAAGTCAAAGTTGTATAGTTTAGTATTTCCATGCATCTCAGGTATTTGTACCTGTAAGTGTTTTGCTTTGTGAGTAACAGGGACTTGTCTTCCCATAAAATCATTTAGCATTCCTTTTTTGTCTAATGGTACCCAGAATTGCTGGGGAATAAATATTTCTTGTAATAAACTGGCTTCTGCGCCAGAATCCAGTAACGCATGTACCGTGAATTCTTGATATTCAGGAATACATATCGTTATTGGAAGATATATATGTAACTGTGCCTTTCTTTTAAGATCTATGGATCTAATCATGATGTTTTATATTTTCTGTAGGAAACTTGATAACCATTCGGTTTGATTCCTGTTCTTTTTGTTTTTGAAGTATTCTCATTGTTCTTCCTTCTATTGGATTGTCTTGTTTAAAGCTCATGCGATGACTGATGGTTTTCAATATATCAGGAGTTAACTCCACATCAGACATTTTATTGTATGATTGAGTTCTTTTTAATGTGTTGGATGAATGTGCATTTTCCTCATTATTCTTGGTTATGGTGGAAATAGTATTTCCAGATGCTATAAAATATTCTGTAGGTAATTGAATTCTTGGTTTAAGTGATTTCACAAAAACTTGAATTTCGTTATCGAATTTTAAATGTCTTATGTCAATCAATCTGGGTTGAATTGTTTTTCCTAACCCGACTTCGAACAATTTAACAAATTGTTTGGGTGTAATTGATTTGAACGTAGCAGTATCATTTAAGGCCATACAATGTTCCCATTGTATGCCAAGAACTTTGGATCCTGAAAGAAGTTCTATATTTTGTAAATTTACTGATAATGTACAAGCTTTTTCTATATTTTGATCATCAAGACTTATACAAAAATCGGGATGTATATTTACTCCAAATAATCTGTTTGCTAAATTTGACTTAGCTCCGCCAATAATACTATTTAAAGGATTATTGATAATTCTTTCATCCATACAAACTATCATTATTGGAGTACCAATTCCGGATCTAAACAATCCTGTTATTTTTAGTTGTATTAGACCTATATGAAGGTATTTCATTTTTGGATATTTGGCTTTTAGTTTTTCTATTTTATTTTTATTTAAAAGGCTTATGGAAGTAAAATCTTCTTCTCCCTTTAACTCTACATTTCCTTGCATACGTTCGAATATATATATATATGTTTATTTAAAAATCGAGATTTAAAAGTTAAAGGTTTATAAATATCCTTTTTATCTGAATGAGGGATTGCTTCTTTTAATTTTTCTAAATCTTCGTCTGTGACCTCAAATTGTTCTCCTGTGCTATCTTGCATTTGAGGGTTAGATGTTTCTTCTGAAGTAAAAGTGTTCATGTATATCCTATATTCGTGATATGATTCTGACTCTTTATTCCTTGATGATCGGGATGTAGAACCACTTAATGGGGTAGATAGATCATGATCGTATATTTCTTCTTTTATAATTGGAAGGTCTTCATATTTATGTATAACAAGTAGTCCTAATGGATCTCCTTGCTCTATAATATAGTCTTTATCTTCCATACTAGTACTTTTAAATAGTATAGAAGTGTTAGTTTTAGGAAGAGGTTCTATTAATCCATAAGTTATAAAAATATTTTCTTTAGTATGTTTAGGTATATTATAAATTTGTCCATAATATCCGAGTGGGATTTTTATTAGTAGATCCAAGAATACTTCGATTGTGAAGTACCTTCTTAATCTGGAGCATTTTGCTGCATATAATGTATAACCTGGAGAATTTACTTTTTCCTTTTTGGGAAGTATAGCGTATATGGTTAACGGAATAATTTTTATTTGGTTATGTGTCTGATTGATTGTGATCATGTTTATTTTAAAATTATCAAAGGAATCATTAATTTCATTTTCAGTAGTGTCAGAATAAATTGATTCAATTTCATATACAGATGAATTAGCATCACTAGAAATATCCTCGATAGTGCCAACATTAATACCGTATGCTTCGATATTTGATATTACGATATTTTGTATATTCGTAGGACATTCATTTGCATATTGTCCTTCTTTATTACATTTGAAACATTTGCAGCCTTTACGGAAATTTTTCTTTTTAATAAACTTTTTCTTAGAAAACTTGTTTTCTCTTCTAAATTTTTTCTTATATTCTGGTTTCCATTTTTCCTAGTGATACGATATTTTGGTTTTATTCTTCTTTTGAAATTTCTTGTTTTCGTTCGTTCGAATTCTGGAGGACATCCAAACTGTGTGTTAATATCTTCAGTGTATTTGGTACAACAAGAAAATCCCAGTTTTGAGTTTCTAATTTTATTTTTCATTTGTTTGTGTGCACTAGCTTGTTCACCAACTCTTTCCATAGTATCCATACATGCCTTTTTTAATAAGCCTGTGTTATGATTGTCATCCGTATTACTTTGTCTTAAAATATCGTATCTTTCTTGAATAATATTATTCCATGGATAAGGTATTTTCGTAAAAAAGCCTTTTACCCAGAAAACTTTCTGGTCATTATTTTTTAAATGGAAAAGTAGTCCTATGTATTTTGCAGCGAATTCTTCTAACATACATATGTCGCATAATTGTATTTTTAATAATTGTTTTTCGTAATCAGTATCTTCTAGGAAAGTTTCTCCTGTAAAGTCTGCTAATAATAATTTTAATAATTCCCCAAGAGCTTCTTGTTTAGATTGAATATTTCTAATTCTTTGTAATTCATTTGGATTTATTCTTTCAAGGTTTAATAACCAAGCTAAAGCATCTCCTGTCCAATAGCTGGTAGCGTAATGGATGTATTCCATCACATTCATATTTGGAGGTAATAAATAGATTGTTCCACTTATATGTTGAAGCCATGTTATAATATATTTTCTTATTTTTCTATGTGGAAGTTTATCTATATTAAATGTTAGGGTATATGTAGAAGAGGGTTGTTCATTATAAAAATCTTTAAGTTGCTTTCTGGAGGAGTGAAATTTAATCCAATCTGATCTAGTACCATGTCTAAGAATTTCAGGGTACGGATCAGTATGAGGCCTATTATATGTGTTTTCTTCGTGTTCTTGATCATCCATAATTATATCAGAGTTAAGATCGTTTACAACAGAAGCTGCATCCGGAGGAGGTGGCGGAGGTAAAATTAGAGCACCTCTACTAGATCCGGCTTCATTAGCGTTTATGTTGTAAATAAGGTTATCTGATGTATCTGAATTATACTCAAATTCTGTGGAATTTTCAGATTCTTGTTCAGAATCTTCAAATGAAGAATTTTCTTCATTTGCTTTATATTTAAAATAGTTTATTGCCGTTGAATGATCTTCATAATAAGAATAAAGTTCAGTACTATCTATTTCTCCTGCAAGTTCTTTTTCTTGAAGAATAAGATAATTTTTATAGTAGGTGGGATCAATTTCTTCAACATTTATTTTGTTATTTTCTTCAGAAGTATATTTGACCATTCTAATGCTGTTAAGCGAATGGATTGTTGGTGTATTTCGACCAAATCCTAAGGTCGCAGTTTGTTTTTGAAGTTTATTATTGATATCTTTAACTTCTAATTTAATTTCTTGAAGTAGATCAATCATAAAATTATGAATCCCGTTTGCTGGGTTTTTATGAGTGGGGATATGAACAACATGCTCATGTTGTTCAGTATTTAGATCAAATTGACACTTATGTGTGTCCAGAATAACAATCTTATTATTTTCCATAAACAAGGGTCTTTTGAACATAATTCAATTATGAGTTTATACAAAACATTTGTAAATAGATAAAAGCTTTCATTCGAATAATAAGTCTTGATTCGCAGACCTACAGTTATAGATTAGTTTTGACCCTAAATTAAGCGGCTAAACACGATACCCCTTAACGCTTTCCTAGCATACCGTGGTTTTATAGTAGGGTTAGGCCTCGAATTAACAACCACAAGCCTATATCGTTGCTTCACTTAAGTAGAGCACAGCAATGGTTCGTTTCCTACTCCAGTGCGTAATAATCAGTAATCAATAGGTCGTTGAATTGACTTAAAATTCAAAAAAAGTTTTAGCTATCACAAAAGTTTTGCAGACTCATAACGAATAATGCTCAAAAGAATAGCTTAAGCTTTCATTTTAAAATTTAAAAAAATTTTGTACTCTTTTTTGTTCAGTAACTCATGTACCCTGAATTCTTGATATTCAGGAATACATATCGTTATTGGAAGATATATATGTAACTGTGCCTTTCTTTTAAGATCTATGGATCTAATCATGATGTTTTATATTTTCTGTAGGAACCTTGATAACCATTTGGTTTGATTCCTGTTCTTTTTGTTTTTCAAGTATTCTCATTGTTCTTCCTTCTATTGGATTGTCTTGTTTAAAGCTCATGCGATGACTGATGGTTTTTAATATATCAGGAGTTAACTCCACATCAGACATTTTATTGTATGATTGAGTTCTTTTTAATGTGTTGGATGAATGTGCATTTTCCTCATTATTCTTGGTTATGGTGGAAATAGTATTTCCAGATGCTATAAAATATTCTGTAGGTAATGTAATTCTTGGTTTAAGTGATTTCACAAAAACTTGAATTTCGTTATCGAATTTTAAATGTCTTATGTCAATCAATCTGGGTTGAATTGTTTTTCCTAACCCGACTTCGAACAATTTAACAAATTGTTTGGGTGTAATTGATTTGAACGTAGCAGTATCATTTAAGGCCATACAATGTTCCCATTGTATGCCAAGAACTTTGGATCCTGAAAGAAGTTCTATATTTTGTAAATTTACTGATAATGTACAAGCTTTTTCTATATTTTGATCATCAAGACTTATACAAAAATCGGGATGTATATTTACTCCAAATAATCTGTTTGCTAAATTTGACTTAGCTCCGCCAATAATACTATTTAAAGGAATATTGATAATTCTTTCATCCATACAAACTATCATTATTGGAGTATCAATTCCGGATCTAAACAATCCTGTTATTTTTAGTTGTATTAGACCTATATGAAGGTATTTCATTTTTGGATATTTGGCTTTTAGTTTTTCTATTTTATTTTTATTTAAAAGGCTTATGGAAGTAAAATCTTCTTCTCCCTTTAACTCTACATTTCCTTGCATACGTTCGAATATATATGTATGTTTATTTAAAAATCGAGATTTAAAAGTTAAAGGTTTATAAATATCCTTTTTATCTGAATGAGGGATTGCTTCTTTTAATTTTTCTAAATCTTCGTCTGTGACCTCAAATTGTTCTCCTGTGCTATCTTGCATTTAAGGGTTAGATGTTTCTTCTGAAGTAAAAGTGTTCATGTATATCCTATATTCGTGATATGATTCTGACTCTTTATTCCTTGATGATCGGGATGTAGAACCACTTAATGGGGTAGATAGATCATGATCGTATATTTCTTCTTTTATAATTGGAAGGTCTTCATATTTATGTATAACAAGTAGTCCTAATGGATCTCCTTGCTCTATAATATAGTCTTTATCTTCCATACTAGTACTTTTAAATAGTATAGAAGTGTTAGTTTTAGAAAGAGGTTCTATTAATCCATAAGTTATAAAAATATTTTCTTTAGTATGTTTAGGTATATTATAAATTTGTCCATAATATCCGAGTGGGATTTTTATTAGTAGATCCAAGAATACTTCGGTTGTGAAGTACCTTCTTAATCTGGAGCATTTTGCTGCATATAATGTATGACCTGGAGAATTTACTTTTTCCTTTTTGGGAAGTATAGCGTATATGGTTAACGGAATAATTTTTATTTGGTTATGTGTCTGATTGATTGTGATCATGTTTATTTTAAAATTATCAAAGGAATCATTAATTTCATTTTCAGTAGTGTCAGAATAAATTGATTCAATTTCATATACAGATGAATTAGCATCACTAGAAATATCCTCGATAGTGCCAACATTAATACCGTATTCTTCGATATTTGATATTACGATATTTTGTATATTCGTAGGACATTCATTTGCATAATGTCCTTCTTTATTACATTTGAAACATTTGCAGCCTTTACGGAAATTTTTCTTTTTAATAAACTTTTTCTTAGAAAACTTGTTTTCTCTTCTAAATTTTTTCTTATATTCTGGTTTCCATTTTTCCTAGTGATACGATATTTTTGTTTTATTCTTCTTTCGAAATTTCTTGTTTTCGTTCGTTCGAATTCTGGAGGACATCCAAACTGTGTGTTAATATCTTCAGTGTATTTGGTACAACAAGAAAATCCCAGTTTTGAGTTTCTAATTTTATTTTTCATTTGTTTGTGTGCACTAGCTTGTTCACCAACTCTTTCCATAGTATCCATACATGCCTTTTTTAATAAGCCTGTGTTATGATTGTCATCCGTATTACTTTGTCTTAAAATATCGTATCTTTCTTGAATAATATTATTCCATGGATAAGGTATTTTCGTAAAAAAGCCTTTTACCTAGAAAACTTTCTGGTCATTATTTTTTAAATGGAAAAGTAGGCCTATGTATTTTGCAGCGAATTCTTCTAACATACATATGTCGCATAATTGTATTTTTAATAATTGTTTTTCGTAATCAGTATCTTCTAGGAAAGTTTCTCCTGTAAAGTCTGCTAATAATAATTTTAATAATTCCCCAAGAGCTTCTTGTTTAGATTGAATATATCTAATTCTTTGTAATTCATTTGGATTTATTCTTTCAAGGTTTAATAACCAAGCTAAAGCATCTCCTGTCCAATAGCTGGTAGCGTAATGGATGTATTCCATCACATTCATATTTGGAGGTAATAAATAGATTGTTCCACTTATATGTTGAAGCCATGTTATAATATATTTTCTTATTTGTCTATGTGGAAGGTTATCTATATTAAATGTTAGGGTATATGTAGAAGAGGGTTGTTCATTATAAAAATCTTTAAGTCGCTTTCTGGAGGAGTGAAATTTAATCCAATCTGATCTAGTACCATGTCTAAGCATTTCAGGGTACGGATCAGTATGAGGCCTATTATATGTGTTTTCTTCGTGTTCTTGATCATCCATAATTATATCAGAGTTAAGATCGTTTACAACAGAAGCTGCATCCGGAGGAGGTGGCGGAGGTAAAATTAGAGCACCTCTACTAGATCCGGCTTCATTAGCGTTTATGTTGTAAATAAGGTTATCTGATGTATCTGAATTATACTCAAATTCTGTGGAATTTTCAGATTCTTGTTCAGAATCTTCAAATGAAGAATTTTCTTCATTTGCTTTATATTTAAAATAGTTCATTGCCGTTGAATGATCTTCATAATAAGAATAAAGTTCAGTACTATCTATTTCTCCTGCAAGTTCTTTTTCTTGAAGAATAAGATAATTTTTATAGTAGGTGGGATCAATTTCTTCAACATTTATTTTGTTATTTTCTTCAGAAGTATATTTGACCATTCTAATGCTGTTAAGCGAATGGATTGTTGGTGTATTTCGACCAAATCCTAAGGTCGCAGTTTGTTTTTGAAGTTTATTATTGATATCTTTAACTTCTAATTTAATTTCTTGAAGTAGATCAATCATAAAATTATGAATCCCTTTACTGGGTTTTTATGAGTGGGGATATGAACAACATGCTCATGTTGTTCAGTATTTAGATCAAATTGACACTTATGTGTGTCCAGAATAACAATCTTATTATTTTCCATAAACAAGGGTCTTTTGAACATAATTCAATTATGAGTTTATGCAAAACATTTGTAAATAGATAAAAGCTTTCATTCGAATAATAAGTCTTGATTCGCAGACCTACAGTTATAGATTAGTTTTGACCCTAAATTAAGCGGCTAAACACGATACCCCTTAATGCTTTCCTAGCATACCGTGGTTTTATAGTAGGGTTAGGCCTCGAATTAACAACCGCAAGCCTATATCGTTGCTTCACTTAAGTAGAGCACAGCAATGGTTCGTTTCCTACTCCAGTGCGTAATAATCAGTAATCAATAGGTCGTTGAATTGACTTAAAATTCAAAAAAAGTTTTAGCTGTCACAAAAGTTTTGCAGACTCATAACGAATAATGCTCAAAAGAATAGCTTAAGCTTTCATTTTAAAATTTATAAAAATTTTGTACTCTTTTTTTTTTTTTTTTACTTCAGCAGAACATATACAGAAAGATAGAGTTCAGAAAATATACAAAATTCTGTTTTAGATCATTCTGTTTTATATTTTCTAAACTCTATCTTTCTGTATATGTTCTGCTGAAGTAAAAAAAAAAAAAAAGGGTACAAAATTTTTTTACATTTTAAAATGAAAGCTTAAGCTATTCTTTTGAGCATTATTCGTTATGAGTCTGCAAAACTTTTGTGACAGCTAAAACTTTTTTTGAATTTTAAGTCAATTCAACGACCTATTGATTACTGATTATTACGCACTGGAGTAGGAAACGAACCATTGCTGTGCTCTACTTAAGTGAAGCAACGATATAGGCTTTTGGTTGTTAATTCGAGGCCTAACCCTACTATAAAACCACGGTATGCTAGGAAAGCATTAAGGGGTATCGTGTTTAGCCGCTTAATTTAGGGTCAAAACTAATCTATAACTGTAGGTCTGCGAATCAAGACTTATTATTCGAATGAAAGCTTTTATCTATTTACAAATGTTTTGTATAAACTCATAATTGAATTATGTTCAAAAGACCCTTGTTTATGGAAAATAATAAGATTGTTATTCTGGACACACATAAGTGTCAATTTGATCTAAATACTGAACAACATGAGCATGTTGTTCATATCCCCACTCATAAAAACCCAGTAAACGGGATTCATAATTTTATGATTGATCTACTTCAAGAAATTAAATTAGAAGTTAAAGATATCAATAATAAACTTCAAAAACAAACTGCGACCTTAGGATTTGGTCGAAATACACCAACAATCCATTCGCTTAACAGCATTAGAATGGTCAAATATACTTCTGAAGAAAATAACAAAATAAATGTTGAAGAAATTGATCCCACCTACTATAAAAATTATCTTATTCTTCAAGAAAAAGAACTTGCAGGAGAAATAGATAGTACTGAACTTTATTCTTATTATGAAGATCATTCAACGGCAATGAACTATTTTAAATATAAAGCAAATGAAGAAAATTCTTCATTTGAAGATTCTGAACAAGAATCTGAAAATTCCACAGAATTTGAGTATAATTCAGATACATCAGATAACCTTATTTACAACATAAACGCTAATGAAGCCGGATCTAGTATAGGTGCTCTAATTTTACCTCCGCCACCTCCTCCGGATGCAGCTTCTGTTGTAAACGATCTTAACTCTGATATAATTATGGATGATCAAGAACACGAAGAAAACACATATAATAGGCCTCATGCTGATCCGTACCCTGAAATGCTTAGACATGGTACTAGATCAGGCTTATTAAAAAAGGCATGTATGGATACTATGGAAAGAGTTTGTGAACAAGCTAGTGCACACAAACAAATGAAAAATAAAATTAGAAACTCAAAACTGGGATTTTCTTGTTGTACCAAATACACTGAAGATATTAACACACAGTTTGGATGTCCTCCAGAATTCGAACGAACGAAAACAAGAAATTTCAAAAGAAGAATAAAACCAAAATATCGTATCACTAGGAAAAAATGGAAACCAGAATATAAGAAAATATTTAGAAGAGAAAACAAGTTTTCTAAGTAAAAGTTTATTAAAAAGAAAAATTTCCATAAAGGCTGCAAATGTTTCAAATGTAATAAAGAAGGACATTATGCAAATGAATGTCCTACGAATATACAAAATATGGTAATATCAAATATCGAAGAATACGGTATTAATGTTGGCACTATCGAGGATATTTCTAGTGATGCTAATTCATCTGTATATGAAATTGAATCAATTTATTCTGACACTACTGAAAATGAAATTAATGATTCCTTTGATAATTTTATAATAAACATGATCACAATCAATCAGACACATAACCAAATAAAAATTATTCCGTTAACCATATACGCTATACTTCCCAAAAAGGAAAAAGTAAATTCTCCAGGTCATACATTATATGCAGCAAAATGCTCCAGATTAAGAAGGTACTTCACAACCGAAGTATTCTTGGATCTACTAATAAAAATCCCACTCGGATATTATGGACAAATTTATAATATACCTAAACATACTAAAGAAAATATTTTTATAACTTATGGATTAATAGAACCTCTTTCTAAAACTAACACTTCTATACTATTTAAAAGTACTAGTATGGAAGATAAAGACTATATTATAGAGCAAGGAGATCCATTAGGACTACTTGTTATACATAAATATGAAGACCTTCCAATTATAAAAGAAGAAATATACGATCATGATCTATCTACCCCATTAAGTGGTTCTACATCCCGATCATCAAGGAATAAAGAGTCAGAATCATATCACGAATATAGGATATACATGAACACTTTTACTTCAGAAGAAACATCTAACCCTTAAATGCAAGATAGCACAGGAGAACAATTTGAGGTCACAGACGAAGATTTAGAAAAATTAAAAGAAGCAATCCCTCATTCAGATAAAAAGGATATTTATAAACCTTTAACTTTTAAATCTCGATTTTTAAATAAACATACATATATATTCGAACGTATGCAAGGAAATGTAGAGTTAAAGGGAGAAGAAGATTTTACTTCCATAAGCCTTTTAAATAAAAATAAAATAGAAAAACTAAAAGCCAAATATCCAAAAATGAAATACCTTCATATAGGTCTAATACAACTAAAAATAACAGGATTGTTTAGATCCGGAATTGATACTCCAATAATGATAGTTTGTATGGATGAAAGAATTATCAATATTCCTTTAAATAGTATTATTGGCGGAGCTAAGTCAAATTTAGCAAACAGATTATTTGGAGTAAATATACATCCCGATTTTTGTATAAGTCTTGATGATCAAAATATAGAAAAAGCTTGTACATTATCAGTAAATATACAAAATATAGAACTTCTTTCAGGATCCAAAGTTCTTGGCATACAATGGGAACATTGTATGGCCTTAAATGATACTGCTACGTTCAAATCAATTACACCCAAACAATTTGTTAAATTGTTCGAAGTCGGGTTAGGAAAAACAATTCAACCCAGATTGATTGACATAAGACATTTAAAATTCGATAACGAAATTCAAGTTTTTGTGAAATCACTTAAACCAAGAATTCAATTACCTACAGAATATTTTATAGCAATTGGAAATACTATTTCCACCATAACCAAGAATAATGAGGAAAATGCACATTCATCCAACACATTAAAAAGAACTCAATCATACAATAAAATGTCTGATGTGGAGTTAACTCCTGATATATTAAAAACCATCAGTCATCGCATGAGCTTTAAACAAGACAATCCAATAGAAGGAAGAACAATGAGAATACTTGAAAAACAAAAAGAACAGGAATCAAACCAAATGGTTATCAAGGTTCCTACAGAAAATATAAAACATCATGATTAGATCCATAGATCTTAAAAGAAAGGCACAGTTACATATATATCTTCCAATAACGATATGTATTCCTGAATATCAAGAATTCAGGGTACATGAGTTACTGAACAAAAAAGAGTACAAAATTTTTTTAAATTTTAAAATGAAAGCTTAAGCTATTCTTTTGAGCATTATTCGTTATGAGTCTGCAAAACTTTTGTGACAGCTAAAACTTTTTTTGAATTTTAAGTCAATTCAACGACCTATTGATTACTGATTATTACGCACTGGAGTAGGAAACGAACCATTGCTGTGCTCTACTTAAGTGAAGCAACGATATAGGCTTGTGGTTGTTAATTCGAGGCCTAACCCTACTATAAAACCACGGTATGCTAGGAAAGCATTAAGGGGTATCGTGTTTAGCCGCTTAATTTAGGGTCAAAACTAATCTATAACTGTAGGTCTGCGAATCAAGACTTATTATTCGAATGAAAGCTCTTATCTATTTACAAATGTTTTGTATAAACTCATAATTGAATTATGTTCAAAAGACCCTTGTTTATGGAAAATAATAAGATTGTTATTCTGGACACACATAAGTGTCAATTTGATCTAAATACTGAACAACATGAGCATGTTGTTCATATCCCCACTCATAAAAACCCAGCAAACGGGATTCATAATTTTATGATTGATCTACTTCAAGAAATTAAATTAGAAGTTAAAGATATCAATAATAAACTTCAAAAACAAACTGCGACCTTAGGATTTGGTCGAAATACACCAACAATCCATTCGCTTAACAGCATTAGAATGGTCAAATATACTTCTGAAGAAAATAACAAAATAAATGTTGAAGAAATTGATCCCACCTACTATAAAAATTATCTTATTCTTCAAGAAAAAGAACTTGCAGGAGAAATAGATAGTACTGAACTTTATTCTTATTATGAAGATCATTCAACGGCAATAAACTATTTTAAATATAAAGCAAATGAAGAAAATTCTTCATTTGAAGATTCTGAACAAGAATCTGAAAATTCCACAGAATTTGAGTATAATTCAGATACATCAGATAACCTTATTTACAACATAAACGCTAATGAAGCCGGATCTAGTAGAGGTGCTCTAATTTTACCTCCGCCACCTCCTCCGGATGCAGCTTCTGTTGTAAACGATCTTAACTCTGATATAATTATGGATGATCAAGAACACGAAGAAAACACATATAATAGGCCTCATACTGATCCGTACCCTGAAATTCTTAGACATGGTACTAGATCAGATTGGATTAAATTTCACTCCTCCAGAAAGCAACTTAAAGATTTTTATAATGAACAACCCTCTTCTACATATACCCTAACATTTAATATAGATAAACTTCCACATAGAAAAATAAGAAAATATATTATAACATGGCTTCAACATATAAGTGGAACAATCTATTTATTACCTCCAAATATGAATGTGATGGAATACATCCATTACGCTACCAGCTATTGGACAGGAGATGCTTTAGCTTGGTTATTAAACCTTGAAAGAATAAATCCAAATGAATTATAAAGAATTAGAAATATTCAATCTAAACAAGAAGCTCTTGGGGAATTATTAAAATTATTATTAGCAGACTTTACAGGAGAAACTTTCCTAGAAGATACTGATTACGAAAAACAATTATTAAAAATACAATTATGCGACATATGTATGTTAGAAGAATTCGCTGCAAAATACATAGGACTACTTTTCCATTTAAAAAATAATGACCAGAAAGTTTTCTGGGTAAAAGGCTTTTTTACGAAAATACCTTATCCATGGAATAATATTATTCAAGAAAGATACGATATTTTAAGACAAAGTAATACGGATGACAATCATAACACAGGCTTATTAAAAAAGGCATGTATGGATACTATGGAAAGAGTTGGTGAACAAGCTAGTGCACACAAACAAATGAAAAATAAAATTAGAAACTCAAAACTGGGATTTTCTTGTTGTACCAAATACACTGAAGATATTAACACACAGTTTGGATGTCCTCCAGAATTCGAACGAACGAAAACAAGAAATTTCAAAAGAAGAATAAAACCAAAATATCGTATCACTAGGAAAAATGGAAACCAGAATATAAGAAAAAATTTAGAAGAGAAAACAAGTTTTCTAAGAAAAAGTTTATTAAAAAGAAAAATTTCCGTAAAGGCTGCAAATGTTTCAAATGTAATAAATAAGGACAATATGCAAATGAATGTCCTACGAATATACAAAATATCGTAATATCAAATATCGAAGAATACGGTATTAATGTTGGCACTATCGAGGATATTTCTAGTGATGCTAATTCATCTGTATATGAAATTGAATCAATTTATTCTGACACTACTGAAAATGAAATTAATGATTCCTTTGATAATTTTAAAATAAACATGATCACAATCAATCAGACACATAACCAAATAAAAATTATTCCGTTAACCATATACGCTATACTTCCCAAAAAGGAAAAAGTAAATTCTCCAGGTTATACATTATATGCAGCAAAATGCTCCAGATTAAGAAGGTACTTCACAATCGAAGTATTCTTGGATCTACTAATAAAAATCCCACTCGGATATTATGGACAAATTTATAATATACCTAAACATACTAAAGAAAATATTTTTATAACTTATGGATTAATAGAACCTCTTCCTAAAACTAACACTTCTATACTATTTAAAAGTACTAGTATGGAAGATAAAGACTATATTATAGAGCAAGGAGATCCATTAGGACTACTTGTTATACATAAATATGAAGACCTTCCAATTATAAAAGAAGAAATATACGATCATGATCTATCTACCCCATTAAGTGGTTCTACATCCCGATCATCAAGGAATAAAGAGTCAGAATCATATCACGAATATAGGATATACATGAACACTTTTACTTCAGAAGAAACATCTAACCCTCAAATGCAAGATAGCACAGGAGAACAATTTGAGGTCACAGACGAAGATTTAGAAAAATTAAAAGAAGCAATCCCTCATTCAGATAAAAAGGATATTTATAAACCTTTAACTTTTAAATCTCGATTTTTAAATAAACATATATATATATATATATTCGAACGTATGCAAGGAAATGTAGAGTTAAAGGGAGAAGAAGATTTTACTTCCATAAGCCTTTTAAATAAAAATAAAATAGAAAAACTAAAAGCCAAATATCCAAAAATGAAATACCTTCATATAGGTCTAATACAACTAAAAATAACAGGATTGTTTAGATCCGGAATTGGTACTCCAATAATGATAGTTTGTATGGATGAAAGAATTATCAATAATCCTTTAAATAGTATTATTGGCGGAGCTAAGTCAAATTTAGCAAACAGATTATTTGGAGTAAATATACATCCCGATTTTTGTATAAGTCTTGATGATCAAAATATAGAAAAAGCTTGTACATTATCAGTAAATTTACAAAATATAGAACTTCTTTCAGGATCCAAAGTTCTTGGCATACAATGGGAACATTGTATGGCCTTAAATGATACTGCTACGTTCAAATCAATTACACCCAAACAATTTGTTAAATTGTTCGAAGTCGGGTTAGGAAAAACAATTCAACCCAGATTGATTGACATAAGACATTTAAAATTCGATAACGAAATTCAAGTTTTTGTGAAATCACTTAAACCAAGAATTCAATTACCTACAGAATATTTTATAGCATCTGGAAATACTATTTCCACCATAACCAAGAATAATGAGGAAAATGCACATTCATCCAACACATTAAAAAGAACTCAATCATACAATAAAATGTCTGATGTGGAGTTAACTCCTGATATATTGAAAACCATCAGTCATCGCATGAGCTTTAAACAAGACAATCCAATAGAAGGAAGAACAATGAGAATACTTCAAAAACAAAAAGAACAGGAATCAAACCGAATGGTTATCAAGGTTCCAACAGAAAATATAAAACATCATGATTAGATCCATAGATCTTAAAAGAAAGGCACAGTTACATATATATCTTCCAATAACGATATGTATTCCTGAATATCAAGAATTCACGGTACATGCGTTACTGGATTCTGGCGCAGAAGCCAGTTTATTACAAGAAATATTTATTCCCCAGCAATTCTGGGTACCATTAGACAAAAAAGGAATGCTAAATGATTTTATGGGAAGACAAGTCCCTGTTACTCACAAAGCAAAACACTTACAGGTACAAATACCTGAGATGCATGGAAATACTAAACTATACAACTTTGACTTTGCATTACTACCAAAGGAATTTGATAGTGATTGCATCCTGGGGATGGACAACTTAAGACATCTCCCTCCATTCAACACATATTATTTTGAACTGGATGGCGTTCTTGTGCCTCGAGTAACGCTACCCGCTACAATTGCACCGCATTATACCCCAGCAGCACAGCGTGGTGAAAAACCTGTTACATTAATTGAACATGTAAAAACACCGAAAATCATACAACCAAGGATTTGTACATACAATATACCAACCACCAACGAATTTGAAATATTAATACACAATATGTTAGAACCTCTTTATTCAGACGATCCACTAAAATGGTTTGACAAAGCACCATGGTATTGTAAAATTGAATTAATGGAACAATACAAAGACGCTAAAGTCAGAGTTAAAAGTATTATGGTATCACCAACTGATAAAGAAGAATTTGCAAAACAAATAAAAGACCTCTTAAATTTGAAACTAATACAGAAAAGTTTCAGTACCCACTCATCCCCAGCTTTCTTAGTAAGAAATCATGCTGAAATTAAAAGAGGAAAAGCTCGAATGGTAATAAACTATAGAAAACTTAACAGCTATACAAAGTTTGATGGATATTTTATTCCTTCTGCTGAACATCTAACAAAACAAATCCAAGGAGCAAAATATTACAGTAAATTTGATGCAAAATCGGGTTTTTGGCAATTAAAACTTGCTGATAAACAGTCCATAGAGCTAACCGCCTTTAGTTGCCCACAAGGACATTTTGAACGGTTAGTTATGCCTTTTGGATTAAAAAACGCACCACAAATATTTCAAAAATGGATGAATTCTATGTTCGGACATTTACCTTTTGTATCTATCTATATAGACGACATTCTTGTTTTCTCTAATTCAGCAGAAGAACATAAACAACATCTTCTGGCAGTTGTTCAAATATTACTTCAAAACGGTGTTATATTAAGTCCTAAAAAAATTGAATTATTTAAAAAAGAAATAGATTTTCTCGGAAAACGAATTAAAAATGGACAAATTGAATTACAACAACACATTTATACTAAAATTAAAGATTTTCCCGATACATTTAAAACATTAAAAGAACTCCAAAGTTTCTTAGGATTATTAAACTACGGCAGAAAATTTATTCCTAATTTATCCGCTAAGACTCGAAATTTACAGAAAAAGCTTACTGACGAACAAGCAAAATATAAACAGAATAATGGAGAACAACCAAGAAGATGGAACACAGACAAAATTCCAATTACCTTGCAAAAGCAAGAAGAAGAAGAAATACAAAAGATTAAAGACCTAATAAAAGATCAAAAGATCCTCTATTTTCCTTCAGATGAAGAATTACTTACACTACAAACTGATGCTTCTGACAATTTCTGGGCAGGAGTATTAATTGCAAAACAAAAAGAAGTTGTAGCATATTCCTCTGGAAAGTTTAGTAAACCTCAGATTAAATACGCTACATATGACAAAGAATTACTAGCTATTAAATTAGCAATCAAAAGTTTACGAATTTATCTCTTGCATAGACAGTTTATAATAGAAACAGATAACAAATCTGTTGCTAAATTTCGTGAAAAAGAAAACTGTAAACAATCCAGAAGAAAACCTTCGAAGAATTAGATTAGCTATGTATTTAGAAATTTACAACTATGATGTCAAATACATTCCAGGCTACACTAACTTTGCAGCTGATCTTCTTACCAGGTTGTGAAACATGGATGAGGACGATATAAAAAGAATCAAAGAATTATTAGAAACCATGAAAAACAAGAAGATTTCAAACAAGTGAAATCATCTAAAAAGGCCAAGCAAACCTCCACAGAGGCTTCATCTTCACAGGAATCCGAAGAAACTAATGCTCCCACGGGAGTAAATGAAGAAAAGGTCCAACAGACCAAAACCACTCCAACAAACAAAGGCAAGGCAACACCTTCCAATACAACTCAGAAATTTGTTCCAATGAACAAAGGAAAAGCAATTGCTCCCACAGGAATACAAAGACCGTACATCTCAGCGGTGGTCAAAGATTGGTACAATCTAGACATGAAAGCATCGAATCCTAACCTATATGACAATTTCAATGGATGTTTTAAAGCCATCCAAGCTGCAGACCATAGAGCTGCAAATTTCTGGTTAACTCAACTAGAAAAGGCTTATCTGGGATTGAAGCATACAATATCCCAGAAAGAGAAAAAATTACAAGAAACTCAGAAACTAGTGACTAAATTGTCACAACATTCTTTTACATCTAGATCTGAAGCTCTAGATTTGAAAGAAGCAGAGTTGTTCACTGATAACACAGCTGAACACAGTCGTTTAAAAACAATATTTTCTCAAATGCAAACCTCCGATCTCGTAAATCTAAGAATTCAAGATTTTCTAGAATTACTTAGACTTTATGAGATAGATAACACAAAAACCAAAGAGATGGAGGCTGAAATGACAGTCCAGGATATGATCTCCTTATATCAGCAACATCTCATCGATGAAAGCAATCTTCTTCTATTCTTCAAAAAGCTAGAAGACACAGAATTAGTTAAGCTCTTAGAAAATGAAGAGTTAATTCTCAATAACAACAGAAGACCACGGCTTGTAGCCTGTTTTTCTGAAATACAAAAATATCAAAAACATATCAAAAAGGGCTTAGTACACGAAATTTATGTAAACACAAGCCATCCTGAAGAATATTCGGGTTATATTCCAGAAATATGTACAGCAAAACTTGCTGAACATACAAGCAGATTTTTTACTATGTTCATGTTCAGAATTTGGAGCGTTTGGGAAGAAAGACAGTACATACATCTTTATCCCTCCATCCAATTATGGGAACTACATCGGGTAACCGAAAATCCTCAACATGAATTCGTTAAATTCGACCGCAAAGAATTTAATGAAGAAAGTGAAAGAATCCTAGCAGCACAAGAATTCTTCTCAGAAGCCATTAACAAAGGCGAAATCGGATCACACTCTGCCACTGAAGGCAAAACAGTTTTACTATTAGACTACATATCGGCTTTCGAACCATCAATGGAAAGAATAATGAAGGTTCAGCACTTTTTAGACAGTCTCAAAATTGGCCCAGTTGGCACAATGGCTCAAAAAGAATACTTTGAAGAACAAGTGAAAAAAGAAAGACTTAGACAAGACTCTATAATGAGAGATACTATGGGTACCGACCCTTTTGACGACGAATCTCTAGCCAATCTAGAAATTCAAAATTAAAAACAGAAGCATGGTGGACCAGCATCCAGGAAGCAGCCTTTAAACTAGGGTGACATATCACCTCCTAGCCTTTCCAACTCATCCTCTGCACATAATAAGCTAAAGGACACATCCTCAACCTAAAAGTCTAAAAGTCATCCCATAGCCTTTCCACCTAATCCTCTGCAAAAGAATAAACTAAAAGGACACATCCTTCAGCCTAAGAACCTAAAAGGGACACATATTAGCCCTATACTAGATAGATGTCCAGCCTAAGCAATAAAAAATAAAGGAGAGAAGACACTATATAAGGAGGGGACTACTCTGAAGAAGATCATCAGACAAATTTTCTTCATTTTCGTGCTTTCTCTTCATTGTATCTGAGTTATGTAATATTATCTACTGTAGTAATAAAATTTCTATTTCCGCAAGAAGTTTCTGTTGCTGTATATTTTCAATTCTGCATTCAAGTTTTCTGCTTTCAAGTTTGGGTTTTTCAATTTGGTATCAGAGCCTGGCTAGCACTAGGTAAGTTATTCTGTTTTAGATCATTCTGTTTTATATTTTCTGAACTCTATCTTTCTGTATATGTTCTGCTGAAGTAAAAAAAAAAGTAATTAACGCAATTAATTGAATATTTATTCCCCAGCAATTCAGGATGCAATCATAAAAAAAGAAAAAAGAAAATTTTTTTAAATTTTAAAATGAAAGCTTAAGCTATTCTTTTGAGCATTATTCGTTATGAGTCTGCAAAACTTTTGTGACAGCTAAAACTTTTTTTGAATTTTAAGTCAATTCAACGACCTATTGATTACTGATTATTACGCACTGCGGTAGGAAACGAACCATTGCTGTGCTCTACTTAAGTGAAGCAACGATATAGGCTTGTGGTTGTTAATTCGAGGCCTAACCCTACTATAAAACCACGGTATGCTAGGAAAGCATTAAGGGGTATCGTGTTTAGCCGCTTAATTTAGGGTCAAAACTAATCTATAACTGTAGGTCTGCGAATCAAGACTTATTATTCGAATGAAAGGTTTTATCTATTTACAGATGTTTTGTATAAACTCATAATTGAATTAGGTTCAAAAGACCCTTGTTTATGGAAACTAATAAGATTGTTATTCTGGACACACATAAGTGTCAATTTGATCTAAATACTGAACAATATGAGCATGTTGTTCATAGCCCCACTCATAAAAACCCAGTAAACGGGATTCATAATTTTATGATTGATCTACTTCAAGAAATTAAATTAGAAGTTAAAGATATCAATAATAAACTTCAAAAACAAACTGCGACCTTTGGATTTGGTCGAAATACACCAACAATCCATTCGCTTAACAGCATTAGAATGGTCAAATATACTTCTGAAGAAAATAAAAAAATAAATGTTGAAGAAATTGATCCCACCTACTATAAAAATTATCTTATTCTTCAAGAAAAAGAACTTGCAGGAGAAATAGATAGTACTGAACTTTATTCTTATTATGAAGATCATTCAACGGCAATGAACTATTTTAAATATAAAGCAAATGAAGAAAATTCTTCATTTGAAGATTCTGAACAAGAATCTGAAAATTCCACAGAATTTGAGTATAATTCAGATACATCAGATAACCTTATTTACAACATAAACGCTAATGAAGCCGGATCTAGTAGAGGTGCTCTAATTTTACCTCCGCCACCTCCTCCGGATGCAGCTTCTGTTGTAAACGATCTTAACTCTGATATAATTATGGATGATCAAGAACACGAAGAAAACACATATAATAGGCCTCATACTGATCCGTACCCTGAAATGCTTAGACATGGTACTAGATCAGATTGGATTAAATTTCACTCCTCCAGAAAGCAACTTAAAGATTTTTATAATGAACAACCCTCTTCTACATATACCCTAACATTTAATATAGATAACCTTCCACATAGACAAATAAGAAAATATATTATAACATGGCTTCAACATATAAGTGGAACAATCTATTTATTACCTCCAAATATGAATGTGATGGAATACATCCATTACGCTACCAGCTATTGGACAGGAGATGCTTTAGCTTGGTTATTAAACCTTGAAAGAATAAATCCAAATGAATTACAAAGAATTAGAAATATTCAATCTAAACAAGAAGCTCTTGGGGAATTATTAAAATTATTATTAGCAGACTTTACAGGAGAAACTTTCCTAGAAGATACTGATTACGAAAAACAATTATTAAAAATACAATTATGCGACATATGTATGTTAGAAGAATTCGCTGCAAAATACATAGGCCTACTTTTCCATTTAAAAAATAATGACCAGAAAGTTTTCTGGGTAAAAGGCTTTTTTACGAAAATACCTTATCCATTGAATAATATTATTCAAGAAAGATACGATATTTTAAGACAAAGTAATACGGATGACAATCATAACACAGGCTTATTAAAAAAGGCATGTATGGATACTATGGAAAGAGTTTGTGAACAAGCTAGTGCACACAAACAAATGAAAAATAAAATTAGAAACTCAAAACTGGGATTTTCTTGTTGTACCAAATACACTGAAGATATTAACACACAGTTTGGATGTCCTCCAGAATTCGAACGAACGAAAACAAGAAATTTCAAAAGAAGAATAAAACCAAAATATCGTATCACCAGGAAAAAATGGAAACCAGAATATAAGAAAAAATTTAGAAGAGAAAACAAGTTTTCTAAGAAAAAGTTTATTAAAAATAAAAATTTCCGTAAAGGCTGCAAATGTTTCAAATGTAATAAAGAAGGACAATATGCAAATGAATGTCCTACGAATATACAAAATATCGTAATATCAAATATCGAAGAATACGGTATTAATGTTGGCACTATCGAGGATATTTCTAGTGATGCTAATTCATCTGTATATGAAATTGAATCAATTTATTCTGACACTACTGAAAATGAAATTAATGATTCCTTTGATAATTTTAAAATAAACATGATCACAATTAATCAGACACATAACCAAATAAAAATTATTCCGTTAACCATATACGCTATACTTCCCAAAAAGGAAAAAGTAAATTCTCCAGTTTATACATTATATGCAGCAAAATGCTCCAGATTAAGAAGGTACTTCACAACCGAAGTATTCTTGGATCTACTAATAAAAATCCCACTCGGATATTATGGACAAATTTATAATATACCTAAACAAAGTGAAAATTTAAGATCCTTATGCAAGTTCAGACATCTTAATGAATTTTTAAGGTGTCTAAGATATTCAAAAATAGCCTATTGAATCTCGAGAACAAACTGTGATGATCTGCCTTTCTTACACCTAAAGGCGACACTTAATACATCATCGGTATTCATGTACCAATCATTTAGGAGTCCGAAAGACGGGTCATTTAGGGTGTAAAAATACGAAGATAGACTAGAATCTCACAAAAAAAATGAAGAGTAACACATAATATATAAATCAAGTCTTTACAAAAGAAAGAACTTTGTTATAAACAATCATCATAGTACACTATCCTATTATCAGCCTGGACAGTTGTAACAGTCTGTTCTTACAAATGCTGATAAATACAACAATCAATATAGCGGAAAAATAAAGAAATACGTAGAAACATCTTAGGCATCCAGCTGGTCTCATGAACTCCAAAGCATTTGGAGCTAATCTGAAAAATATGCTCAGTCTGACCCAAGCGTTAAAATAAATAACACCCAGATCAGTCTGGTAATACCACCGTGAGAAAACTCAAATAATGGGGTGAACATATAATAATTCTGGGAGACCACGCCGCTAATGCGGAACAGATTTTTGCCTCACAAGATCAACATTCATAGATGAAGAAATGGGAAACAAATTAGAACTATAATCCAAACAAGAATAAATGAGCATAGACAAGATAAAAATCTAAACTTAAAGAGTGAACATAAATAATTAAACATCGAGAAGAACCTTAGTAACTTCTCCATGCAATTAAGAAAGAAGTTAATTTAAAAAACTTGGAATCAAAGTAAAGAATTGGAAAATTTTCCAATAATTGACTATGAGTATGCGGCCCCCTGCACCAAAAAGCATACCTTTAGAAAATAAACTTGAGAGGGTCACCTTCTTGCGACACCTCTCGAGAACTCCAAGCCGAATGACGCCAACCATACCAAGAATCCTAGTATTTCACATCTCAATGCGCAAACTAAATCTAATCTAGAGTAGATATGAATATACCCTAATGGGAGCAACCCCATATAACTTGGTGCACACCTTTCTTTGGGTTTAGTCATTTCCGGCAAAGGATAACAGTGCCCAAAAGAGAAACAAGTCGTTTTTATGGTGACGATACACCATAAAGAAAGATGAACCGCTAGTTAATAAATCAACTAATAGGGATAATTAAAATGATCGTATATGGAAATTACATTTCATATTCTTACCACTACTCGTCGATTCCAAACTAGTGCTATCCTTTAATTGAAATTGAAGCGGGCAAGTTGAGGTAGTGTTACCTCTAGCCATTGCCTTGACGACATTTTTAACCTTCGTGATAGAAGCGAGTCCATACCTAGATGTTTAATGTTAATAATATGACTAAATCCTTTCATATAAGCGATATCGTTTACGAAGCTACTTTTCCATTATCGAATCGAACTTTATTTTTATAACCAAACTTGTGTTGAGGTTTCACATTAAAAGTGTTAACTTTAAACAACTTTATCAAAATTAGTGATTAACTTTAAACTAAAATTTATTACTTCAATATCATTATTTAAAATGATCAAATAACATTTAAAACAATGGTCAATTATTTCGTACAGCTTTATTTAAAATAATTAATTAGCTTTACCCAATTCATTGCTTCAAAACAAACACTATTTAAAAAGATTAATTAACTTTGATCATCCTTGTTAAATGATTAATTAACTTTAAACTTTTATTATTAAAACTATTTTTTAACGTTTAGAACCTCATTATTTAAAATGATTAATTAACCTTAAACCATCATTAATAAAATGTTTACTTCAATTTAAAATATTATTACTACAGTGATAAATTGATCTTAAAACATGATGAGTAAAATGATTTATTTATTTTAAAACACCATTATTAAAATAAGTAATTGAGTTTAAATCCTTATTACTAAAATAATTTGATTTTAAAACCTTATTATTGAAACAATTAATTTATTTTAAACCATCTTTATTTAAATAATTAATTATCTTTGTAAAACTCATGCACAAGATTTAACAAAATACTTCAATGGGGATAATGTTTGTAGGATCGATTTCACCCTAGAGGGGGGGTTAATAGGGTGATACTATCAATTATAGAAATTATTGCGTAAGTTTGTATAAAATTATTTCGACACAGATATATCAAACATAGATAATAGCAGAATAAATGCAGAACTAGAACGAAACAAAATTTACCCAGCTGCGGCAAAACCCTGCCTACGTGTTGCCCCCAAGGTTTCTACTAGAAATTAAGCAGTCAGACGCTTACACACGTAAACACGCAACACCCGCTATCGACTAGCCTTAACTCTATGCTCAAAACCCTGCCATAATTCAGCCATTGAGTTGCGAATTCTCAAATTATGCCATGTAGTTTGTCCCCTAATCGCACGACTATAAATTACACAAGTTTAAGAAGGAAAAATACAATTTAAACACAATTTAAAAACAATACAAAACCCTAATTATAAGCCTTTTATTTTAAACCCAATACAAAGGTAAAGGCCAGCCCAAATATATTCTTCGTCGTTTTCTTTTATCGGCCCGTTGCTTTGAGTTTGTGATAATGGCTGCTCTCGTTCGTTCGTTCGTTCCTCTGAAATTAGGGCTTCGTGTTGAAGTTGCCGGCTTTTGTCGATTTGATTGATGATGCTTCGATTTTTTCTTTCTCTCTGTCGATCTCCTTTGGCTACTCCAATTCGATCGAATACGAATTAATATTGGTATGTTATTTTCCTTTTGCTTTTCTGGTTGATTGCTTTGAACCCGATTGATGATTCGAGTTATTGGTTATTTTTTGTCTGTTTATCTTGAACTCGAATCGATAAATTTGTCGATGATGTTCATTGTTTATATAGGGTTCGAAACCCTTGATTTTCGTTCGTATACATTTATTTAAAATTTTCAATTTATTTATCTCGGCTACTCGATTTTGTTTTGATGTTGATGATTTCTCTGACTTTGTCATTTTCGTATATTTGATGATGGCTTGTTCATCACGGCTTCGAATTACTTTCATGACCGCCACAGCTTGTTTAATTTGGTTTCTTTTTGACTTCGGTCATTTGTGACTTTGGCACTTTTGTTCAACTCTGTGGCATATTTTACTTGTACCTGCTATTGCATGACTTCGGCATTTGTTGTAAAAATACGAATTTGTTCGATTTTTGTCTTGGGTATTGATTTTGTGTCTTCGGCACTGTCACTGCTAGTATGTCTTGCTTGACCATATGCATGCTTCAAGCTTGGTCACTGTTGTGAACTTGCTGGATTTTGAGATGAAAATTAAACTAGGCTTCGGCTATGTCTATCATCCGTATAGCCACTATTTGACTTGAAGTCTGGTGCTTCACCATTAACTGTTGCATTGTACATTTGGATTTTTGAGTTCATTTGACTTGGTTTTCATGTATGTGTGCAGTGGTTGACTTTTATTGTTCGATCACTGTTCTTAACTCACTGCATGTTGAAGTTTTCGACATTGTCACGTTTGTGTAATGAATTGTTGTCTTGTACATGAATTGGTTTGCACTTCATGTTGTTTGTATATATGTATACAAGTATGCATGCATTTACTTCACTGTTCATTATTCTACACCACTTGTATACCATCTGAAGCTTGTTGTATATATGATATGCTAGCTTGACTTATGTAGTTCGTGTGTTTATTCCTTTATGTGGTAGATGGACTTGATCTTGTTTCATGTTGGCTTCATGTGTATAGTTTCCTGGTCTTTGTTTTCTGGTCTGATGCAGTGTGATTATGCCTGTTGCCTCTGGCTTCACTGTGCATATATATATGTGTTGTCCAGTCTGGATTTAGTTCATATTGCATTGCTCTCTCTGTTAAACTGCTTATTCAAGTCTGTATATATGTGCATACAAACGTTTCTATGTGTGTATGCATATATTGTTGGATATTGAGCTTGAGTTGTTTTGAATGTGATCTGACTTTTGGTCACTGCTGCATATATGTATTCCTTCACCTGTCTTGTTGACATGTGCATTGCCTTCATACTTTATAGTTGTTGTTGCCACTGCTTGTTTCAGTTTGCATATGGTTTTGTACATTTGCGTCGAATCTGATTTGGTGCTTTGTTCATTTGAGTCATGTTAGCTGTGGGTCTGCTTCGCCTTTGATTCATTTGAGGCTACACTTGTGCATTTGATATTTGAGTCTGCATTGTTTTTTTTTGGTTATGTTTTCTTGATGCAGTTTTGGTCGACATTGATTTTTGATGTCTTGCCACTTTGATTTTGCTTGATCGACATGTACTGTGTCATTTGTGTCTTTGAGCCTAGGCAATTTGGTTGTGCTGCACTGAGTTGTAGCTCATCACTTTTGCACTGTGTATATATGATGTGTTATTCATGTTTTCAGTTGTGCATTCGTACTTGTCTGGTTCACATAAATGTATACCAGTGTGCTGTAAGGTTGCTCCCGACCGTTATTGCATTGTACATTTGGATTTTGGTCGAGGCTTGTTTTAGTTGTCTTGACCATTTTCACGAACTTGCACCTGTGTTGAATCTAGCTTGGAGCTCGAGTTTAACCTTGTGCTGATATTGTGACATTATTTTTACTGCACTTGAGTTGAACCCGACTTTTGATTTGGGTTTGACCTGTGCTCACTTGTCCTTGTAATTTTATCAAGTGTGTATTGGTGTGCACGACCTTGTGGAATGTACAGTGATACACTGTGCATGTCACAAGCTGTTCGTGTATGATGAATTCAAATTTAAATGATGACGAACAATCCAAATAACTGAGGCAAATATTATTTTCAAAATCCACATTTTATTTTATACTGCAAAAATATTTCCTTTTCAATTTTACTGCGTCAGTATTTACTTTTGCAGATTGCTCAGATGTTGGATTCAATCTGGAATAAAGTTGTAGAAAAACTACGGGTGAATGAGCGATTTATAGTGAGGTGTAATTGTAAACGATAAATTGTGATGTAATCGAATTTGTATTGTATTTTTATATATATAGTGAGAGTTCACATTTGTACTATTCAAAATTGTAATAAATATTTGTTTGAATAAAATATCTGTTTGAATTTAAATATTATGTTATTTATTTTATTCAGCAAATATTTATTAATTATGTGAAACATAAAATAGTACATCAACAAATACATTTAAATGAATATATATATATATGTGTGTGTGTGTGTGTGTGTGTGTGTGTGTGTTTATTATCATCAAACAAAAATCATATACTCGCATATCAACCATCTCCCCCTTTTGATGATAAAAAATATATATAATTAAGATTTTGAATTTGTTAAATGTATTTGATCATTCAATTTTCTCCCCCTATTTGAATGCTTCCTCTCTATACAAAGCTCCCCCTTCATATATGCATATAATTAAAAATATGCAAATGAGCCTGGATACAAATAGAAAATATTTGACCTTTACTTGCTTTTATTTGACAAAATCTTAATTTTTCTCTCTCCCTTTTGTTATCAGCAAAAGAGTAATAATGTTAGAAAAATAGAGATAAAGTGATATTAATACAACATTAAAACTCAATCGAATATAAATATTAAATTTCAATAAATCGAACAAAAATCATAAATACTTTGTTAGGCGCATATTCCACTTTTAGAATGATGGGAATGATGTCATCATATAAAACCATACAGTTCTATTTGTGGTATATTTATATCAAGAATTTGAATATCTACCAACCATGCATAACCGTTAGGACTTTTAAATGAGACTAGTAGTGTTTCAATTTTATTTAAAAAAAATGAATTCAAGTATCTTCTAACCATGCATAACCGTGAGGAGTTTTAAATGAGATTAGAATCAACTTGTTTATTTCATAAATCAATTTTGATATGCATTCCATACGTGCATAGCCGTGAAGACTTTTAAATGAGCATGGAAGCACATAATCAAAAATTCCAAGTAATTCACCCATGCATAACCGTGAGGACTTTTAAATGAGAGTGAATACTTTGGTTTTTTTAATATTTTAAAAAAAATGAAAAAAGAACGATTCCCGTTTAAATCACCACATATTGACATACTATAATGGATTTTGATAAGTGATGGTTGTTAGAAATATGGTAGAAATAGAAATGGTCACGGAATTTTTACCAACAAAAAGTGTCTATAACTCATGTTCAAATTTCTAAAGAAATTTACTAATTATGCCATCTCAAGTTATAATATATGATTAATATCAACACTCATCACTTTTTCAATCACTATTTATCCTTTCGATAATTAGTAGGGAGTCAGATTAGTCAATGTAGTCATTTAAAATCAAATTCAAAAATAATTATAAAATCAATTTTTCTAAAAATGACCAATCTGAAAACAAGGTCAAAAATGATTTTCTAGAAGGGGTTTTATGAGAAAAATTTCTGCTATTTGAAAATTATTTGAAATGAAAAATATGCATATATTTTCTTTGAAAAACGATGCAGTTACTAAATGTCTCAACATAAATCACGTTCCACTAGTAATTTTTCTATTAGCTAGATTACCAGTGTAATCTGCATCTGAATTTCCCTTTCACTCAAGATTATCATTGAATGTTATAGACCAAATCGTAAAGTTGCAACAAATTATTGAAAACCTTTTTGAATGAAATTCTTTTCATTTTTAATTAAATCCATGCCAAAAAAACTGTGAATATAGATTCAGCCGTAAAATAACCAAATGTATTATCATTAACCAATAAAACACTATCATTAATCCAAACTAATACATATGAAGTAGTTCAAAGACTCTAGTGATTTTTATAGTGTTCTTGGCATAAGAATATAATTGGCCATCTATTTTGAATAAGTCAGAATCAAAATCAGCATTCATTTCTTTATCAAATAACTGGCTGAATTAAATTCAAATTATGGTGCAGATTATCACATTTAACAAGATGAATATACCATTACCTGTTTTACCTTTACGATAATTTTTCATTGTTGTCCATTGTGATTCTCTCACCTTTATACTAGGTTAAGGAACTTTACTTTGTCGCTCATTGTGTCCCTGGAACAGCCATAATCCAAGTAACACTATTGTAGTTCCTTAGCTTGCCACCACACCTACACGATGAAAGATTTTTGTGACCTATTTGTTTTTATAGGTCCATGATTTTTGGTTGCAGAATATTTTGAAAAATAATTTTGTGGAGACCCAAAACTGTATATATATGTTCATTTCGGCACCTAGATTTGTTTAACTTTGAGAGATTTTATATTTATGTCTTTTGGAACCCAAATTGTAATAGTTTTTATGTGCTCGGGTCTATACCAATACTTATTTTGATTGTGTCCAAATTATCTACAAATTGTGCACATGGAATTGATTCGATTTATTTCATTTCTAACATTTCCAGATTGATTATATCCAAGTCCTTATCTAACTGTATTAACAGTTTGTTTCCTCAATAGCATATTCAATGATTTTTCACTTTTGGAAAATTTATATAAAGTCGTTGACAGTTGTTGGATTTGTATTTTGAGAGATTCATTTTCGTTTAATAATTGTGTGCACTTTTTAATAGAATTTTCTCTCCTTGTGTTTTCACTCTCTTTCAAAGTCAGAATTTCATTTTCAAGTGATGTTATATTAATTTCTGATTTTTTAATTTCTTCTTCAAATAATGGACGCTTGTCACACTTAGGGCACTTGTTTTGATAGTTTTTAACTAATTGTTCAAGCTGTTCATTTACTTGTATCGAACCATCTCTTTGTGATTTAATTTTAGCAAATTTCTCCCTAAGACGTTCAAAGCACCCATTTATCTCTTGAAAATATATAAGTAATTCTGAATGAGTAAGCTTTGATACGTCATTTGGCTCGTCGTCATCACTGTCAGTTATTTCACAATGAAGACACAAATTTGCTTTTTCTCTCTCACTGCAAGTGCTATCACTTCCATCTTCATCGCTTTCGTCCCAAGTAGCTGCAAAAATTCTTCTTTTTAGTTTCTTTCCTTGGCTGAGTCGATTTTGGGGACAATTTGGCTTGATATGACCGGGTTTATTGCACCTGTGACAAATTACTTTCTGCTCTTCTGGGTTATCTAGTGCTTTGTTTATTCTGCTCTTTACTTGATGATTCTTGGCCGGATTGCCATATTTGCAAATCCACTTTTTGAATCTTCTTATTAATAGTTCTAGTCCCTTTCATAGCTACTGATTTCTTTCGATGTCTCCTCCTTCACGCTCTTCCTTGAATTTCATCTCTAGCTCGTAAGTGATGAGGTTTTCGATGAGTTCTTCAACTTTCATTTATTTCAAATCTTTTGATTCTTGAATGGCAGTTACTTTGGCTTCAAAACTTCGTGTAAGGATTCTAAGGATTTTTTAGACAATCTCCAATTCTGTGTATGATTTTCTAAGAGCCTTTGATTTGTATACGATATTGGAAAGTCATTCGTACATATCTTTGACATTTTCTTCCTTCGCCATTATGAAGTTCTCATATTCGCTGCTTAGCATGGCAAGGCGAGATTCTTTGACTTGAGACGTTCCTTCGTGAGTCACTTCGAGTGTGTGCATATTTCCTGCGCAGTTGAACAATGTGAGACACGATTAAATTCAAATTGATCCAATGAACAGATAATAGATTCATAGCTTTAGCGTTAGCATTTTGTAATTTATATTCTTGCTCTGTCCATTGATCCTTCGGTTTATTTATTTCCTTATTATTTACAATTACAATTGGTGCTCTATACCTTGTCCCAACAATATCCCAAGCGCCAATGGTTTTCAGAAAAATTTACATCCTATTTTTCCAGTAAGCATATTCACCATTGAACATTGGTGGTCTAACTATGGACTGACCCTCCGCAAAAGCATTATTAAAAGAAGCCATTTTAAAAATTCAAATTTAAAAAAAAAATAGTTTTTTTGAAAAATCAAACTTTTTAAAACAAAAATGGCTTTTGTTCCTATCTCTGATACCACTTGTAGGATCGATTTCACACTAGAGGGGGGTGAATAGCGTGATACTATCAATTATAAAAATTATTGCAGAAGTTTGTATAAAATTATTTCAACACAGATATATCGAAATAATAGCAGCACATATAATATCAGAATAATAAATGCAGAAATAGAACGACACAGAATTTACCCAGCTTCGGCAAAACCCTTCCTACGTGTTGCCCCCAAGGTTTCTACTAGAAATTAAGCAATCAGACGCTTACACACGTGAACTCACGACACCCGCTATTGACTAGCCTTAACTCTACGCTCAAAACCATGCTACAACTCAGCCACTGAGTTGCGAATTCTCAAACTACGCCACGTAGTTTGTCCCCTAGTCACACGATAAAAATTACACAAGTTTAAAAAGGAAAAATACAATTTAAACACAATTTAAAAATAAAATAAAACAAAACCCTAATTATAAGCCTTTTATTATGATCCCAATACAAAGGTAAAGGCCGACCCAAATATGTTCTTCCTCTTTTTCTTTTATTAGCCCGTTCCTTTGTGTTTGTGATAATGGCTGCTCTCGTTCGTTCGTTCCTCTGAAATTAGGGCTTCGTGTTGAAGTCGCCGGCTTTTGTTGGTTCGATTGATGATGCTTCGATTTCTTCTTTCTCTCTGTCGATCTCCTTCGGCTACTCCGATTCAATCGAATTCGAATTAATATTGGTATGTTATTTTCCTTTTGCTTTTCTGGTTGATTGCTTTGAACCCGATCGATGATTCGAGTTATTGGTTATTTTTTGTCAGTTTATCCTGAACTCGAATCGATAAATTTGCCGATGATGTTCATCGTTTATATAGGGTTCAAAACCCTTGATTTTCGTTCGTACACATTTATTTGAATTTGTCAATTTATTTATCTCAGCCATTTAATTTTGTTTTGATGTTGATGATTTCTCTGACTTTGTCATTTTTGTATATTTGATGATGGCTAGTTCATAGCAGCTTCGAATTACTTCCATGACCGCCACGGCTTATTTGATTTGGTTTCTTTTTGACTTTGGTCATTTATGACTTTGGCGCTTATGTTTATCTCTATGGCATGTTTAACTTTACCTGCTGTTGCATGACTTCAGCATTTGACTTGAATTGTAAAAATACGAACTTGTTCGATTATTGTCTTGGTTATTGATTTTGTGTCTTCGGCACTGTCACTACTAGTATGACTTGCTTGACCATATGCATGCTTCGAGCTCAGTCACTGCTGTGAACTTGCTGGACTTTGAGATGAAAATTAAACTAGGCTTCAGCTATGTCTATTAATCCCTATAGCCACTGTTTGACTTGAAGTCTGGTGCTTCACCATTGACTGTTGCATTGTACGTTTGGATTTTTGAGTTTAATTTTTGAGTTTATTTGACTTGGTTTTCATGTATGTGTGCAGTGGTTGACTTTGATTGTTCGATCACTGTTCTTGACTCATTGCATATTGAAGTTTTCGACATTGTCACGTTTGTGTAATGAGTTGCTGCCTTGTACATGAATTGATCTGCACTTCATGTTGTTTGTATATATGTATACATGTGTGCATGCATTTACTTCACTGTTCATTATTCTGTACCACTTGTATACCATCTGAAGCTCGTTGTATATATGATATGCTAGCTTGAGTTATGTAGTTCATGTGTTTATTAATTTATGTGGTAGCTGGACTTGATCTTGTCTCATGTTGGCTTCATGTGTATAGTTGCCTGGTCTTTGTTTTCTGGTCTGATGCAGTGTGACTATGCATGTTGCCTCTAACTTCACTGTGCATATATATGTGTTGTCTGGTCTGGATTTGGTTCATATTGCATTGCTCTCTCTGTTAAACTGTTTATTCAAGTCTGCACATATGTGCATACATACATTTGTATGTGTGTATGCATATATTGTTGGATTTGTACTGAGCTTGAGTTGTTTTGAATGTGGTCTGACTTTGGTCACTGCTGCATATATGTATTCCTCCACCTGTCTTGTTGACATGTGCATTGCCTTCATACTTTATAGTTGTTGTTGCCACTGCTTCTTTCAGTTTGCATATGGTTTTGTACATTTGCCTCAAATCTGATTTGGTGCTTTGTTCATTTGAGTCATGTTAGTTGTGGGTCTGGTTCACCTTTGATTCATTTGAGGCTACACTTGTGCATTTGATATTTGAGCCTGCATTGTTTTTTTGGCTATGTTTTCTTGATGCAGTTTTGGTCGACACTGATTTTTGATGTCTTGCCACTTTGATTCTGCCTGGTCGACATGTACTGTGTCATTTGTGTCTTTGAGCCTGGGTAGTTTGGTTGTGCTACACTAAGTTGTAGCTCATCACTTTTGCACTGTGTATGTATGATGTGTTATTCATGTTTTCAGTTGTGCATTCGTACTTTTCTTGTTCACATAAATGTATACAAGTGTGCTGTGAGGTTGCTTCCGACCGTTATTGCATTTGTATGTTTGGATTTTGGTCGAGGCTAGTTTTAGTTGTCTTGACAATTTTCACGAACTTGCACCTGTGATGAATCCAGCTTGGAGCTCGGGTTTAACCATGCGCTGATATTGTGACATTATTTTTACTGCACTTGAGTTGAACCCGACTTTTGATTTGGGTTTGACCTGTGCTCACATATCCCTGTAATTTTATCAAGTGTGTATTGGTGTGCACGGCCTTGTGGCATGTACAGTGATACACTGTGCATGTCACAAGCTGTTCGTGTATAATGAATTCAAATTAAATGATGACGAACAATCCAAATAACTGAGGCAAATATTATTTTCAAAATCCACAGTTTATTTTATACTGCAAAAATATTTCCTTTTCAATTTTACTGCGTAAGTATTTATTTTTGCAGATTGCTCAGATGCTGGATTCAATCTGGAATAAAGTTGTAGATAAACTACGAGCGATATGTAGTGAGGTGTATTTGTAAATGATAAATTGTGATGTAATCGAATTTTTATTGTATTTGTATATATATATATATAGTGAGAGTTCACATTTGTACTATTCAAAATTGTAATAAATATTTGTTTGAATGAAATATCTATTTGAATTTAAATATTGTGTTATTTATTTTATTCAGCAAATATTTATTTAATTATGTGAACATAAAATAGCACATTAACAAATACATTTAAATGAATATATATACATATATGTTTATTATCATCAAACAAAAATCATATACTCGCATATTCAACAATCTCCCCCTTTTAATGATAACAAACATATATTTAAGATTTTGAATTTGTTAAATGTATTTGATCATTCAATTTGCTCCCCCTATTTGAATGCTTCCTCTCTACACAAAGCTCCCCTTCATATATGCGTATAATTAAAAATATGCAAATGAGCCTAGATACAAATAGAAAATATTTGACCTTTACTTGCTTTTATTTGACAAAATCTTAACTTTTCTCTCCCCTTTTTTGTTATCAGCAAAAGAGTAATAGTGTTAGAAAAATAGAGAAAAAATGATAGATATTAATACAACATTAAAAATCAATCGAATATAAATATTAAATTTCAATAAATAAAACAAAAATCATAAATACTCTGTTCGGCGCATATTCCACTTTTAAAATGATGGGAATGATGATATCATATAAAACCATACAGTTGTGTCTATTTGTGGTATATTTATATCAGGAATTTGAATGTCTACCAACCATGCATAACCGTTTGGACTTTTAAATGAGACTAGTAGTATTCCAATTTTATTTTTTAAAAAATGAATTCAAGTATCTTCTAACCACGCATAACCGTGATGACTTTTAAATGGGATTAGAATCAACTTGTTTATTTCATAAATCAATTTTGATATGCATTCCATACGTGCATAGCCATGAAGACTTTTAAATGAGCATGGAAGCACATAATCAAAAATTCCAAGTAATTCACCCATGCATAACCGTGAGGACTTTTAAATGAGAGTGGATACTTTGTTTTTTCCTAATATTTAAAAAAAAGAAAAACGAATGATTCCTGTTTAAATCACCACATATTGACATACTATAATGGATTTTGATGAGTGATGGTTGATAGAAATATGGTAGAAATAGAAATGGTCATGGAATTTTTACCAACAAAAAGTGTTTATAACTCTTGTTTAAATTTCTAAAGAAATTTACTAATTATACCGTCTCAAGTTATAATATATGATTAATATCAACACTTATCACTTTTTCAATCACTATTTATCCTTTCGATAATTATTAGGGAGTCAGATTAGTCAATGTAGTCATTTAAAATGAAATTCAAAAATAATTTTAAAATCAATTTTTCTAAAAATGACCAATCTGAAAACAAGGTCAAAAATGATTTTCTAAAAGGGGTTTTATGAGAAAAATTTCTGCTATTTGAAAATTATTTGAAATGAAAAATATGCAGACATTTCTTTGAAAAATGATGCAGTTACTAAATATCTTAACATAAATCACGTTCCATTAGTAATTTTTCTATCAACTAGATTACCAGTGTAATTTGCATCTGAATTTCTCTTTCACTCAAGATTATCATTGAATGTTATAGACCAAATCGTGAAGTTGCAACAAATTCTTGAAAACCTTTTTGAATGAAATTCTTTTCATTTTTAATTAAAGTCATGCCAAAAAAAAGTGTGAATATAGATTCAACCATAAAATAACCAAATGTATTATCATTCACCAATAAAACACTATCATTAATCCAAAATAATACATATGAAGCAGTTTAAAGATTCTAGTGATGTTTATAGTGTTCTGGGCATAAGAATATAACTGGCCAACTATTTTGAATAAGTCAGAATCAAAATCAACATTCATTTCTTTATCAAATAACTAGCTGAATTATATTCAGATTATGGTGCAGATTATCACATTTAATAAGATGAATATACCATTACCTGTTTTACCTTTACGATAATTTTTCATTGTTGTCCATCGTGATTCTCTCACCTTTATACTAGGCTAAGGAACTTTACTTTGTCGCCCATTGTGTCTCTGGAACAGCCAGAATCCAAGTAACACTATTGTAGTTCCTTAGCTTGCCACCACACCTACACGATGAAATATTTTTGTAGCCTATTTGTTTTTATAGGTCCATGATTCTTAGTGGCAGAATATTTTGGAAAATAATTTTATGGAGACCCAAAACTATTTATATATGTTCCTTTCGGCACTCAGATTTGTTTAACTTTGAGAGATTTTATATTTATGTCTTTTGGAACCCAAATTGTAATAGTTTTTATGTGTTCGGTTCTATACCAATAATTATTTTGATTGTGTCCAAATTTTATACAAATTGTGCACATGGAATTGACTTGATTAATTTCATTTCTAACATTTCCAGATTGATTATATCCAAGTCCTTGTCTAACTGTATTAACAGTTTGTTTCCTTAATAGCATATTCATGATTTTTCACTTTTGGAAAATTTATATAAAGTCGTTGATAGTTGTTGGACTTCTATTTTGAGAGATTCTTTTACGTTTAATAATTGTGTGCACTTTTTAGTAGAATTTTCTCTCCTTGTGTTTTCACTCTCTTTCAAAGTCATAATTTCATTTTCAACTGATTTTATATTAATTTTTGATTTTTTAATTTCTTCTTCAAACAATGGACACTTGTCACACTTAGGGCACTTGTTTTGATAGTTTTTGACTAATTGTTCAAGCTGTTCATTTACTTCTATCAAGCCATCTTCTTGTGATTCAATTTTAGCAAATTTCTCCCTAAGACGTTCAAAGCACCAATTTACCTCGTGAAAATATATAAGTAATTCCGAATGAGTAAGTTTTGATACCTCATTTGGCTCGTCATCATCACTGTCAGTTATTTCACCATGAAGACACAAATTTGCTTTTTCTCTCTCACTGCAAATGCTATCACTTCCATCTTCATCGCTTTCATCCCAAGTAGCTGCAAAACTTCTCCTTTTCAGTTTCTTTCCTTGGCTGAGTCGATTTTGGGGACAATTTGGCTTGATATGACCGGGTTTATTGCACTTGTGACAAATGACTTTCTGCTCTTTTGGGTTATCCAGTGCTTTGCTTATTCTGCTCTTTACTTGATGATTTTTGGCCGGATTGCCATATTTGCAGTTCCACTTTTTGAATCTTCTTATTAATAGTGCTAGTTCTGCTTCACCATCATCATCTTCACTTTCTGTAACATTCCCGAATTTTGAACAAGTTTAATTTGAAAATTAATTTAATTTTTGGGAATCAAATTGTGAATAAATGTGAATTTTTCCAAATTTAATCAGGTATTTGTATATAAATTTATTTTAAATTGAATTGTGAGACTAAAATTAAAGAATAAATATCTTAGGAAATAAATATGATTTAAAAGCAATATTTTTAAAAATAACAAGAAATTGTTTTCTAAAATTTAATACATATAATATGTAGGTATATGACTAGAATTGTAAATATAATATGATGTTAAACAAGGTTAAATAAAAGATTTAAAATGCTTTTGTCTTATATACTTGAAAATAAATATAGTTGATAAATAAATACAAAGCTTTGATAAGAATGTATATTTTGAAAGTATAAAATTTAAAGTACATGTCATATATTTGTAAATATAAAATAGATAAATATGTTTTATAAATTAAAATCAAATAAGGGCTAAAAACATGATTTGTAAATAAATTAAAAAAGAAGGACTAAACATAAATTTAAAATTTCTATATATATTTGAAACTAATAAAATCTTGTTTCTTAATTTTTGGTAAATGTGCATTTTGATGTGAAAGATATATAAGTATAAGAAATTGAAATTATCTTTTGAAAATAAATAAGAAAACACGAAATCATGATTTGTAAATAAAAAATAAAATAAGGTTTAAAAACAAAATGTATAAATTAATTTAAATTAAGGATTTAAAACCAAATTTTAAAATTAATTGAACTATAGGACTTAAACATAAATATACAAAAATTTACATGTGTAAGCATTTTTACAATAAAAATTTACATTTGTAAACAATTTTGTCAAGCATTAATACAAGTGTAAATATATGATAGAAGTGGTAATTTATTTAATTAACAAAAAAATTTATAAAATTTAATAAAAGTTTATTACAAGAAAACAATGCATGTTTTCTTAGATTCAAATTTGGAAAACATAAGCCAGGAAATCAAACACAAAACTAAGAAACAAACCAGAAAGAAAAAAAATAAAACTTGAAGCTATGCAAATGAAAGGCCAAAACCAGAAAGACTCAACTCAGTAAAGCAAAGATTCAACATATACAATCAAGTAACAGATTCAAAGTCAATTGGGAATCAATACAAAACAAAGATCTAAAACCCAAAAGCAGATCAAAAGCAAGATGAACCAAAACAAAATCACCTCAAAGATTTTAATTTGGAACCAAAACAGATTTAAAAACTTGCAAACGGAAGAAAACTATAAACCAGAGAGAAAAATGAGCAGGGAAAATGCAAATCAGAAGATAATGCAATGATTTAAAGCTACAGATCAGATCACAAACAAAATGAAATCAAAGCTACGAAACAACAAAAACCAGAAAGAAAAATGAAGATCAAAATCCTGGAACAATTTTGAAAAAAACAGATAGATCAAATTGTTTCAAGATCAACCTGGAATCAAAGAAAAAAACTACAATCAAGTAGCAAGTTCATTTCATTCCTGTCTCCAGATCATCTTAGATCTAATAAACAACACATGGATTCGATTCAAACTCAAATGTATAAGGGTCAATTCCAGATTTCAAAACAAAATCTGTCCTCTTTTCTTTCTAGAAGTCAGGTGAGCAATCTTCATTTCTAAAAACCCATCTTCTTGATTCTGTTATATATGGTGGAAAATGCCTTGGCAATTGATGATTTAATATGAATATATCAACAAGTATATCTGTGTATATTTATGTGTGTAATTGGATGCATGCATGTCAGTATATATGTATTTACACACCTCTGTGGATATAACAGGTTTAAAAATCTTTATAAAAGATTCATATCTTTTTATCCAAACAAATTTAGGCTATGGTTTCTAAAGGGAAATTGTTGATAAGAATGTAAATTCATTTTCAAGTAGTATTTCCAGTAGAATTATTTGGAAAATATTGCAATTATGTAAAATTACAGTGAAATCTCTTGTAAATAGAAAAATCAATGAAAACAATTTCAAGTTTTAATTGTATATTTAAATTCGTGTGGGGAAATCATGATTTTTAATATAGATATTAAATTTTTTAAAGTTTGTAAATGGTAAGGAATCGATAGTTGAAACTGAATTGGGGGTTGTATCATTTTCTGGCGATCATGGTGGTATTGGACCTCGGGGTGGTGACTGGAGGAAGGTTATAGATTGGTGGTTGAAGGAAAAATGGTCGTTGGATTGTTCGTAGACCGTGGTGGTTGAACGTTGATAAAATAGGGTTTTTATCATGGTTGTGTTCGAAAAGGAAGTTGCGGCAATGTCATCGACTGTGGTGCATCGAGTTCAATCGCACCTAGGGGAAAGTGTTCATGAGTCATCAGAGGAACCTTGGTCGCGACGGAGGGGATGCAGATAGCTGGGGTCATCGGAGATGGTGGTCTTTACGATGAGTATTGGGTTCCTGGTGGGAGCCGATGAGCTCGATTTGGTTTTGGCATCGATTGCTTCGAATTGGAAGATCGTGTGGGTCAGTGAAGTCGATGGCGAATTGTGGAGAGGCTCGGTGATGATCAGAGATGATCGGAGTAATGGAGCACGTGCACGAGTGTTGGATTGTGTCTGGATGAAGTTGTTTAGAGGGAAGAAGCCATTGTCTCAAGTCATTGCTCAAATTGATTTGTGAGTGTCTCGAAGTAGCAAGTTGTATGGGGGGACCCGATGTAAGTCTCGGGTAGAATAAGATTTAGCTCGGGTTTACAAAATTGAGTATAAAAACAGTTTTCTTTAATCTTTAAAACAAATCAAGTTTATTTTAAACAAATTTTTGGTTAAAGCAAGTTCTTTTGTGTTATCTTAATTAAAGAAGTTTGATTGTTATTGAATGCTGTGTATTGGATTGATATCTCTGCTATGTGCTTATGATGCTATGTAAAATGAAATGCTTTACGTTGAGCTGTGATATCTGTAATGAATATACTGCTGTTTAAAGTGAAAAACTTTTGAAAAGGTCTTTTAAAAATGAAAGTTATTTTGAATAACTTAATAAAGATTTGAAATTTGAATAATTTGATTTAAATTGGAATTTAATATCTGAATTTGAATTTTATATTTACGTAAAAAGGTTATACATGCTATAAATGTGTTTATATGGGTTTTTAAACCATTTTAAAAGTATGGTTTTGAGAATTCGAATTTAACCTAAGTTTATATTTGAAAGGCCTTAACTCGTGCAATTATAATCGGGTTTTCCGAAACGGAAACAAGTGGTTTCAAATAATAATAGCTTTTATATAAGGAAAGAATTTCCAAATTATGATGAAAAGATTTCAAATTTGAAATGGAATGGCTTTGAAAGCTATAATTGAATCTTTGTGAAAGACAATTGAACCCTATTTTAAAATTGAAGAGGATTTTTAAATGGTGTATCTTTTATATATAAAAGATTGAAACGGGAAGTGTTTTGAAAGTTATGAATGAATCTTTGAAACTTATTTTGAAAGCTACGAAATGAGTCTTTGATTTAAAGACCGGATGAGTTAATCCAATTTGAAATGGAATTGTTTTGAAAGGCTATGAATGAATCTTTGTCAAAGATTGGTGAACCTTGTTTTAAATTGAAAGGGGTCTTCAAAGTGAATCTTTTGTTTAAAAGATTTAAGTGTGGAAATTGTTTAAACCATTGAAGGTTTTTGAAATGAATCTTTTTGTTTATGTAACGACCCGCCTTTCATTCCATAGAAAGACGCATCATTAAGAAGAAAGAAAGGGATAGAAAAGAGAAAAGATAGGAAAGAAAGAAAGAAACAACATCAGAATCTCACAGCGGAACGAATAAATTATATTATATCCCATAAAACATTACATAGTATCATATACATCAGTGTTTTAATTTGAACAACTTGAACAATTTAATTTGAAAATATTTAATTTATTTTAAATATTTGAAATGATGGTTTGACTTGAATTTCAAATTATCAGAATGAATTTGGCGATTAAATTATAGAATTTAATCTATTGAAAGTTGAATATAAATTTGAATCTTCAATTTTAAGACGATTAAAAATATTTCAAAGGCTTGTAAAATTCATATTGATAATATTGAAGATTATAGAAGCTTCAGAATTGAATTTGAAAGAGATTTGTTCAGTTTTGAAAATATATCGTTTGAGTCGATATTTAAAAATAGCCGTCTGAGGCACAGTCTCGGAATTCGACGAAACCAGTTCCATTGGGTCCGTAATATTGAATTATTACCGGATTTCAAGTTTCGTATTTTTTGGATCTGTTATGTGAGCGCACGGTGGGTAAACGCGTTGAAAATTGTATTGAAACAAATTTAATTTAAATTTAAAATTTTATTACAGACGGCATCCCTAGATTCTTGCCTAAAATCACGTTGTCTCCTATAATCGTGCCGAGAATCGTGAAATGATCATGCCTCCTTCACGTTTAAATGTCCCTCTCCCTTATCAGTTGATACAAACGAGAAAAAAAAAAGGGCCGAACTCATCAAATTACTCGTCCTCTCCTCCTCTTTTCCAATTTAAACGCATAGTGTCCTCTTTCCCCCAAATCAACCTATTAAATCGCGATTTCTTCCTGTCGTTCTTTTTCAACTCGAAGCCAAATGCATCGAATTCGCGTAGGCGGCTAGGGTTCAAGCAACTGAAGAGGAGGGGGCGCGTGCACACGCGGGCGTGGGCCGCGTGGAGAGGGTCGCACGACTAGTGTTTCGCGTAAAGAGGCAAGGGCGATTCGAAGGCGACGGCGACGTCGCGATGACGGCATAAGCAGCGGCAGCTCGGAGGTGCGAAGGAGAGCGGTTTCGTTTGTGGTGAGGTAGAGGCTGCAGTAGTGGTTGGGTAGCTTCGTGCTCATGTTTGCACGCGCGTAGAGGCTGCATTGTCGTGATGAAGGCTGCGAGGGTGTCAGGTATAGCAATTATTTTATCTACTTTATTAAATTTATATGTATGTAAACATAAATTACATACAGAAAAAAGAAATGTCTATATCCACATGCCTATATACTTTTTTTGAAGGTAAACATGGAAAAAAATTTAATATAGAAAGAATTTAAGAATATGACAAAAATGGTTATAAACAGAGAATATATATATAGATGGCAGTAAAGTGTATTATTTCATTTATCAAATACTAACTATGTTTAGTATTTATATATATATATATATATATATATAAATTAATTTTTTAAACAAATAATTTCCATGGGTTTCAAAGGAAAATATTTTCAAAACCACTTCATTTTTAAATAAGGGGTTAAGGTGATTAGCTAAATTAAATGAATAATAGTGATTAACTGTTTGATTTTTATTTGGAATTTAAAGTAGTAGAGATGTTTTAAATGTATAGGAATTTTTGTTCTGATATATGTATATATAGTTTCAAGTGGAAAAAAATAAAAATACTTATTTACTTGCTAATTTAAATTATTTTTGATACTAGAAGATTTTCAAAGGGAATTCGATTTAACTAAATAAATTGGTAAGAGAAAATTTGTTTGGCAGAAAAATTTGGCTAATTTAATTTATCTGAAAGGAAATTAATTTTTAGATTAGGTTAAAATTAAAAGTGTTAATTAATTTAACCTATTGTAAAGAAATCGATTATTCGATTTATATTGGATATTAATAAATTGTATAATTGATTATACAAGGTCTATAAATCGAGAAAACAAGTTGAGATGGAAATGGATTGCAAAATTAAAGCAAAGGTGAGAACTTCTCACTCAAAAGGGTTTATTTAAATTTTAAATAGTTAGATTTAAAATTGTTTGAATGTGTTGATTGAATGCTTGAATGATATTGTTATATATATATATTGGATGTGAATAGACCCTATACGTCGTTAGTAAGCGGAGGTTATTTATTAAACCCATATACCGCGATATTCCATCTTGAAGTGGAATTGGTATTGTATTATATATATAGCAATATATATTGGCATATGTATATATTGCAGTTGATTGATTTCCCGCATTGTATAGCGGATGAGACCCTATTGCGCCGCCTATTAAGCGGATAATATTTTATAAAATCCCATATACCGCGGTATTCCACCTCGAAGTGGGATGGGTATTGTGCTAATGTCTGTGGATGCAGGGAAACAGGTTGGAGGGATCCAACTGGATTCCTCACAAATATTTATTTGATTCAGATATTGTGATATTTGATTGTTTATCATATCGATATATGATATTGGAAAGTCCTGATTGACTATTTGATGTGTTGCATCATCTGATCCAATTTTGAAGTTTAAAAATAACGATTTTGATTTTAAGGGATTTCTAAAGTGATTTTTGAAAGTATATGTTTATAAAAAAATATTTTTGGAATTAATTCATCTTAAATAAATAAACGTTATAATTTTAATGTTATAAAAATTATGATTTTTGAGAAATACAGTTAAAAGTTGATTTTTGAAAATATGGGATTAATGATTTTATAAAATAGTTTAAACTGGGATTTTCTGAATTAATTATAAAAAGTTTAAAAATAGGATTTATGAAATTTGATTATTTTATAAATCAAAAGGATGAAATTATAAAGGAGTTTAAAGACGTTTTAAAAGAATAATATAATTGGATTCATATAAAAGATTTATAAATTGATATTTATAAATTAAAAAAATATTGGAATTATAAAACGAGCTTTTATAAGTGTTTGAATGAATTGTGAATGAATTTTATAAATGAATGAAATCTATAGGATTATAACGGTGAAGTTATAAATGGAATTTTATAAATAAAATTTATAAAGTTATTTAGAGAATAGATTTGGATAAACAAATGAATCTTATAAGTTATAAGATTTATAATTTGGGAAGTTAAAAGAACAATCTTGTAAACAAATAAATTATAAGTGTTTAACTTATAATGTGAACTTTTGGTTTATAATTGAGTTATAAATCGAATAGGTTAATAAAGGAGATTTATAAAGGAAGTAGTTATAAAACAAATAGAAATAGAATTTATAAATATCGTTTTATAAGTTCGCAACGACTTATTTTGATAAGTAAATTGTTATCACTTATTTATGGAGTTATATTCACGATTTAGACAGTGAATAATCTTTTAGAACAAAATGAATATAAATGATGAAATTTGTTAACAAGTATATTCACGTTTTTGAATAGTGAATAATATGTTAAAAAATGTTTTGGATGTGATGTTTTAAATAGAATTAAAACGATCTAAAGATGTTTTAAAATGTATTAACTATCGAAACCATAGATTTCAACATTCATTGTTGAAATAGACGTTTTCGAGAAATAGAAGGAAATGGTAGATTATAACACTGTTGTTATAGTAAATGATTTGCGAAAGGAAATGTTTTGTATGGTATTGGGATTTATATATCTATTTTAATTTCGAATCCCTATACTAGTGATTTTGGGTTGTCGTAACGATGTTTTACGCAACATTCGTTTTTGGCCCAAATAAATATGTTCAAGAGAATGATTTTCTTAAAGAATGAAATATATACTAAATTTCGATTTAAGTATATTGAATGTTTTCCAAGTATAGAAAATAAAATGACTTGTGAATTACTTATAAATAAATAAGTATGGAAATGCTTTCCAATATTAAGTGAATATTTTGAAATTATCTTTTTAAGATAAATTGAAAATGAATATTAGAAATCGAAGGGAAATCGTATATTCATAAATATTTTTGGAAATGTAAATTCAATATGGAATTTATAAATGAAATTTGGAAAATGGGTTTAAAAATAAATATTGATTTATTTTTGAAGAATGGAAAATATATATCTTGTAAAGATATTTTTGGAAAATAAATTATTTGGAAAATTATTTGGAATCTGGTGATGTTGGCATATCTATTGATAGTTCAATAACCGACTATCAATATTTACCTTTAAATAGGTGTTTGTTGTGATTCGCTTGAATTTGAATGCCACACTTATTTTATTTTTTTAAATAAGCGCTCACTATTCGGGTTAACCGGGAAAGGACCATGGGGTCGTATAACCCATTCAGAATATGTGATACGTCGTTATGAATTGCATTTGAAGACCGGTGTTGAAGACCGGATATCTTCGAAAACGAAAGGGTTTCTTGTCGATTGTCTCTGCACTGGCTGATCCCCGGTATAGAGATCTCCATATGTGATGGGAAATTCGGACGTGATTAGAGATTATCCGGATTGCAAGGACTTCTTTGTAAGTGCCTTCGGTTCTGTTCGATCCCGGAACAGACTTGTATGGATAGTATGTCTGACATTAAAAATTGAGATATAAAGCTGATTTCTTTCAAATATATTTCTGTTGGTGGCGGAGAATTTATTCTCTTAGCTTAACACCCTTCTCTGAGACGTACGAGCTCAGAGGTTATATAGTTGAAGGTTATCAGCAATATATTCCCAATTTGGTAATGTGACATGCTGAGTGTTGCTGTGAAATAATCATTGTGTTGATTATTTGCGATAAGATCATTTGTTTGATCGTCTATCTTGGTGATCATTTCTATGATCATTTTTTGACCCAAAGCATGACTTTGTATAAAGCGTGTTTTGGTGGACGAGACTTCGTCGAGCCTCACACCCCGGAATGGTCAAAACAGGAAAGATGCAGCAAGGTTATGAGGGGTAGCTCCCTTTAGGGTATGTGCATTTCCTTCTGGAAAAGGGTGGTATCATGGTATGGAGCCCAGATACTTACTCATGTTGAAAAACTTATTATTATGGTGTGATGTTGATGACGAGCGCTCGGTTAAAGGTCCCAAAGGACCGGGGGATGGCATACTCGTGTCAGTTGTTACCTAGTTTGAAAGGTAACCCGGCCTTGTGTTGGCAGAGATCCGGTTAGATTCTCGGGACGTCCTTCCAGAGGCGTTTCCATGTGGCAATGGGAAGTTCCTTGGCCTGACCATTCGTTGGAAATCCAAAGAAACAATACGATCTTGTACGGTTTTAGTTGTAGAACCTGCTTCCTCAGGAGGTAGCTACAGTAGGCATAATATAATGGTACCTATGCTGGCTAAGATTTATATTCTACTTTCGAAATGTCTTCTACACTATGCACTAATAATAATATCAAAATTGATTTGATTTTGCGTAGTAAGCATCTTTGACTAACATAAGAAGAAATCTCCTCCAAGTCTGCGTTTGCATTGTGTGTGTGGCGGGAGGTCTTATTGTAGTCTCATTTTTAAAAGCATTGCGAATTGACTTTAAAAATATTCCTCTATTTTGATTTTAAAGAAAAATAAACTTTTTTAGTTCTCACACTAGTCACATGACTGACTCAGAGTTTATTGTTTTCCTTCCTAAACTCTGGGTGCCCACCAATTTCCACACGGGCAGTCAAGAGTTAAGGTTTATCAGGATATTCTGGAATTCAGGAGTTGCTGGAGGCAAGATGGATGGCATAGCGTAATCACTAGTATATAGTATTTCTTTTCCGCTGTTTGTTATTGGTTGTTGTTGTACACTCTGATGTAATGTAATGTAATGTAATAACTGATATAGTTCTTTGTTTAAAGATTATTCATTTATCTATTATATGTTGTTCCGCTACGATTGTGAGATTCTGATATTGTTGTGTTCTGTTATTTCCTTCCGTTCCGTTTTATTTCTTTCTGTTCTGTTTTTCTTTCTCTCTTCTTCTACCTTTTTCTTCTTTCTTAAAACCCTAAGGGTTCGTATTTCCGTTCATCTTGAGTTAATCACTGGAGATTAGTGTCTATTCAAGGAGTACGGATTTGCGGGTCTTTACAGATAGGAAATCTAGTGATATTATAATAGTGTCTAGGGTTTTCAAAATAAAATACAGAAATAGTTGGAATGCTTACATCTCACGTTCCAACATAGTTGGGCACAATCAAAATCGTACAGGCACTTATTGGATTTTGGATTCCATCAATGGCAGGGCTAGCGGGGTACCGCCCGTCACAGTACGTGGCCTACATCACCATACCGAGGATCACTCCCAATCCCCTGCAACACAAAGCCGGAATCATCCCTTACTGGACAGTCCCGAACAAGACCACTTCACAGATGGCCGTCGCCAACTGCCACATAACCGAAATAGAAAGGGACCTCTAGACAGGGGTAAATCTCGTCCTACTTGGGCATGACCCACTTGTCCTTGCTGCACCTCCTCTGTTTTAGCCATACCCGGTTGATGACGCTTGAGGCTACGATTACCTTTATAGGACACAATAATCTTAGAATGCTCATCATCCACCTGACGATGTTCTAAAAGCATTCAATCCATACAAGTTCGTTCCAGGTTCGAACGAAACCGAATGCACTATCTCGTTACACTCATTTTGGAATCACCCTCAGAGTTAAACAAAACAATTCAAATAAACAAAACAAATTCAATAATTTAATTTAACCTTTAAATCTTTAAAAACCCTTCTCAAAGTTATTTAATAAATCTTTAAAACTTGTTTAAATGCCTTGCTTTGGAACTTAAATCATACTTGAAAATATAAAAAAACCAGTTTTCATTGAGTTTAAAAACCTTTCACTATATCTATACTTATAAAACTGATGAAGTAATATAGGCCTGGAAATCACATCTAACACACGAGCTCCTTGAGTGAAACCCCGAGCTCACACCAGTGTCATTCGCTTCTCTACTTCGAGTCACACCGCCATTCTGCTCGACAACAACCCGAGTGATATGCTTCTTCCCCAACGCAACAAATCCAGATACCAAAGATGCCTCGTGCACATGCACAACCATTTAAGCCACCTCCGATCATCACCTCCGGCTCTAAAGCATTGCCTACGGCCTCGTCCTTCAGCACGACAATCCAGGAAAAAGAAAATGAGCCCAAACGAAAAAAAACGACCTTCGAACAAAAATCTGGAAGGAATAACTCGTTAGAAAATTGACCACTACCATCAATCTCGACCACGAGTTTCCCCATCAATGTCACCAGACCTTCGCCATGACTTCTCGTGCCTAAACCTAACGTCGCGACCGCCTCTCACTACCTATGGTCGTCGCCATTTGCTCGAATAAACAACCTTCTCATTTCGATGATAAAACCCTACTTCATCGCCTAGCCACCACCACCGTGAGCTATAAAACCACTTTCCATTTTTCCCTAAATCGCCCACCTCCTCGCCTCCTCCAGACCAAAATTTGATCATCCCCATCATGCCGATCAACGGCAATCTCCAAAAATGCCCCAAATGGTCAATCCCAAAATCCCAGCGAATTACCAAACTATAAATCATGGAGCTCATATTAAAAATCATGATTTTCCCTCTCTAATTCATTCATGAAATTCAAGACCGAAAATGAATTTATTGATTTTTATCACATATACACCTTTTACTGTCATTTCGTTTTTTTCAAAAAAAAATATTTATCGAAATTTAAACCCTGAAACTATTTTAAAAAAAATCATCATAACATAACACCCCACTTTCCTTCAAATATCACAATCTAGTAGGGTTTAGATTAGAAGATTAGATGGTTACGTTGTCATCCCGATAAAATCCATAGATAACTGTAGGCCTCCGCGCCCCTCGATTACACCATGGAACCCACGACAGATCGCAGCTACAACTGGGGTTACGTAGCTATCATAGCAAAAACCCATATAACTGTAGGCATCAACGCCCTCGAATTTCGCTGCCAAAAATGAAACTTCTTCACTCCACTTGACCACAGATCGCAGTCTACCGATGTTGCGTTGCCTTCCCGGCAAAATCAAGTGTAGACTGTTGGTACTCATCCTCCACACGATTTCGCTATGGTCCCCACAGTAGATCGCAGTGACATCGAGTTACACTGTCGTCACAGCATAACCCAAATGCCTCGGTAGGCATCAGCTCCCTCAACTTTCGCTACCCAATAATCCTCAGGAACTAGTTTGTCTGTACTCCTCACAGGATCAACTTTAGAAACCCCCCTTGGGGCTCAAGGCAGCACCACCCAGTGGCATTCCTGAGAAGTTCATTTCAAGGAAGCGCCTTTTTCCCCAGAGCCATCATCAAAACACTTTATACTATATATATAGTATATTTCAAATCATACACCTAGTGTGGTCTCATACAAAGCTCCTTTACACAAAATCGATCATTCCAAAATTGATAATTCTCAAACTAGGCTTTCCAAATTCAATATTGGTTTTACCCAAAAATCAAAAGCCTTTTTAAATCCAAAGGTTCCCAAAACCTTTTTCCAAAATCCTCATATGATCCTTTATATATATACAGATATATATAATTTTTAAAACTTTGGATCATTTCAAACTTGTACAAAACTCCTTTTATACTTCAAACATTTAAAAACATTTTTCTTCCAGCAAATAAATTCAACAAGGGGAGATTCATCTTATATAACAAAGATATACAACTTTGTTTATTCAAAACCAAATATCCAAATTTGATTTCTCTTTCCAATATCAATTTCATTCAAATTCGTACGATGTACACATACCATCCATACGCTATATCAACCTGATCGCTCGATCGATCACACAATTTCACTTCCGAACTATATCGTCCACCCGACTTCCTAGTGCAAACACCGATCTGGTTTCTTGATCAAAAACCGTCACTCTCCTTGCATAGCCATAACAATGATACAGAACGTCCAGAACCAATCAACAATCCATATCCAGGTTCGCCGTCGAAAATCGAGTGAAAAATCCAAACTCATCTCGATAAACTATCTCGAAATTCTGCGCTCGAATCTGGATCAAACCACTATGCGAATAGAATAATATACGTACATCCTACGTATTTAACTTCATGGATTATTAGCTAAATCAATTCCCTTTCCATTCACATTCACTTATTCATATTTACATTAATCCCATTTGGATTATCACTTCAATTCTTATCTCAATTGGGCATTTAATTAATAACAGTTTGAACTCCGACCAATTTAGAAAATAGCTTGAAAATTGAATAATAGGTAGGTAGTTGAAAAATAATTATTAGTTTACAAAATAGCTATGATATAGTTAACTAATCGTAAAATAGTTGGAAAATAGTAGAATAGTTTCAAGAATTTTAAATAATTGCAAGATAGTTGTAAAATAGAAATTAGTTTGTGAAATAGTTGAAAAATAGTAATTAGTTTAGAAACAGTTTAAAAAATGATTAAATAGCTCCAAAAATAATTGTAAAACAAGTATAGAATAATTTGGCTCAAGAAAGAAAAGTTGTATATATTTAATAGCTTGGAAAAATAAGTTTATATTAAAACAATTTATATTGAAAATAGTCTAGAGTCAAAACTGCTCACTACCCTAACAATTCAATTTAAAATTTCCACTTCCATTTAAATTGATCCAATTCCAATTTAAATAACTCAAATTCCATTGGACTTGATTTATTCCCACTTCAAGTTAAATTAATCCTCAATTTCTTTCCAACTTCAAATCAAATCCCATTTGATTTTAAACCTGTTCAACTTTAGTCAGAATTTTAAATTATTCCAATCAATTTGGACTAATATCAATTGAATCTACTTCAAATTCAAATCATTTCAATTTAATCCAAACTTTCCATTTGAACTTATACACCTTCAATCTCAAATCCAATTAATTCAAGTCAGATTCAATTTGGACTCACTCAATTTCAATCATTTTTTTTAAACCATCTCGAATTGTATAAATTCGAGTTAAATTTTCAAATGTTGATTTAATCCCCTTAAATTAGATTAACCTTTATTTATTTATATTTTTTTCCTTTTAAATCAGTAATCCAAATCTTTAAACTGTTTAATTCTGAGTCCAATTCTCAATAGATGGAGAAAATTTTATATTAGGTTGAATTACCACAAAATATTCCATACATTAGTTGATTACCTATTAGCAGTTCATACATTACATACATTTATCCAAAAATAAGAGTCTTACAAAAGTCATAAATCTAGACGCCTTTCTATTACCTAGAGGTTTGGAAAGAACAGAGCCATAATATTCTTACAAGAATCCTTTCTATGGACTTCCTCCCAAAGGGCAAAGCCCGAACATGCATTTTTCAACAGGATGTCCCCACTTATAGCATTTTCCACAAAAAGTTTCTACCCTCTCATCAATCTGGATGGCCTCCATGTTTCCTACTGGATGTTCCACAACCTTAATCTTCTTCTTCTGTCTCTTGGGACAATTTCTCGCGATATGTCCCATTCCCTTGCAATGATAGCAAATGGTTGACTCGTTGACTGGTTCCATTGGTTTACGCTTCACCTTCCTCACTTCAAGGCAATGGTTAAGGAAATGTCCCTTCTTATGGCACTTAAAGCATAATATCTCGGAGCGAAAACGTTGGAATATACCCTTTAATTCCTTCCTTGTTTTACCACACTTAGCTGCGTAATGACCCTTATTGTAACATCTATAGCAAGTGACATTATCATAAGGACCTGGTCTATTTCTTTCCTTAATCCGATTTTCATACTTCTGAATTGCTATTTCCCATTCCTTACGTGCAGCTGCTCTTCGTTCTCTGCTCCTTGCCTTCCATTCTTCACTCTTAGCCATTTCTCTCAAAGACTGACTTCTAGAGGGACTTCCTGACCTATAAATTAGACTTAATTAGAAGAATTCAACTCTTATATATCAATTTGCTTACCTAGATATACCTTAAGTTCTAAACCACCTTCGGTTTTTAATTCAAGTCCAATCTTCAAACAACCCATTGTTTGCAACAAGTCTCTTTTATTCAAATTTAAGATTCCACAATTTAGGTATTTTCAATTTTATAAGTCATACTTTACTTAAATGTTTACATCTTTAAAATATTTCATTTTGCTTACCTATTAATACATATCTTATTATTTAACACACAACCATCACTTATGATAATAACCAAGATTATCATATCTAATGCCATCTATTATCATCTTATTCTGAAATACTTCTCCAATCCAAGATTTCAATTTCAATTTGAATCCATTTCAAACTTATCTTTATTAAATTTCAGTTTGGTTGTATTATATTACTTCATAATTTAATTCTAATAATTTAACAATAGATTTCCTTAATATTTATCAGAGTGGAATATTGCTTTATATCTCAAAATATAATCTTCTATAAAATCATTTAAAATCCTTATATAAGAAAATAACAAGTACGCTCTCTCATATATATATATATATATATATATATATATATATATACACACACACACTCTCAACTCATTCGAGGGTATTGTTGACCCTATCCTTAATGAGTACACCCACTAGAGCTAAGGTTCTCACTTAACCTTCAGCTCTGATACCAACTTAACGACCCAAAATTTTCGAACCCGAAAATTCCAGATAGTTATGAAAAAGAAGAAAGAGATAGAAGAAGAACAGAAACACCAAACATTTCACATTCGCAGCAGATAAAATATAATAATAAATATTAACAGTTTACAAAAGAATACTATATCTATCGATTACATTTAATATACATCGGAGTTTCACATATATACAGACACTTAATATATACAATTATCATGACTCAGATTAACAATAATATCAGCGGAAATACTCTACACGCTCCTGCCATCCAGCTCGGCTCCTGAGCTTCAGAACGTACCTACCTGAAAATCTGTAATACTCGGTCTGACCCGAGCATTACATCAAAGTAACACCCGGGTCAGGCTGGAAACCAGCGTGAGTAAACTCAACTAACATGGAATATCCAAGCAAACAACTTATATAAAACCCGAGGTAACTCAAAACAACTTAGAAATTCACACTTTATTATAGTCTTCTCTAATTTCACACATCAATGTCCAAGTACCGAAACTTAAGATTAAATAGTCCAATTCACTTAAATCATTTTATTTCAGCCTATCGATTTACCATATCAATCTAAAAAAAATTCGAAGTGGTTTCGGGTATTTCCCAATACCCGACCCCAATCTCTTCGAGTCTCATGTCATCCTAACCCAAGTTATCCAAATGAAATACACAACATTTCATATCAGAGATATCAACTCATTCAAAGCATCCAATACCATTAAATCGTCCATAAGCAAATTTGATCACTTCCAGATTAATTCAATTGATTCTAATTGAATTTCAATCCTCAATCACTTAGATTCCTTTTTTAACATTAATTAGTTTCAAATCAATTAATCAACCATTCCTTCATTATTCATCTTAATTAATCACCCTAGATTAATTATCTTTCAATTTTCATTCAAGTAATTAACTTTAATTAACATCACAATATTAATTATCCTTAACCATTTACAGTCATTTACCTTTAATTCTTCACTAATTAATTAACTATAATTCATTGCATTAATCCTTAATTAATTACATAAATTAATTACTTTCTTTAAATTAATGAGCCTTAATCCTTCAATAAATTAATTAACTTTTTAATCAACTAACCTTCAAATCAATTATATTAATTGATCCTTTAATTAATAACATGAAGTGATTACCCTTAATCACTTCCATTTATTTACTCCCGTAAGTAATTATCCACTAATTACCCCCATAAGTAATTATCTATCCTTAATTACATTCAGTAATTATACATTAATTACTTCACCAAGTAATCATCCAATTCACTAATAAGTGATTATCATTAATTAATTAGACAAATTAATTAACCTAAACTAAATTACATTAATTAATTATTCAATTAATAAATCACTTAATCCCCAATTAATTATCTCTTAATTACATTCATTTCCATTACTTACTTCTTTAAGTAATTATTGTTAATTACAAAGTAATTAAGCTTTAATTTATTTCACTAATTAATTATTCTTAATTATATCTACTTACTTAATTAAGAATAACTTGTATTTATATTAAATACTTCCTCGGATCATTTACTTCATTTAAACTAGTTTTAGAAATCAAATTTGAAATATGATTCCACTTTAAACAAAACAATTCAAACATTTAATTTAACCTTTAAATCTTTAAAAACCCTTCTCAAAGTTATTCAATAAATCTTTAAAACTTGTTTAAATACCTTGCTTTGGAACTTAAATCATACTTGAAAATATAAAAAAACCAGTTTTCATTGAGTTTAAAAACCTTTCACTATCTCTATACTTATAAAACTGATGAAGTAATATAGGCCTGGAAATCACATCTAACACATGAGCCCCTTGAGTGAAACCCCGAGCTCACACCAGTGTCATTTGCTTCTCTACTTCGAGTCACATCGCCATTCTGCTCGAGAAAAAGCCGAGTGATATGCTTCTTCCCCAATGCAACAAATCCAGATACCAAAGATGCCTCGTGCACATGCACGACCATCTAAACCACCTCCGATCATCACCTCCGGCTCCAAAGCATTGCCTACGGCCTCGTCCTTCAGCGTGACAACCCAGAAAAAAGAAAATGAGCCCAAACGAAAAAAAAGACCTTCGAACAAAAATCTGGAAGGAATAACTCGTCAGAAAATTGACCACTACCATCAAGCTCGACCACGAGTTTCCCCATCAGTGTCACCAGACCTTCGCCATGACTTCTCGTGCCTAAACGTTACGTCGCGATCGCCTCTCACTACCTGTGGCCGTCGCTATTTGCTCGAATAAACAACCTTCTCATTTCGATGATAAAACCCTACTTCGTCGCCTAGCCGCCACCACCGTGAGCTATAAAATCACTTCCCATTTTTCCCTAAATCGCCCACCTCCTCGCCTCCTCCAGACCAAAATTCGATCATCCCCATCTTGTCGATCAACGGCAATCTCCAAAAATGCCCCAAATGGTCAATCCCAAAATTTCAGCGAATTACCAAACTATAAATCATGGAGTTCATATTAAAAATCATGATTTTCCCTCTCTAATTCATTCATGAAATTCAAGACCGAAATTGAATTTATTGATTTAATCACATATACACCTTTTACTGTCATTTCGTTTTTAAAAAAAAATATTTATCGAAATTTAAACCCTGAAACTATTTAAAAAAAATTCATCATACCATAACACCCCACTTTCCTTCAAATATCACAATCTAGTAGGGTTTAGATTAGAGGATTTTTGAATATTTATAGCAAAACCCAAAACTGAATTTCAATAGTTTAATATATGCATACGTACAAACCTTCTCAACACATATAATAATTCAAATAAGTTTAAACTAAAGGACTTTAATTCAAATCAGTAACATCACCAACCCTTAGTTAAAACCAGATTAAACCATTTTAAAAAAAATGTTTACTCACTGGTATATAAAAAAAGAAACTGGTTAGTTTACTCACTTGAAAAACCAAGTTTGATCAGAGAGCAGCTTTCTAGTTTTGAAAATTTATCAGCCTGAACTCTTTAATCTCCTTGCTTATTTAAGTTGAATTGTAAACTTGAGTTGAGTTGTTTAGTTGTCTTTTTAAATTTGGAAATACTTCTGATTTCTCAGTTTGGATGAACGAAATGGAGTAAGAAAAATTGATATATATAAACAATATACATGTTTTGTATTACTGGTACAAATGGTCAGAGATTTTTTTTCCTCTTGTTTTGATGGCTAAGCTCATATTATTACGGCTGAAATGATATTGCATGGTGTGCTTTGTGTGCTAACATTGATTACAATTGTCTGTATTTCATGTTTCATACTTGTTTATAGAATATTGTCTTTCTTTGCACGCTAAGGAGGCTGAGATGATTTGTATTAAACACAATGTTCCCTTAGAAGTTAACATATTTATTTCATTTGATATGTATATGCATATATTTTTGTTTTTATATGTTCCTATGTATTTTGTATGTAGATATATATATAAACTTTGTCTGTTTTCATTTTCTACTTTGTTCTCACAAATTTAAACCTATGTTGCAAACATACTTTAACTACTTAATTCTTGCTTTTATTTTTATTTCTATTTTAAATTTTAACTATCTATATTTAAATTAGATTCATATGGTTTACTTATATTTTATACTAAAATTTATATCGATAGAATTTGATTTTATTTCAACATTATAATCCATATTGCATCTATATATATTCACTAAATGTTAATAGGATAAGGCATTTTAATTCAATTAGATAAAAGGGATTTTATTTAAAATTTTCAAAATCAAATTACCTTTTCAAAAATACAAATCTATACAAACAAATGGCAAACATCCAAAAAGACTTATTCATTTTAAAATGATAAGTTTACTTTTTCTTTAAATTGAATTAAATATTTATTAAAATATTATTTCCAAAACCCCGGTTCATCACAATAACCCGAGACCTCAACAAATGCTTCGAGTCAAATCCCTAACTACTCCGAGTAAACTACTCGTTCTACCCAAGTAAAAGTCGAGTCACAACACTCCGCACAAACCCAAAATAGTTCATCGGAACTAAATATGCACGGTGCATATGCACCGGCGCTACGGCAACCTCCAGCCACCATAACCCCCTTCACCACATCGCAGACCATCCCCAAACTTGATCACGACCACCAGAGTTTCCACATCAGCTCAAAATCAAATTCGAGTTAACCACGAAACCTGGAACATTACACTGTAACCATTCCCAAACCTGTCATCACTGCGCAAACTCACCTCCGACCATTTGATCACCTACGACTCTAGCCAACCCTCCATCTACATCTCCTCTGCCAATTCCCAAAGCCTTGCATCACTCGATGTAACAGAGAAATCAAGAAGCTACAAAACTCCTACCTTCAGAAAACTAGGGTTAGAAACTGGAATAGCCAACCACGGTCGCCACCAACCTCCGACCATCCACCTGATAATTTTCCTCCACTCACCTATCAGCCCTCCACCTCCAGGAAGAACTTCATCGTCCCAAAATCACTAGGCAATCAGGTAAACCCCAAATTCCAATATCTGTTCAACTCGGACATGCTCATTCCACAGTTAATTTAAAAAAATGTGATTTTATCTTTAAAAATCATGGTTTTATATATGCATTCAAATTATAACCCTGATTTAATAATTTAGGAAGTTTGATATTCTTGCTTATTGAAAATAATGACTGTTATTATTGTTTCAGAGACAACGAATTTTTAGTTTAGCTTAATTATAATTTATAAACTTAAATCTGTACTAAAAAACAATTTTTGTTTACATATCAATTTCTAACAGAGATCATACCAAGTGGAAATGGATTTCTATTAAAAATCCTTATTTAAAAGAAACAGAACAGGTATATTGATACCTGACAACACACATATGTACATTTATATATATTCACACAGAATATCATCATAATACAATCATACAAGCATGCCTATTTCTATCAATCCACATGTAACAGATAATTTAAGCTTTTTCAATTTTGAAGTTATCCACCTAAAAAAATGAAGGCACTGCAGTTTTATTCATAGCAGTTTGATTTTTTTAAAATAACAGTTTGCATTTGAACTTGAGCTCTAGTACTTGCTTAAGCATTGATTTTAAAAGAAAGAACTGTTTTTAAAATAGAAGTTTACTCACCAATCAATTGAAGAAGCAGAGAACAACATTTGCAATATCATTTTCCTGAAACAGATTTGAATTTCCTGTTGAACTGTTGATTGCTAGTTGAATCTGGGTTTTGCATTTGCTTGGTGATTTGTTGGTTGATTTTGATCATTTGCAGCTGAACTCCATTTCTTCTTTTGCTTAGAGTTATAGTTGATCTTCAAACAGATGTTGAAACTTGATTTCTTAAATAAAATTGCAGATTTGCTTTTGAATTTGTTTGCAGATTTTTGATAGAATTGTATTTGGGTTTGAATTTCTTTTCTAAAATTTGATTTCAGGTTTTCATTTGAAGAAAATAGTTTGAACAATAATGAATTGTTAAGTTTCTACTTAATATATTTTCAATAAAAAGTTTTTAAAAATAAATAAAATCATTGCCACTTGTTACTTTAGTTTGTAAAGTGATTTACAAGTGTCTCACCTATGAGTTAAATATCTAACACATGTTCAATTTAATATTAAAATAAATTTCTTAATTTATAAATGTTTTTAAATTGTTATAAAACAATTTCTTATTTAATTTAACATGTTTTTATATGTTTTATTTCATTTATCCTTTAAATATTTACATGTAAATTTTCTTTATAAAATTACACATTTAATGTTTATTTGTAAATTTTAAAATAATATTTTCAAAGCTAAATTTTCAAGAGAGAAAATTTTAAAAAGAAAAGAATGTTAAATTACATTTTATTCCATAGTTTCAAACCAAAATATTATACTCTAATTTAAATGAACTAAGTCTATTTCAAAATAATTTTTAAAATAAAACAAAATAAACTTTTATTATAAAATATAATTTAAACTATTATATTTTTAAACAAAATAAATATATACTTAAATTTATTTTGAAAATATAAGATAGATTTTTAAATTAACTTTTAAAAAGTTTCCATACTAATTTAAATGAAATTTTGTAATTCACAAGTTATACACATATATATTATAAATTTGAAAATATTCTTATTAAATTTAAATTAAAATTAAAATCAAATTCTCTATTTGCAATGTATACACATGTATACATTATCAATAGAATATTCTTTAAATTAGCTTAGAAAGAAAATTTTATCATTTAAACATTTTAAATTTTGAAATGAACAACATTTGTCAAACCAAATAATTATTAATCTTCAAAAGATAACTTCTGTTTGAATTAGATTATTAAATCAACATTTCACATTTTAAAATAATTATTAATGGAAATTATTAAATGAATATTGCCTAAATTTTCGGGACATCACAGTTTAAAAGATGGGGAATGGTAATTTGCTTTAACCATTTTAATGAAAGGTTTTGGGCTTTAAGTTGTGACTTAACTAAAGTCCCATATCCATATGTTTTTAAATTTTGCGCTCGTTATTCGGTTTAGCTGGGAGAGCACCTTGTGTCATATAACCCATTCCGAACAATGATACGTTGTTATGGATAGCATTTGAAGACCGGCGGTGAAGACCGGGTATTTGCGAGAACGATAGAAGGACCTATCGATTGTCTCTGCACTGAGTAGCTACGGTATAGAGATTCCCTAAGTGATGGGAACTCCGATCGGGATTGTGAATACCCGGATTGCAAGGGCTTCTTTGGAAGTTCCTTCGGTTCTATTCGAACCCGGGACAGACTTGTATGGAAGTGTGTCTGACATTACACCTTGAGATGTAAAGTTGGTTTCTATCAAATACATTTCTGTTTGGTGGCGGAGATTTATTCTCTTAGCTTAACACCCTTCTCTGAGACGTACGAGCTCAGAGGTTATGTAGTTGATGGTTACTAGTGATACATTCCCAATTTGGTAATGTGGCATACGAAGTGCTGCTGATCATTTGTTGATTAAAGCAAGGCTTTGTGAAAAGCGTGGCTTTGTGGACGAGACTGCATCAGGACCTCACACCCCGGAAATGGTCGAAACAGGAAAGATGCAGCAAGATTTCAGGTGTCGCGCCTCTAGGGTATGTCCATTTCTTCTGGATAGAGGTGATATCATGGTATGGAGCCCAGATATTTAACCTATATGGTTACTGCAAATACATTACTTTGTGGTTGTTGGTATCAAGCGCACGGATAAAGGTTGGTTACGACCGAGGATGGAATATCTTAGGAGATACTCCCGAGAAGGGGGTACACCGGCCTTGTGTTGGCAGAGAACTGAGGGATGGTTCTCAGGGCGTTCCTCCAGAGGCGTTCCCATGTGGCAATAGGAAGTTCCTTGGCCTAACCATTTGTTGGAAATCCAATCATCTTGTATGGTTTTAGTTGTAGAACCTGCCATCTAATATGGTAGCTATAGTAGGCATACCATAATGGTAGGTATGCCGGCTAAGATTAATATTATACTTTCGAAATATTTTCTACACTATGCACTAATAATAATATCAAAGGTTTTTTTTGTATAAAGCATATTTGACTATCATAAGGAGAAATCTCCCCTAAGTGTGCGATTGCATTGTGTGTGTGCCGGGAGGCCTTATGGTAGTTTCATTTTCTAAAAAGCATTGCAGATTTCAATGTTTTAAAATTTCTTTTGTTTGTTTTAAAGATAAAACTATTTTTGTTTGCTCATACCAGTCCAATGACTGCCCTGGAGTTTATTGTTCATTTCCTAAACTCTGGGTGCCCATAATTTACCACACGGGCAGTCTAGAGTTGGGTTTTTCAGATAATTGATATAGATATCGATTCCGTAGCTTTCATCTTTCTCTTGGGTATTCTTTGGAGACTTCGAATATTGAAGTCTTTGGTTAGGACGACTGGCCTTGCTTAGCTTGGTGCAACTTGATAGTGGTTTGAGCTAGTGGTTGGGAGTTTTAGCTTTGGAGCATTGGATTGGAGTTATCCCTTGACTATTTCTTTTCCGCTGTTGTTTATAGTCTTTGATATTCTTGTATCATATTGTATCAATGTTGTATCATAATTGGATATTGTATTTGTTGGATTTTTATTTGATATTCATTTCTTTATCTTCCGCTGTGTTGTTTACTTAATTATGTTATAAGCTCCGGTGAACCAGATTCGACGTTTGGATCTGCGGCATTTGAATACGAATATTGTATTCGGTGCCGATTTTCGAAGGACAAGTCAGGGTCGTTAGAATTGGTGTCAGAGTTGAAGGTTGAACTTTAGCTCAGGAGTATAACACATTAAGTAACTCATTAGAGATAGGGTGAAGTATACCCTAGAATGATTAAATCCCTAAGATATCTGTCTGAATGCCTCAGTAAATTCTCTCTTACTATCCACTGATAGTGAGTATGAGTGCAAGAAGAGGACGAGATAGGGGACAGGGGAGTACCACTACGAATAGTCGGTACACTGCAATAGCGGAAACAACTTTCTCTATCAATCTCCTTTGATTCGTCTTCTCAATTCTTTGATGATTCCTGGCAGCTCCAGGAAGAAGCATTGATATATTTGCATGGTACACAAACTCCAGATGGGTCAGAATTGTTTGTTTGGATGAATTTTTTGCTTTGGTTTCTATGGTTGATTAGTATATTTTGGTTGTTTAAACTAAAAAGTTTTGGGATTATATCCATATATCTGTCTATTCTTTGGGGTATTCCGATTTGAGCTTGGAATCCATGCCCAGTGTTCGAGAATTATGGAAGATTAAATTCATTTATTTGTTATTTTGGGTCTCGATATATTCTACAAGGGGTTAGTTATCCTTTGAACTAATCAATACCCCTGTATATTCGTAGATTTTGTGAGTGTCTTGTATTGAATGAGTTCGTTCTCATAATTATTAATTAAGAAAAGATTAATTAATGAAAGTGATTAATACTTAATCAATTGTAATTCATGACAATTAATCATTGATTTAAAATAATTAATGAAAGTAATTATGCGGTTAATTAATTTAAACCACACGATTTATTCAACTTAATTAAAGAAGTTTGATTTTTATTGAATGTTATGCATTGGATTGATATCTCTGTTGTGTGCTTATGATGCTATGTAAAATGAATTGCTTTGTGCTGAGCTGTGATATCCGTAATGAATATACTGCTATGTAAATGTGAAAACCCTTTGGGCCCGTAAAACGGCATTTGAATTTCGATGCGGCAAGGAGTCGGATTCCAGTTGGTTATCCGAAACCCACATCGAATCAAAATGATGAATCTTTGTGATTGATAAATTTACTTTACCTATGAATCTTTGAACGAAGATAAGCGTTATGGGTTATACCGCTTATCAATACAGATATGATTTAATCTGTGATGGTTGATGTTGTGTACTATTGTGTAAAACCCCCTGGACTACACTATACACACACAAATATGGATTGCACGTGGAAATCGGTTAAGTCACAGATTTTTAAAATAGTTTTGAATTTGAATTTTAAATCCAAATGGTTTTGGAAATGGATTGGGTTTAAAGTGAAAAACTTTTGAAAAGGTGTTTTAAAAATGAAAGTTATTCTGAATAACTTAATAAAGATTTGAAATTTGAATAATTTGATTTAAATTGGAATTTAATATCTGTATTGAATTTTATATTTGGTATTTATGACGCAAAAAGGTTGTACAAGCTATAAATGTGTTTATATGGGTTTTTAAACCATTTTAAAAGTATGGTTTTGAGAATTTGAATTTAACCCAAGTTTATATTTGAAAGGCCTTAACTCGTGCAATTATAATCGGGTTTTCCGAAACGGAAACAAGTGGTTTCAAATAATATTAGCTTTTATATAAGGAAAGAATTTCCAAATTATGATGAAAAGGTTTCAAATTTTAAATGGAATGGCTTTGAAAGCTATAATTGAATCTTTGTGAAAGATAGTTGAACCCTATTTTGAAATTGAAGAGGATTTTTAAATAGTGTATCTTTTATATATAAATGATTGAAACGGGAAGTGTTTTGAAAGTTATGAATGAATCTTTGATAATTATTTTGAAACATATGAAATGAGTCTTTGATTTAAAGACCGGATGAGTTAGTCCAATTTGAAATGGAATTGTTTTGAAAGGCTATGAATGAATCTTTGTCAAAGATTAGTGAACCTTGTTTTAAATTGAAAGGGGTCTTAAAGTGAATCTTTTGTTTAAAAGATTTGAGTGTGGAAATTGTTTAAACCATTGAAGGTTTTTGGAATGAATCTTTTTGTTTAAAAGATTGGGAATGGTAATTTTTTTTTAACCATTTTAATGAAAGGTTTTGGGCTTTAAGTTGTGACTCAACTAAAATCCCATATCCATATGTTTTTAAATTTTGCGCTCGTTATTCGATTTAGCCGGGAGAGGACCTTATGTCATATAACCCATTCCGAACAATGATACGTCGTTATGGATAGCATTTGAAGACCGGTGGTGAAAACCGGGTATTTGCAAGAACAATAGGATGACCTATCGATCGTCTCTGCACTGAGTAGCTACGGTATAGAGATTTCCTAAGTGATGAAAAGTCCGATCGGGATTGTGAATACCTGGATTGCAAGGGCTTCTTTGGAAGTGCCTTCGGTTCTGTTCGAACCCGGGACAGACTTGTATAGAAGTGTGTCTGACATTACACCTTGAGATGTAAAGTTGGTTTCTATCAAATACATTTTAGTTTGGTGGCGGAGATTTATTCTCTTAGCTTAACACCCTTCTATGAGACGTACGAGCTCAGAGGTTATGTAGTTGATGGTTACTAGTGATACATTCCCAATTTGGTAATGTGGCATACGAAGTTTTGCTAATCATTTGTTGATCAAAGCAAGGCTTTGTGAAAAGCGTAGCTTTGTGGACGAGACTACGTCAGGACCTCATACCCTGGAAATGGTCGAAACAGGAAAGATGCAGCAAGGTTTCAGGGGTCGCGCCCCTAGGGTATGTTCATTTCTTCTGGTTAGAGGTGATATCATGGTATGGAGCCCAGATATTTAGCCTATGTTGTTACTGCAAATGCATTACTTTGTGGTTGTTGGTACCGAGCGCTCGGATAAAGGTTGGTTACGACCGGGTATGGAATATCTTAGGTGATACTCCCGGGAAGGGGGTACATCGGCCTTGTGTTGGTAGAGAACTGAGGGATGGTTCTCGAGGCGTTCCTCCAGAGGCATTCCCATATGGCAATAAGAAGTTCCTTGGCCTGACCATTTGTTGGAAATCCAATCATCCAATACGCGTCTTGTACGGTTTTAGTTGTAGAACCTACCATCTAATATGGCAGCTATAGTATGCATGTTATAATGGTACATATGATGGCTAAGATTTATATTATACTTTCGAAATATTTTCTACACTCTGCACTAATAATAATATCAAAGAGTTTTCTCGTATAAAGCATATTTGACAATCATAAGGAGAAATCTCCCCCAAGTGTGCGATTGCATTGTGTGTGTGCCAGGAGGCCTTATGGTAATTTCATTTTCTAAAAAGCATTGCGGATTTCAATGTTTTAAAATTTCTTTTGTTTGTTTTATAGATAAAACTATTTTTGTTTGCTTATACCAGTCCCATGACTGACCTGGAGTTTATTGTCCCTTTCTTAAACTCTGAGTGCCCACAATTTACCACACGGATAGTCTAGAGTTGGGTTTTTCAGATAGTAGATATAGATATCGATTCGGTAACTTTCAGCTTTTTCTTTGGTATTCTTTGGAGACTTCGAATATTGAAGTCTTTGGTTAGGACGACTGAACTTGCTTAGCTTGGTGCAACTTGATGGTGGTTCGAGCTAGTGGTTGGGAGTTTTAGCTTTGGAGCATTGGATTGGAGTTATCCCTTGACTATTTCTTTTCCGCTGTTGTTTATGGTCTCTGATATTCTTCTATCATATTGTATCAGTGTTGTATCATAATTGGATATTGTATTCGTTGGAGTTTTATTTGATATTCATTTCTTTATCTTCCGCTGTGTTGTTTACTTAATTGTGTTATAGGCTCCAGCGAACCAGATTCGACGTTTGGATCTGCGGCATTTGAATACGAATATTGTATTCGGTTTCGATTTTCGAAGGACGAGTCAGGGTCGTTAGAATTGGTATCAGAGTTGGAGGTTGAACTTTAGCTTAGGAGTATAACACATTAAGTAACTCATTAGAGATAGGGTGAAGTATACCCTAGAATGAGTAAATCCCTAAGATATATGTCTGAATGCCTCTTACTATCCACTGATAGTGAGTATGAGTGCAAGAAGAGGACGAGATAGGGGACAGGGGAGTACCACTACAAATAGTCGGTACCCTGCAATAGCGGAAACAACTTTCTCTATCAATCTCCTTTGATTCGTCTTCTCAATTCATTGATGATTCCTGTCAGCTCCAGGAAGAAGCTTTGATATATTTGCATGGGACACAAACTCCAGATGGGTCAGAATTGTTTGTTTGGATGAATTGTTTGCTTTGGTTGTTTAAACTAAAAAGTTTTGGGATTGTATCCATATATCTGTCTATTCTTTGGGGTATTCCGACTTGAGCTTGGAATCCATACCCAGTGTTTGAGAATTATGGAAGATTAAATTAATTTATTTGTTCTTTTGGGTCTCGATATATTCTACGAGGGGTTAGTTATCCTTTGAACTAATCAATACCCCTGTATATTCATAGATCTGGTGACTCGAGTGTCTTGTATTGAATGAGTTCGATCTCATAAGTATTAGTGATATTCTAATTTGGTAAGCCAAATGCAGAATAGATTCCCAGTTTGATTTGGAAACTGTCTCTTTGTCTTTGTGTATCCATCATTGGTTGTCTCCCAACTTCCAATTTTCGAGGACGAAATTTTCTAAGGGGGGAATCTGTAACATTCCCGAATTTTGAACAAGTTTAATTTGACAATTAATTTAATTTTTTAGAATCAAATTGTGAATAAATGTGAATTTTTCCAAATTTAATCAGATATTTGTATATAAAATTTATTTTAAATTTAATTGTGAGATTAAAATTAAAGAATAAATATCTTAGGAAATAAATTGGATTTAAAAGCTATATTTTTAAAAATAACAAGAAATTGTTTTCTAAATTTTAATATATATTATATGTAGGTATATGACTAGAATTGTAAATATAATATGATGTTAAACAAGGTTAAATAAAAGATTTAAAATGCTTTTGTCTTATATACTTGAAAATAAATATAGTTGATAAATAAATACAGAGCTTTGATAAGAATGTCTATTTTGAAAGTATAAAATTTAAAATACATGTCATATATTTGTAAATATAAAATAGATAAATATGTTTTATAAATTGAAATCAAATAAGGGCTAAAAACATAATTTGTAAATAAATTAAAAAAGAAGGACTAAACATAAATTTAAAATTTCTATATATATTTGAAACTAATAAAATCTTGTTTCTTAATTTTTCGTAATCTGCATTTTGATGTGAAAGATATATAAGTATAAGTAATTGAATTTATCTTTTGAAAATAAACAAGAAAACATGAAAACATGATTTGCAAATAAGAAATAAAATAAGGTTTAAAAACAAAATGTATAAATTAATTTAAAGTAAAGATTTAAAACTAAGTTTTAAAATTAATTAAACTAAAGGACTTAAATATAAATATACAAAAATTTACATGTGCAAGCATTTTTACAATAAAAATTTACATTTGTAAACATTTTTGTCAAGTATTAATACAAGTGTAAATATATGATATAAGTGGCAATTTATTTAATTAAAATTTTTTTATAAAATTTAATAAATGTTTAATAGAAGAAAACAATACATGTTTTCTCAGATTTCAAATCTGGAAAACATAAGCCAAGAAATCAAACATAAAACTAAGAAACAAATCCAAAAGAAAAAAAATCAAAACTTGAAGCTATGCAAAAGAAAGGCCAAAACCAGAAAGACTCAACTCAGTAAAGCAAAGATTCAACACATACAATCAAGTAACAGATTCAAAGTCAACTGGGAATCAATACAAAACAAAGATCTGAAAACCGAAAGCAGATCAAAAGCAGTATGAACCAAAACAAAATCACCTCAAAGTTTTCAATTTGGAACCGAAACAGATTTAAAAAGTTGCAAACTAGAAGAAAACTATAAACCAGAGAGAAAAGTGAGCAGGCCAAATGCAAATCAGAAGATAATGCAATAATTTAAAGCTACAGATCAGATCACAAACAAACCGAAATCAAAGCTACAAAACAACAAAAACCAGAAAGAAAAATGAAGATCAAAATCCTGGAACAATTCTGAAAAAACAGATAGATCAAATTGTTTCAAGATCAACCTGGAATCAAAAAAGAAGAACTGCAATCATGTAGCAAGTTCATTTCATTCTATTCTCTAGATCATCTCAGTTCTAATAAACAACACATGGATTCAATTCAAACTCAAATGCATAAGGGTCAATTCCAGATTTCAGAACAAAATCTTTCCTCTGTTCTTTTTGGAAGTCACGTGAGCAAACTTCATTTCTAAAAACCATCTTCTTGATTATGTTATATGTGGTGGAAAATGCCTTGGCAATTGATGATTTAATATGAATATATCTACAAGTATATATGTGTATATTTATGTGTGTAATTGGATGCATGCATGTCAGTATATATGTATTTACACACCTCTGTGGATATAACAGGTTTAAAAATCTTTATAAAAGATTCATATCTTTTTATCCAAAAAAATTTAGGCTATGGTTTCTAAAGGGAAATTGTTTATAAGAATGTAAATTCGTTTTTAAGAAGTGTTTCCAGTAGAATTATTTGTAAAATATTGCAATTATGTAAAATTACAGTGAAATCTCTTGAAAACAGAAAAATCAATGAATACAATTTCAAGTTTTAATTGTATATTTAAACTCGTGTGGGGAAATCATGATTTTTAATATAGATATTAAAAAATTTAAGTTTGCAAATGGTAAGGATTCGAGAGTTGAACTGAATTGGGGGTTGTATCATTTTCTAGCGATCATGGTGGTATTGGACCTCGAGGTGGTGACTGGAGGAAGGTTATAGGTTGGTGGTTGAAGGAAAAATGGTCGTTGGATTGTTCGTAGACCGTGGTGGTTGAACGTTGATAAAATAGGGTTTTATCACGGTTGTGTTTGAAAAGGAAGTTGTGGCAATGTCGTCGACTGTGGTGCATCGAGTTCAATCGCACCCAGGGGAAAGTGTTCGTGAGTCATCAGAGGAACCTTGGTCGCGACGGCGGGGATGTAGATGGCTGGGGTCATCGGAGATGGTGGTCTTTATGATGAGTATTGGGTTCCTGGTGGGAGCCGATGAGCTCGATTTGGTTTTGGCATCGATTGCTTCGAACTGGAAGATCGTGTGGGTCTGTGGAGTCGATGGCGACTTGTGGAGGGGCTCGGTGATGATCAGAGATAATCGGAATAATGGTGCATGTGCACGATGTTGGATTGTGTCTGGATGAAATTGTTTGGGGGGAAGAAGCCATTGTCTCAAGTCATTGCTCGAATTGATTCGTGAGTGTCTCAAAGTAGCAATTTGTGTGGGGGGGGGGGGGGCGCTGTAAGTCTCGGATATAATAAGGTTTAGCTCGGATTTATAAAATTGAGTATAAAAACAGTTTTCTTTAATCTTTAAAACAAATCAAGTTTATTTTAAACAAATTTTTGGTTAAAGAAAGTTCTTTTTTATATGTTAAATCCAAGTTTTGAATTTGGTTAAAAGAATAAATTACTTTGTAGGAATTGTAAAAAGATTATTTATTTAAGATTTAAATGATAAATTTATAAATAAATATAGATAAAATATTTTTATCTTTTAATTAATTAAGAAATTAATGATTGGTTAATTTAAGTAATCAAAGGTAGATTAATTGTTAGTTAAAGAATAATTAATTTAAATGGTTAAAGGTTAATTACTTAATGAATAATTTATAAATTAAAGATTAATTAAGTGATTAAAGGATAAGTTACTTAATAATTAAAGGTTAATTAATTAAGATAATTAATTAAGAAAAGATTAATTAATGAAGGTGATTAAGACTTAATCAATTGTAAATAATGACAATTGATCATTGATTTAAAATAATTAATGAAAGTAATTATGTGGTTAATTAATTTAAACCACATGATTTATTCATCTTAATTAAAGATGTTTGATTGTTATTGAATGCTGTGTTATTGGATTGATATCTCTGCTGTGTGCTTATGATGCTATGTAAAATGAATTGCTTTGTGCCGAGCTGCGATATCTGTAATGAATATACTCCTGTGTAAATGTGAAAACCCTTTGGGCCTGTAAAACGGCATTTGAATTTCGATGCGGCAAGGAGTCGGATCCAGTTGGTTATCCGAAACCCACATCGAATCATAATGATGAATCTTTGTGATTGATAAATTTACTTTACCTATGAATCTGTGAGCGAAGATAAACGTTATGGGTTATACCGCTTATCAATACTAATATGATTGAATCTGTGATGGTTGATGTTGTGCACTATTGTGTAAAACCCCCTGGACTACACTATACACACACAAATATGGATTGCACGTGGAAATCGGTTAAGTCATAGATTTTTAAAATAGTTTTGAATTTGAATTTTAAATTCAAATGGTTTTGGAAATGGATTGGGTTTAAAGTGAAAAACTTTTGAAAAGGTGTTTTAAAAATGAAAGTTATTTTGAATAACTTAGTAAAGATTTGAAATTTGAATAATTGATTTAAATTGGAATTTAATATCCGAAATTGAATTTTATATTTGGTATTTATGACGTAAAAAGGTTATACAAGCTATAAATGTGTTTATATGGGGTTTTAAACCATTTTAAAAGTATGGTTTTGAGAATTTGAATTTAACCCAAGTTTATATTTGAAAGGCCTTAACTCGTGCAATTATAATCGGGTTTTCCAAAACGGAAACAAGTGGTTTCAAATAATAATAGCTTTTATATAAGGAAATAATTTTCAAATTATGATGAAAGGATTTCAAATTTGAAATGGAATGGCTTTAAAAGCTATAATTGAATCTTTGTGAAAGATAGTTGAACCCTATTTTGAAATTGAAGAGGATTTTTAAATGGTGTATCTTTTATATATAAAAGATAGAAACGGGAAGTGTTTTGAAAGTTATGAATGAATCTTTGAAAATTATTTTGAAAGCTATGAAATGAGTCTTTGATTTAAAGACCGGATGAGTTAATCCAATTTGAAATGGAATTGTTTTGAAAGGCTATGATTGAATCTTTGTCAAAGATTGGTGAACCTTGTTTTAAATTGAAAGGGGTCTTAAAAGTGAATATTTTGTTTAAAAGATTTAAGTGTGGAAATTGTTTAAACCATTGAAGGTTTTTGAAATGAAACTTTTTGTTTAAAAGATTGGGAATGGTAATTTATTTTAACCATTTTAATGAAATGTTTTGGGCTTTAAATTGTGAATTAATTAAAATCCCATATCCATATGTTTTTAAACTTTACGCTCATTATTCGGTTTAGCCGGGAGAGAACCTTTGGGCATATAACCCATTTCGAACAATGATACATCGTTATGGATAGCATTTAAAGACCGGTGATGAAGACCGGGTATTTGCGAGAATGATAGGATGACCTATCGATTGTCTCTACAATGAGTAGCTACGGTATAGATATTTCCTAAGTTATGGGAAGTCCGATCGGGATTGTGAGTACCCAGATTGCAAGGGCTCCTTTGGAAGTGCCTTCGGTTCTGTTCGAACCCGGGACAGACTTGTACAGAAGTGTGTCTGACATTACACCTTGAGATGTAAAGCTGGTTTCTATCAAATACATTTTTGTTTGGTGGCGGAGATTTATTCAATTAGCTTAACACCCTTCTCTGAGACGTACGAGCTCAGAGGTTATGTAGTTGATGGTTACTAGTGATACATTCCCAATTTGGTAATGTGGCATACGAAGTGCTGCTGATCATTTGTTGATCAAAGCAAGGCTTTGTGAAAAGCATAGCTTTGTGGACGAGACTGCATCAGGACCTCACACCCCGGAAATGGTCGAATCAGGAAAGATGCAGCAAGGTTTCAGGGGTCGCGCCCCTAGGGTATGTCCATTTCTTCTGGATAGAGGTGATATCATGGTATGGAGCCCAGATATTTAACCTATGTGATTATTGTAAATACATTACTTTGTGGCTGTTGGTATCGAGCGCTCGGATAAAGGTTGGTTACGACCGGGTATGGAATATCTTAGGTGATACTCCTGGGAAGGGGGTACACCGGCCTTGTGTTGGCAGAGAACTGAGGGATGGTTCTCGAGGCGCCCCTCCAGAGGCATTCCTATGTGGCAATAGGAAGTTCCTTGGCCTGACCGTTTGTTGGAAATCCAATCATCCAATACGCGTCTTGTACGGTTTTAGTTGTAGAACCTGCCATCTAATATGGTAGCTATAGTATGCATACTATAATGGTACGTATGACGGCTAAGATTAATATTATACTTTCGAAATATTTTCTGCACTACGCACTAGTAATAATATCAAAGAGTTTTCTCGTATAAAGCATATTTGACTATCATAAGGAGAAATCTCCCCCAAGTGTGCGATTGCATTGTGTGTGTGCCGGGAGGCTTTATGGTAGTTTCATTTTCTAAAAAGTATTGCGGATTTCAATGTTTTAAAATTTCTTTGTTTGTTTAAAGATAAAACTATTTTTGTTTGCTCATACCAGTACCATGACTGACCTGGAGTTCATTGTTTCTTTCTTAAACTCTAGGTGCCCACAATTTACCACACAGGCAGTCTAGAGTTGGATTTTTCAGATAGTAGATATAGATATTGATTCGGTAGCTTTCAGCTTTCTCTTTGGTATTCTTTGGAGACTTTGAATATTGAAGTCTTTGGTTAGGACGACTGACCTTGCTTAGCTTGGTGCAACTTAATGGTGGTTCGTGCTAGTGGTTGGGAGTTTTAGCTTTGGAGCATTGGATTGGAGTTATACCTTGACTATTTGTTTTCCGCTGTTGTTTATAGTCTCTGATATTCTTGTATCATATTGTATCAGTGTTGTATCATAATTGGATATTATATTCATTGGAGTTGTATTTGATATTCATTTCTTTATCTTCCGCTGTGTTGTTTACTTAATTGTGTTAGAACCTCCGGCGAACCAAATTCGACGTTTGGATCTGCGGCATTTGAATACGAGTGTCGTATTCGGTGCTGATTTTCGAAGGTCGAGTCAGGGTCATTAGAATTAGTGTCAGAGCTGAAGGTTAAACTTTAGCTCAGGAGTATAACACATTAAGTAACTCATTAGAGATAGGATGAAGTATACCCAAGAATGAGTAAATCCCTAAGATAACTGTCTGAATGCCTCAGTAAATTCTCTTACTATCCACTAATAGTGAGTATGAGTGCAAGAAGAGGACGAGATCGGGGACATGGGAGTACCACTACAAATGGTCAGTACCCTGCAATAGCGGAAACAACTTTCTCTATCAATCTCCTTTGATTCGTCTTCTCAGTTCTTTGATGATTCCTGGCAGCTCCAGGAAGAAGCTTTGATATATTTGCAAGGGACACAAACTCTAGATGGGTCAGAATTGTTTGTTTGGATGAATTGTTTGCTTTGGTTGCTTTGGTTGATAGGTATATTTTGGTTGTTTAAACTAAAATGTTTTGGAATTGTATCCATATATCTGTCTATTCTTTGGGGTATTCAGACTTGAGCTTGGAATCCACACCCAGTGTTTGAGAATTATGGAAGATTAAATTCATTTATTTGTACTTTTGGGTCTCGATATATTCTACGAGGGGTTAGTTATCCTTTGAACTAATCAATACCCCTATATATTCGTATATCTGGTGACCCGAGTGTCTTGTATTGAATGAGTTCGTTCTCATAATTATTAGTGATATTCTAATTTGGTAAGCCAAATGCAGAATAGATACCCAGTTTGATTTGGAAACTGTCTCTCCGTCTTTGTGTATCCATCCTTGGTTGTCTCCCTACTTTCAAATTTCGAGGACGAAATTTTCTAAGGTGGGAATCTATAACATTCCCGAATTTTGAACAAGTTTAATTTAACAATTAACTTAATTTTTTGGAATCAAATTGTGAATAAATGTGAATTTTTCCAAATTTAATCAGACATTTGTATATAAAATTTATTTTAAAATGAATTGTGAGATTAAAATTAAAGAATAAATATCTTAGGAAATAAATTGGATTTAAAAGCTATATTTTTAAAAATAATAAGAAATTGTTTTCTAAATTTTAATATATATAATATGTAGGTATATGACTAAAATTGTAAATATAATATGACGTTAAACAAGGTTAAATAAAAGATATAAAATGCTTTTGTCATATATACTTGAAAATAAATATAGTTGATGAATAAATACAAAGCTTTGATAAGAATGTATATTTTGAAAGTATAAAATTTAAAATAGATGTCATATATTTGTAAATATAAAATAGATAAATATGTTTTATAAATTGAAATCAAATAAGGGCTAAAAACATGATTTGTAAATAAATTAAAAATGAAGGACTAAACATAAATTTAAAATTTCTATATATATTTGAAACCAATAAAATCTTGTTTCTTAATTTTTGGTAAATGTGCATTTTGATGTGAAAGATATATATGTATAAGTATTTGAAATTATCTTTTGAAAATAAATAAGAAAACATGAAAACATGATTTGTAAATAAAAAATAAAATAAGGTTTAAAAATAAAATGTATAAATTAATTTAAAGTAAGGGTTTAAAACTAAATTTTAAAATTAATTGAACTAAAGGACTTAAACATAAATATACAAAAATTTACATGTGTAAGCATTTTTACAATAAAAATTTACATTTGTAAACATTTTTGTCAAGCATTAATACAAGTGTAAATATATGATACAAGTGGCAATTTATTTAATTAAAAAAAATTATAAAATTTAACAAAAGTTTATTAGAAGAAAATAATGCATGTTTTCTCAGATTTCAAATCTGGAAAACATAAGCCAGGAAATCAAACACAAAACTAAGAAACAAATCAGAAAGAAAAAATTCAAAACTTGAAGCTATGCAAAAGAAAGGCCAAAACCAGAAAGACTAAACTCAGTAAAGCAAAGATTCAACACATACAATCAAGTAACAGATTCAAAGTCAACTGGGAATCAATACAAAACAAAGATCTGAAACCTGAAAGCAGATCAAAATAAAGATGAACCCAAACAAAATCACCTCAAAGTTTTCAATTTGGAACCAAAACAGATTTAAAAAGTTGCAAACTGGAAGAAAACTATAAACCAGAGGGAAAAATGAACAGGGCAAATGCAAATCAAAAGATAATGCAATGATTTAAAGCTACAGATCAGATCACAAACAAACTGAAATCAAAGCTACAAAACAACAAAAACCAGAAAGAAAAATGAAGGTCAAAATCCTGGAACAATTCTGAAAAAAACATATAGATTAAATTGTTTCAGGATCAACCTGGAATCAAAGAAGAAAAACTGCAATCAAGTAGCAAGTTCATTTCATTCCAGTCTCCAGATCATCTCAGATCTAATAAACAACACATGGATTCGATTCAAACTCAAATGCATGAGGTCAATTCCAGATTTCAGAACAAAATATGTCCTCTGTTCTTTCTGGAAGTCAGGTGAGCAAACTTCATTTCTAAAAACCCATCTTCTTGATTTTGTTATATGTAGAGGAAAATGCCTTGGCAATTGATGATTTAATATGAATATATCTACAAGTATATCTGTGTATATTTTTGTGTGTAATTGGATGCATGCATGTCGGTATATATGTATTTACACACCTCTGTGGATATAACAGGTCTAAAAATCTTTATAAAAGATTCATATCTTTTTATCCAAACAAATTAGGCTATGGTTTCCAAAGGGAAATTGTCGATAAGAATGTAAATTCATTTTTAAGAAGTGCTTCCGGTAGAATTATTTGGAAAATATTGCAATTATGTAAAATTACAGTGAAATCTCTTGTAAACAGAAAAATTAATGAAAACAATTTCAAGTTTTAATTGTATATTTAAATTCGTTTGGGGAAATCATGATTTTTAATATAGATATTAAAAATTTTAAGTTTGTAAATGGTAAGGAATCGAGAGTTGAACTGAATTGGGGGTTGTATCATTTTCTGGCGATCATGGTGGTATTGGACCTCGGGGTGGTGACTGGAGGAAGGTAACAGGTTGGTGGTTGAAGGAAAAATGGTCGTTGGATTGTTCATAGACCGTGGTGGTTGAACGTTGATAAAATATGGAATTTATCACGGTTGTGTTCGAAAAGGAAGTTTCGGCAATGTCGTCAATTGTGGTGCATCGAGTTCAATCGCACCCAGAGGAAAGTGCTCGTGAGTCATCAGAGGAACCTTGGTCGCGACGGCGGGGATGCAGATGGCTGGGGTCATCAGAGATGATGGTCTTTACGTTGAGTATTGGTTCCTGGTGGGAGCCGATGAGTTCGATTTGGTTTTGGCATCGATTGCTTCGAACTGGAAGATCGTGTGGGTCAGTGAAGTCGATGGCGACTTGTGGATGGGCTCGGTGATGATCAGAGATGATCGGAATAATGATGCATGTGCCCGAGTGTTGGATTATGTCTGGATGAAGTTGTTTAGGGGGAAGAAGCCATTGTCTCGAGTCATTGCTCGAATTGATTCGTGAGTGTCTCGAAGTAGCAAGTTGTGTGGAGGGGACCCGATGTAAGGTTCGGGTAGAATAAGATTTAGCTCGGGTTTATAAAATTGAGTATAAAAACAGTTTTCTTTAATCTTTAAAACAAATCAAGTTTATTTTAAACAAGTTTTTGGTTAAAGCAGGTTCTTTTGTATATGTTAAATACAAGTTTCGAATTTGGTTAAAAGAATAAATTACTTCATAAGAATTTTGAAAAGATTATTTATTTAAGATTTAAATCATAAATTTATAAATAAATAAAGATAATTTTTTTATCTTTTAATTAATTAAGAAATTAATGATTGGTTAATTTAAGTAATCAAAGGTAAATTAATTGTTAGTTAAAGAATAATTAATTTAAATGGTTAAAGGTTAATTACTTAATGAATAATTTATTTATAAATTAAAGATTATTTAAGTGATTAAAGGATAAGTTACTTAATAATTAAAGGTTAATTAATTAAGAGAATTAATTAAGATAATTAATTAAGATGATTAATTAAGAAAAGATTAATTAATGAAAGTGATTAATACTTAATCAATTGTAATTAATGACAATTAATCATTGATTTAAAATAATTAATGAAAGTAAATATGTGGTTAATTAATTTAGACCACACAATTTATTCATCTTATTCAAAGATGTTTGATTGTTATTGAATGCTGTGTATTGGATTGATATCTCTGCTATGTGCTTATGATGCTATGTAAAATGAATTGCTTTGTGCTAAGCTGTGATATCTATAATGAATATACTACTGTGTAAATGTGAAAACCCTTCGGGCCCGTAAAACGGCATTTGAATTTCGATGCGACAGGGAGTCGGATTCCAGTTGGTTATCCGAAACCCACATCGAATCATAATGATGAATCTTTGTGATTGATAAATTTACTTTACCTATGAATCTGTGAACGAAGATAAGCGTTATGGGTTATGCCGCTTATCAATATTGATATGATTGAATCTGTGATGGTTGATGTTGTGCACTATTGTGTAAAACCCCCTGGACTACACTATACACACACAAATATGGATTGCACGTGGAAATCGGTTAAGTCGCAGATTTTTAAAATAGTTTTGAATTTGAATTTTAAATCCAAATGGTTTTGGAAATGGATTGGGTTTAAAGTGAAATTTTTTTGAAAATGTCTCTTAAAAATGAAATTTATTTTGAATAACTTAATAAAGATTTGAAATTTGAATAATTTGATTTAAATTGGAATTTAATATCTGAATTTGAATTTTATATTTACGTAAAAAGGTTATACATGCTATAAATGTGTTTATATGGGTTTTTAAACCATTTTAAAAGTATGGTTTTGAGAATTTGAGTTTAACCCAAGTTTATATTTGAAAGGCCTTAACTTGTGCAATTATAATCGGGTTTTCCGAAACGGAAACAAGTGGTTTCAAATAATAATAGCCTTTATATAAGGAAAGAATTTCCAAATTATGATGAAAAGATTTCAAATTTGAAATGGAATGGCTTTGAAAGCTATAATAGAATCTTTGTGAAAGATAGTTGAACCCTATTTTAAAATTGAAGAGGATTTTTAAATGGTGTATCATTTATATATAAAAGATTGAAACGGGAAGTGTTTTGAAAGTTATGAACAAATCTTTGAAAATTATTTTGAAAGCTATGAAATGAGTCTTTGATTTAAAGACCGGATGAGCTAATACAATTTGAAATGGAATTGTTTTGAAAGGCTATGAATGAATCTTTGTCAAAGATTGGTGAACCTTGTTTTAAATTGAAAGGGGTCTTAAAAGTGAATCTTTTGTTTTAAAGATTTAAGTGTGGAAATTGTTTAAACCATTGAAGGTTTTTGAAATGAGTCTTTTTGTTTATGTAACGACCCGCCTTTCATTCCATAGAAAGACGCATCATTAAGAAGAAAGAAAGGGATAGAAAAGACAAAAGATAGGAAAGAAAGAAAGAAACAACATCAGAATCTCACAGCGAAACGAATAAATTATATTATATCCCATAAAACATTACATAGTATCATATACATCAGAGTTATAAAGCTAATACAACACAAACTAGACAGTTATAAACACCTGTCCAGTTATTACAATTCAAGTACATCAGAGAAAACAGTTACAATTCAAACACAACGGAACCACTATATGTATCTACACGCTAAAGCCTCCTGCTCCATTTCTCCTCCAGAATTCGTCAAAGCAATCCTGAATCACTTGACTACTCATACGTAATATGTGTACCCAAAAGTTTAATAAAACAGAAAATAAACATTCGGGTCAGACATGGGTCTGGTGTGAGCAAACAGGTTTAAAGTTGTTTAACTTTAGAAAATCTTTTGAAAACAAAGGGTATCATGTAAGACTTCCCACAAATAAACCTGGAAAAGTTTTTACTTACGCTAACCAAAACATTTGATAGGAAATCCAGTGATATTGTAATAGTGTCTAGGGTTTTCAAAATAAAATACAGAAATAGCTGGAATGCTTACATCTCACGTTCCAACATAGTTGGGCACAATCAAAACCGTACAGGCACTTTTTGGATTTTGGATTCCATCAATGGCAGGGCTACCGGGGTACCGCCCATCACAGTACGTGGCCTAGATCACCGGCCTATATTTCTTGGTTTCAATAGGACTCCTTACGAGCGTTGTTTCCATCTACTATTATCTAAAAATAATCAAGTTATTAATGACTGGACGAAACCAAGAAATAACCCCTCATGTCCGAAATTATAGAAGATCTCCCTTAAGATCAAACAATTCCATCGAATGGAGTATGACTGTATGTGTGATAGCATCTACTATACCAGGAATATCAATGAACCCAATTCTTGCAATTGCTCAGGATACCCTCTTTTAGCTTCTAGGCCTATTTCTTAGTTCAAGATCCCTCTTACTAACTGGAATAAAAGAATTAACCGAGGATCACTCACAATCCCCTGCAACACAAAGCCGGAACCATCCCTTACTGGACAGTCCTGAATAAGACCACCCCGCAGATGGTCGTCGCCAACTGCCACATAACCGAAACAAAAAAGGATCTCTAGACAGGGGTAAATCTCGTCCTACGTGGTCATGATCCACTTAGCCTTGCCGTACCTCCCATGTTTTAGACATTCCCGGTTGATGAGGCTTGAGGCTACGATTACCTTTATAGGACACATTAATCTTAGAATGCTCATCGTCCACCTGACGATGTTCTGAAAGTATTCAATCCATACAAGTTCGTTCCAGGGTCGAACGAAACCGAAGGCACTATCTCGTGACACTCGTTTTGGAATCACCCTCAGAGTTAACGACAATAGCCCTTGCACTCTGAATCTTCATCTTCAGTTGAGATTCACGACCTAACGTTTTGATTTGGATCGATGTGGTTTTCGAAATTCCAAATTTGGAAACCCGATCCCGGTCACATCGAAATCCAAACGCCATCTTAATGTCCAAGTGAATTTAGTTTGAACAATTAATTCAATTCATTATTATCTATTTATACACAGATAGATTATGCACATAACACAATAGATAATCACATTCTCATCATAAACAGATAACCCATATCATCATCACAAACAGATAATCATCACAACCAGATAATCCATATTATCATACTTTAACTAAGCATCAATATCATATAGATATTACTCATCTCATTACTGAGATCACAACCATCCAATGAAATATCAATATCATCCATAAGCAATGATTTATTAACCATCATCTATAATTAATTTAAAATGAATTAAATTAATTACTTCTATTTTCTAATTAATTTAAAATAAATTAAATTAATTACTACATCTATAAATCCTGCTTATATATCTATTAATTAATTAACCTAGTTAATTAATCATTCTCTATTCGACTTGATTAAACACCTTTGATTAATCATTCAAATTACAATAAGTAATTAGTCTTTAATTAATTTTACAAAATTAATAAACCTTAATCATTAGTAATTAACATTTAATTACTTCATTTATTAATTAACTATAATTAACTACATTTATCCTTAATTAATTATATTAATTAATCACTTAATTATTAATTATTCCTTAACTAAACAATCCTTAATTACATCATTAATTATATTAATTAATGATCTCTAATTTATATTTAAATTAATTACTTTGTTTAAAATTAATTACATTTAGTAATTAATCTAAAATTTAAAATACAATTATTAATCACCCTTGATTAATATCAATCCAGTAATTAACTACCCTTAATTACTTATTAACAAATTAATTATCCCATAATTAATCATCTTCATTAATTAATCCCTTGATTAATTACAAAAGTAATTACCCCAATTACTTCATTAAAAATCATCTCTCACTAATTACATTCCAGTAATTATCATTTATTACTTCCCTAAGTAATCATGTTCCATTAATTACATTAAGTAATTACTCTTATTAAATCATCAAATGATTTTCTTAAATTAATTAAACTAAATTAGTTAACTTAAATAAATCACACTATCTTAATTAATTACAATAAGTAATTAATCCCTTGATTACTTTTATCAAGTAATTATGCTTAACAATTTACAACTGATTATCTTCAATTAATTATCAAAATTAATCACATTAATTAATTACTTATTAATCCTTAGATAATTATCTTTATTAATTAACAACATTTTCTTTAATTACTTACTTTAGAAATTTATCTTAGATTAATTATCATTAATCATCTCTAATTATAAATTAATCTATATCATTAATCAAATAAATAAATTATTCCTTAATTCTTTTATAAATTAAATCCTTTTTATTATCTTGGTTATTTCTAAGTAATTCATTTATTTTATTAATGACTTTATTAACATTCAAATGTATTTAAAACAATACATTTCTAAATTAAATTCAAATTCCATTTTAAAATTTAAGATTCAAAATGTTTAACCATTTAAAAACATTTATCTAAATTTAAATAAATTTATAAACCTTAAAATAAAAGTGAAGAATAATCATTACTTATATAAGAAAAGTTTAAAACTAAATTATTAAAGAAATCAAGCTTAAAAATAAATTGATTATTTAACTTCCAAATTAAAGTTAAACACACTTCATAATTTTTATTCAAATACTAAAGAAAATAATTTTATTAAGTTTAAAACTTATTTGAAAACAAACTCATTTTTTTTAAAAAAATCTACTTCAAAACGTTTAAACATGTTCAACATTAAAATTTACAAACTGTTTTAAATTCAAATCTGGATTCATAGTAAACTTGAAACTATATTTAGACTTGATTTTAAAACTTAATTTAAATCTTTCTTTAAATTTAAAATTTTCATTTTAAAAACTTTAGATTCAAAAGTTCCTTTGAATTCAAATTTAAAATTTTGCATTTAAAACCCCTGTTTTAAAGATCGTACTTTAAAATTTGAATCCCGTTCAAATTTCTAAAAACATAATGCTGTCAGGTTTTATAAAACCTAAAACTAACATAACCCGAGACCTCAACAAATGCTTCTAGTCAAATCCCTAACTACTCCGAGTAAACTACTCGTTCTACCCGAGTAAAACTCGAGTCAGAACACTCTGCACAAACCCAAAATAGTTCATCAGAACTTAATATGCACGTTGCATATGCACCGGCGCTCCGGCAACCTCCAGCCACCATAACCCCTTTCATCATATCGCAGACCATCCCCAAACTTGATCACGACCACCAGAGTTTCCACATCAGCTCGAAATCAAATTCGAGTTAACCAAGAAACCTAGAACATTACACTATAACCATTCCCAAACCTGTCATCACTGCGCAAACTGACCTCCGACCATCTGATCACCTACGACTCCGGCCAACCCTCCATCTACATCCCCTCCGCCAATTCCCAAAGCCTTGCATCACTCGATGCAACAGAGAAATCATGAAGCTGCAAAACTCCTACCTCCAGAAAACCGGGGTTAGAAACTGGAATAGCCAACCACGGTCGCCACCAACCTCTGACCATCCACCTGATAATTTTCCCGCACTCACCTAGCAGCCCTCCACCTCCAGGAAGAACTACATCATCCCAAAATCACTAGGCAATCAGGTAAACCCCAAATTCCAATATATGTTCAACTCAGACATGCTCATTCCACGGTTAATTAAAAAAAAGTGATTGTAGCTTTAAAAATCATGGTTTTATATATGCATTCAAATTATAACCCTGATTTAATAATTTAGGAAGTTTGATATTCTTGCTTATTGAAAATAATGACTGTTATTATTGTTTCAAAGACAACAGATTTTTAATTTAGCTTAATTATAATTTATAAACTTAAATCTATACTAAAAAAAAATTGTTTACATATCAATTTCTAACAGAGATCAAACCAAGTGGAAATGGATTTCTATTAAAAATCCTTATTTTAAAAAAAACAGAACAGGTATACTAATACCTGACAACACACATATGTATATTTATATATATATTCACACATAATATCATCACAATACAATCATGCAAGCATACTTATTTCTATCAATCCACATGCAACGGATAATTTAAGCTTTTTCAATTGTGAAGTTATCCACCTAAAAAAATGAAGGCACTGCAGTTTTATTCATAGCTGTTTGATTATTATTTTTAAATAACAGTTTGCATTTGAACTTTAGTTCTAGTACTTGCTTAAGCATTGATTTTAAAAGAAAGAACTGTTTTTAAAATAGAAGTTTACTCACCAATCAATTGAAGAAGAAGAGAACAATAGTTGCAATATCATTTTCCTGAAACAGATTTGAATTTCTTGTTGAACTGTTGATGGCTAGTTGAATCTGGGTTTTGCATTTGTTTGGTGATTTGTTGGTTGATTTTGATCATTTGCAGCTGAACTCCATTTCTTCTTTTGCTTAGAGTTGTAGTTGATCTTCAAACAAATGTTGAAACTTAATTTCTTAAATAAACTTGCAGATTTGCTTTTGAATTTGTTTGCAGATTTTTGATAGAATTGTATTTGGGTTTGAATTTCTTTTCTAAAATCTGATTTCAGGTTTTCATTTGAAGAAAATGGTTTGAACAATAATGAATTGTTAAGTTTCTACTTAATATATTTTCAATAAAAAGTTTTTAAAAATAAATAAAATCATTGCCACTTGTTACTTTAGTTTGTAAAGTGATTTACAAGTGTCTCCCCTATGAGTTAAATGTCTAACACATGTTCAATTTAATATTAAAATAAATTTCTTAATTTATAAATGTTTTTAAATTCTTCTAAAACAATTTCTTATTTAATTTAACATGTTTTTATATGTTTTATTTCATTTAGCCTTTAAATGTTTGCATGTAAATTTTCTTTATAAAATTACACATGTTAATGTTTATTTGTAACCTTTTAAAATAATATTTAGCTAAATTTTCAAGAGAGAAAATTTTAAAAAGAAAAAAAATGTTAAATTACATTTTATTCCAAAGTTTCAAACCAAAATATTATACTCTAATGTAAATGAACTAAGTCTATTTCAAAATAATTTTTAAAATAAAATAAAATAAACTTTTATTATAAAATATAATTTAAACTATTATATTTTTAAACAAAATAAATATTTACTTAAATTTCTTTAGAAAATATAAGATATATTTTTAAATTAACTTTTGAAAAGTTTCTATACCAATTTAAATCAAGTTTTGTAATTCGCAAGTTATACACACACACACACACACACACACACATACATATATATATATATATCATAAATTTGAAAATATTCTTATTAAATTTAAATTTAAATTGAAATCAAATTCTCTATCTACAATGTATACACATATTTACATTATCAATAGAATATTCTTTAAATTAGCTTAGAAAGAAAATTTTATCATTTAAATATTTTAAATTTTGAAAAGAATAACATTTGTCAAACCAAATAATTATTAATCTTCAAAAGCTAATTTCTGTTTGAATTAGATTATTAAATCAACAGTTCACATTTTAAAATAATTATTAATGGAAATTATTAAATAAATATTGCCTAAATTTCCGCGACATCACATTCCTCCCCCCTTAAAAGAATTTCTTCCCCGAAATTTAAAAGCAAAGATAATTTAATAATCCCATACAGATTGTAATTTTAAAATAGCAAACATATGTTATCAACCAAATACTAGCAACCATTGCAACCAATTCAAACAAACAATTCTAACTATCCAGACAAAATTCTGGATAGGATTCCTTAGAGTTTCCCATGTACAAACACCGGAATACTCGCTCTACAGAATCTAAACTGGCTACACCACTCAGATCTAGAGCTCCTATGTATCTAGATCTACAAATCTAAACAGGATACTGGACCACAGACAAGTCCTGATCAACTTTTAAATCTCTCAGAACTACTGATTCTAAATCAGTGATAGACCATACACGTATTACCTCAGAGATACATGAAATACATAACAAATTCCAGCCGTCTGAACTGGAAATTCAATCATGTAGACCAAACACTTAACCCTTAAGAGAAAATAGAAAGATCCAATACTCTTATCCACAAATCTCTCATATCGATCCTGGGCTGCCTTCAACCTTCTTGATCAATCCAATCTTTGCAGATGCTTCACGCAACACATCTGGACAAGAAATAAACGATCCCCAGATCCTACTCAACAAAATGGTTCTCCTAAGATCCATCAAAATCCACCACACAAACTCTACTTACACAGATATCAGAAGATTTCAAACATACTACTCCTATTCGAAAAACAAAACAGATGCACAAGACAACCAAGCCTCCAGATCCAAAATGAATTTCCTGTAGAAATCCTCTGATCCAAGACAAAACACAAATTCCAAAGAATCTGGTGTTGCTTCTACTCTGGAATAGCTGCCACCATGCTTCTACTACGCAACTCTGATTTGAGAATGTTGTTGATGAACACAAGTTCAAACTTGATCAACCTATTCCGGAAACATTGTCCATCAGATTCCATAAAATCTCAGTGACCTAATCGATTCGGTCACAACACCATAGCAAACAGAAAACTTGATCTGATAAATCCTGCGAGCTTAAACAGACCTCTTTCTCAAAGAGCCCTCCTACTAGGCTGAACCACCGGTAAAGCTCAAAGAACCAAGTCGATACAGAACTCAATCTCTCGATGCGGATGCAAATCTTGACTTCTTCGAAGATATCTGGAATAATACCAGACCGCTTCGATAACTCAAACATCCTCAAGAGATGCTTCAATCCAAACAAAGATTACTAAGAGAACTTCCGAACCATCGCAGGTCACTTTTGCGATTCTACTCGGTTCAGATTTCAAGAAACCGTTCTCTCTTCAACAATCAGAACAGCTAAAGCCTTCTAACCGAAAGAAGGAACTAGTGGTCCACCTCCAACCACAAACATCACACCCAGCTGAGCTTCTAGAAGAAATGGACAAGCTACACCATTTTCCTGGCCTACTGACAAAAGAATCACAGAGATTTCTAAACCATCGAAGAAATGGTCCTCACTGCTGCTACTGCTGCCAAAGACTTTCTTATCCAAAAGCTCATCGAATCACAAAGCTACATCAGCCACTTCCATAATAGAGCCTTCAGTAGACAGATATCCCTCAGGAAACTTGGCCCAAACCAAGCACAAAACACTCTGCCAAACTGAGTCTCAAGCTCAAATAAAGACAGAACTCCTTCCTAAGGTTGCCACGATACCATCTCTTGCTACAGCACTTCCGACTGATCCAAACTCAAGAAAATCCACTTGCACGAGTGCGACCAAGCTTAAAATCTAAAGATAAACTCCGAACCTTGAAAAGATTTCCTTCAGAGATTGGTGGAATTTTTCACACCAACTGCAAAACTACTCAAGATGCCCAATACTGGCCTAGCAGATTCACTTCCAACCTCAAAGACTCGGACTCCAACCATTGGTAGTTGTGTTACACACACCACTACCCTATCTACCTCTCAAACTTATATTGGAAAACCTGAACGGGTAACCCAACAGATAGGTAGAAATAGATAAATATGTATATATATATGTATTCAAAATTACAAATACGCAACATGTTAGACATTTGTTCAGATCAGTTTAATGGCCTCCCTTTGTACTCACAAATGTTCGATTACGTCTTCCACTTCCTGGTAGGTTCCTTCTTCTTCTTCATTCGTCTTTCCATCGCCTTCTTCTCCCGCCGCTCCTTCCTTTCCTATGCATAGCCCTTCCCCTCGTCTTCCTATCCTCCCCGATGCTCCTCCATCTTCGCTCTCAGCAACTAGATCTGGAAGAGTTTTCAAGCATTCTGTGTCGATGCCTCCTTCGATTACTGATGACGAGTATCCTCCACTGCCTTCAGTGAAGACTATGTTCTTTGCTCCTATTGTTAGCCCTGGATTGCGACCTGTTTAGTTGAAGACCTTTGAAGTTATTGAATCATGCGTTCCAGTGCCTTCGGGTGTGAATAATGTCGATGCAGTTTGTGGTGCTACTGATGTTGACTTTGGAGATGTTACTGTTGCCGATGGTGGTGTCTCTGTGGTGTTGGGTTGTGAGTTAATGCTTCATTCTTCTGCTGATATTTCGTGTTGTGCTCGTTGCACACCAGTTGTTCGACAGGATGCACTTGAGAAAGATGTTCCCAGTCTCACTGTGTTAAGTTCTGGTGGTTCATTGACTGCTGCCTCTCCCCCTCCTAGTCCCATTCTTGCGACCTCTGTTGGTTTAGAGGTTTGTCCAGCTGCTCCTGCCACAATTAGTTCCAAAACGTGGTCTTCACTTTTTACATTGTTACCCCGTAATGCTGGTGTTTACGAACCAGTTGAGTTAGATATCATTGAGGAAAATGGAGTGATGATCCCTCCTCCAAATGTAATGCAAGATGGTATTGACTTTTGGTCAGAATATTTGGTTGGTTTCTTTTTGGACCCTAAGCATCGCCTTCTTGACGCGTCTGCTGTTTGTCGTAAGGCCTGGCGGCTGCGCGGTAACCTACGAGTTAAGTTAGTTAATTCCATGTACTTCTTGTTGTTCTCCTCCCCTGAGGATGGCAGTCGAGTTCTTGAGGCTGAGCCTTCCTTTTTCGATGGGAAACCATTTATTATTACTCCCTTGACTCCAGCTGTAGCAAGTGCCAGTGAGCAAGTTCTCTCTATCCCTGTTTGGGTTTATTTTTCTCATATTCCTTCAGCTCTCCAACTGCTGCTTGGTTTGAACTGGCTCGCTTGCAATGTTGGTAAATTAAAATGTTTTGATTCTAGTACCGTTGCCCGTGATAAGCTTGTGTACACTAAAGCTCTGATTGAGATATCTCCCTTTAAGCCTCTCCCATCCACCATTCCTGTTCAGCTTGTTGTGGGCCATGTGGTGGATGTTCGTGTTCGTTATGGATGGGTCCCTGACATTTGTACCATCTGTCACTCCTTTGGCCACTTGGATACTTCCTGCACGCATTCGGCTGTTTCCTCTGCACCACCTAAGATCCCTCTTCCTCAGCCACTGCTCGGGATATGGGTTCCCAAAGTTCAGGTTGCTCCTCCCCCAGCTAATCCTTTATCTGACTCTGATCTTCCGCCTTCTCTTGCTCGCCCTTCATCTTTTGTTCCTGGTGATATTACTTCTGATGCCCTAGATGTGCTGGATCCCTCTCTGCCTCATGTTGTTTGGGATGAGTCTGAGAGTTGTTGGGTTGATCTCCGATCTGACATGCGATTTAACCTGGTGGATAATTCTTATTTTAGATTTGTTTCTGACAATCTATTGGACCTTCGATGCCTATATTATAGTCCTTCTGGTGAATCCTTGGTTTTTGACTTGGACGGATCGTATGCTGGGGTTAATTCCGTCGTGTTAGCTGATACATTTGGGATCGATCTTTTATTTACTCTTCTGACGCCGTGATTTATGATCCTTCTATTGTAATTTTTTTCGCCCTTACGTTGGGTTACTTGGGAATGTTTCTTCCCGGGTGGATGATGTTGCTAGTGTCTCTTCCTCTTCGGAGGAGTCCTAGCCTTGTTAGTTACTTTTAGTAGTTGTGACTGGCTGTCACAATCCTATGCTGTATTTTCTTCTTACTTTTTTAGTAGTTAAGGTGCCTCTACCTTACTCCTGTACTTTAATTTTTATTACGTTCGTAATAAAAAGTGGACGGCCCACTATAAAACCGACTGGCCTTGCCCAAAAAAAAATTACAAATACGCTCTCTCAATAAGGACACCACTCCAGAGCCTAGGTATTCGCTCAACATAGTGCTCTGATACCACAACGTAACGACCGCCTTTCATTCCATAGAAAGAAGCATCATTAAGAAGAATGAAAGGGATAGAAAAGAGAAAAGATAGGAAAGAAAGAAACAAACAACATCAGAATCTCACAGCGGAACGAATAAATTATATTATATCACATAAAACTTTACATAGTATCATATACATCAGAGTTATACAGCTAATACAACACAAACTAGACAGTTATAAACACCTGTCAAGTTATTACAATTCAGGTACATCAGAGAAAACATATACAATTCAAACACCGCGGAACCACTATATATATCTACACGCTAAAGCCACCTGCTCCATTTCTTCTCCAGAATTCGTCAAAGAAATCCTGAATCACTTGACTACTCATACGTAATATGAGTACCCAAGAATTTAATAAAACAGAAAATAAACACTCGGGTCAGACATGGGTCTGGTGTGAGTAAACAGGTTTAAAGTTGTTTAACTTTAGAAAATCTTTTGAAAACAAAGGGTATCACGTAAGACTTCCAACAAAGAAACCTGGAAAAGTTTTTACCTTATGCTAACCAAAACATTTGATAGGAAATCCAGTGATATTATAATAGTGTCTAGGGTTTTCAAAATAAAATACAGAAATAGTTGGAATGCTTACATCTCATGTTCCAACATAGTTGGGCACAATCAAAATCGTACAGGCACTTATTGGATTTTGGATTCCATCAATGGCAGGGCTACCGGGGTACCGCCCGTCACAGTACGTGGCCTAGATCACCGTACCGAGGATCACTCCCAATCTCCTGCAACACAAAGCCGGAACCATCCCTTACTGGACAGTTCCGAACACGACCACCCCGCAGATGGCCGTCGCCAATTGCCACATAACCGAAATAGAAAGGGACCTCTAGACAGGGGTAAATCTCGTCCTACTTGGACATGACCCACTTATCCTTGCTGCACCACCCCTGTTTTAGCCATTCCCGGTTGATGAGGCTTGAGGCTACGATTACCTTTATAGGACACATTAATCTTAGAATGCTCATCGTCCACCTGACGATGTTCTGAAAGCATTCAATCCATATAAGTTCGTTCCGGGTTCGAACGAAACCGAAGGCACTATCTCGTTACACTCGTTTTGGAATCACCCTCGGAGTTAACGACAATAGCCCTTGCACTCTGAATCTTCATCTTCACTTGAGATTCACGACCTAACGTTTTAATTTGGATCGATGTGGTTTTCAGAATTCCAAATTTGGAAACCCGATCCCGGTCTCATCGAAATCCAAACGCCATCTTAATGTCCAAGTGAATTTAGTTTGAACAATTAATTCAATTCATTACCATCTATTTACACAAAGATAGATAATTCACATATCACAATAGATAATCACATTCTCATCATAAACAGATAACCCGTATCTTCATCACAAACAGATAATCATCACAACCAGATAATCCATATTATCATACTTTAACTGAACATCCATATCATATAGATATTACTCATCTCATTACTGAGATCACAACCATCCAATGAAATATCAATATCATCCATAAGCAATGATTTATTAACCATCATCTATAATTAATTTAAAATGAATTAAATTAATTACTTCTATTTTCTAATTAATTTAAACTAAATTAAATTAATTACTACATCTATAAATCCTGCTTATATATCTATTAATTAATTAACCTAGTTAATTAATCATTCTCTATTCGACTTGATTAAACACCTTTGATTAATCATTTAAATTACAATAAGTAATTAGTCTTTAATTAATTTTACAAAATTAATTAACCTTAATCATTAGTAATTAACATTTAATTACTTCATTTATTAATTAACTATAATTAACTACATTTATCCTTAATTAATTATATTAATTAATCACTTAATTATTAATTATTCCTTAACTAAACAATCCTTAGTTACATCATTAATTATGTTAATTAATGATCTCTAATTTATATTTAAATTAATTACTTTGTTTAAAATTAATTACATTTAGTAATTAATATAAAATTTAAAATACAATTATTAATCACCCTTGATTAATATCAGTCCAGTAATTAACTACCCTTACTTACTTATTAACAAATTAATTATCCCATAATTAATCATCTTCGTTAATTAATCCCTTGATTAATTACAGAAGTAATTACCCAAATTACTTCATTAAAAATAATCTCTCACTAATTACATTCCAGTAATTATCATTTATTACTTCCCTAAGTAATCATGTTCCATTAATTACATTAAGTAATTACTCTTATTAAATCATCAAATGATTTTCTTAAATTAATTAAACTAAATTAATTAACTTAAACAAATCACATTACCATAATTAATTACAATAAGTAGTTAATCCCTTAATTACTTTTATCAAGTAATTATGCTTAACAATTTACAATTGATTATCTTCAATTAATTAATCTAATTAATTATCAAAATTAATCACATTAATTAATTACTTAATAACTTAGATAATTATCTTTATTAATTAACAACATTTTCTTTAATTACTTACTTCAGAAATTTATCTTAGATTAATTATCATTAATTATCTCTAATTATAAATTAATCTAAATCATTAATCAAATAAAAAAATTATTCCTTAATTCTTTTATAAATTAAATCCTTTTTATTATCTTAGTTATTTCTAAAATAATTCATTTATTTTATTAATGACTTTATTAACATTCAAATGTATTTAAAACAATACATTTCTAAATTAAATTCAAATTCCATTTTAAAATTTAAGATTCAAAATGTTTAACCATTTAAAAATATTTATCCAAATTTAAATAAATTTATAAACCTTAAAATAAAAGTGAAGAACAATTATTACTTATATAAGGTACTTATATAAGAAAAGTTTAAAACTAAATTATTAAATAAATCAAGCTTAAAAATAAATTGATTATTTAACTTCCAAATTAAAGTTAAACACACTTCATAATTTTATTCAAATACTAAAGAAAAGAATTTTATCAAGTTTAAAACTTATTTGAAAACAAACTCTTTTTTTTTAAATCTACTTCAAAACATTTAAACATGTTCAACATTAAAATTTACAAACTGTTTTAAATTCAAATCTGGATTCATTGTAAACTGGAAACTATATTTAGACTTGATTTTGGAACTTAATTTAAATCTTGCTTTAAATTTAAAATTTTCATTTTAAAAACATTAGATTCAAAAGTTCCTTTGAATTCAAATTTAAAATTTTGCATTTAAAAACCCTGTTTTAAAAATCCTGCTTTAAAATTTGAATCCCATTCAAATTTTTAAAAACAGAATGCTGTCAGTTTTATAAAACCTGAAACTAACATAACTGTAACAACCCAAAATTTTTGAACCCGAAAATTCCAGATAGTTATGAAAAAGAAGAAAGAGATAGAAGAAGAACAGAAACACCAAACATCTCACATTCGCAGTGGATAAAATATAATAATAAATATTAACATTTTACAAAAGAATACTATATCTATCGATTACATTTAATATACATCAGAGTTTCACATATATACAGACACCGAATATATACAATTATCATGACTCAGATTAACAATAATATAAACACAGCGAAAATACTCTATACGCTCCTGCCATCCTGCTCGCCTCCTGAGCTTCAGAACGTACCTACCTGAAAATATGTAATACTCGGTCTGACCGGAGCATTACATCAAAGTAATACCCGGGTCAGGCTGGAAACCAACGTGAGTAAACTCAACTAACATGGAATATCCAAGCAAACGACTTATATAAAACCCGGGGTAACTCAAAACAACTTACAAATTCACACTTTATTATATTCTTCTCTGATTTCACACATCAATATCCAAGTACCAAAACTTAAGATCAAATAGTCCAATTCACTTAAATCATTTTATTTCAGCCTATCGATTTACCATATCAATCTAAAAAAAAATCGAAGTGGTTTCGGGTATTTCCCAATACCCGATCCCAATCTCTTCGAGTCTCATGTCATCCTAACCCAAGTTATCCAAATGAAAGACACAACATTTCATATCAGAGATATCAACTCATTCAAAGCATCCAATACCATTAAATCATCCATAAGTAAATTTGATCACTTCCAGATTAATTCAATTGATTCTAATTGAATTTCAATCCTCAATCACTTTGATCCTTTTTTAACATTAATTAGTTTCAAATCAATTAATCAACCATTCCTTCATTATTCATCTTAATTAATCACGCTGGATTAATTATCTTTCAATTTTCATTCAAGTAATTAACTTTAATTAACATCACAATATTAATTATCCTTAACCATTTACAGTCATTTACCTTTAATTCTTCACTAATTAATTAACTATAATTCATTGCATTAATCCTTAATTAATTACATAAATTAATTACTTTCTTTTAATTAATGAACCTTAAGCCTTCAACAAATTAATTAACTTTTTAATCAACTAACCTTCAAATCAATTATATTAATTAATCCTTTAATTAATAACATGAAGTGATTACCCTTAATCACTTCCATTTATTTACCCCAGTAAGTAATTATCCACTAATTACCCCCATAAGTAATTATTTATCCTTAATTACATTCGTTAATTACACATTAATTACTTCACCAAGTAACTATCCAATTCACTAATAAGCGATTATCATTAATTAATTAATTAATTAGACAAATTAATTAACCTAAACTAAATTACATTAATTAATTATTCAATTAATAAATCACTTAATCCCCAATTAATTATCTCTTAATTACATTCATTTCCATTACTTCTTTACGTAATTATTGTTAATTACAAAGTAATTAAGCTTTAATTTATTTCACTAATTAATTATTCTTAATTATATCTACTTACTTAATTAAGAATAACTTGTATTTATATTAAATACTTCCTCAGATCATTTGCTTCATTTAAACTAGTTTTAGAAATCAAATTTGAAATATGATTCTACTTTAAACAAAACAATTCAAATATTTAATTTAACCTTTAAATCTTTAAAAACCCTTCTCAAAGTTATTTAATAAATCTTTAAAACTTGTTTAAATGCCTTGCTTTGGAACTTAAATCATACTTGAAAATATAAAAAAAACCAGTTTTCATTGAGTTTAAAAACCTTTCACTATCTCTATACTTATAAAACTGATGAAGTAATATAGGCTTGGAAATCACATCTAACACACGAGCCCCTTGAGTGAAACCCCAAGCTCACACCAGTGCCATTCGCTTCTCTACTTCGAGTCACACCGCCATTCTGCTTGAGAACAACCCGAGTGATATGCTTCTTCCCCAACGCAACAAATCCAGATACCAAAGATGCCTCGGGCACGTGCACGACCATCTAAACCACCTCCGATCATCACCTCTGGCACCAAAGCATTGCCTACGGCCTCGTCCTTCAATGCGACAACCCAGGAAAAAGAAAATGAGCCCAAACGAATAAAAAAACGACCTTCGAACAAAAATCTAGAAGGAATAACTCGTCAGAAAATTGACCGCTACCATCAATCTCGACCACGAGTTTCCCCATCAATGTCACCTGACCTTCGCCACGACTTCTCGTGCCTAAACCTCACGTCGCGAACGCCTCTCACTACCTGTGGTCGTCGCCATTTTCTCGAATAAACAACCTTCTCATTTCGATGATAAAACCCTACTTCATCACCTAGCCGCCACCACCGTGAGCTATAAAATCACTTCCCATTTTTCCCTAAATCGCCCACCTCCTCGCCTCCTCCAGGCCAAAATTCGATCATCCCCATCATGCCGATCAACGGCAATCTCCAAAAATGCCCCAAATAGTCAATCCCAAAATCCCAGCGAATTAACAAACTATAAATCATGGAGTTCATATTAAAAGTCATGATTTTCCCTCTCTAATTCATTCATGAAATTCAAGACCGAAATTGAATTTATTAATTTTATCGCATATACACCTTTTACTGTCATTTCGTTTTTAAAAAAAAATATTTATCGAAATTTAAACCTTGAAACTATTTTAAAAAAAATCATCATACCATAACACCCTACTTTCCTTCAAATACCACAATCTAGTAGGGTTTAGATTAGAAGATTTTTGAATATTTATAGCAAAAACCAAAACTGAATTTCAACAGATTTTAATATATACACATATGTGCAAACCTGCCCAACACATATAATAATTCAAATAAGTTTAAACTGAAGGACTTTAATTCAAATCATTAGCATCACGAACCCTTAGTTAAAACCAGATTAAACTATTTAAAAAAAAATGTTTACTCACTGGCATATAAAAAAAGGAACTGGTTAGTTTACTCACTTGAAAAACAAAGTTTGATCAGAGAGCAGCTTTCTAGTTTTGGAAATTTATTAGCCTGAACTCTTTAATCTCCTTGCTTATTTAAGTTGAATTGTAAACTTGAGTTGAGTTGTTTAGTTGTTGTTTTAAATTTGGAAATACTTCTGATTTCTTAGTTTGGATGAACGAAATGGAGTAAGAAAAATTGATATGTATAAACAAATATACAGGTTTTGTATTACTGGTAAAAATGGTCAGAGATTTTTTTTTTCCTCATGTTTTGATGGCTAAGCTCATATTATTACGGCTGAAATGATATTGTATGGTGTGCTTTGTGTGCTAACATTAATTACAATTGTCTTTATTTCATGTTTCATACTTGTTTATAGAATATTGTCTTTCTTTGCACGCTAAGGAGGCTGAGATGATTTGTATTAAATGCAATGTTCCCTTACAAGTTAACATATTTATTTCATTTGATATGTATACGTATATATTTTTGTTTTTATATGTACCTATATATTTTGTATGTAGATATATATATATATACTTTGTCTGTTTTCATTTTCTACTTTGTTCTCACAAATTTAAACCTAAGTTGCAAACATACTTTAACTACTTAATTCTTGCTTTTATTTTTATTTCTATTTTAAATTTTAACTATCTATATTTAAATTAGATTCATATGGTTTACTTATATTTTATACTAAAATTTATATTGATAGAATTTGTTTTTATTTCAACATTATCATCCATATTGCATTTATTATATTCACTAAATGTTAACAGGATAAGGCATTTTAATTCAATTATATAAGAGGGATTTATTTAAAATTTTCAAAATCAAATTACCTTTTCAAAAATACAAATCTATACAAACAAATGGCAAATATCCAAAATGACTTATTCATTTTAAAATGATAGGTTTACTTTTTCTTTAAATTGAATTAAATATTTATTAAAATATTATTTCCAAAACCCCGGTTCATCACATTCCTCCCCCCTTTGCATCTTTTCGTCCTCGAAAAGGAACGAAGCCGGATTTATTAATGCTTAAAATCATATAAATTGTCTTTGATCATTTTTAAATTACTTTAAAAATCTTAACATTTCTAAAATAGTTTTTATACGAATACTTTTATAACTCGATGTTTTGACAAGTCCTTCATCGTTCTCACAGAAATTCAGTCATACGTTGATCAGGCGTAGGACTGAAAATCTATAAGTACTTGGCCGACCCGTTACCACATCCAGTGAAAATACTTGGAAAATAATTTTATTGAAAATCTAGAAACAGCTTTTGAAAATAGTGGAAATATCTTTGGTGAGAATGCTCTGGAAATCATCACCTCCATCCACGGTCGCAGTTAACTCGATGGTTACGTTGCCATCCCGACAAAATCCATAGATAACTGTAGGCCTCCGCGCCTCTCGATTACACCATGGAACCCACGATAGATCGCAGCTACAACTGGGGTTACGTAGCTATCACAGCAAAAACCCATATAACTGTAGGCATCAACGCCCTCGAATTTCGCTGCCAAAAATGAAACATCTTCACTCCACTTGACAATAGATCGCAGTCTACCGATGTTGCGTTGCCTTCCCGGCAAAATCAAGCGTATATTGTTGGTACTCATCCTCCACACGATTTCGCTATGGTCCCCATAGTAGATTGCAGTGACATCGAGTTACACTGTCGTCACAGCATAACCCAAATGCCTCTGTAGGCATCAACGCCCTCGACTTTCGCTACCCAATAATCCTCAGGAACTAGTTTGTCCGGACTCCTCACAGGATCAACTTTAGAAACCCCCCTTAGGGCTCAAGGCAGCACCACCCAGTGGCACTCCTGAGAAGTTCATTTCAAGGGAGCGCCTTTTTCCCCAGAGCCATCATCAAAACACTTTATACTATACATATAGTATATTTCAAATCATACACCTAGTATGATCTCATACAAAGCTCCTTTACACAAAATTGATCATTCCAAAATCGATAATTCTCAAACTAGGCTTTCCAAATTCAATATTGGTTTTACCCAAAAATCAAAAGCCTTTTCAAATCCAAAGGTTCCCAAAACCTTTTTCTAAAATCCTCATAAGATCCTTTATATATATATAGATATATATAATTTTTAAAACTTTGGATCATTTCAAACTTGTACAAAACTCCTTTTATACTTCAAACATTTAAAAAACATTTTTCTTCCAGCAAATAAATTCAACAAGGGGAGATTCATCTTATATAACAAAGATATACAACTTTGTTTATTCAAAACCAAATATCCAAATTTAATTTCTCTTTCCAATATCAATTTCATTCAAATCCGTACGATGTACACATACCATTCGTACGCTATATCAACCTGGTCGCTCGATCGATCACATAATTTCACTTCCGAACTATATCGTCCACCCGACTTCCTAGTGCGGACACCGATCTGGTTTCTTGATCAGAAACCGTCACTCTCCTTGCTTAGCCATAACTATGATAGAGAACGTCCAGAACCAATCAACAATCCATATCCAGGTTCGTCGTCGAAAATCGAGTGAAAAATCCCAACTCGGATCGATAAACTATCTCGAAATTCTGTTCTCGAATCTGGATCAAACCACTATGCGAATAGAATAATATACATACATCCTACGTATTTAACTTCATGGATTATTAGCTAAATCAATTCCCTTTCCATTCACATTCACTTATTCATATTTACATTAATCCCATTTGGATTATCACTTCAATTCTTATCTCTATTGGGCATTTAATTAATAACAGTTTGAACTCCGACCAATTTAGAAAATAGCTTGAAAATTGAATAATAGGTAGGTAGTCGAAAAATAATTATTAGTTTAAAAAATAGCTATGATATAGTTAACTAATCGTAAATAGTTGCAAAATAGATAGTTGTAAAATATAAATTAGTTTGTAAAATAGTTGAAAAATAGTAATTAGTTTAGAAAAAGTTGAAAAAATGATTAAATAGCTCCAAAAATAATTGTAAAACAAGTATAGAATAATTTGGCTTCAAGAAAGAAAAGTTGTGTATATTTAATAGGTTGGAAAAATAAGTTTATATTAAAACAATTTATATTGAAAATAGTCCAGAGTCAAAACTGCTCACTTCCCCAACAATTCAATTTAAAATTTCCACTTCCATTTAAATTGATCCAATTCCAATTTAAATAACTCAAATTCCATTGGATTTGATTTATTCCCACTTCAAGTTGAATTAATCCTCAATTTCTTTCCAACTTCAAATCAAATCCCATTTGATTTTAAACCTGTTCAACTTTAATTAGAATTTTAAATTATTCCAATCAATTTGGACTAATATCAATTGAATTTACTTCAAATTCAAATCATTTAAATTTAATCCAAACTTTCCATTTGAACTTATACACCTTCAATCTCAAATCCAATTAATTCAAGTCAGATTCAATTTGGACTAATTCAATATTAAATTTTTTTAAACCATCTCGAATTGTATAAATTCGAGTTAAATTTTCAAATGTTGATTTAATACCGTTAAATTAGATTAACCTTTATTTATTTATATATATATTCTTTTAAATCAGTAATCCAAATCTTTAAACTATTTAATTCTGAGTCAAATTCTCAATAGATGGAGAAATTTTTATATTAGGTTGAATTACCACAAAATATTCCATACATTAGTTGATTACCTACTAGAAGTTCATACATTACATACATTTATCCAAAAATAAGAGTCTTACAAAAGTCATAAATCTAGACGCCTTTCTATTACCTAGAGGTTTGGAAAGAACAGAGCCATAATATTCTTACAAGAATCCTTTCTATGGACTTCCTCCCAAAGGGCAAACCCGAACATGCACTTTTCAACAGGATGTCCCCACTTATAGCATTTTCCACAAAAAGTTTCTACTCTCTCATCAATCTGGATGACCTCCATGTTTCCTACTGGATGTTCCACAACCTTAATCTTCTTCTTCTGTCTCTTGGGACAATTTCCCGCGATATGTCCCGTTCCCTTGCAATGATAGCAAATGGTTGACTCGTTGACTGGTTCCAATGGTTTACGCTTCACCTTCCTCACTTCAGGACAATGGTTAAGGAAATGTCCCTTCTTATAGCACTTAAAGCATAATATCTCGGAGCGAAAACGTTGGAATATACCCTTTAATTCCTTCCTTGTTTTACCACACTTAGCTGCGTAATGACCCTTGTTGTAACATCTATAGCAAGTGACATTATCATAAGGTCCTGGTCTATTTCTTTCCTTAATCCGATTTTCATACTTCTGAATTGTTATTTCCCGTTCCTTACGTGCAGCTGCTCTTCGTTCTCTGCGCCTTGCCTTCCATTCTTCACTCTTAGCCATTTCTCTCAAAGACTGGCTTCTAGAGGGACTTCCTAACCTATAAATTAGACTTAATTAGAAGAATTCAACTCTTATATATCAATTTGCTTACCTAGATATACCTTAAGTTTTAAACCACCTTCGGTTTTTAATTCAAGTCCAATCTTCAAGCAACCCATTGTTTGCAACAAGTCTCTTTTATTCAAATTTAAGATTCCACAATTTAGGTATTTTCAATTTATAAGTCATACTTTACTTAAATTTTTACTTCTTTAAAACATTTCATTTTGCTTACCCATTAATACACATCTTATTATTTAACACACAACAATCACTTATGATAATAACCAAGATTATCATATCTAAAGCCATCTATTATCATCTTATTTTGAAATACTTCTCCAATTCAAGATTTCAATTTCAATTTGAATCCATTTCAAACTTATCTTTATTAAATTTCAGTTTGGTTGTATTATATTACTTCTTAATTTAATTCTAATAATTTAACAATAAATTTCCTTAATATTTATCAGAGTGGAATATTGCTCTATATCTCAAAATATAATCTTATATAAAATCATTTAAAATCCTTATATAAGAAAATAACAAGTACGCTCTCTCATATATATATATATATATATACGCACTCAACTCATTCGAGGGTACTATTGACCCTATCCTTAATGAGTACACCCACCAGAGCCAAAGTTCTCGCTTAACCTTCAGCTCTGATACCAACTGTAACGACCCAAAATTTACGAACCCGAAAATTCTAGATAGTTATGAAAAAGAAGAAAGAGATTGAAGAAGAACAGAAACACCAAACATCTCACATTCGCAGCGGATAAAATATAATAATAAATATTAACAGTTTACAAATGAATACTATATCTATCGATTACATTTAATATACATCATAGTTTCACATATATACAGACACTGAATATATACAATTATCATGACTCAGATTAACAATAATATAAACACAACGGAAATACTCTACACACTCCTGCCATCCAGCTCGCCTCTTGAGCTACAGAACGTACCTACCTGAAAATCTGTAATACTCGGTCTGACCCGAGCATTATATCAAAGTAACACCCGGGTCAGGCTGGAAACCAACGTGAGTAAACTCAACTAACATGGAATATCCAAGCAAACAACTTATATAAAACCCGGGGTAACTCAAAACAACTTACAAATTCACACTTTATTATAGTCTTCTCTGATTTCACACATCAATATCCAAGTACCAAAACTTAAGATTAAATATTCCAATTCACTTAAATCATTTTATTTCAGCCTATCGATTTACCATATCAATCTTAAAAAAAATCGAAGTGGTTTTGGGTATTTCCCAATACCCGACCCCAATCTCTTCGAGTCTCATGTCATCCTAACCCAAGTTATCCAAATGAAACACACAACATTTTATATCAGAGATATCAACTCATTCAAAGCATCCAATACTATTAAATAATCCATAAGCAAATTTGATCACTTCCAGATTAATTCAATTGATTCTAATTGAATTTCAATCCTCAATCACTTAGATTCCTTTTTAACATTAATTAGTTTCAAATCAATTAATCAACCATTCTTCATTATTCATCTTAATTAATCACCCTGGATTAATTATCTTTCAATTTTCATTCAAGTAATTAACTTTAATTAACATCACAATATTAATTATCCTTAACCATTTACAGTCATTTACCTTTAATTCTTCACTAATTAATTAACTATAATTCATTGCATTAATCCTTAATTAATTACATAAATTAATTACTTTCTTTTAATTAATGAACCTTAATCCTTCAATAAATTAATTAACTTTTTAATCAACTAACCTTCAAATCAATTATATTAATTAATCCTTTAATTAATAACATGAAGTGATTACCCTTAATCACTTCCATTTATTTACTCCCGTAAGTAATTATCCACTAATTACCCCCATAAGTAATTATCTATCCTTAATTACATTCAGTAATTATATATTAATTACTTCACCAAGTAACCATCCAATTCACTAATAAGTGATTATCATTAATTAATTAGACAAATTAATTAACCTAAACTAAATTACATTAATTAATTATTCAATTAATAAATCACTTAATCCCCAATTAATTATCTCTTAATTACATTCATTTCCATTACTTACTTCTTCAAGAAATTATTGTTAATTACAAAGTAATTAAGCTTTAATTTATTTCATTAATTAATTATTCTTAATTATATCTACTTACTTAATTAAGAATAACTTGTATTTATATTAAATACTTCCTCGGATCATTTACTTCATTTAAACTAGTTTTAGAAATTAAATTTGAAATATGATTCTACTTTAAACAAAGCAATTCAAACATTTATTTAACCTTTAAATCTTTAAAAACCCTTCTCAAAGTTATTTAATAAATCTTTAAAACTTTTTTAAATGCCTTGCTTTGGAACTTAAATCATACTTGAAAATATAAAAAAAACAGTTTTCATTGAGTTTAAAAACCTTTCACTATCTCTATACTTATAAAACTGATGAAGTAATATAGGCCTGGAAATCACATCTAACACACGAGCCCCTTGAGTGAAACCCCGAGCTCACACCAGTGTCATTCGCTTCTCTACTTCGAGTCACACCGCCGTTCTGCTCGAGAACAACCTGAGTGATATGCTTCTTCCCAAATGCAACAAATCCAGATACCAAAGATGCCTCGTGCACGTGCACGACCATCTAAACCACCTCCGATCATCACCTCCGACTCCAAAGCATTGCCTACGGCCTCGTCCTTCAGCGCGACAACCCAGAAAAAAGAAAATGAGCCCAAGCGGAAAAAATTGACCACTACCATCAATCTCGACCACGCGTTTCCCCATCAATGTCACCAGACCTTCGCCACGACTTCTCGTGCCTAAACCTCACGTCGCGATCGCCTCTCACTACCTGTGGCCGTCGCTATTTGCTCGAATACACAACCTTCTCATTTCGATGATAAAACCCTACTTCATCGCCTAGCCTCCACCACCGTGAGCTATAAAATCACTTTCCATTTTTCCCTAAATCGCCCACCTCCTCGCCTCCTCCAGACCAAAATTCGATCATCCCCATCATGCCGATCAACGGCAATCTCCAAAAATGCCCCAAATGGTCAATCCCAAAATCCCAGCGAATTACCAAACTATAAATCATGGAGTTCATATTAAAAATCATGATTTTCCCTCTCTAATTCATTCATGAAATTCAAGACCGAAATTGAATTTATTGATTTTATCACATATACACCTTTTACTGTCATTTCGTTTTTTTTTTAAATATCGAAATTTAAACCCTGAAACTATTTAAAAAAAATTCATCATACCATAACACCCCACTTTCCTTCAAATATCACAATCTAGTAGGGTTTAGATTGAAGATTTTTGAATATTTATAGCAAAACCCAAAACTGAATTTCAACAGAGTTTAATATATACATATGTACAAACCTGCTCAACAATATAATAATTCAAATAAGTTTAAACTGGAGGACTTTAATTCAAATCAGTAGCATCACGAACCCTTAGTTAAAACCAGATTAAACTATTTAAAAAAAATGTTTACTCACTGGTATATAAAAAAATAAACTGGTTAGTTTACTCACTTGAAAAAAAAAGTTTGATCAGAGAGCAGCTTTCTAGTTTTGAAAATTTATCAGCCTGAACTCTTTAATCTCCTTGCTTATTTAAGTTGAATTGTAAACTTGAGTTGAGTTGTTTAGTTGTTGTTTTAAGTTTGGAAATACTTCTGATTTCTCAGTTTGGATGAACGAAATGGAGTAAGAAAAATTGATATATATAAACAAATATACAAGTTTTGTATTACTGGTACAAATGGTCAGAGATTTTTTTTTCCTCTTGTTTTGATGGCTAAGCGCATATTATTACAGCTGAAATTATATTGTATGGTGTGCTTTGTGTGCTAACATTAATTATAATTGTCTTTATTTCATGTTTCATACTTGTTTATAGAATATTGTCTTTCTTTGCACGCTAAGGAGGCTGAGATGATTTGTATTAAATGCAATGTTCCCTTACAAGCTAACATATTTATTTCATTTGATATGTATATGCTTATATTTTTGTTTTTATATGTACCTATATATTTTGTACGTAGATATATATATATATACTTTGTCTGTTTTCATTTTCTACTTTGTTCTCACAAATTTAAACCTATGTTGCAAACATACTTTAACTACTTAATTCTTGCTTTTATTTATATTTCTATTTTAAATTTTAACTATCTATATTTAAATTAGATTCATATGGTTTACTTGTATTTTATACTAAAATTTATATCGATAGAATTTGATTTTATTTCAACATTATCATCCATATTGCATTTATATATATTCACTAAATGTTAATAGGATAAGGCATTTTAATTCAATTATATAAGAGGGATTTTATTTAAAATTTTCAAAATCAAATTACCTTTTCAAAAATACAAATCTATACAAACAAATGGCAAATATCCAAAAAGACTTATTCATTTTAAAATGATAAGTTTACTTTTTATTTAAATTGAATAAAATATTTATTAAAATATTATTTCCGAAACCCCGGTTCATCACAATAACCCGAGACCTCAACAAATGCTTCAAGTCAAATCCCTAACTACTCCGAGTAAACTACTCATTCTACCCGAGTAAAACTCGAGTCACAACACTCCGCACAAACCCAAAATAGTTCATCAGAACTTAATATGCACGGTGCATATGCACCGGCGCTCCGGCAACCTCCAGCCACCATAACCCCCTTCACCACATCGCAGACCATCCCCAAACTTGATCACGACCACCAGAGTTTCCACATCAGCTCGAAATCAAATTCGAGTTAACCAAGAAACCTGGAACATTACACTGTAACCATTCACAAACCTGCCATCACTGTGCAAACTCACCTACGCCCATCTGATCACCTACGACTCTGGCCAACCCTCCATCTACATCTCCTCTGCCAATTCCCAAAGCCTTGCATCACTCGATGCAACAGAGAAATCAAGAAGCTACAAAACTCCTACCTCCAGAAAACTAGGGTTAGAAACTGGAATAGCCAACCACGGTCGCCACCAACCTCCGACCATCCACCTGATAATTTTCCTCCACTCACCTATCAGCCCTCCACCTCCAGGAAGAACTACATCGTCCCAAAATCACTAGGCAATCAGGTAAACCCTAAATTCCAATATCTGTTCAACTTAGACATGCTCATTCCACAGTTAATTAAAAAAAATGTGATTTTAGCCTTAAAAATCATGGTTTTATATATGCATTCAAATTATAACCCTGATTTAATAATTTAGGAAGTTTGATATTCTTGCTTATTGAAAATAATGACAGTTGTTATTGTTTCAGAGACAACAGATTTTTAGTTTAGCTTAATTATAATTTATAAACTTAAATCTGTACTAAAAAACAATTTTTGTTTACATATCAATTTCTAACAGAGATCATACCAAGTGGAAATGGATTTCTATTAAAAATCCTTATTTAAAAGAAACAGAACAGGTATATTGATACCTGACAACACACATATGTACATTTATATATATTCACACAGAATATCATCACAATACAATCATACAAGCATGCTTATTTCTATCAATCCACATGCAACAGATAATTTAAGCTTTTCAATTTTGAAGTTATCCACCTAAAAATATGAAGGCACTGCAGTTTTATTCATAGTAGTTTGATTTTTTTTTTAAAATAACAGTTTGCATTTGAACTTGAGTTCTAGTACTTGCTTAAGCATTGATTTTAAAAGAAAGAGCTGTTTTTAAAATAGAAGTTTACTTACCAATCTATTGAAGAAGCAGAGAACAACAGTTGCAATATCATTTTCCTGAAACAGATTTGAATTTCCTGTTGAACTGTTGATTGCTAGTTGAATCTGGGGTTTGCATTTGCTTGGTGATTTGTTGGTTGATTTTGATCATTTGCAGTTGAACTCCATTTCTTCTTTTGCTTAGAGTTGTAGTTGATCTTCGAACAGATGTTGAAACTTGATTTCTTAAATAAAATTGCAGATTTGCTTTTGAATTTGTTTGCAGATTTTTGATAGAAATGTATTTGGGTTTGAATTTCTTTTCTAAAATCAGATTTCAGGTTTTCATTTGAAGAAAATGGTTTGAACAATAATGAATTGTTAAGTTTCTACTTAATATATTTTCAATAAAAAGTTTTTAAAAATAAATAAAATCATTGTCACTTGTTACTATAGTTTGTAATGTGATTTACAAGTGTCTCCCCTATGAGTTAAATGTCTAACACATGTTCAATTTAATATTAAAATAAATTTCTTAATTTATAAATGTTTTTAAATTCTTATAAAACAATTTCTTATTTAATTTAACATGTTTTTATATGTTTTATTTCATTTAGCCTTTAAATGTTTACATGTAAATTTTCTTTATAAAATTACACATTTTAATATTTATTTGTAAATTTTTAAAATAATATTTTCAAAGCTAAATTTTCAAGAGAGAAAATTTTAAAAAGAAAAGAATGTTAAATTACATTTTATTCCAAAGTTTCAAACCAAAATATTATACTCTAATTTAAATGAACTAAGTCTATTTCAAAACTATTTTTAAAATAAAACAAAATAAACTTTTATTATAAAATATAATTTAAACTATTATATTTTTAAACAAAATAAATATATACTTACATTTATTTTGAAAATATAAGATAGATTTTTAAATTAACTTTTGAAAAGTTTCCATACTTATTTAAATGAAATTTTGTAATTCACAAGTTATACACATATATATATTATAAATTTGAAAATATTCTTATTAAATTAAAATTAAAATTAAAATCAAATTCTCTATTTGCAATGTATACACATATATACATTATCAATAAAATTTTCTTTAAATTAGCTTAGAAAGAAAATTTTATCATTTAAACATTTTAAATTTTGAAAAGAATAACATTTGTCAAACCAAATAATTATTAATCTTCAAAAGATAATTTCTGTTTGAATTAGATTATTAAATCAACATTTCACATTTTAAAATAATTATTAATGGAAATTATTAAATGAATATTGCCTAAATTTCTGGGACATCACAGTTTAAAAGATGGGGAATGGTAGTTTGTTTTAACCATTCTAATGAAAGGTTTTGGGCTTTAAGTTGTGACTTAACTAAAATTCCATATCCATATGTTTTTAAATTTTGCGCTCGTTATTCGGTTTAGCTGGGAGAGCACCCTGTGTCATATAACCCATTCCGAACAATGATACGTCGTTATGGATAGCATTTGAAGACCAGTGGTGAAGACTGGGTATTTGCGAGAACGATAGGATGACCTATCGATTGTCTCTGCACTGAGTAGCTACGGTATAGAGATTCCCTAAGTGATGGGAACTCCGATCGGGATTGTGAATACCCGGATTGCAAGGGCTTCTTTGGAAGTTCCTTCAGTTCTATTCGAACCCGGGACAGACTTGTATGGAAGTGTGTCTGACATTACACCTTGAGATGTAAAGCTGGTTTCTATCAAATACATTTCTGTTTGGTGGCAGAGATTTATTCTCTTAGCTTAACACCCTTCTCTGAGACGTACAAGCTCAGAGGTTATGTAGTTGATGGTTACTAGTGATACATTCCCAATTTGGTAATGTGGCATACGAAGTGCTGCTGATCATTTGTTGATCAAAGCAAGGCTTTGTGAAAAGCGTGGATTTGTGAAAAGCGTGGCTTTGTGGACGAGACTGCATCAGGACCTCACACCCTGGAAATGGTCGAAATAGGAAAGATGCAGCAAGATTTCAGGGGTCGCGCCCCTAGGGTATGTCCATTTCTTCTGGATAGAGGTGATATCATGGTATGGAGCCCAGATATTTAACCTATATGGTAACTGCAAATACATTACTTTGTGGTTGTTGGTATCGAGCGCTCGGATAAAGGTTGGTTACGACCGAGGATGGAATATCTTAGGTGATACTCCCGGGAAGGGGTACACCGGCCTTGTGTTGGCAGAGAACTGAGGGATGGTTCTCGGGGCGTCCCTCCAGAGGCATTCCCATGTGGCAAAAGGAAGTTCCTTGGCCTAACCATTTGTTGGAAATCCAATCATCCAATACGCGCCTTGTATGGTTTTAGTTGTAGAACCTGCCATCTAATATGATAGCTATAGTATGCATACTATAATGGTACGTATGCCGGCTAAGATTAATATTATACTTTCGAAATATTTTCTACACTATGCACTAATAATAATATCAAAGAGTTTCTCGTATAAAGCATATTTGACTATCATAAGGAGAAATCTCCTCTAAGTGTGCGATTGCATTGTGTGTGTGCTGGGAGACCTTATGGTAGTTTCATTTTCTAAAAAGCATTGCAGATTTCAATGTTTTAAATTTCTTTTGTTTTATTTAAAGATAAAACTATTTTTGTTTGCTCATACCAGTCTCATGACTGACCTGGAGTTTATTGTTCATTGCCTAAACTCTGGGTGCCTACAATTTACCACATGGGCAGTCTAGAGTTGGGTTTTTCAGATAGTAGATATAGATATCGATTCGGTAGCTTTCATCTTTCTCTTGGGTATTCTTTGGAGACTTCGAATATTGAAGTCTTTGGTTAGGACGACTGGCCTTGCTTAGCTTGGTGCAACTTGATGGTGGTTCGAGCTAGTGGTTGGGAGTTTTAGCTTTGGAGCATTGGATTGGAGTTATCCCTTGACTATTTCTTTTCCGCTGTTTTTATGGTCTCTGATATTCTTGTATTATATTGTATCAGTGTTCTATCATAATTGGATATTGTATTCGTTGGAGTTTTATTTGATATTCATTTCTTTATCTTCCGCTGTGTTGTTTACTTAATTGTGTTAGAAGCTCCGGCGAACCAAATTCGACGTTTGGATCTGTGGCATTTGAATATGAGTATTGTATTCGGTGCCGATTTTCGAAGGACGAGTCAGGGTCATTAGAATTGGCGTCAGAGTTGAAGGTTGAACTTTAGCTCAGGAGTATAACACATTAAGTAACTCATTAGAGATAGGGTGAAGTATACCTAGAATGAGTAAATCCCTAAGATATCTGTCTGAATGCCTCAGTAAATTCTCTTACTATCCACTGATAGTGAGTATGAGTGCAAGAAGTGGACGAGATAAGGGACAGGGGAGTACCACTATAAATAGTCGGTACCCTGCAATAGCGGAAACAACTTTCTCTATCAATCTCCTTTGATTCATCTTCTTAATTCTTTAATGATTCCTGACAGCTCCAGGAAGAAGCTTTGATATATTTGCATGGGACACAAACTCCAGATGGGTCAGAATTGTTTGTTTGGATGAATTTTTTGCTTTGGTTGCTATGGTTGATTGGTATATTTTGGTTGTTTAAACTAAAAAGTTTTGGGATTGTATCCATATATCTGTCTATTCTTTGGGGTATTCCGACTTGAGCTTGGAATCCATGCCCAGTGTTCGAGAATTATGGAAGATTAAATTCATTTATTTGTTCTTTTGGGTCTCGATATATTCTACAAGGGGTTAGTTATCCTTTGAACTAATCAATACCCCTGTATATTCATAGATCTGGTGAGTGTCTTGTATTGAATGAGTTCGTTCTCATAATTATTAGTGATATTCTAATTTGGTAAGCCAAATGCAGAATTGATACCCAGTTTGATTTGGAAACTGTCTCTCTGTCTTTGTGTATCCATCCTCGGTTGTCTCCCAACTTTCAATTTTCGAGGACGAAATTTTCTAAGGGGGGAATCGGTAACATTCCCGAATTTTGAACAGGTTTAATTTGACAATTAATTTAATTTTTTAGAATCAAATTGTGAATAAATGTGAATTTTTCCAAATTTAATCAGATATTTGTATATAAAATTTATTTTAAGTTGAATTGTGAGATTAAAATTAAAGAATAAATATCTTAGGAAATAAATTGGATTTAAAAGCTATATTTTTAAAAATAACAAGAAATTGTTTTCTAAATTTTAATATATAATATGTAGGTATATGACTAGAATTGTAAATATAATATGATGTTAAACAAGGTTAAATAAAAGATTTAAAATGCTTTTGTCTTATATACTTGAAAATAAATATAGATGATAAATAAATACAAAGCTTTGATAAGAATGTATATTTTGAAAGTATAAAATTTAAAATACATGTCATATATTTGTAAATATAAAATAGATAAATATGTTTTATAAATTGAAATCAAATAAGGGCTAAAAACATGATTTGTAAATAAATTAAAAATGAAGGACTAAACATAAACTATATATATTTGAAACCAATAAAATCTTGTTTCTTAATTTTTGGTAAATGTGCATTTTGATGTGAAAGATATATATGTATAAGTATTTGAAATTATCTTTTGAAAATAAATAAGAAAACATGAAAACATGATTTGTAAATAAAAAATAAAATAAGGTTTAAAAATAAAATGTATAAATTAATTTAAAGTAAGGGTTTAAAACTAAATTTTAAAATTAATTGAACTAAAGGACTTAAACATAAATATACAAAAATTTACATGTGTAAGCATTTTTACAATAAAAATTTACATTTGTAAACATTTTTGTCAAGCATTAATACAAGTGTAAATATATGATACAAGTGGCAATTTATTTAATTAAAAAAAATTATAAAATTTAACAAAAGTTTATTAGAAGAAAATAATGCATGTTTTCTCAGATTTCAAATCTGGAAAACATAAGCCAGGAAATCAAACACAAAACTAAGAAACAAATCAGAAAGAAAAAATTCAAAACTTGAAGCTATGCAAAAGAAAGGCCAAAACCAGAAAGACTAAACTCAGTAAAGCAAAGATTCAACACATACAATCAAGTAACAGATTCAAAGTCAACTGGGAATCAATACAAAACAAAGATCTGAAACCTGAAAGCAGATAAAAAGCAAGATGAACCAAAACAAAATCACCTCAAAGTTTTCAATTTGGAACCAAAACAGATTTAAAAAGTTGCAAACTGGAAGAAAACTATAAACCAGAGGGAAAAATGAACAGGGCAAATGCAAATCAAAAGATAATGCAATGATTTAAAGCTACATATCAGATCACAAACAAACTGAAATCAAAGCTACAAAACAACAAAAACCAGAAAGAAAAATGAAGATCAAAATCCTGGAACAATTCTGAAAAAAACATATAGATTAAATTGTTTCAGGATCAACCTGGAATCAAAGAAGAAAAACTGCAATCAAGTAGCAAGTTCATTTCATTCCAGTCTCCAGATCATCTCAGATCTAATAAACAACACATGGATTCGATTCAAACTCAAATGCATGAGGTCAATTCCAGATTTCAGAACAAAATATGTCCTCTGTTCTTTCTGGAAGTCAGGTGAGCAAACTTCATTTCTAAAAACCCATCTTCTTGATTTTGTTATATGTAGAGGAAAATGCCTTGGCAATTGATGATTTAATATGAATATATCTACAAGTATATCTGTGTATATTTTTGTGTGTAATTGGATGCATGCATGTCGGTATATATGTATTTACACACCTCTGTAGATATAACAGGTCTAAAAATCTTTATAAAAGATTCATATCTTTTTATCCAAACAAATTAGGCTATGGTTTCCAAAGGGAAATTGTCGATAAGAATGTAAATTCATTTTTAAGAAGTGCTTCCGGTAGAATTATTTGGAAAATATTGCAATTATGTAAAATTACAGTGAAACCTCTTGTAAACAGAAAAATCAATGAAAATAATTTCAAGTTTTAATTGTATATTTAAATCCGTGTGGGGAAATCATGATTTTTAATATAGATATTAAAAAATTTAAGTTTGTAAATGGTAAGGAATCGAGAGTTGAACTGAATTGGGGGTTGTATCATTTTCTGGCGATCATGGTGGTATTGGACCTCGGGGTGGTGACTGGAGGAAGGTTATAGGTTGGTGTTTGAAGGAAAAATGGTTGTTGGATTGTTCGTAGACCGTGGTGGTTGAACGTTGATAAAATATGGTTTTTATCACGGTTGTGTTCGAAGAGGAAGCTGCGGCAACGTCATCGACTGTGGTGCATCGAGTTCAATCGCACCCAGGGGAAAGTGTTCGTGCGTCATCAGAGGAACCTTGGTCGTGACGGCGGGGATGCAGATGGCTGGGGTCATCGGAGATGGTGGTCTTTACGATGAGTATTGGGTTCCTGGTGGGAGCCGATGAGCTCGATTTGGTTTTGGCATCGATTGCTTCGAAGTGGAAGATCGTGTGGGTCGGTGAAGTCGATGGCGACTTGTGGAGGGGCTCGGTGATGATCAGAGATGATCGGAATAATGGTGCATGTGCACGAGTGTTGGATTGTGTCTGGATGAAGTTGTTTGGGGGGATGAAGCCATTGTCTCGAGTCATTGCTCGAATTGATTCGTGAGTGTCTCGAAGTAGCAAGTTGTGTGGGGGGGCCACTGTAAGTCTCGGATAGAATAAGGTTTAGCTCGGGTTTATAAAATTAAGTATAAAAACAGTTTTCTTTAATCTTTAAAACAAATCAAGTTTATTTTAAACAAATTTTTAGTTAAAGCAAGTTCTTTTGTATATGTTAAATCCAAGTTTTGAATTTCGTTAAAAGAATAAATTACTTTATAGGAATTTTGAAAAGATTATTTATTTAAGATTTAAATGATAAATTTATAAATAAATAAAGATAAAATATTTTTATCTCTTTTTTTTTGGCAAGGCCGACGAGGTTAAATGGACCCCGACCATTTATTGCTACACCAGTCAGAACAGGACACAAACAACAAAAGGAAGATAGAAAACAGGGGGCACTTGGCGTAGCAAGCACAGGGGGTACAGAATAAAACAACAAAAAGAAAAGAAGAAAACACACATTAGTACATAAGAAATTAATGATTGGTTAATTTAAGTAATCAAAGGTAGATTAATTGTTAGTTAAAGAATAATTAATTTAAATGGTTAAAGGTTAATTACTTAATGAATAATTTATTTATAAATTAAAGATTAATTAAGTGATTAAAGGATAAGTTACTTAATAATTAAAGGTTAATTAATTAAGATAATTAATTAAGAAAAGATTAATTAATGAAGGTGATTAAGACTTAATCAATTGTAATTAATGACAATTAATCATTGATTTAAAATAATTAATGAAAGTAATTATGTGGTTTGTTAATGTAAACCACACGATTTATTCATCTTAATTAAAGAAGTCTGATTGTTATTGAATGTTGTGTATTGGATTGATATCTCTGTTATGTGCTTATGATGCTATGTAAAATGAAATGCTTTATGTTGAGCTGTGATATATATAATGAATATACTGCTGTGTAAATGTGAAAATCCTTTGGGCCCGTAAAACGGCATTTGAATTTCGATGCGACAGGGAGTCAGATTCCAGTTGGTTATCCGAAACCCACATCGAATCAAAATGATGAATCTTTGTGATTGATAAATTTACTTTACCTATGAATCTTTGAACGAAGATAAGCGTTATGGGTTAAACCGCTTATCAATACAGATATGATTTAATCTGTGATGGTTGATGTTGTGCACTATTGTGTAAAACCCCTTGGACTACAATATACACACACAAATATGGATTGCACGTGGAAATCGGTTAAGTCACAGATTTTTAAAATAGTTTTGAATTTGAATTTTAAATCCAAATGGTTTTGGAAATGGATTGGGTTTAAAGTGAAAAACTTTTGAAAAGGTGTTTTAAAAATGAAAGTTATTCTGAATAACTTGACAAAAATTTGAAATTTGAATAATTTGATTTAAATTGGAATTTAATATCTAAAATTGAATTTTATATTCGGTATTTATGACGTAAAAAGGTTATACAAGCTATAAATGTGTTTATATGGGTTTTTAAACCATTTTAAAAGTATGGTTTTGAGAATTTGAATTTAACCCAAGTTTATATTTGAAAGGCCTTAACTCGTGCAATTATAATCGGGTTTTCCGAAACGGAAACAAGTGGTTTCAAATAATGTTAGCTTTTATATAAGGAAAGAATTTCCAAATTATGATGAAAATATTTCAAATTTTAAATGGAATGGCTTTGAAAGCTATAATTGAATCTTTGTGAAAGATAGTTGAACCCTATTTTGAAATTGAAGAGGATTTTTAAATGGTGTATCCTTTACATATAAAAGATTGAAACGGGAAGTGTTCTGAAGTTATGAATGAATCTTTGAAAATTATTTTGAAAGCTATGAAATGAGTCTTTGATTTAAAGACCGGATGAGTTAATCCAATTTGAAATGGAATTGTTTTGAAAGGCTATGAATGAATCTTTGTCAAAGATTGGTGAACCTTGTTTTAAATTAAAAGGGGTCTTAAAGTGAATCTTTTGTTTAAAAGATTTAAGTGTGGAAATTGTTTAAACCATCAAAGGTTTTTGGAATGAATCTTTTTGTTTAAAAGATTGGGAATGGTAATTTGTTTTAACCATTTTAATGAAAGGTTTTGGGCTTTAAGTTGTGACTCAACTAAAATCCCATATCCATATGTTTTTAAATTTTGCGCTCGTTATTCGATTTAGCCGGGAGAGGACCTTATGTCATATAACCCATTTCGAACAATGATACGTCGTTATGGATAGCATTTGAAGACCGGTGGTGAAGACCGGGTATTTGCGAGAATAATAGAATGACCTATCGATTGTCTCTGCACTGAGTAGCTATGGTATAGAGATTCCCTAAGTGATGGGAAGTCCGATCGGGATTGTGAATACCCGGATTGCAAGGGCTTCTTTGGAAGTGCCTTCGGTTCTATTCGAACCCGGGACAGACTTGTATGGAAGTGTGTCTGACATTACACCTTGAGATGTAAAGCTGGTTTCTATCAAATACATTTCTGTTTGGTGGCGGAGATTTATTCTCTTAGCTTAACAACCTTCTACGAGACGTACGAGCTCAGAGGTTATGTAGTTGATGGTTACTAGTGATACATTCCCAGTTTGGTAATGTGGCATACGAAGTTCTGCTGATCATTTGTTGATCAAAGCAAGGCTTTGTGAAAAGCTTAGCTTTGTGGACGAGACTGCATCAGGACCTCACACCCTGGAAATGGTCGAAACAAGAAAGATGCAGCAAGGTTTCAGGGGTCGCACCCCTAGGGTATGTTCATTTCTTCTGGTTAGAGGTGATATCATGGTATGGAGCCCAGATATTTAACCTATGTGGTTACTGCAAATACATTACTTTGTGGCTGTTGGTATCGAGCGCTCGGATAAAGGTTGGTTACGACCGGGTATGGAATATCTTAGGTGATACTCCCGGAAAGGGGGTACACCGGCCTTGTGTTGGCAGAGAACCGAGGGATGGTTCTTGAGGCGTCCCTCTAGAGGCGTTCCCATGTGGCAATAGGAAGTTCCTTGGCCTGACCATTTGTTGGAAATCCAATCATCCAATACGCGCCTTGTACGGTTTTAGTTGTAGAACCTTCCATCTAATATAGTAGCTATAGTATGCATACGTTTAGCCGGGAGAGAACCTTGGGTCATATAACCCATTCCGAACAATGATACGTCGTTATGGATAGCATTTAAAGACCGGTGACGAAGACCGGGTATTTGCGAGAATGATAGGATGACTTATCGATTGTCTCTACACTGAGTAGCTACGGTATAGAGATTTCCTAAGTTATGGGAAGTTCGATCAGGATTGTGAATACCCGGATTGCAAGGGCTTTTTTGGAAGTGCCATCAGTTTTGTTTGAACCCGGGACAGACTTGTATAGAAGTGTGTCTGACATTACACCTTGAGATGTAAAGCTGGTTTTTATCAAATACATTTTTGTTTGGTGGCGGAGATTTATTCAATTAGCTTAACACCCTTCTCTGATACGTACGAGCTCAGAGGTTATGTAGTTGATGGTTACTAGTGATACATTCCTAATTTGGTAATGTGGCATACGAAGTGTTGCTGATCATTTGTTAAACAAAGCAAGGCTTTGTGAAAAGAATAGCTTTGTGGACGAGACTGCATCAGGACCTCACACCCCGGAAATGGTCGAAACAGGAAAGATGCAGCAAGGTTTCAGGGGTCGCTCCCCTAGGGTATGTCCATTTCTTCTGGATAGAGGTGATATCATGGTATGGAGCCCAGATATTTAACCTATGTGGTTACTGCAAATACATTACTTTATGGTTGTTGGTATCGAGCGCTCGGATAAAGGTTGGCTACGACCGGGGATGGAATATCATAGGTGATACTCTCGGGAAGGGGGTACACCGGCCTTGTGTTGGTAGAGAACTGAGGGATGGTTCTCGGGGCGTCCCTCCAGAGGCGTTCCCATGTGGCAATAGGAAGTTCCTTGGCCTGACCATTGTTTGGAAATCCAATCATCCAATACGCATCTTCTACGGTTTTAGTTGTAGAACCTGCCGTCTAATATGGTAGCTATAGTAGGCATACTATAATGGTACATATGCTGGCTAAGATTAATATTATACTTTCGAAATATTTTCTACACTATGCACTAATAATAATATCGAAGAGTTTTCTCGTATAAAGCATATTTGACTATCATAAGGAGAAATCTCCCCCAAGTGTGCGATTGCATTGTGTGTTCCGGAAGGCCTTATGGTAGTTTCATTTTCTAAAAAGCATTGCGGATTTTAGTGTTTTAAAATTTCTTTTGTTTGTTTTAAAGATAAAACTATTTTGTTTGCTCATACCAATCCCATGACTGACCTGGAGTTTATTGTTCCTTTCCTAAACTCTGGGTGCCCACAATTTACCACACGGACAGTCTATAGTTGGGTTTTTCAAATAGTAGATATAGATATCGATTCGGTAGCTTTCAGCTTTCTCTTTGGTATTCTTTGGAGACTTTGAATATTTAAGTCTTTGGTTAGGACGAATGACCTTGCTTAGCTTCGTGCAACTTGGTCGTGGTTCGAGCTAGTAGTTGGGTGTTTTAGCTTTGGAGCATTGGATTGGAGTTATCCCTTGACTATTTGTTTTCCGCTGTTGTTTATGGTCTCTGATATTCTTGTATCATATTGTATCAGTGTTGTATTATAATTGGATATTGTATTCATTGGAGTTTTATTTGATATTCATTTCTTTTTCTTCCGCTATGGTGTTTTCTTAATTATGTTATAAGCTCCGATGAACTAGATTCGACGTTTGGATCTGTGGCATTTGAATACGAGTGTTGTATTCGGTATTGATTTTCGAAGGTCGAGTCAGGGTCGTTAGACTTTCAGTTGTCCCTTTTAGAGCTATTGATTTCTTTGGATGTCTCCTCCTTCATGCTCTTCCTTGAATTTCATCTCTAGCTCGTAAATGGTGAGGTTTCCGATGAGTTTTTCAACTTTCATTTGTTTCAAATCTTTTGGTTCTTGAATGGCAGTTACTTTGGCTTCAAAACTTTGTGGAAGAATTCTGAGGATTTTTCGGACTATGTCCAATTCTGTGTATGATTTTCCAAGAGCCTTTGATTTGTATAGGATATTGGAAAGTCGTTCGTACATCTCTTTGACATTTTCTTTCTTCGCCAGTTCTCATATTCGCTGCTTAGCATGGCAAGGCGAGATTCTTTGACTTGAGACGTTCCTTCGCGAGTCACTTCGAGTGTTTTCCATATTTCCTGTGCAGTTGAACAATGTGAGACACGATTAAATTCAAACTGATCCAATGAACAGATAATAGAATTCATAGCTTTAGCGTAAGCATTTTGTAATTTATATTCTTGCTCTGTCCATTGATCCTTCGGTTTATTTATTTCCTGATTATTTACAATTACAGTTGGTGCTCTATACCCTGTCCCAACAATATCCCAAGCGTCAATGGTTTTCGAAAAAATTTACATCTTATTTTTCCAGTAAGCATATTCACCATTGAACATTGGTGGTCTAACTATGGACTGACCCTCCGCAAAAGCATTATTAAAAGAAGCCATTTTAAAAATTCAAATTTCAAAAAAAAAATTGGCTTTTTTGAAAAATCAAACTTTTTAAAACAAAATGGCTTTTGTTCGTAGCTCTGATACCACTTGTAGGATCGATTTCACCCTAGAGGGGGAGGTGAATAGGGTGATACTATCAATTATAAAAATTATTGCGGAAGTTTGTATAAAATTATTTCAACACAGATATATCAAAATAATAGCAGCACAGATAATAGCAGAATAATAAATGTAGAAATAGAACGACATAGAATTTATCCAGCTTCGGCAAAACCCTGCCTACGTGCTGCCCCCAAGGTTTCTACTAGAAATTAAGCAGTCGGACGCTTACACACGTGAACTCACGACACCCGCTATCGACTAGCCTTAACTCTACGCTCAAAACTCTGCCACAACTCAGCCACTGAGTTGCGAATTCTCAAACTACGCCATGTAATTTGTCCCCTAGTCAAACGACTAGAAATTACACAAGTTTAAAAAGGAAAAATACAATTTAAACACAATTTAAAAATAAAACAAAACAAAACCCTAATTATAAGCCTTTTATTATGATCCCAATACAAAGGTAAAGGCCGGCCCAAATATGTTCTTCCTCTTTTTCTTTTATAGGCCCATTCCTTTGTGTTTGTGATAATGGCTGCTCTCGTTCGTTCGTTCGTTCCTCTGAAATTAAGGCTTCATGTTGAAGTCATCGGCTTTTGTCGATTCGATTGATGATGCTTCGATTTCTTCTTTCTCTCTGTCGATTCCTTCGGCTACTCCAATTCGATCGAATTCGAATTAATATTGGTGTGTTATTTTCCTTTTTCTTTTCTGGTTGATTGCTTTGAACTCGATCGATGATTCTAGTTATTGGATATTTCTTTTCAGTTTATCTTGAACTCGAATCGATAAATTTGCTGATGATGTCCATCGTTTATATGGGGTTAGAAACCCTTGATTTTCGTTCGTATACATTTATTTGAATTTTTCAATTTATTTATCTCGGCCATTCGATTTTTTTTTATGTTGATGATTTCTCTGACTTTGTCATTTTCGTATATTTGATGATGGTCTGTTCATCACGGCTTCGAATTACTTTCGTGACTGCCATGGCTTGTTTGATTTGGTTTCTTTTTGACTTCGGTCATTTGTGAATTTGGCACTTCTGTTCATCTCTATGGCATATTTAACTTGTACCTGTTGTTGCATGACTTCGGCATTTGACTTGAATTGTAAAAATACGAACTTGTTCTATTTTTGTCTTGGTTATTGATTTTGTGTCTTCGGCACTGTCACTGCTAGTATGACTTGCTTGACCATATGCATGCTTCGAGCTCGGTCATTGCTGTGAACTTGCTGGACTTTGAGATGAAAATTAAACTAGGCTTCGGCTATGTCTGTTCATCTCTATAGCCATTGTTTGACTTGAATCCCGGTGCTTCACCATTGACTGTTGCATTGTACATTTGGATTTTTGAGTTCATTTGACTTGGTTTTCATGTATGTATGCAGTGGTTGACTTTGATTGTTCGATCACTATTCTTGACTCACTGCATATTGAAGTTTTCAACATTGTCACGTTAGTGTAATGAATTGTTGTCTTGTACATGAATTGGTCTGCACTTCATGTTGTTTGTATATATGTATACATGTGTGCATGCATTTACTTCACTGTTCATTATTCTTCACCACTTGTATACCATCTGAAGCTTGTTGTATATATGATATGCTAGCTTGAGTTATGTAGTTCCTGTGTTTATTCCTTTATGTGGTGGCTGGACTTGATCTTGTTTCATGTTGGCTTCATGTGTATAGTTGCCTGGTCTTTGTTTTCTGGTTTGATGCAGTGTGACTACGCCTGTTGCCTCTGGCTTCACTGTGCATATATATGTGTTGTCTGGTCTGGATTTGGTTCATATTGTTAGTCCGTGAGATGATGGTTTTGATGACAACAACCTTAGAATATATTATAAAATATAAATACTAACATTACATGTTTAGATATATATGTATATGCAGGATTTAACCATGCAGATACTAAGAATAAATACTGTACGGTATAGAGATTCAATATATCAAGATAGAAGACTCATGAGTATCAAGATTATCAAGAGTTCAAGATTTCAAGGATAAGCATTTTTTGATTATTAGGAATTTTTTTTAAAACTCATAGAAAAGCACTGGCATCTTAAAATCCAATTTATTCGTGGAATGGAATCCACTTCGAGACCGTTAAAGGGATGGAATCCTAAGTAGGATGAAACCTACGAAAATCTAGTGGGACATTGTTTTGTATCCACTAATTTTAATTCAAAAGATTTTACAAAATTATCTTGTTTTCAAAATGATTTCAAAACTTTCCTTTTAAAAGATTCAAAACCCTCAATCCTGATTTTAAATAATTTTAGCTTCAAAAACGTCTTTATTTTCAAAGTCAAATTACTCCTGATTCTAAACTATCTTTTTTAACAATATATTTAACTTTTAATATTTGTACTTAGATTTAAATATAAAATTATGGTTAAATTCTATATATATTATTCTTTATATTTACTTATGAATTTCAACTATAGTCAAGTATATTTATAAATTTTAAATTAGTTTTTATATAAGATAAAGGTTATTTTCAAAGAAATTCAAAACATCATAAAAAGCTTTGGGATGTCGACATGCCTATGGGTACCATGTCGACATGGTGACAGTTTGATTCAAAAATTCAAATTTCAAAAGAAGTGTCTATTCGCCATAACTCTTCATGAATGGACATGGCTGTTGTTCTTCTATAAATAGGGGTCAGTTTCAATGAATTTTTAATCACTTTTTTCTGGTTTTCACTCCTCTTCCTCTTCCTCTTTTCTTAATACATATTCTTATCATTACTCTGCCGAAATCAACATTGAATCATACTCGATTACCTCTAGTTTGATTCTCTATCACTATCTCTATAAGATTCTCAGTGCTATTCAGAGTTATAGACTTCTTTGTAATCTATTAAGCGAGAAAAGGTGTGATTGTAGCCTTGGAAATCAGTCAAAAGGGAAAAGGTGTGATTGTAGCCTTGGTAAATCAATTGGGTAAACTTGTGGCCTGGAAATCAAGTATCTCTACCCAGAGGATCGAAATTCTGGAGGGTATACCTCGTAGCCTTGAAACCGAGGGTGTAATTGTACGATTGCTTTTGAAAGGAAATCTGTACTTGTGTTGTGAGACTGGATGTAGGGTAACTCCGAACCAGTATAAAATCCGGTGTGTTCTTTCCTTTACTTCTTTTATTTTATTTCTGCATCTTTGATTGTTTCTGTGATCATATCTGTGTCTGTATATTGCATATTGTTGTGTCTAATTAACATAAATTAAAAAGATTTAGTAATTCTTTATTAACACTATTCACCCCCCTCTAGTGTTAATCTTAGCCTTAAGATCCGTAATCCGCATTTCTCACAATTGGTATCAGAGCAAGGTTTTCAAAGTTTTCATAATCTGAATTTTGAAAAAAGTTTTTAAAATGGCTATTTTGGGGATTTTATTAACACTATTTTCATATGAATATGTCACAGAATCATCATGAAATTTTTGTTTAAAACTATATTTAGTTATTTTGAAAAGTCACTTGATTCTTTAAAAGGTTATTTTGTTTTGCAGGAGAAGAATTATGTCTAATGACTGTTGGTTAAAAGATATCAGATAATCATTTATCGATCAAGAAGAACAAGTGGATATATATTGGAAATTGACAAAGAAATGGGTACCAGATCAATACAAAACTTTTGGTTCTCATCTACAACTTGATTTGATACAGTACTTTTCTCCATCTGATTCGCAATGCCACTGGTTTCGTGTGAATCCGTCAAGAAATGACCAAGTTATGGTCAAATGAAGTTTTGGTGAACAAAGAGAAAAAGAAGGCAAAACTGTCAAAGGTATTCTTCAAATTGCATCCAGAGATTTGAGTATTTTGTTCCAACTCCTTTTCAAGATTGTAGTTCATGTTCTCGTGGTTGTTTTTATGGATGGATCATCAAATTCCAATCAGAATTGAGTGAAATATGACAGTTTGAAGTTGGCTATCCAAAACTGAAAAACTGTGTACGGGATCTTTTATATTTCTTTTACTGTTCGGCCTGTTGCATCACAATACCGTCCAAATTCGACACCAAACTATTTCTAGATTCTAGCCCTTGCCTTCCTCTTCGATTTTCCGCTGGTTTCATCCAATTCCGTTAAGAAACGAAGGAGATATGCCCTCTAGAAGCTTGATAGTATATAGAAAAACGGGAAGAAAAAGAAGAAGAGCAATTAAAATGAAAAGTGGCGATCGTTGGACCTATTTATAGTGGTTGAAGTGTTCATTCATTAAAAATTCAAATTCAAAATTTTGGCGCCAAGTTGGTCGATCTACTAAATCATCTATATCTTTCTCATACGGTCTCCAAATTCAGCAAATGAATATACTACGATGATCAGAAAAACAAGCCCGTCGCAATAGAGCAGATCTCGTCATCAAATTCTAAAAAATATAAATGTGTGACTCACGACAATGGAAGAACAATAAATTTAGAAATATGTAGTGCAAAAATTGGTACGCTTTACTATTATTTCATCTTTATTGTTGCATTTAGGAATATATATATATGTATGCATTTAGTTAGGTATAGAAATTTATCTCTTTTATAAGTTTTGATTTATTGGTCCATATATCAACACACCATAATATAAATATCGATGTACAAGTCTAATTTTTTTTTAAGCCTTTTAAAATGTGTTTTCTTTCAAACAAAATCTACAACTAATTTATTACAACTATACTAAGTAGAAAAGCATACCTTCATTCATGATTTCAACTTTTCTAATGTTATTTTTACTTCTCATACTCTATTTCTTTTAAGATACTAATTTTATATCTTTAAAAAATTAATAGAATGAACTTAGAATGTTAGAACAAGGTTCAATTTATATGTTTCTTCAGTTAATAAGATTGCACCACATCACATGACCGAAATTTTAGATAGCATTTCTAAAATGCTTATTTTCTTCTGTAATATTTTGTGAGTACTGCAAATTCATTTTTATAGCATTTCTATGCTTTGTAACGCTGTAGAGTTTCAGAAACTTTACACAGCATTTGGTAAAAGCTACAGTTTTAGTTTTATAAAGTTTCGAATATATTTTATTGCAAAAACTTTTTATAACATTCTGTAAATGCTGTCTTTTCTGTTTGAGACTTTAGATTATGTAAAAATAATATTTAAATTAAGTATTTTTCTCTATTCTTTTTAGAAGTTATTTTCTAACTTATATTAAAGATTTTAATTTCATGTTTAAATTTTTTTAGTAATTAATTAAATTTTTTAAAAGTAAGAGGCCTTCATATAACACATGTTTATTTTAGTTTTCCAATCTTTATTATTTTAATTCATTATGATATTTTATAAATTTAAAAGATGTTTAAACATGTTTCTAAATATTTAAACCAATAATACTTTTTTTATTTTTTTTAGAAAGATTTAAATAAGGAGAATATTAATCTTTATAAAAACCATATTTGATCATATATAGTATAAATCCTTATTCCTTAGCATTTGATTTTAATATTAAGTTTGATTACCACCTTTCACAATTATGTTATAGTTTTAATACCACTTATTACCTTCAAACTCTTACTTTACAACTCTTTCAGTCTCATTCATTAGTTTCCTTAACTTAAGTCCAGTAATTAGTGTGTTTTACCTTTGTATAGTTGAAGTATAATAAATAGTTTGATATATGTATGCATACATATATAGACACACACACACACAGATATATATATATATATATATATATATATATATATATATATGCTTGTCAATTAGATATTACTTATTACTCATGTTTATCTTATAATCTGGATGTCACTTACCGTAATATATATATATATATATATATATATATATATATATATATATATATATATCATCACATCATTCTGCATATTATTATTTTTACTTAATTATCAGTTTGTTTCATATTACATATCATTATGCGTCCTATTTCATATCTCATTTTATTACATATTACATCATAAATTACAATGCATATCATAATTATTTGCATCACAATTTGCACTTCATTCTGCATATTATCTCATGCTACATTGCATATGTCATACATTTCATACTGCATTACAAACTACATATTGCATACATGAATACATAACGAGTGTATTTTATTTAGGAGGAGTTTGTAGTATTGTCTTATAATATAGGATTATTAGTTTTTGATTTGTTTGGTATGTTTTGATTGACTTGATTGACTTGATTGACTTGTTTGACTTGATTGATTTGTTTGACTTGTTTGACACGATTGGTTTTGATGAGTGTGTTGAAATATACTTAATAAATAATTTATGTTCTTATATTTTTCTAACTATTATAAGTATTATAATAAATTATTAGTTAGGATAGTTAGTAATTTAGGATTAAGTTTTAGTTTTTAGAAGTAAGTGTTGATTATTTATGATAAGACTATCATTATAATCACATGTCATATAGTATTAGATCAAGGGGAAGTAATATAGTTTGGAGTTAGTTTTTGTTGATGACAAAGGGGAGAAATATAAAATAGGGTAGTTAGGTATAGATTAAGGGGGAGTTGTTACTTTTAGGGGGAGTTATTAGGATAGAAATAATATTTTATAAACAAAGGTTGTCATCATCAAAAAGGGGGAGATTGTTAGTCCGCGAGATGATGGTTTTGATGACAACAACCTTAGAATAGATTATAAATATAAATACTAACATTATAAGTTTAGATATATATGTATATGTAGGATTTAACCATGCATGTACTAAGAATGAAGACTGTACAGTATAAAGATTCAAGATATCAAGATAGAAGACTCACAAGTATCAAGATTATCAAGAGTTCAAGATTTCAAGGATAAGTATTTTTTTATTATTAGGAATTTTTGTTAAAACTCTTAGGAAAGCACTGGCATCTTAAAATCCAATTTATTTGTGGAATGGAATCCACTTCGAGCCCGTTAAAAAGATGGAACCTAAGTAGGATGGAACCTACGAAAATCTAGTGGGACATTGTTTTGTATCCACTAATTTTAATTCAAAAGATTTTACAAAATTATATTGTTTTCAAAATGATTTCAAAACTTTCCTTTTAAAAGATTCAAAACCCTCAATCCTGATTTTAAATAATTTTAGCCTCAAAAATATCTTTATTTTCAAAGTCAAATTACTCTTGATTCTAAACTATCTTTTTTAATAATATATTTAACTTTTAATATTTGTACTTAGATTTAAATATAGAATTATGGTTAAATTCTATATATATTATTCTTTATATTTACTTATGAATTTCAACTATAGTCAAGTATATTTATAAAGTTTAAATTAGTTTTTATATAAGATAAAGGTTATTTTCAAAGAAATTCAAAACATCATAAAAAGCTTTGGGATGTCGACATGCCTATGGGTACCATGTCGACATGGTGACAGTTCGATTCAATAATTCAAATTTCAAAAGAAGTTTCTATTTGCCATAACTCTTCATGAATGGTCATGGATGTTGTTCTTCTATAGATAGGGGTCAGTTTCAACGAATTTTTAATCACTTTTTTCTAGTTTTCACTCCTCTTCTTCTTCCTCTTTTCTTAATACATATTCTTATCATTACTCTGCCGAAATCAACATTGAATCATACTCGATTACTTCTAGTTTGATTCTCTATCACTATCTCTACAAGATTCTCAATGCTATTCAGAGTTATAAACTTCTTTGTAATCTATTAAGCGAGAAAAGGTGTGATTGTAGCCTTGGAAATCAATCAACAGGGAAAATGTGTGATTGTAGCCTTGGTAAATCAATTGGGTAAACTTGTGGCATGTAAATCAAGTATCTCTACCCAGAGGATCAAAATTCTGGAGGGTGTACCTCGTAGCCTTGAAACCGAGGGTGTAATTGTACGATTGCTTTTTAAAGGAAATCCATACTTGTGTTGCGGAACTGGATGTAGGGTAACTCCGAACCAGTATAAAATCCGATGTGTTCTTTCCTTTACTGCTTTTATTTTATTTCTACATCTGCGATTGTTTCTGTGATCATATCTGTATCTGTATATTGCATACTTTTGTGTCTAAATTAGCATAAATTAAAAAGATTTAGTAATTCTTTATTAACACTATTCACCCCTCCTCTGGTGTTAATCTTAGCCTTAAGATCTGTAATCTGCATTTCTCACACATATTGCATTGCTCTCTCTCTGTTAAACTGCTTATTCAAGTCTGCATATATGTGCATACATACATTTGTGTGTGTGTGTATGCATATATTGTTGGATTTGTACCGAGCTTGAGTTGTTTTGAATGTGGTCTGACTTTGGTCACTGCTGCATATATGTATTCCTCCACCTCTCTTGTTGACATGTGCATTACCTTCATACTTTATAGTTGTTGTTGCCACTACTTGTTTCAGTTTGCATATGATTTTGTACATTTGCCTCGAATCTGATTTGGTGCTTTGTTCATTTGAGTCATGTTAACTGTGGGTCTGGTTCGCCTTTGATTCATTTGAGGCTACACTTGTGCATTTGATATTTGTGTCTGCATTGTTTTTATTTGGTTATGTTTTCTTGATGCAGTTTTGGTCGACACTGAATTTTGATGTCTTGCCACTTCGATTCTGCCTGGTCGGCATGTACTGTGTCATTTGTGTCTTTGAGCCTGTGCAGTTTGGTTGTGCTGCACTAAGTTGTAGCTCATCACTTTTGCACTGTATATGTATGATGTGTTATTCATGTTTTCAGTTGTGCATTCGTACTTGTCTGGTTCACATAAATGTATACAAGTGTGCTGTGAGGTTGCTCCCGACCGTTATTGCATTTGTACATTTGGATTTTGGTCGAGGCTTGTTTTAGTTATCTTGACCATTTTCATGAACTTACACATGTGTTGAATCCAGGTTGGAGCTCGGGTTTAACCTTGTGCTGATATTGTGACATTATTTTTATTGCACTTGAGTTGAACCCGACTTTTGATTTGGCTTTGACCTGTGCCCACCTGTCCCTGTAATTTTATCAAGTGTATATTGGTGTGCACGGCCTTGTGGCATGTACAGTGATACACTATGCATGTCACAAGCTGTTCGTGTATGATGAATTCAAATTTAAATGATGACGAACAACCCAAATAACCGAGGCAAATATTATTTTCAAAATCCACATTTTATTTATACTGCAAAAATATTTCCTTTTCAATTTTACTGCGTCGGTATTTATTTTTGCAGATTGCTCAGATGCTGGATTCAATCTGGAATAAAGTTGTAGATACATTACGAGTGAATGAGCGATATGTAGTGAGGTGTATTTGTAAATGATAAATTGTCATATAATCGAATTTGTATTGTATTTGTATATATATAATGAGAGTTCACGTTTGTACTATTCAAAATTGTAATAAATATTTGTTTGAATAAAATATCTGTTTGAATTTAAATATTGTGTTATTTATTTTATTCAACAAATATTTATTTAGCCATGTGAAACATAAAATAGTACATTAACAAATACATTTAAATGAATATATATATATATATATATATGTTTATTATCATCAAACAAAAATCATATACTTGCATATTCAACAATGTTTCCATTTGAACATTACATAAACCAAGTATGGGGTAAATACAAAAGAAAATAACAACTATGCACACATAGAAAACATCACTTATCAAATATTAATATACTGGCATACAATTCAATGTCCAAACAATATAATAGCAAAACGTAGATTTATTCTGCTAAACAAGCGTCAAATACCACTTAATTAGCAGAATGGTGTTTTATTCTTTTGAAAAAAGGTCATTGGGTTTCATATTCAATTAAGGTTATTTAAGTGTAATCGACAAAGGAAATCTCTTAGATAAAATATTCTTTAAAAGAGAGTTTACTTTCAAAACAAAACCGATCTTTTAGAAATAAAGTAGGTTTAAAATTTAAATATTTTATTTAATAATTAAATAACATTTAAAGTCTTTATTTAATAGTAAAGAAACCTTTAATTAATAATTAACTATTAATTAAATAATTAAATATTATTAAATTATTTAATCTTTAAATAAATCATTATCTATTAGTTAATCACAATTAATAATTAAATAATACTTAATTAACACTCAAATAATAATTAAACCTTTATTAAAAATAATTAAGTCTTAGTTAAGTTTTAATTAAATCTTAAATTAATTAGTAATTAATCAAACCCGAATTAATTAATAATTAATTAAATACTTAAATCTTAATTAAATAAAATTAATCAAATACTTAATTAACTCTTACTTAGTTAATAATTAGTTAAAACTTTCTTAATTAAATAATTATAATTAACTTACTTAATTACTAATTACTTAACTTAATTACTAATTACTTAACTTAATTATTAATTAACTACTAATTATCTTTAATAAATAAATAAATAAATAAATTATTAACTCATACTTATTTAAGTAATAAATAATTATCTTTTATACTTAATTAATGATTTGAAATGGTTTTCAAAAACATTAAAAAAACACTTTAAATTTAGAAAACGTTAAGTTTTCCCGAACTGCATCCATAGTGACTATCGCTATGGATACCATAACTTCAAAACTTTTTTTACATCTCAAATGCTCCTTTAAATCTTTTACTTTAACTTGCTTAAAAATTGCATGAGGATTTTGGAAATTAAAAAGTAAAGTTTAAAATTTTAAACTCTTCCAAAAAACAATTAGGTGAACTAAGATTTTGGAAACAAGGATCCCAATGTCACAACAGCCACAAATCAAGTACTAACCTACTTCTTAACATTTCAAATCCACATACAAGAACACAATCTACAAACATAAACTCAAATAAACAAACACATACCATAACATAAACAAAGATCACATTTTTACGACTAGTTTACAAATCGCTCACTAACTATCAAAGGTTGCATCTTTTCAAAGCATAAACCACGCCAACAACTATTACATTTCAATCTAAATACAACAAGCATTTATCAACCACTAAAATGAACAACGTTAAATTTAAAAACTTTTAGTTTTAAAAATGAGATTTTACTCATAATTATGCTTCCAACTTTTATCCAAAGCGATCCGAGATGCTTCCCTTCTCCTCCTTTCCTTGCTAAAAGTCTCGGCCCAAGGTATGGTGCACATGGACAAGGGTGTGGAGCACGACATTGAAAGGTAGAAGGATTTCATATTATCAATGAGTTCACAAAATCAAATCCAAAAATAGATCATGTTCAAATTGATTTTTGGACAAGTTACTCACGGAACTTGGAAAAGTTGTAAAAGGAATTTTTTTTTTGGAAATTCTCTTCCCTATAATTTCAAAAAAAGATTCACTCATTTTGGATAATTTTTTAGGGAGATATGGTCAAAAAAAGAAAGGTTGTTTTCGGACTTGAACATATAGGTCCGAAAATACGCTGCAAAAAAATGACACTTTGACATGGCATGGCTAAGCTCAAAAATTGAAGAAGTGTACAAATGAAAGTTGTAGCCACTGGAATTTGCTACGTTTCAAATAAAGAATTTCTACATTAGGATAAGAGATGAAAAAGGTATGATAAAATAAAGATGAGAAATTTTTTGAAGAAGTGAAGGGTTGTTTATAGGCAAGAGAAAAAGTTAATTACCTAAATGCCCTTGTACTTTACCCTCCACCATCCTTTTGCCACATCACCTTCCCCGCTCTTCCACCATGTAATCTCGCTACCATTTGGTCCGTCTCCCTCCATTTCATGAGAAAACATCCATTTAAATTACATATGTACTAATGTTTAAACATATTTCACGTGATGTGATGTTTACTTTTTACTAAATTTATATTTTAAATCTTATATACTTAAATATATATACTTATCTATATACCAATATATACATACTAAATCTTTTACGAATTTATGTAAATATGTTTACGCTAGAGTTTACAATGATTCGGATAACTTTTAGCCGACGAAAAGTCGAAATTCGGAAAACGAATTCCAGTCACATTTTCGATTTTTCTTCGAACTATATATTTTTGTAAATAAATTTGAAAAACTATTTCAACATCATTATTTATTATTTAATGGATTTTTATTTTGATTATAAAACCTATTATTTGAATATATAAAATTAATTAAATATTCACAAATCAAAGCAGTGAAATTGCGGGTCATTACACAAGCCCTATAAAAAGTTAGACGTTTGACCTATTTATTCAAACGTCTGAGGAACTTTTAATTTTTATTTCCTGAAGCCATTCAGACGTCTAAGAAATCAAGTCAGACGTCTGACCATGAACTAAGAATTTTTTATATATTATAGTCAGGCGTCTGAATCTAAAGGCCGAACATTTGAACTAGACCAAAAATGAACGTATTCTTTTCAGGAATATGTTTAGACGTCTCACCCTAATATTTAGACATCTGTTCATGTTCCTGTTTTATAATGTTTTTAAAGTAAAGAGCCGGACATCCGACCTTTCAGTTCAAACGTCTGAGATGTTCAAATGGTCATATTTTTTAACAGACAACTTTCTGAAAAGAGCATCTTTTGATAAAAGGATACGACCTCTTAAATAATCATTATCCTTCAACAGATCTTTACTCCGTTATAAATAGAAACTAAATTCATTCATTAAATCGTTAAATTCTTACTCTCAAATCTCTATTCTATTTATTGCTCTCAGAATTAAAAAATATTCAAATTATCTATATTTCTTCCTATAACACTGCACGTTGAATTCACAATCATCAAATGATATTATAGGAAGGGTATACTGAATAGCGACTTAAATGTTTGTAAAAGAACACATCAAAGTCAAAATTGGAATTATTTCTTTTATAGTTGAAGTCATGTTAGAGATCTTCAGGCAAATATTGATGTCTTATTCGGTTGTTCAGACAATGTTGTGGATGCATGTTCCTTCAGATCAAGTGAGAGTTGTTTAGCGAAATTCCAAAAGGAGTTTGCGATCGAACGTAAGACGAGGAGTCCGAACCAGTATAAAAATCACTGGTGCAATATTTTATTTATTGCTTTATTTTAGCTTGCTTTTATTACTAGCTTAAATTCTATTTTACCATATTATAGATCATTCCACATATAAGTCATTATACATAGAAACTTGTACACATTGAAGCTCAACAGTATTCTCAAATTGAGAAAATTGTATAATATCATCAATTCAAGATTCTCTGTTTGACCTTAGCTATATTAACCAACAGAAAACTCTTGATTGAGTCGTTCCATGGTTATTCAATAACTATCAATATGCAATCCCTTGATTTTCAAGTAGCCATGAGTAATAAATTGCCCAACATTTGAGGAGCGTTATTTATTCTAATTTTAAAGCATGAATCAAAGTCCACAGTGTGGTGATTCCACGACACTCACTGAAGAGTCAAGAGTTAATTAAACCGTCTAGTTTAGCTAGGTATTCACAAAAGAAAATCTACACGATGTTGGTTAATATTCTTTTTCAATGTTATATTATGCTATATGTATCATAAATATAACTTTTTAAGATATTGGAAATTTCAAATTCAATTAGTATTAGATATTGTAAAACAGCGAATTATGTAAATGTTAGAATATTGTTTATTTAAATCAAATGTGTAGCATTATTTATCTCACATATGGAACACTATTATCACATCGAATGACTACATATTTGATAAAAGATGAAAGCATGTTGAATTTATGCATCGGTTAAGTTAATAAGTGGAATTGGTAATGTAATGTTTACGGAATACGAAGTAACGAATAATTTTTAGTTTACAATAGCGTGTTTTATAAATGCATTATTTTCTAAAAAGAATTATTATACTTTGTAGGCTTGCTATTAAGCAGATTAGTTAAAAAATATTTGTCCCAATATCACTTAAAACAAAATATTACACATAAGTGAAGTTGGATGTTAGCAAGAGTTATAAAATGAAATATTACACATAAAATAAAAATGATGACTTTAATACAACTTAGTACGACTTGGCGATGAATGAGATGCTAATGCTTTTGCGTATATGAACCTGCTGCGTAAGCAATACTGATCATCAAAAAATAATAATTCATGATCCAACACGTTCGCCAGTTAAGAACCTTAAATGTATCCAGCCGAATATGAAGCTGGGCCGTACACTTTACATTCTAGAGAAAGTACAAAACAGGCCCACCATATTGTATCTAATGAAGATGCTTTATCCAGCCACAAGATAGTTTATATATACAAGAAAAAAGTCTAAAGTCTCTGGTCCCTGTTTTTTATGTTTTTATAGGAAAAGTCACTGCAAAATTGAATATGTAAATTTGTCTCTATTTTTAAAAAATAAAAAACATAAGGTGTCGTGCACTTATCTAACAAAAAATGCAAAGTAACTTGCACTTTTCTGTTTTTAAAATCTTTTTCAAAATTTTCAAAACTTGAAAAGCGCAAGTTGTCTTGCATTTTCTATCAGGAAAGCGCAAAATAGTTTTCGCTTTCTGATTTTGAATTTTTTTTTGAAATTTTTGAAAAGCGCAAGGTAACTTGCGCTTGCGCTTTCTATTAGAAAAGTGCAAGCTAGTTCGTTTTCTGATTTTTCTAAAATTTTGAAATTTTTAAAAAACGCAGGTTAATTTGCATTTTTTGATTTAGAAAAAGCAGAAACCTAATTTACAAATTTATTTCTACATGAACTTTTCTTATAACAACATTAGAAATAGGCACCTCGGACGCAAAGCCTTTTATATATAACCGAGTAGTTGGATTTTCTTAACGAATTCCGACCGATGTGGGACATTATTGCCCTGCATTTTATAAACCACTGAATTGACAGAGCAATGATAGTTTCTTTTCTATTTTTCTGCTTATAGGCCGATAATACTACACATTATAGCATCTTCCCTACAGTTGCAAATTAGAAAATGTAATATAACTTAAAGTCGTACTTTGGTTTAGAGAACATAATTGTATTGTAAGTTTGTTGGAAAAAGGTCTGAACTCCAGACTAGAGGTATACGTAGTTCGGTTTGATGCGGTTTGAAGCCCAAACCGCTTCCGTACCGCATCAAATGGTTAATCAAAAAAACATACCGTTATATTCTTTTAAACGGTTCGGTTTGATTTAATGTAATATGGTCTCGTTTAAACTCGTATTAAATATGAAATAAGAGAATTACTTTCATTAACAATCAATTTACAAAGGCAGCTGTTTGAAACTTTTATATTTAAAGATTAAAACACGTAATGTTATATTGAAATGAAATACTATTCCTTAATTGTATGAATATTTTAGTTTCACATTTAGCTACAAGTGAGATTTTTTTATAGTAGATTAACCAATCATCAAGGTTAATCAAGCATAATCATTAAGTAATGACCACGGTAAGATTATAATTAGTGTTTATGCAAAAAAATGAGATGAAAAATATTATACTAAAACCATAACTTCTGACTTTATGACAACGATTATTATTAATATAAACTGAAAATAGATTATTCATCGCTAGAATATAAATGAGATCGGAGTCGCTTATATTTTTTTATCATATCATAGGATTATTGTTGTAAATATTCGATCCGACTTTATATGGTAGGTTTAATTATCCAAATCGACCCCAAACTGTATCGATGTTGGTCGGTCTGATTTGATGCATTTGCTTTGGTTAGAAGATTATGTGGGGTTCCATACTTTTTTTACGGTCCGATGCAGGTGGATTAAGTATAGCGGTGTGGTTTATGTCCACCCCTATTTAAACGCTTGTTGAACAAACGTCGGAGATTTAAAAGTATAACGCCTCATTATTAGGACAACAAACAATCAAAATTTAGACGGTTTGTTCAGTAGACATCCAGGTAACCAACGTTATGAGTCAATTGAACAGGCGTCCAGGTTTCTTCTGTTGGTATATTTGAAGAGTTACATTTTCTAATCCCTCGAAGTGTAATAATTGATTTTCAAACTGTTGGAGAAGCGCATATATTTATAGTCTACTACATAGAAGTAATTATTACATATTATAATTACTCAATGTACTTCTGTACTTAAAAATCGTAAATTATACAACATATTAATACTTGAAAATTGCGAAATCATACTATCATTGATATTATTTAATATACTTTCATAAATACGTTTATTCTATTATTATTCAGTCGTATCATTGAAACTTTCGAATGTGATGATCACGGTTAGATCGTGATAACCATACCATGATGTACACCCACAAAATGATTATAGCTACTTTGTAATAGCCAACAACACATATGATAATGAACCTCAACTTTGGCGGAAAATCAAAATAGGACACGACAAATATTCTAGACCAGTCAAAACCAATTCAATGGTCAAAACAGAAGTGCATTATTGTAGTTTTTATTTATTATAAAAATGCACCGAATCTAGACATTATATTTGAACTAAAGACAAAAGAAAATAACACCAATTCAATGGTTAAATACTATATCGTCCCAATATCACTTAAAACGGTTCAAAAATAGACCTTCATAAGCCAAGCCGGCCAATTAGCAGGGTTACGAAAAGAAACAGTAGACATAAAATCAAAACAACAAACTCTGAAATTCTGAATACAAATCACTAAAGCTTCATCTCTTCACTCCTGACCCTTGGACGTTCAAAAATTCTGGCCAACTCATCGCAGGAACCACTCCAACCCTTATCTCCGCCACCGAAATCCGCGCTCTGGTCAAACGAGTTCATCATCGTACATTCGTTTACCCGGTAAACCATACCCGAATTCCCAGTTTGCTGACGTGGCAGCAGACCTGAACTGTGCAGAGGCGCGCCTGCGTCGATCACGGCATCCCACAGCTTTCCCTTTTCCGGCAGCCTTGACTTCACAACCCTCTTCTCAAGTCTCGAATAATCATGACTATTGTAACTGTTATTATGAACAGTTTGAATGTTATTGGTCTGGAGGATAGTAAAGTTGCGGCGTAAGAGCTGAATTTGACGCCCGGCTTCGTCTCTTTGCTTTGTGGTTTCTGCTATGGCCTTGATCAAATTTCGGATGCACTCCTCTCTTTCCTCTATCAGTTTCTTTGCTTTTATTTGCATCTTCAGTAGCATCTTCTCTGTCTTTGCTATCTTCCCTTTCATTTCTTCTATTTTGTTTGCCTGTTACAGTATTGTTTTATGGGTTTTGATATCGACGTTAAAGGAAAATAAAAATAAACATATATGTACAACAACATAGAAAAGAAGTGAGTATACGATGCTTACTTCACTGCTGTAATCTTGAAGCAAAGCAAGAGGTTTCGACACCTTGGTTTCTTCTGAAGTGTATAGAGGATTCAACATTACTATCTTTTCTGTAGAAACAAACCAATGTACTGTAATTATATATGCATTTGCGGAGACTATCCATGAACCTCTTGTTTTTTATATATGGAAATTACGTAAGCATTTTTTATAAATGGGAATATATTAACTTGCCTTTGTTAATTATCAGATTTTTGTATATTAATTATATATTCAGGTTTAAATTATTTCCATATAAAAAATTTAATTTCGGAAAGAAATTTATTGTTAGTTGAAGGATGTTATCTTTTCCAAAACGCGTATCAATGCTTAACTATCAGATTTGGCATCTTTTTAAAAAGGCCATTCATTGACCTATAATCACTTAAAATGCACCTAAAAATATAAAAAAATTAACATACATCAAAAACTACTTTACATACACTAATTATGATACAAATTTATCTCTGTTTTCGTCCTCGGTAACTTCCTCTTTTAAAACTTAAAATTCATTTACACAAATCTAGAACCTAGTACCATTAATTAAGTTGAAATTCAACAATACGTATTTTAATTTTAGAGCAAACACTGCGACTTCTTTTATTTTTAATTTGTATATTTCAACAAAATCAACTCTAATTTAAGAAGAAAAGTTAAATATTTAGAATTAAATGGTTGTGAAAATTGTCTTATCTGATATTTAGATTTTATGATAAAAAATCATTAACTTCTTCATCGGTATTTATAAACTTGATCAAATATCACTAATTGTAACATTTTAATTTTATTGGGAAAAATGCTAAATGCGGTTAAGAAGACGGGTAATCCAGGAATAGGTTTTCTTAACAAAATAATGGTGTATTTTAAGCAGTTTTTGTTGTTTGAATAGAATTAGCCTTTTGAAATTTATGCGATTCTTTCATGTATCACCAACTGAAGCTATATCTATTGAGAATTCAAACAACTCCTCCCTTGCCATAGTAAAAATGGAAAGAAAAAAAATATTTTACCTTTTTTCATATTCTACTCAAAATCATGTCCTCCTCTATTTCTAATATATCCCAAATCATAATTTCTTTTGATTCTATTTCTAAATCGATTTATTTTTCCCAATTTTCATTGTTAGATGATGAGAATTTGATTTACTATATTTTATTAGATTAATTACGATTTTAGTCTTTAAGTAGTGAAGAGTAAAATAATTAAAACATATTATCTACTACCTTTGTATATAAGGATATTTTTTGTCTTTAATTTCTTTTACAAAAAGTCTAATGTACGTAAAGCAAATTTTGGTGCACTAATAGAATCAACCAACAATCAATTTATGTATACTTTTCTTAGAAGGTAAATACAAATCACCCAACCATTTGACTTGTGCGTCCAATTATTTATTTTATACGCATAAATTTTATTCATAGACCTAAAAAGAAAAACTAATTCAACTTTAGGCTTCGTTTGAAACTAATTACAAAAATAGACCTTTTTTCCTTTTATATTAAGATTTTATACTTAAGCAATTTGAATTTTGTTAGAGAGCCGTATATTATCACAAAGCAATTGGTGATGTGAAGGAAAGTTTCTTAGTATTTATGCATAATTTATATTATAAATTGTCCGATGTGGGACTAATCTCAACACGCCTCCACACGTGTGCCGCATCATCGGCCAAACACGTGGACATTCGTTGAGGGTGACGTGTGACACAATTAAACTCGTTCTGATACCATGTTAGAGAACTATATAATATCACAAAACCAATTGGTTTTGTGATAATATGTGGTTCTCTAACAAATTTGCATAAACACAGTTATTTTGTATTTGCACAATTTCAAATCGCGCAAGTACAAAATGATTTTTTTTTTCTTGTGCACTTTAAAATTACATAAATATAAATCTTGACGTTGAGAAAATCTAACCTATCTTGCAATAAGTTTTGAAATAGACCTAAACTTGAAATAATCTTGGTCGTAGTGGAAATTTTGTCCTGTTTATAACTGAAAAAATATTATACTTACAAGTGTTTCAAAATCCGCTATGCATGTGAAAAAAGTTGGTAAAAAGAGTACTTATATATATATATATATATATATATATATATATATTTTTTTGAAGAGAAGTAAACAGGGCCCGGCCCAACAAAACAAAAAAAAACCGGGTACAAAACACAACCCTACCACAACCAAACACATAACAAACACCTCTAACCCTAAACAGCCGACAACGAAACACAACTAAAAAGAAGAAGCGAAAATGGCGGAGGCGATTTTAGAGAATCGAGAGAATCCCCTCTCCTTTCTTAACTCCGCTAGTTTCCCCACGCTCCTAATACGATAAGTCTTCATTCATGTCACCTCTCATGCCTCTATAACCATTACAGTTACTCGAAAAGCTCAAGTAGCTGGAGCTGTTGAATCTGTTGGTATTTAGATAAGTAATGTTAGATCTAGCGTCACTGCGACCTAGATCTGACATTCTCTTCTCACAATCGTCATTATTAGCTCGATCAAAATTAGGGTTTGAAGTACTAACATCTGGAACTTGATTGAGATACGAATCGTTGTTCTTAGCCATGTCAACTTGCTTATTGACAGTAGTAGCAACTAAATCTCGATGCTTGCAGAATTTAGACTCTGGATGCAAGTTGTTATTGTGCTCAGGTTGAAAGCTTTTTGAACGCATCAAGTATACTTCAATATGCTTGCTACCTGCTTCAGAACACCATTCATCAGCAAGGGAAGCAAATTTGGTTTGGTTTTTACACAATTTTTTTGATTTCTGCAGAATAATCTTGCTGTCAGATAATATAGTTAGCCAAACTTGCTCTTTATTCCTGCTGCTTTTGTTGTGCACACGTAAATTTCTCTCTTTCCACAAGTTGAACACTGCCGTAGTTAGTAAGATGTGAGAAAAATCAGTCTCTTTGGATTTAGATCTGAAGTTGTTGTTAATAAGCTTTATAATATTCAAAAGATCCATATGCCTGTTGTCTTCAATATTCAGAGTAGCTTTAATACGGTTCCAAATGTAATAAGAGTAGCTGCATTCAAAAAATATGTGATTAGAATCTTCATTACATATATTGCATAGGGAGCAGAGTGAATTCAAATTATTTCCCCATTTGTTTAATCTATCCCAAGTTGGCAATCTGTTCTTAACAGAAAATACGTACAGAATGCCATCTTTGGACAATTCACTCTGTTCCATATACAATAGTACCAGTCTTCGGTTGGGTATTTGCTTCTAATAAAATTCCAAGTATTTTTAAAGGAAAACTTCCCTCTGCTGGTAGCTGTCCATTCCCAGTAGTCATTTTCTGCAAAGGTATCAAGTTGAATTTTGCAAATCTCTTCTTTGTGTGGATTAGTAATAGGGTGGATTTGTGGTTGCCAATTATTATTAATAATAATATCAGAGACTTTATTATTTGAACCACCACAAATAACAAGGCTATTCCACCCTACTCTATTAATAAAGGCCTCATTTTTAAACCAAGGATCAAACCATAAACTAGTATCTTTGCCATTTCTAAATTTTCTTTCAATCATTGTTTTACCTATATCTCTACTATTTAAAATATGTTTCCAAGTGTTTGAATGATTACTATTATAAGTAGCAGTCCAGAAATTATTATGTTTCAAATATTTTGATCTCATCCATCTGGCCCACAAAGAATCAGAATTTAAGAATCTCCAAAATAATTTTAAATGACAGGTTGTACAAAGATCCTTAATATTTCTAATGCCAAGACCCCCCTCATTTTTTGGCCTGCAAACATTATCCCAACTGATTTTGTGATATTTACCTTTCCATAAAAATTCAGAGCATCTACTTTCCAATTTTTTAATAGTAGCAGCTGGGATTTGAAAAGATTGAATCCAGTAAAGAATTATAGCATAAATGACAGTCTTTATAAGTTCAAGTCTACCAGCAATCGATAATAACTTACATGACCAGGTCTCCATTCTATTCTGAATTTTATCTATAAGGATAGAGCAGTCAGAGTCTTTAATCATATTTGTAGAAAGAGGCAGACCTAAATATTTGATAGGAAGAAATCCCTCTTCTATTTGTAAAACCTTTAGAAAATCTGTTTTAAACTTACAAGATTTACTGAAATATGCTTTACATTTATTCACATTAAGTTGTAGGCCAGCATAATTTTTTAAGTTATCAAAAACAGATTTGATTGAGTCTGCATTATCTTTATTGGCTTTGACAAACACCATAAGATCATCAGCATATATCAAATGACTAATACTTGGTTGAATTCTGTTAATAGGCTGAACAGCACCTTTAATACTCTCTATTTCCATAAGAATAGAAAAATATTCCATCACAATAGCAAAAAGATAAGGAGATAGGGGGTCTCCCTATCTCAGCCCCCTATTAGATTTAATAAACCCTTCAGCTTTACCTTGAATCAGGATTGAAAATGAAGGAGTATTTATGCATTCAAACACCAGATCACAAAACTTTATAGGAAAACCCATACATTTCATGATATGATGAATAAAATGTCTATTTAGCTTATCATATGCTTTCTGTAAGTCAATTTTAATACATACATTATCACCCTGTTTAGTGTTGAATTTCCTAACCATCTCATGAGCTAATAGAGAGTTTTCATAAATGAGCCTACCAGGAACAAAAGCACTCTGATTTTCTGACACCAGAAAAGGCAAGAACACTTTTATTCTGTTACTAAGGACACTAGCAATAATCTTATAGATAAAGTTACAACAAGAAATTGGCCTATAATCACCAATTCCAGTGGGATTATTATTTTTTGGAATTAGGGTTATAAAAGTATGGTTTAAACTTTTCAGAATTTTACCATTCTCCATAAACTCTGAAACAACATCCAACACATAATGTTTTATATAATCCCAATTATTTTTATAAAATTTTGCATTAAAGCCATCAGGACCCGGGCTTTTGTTATCTCCAGCATTAAAAACAATAAATTTAATTTCATCAAGGCTCACTGGAGCTAACAGGATTTCAGATGCATTATGATTTAAAATGTTTTTACAAGTTATAAAAGGAAAATTCTTTTTATAATTTGCAGAAAAATACAAATCCTTATAGAAATTTATAGCATTCTCTGAAACTGTTTCATGAGCATTAGTTAAATTTCCCTCTTTATCAATAATGCAACCTATGTTATTTAAGTGCTTTCTATTACTCATTTTAGCATAAAAAAATTTGGTGCAGTCATCTCCTAAAGTGAGCCAATCAACCTTAGCCTTTTGTCTAGCATTGACAGACTCTTTGTACATTTCATTAGACAGCTCCTTCTGATTAAGAAAATTTTTATTAATATCATTGATATTATCAGGATTGTTATCAGCATTCATCTGAAGAAGCTTACCCTCTTTTTTCAAACTGACTATTTTATTTTTATTTAAGTGGTTGTTCTTATTCCAGTATTTAAGGTTATGCTTGGTGAATTTCAGAAAACTATAAAACTGATATTGTTTAGAACCACTGCAAGAGAACTTATAGCAGTTTTCCATTAAGGGTTTATAGTCTTCTTCCATCACCCAGCTATTTTTGAAACGAAATGGAGGAGCTTTATTATTGTAATCATTATTCATAATAAAAAGATTAACCAAAAGAGGAGTATGGTCACTTAAATTTTGCTCCAAAGTGGAACAGATATTATTTGGAAATTTTTTTGAAAACTCTTTATTATAGAGAATCCTATCTAATTTACAGTGAATATTTTTGGCTAACCCTGACTTCCAAGTATATTTATTACCACTGATAACTGGTTCAATAAGGCCAGATTCTATTAAGAATTTGTTGACTCTATCTAATCTATTTTGAGGGATTTTAATCCCCCCATATTTTTCATAAGCATGAAAAACAGTATTAAAATCACCTAGTAAAATCCATGGGGAATCATAAATTGAATTTAAAGCTTTAAGTTTTTGCCACAAAACATTCCTTTCTAGTTCAAAATTACTACCATAAATACTAGTAACTTGCAAAGTAAAACCACCAATGTTTTCAAAACTACAATCAATAAATTGGCTGTCCTTGTTTATATTAATATTAGTCCAGATATTAGAATCTCAAATAACAATGATTCTACCTTTACAGCCACAATCATTGTTATGTATTGCTTTCCAATTTCTGGACAGCTTAAGACCAAATCTTTCAAAATTCTCATCATTCATTTTATTTTCAATTAAAGCCACAATAGATGGTTTATAGACATTAATCATAGAGAGAATATCAGACTGTTTAGTTGGGGTATTCATCCCCCTAACATTCCAAGCAAATATAGACATATTTATATGCAATATAATAAAAAAATGAATATTAAATAGTACCTGATACACTGTTGCCCTTACCCTTTTTCTTTTTCTCCGAGCTTTTAGCTTTTAGTCTTGTTGTCATTTCATTCCAATCAGGATTAATTGAGATGTATTTCTGCCCAAAAGCTTTCTTCTTTTTATTAGTATTTTTGTATTTGCCAATAGCTTTAGTCTTTGGAATATGCAGTTCTGAGATGTCAAATTGCTTTTCAGGATCCTCCATTGTATTATCTGATGTTGAAGCAATATAGTCTTCTGGAATTTGGATGAGAGAGATGTCAAACTCCTCAGCATTGCGAGGCAAGGTTGAGTGGATGCCATCATTGTCCTCAACCATTGCAGCATTATCTGATGGAGGTTCATTCTCCATGTTGTAATCTGGACTTTGGTTGGAATTCAAAGGCAGCATGATATTTGATTCTGTAGCATGATTATTTGTAAATAAACATAACTCTGAAATGGGGGGGGGATTTCAGAGTTAAAGACCTCTTCATTATTAATTCCCTCCTTTGAACTGCTTTGTGAAACCTCTTTTAATCTTTCTTGTAAACTTTCTGGATGATGAACTACCGAAGCAAGGATCTAATCATCTTGGTCAGTGAGCGAATGTGATAAAGTTTCTTGATTGAAGATGATACCTTTCTGGTTGATTCGATCATTATTCTTTTGATTTCTTGATTCTTTTATTGTCTTCTCAGTAAGGAGCGACTCTTGAACAATGGTATCTGTAACATTTTCTTGATCAGTGGCTATTTCTTTGTTTTGATTATGAGTTTTGAGTATCCATCTTTGTTCTGCGACACATTGCTCTCTAATGTGTCCAAAACATTTACAGATACTACACTTCGGTGGAACCCATTCATATTCAATCTTTTGAGTAATGTTTTCTCCATTGTATAAAGTGAGATTTATTTCTTGAGGTAGTTCGTCATTTGCAGATACCTCCACCAGAAGACGAGCATAATTCAATCTTGTTTTCAAGGTTGTAGCTGCATCCATTTTTATGGGTTTTCCAATAATGCTGGCCATTACACTGAACGCTTCTCGATCCCATAATTTGAGATTCACATTGGGTAATTTTACCCATATCGGCATTGTACTGAGGAGGTCCCTGTCCATTTTCAGAGAATCGGACCATCTCCTCATTATGATGAGCTTTCCATTATAGAAGTATGGGCCATTCTGAATGATAGAATTGCAATCTTGAACTTCTTTGAATTTGACAATAAAAAAGCCATTTTCCCTGGTAAAGATTTCGAATTCTCCCACAGGTTTCCATACACGTTGTATGTAAGCTTTGAAAAAGTTATAATATGGTTTGGTACCAACAACATATACCAAAATCGAATTGCTCCAGCATTCGATAGCTCTTTTACATACAGACTCTTTTATCAAACCATATTTCTTATTATTGATCTTGATGGGAGAGATAGTTTCAAGATTGCATTCATCATCATTGGGTTCAGTTGATTGCTCAGAAACGATTTCAGCCCAAGATTTTTTTCCCTGTGTTTTGTTCAGAGAAAAATTAATGGGTTTCTGCAGTTGATACGATTGGTTTCTCATACTTGGAGGAGCAGCAGTCGAATACTGATCGTCTGTCTTCTTCTTCTCAGAAAAGAGACCTTTCGAGATTCTTTGTTGCACAGGATTAATGGGTTGACGTTTCTTTTGCGATCTTGATTGAACTAGTTGAAACCCATCATTGTCTATGATGATTCCTTTGCTAGAATCTCTGATGTGAGAGTCAGGTGGTCTGTTTCTATGGCTAGGAGAAGAAAGATGGGAAAGATTACTGTGAGGAGAGATAATTTCCCCCATGGCTAGATGATGAAAAATACTAAAGAAATTTCATATAACACAACCATCCTTACTTATATATATATAAACGTAAGATTTTGAATAAAATTTTAGTGCCCGATACAGATTACATTATCTTAGTCACTATAATTAGGCTGGTCAAAGTTCATCCAGTTGACCCAATTGGTCTGCTCAGGATTTATATTCGTAGAGTTAGACCATTTAGCTCCACGGGTAATTGGATTAACCCATTTGCTAAATGGGTATACACAAATCTAACTCATTTAACCCACTCAAACCACTTCCAGAACTAATAATTTTTCAATTATATTAACATAGTACAAATTTCAGCTATATTAAAATGTAAAAGTATGACTACTAAATATCTACTTCTCCATTAAAATATTGTAAACATTTTCTACATATTGATTTTCAAATCGAGAGGTAGCCCTTCGGGGGTTCCTATGTCATTGGCTTGTTCGTCTTATCTTAGAACTTATTCTGCTAGTACAAGCGCATAACGGTAAAAAAACCGATCGGTTGACGTTAAATTTCAAAATATGATATATTCTATGCGATTTCAATTAAACATGTAGTAATAATATGCTAAAAAAAATACTATATTATCAAAAAAAAAAAAAAAATATGAAAGAAAATTTCCTGTGGAAAACATATTAGCGGCAAGAAAATAACAAGGTATGTTATTTTAGTTTGAAAATTAACCAGGAAAAAAGATAAAGGTTTAATAAAAAGAACAACCGCACAACATCCACTATTACACACCTTTTTTACACTTTTAAATGAAAGAGAAAATAAAAATAACAATTTTGTGCATATATGAGATAGACTTAAAACCTCTCGTATAGTTTACTTTGGTAGCGTTTTATGCATGCCATCTTTGAACATTTTTGACGTTCATTCCTACAGCTATATGGATGCATATGAGCTTAGTACAAAAATCATAAACATGTAATTTATCCATTAATGAAGATAATTTACCAAAAACGTTGGCTTGTGTTCATAATATCTTACTATATAATACATGACATCTATGCTGCTAAGACATTAATATAAAGTATAAACATTAAAATCTGGCATTAGACTTTCTATGAGCTTAGAATTCACATACGTTTTTAGTTTGTATGTGTGGGTTTAAATTACGGCAATTTCATTAAATTGCGGTAATTTCATCAGCCATGTTTAATTTATAGAAATATGACAAATTTTCAAAAGAGACTGCTTTTCAAAACTATTTGCATGAATATGCTAGATTGAAAACTATTTGCAGTTACAGACTACATTTTTCCAGCTCAGCGATGAGCTGACCATTTTTTTAAAATATAATACAGGGCGCATTTAGAAATGCGTCCCTTTTAATTTACACTGGCGCATGTGCCAAATGCGCAAATGTAAATTTTTCTGCCTGAAACAAAATAGAAACCAGAGGCCATTCATTTGTTTTCTACCCAAAACAAAACATGTTCCAGCTACAAAATCAAATTCCATACATTTCTTCCATTCAGCTTAAAAATTCATCAAAATCTACTCAAAATCTCAAAATATACAAGGATTACTAGTCGGATTACTTCTATCAGCTATTTGACATCAATTTGAAGGCAAAATTCTAGCTTAAACTCAAACCCTAGCTCAAATTTTGGTTATTTTCATATTCTACTTTTCACACATCCATCCTCTCATTTTTATGCTTTATTATGTCATTAATATTTGTGTAGCAATTGATTGTTCTAAAATTAATAATGTTTTCCTTTTTAGAAGTATGTTGGATTTCATCCCAATTATTTGCTACTTTGATGAAAATTTGACTATGAAAGAAAACAATACATCAGTATATGTTGGTGGTAAACAAAAAGGTTCAAAGATTAATTTTTTTCCTTCTATCATGAACTAAAAGAAACGGTGTACAGGGTTACAAAAATTAATTCACAAGAGTATGATGTAAAACTAGTAAGCAAGTGGGTAACATATTTTGTATCTTTTGCTATCGACGTAAATGATATGAAGATGCCAATGCTATATTTTCCGTTAATATGAAAGTGATCGAATTATTTGTAATAAAAGAAGAGTTGAGACATTTTGAAGAGGCAATTACTAATTTGAACCAACATTCTACTCAAATTCTTAGTACTATTCCGAGCTATCCTTATCAGAGCAACCAAGTCCAGTATTTCCTACTTGTGTGAATACAAAGTAAGTAATTTGTTAATGTATTTACATTTGAGTAGTTAAAATTTATAGTATTTTAATCTCATACTCTTTTTTTCATATTTCTAGCGTGCATTCGGGTGGATCAAGCTCTAGATTGGCAAATGATAAATTTTTACACTCCGTTCCTTCAAATGCTAGAGATGTTAACAATGATGATGGAGGTCGTAGTTCACCGCATATAGATAGTATGCAAATTTCTTCAATGGATAATGATATGTCATGGATGGATAATATGGAACTTAATAATAAAGCTTTAGAGTTTGAAATTAATCATGAGAAAGAAAATGAAAATAATGAAGCATCTTTGGTGGAAGAAGAAGATGATGATGATAACGATGAACATATATGATGCAGCGCGATCTCCAAATTCAGCAAAGGAGTTAAGTCGGTCCAGACCCTTAGGTTGCTCACGACCTAAGGAAGGCGAGTTACGACCTATAGATGATGCCATGCAATATAATGAAGGTGCTGTGCGACCTAATAATGCAATGCAATTTAAAGTACTCCTAGGTCGCGAGCGACCTAACAACACCATTAAGTCGCTCCAGCGACCTAGTGATGAAAGCGAGCTAAAATTAAGGCGCTCCATCCATTCAAGCTACGAACATCACCAAACAACGACCTATGAGTTAGGTCGCGGGAAGATAGGTCGCTCACAAGGCCAAAGCTCAATCTGAAGACGTGTTTTCTTAAGTCGCTCGAGTATTGAGTCGTCTGTATGTTGTATCTTTAGGTCGCATAAGGGGTTGTGTTCTTAAGTCGTTTGTATTTTAGGTCGTAGCTTTTATTGCCGCTGTCATGAGTCGTGTGTGTTGTATATATGTGCAGGTATGTTGTGTGTGTTGGTTTGTTAAGTCGCTAACGACCCTGTTAGGTCGTAAGTCGTGTGTTTTTCTTTTTATAAGCCGCGGACGACCTAAGTTAGGTCGGTGGTACTGTTTAGTTGAACCGTGAGATGTTGTAGCCTATAAATAGGCATTGTGTTGGTCAATTGTAGGGGGTTGATTTTTGAATAACACTCTTGTTTGTTAGCTTTGTGCTTTCATTAAATCGGTAGTTGAGTGTGATCTCCTATCTCCACCTTCGACATTCGAGTGCACTCGAATCTTCGATCGTTGAAGTCAATTCGCGGAATCAAGTGCGCTTGATCAACGCTCGAAGAATTGTAGATCTCTTTTCACGGTATCGTGCGCGATCAACGTGTCAGAGATAGCTAGAATTCGGTATCTTCGGATCAACGAATTTGGGCCTTTCAGTATTTCTCAATCCACCGATTGCTACTTTCACCGTTTCATTCGCTTTCGTAATATCCGCTGCGTCAGTTTGGTATCAAAGCCAGACTTAGCCAATCATAGCTAAGCCGAGTCTTGGAACCAAGGGGTTGAAGTTTGGTGTTCATTGTGTTCATCTTGATGTTGCAACAAGTCTGGAATTTTCGATCCATTTCATTTTTGGATCAAAGTCCAAAAAGTATTTGAAGTGTAGTAGAGCCGTGCATTTCTTTGTTGAAGTTTGAGCCGTGCATTTTTGTTTGAAATTGAAGCCGAGCTAAGTGAAGAGGCCGTGCTTTGTTGAAACCGAGCCGACCTAAGCCTTAGGTCGTTCATCTCGTTCGAGCTAGTTGAGCCGTGGTTTTGTTTTGTTGAAGTTTGTATTTGAGTTTGTTGAAGTATTTGTGAATTTTTTTGAAGAGTATTTGATTCAATCATGCCACCGAGAAGAGCTAACCGTCATCAGAATGTTGAAGCGTTGTATCGAAGGGAAGAAGCCGAACAGATGGAACAACACATTAATGAAAAATTTGATGAAGGTATTGGAAAGCTAGAGAAGTTGATGATTGATATGAATCAAACTCAAAGGAGGAGATCGCCAATCTCGAACCATGGAGGAAACCGAGTTTCGCCATCGGTTACGGAAGCGAGAAGTGTATCACCGAAATCTTTTAGAGAAAGAAGAGAAACATCAATTTCATCAAGGAGAGATCACCATGATTATAGACATGAAGAGGGAAGAACTCCGCGTGAGTTTGAAGAAGAGCCATATAGAGAAGAAGAGAGACATATTAGAAGGGACATGCGTGATCGAAGGGATGTTGATGGTCGAGATCGTTATAGACGTACATTTGATTTTGATGAAGAGGGTGATAGAGCTAGTATTCATTATCGAGATCGAGACCAAGTTCGAAATTCATATCGGGATGTAGAAGAGGATAGACGATGGGAGTCGCGAATGAAGATAGAAATTCCGAAATTCAAAGGAGGGATGGTTGCAGAGGAGTTTCTTGACTGGTTGTCTAATGTTGAAGAAAATTTTGACTTTAAAGAGGTTCCTGAACATAGAAGAGTGAAGTTGGTTGCTACTAGGTTGAGGGGAAGAGCTTTGGCGTGGTGGCAGCAAACTAAACTTACAAGGGAGAGAATGGGAAAGTCAAAGATTGAATCATGAGAAAAGATGAAGAAGATGATGAAAGCTACATTCTTGCCTTACAATTATCAGTCACTCATGTATCAAAGGTTGCAGAATCTGAGGCGAGGGACGAAGACTGTTAATGATTATGCTGATGAATTTTATCAACTGATTGCTCGAAATGACATTATGGAGACAGAGGAACAATTGACTGCTAGGTTTGTTGGAGGGTTGAGAATGCAGATTCAAGACATGGTTAATATGTTTGATCCTAGATCGGTAGCTGAAGCACATCAGAAAGCGTTGGCTTGGGAGAAGCAGGGAAGACATGGAGGTGGTGTGTTTACAAGCTCCAATATTCAGAACAAAGGAGCTAGTGGGAGTTCCAATGTTTCTAAAACTGTCAGTAGACCAGTTGTGAATGAAGTTGCGAAGGCGAAGGTCAACAACAGTTTCAAATGTTATAATTGTCAGGAAGTGGGTCACAAGAGTAATGAATGTCCGAAGCCGAAGAAACGAACTATGATTGCTGAAGTTGGAAGTGAGGATGGTGAAAGTTATTCTAGTACAGTTGAGGAGGATGAACAGGATGTTGCGTCAGGAGATGAAGGATGTAATCTAATGATGAGGAGGTCTTGTTTAATACCGAAGCAGGAAGAAGAGGCTAGTTGGTTGAGGAGTAACATCTTTCAGTCAACGCGCACTATTCTGGGGAAGGTTTGTAAATTTGTGATTGACGCAAGAAGTTGTGACAATATTATTTTTACCGAAGCCGTGAGAAAGTTGAAGCTGAAAACGGAGAAGCATCCAAATCCTTACAAGTTAGCATGGCTAAGAAAAGGAGGAGAGGTGAAGGTGGACAGGCGAGTTCAAGTTCCATTTTCTATTGGGAAGAAGTATAAAGACGAGATCTGGTGTGATGTTGTGGAGATGGATGTTTGTCACTTACTTTTGGGAAGACCATGGCAGTATGATCGAGCAGTGCAACATGACGGTCGGACCAATAGTTACAGCATTATGTTTGAAGGTGTTAAGATCATTTTGGTTCCAAAGAAGAGACAGCAAGGAGAGAGCAAATCAAAGGAAATTGAGGAGCTGAAGACTTTGTTGACTTTGAAGGAATTCATCGAAGAAGTAGAGGAGAGTCCAGAGGTGTTTTTGTTGGTTGGACATGAAGCAACTGAATCCGTTGAAGTTCTAGAGGAAGTAGAACCGATATTGGAAGAATTCAGTGATGTGTTTCCAGAAGAGTTACCAAGAGAGCTACCGCCTTTGAGGGATATTCAACATCAGATTGATCTTGTGCCAGGGTCAATTTTACCTCACAGGCCACATTACAGGATGAGTCCTAAAGAGCATGAAGAACTAAGAAGGCAAGTGGAGGAGTTGTTAGAACAAGGGTGTGTTCAGGAGAGCTCGAGTCCATGTGCTGTGCCAGCCTTATTGGTACCGAAGAAGGATGGAACATGGAGAATGTGTACGGACAGTCGGGCTCTAAACAAGATCACTATGAGATACAGATTTCCTATGCCAAGGTTTGATGATTTGATTGAACAGTTGAGTGGAGCTGTTGTGTTTTCGAAGATTGACTTGAAGAGTGGATACCATCAGATTCGTATTAGACCGAGTGATGAGTGGAAGACTGCTTTTAAAACGAGGGAAGGTTTATACGAATGGCTGGTTATGCCGTTTGGCTTGTCAAATGCTCCGAGTAATTTTATGAGGGCGATGAACCAGATTTTCAGACCATTCATTGGGAAGTTTATAGTAGTTTACTTTGATGATATTCTAATTTATAGTGGGAGTACGGAAGAACACATCCAGCATTTGAGGGAAGCATTGTTGATTCTATGACAGGAACAGTTCTATGCAGCAGCAAAGAAATGTGTGTTTATGACGATCAGTGTTTTATTTCTGGGGTATGTTCTGTCAAAGGAAGGAATTCAAGTAGATGAAAGTAAGGTGGAAGTTGTTAGGAGTTGGCCACAGCCAAAGACAATTACTGAAGTGAGAAGTTTTCATGGATTGGTATCTTTCTATCGAAGATTCATTCCACATTTTAGCAGTGTAATGGCACCAGTGACCGATTGCATGAAAGGGAAGAAGTTTACGTGGACAGAGGAAGCATGGGTTGCTTTTAAAAAGATCAAGTCACTATTGACGACAACACCAATTCTGGTACTGCCGAATTTTCAGTTGCTGTTTGAGCTGCATACTGATGCTTCGAAGGTTGAAATTGGTGGAGTACTGAGTCAGAATAGAAGACCAGTTGCTTATTTCAGTGAAAAATTATCTGGAACCAAGATGAGATATAGTACATATGATGTAGAGTTTTACGCGATTGTTCAAGCTGTAAAGCACTGGCGACATTACTTGTTTAAGAAAGAGTTTGTTCTTTACACTGATCATGAGGCGTTGAAACATCTACAAGGGCATGATAAGATTTCAGCAAGGCATGCATCGTGGATTGCCTATTTGCAGAAGTTTACTTTTGTGGTAAAGCACAAATCCGGGGTGACGAATCGTGTAGCAGATGCTTTGAGCAGAAGGAATCACTTGTTAACAACGTTGAAGGTTGAAGTGACTGGATTCGAACTATTGCCAGAGTTATTTGAGAAGGATCCTTACTTTGCAAAGTTTGTTGAAAAAGTTAAGGAGGGAAATACTGATGAATTTGTGTTGATTGATGGTTTCTTATTCAAGGAGAATCAATTATGTGTACCGGATTGCAGCTTGAGAATGAAGATTGTTAAAGAATTGCATGAGAAAGGTCATGTCGGACGGGATCGCACATTGTAGTTGATTTATCAGCCTTACTATTGGCCATCAATGAGGAGGGAAGTTGAAAGGTTTGTTCGGAGATGTCATGTTTGTCAAGTTTCGAAAGGAACAACTACAAATGCGGGTTTGTATATGCCTTTACCTGTTCCTACAAAACCATGGATGAACATTAGCATGGATTTCGTGTTAGGTTTGCCAAGGACGCAAAGGGGAAATGACTCTAAATACGTTGTGGTGGATCGTTTCTCGAAAATGGTACATTTTATTGCTTGTAAGAAGATGGTGGATGCTGTTCATGTTGCTCAGTTATATTTCAAAGAGATTTATCGATTTCATGGGTTGCCAGAGTCTATTGTGTCAGATAGAGGTACTAGATTTTTAAGTCATTTTTGGCTAAGTTTGTGGAAGATGGTGGGAACCCAGCTAAATTTCAGTAGTGCTTATCATCCGCAGACAGATGGACAAACCGAGGTTGTGAACAGATCGCTGGGAAATTTAATGCGATGTCTTGTGAAAAACAATTTGAAGAGTTGGGATTTGAAGTTGTGTCAAGCTGAATTTGCACACAATCACGCAGTTAACCGAAGTACAGGTTTCAGTCCATTCCAGATTGTGTATTCGAGCTTACCGAAGGAACCATTGGATTTGACAATAGTGCCATATCAGAAGGGAGTTGTTAAGCGGGCCATTGACTTCGTAAGTGAGTTACAGGAGTGCCACAAAACAGTTCATGAATGGTTGCTTGCGTCAAACGAAAAGTATAAACGACTGGTGGATAAGAAACGGAGAAGTGTGAATTTTGAGGAAGGTGATTTGGTTTATGCAGTATTGACAAAAGATCGTTTTCCGGTGGGAACATACAATAAATTGAAGGCGCGAAAGATTGGTCCTGTAGAAATTTTGAAGAAAGTCAATTAGAATGCATATCAATTGAAATTACCAGATGATGTTCATACTTCATGTAACGACCCGTATTTTACGTGTCGATAGATTGTAGAATTTATAGGTCGTTAGTGTTGATAAGTTGTGTGGAAGTTAACTCGTATGGTGCTTAGGTCGAATTTACGAGTTAAGTTAGTCAACGACTTAGTGCTTAAGTCGTTTGGTAGCCTAGGTCGTTAGGGATTGAGTCGTGACCGACTTAACGTCTTAGGTCATGTGATGATTGAGTCGGTAGGAGCCTAGGTCATGCGAACGAGTCATGGAGGTAGCCGACTTAAGGGGATAGGTCGTTTGGATGTTAGGTCGTTGGGGAGTCTAGTAAGCGACCTAAGAGTTAACGAGTCAGCGACCTACGTGTTAGTGAGTCAGTTGTTGGCGAGTTAAGTATGTCAACGACCTAAGAAAAGTTAGGTCGTTGAACGACTTAAGGGAGTGTTAGGCCGCTGGGCAAGTTGAGTCGCGTGAGCGACTTAGTGTTAGGGATGCTGTGTATTAAGTCAGCAGGACTTGAGTCGTTAGCGACTTATAGATAGCTTGGGCAGGAGTTAGGTCAGCATTGTTGAGTCGTTAGGTCGCTAGCGCGACCTAAAGGAAATAGGTTGAGTCGTGAGTCGGCTATGTTGTTAGGTCGTAGCATGATAGGTCGGCAACGACCTAAGTTAGGTCGGAGGCTTTTGTATTGTGTGTTTGTTAGGTCGTTGGGGACATAGGTCGGCAGGGGTTTGAGTCGGCACTGGTATTAAGTCGTAAGTCGGCATGGTGGTTAAGTCGTCATACGACTTAGGACTTAGGAAATGCGGCAGTGTGTTGAGTCGTGTGACAGTTGGGTCGGCAGTACGTTGAGTCGTTAGGTCGGCCTGTGTTTTAGGTCGCGTCTGGGTTAAGTCGTAAGTCGGCCTTGGTTGTATGTTGTGTTGGTTAGGTCGTAGGTCGTAGGGGCTGATGAGTCGGCAACGACTCATAGTTAGGTCGGGGACGACCTAAGGGGCGACGACCTAAGGGGTTTCCAGCCTATAAATAGAGGGGTTTGGCTCACTTTTTGGCACCGGTTTTTGAAGCGACGAAGTGCTGCCATTTTGAAGACTCGACTACAACATTTCTTCATCTTCTTTTCTCCATTCCAATCAAGTGTTAGCATCCATCCAAGATCGAAGATCGGGATCGAAGATTCAAGTGTCCAAGTTGAAGATCTTCATCCAACAAAGCTAGATTTCATCGTTTTAAGCGAGGTTTCTCCGGATCAAGCTCAAGTCCTTGCTGTCCAGATCTGTAGTTGATTCATTTTAGGTTGTTTTGGTGATTTGGTGAGTGGTAGTTATCTCTCACACGGACCCAAAGGAGTGTAGTGGATTGGTGATATGTTTATGTGTTAAAGTTAGCGTTTTCTCGCATTTTCCTTAAGTCTGCATGTAGATCCATCATATTTGAAGATGTTTATCTATGGAAGTTATTTATCAAGTATTAGAGACAAAACCCATGTTTTAGATTTGATAGATCTATGCTAAAAACCATGATTTCACGTATGTTGGACTTTTGCTCACTTAATTACGAAATTGCCATTATAATTGATATTGCTTAATAGATCTTGTTTGAATGGTTGAATGTTTGAATGTATGTTAGATTTGATTGCTCCAAGTTAGCTTGTAGTTGATTTGGAACAAGATGGTTGAAGATGATTCAAAAGCTAAGTGGAAAGGCTCTTGAATGGTGAAAGCTGCCAATGGCATATGAAGCGGATGTGGAAGCTCATATGGATGGATTCGAGGATGTGGGATCTTGCCATGATGCGAGAAGGCAAAGCATGGTTGAGTTGGGACTTTGCGATGATATGATGAGGCAAGGCTTGTGTTGAGATGGGACGGGTCATGATGACGTTCCAAGTTGAGAGACTTTGCTATGATGTGATGAGGCAAGACATATGTTGTGATGGGACGGGTCACGAAGACGTTCCAAGCACGGGTCATGACGACGTGCAAAGTTATAACTCGGTGATGCGGTCCGGGTTGGGGTGGATAATGGTTAGCTTGAGAGGCGCTTGAGCTAGTATGGAAGTAGTCGTCGAGGAGGATGACTAGGAGGCTAAGATCTCATCGTTGTTGAAGGTTCTAGCATACTCAAAGCAAGGGTACGTTGGAACGGGTCACGATGACGTTCCAGGCACGGGTCATGATGACGTGCTAGTACTCTGGGCTGATGCGTTCGGCTTAGGCACGGGTCACGATGACGTGCGGAGTTATGGCTAAACCGGGGTTACCATTAGCCCTTGACAGGCGGTCATTCAACTAACGGTGAAATCAAGGCAATGATAACAGTGATAGCCAGAGTCATGAATGTTTGGATGTTTGGTTGTATCATCATTCGGCTTCAAGAGCGGTGTTTTCTGGGTGCTTATCTGATCTTGGTTTAGGCCTTGGGGGTTTGTATTTGGAAAACATCGTCCTTGACTCGAGTGATTATTGCTTTACCTTACTTATCTGCTATGTTATGCTTACTTCTCCTTAGTGTGTGTCTGGGGGCTATCACTGTAGAAAGAGGTGGAGTGGGATGGTTTGGTTCCTATTCCTTTTATCCCTTATGCTCTTTGGTATGTTTGATTGTTAATTTACTGCTCACTAAGACTTTGTCTGACTCAAGGTTTTATGTCTCCTCTTATTACCTTGGGCTGTTCATCCATGTTGGGATGGGCAGACTAGGTAGCAGGTGACAGGTGCTGTGCTAGGAGTTCTACGATGAAGATGACGAAGACGAGCAGGAGGCTTTGCATATTAGTTTTCTTACTATATGTACTGGGTATCCGCTGCTGTATTTGGTTGAGTGATTTGTAGTGAGGCTTTCATGTATGGATTTGAGTAGATGATTGTATGAAACTACTGTGATGCTTATATGATGATGTTCTGTTCTATGGAGCTTCACTATATTATATTTCTCTATTGTATTTTATCCATGCGCTGTGAGTTATGCGATAGAGATTCTTCTGTTTTGTTTTACCCTGACTATCGTCCATGGCTGCCTGGCACACCTTTTAGCGCATTATTTCCTTGATTTGGTGCGGGAGTCATGGGCGGTCGTCACATTTGGTATCAGAGCTTTGGTTAATCGATTTCAGCCAACGCTCGCTGACGTAACTACGTATGAGAGACGTAATTGTATTTTGATGGATGATTACTATATATAATATAGTAGCCTAGAAGGATTTGAACTCCTTATGCGGTTGTTTCTTAAGGTGTTCTAATCATTCTTATTACAGATACTAAGGATGAGTCGAAGTGAGAGACAAGCTGCGAGGGGTAGCCGTGATGCTAGGGAAGCTGTTGATTATGCTCCTATGTTTGAGGCCATGATGACTTCAATCATGAGGAGAATACCAGCTTCAGGATCATCTGTGGATGTGGGAGTTCAAGTCCAAGCTCCGAGACCGGTGGATTTTGCCAAGCTTTGCAAGGATTATACTTCTCTTGGAGGAAAAGTTTTCTTGGGGACGGAGTCGACTATTGAGGTGCAGAGATGGATTGATGCTTGCAAAAGAATCTTTGGTGACTTAGGGATTGAAGATGCAACTAAGAGGAAGCTTGCATCGAGACAGCTTCAGGGAAGAGCTGCTGATTGGTGGAATTCTATCACCATCGATACTCCAGAAGAAGAGATTACTTGGGAGCAATTCCAAGTTAGATTTGGAGCTAAGTTCATCTCTACTTCTCAGAAATCTGTCTTGTTTAAGAAGTTTGTAGAGCTCAAGCAAGGGGGGAGACCTGTTCTTGAGTATATTTCTGAGTTTGAAGCCTTATCTAAGTATGCCAGATCGTATATTGATTCTCCCTACCAGAAGAATGAAAAGTTTGTGACTGGTCTGGATGCTTATCTTGGGAGGCAGTTGGTGGATCATCTGGACGATCCGTTTGAGAAGCTTGTGGAAAAAGCTCTTAGGCACGAGAGTTTGTTCCCTAAGGAAGTATCTGTTGTTGCTGTAACCAGGGAAGGATCTAAACCACAGCAGAGTGGCAATAAGAAGAGGAAACAACAGCAACAGAAGGGAAAGGATGGCCAGAAGAAGCCGAAAGGCGAAGTGACTTGTTATAACTGCCAACAGAAGGGCCATCTTTACAAAGATTGTAAGAATCCCAAGGTGCCGGGAAAGTGTTACAACTGTGATAAGCTGGGACATATCAAGAAGGATTGCCCAGAGCCGAGGAAAGATAGGCAGATTGTGCAAGCCTATGCTTTGGGGGCTGTTCCATCGTCTTCGAAAGCTCCTACTGCTGTGGAGAAGGGGAAAAGTGTGGTGGTTCAAGGTACTCTTTCTATTTGTGGTGTTCCAGTTAGAGTGTTGTTTGATACTGGAGCGTCGCATTCTTTTGTTTGTGATGATTTGGTAAGCCGGTTAGGTATGAAACCGGATATTGTTGATAGGCCATTGGTTGTGACTAATCCGGTAGGGGGTTCGTCATGTTTGTGTATGATATGCCGTGGTCTAGTTGTGTCGAGTAATGATTGCTCGTTTGTTTGTGATTGCTTTGTTCTGAACTTTGCGGGGTTCGGAATTATTTTGGGTATGGACTGGCTTAGGAAGTATGCGGCAAAGATTGATTGTGAGAGATTGGAGGTGACAGTCGGGAATGTGGAGGGGCGAAAGGTTGTGATACGATGTAAGCATGAAGAAGGCGTCTTCATGAGCTTCATGTATTCGCTGGTTGTTCCACGGGATGGACTGTCATCGATGCCAATCGTGAATGGATTTGAGGATGTCTTTGACGAAGTCAAAGGGTTGCCGCCGCATAGGGAGATCGAGTTTCGTATCGATCTAGTTGAGGGAGCCAGACCTGTTGTGATGCCTCTTAGGCGGATGGCACCGAGGGAGCAGCAAGAGCTGAAGGTGCAAGTTGATGACCTTTTGCAGAAAGGATTCATTCGGAGAAGTGTGTCCGAATGGGGTGCGCCAGTTGTGTTCGCAACCAAAGCGGATGGATCGTTGAGGTTGTGTGTGGATTATCGTGAGCTGAATAAGGTGACTAAGAAGAACAAGTATCCATTGCCGAGAATAGATGACTTGTTTGATCAGCTTCACGAGGCTAAGGTGTTTTCTCAGATGGATTTGGCAACGGGATTTCACCAGTTGAGAGTGGCGAAGGATAGTGTGCCGAAGACTGCTTTCAGGACACCATCCGGGTTTTATGAGTGGCTGGTAATGCCGTTTGGATTGACTAACGCACCAGCATATTTTGTGGATCTTATGAATAGAGTGTTCAGAGATCAGTTGAATAGGTTCGTGCTTGTGTTCGTGGATGATATTCTGATTTATTCCAGAACTGAGGGAGAGCACAAGACACACTTGAGGATTGTTTTGGGGATCTTACGGAAACATCAGCTGAAGGCTAAGTTTTCGAAGTGTCACTTCTGGAAGAATGAAGTGAGGTTCTTAGGTCATGTTATTTCTGGAAATGGAATAGCGGTTGATCCCGCTAAGGTGGCAGCGATCCAGGATTGGGTTAGGCCTAAGAATGCATCTGATGTGAGAAGTTTTCTTGGATTAGCAGGATATTATCGTCGGTTTATCAAAGACTTTTCCAAGATAGCTGCACCGTTGACAGGATTGACGAAGAAGAACCAAGTGTTCAGATGGGATGATAAGTGTGAGCAAGCTTTCGTAATCCTGAAAGAACGACTGACAAGTGCTCCTGTTTTGACTATTCCGAGTGGGAATGATGAGATGGTGGTTTACACCGATGCATGTGGCACTGGACTAGGAGCGGTGCTAATGCAGAAGGATAAAGTTGTTGCGTATGCTAGTCGACAACTAAAGCCGCATGAAAGGAATTATCCGACTCATGATTTGGAGTTAGCGGCAATAGTGTTTGCTTTGAAGATGTGGAGACATTACCTATTGGGAGTTAGATTTGAGCTGTTTACAGATCATAAGTCGTTGAAGTATCTGTTTTCCCAAAAGGATTTGAATCTTCGACAGCAACGGTGGCTAGAGTTCTTAGCATCGTATGATTTTGGTATAGCCTATACTCCAGGGAAAGGTAACGCAGTGGCTGATGCGTTAAGTCGAAGACATGCAGGATTGGGAGCCATGTTTTCGGAATGGAAGAGTCTTGAGTATTTGGCTGGATTTGATTTCAGGCCTAGATGCGAATTGGAACCTGAGATGTTGGCAAACTTATCAATAAGGCCTACTCTTGTGGAAAGAATTGGCGAGGGTCAAAAGCAAGACGATAAGCTTGTCAAGGTTATCCGAGATTTGGAATCTGGATTGGACCCAGAGAAGAATAAAGGATTTGAAGTCGATCGAGAGGGTTGGCTTCGAAAGCAAGGGCGACTAGTTGTTCCCGATGTAGATGGATTGAGAGATGAAGTTCTGAGGGAGAGTCATCACTCGAAGTTGACAATTCATCCAGGTGGAAATAAGATGTATCGGGATATGAAGAGAACCTACTACTGGGAAGGTATGAAGAAGGATGTTGGAAATTTTATTTCCAAGTGTATGAATTGCCAGTTGGTGAAAGCTGAGCAGAAGAAGCCCAGTGGATTGCTTCAGCCATTAGAGGTTCCTACATGGAAGTGGGAGCAGGTGTCGATGGACTTTATCGATGGTCTACCTAGGACAAGAGCAGGGAATGAAGGGATTTGGGTCATCGTAGATCGTTTGACCAAGAGTGCAAGATTCATTCCTGTTCGATCGACTAGGACTGCATCGAAGTTGGCTGAGTTGTATGTTAAGTGGATAGTTCGTTTCCATGGTGTTCCGAAGAGTATAGTGAGCGATCGAGACCCATTGTTCACTAGTAGATTTTGGAAGAGCTTCCAGGAAGTTTTGGGAACTGAGTTGTGTTTGAGTACAGCTTATCACCCTCAAACAGATGGTCAGACTGAGAGAGTCAACCGAGTTTTGGAAGATCTTCTTAGAGCATGTGTTTTGGACTTCGGAGGATCATGGGAAGATCACCTTCATTTGGTGGAGTTTGCTTATAATAACAGTTATCAGTCGAGTATTGGTATGGCACCATATGAGGCATTATATGGAAGACCGTGTAACTCTCCGACATGTTGGTTGGAAACTGGAGAAAAGCTGATACTTGGGCCAGAGATGATTCGACAGACTTCAGATTGTATAGAGATCATTCGGCAACGAATGAAGGCAGCCCAAGATCGTCAGAAAAGTTATGCAGATAATCGTCGGAAGGATTTGGAATTCGACGTGGGTGATATGGTTTTTGTGAAGATTTCTCCATTGAAGAATGTTATAAGATTCGGGAACAAAGGAAAGTTAACTCCAAGATTCGTTGGACCATTCCCGATTATCGAGCGAATTGGAAAGCTCGCTTATAGATTGGAGTTACCGGAAAAGATGGCGGGTGTGCACAATGTTTTTCATGTATCTTGTCTACGGAAGTATATGCACGACCCAACTACGGTGGTTTCTGCTGATAGCTGTGAAGACTTAGAGGTTGATCCTGTTGTTTCGAGACCTCGTAAGCCGCTTCGTATTGTTGAAACCGATACGAAACAGCTTAGGAGGAAGACGATTACGTTGCTCAAGGTACAATGGAGTGATGATGTTAACGACTGTACATGGGAGGAGGAAGAGAGGATGAAGGCAGCTCATCCCGGACTCTTCGAGGTATGGCCCTAAAGTGTCGTGACATCTCATGAATTTGTAGCTTGTTCTAAGTCTTAGAATTCTGCATGCTAGGTTAGAATTGGATGCATGATCTGTTGATTGCTATGGATGGTAGGCATGCGGAATATCTTTGATTTCTGTTGATTGCTTGGAATTTCGAGGGCGAAATTCCTAAGGGGGAGAGAATGTAACGACCCGTATTTTACGTGTCGATAGATTGTAGAATTTATAGGTCGTTAGTGTTGATAAGTTGTGTGGAAGTTAACTCGTATGGTGCTTAGGTCGAATTTACGAGTTAAGTTAGTCAACGACTTAGTGCTTAAGTCGTTTGGTAGCCTAGGTCGTTAGGGATTGAGTCGTGACCGACTTAACGTCTTAGGTCATGTGATGATTGAGTCGGTAGGAGCCTAGGTCATGCGAACGAGTCATGGAGGTAGCCGACTTAAGGGGATAGGTCGTTTGGATGTTAGGTCGTTGGGGAGTCTAGTAAGCGACCTAAGAGTTAACGAGTCAGCGACCTACGTGTTAGTGAGTCAGTTGTTGGCGAGTTAAGTATGTCAACGACCTAAGAAAAGTTAGGTCGTTGAACGACTTAAGGGAGTGTTAGGCCGCTGGGCAAGTTGAGTCGCGTGAGCGACTTAGTGTTAGGGATGCTGTGTATTAAGTCAGCAGGACTTGAGTCGTTAGCGACTTATAGATAGCTTGGGCAGGAGTTAGGTCAGCATTGTTGAGTCGTTAGGTCGCTAGCGCGACCTAAAGGAAATAGGTTGAGTCGTGAGTCGGCTATGTTGTTAGGTCGTAGCATGATAGGTCGGCAACGACCTAAGTTAGGTCGGAGGCTTTTGTATTGTGTGTTTGTTAGGTCGTTGGGGACATAGGTCGGCAGGGGTTTGAGTCGGCACTGGTATTAAGTCGTAAGTCGGCATGGTGGTTAAGTCGTCATACGACTTAGGACTTAGGAAATGCGGCAGTGTGTTGAGTCGTGTGACAGTTGGGTCGGCAGTACGTTGAGTCGTTAGGTCGGCCTGTGTTTTAGGTCGCGTCTGGGTTAAGTCGTAAGTCGGCCTTGGTTGTATGTTGTGTTGGTTAGGTCGTAGGTCGTAGGGGCTGATGAGTCGGCAACGACTCATAGTTAGGTCGGGGACGACCTAAGGGGCGACGACCTAAGGGGTTTCCAGCCTATAAATAGAGGGGTTTGGCTCACTTTTTGGCACCGGTTTTTGAAGCGACGAAGTGCTGCCATTTTGAAGACTCGACTACAACATTTCTTCATCTTCTTTTCTCCATTCCAATCAAGTGTTAGCATCCATCCAAGATCGAAGATCGGGATCGAAGATTCAAGTGTCCAAGTTGAAGATCTTCATCCAACAAAGCTAGATTTCATCGTTTTAAGCGAGGTTTCTCCGGATCAAGCTCAAGTCCTTGCTGTCCAGATCTGTAGTTGATTCATTTTAGGTTGTTTTGGTGATTTGGTGAGTGGTAGTTATCTCTCACACGGACCCAAAGGAGTGTAGTGGATTGGTGATATGTTTATGTGTTAAAGTTAGCGTTTTCTCGCATTTTCCTTAAGTCTGCATGTAGATCCATCATATTTGAAGATGTTTATCTATGGAAGTTATTTATCAAGTATTAGAGACAAAACCCATGTTTTAGATTTGATAGATCTATGCTAAAAACCATGATTTCACGTATGTTGGACTTTTGCTCACTTAATTACGAAATTGCCATTATAATTGATATTGCTTAATAGATCTTGTTTGAATGGTTGAATGTTTGAATGTATGTTAGATTTGATTGCTCCAAGTTAGCTTGTAGTTGATTTGGAACAAGATGGTTGAAGATGATTCAAAAGCTAAGTGGAAAGGCTCTTGAATGGTGAAAGCTGCCAATGGCATATGAAGCGGATGTGGAAGCTCATATGGATGGATTCGAGGATGTGGGATCTTGCCATGATGCGAGAAGGCAAAGCATGGTTGAGTTGGGACTTTGCGATGATATGATGAGGCAAGGCTTGTGTTGAGATGGGACGGGTCATGATGACGTTCCAAGTTGAGAGACTTTGCTATGATGTGATGAGGCAAGACATATGTTGTGATGGGACGGGTCACGAAGACGTTCCAAGCACGGGTCATGACGACGTGCAAAGTTATAACTCGGTGATGCGGTCCGGGTTGGGGTGGATAATGGTTAGCTTGAGAGGCGCTTGAGCTAGTATGGAAGTAGTCGTCGAGGAGGATGACTAGGAGGCTAAGATCTCATCGTTGTTGAAGGTTCTAGCATACTCAAAGCAAGGGTACGTTGGAACGGGTCACGATGACGTTCCAGGCACGGGTCATGATGACGTGCTAGTACTCTGGGCTGATGCGTTCGGCTTAGGCACGGGTCACGATGACGTGCGGAGTTATGGCTAAACCGGGGTTACCATTAGCCCTTGACAGGCGGTCATTCAACTAACGGTGAAATCAAGGCAATGATAACAGTGATAGCCAGAGTCATGAATGTTTGGATGTTTGGTTGTATCATCATTCGGCTTCAAGAGCGGTGTTTTCTGGGTGCTTATCTGATCTTGGTTTAGGCCTTGGGGGTTTGTATTTGGAAAACATCGTCCTTGACTCGAGTGATTATTGCTTTACCTTACTTATCTGCTATGTTATGCTTACTTCTCCTTAGTGTGTGTCTGGGGGCTATCACTGTAGAAAGAGGTGGAGTGGGATGGTTTGGTTCCTATTCCTTTTATCCCTTATGCTCTTTGGTATGTTTGATTGTTAATTTACTGCTCACTAAGACTTTGTCTGACTCAAGGTTTTATGTCTCCTCTTATTACCTTGGGCTGTTCATCCATGTTGGGATGGGCAGACTAGGTAGCAGGTGACAGGTGCTGTGCTAGGAGTTCTACGATGAAGATGACGAAGACGAGCAGGAGGCTTTGCATATTAGTTTTCTTACTATATGTACTGGGTATCCGCTGCTGTATTTGGTTGAGTGATTTGTAGTGAGGCTTTCATGTATGGATTTGAGTAGATGATTGTATGAAACTACTGTGATGCTTATATGATGATGTTCTGTTCTATGGAGCTTCACTATATTATATTTCTCTATTGTATTTTATCCATGCGCTGTGAGTTATGCGATAGAGATTCTTCTGTTTTGTTTTACCCTGACTATCGTCCATGGCTGCCTGGCACACCTTTTAGCGCATTATTTCCTTGATTTGGTGCGGGAGTCATGGGCGGTCGTCACACTTCAGATGTTTTCTATGTCAAATATTTAATTCCGTATCATGGAAATGAATTTGTTGTGGAAGGAGAAAGAGAAAATTCGAGGTCGCATTTCTGTCAACCGGGGGAGGTTGATGCAGCGCGATCTCCAAATTCAGCAAAGGAGTTAAGTCGGTCCAGACCCTTAGGTCGTTCACGACCTAAGGAAGGCGAGTTACGACCTATAGATGATGCCATGCAAGATAATAAAGGTGCTGCGCGACCTAATAATGCAACGCAATCTAAAGTACTCCTAGGTCGCGAGCGACCTAACAACACCATTAAATCACTCCAGCGACCTAGTGATGAAAGCGAGCTAAAATTAAGGCGCTCCATCCATTCAAGCTACGAACATCACCAAACAACGACCTATGAGTTAGGTCGCGGGAAGATAGGTTTGTAGTGTTGATAAAAATTACCATTGAAGAATACATGCAATTGTCCCTAAAATCATTGATGGGGTGGTGGGAAATTAGAAAATATGATGGCAATCATACTTGTTTTAATCCGATTATTGATTCAAACCATAAACACGCTACAAGCAGATATATTGCTAATAAAATACTTTCTTTTGTGAAATCGGATTTGAATACCACTCCTTCTGCGATTCAAGTGCTAATGTCTGAAAATGTTTTTATCAAAATCAGCTAATCCAAGGCATATAACGCATTGCGAAGCACTTGAGAGAGTTTTTAGAGATTGGGAAACATCATATGTTGAATTACCACAATATTTAGCTACCATCAAAAAACATAATCCGGGAACAGTTTTCAAAGTTCATGTTGAAAGAATCACAATGATAAAGTTCTTTTTAAGAGTGCATTTTGGGCATTCGGTGCATCTATTGAGGGTTTTGTACATTATCGATAGTTGATTTTCATTGATGGCACTCGTTTATACGGTAAATATCAAGGTACGTTGCTAGCCGCGACTGGAGGCAAATGTTGGTATATTTTCATTAGCATATGCAATCGTAGACTCTAAATCAAAAGATAGTTGGGATTGGTTTCTTAGATGCATGTACTACTATATACATCGTGTTCGCAATAGATGTTTAACTTTTATATCCGATCGAATGAAAGGTATTCCGAGAGCATTAGATAATTGGCCACAAGAACACCATCACAGCTTTTGTGCTAGACATCTAAAAGCTAACATTCAAGTTGCAGGATTTACTCAAAAAAAATTTGGTATACTTGTTTTATTCATGCGCTAGTGCTACAAATGATTTGCAGTACAAAGAGTTAAGGGGACACTTGAAAACTGTTGCTCCATATGCAAATGCTTGGATTGAAAGGAATTTACGAGGTGAAGAGGAAAATTGGGCTCTATGCAAGCGTAATGGTGGAAGATTTATGATGATGACAACAAATGTGTCCGAAAGTTTTAATGGAGTTCTAATAGGTGCTCTTGCTTTGCCAATTAAGTCATTAGTAGCAAGAACGTTTTATCGTTTAAACGACTATTTCACGAAACGTCATTCTGATGCCGAGGGATTTGAAACGCAAATGAGTCCAAAAGTCGAAACTCTTTTAGCCCAAAGAGCAAAACAAACAAGTTATTGTGGAATTGTTAGATTCAATCAAACCGAATGGCAAGTGAATGATCAATTTGGAAGAGCGTTTACAGTGACATTACAAGATAATATGTGTAGTTGCACTTGCAACATACCTTTATTGCAAAAGTTGCCATGTTTGCATGTGATGGCCGCTTGTGCTCGAACCGTTGGAGGAGCGAATAGATTATATTATGATTTTGTTCAATGTGGTTTTCAGTGGAAAATTATAAAGCAAGTTATGCTCCAAATTTTCATCCTATTACAGATAGTAGATATTGGGATGCATATCACGGTCCGACCATATTGCCACCGCCTATAAAAAGAAAGACAGGACGTCCACGACCGACAAGAATCAAAGGCATGATGGATAAAATCGGAGGAAGTAAACCAAATACTTGTAGCAAATGTGGTCAAAAAGGACATAAAAGATCAACTTGTCCGTCAAAATAATTTGCATATTTTGTAGTGAATGATTTGAACGTATTTTGTGGTGAATGATTTGAACGTATTTTGTAGTGAATGATTTGAACGTTTTTTGTATTTGATATTTCGTTTGGATGTTTTACTTCAATTTGTATTTCGTCTGTTAGCTTCAATTTTTTCAACTATATTAGATATTTGATATTTGCAGTGAATGATTTGTCCATTTCTCTATTATTTGACCAGAATTGAAGCAGAAGGTCTCTGTTGTTTGAACAGAATTGCCAGGGCGCATTTGGCAGGCGCGCCCTTTATGTTTCGTATGGGTGCATTTCTGAAATATACCCGTTTTCAGAATTTCCTGGGCGCATTTTGCAGGTGCGCCCTAGTAATTTCGCAAAGGCGCACTTACGAAATGCACCCCGTGCTGTGTATATACAAAGGCAGCCAGCCTTACTTCCTCACTTCACCTTATTCCACGCTTTCACTCAAAATCCCTAAAACCCTAAATTTTCGAAATTCTCAACCCCAACATCAATTACAATTATTTCTTCGTCAAATCTGCTAAAAAATGGAAGGATTGTCATCATCTTCTCAAGTTAGAGGTATAATCTTCAAATTAGAAGTATACACATTTGTTTATAAATTTGGAATTTTGTTTATCAATTTAGTTTTTTATCTTCAAATGAACATCGAAGCAATCACATTCATTTACATCAAAGAAACTGCATTCAAAATGAACATCGAAGCAATTACATTCAATTACATCAAAGTAATTTGTTCAAATTTGCATTCAATTGCATGTTATTCACACTTGAATATTTTTCTCTTAAAGAGTTGGTACCCGGTCCCGTGAAGACAAGTGTTTTGAATCTTCAGAATGAACATCGAAGCAATAATAGGAACTTGATGTAGGTATTTTTCTTAAAACATCCTTGCTTACATTAGAATGTTTTTATTTGGTTACTACTTCCACTTTTTTACCTTTTGTTCATTTATGAATGTGTAGAGTGATGAGCCACTTGAGTGTTATGATCATTCAAGCAAATTAAAGTTCATCAAGTCTAATACTCCAAGAGTTCAACTTGCATTACAAAGAGCAGGATTTAGGGAAATATCTAGATTGGGCGTTCTCAAAATAGATCACGTGCTAGTTACTTCATTGGTAGGTAGATGGAGACCCGAGACTTCAACATTCCATTTTCCTACTGGTGAAATTACCATCACCTTAGCAAATGTTAGTTGTCTTCTAGCTGAAGAGTAGAAGGAAATCCTGTTATTATTAGATAGCTAAGTTATTACGAAGATATTTGTCAACAGTGTTTAGGTGTGGTTCCACCTTGAAGTGAGGTAAGATGTGCAACAGTTAAGTTGACATGGCTTCGCGATATGTTTGCAGATGAGCCATCATCAGATGCTTCAGATGTAGAAACTGAATATCATGAGAGAGCTGTTATTCTACATTTGATATCTTGTCGTCTATTTCCTGATCATTCTAAAGAACTATTAAACCTTCTTTGGTTATTGTTTTTTTGAAATCTGGGTGAGTGTCCATGATATTCTTGGGACAGTGCTATATTGGCAGCATTATATAATGAGTTAACAAATGTTGCACTCATGAAATCCAAATCGATAGCTGGCTGTCTCTCGCTTTTACAGGTATAATATGCACAGATATATTTGTTATAAACTCATATGTAATATTTAATTCTAACGTATTCAATTTTTTTTTTACAGCTTTGGGCATGGACACATCTTCCCATTGGTCGTCCAAATGTGACTTCGTCCATGCAGATCGACAGAACATTGTCTTATAGTGCAAGGTAGTTAATTTCCGACAACAGTTACATGTGTGTATTTTTATACTAATAAAACTCTAATTGTATAACTATTTATATAGGTGGTTTGGTTCAAGGAGTTGGGTTGAGTCTCCAAAGCAGGTGGCCACTTACTATCACAACCAACTCGACATGCTAACAGTTGAAGCCGTTATATGGAATCCGTACACACAGAATGTGCTAATCGATCTTCCATAGATATGTCTAAGTGGGATGCATAGTTGGCTTTGTAAGACACCTATCATATGCATGCGAGATGTAGAAATGTATAATCCTGATCGAGTGATGCGACAGTTTGGTCTTCAATAACACATACCTGATCCATGCGAACCAAAGCCGGATTTGGAGTTTACTATCATCCAGTGGAACGATAGACATAAACATATCGTACACCAACAGTTTTCTACCATTCCTATTTCGAGATACATGACTTGGTACTGGTCAATTACTCGAAGATTCATTGTTGCATATCGGACTTCTCCCAAACGAGCATACATCGCTCGTGCACCGCTTGAGCGAGATGTGATAAATCTTCACATTATCGTAATATTTTTAGTTTTTTCACTTGAACTATGTGTCTAATTTTGAATAAATAACTACAACTTGTAGGTCGATGTACTAGAGACGGTCGAAAGAGGGTTGGATGATATCAGACATAGTAGAGTACCCGAACGAGAAGTCCAACCATGGTGTCTTGATTTGAAGAAACTTATTGACACGTAGAAATCTATTAACATAGCCAAGCTCTTTCGAACAAGCTACGCGGACTAGAGAGCGAAGAACTAAAAGAAGGCAGAACACACATCAATTGCAACCCGCTGGACCTTCTCAACCCCCACCTACTCAAGACAATCCAACTCAACCATGAGTATTCCTATTTTTAGTTTACTATTAGTTTGCTTTTGTAATTGAACTATAACTTCTACTTTAATTTGAATGTAATCGAATTTTAATTATGTTATGCTAGAATTTATTTAATGGTAGTTTTATTTGTTGGCTTTCATGTAGATAAATGTTTGCTATCATCTAAGATTGCTAATTTGGATTTGGATTTTGTGTATTTGGATTTGAATTATTTGGTGAAGGTTGCTGTCCAGGTTTGGACCTGAGATTTACACCGGCGCATTTGAAAGATGCGCCAGTGTAAATTAAAAGGGGTGCATTTCTTAAATGCGCCCCGTATTTTTTTTTCAATGGCCAGCTCATCGCTGAGCTGGCAAAATGTAGCCTATAACTGCAAATAGTGTTCAAACTAGTCTATTCATGCAAATAGTTTTGAAAAGTAGTCTCTTTTGAAAATTTGTCCATAGAAATATTTAAGCTTTTCATTGTAAACTCATCACGTCGAAACATAATATTATTCTAGTCAACTTTAATCGCACCAAAAAAGCAAGTTTAATAGCAACCTGAACTTATGGAAACAGCAAACAATACACCAATGTTCAAAATGGTATAAGATCACAAGTATTGGCTATAAATAAAAAAAAATAAACACAATTTGATAAGCAAGTAAAATCCAAGAATAAAAACAAAATGTAAACAAATGAAAAAATTCTCTTTTCGTTTTGCTATGATTTTTTTTTGGGCTGATTTGGCTTTAATTCACGGTTATTGATAGACGGAAATATTAAGAACAATTCGATCAGCAAGTAAAATCACAAAATCAAAATCAAAATGAAAATCGTTGTGCACTTTTTATTTGAATTTATTATGTTTATGTTGGTTGATTTAGCTTCGATTTGATAAAATAAGAGATTTCGAAACGAAGGAAATTTGATTTGGTTAATTGAATGGGTAGAAGTGAAAGATATCTGATGATTTGCAGTGGGCACGCTAGGAGCGAAGTTAGGGTTCTGGAGAAGAAAGAGAACACAAATGAAACGAAGAAGGAGAGATATTATCTTGAAATTAAAGAAAGCTAGGGTCCACTCAATTTCATTTTGAATTTTATGTCTTTCGTTTTCATAATTCATGATAAAATACGAGAAGACGTAGGAAAATATTTAAAATTTTAAGATATTAAGACAATGATGAAGAAACCGCAGAGGGAATGTGGGACAACCGACGAAAGAGATGGAGGGATGGCGAAGGAATGGATTTCCCAGAAGAAAAAAAACAAACTAGGTCTGTTTCCCATTTTGTATGTTAACTTCCTTTTTAAAATTAGTTGTTTTTTAAAATGTAAATGTGCTGTGCTCTTTTCTGTTTGAATGAAAAACAAAACTAAAATTGACAAACTAAACGGGACATTGTATTTGCAAGGAAAACAGGAAAATTTATTTTGATCTTGAAGAAAAGCACATGAACAGGAGAGAATGAGACATCAAGTTTCAGACTTAAGGGAGAAATTTCAAAGAGATTTGGATGAGACAACACGGAACCAGATTGGCTTGATGGAGTTTCATTTTGGCTCTTTTAAAGTAGGGAAATCTTCCTGACGGTCGATTTGATAACATGTACCACAAAGGAGGTTCGACCTAGTGCAAATTGGCTCTAAACACAGGGCATCCCATACAAAGGGCGTAAGCGGAGAATAAATTATCTCATACCAAAAACAAGTACACGAAAAAGAAGAAGCATCACATGTGTTTAAGGAGGAAAAACGCATGAGTAGCTGAATTTGAATTGAGAAGGAACCAACGATGAAGCTATCCCAGAATTTCAGATAGGGTGTCATTTTTATCATATAGAAGACAAAAAAAGAAAACAAGTATGACCTTTTGTTTTGTTCAAATGTATGCATCGATAGAGAAACATCCAAAGATGCATCATTCGCTACACTACTGATCAAATAAGGAACAAAGTAGAAGAAGTGAAAAAGTTTGGAGTAAAATTTTGGACAGACTATTAACTTACAAAATAATTAGATTTAGGCTATTTTATGGTAAAATTAATCTTGTATAATGTCATGTTTTAGTTTGAGATGGAGTTGGGATGTAAATTGAGATAGAGTCAAATGGTAATAATGTATTCTTTGTAGATAGTTCCGAATATTCAGCTAGGGCATGTGTCACAGTTGGCCTAAGTGTGGCTCTGCTCTTAGAAGAAACAATTAAGCAAAAAAAAAGTTGCGTTGTCTACATTGTGGAAGAAGGTGTTTTCTGATAGCTTCGTGGAACCCTATGTAGGATCGATTTCACCTTAGAAGGGGGGGGGGTGAATAGGATGATACTATCAATTATTAAAAATTTATCGTGGAAGTTTATATAATCTCAACATAGATATATCAAAATTATAGCTGCACAAATAATAGCAGAATAATAAATGCAGAAATAGAACGATACAGAATTTACCCAGCTTCGGGAAAACCCTGCCTACGTGCTGCCCCCAAGGTTTCTACTAGAAATCAAGCGGTCAGACGCTTACACACGTAAACTCACGACACCCGCTATCGACTAGCCTTAACTCTATACTCAAAACTCTACCACAACTCAGCCACTGAGTTGTGAATTTTCAAACTACGCTACGTAGTTTGTCCCCTAGTTACATGACTAGAAATTACACAGAAGTTTGGAACGAAAAATACAATTTAAAAACAATTTTAAACAAAACAAAAAAACCCTAATTAAAAAGTATAAGCCTTATAATTATAAACCCAATACAAAGGCCGACCCAAATATTCTTCCTCTTTTTCTTTTATCTCTATGTCAGCCCGTTTCATTGTGTTTGTGATAATGGCGTCTTTGTTGCTTGCTCGAAAATTAGGGCTTCGCGTTGAAGTCGCCGGCTTTGTCGATTTGATTGATGATGCTTCGCTTTCTTCTTTCTCTCTATCGATCTCCTTCGGCTACTCCAATTCGATCAAATTCGAATTAATATTGGTATGTTATTTTCCTTTTTGCTTTTCTGGTTGATTGCTTTGAACCCGATCGATGATTCGAGTTATTGGTTATTTTTGTCAGTTTATCTTGAACTCGAATTGTTACTTTTTCCGATGATGTTTAGAGTTTTTATATAGGGTTCGAACCCCTTGATTTTTGTTCGTATATAGTTGTTTGAATTCGTCTGTAATTATCCTCGGCCATTCGATATTGATTGAATGTTGACGATGATTTCCGACTTTGTCAATTCGTATATTTTTTCCTTGGTCATCACGGTTTTGTGAACTTGCTGATTCCTTGATTTCCAAGGCTCTGAATTTACTGCGATGATGGTTTCTTTCTTTGTGTTTGTTGACTTGATACTCTGCTGTCACCATCACTGCTAGTTTGGAAGCTACTTTGATGACCCACGGCTTTGACTATTTTTATTTGGTATCTGCTACTTTGGCACAGTTTGATTTGAACTACGGTTGACTTTGTGCATTTCTCTATTGACATCGGCCTTGACTTTTAAACTTGATTTTGTCACGGCTTCCGTTCATGCTGCTTGCTTTACATATTTTCTTTGTTCATTTCCTTGAGTCTGATTTGATGCTTTGTTCATTTGAGTCGTGTTGTTGTCTTTACTGTCGACCATTGCATTAGCTCCATGTATTCGTGTAGTCTGGTCTGGTCATCAGGTTCACATTGTGGCATTTGTTAATTTTTGTTCTTGTTAGCTGTGGGTCTGGTTCGCCTTGATTCATGCTGTGGACTGGTCTTTGCTTGAATCTATGAATGTGTATACTTGATTTCTATTTGTCTTGTTCTCCTGTACATTGATGTCACCTCTGTCCTTTGTAGCATGCATTCTGTACCGTGATGTTCACCATGTATATATGTGTGTTTCACCGGTGACATTATTTTCATTTGAAGCTGCTCTGTGTCTTGTTTATGTTGACATAGTTTGTTCATTTGTGTTGGGCATTGATATGCACTGTGCTTCAAGTGCGCTTGTATCTACAGTGTTGTTTCATTGAGTCTGGTCATTCATTGTATATGCATTCTGTCAACTGTGTCTGCTGCACTAGTGTCACTATTATCTTGTTCATGCTAGCCGAGTGTCCCGTTGCACTGCCTTTTTGGTTACTGCTAGTTCATTGTGTACATTGTTCCTTTGAGTCAGTTTGCAGTTTGGCTTTGCTGCATCGTCTATATATATATAAACTGTGTATATACATGTGTGATTATATGTGTATATTTGTAGCATGAGGTTTGCCTCTAGTTGCTAGATATATGTGTGCGTCGCACGGTTTTCATTTGAATCTGGAATGTTATCTCGAATTCTGTGCATTGCTATGTTGTATTTGAATCCATGTTTGAACTTGACTGGATATTGAACTTTATTGTTTGGTCAGAGCTGTTATAGTCTCTGTTTTTTGGTGATTGACTTGAACTTCAGTCGAGGCTTGATTTTTATGTCTTGACCATTTCATTTGAATTTGCACCTGTGTTGAATCCAGCTAATAGCTCTGGTTTGACCTTGTGCTGATATTGTGACATTATTTTTATTGCATTTTAATTGAACCAGGCTTTTGATTTGGGTTTGACCTTGTGCTCACCTGTCCCTGTAACTTTATCAAGTGTATATATCGGTGTGCACGGCCTTGTGGCATGTACAGTGATACACTGTGCATGTCACAAGCTGTTCGTGTATGATGAATTCAAATTTAAATGATGACGAACAACCCAAATAACCGAGACAAATAATATTTTCAAAATTACATTTTATTTTATACTACAAAAATATTTCCTTTTCAATTTTACTGTGTCAGTATTTATTTTTGCAGATTGCTCCGATGCTGGATTCAATATGGAATAAAATTGAAGATAAATACGAGTGAATGAGCGATATGTAGTGAGGTGAATTTGTAAATTAGATATTGTGATGTAGTCGAAATTGTATTGAATTTGTGTGTATATATAGTGAGAGTTCGAATTTGTACTACTCAAAATTGTACTAAATATTTGTTTGAATAAAATATCAATTTGAATTTAAATACTATGTTATTTATTTTATTCAATAAATATTTATTTAATTATGTGAAAAATAAAATAGTACATTAACAAATACATTTAAATGAATATATATATGTTTATTATCATCAAACAAAAATCATATACTCGCATATTCAACAATCTCTCCCTTTTGATGATAATAAACATATATTTAGGATTTTGAATTTATTAAATGTATTTGATCATTCAATTTGCTCCCTCTATTTGAATGCTTCCTCTCTACATAAAGCCCCCTTCATATATGCATGTAAATAAAAATATGAAAATAAGCCTAGATGCAATAGAAAATATTTGACCTTTATCTGTCAAAATCTTAACTTTTCTCTCCCTCTTTTGCTATCAGTAAAAGAGTAATAGTGTAGAAAAATAGAGATAAAGTGATAGACATTAATGCAACATTAAAACTCAATCGAATATATATCTATATACATATATATATTAAATTTCAATGAAAAATCAAACAAAAATCATAAATACTCTGTTAGGCGCAAATTCCACTTTTAGAATGATGGGAATGATGTCATCATATATAACTGTATAGTTGTGTCTATTTGTGGTATATTTATATCAGGAATTTGAATATCTACTAACCATGCATAACCGTTAGAACTTTTAAATGAGATTAGTAGTATTCCATTTTTTTTAGAAAAAAATGAATTCAAGTATATTCTAACCACGCATAACCATGAGGACTTTTAAATGGGATTAGAATTAACTTGTTTATTTAATAAATCAATTTTGATATGCGTTCCATACATGCATAACCGTGAGGACTTTTAGATGAGTATAGAAGCACATAATCAAAAATTCTAAGTAGTTCACCCATGCATAACCGTGAGGATTTTTAAATGAGAGCGAATACTTTAGTTTTTAAAAAAAAATATAAAATGAAAAAAAATGAATGATTCCTGTTCAAATCACCGCATATTGACATACTATATTGGATTATGATGAGTGATGGTCGATAGAAAATGATGGAAATAGAAATGATCATGGAATTTTTACCAACAAAAAGTGTTTATAACTCTTGTTTAAATTTCTAAAGGAATTTTCTAATTATACCGTCTCAGGTTATAATATATGATTAATATCAACACTCATCACTTTTTCAATCACTATTTATCTTTATGATAATTAGTAGGGAGTCAGATTAGTCAATATAGTCATTTATAATCATATCTAAAAATAATTATCAAATTTTCTAAAAATGACTAATCTGAAACAAGATCAAAAATGATTTTCTAGAAGGGGTTTTATAAGAAAAATGTCTGCTTTTTGAAAATTATTTGAAATGAAAATATGCAAATATTTTGTTTGAAAAACGATGCAGTTACTAAATGTCTCAACATAAATCACGTTCCACTACTAATTTTTCTATCAACTAGATTACCAGTGTAACATCTGAATTTTTCTTTCACTCAAGATTATTGTTAATTGAATGTTATAGACCAGACTGTGAAATTTTCAACAATTTCTTGAAATCCTTTTTTCAACTTTTTAAATGAATATTCTTTTGAAGTTTAATTGAAGCCATGCCAATAAACAAAATCGTGAATATAGTGTCAGCCGTAAATAACCAAATGTATTACATACATCATAATTATTAAAACATTATCAATAATCTACAAAGATTGTTCAAAGATGATTGGTTAACAATTTTGAATAAGTTAGATTAATCATCAACATTCATTTCTTTATCACATAACTGGCTGAATTAATTCAAATCAGATATGGTGTAGATTATCACATTAATTTATTGTTTAAGATGAATATACCATTACCTCTTTTACCTTTACGATATTTGTTCGTTGTTGTCCATTGTGATTTTGTCACCTTTTTACTAGGCTAAGGAACTTTACTTTGTCGCTCGTTGTGTCCCTAGAATAGCCAGAATCCAAGTAACACTGTTATTGTTCCTTAGCCTGCCACTACATCTACACGATGAAAGTTTTTTGTGACCTATTTGTTTTTACAGGTCCATGGTTGTTAGTGGTAGAATATTTTGAAAAATAATTTTGTGGAGACCCATAACTATTTATATATGTTCCTTTTGGCACCCAGATTTGTTTAACTTTTGAAGATTTTATATTTGTGCCTTTTGGAACTCAAATTGGAATGGTTTTCACGTGTTTGGGTCTATACCAACAATTATTTTGACTGTGTCCATATTTTCTACAAATTGTGCACATTGAATTGACTTGATTAATTTCATTTCTAACATTTTCAGATTGATTATATCCAAGTCCCTGTCTTACTGTATTAACAGTTTATTTCCCTAATAGCATATTCAATGATCTTTCACTTTTGGAATTTTTTTCTGAAGTCGTTGACAGTTGTTGGACTTGTGTTTTGTGAGATTCATTTTCGTTTAATAATTGTGTGCATTTTTTAATAGAATTTTCTCTTCTTGCATTTTCACTTTCTTTCAAAATCAGAATTTCATTTTCAAGCGATTTAGTTTTGATTTCTGATTTTTTAATTTCTTCTTCGAATGTTGGATACTTATCACACTTAGGGATCCTACTTTGATAGTTTTTAACTAATTGGTCAAGTTGTTTATTTAAATCTATCAAAGTATCTTTTTGTGATTCAAGTTTGGCATATTTCTCCCTAAGTCGTTCAAAACAGCCATTTACTTCGTGGAAATATACAAGTAATTCTGAGTGAGTGAGTTTTGATACCTCGCTTGGCTCGTCATCGTCGCTATCAGTTATATTACCTTGAAGGCACATATCTGCTTTCTCACTCTCACTGCTAGTACTTTTATTATCTTCATCACCTGTATTCCATGTGGCTGCAAAATTTCTCCATTTCGATTACTTTTCTAAGTCATGTCGATTTTGAGGACAATTGGGCTTGATGTGTCCGGATTGATTTCTTGTTGTTATGTGTTATCTAGAACTTTGATTATTCTGCTTTTTAATTTTTGATTTGTAGCTGGATTTCCGTATTTGCGGTTCCACTTTTTTAATCTCTTTATTACCATTTCCAACTCTACTGCTCCATCATCATCGTCATCATCATCACATTCAGTTGTTCCTTTGAGAGCTATTGATTTCTTTCGAGTATCTCCTCCTTCATGCTCTTCCTTGAATTTCATTTCTAGCTCATAACCAGCGAGATTTCTGATGAGTTCTTCAACTTTGATTTGTTTTAAATCCTTAGATTCTTGAATAGCTGTGACTTTTGCTTCAAAATTCCACGGAAGGACTCTGAGGATTTTTTGAACTATTTCCAATTCTGTATATGATTTTCCAAGAGCTTTTGATTTGTATACAATATTGGAAAGTCGTGCGTACATCTCTTCGACATTTTCTTCCTTGGCCATTGTGAAATTCTCGTATTCGCTGCTTAGCATAGCAAGACGAGATTCTTTAACTAGAGACGTTCCTTCGTGAGTCACTTCGAGCGTGTGCCATATTTCCTGCGCAGTTAGACAATGTGAGACACGATTAAATTCAAATTGATCCAATGAATATATAATAGAATTCATAGCTTTAGCGTTAGCATTTTGTAATTTATTTTCTAGCTCTATCCATTGATCCATCGGTTTATCTATTTCCTGATTATCTACAATTACAGTCTCAACAATATTCCATGCATCAATGATTTTCAGAAAAATTTTCATTCTATTTTTCCAGTAAGCATATTCACCATTGATCATTGGTGGTCTAAATATAGACCGACCCTCAGCAAAAGCAATATTAAAAGAAGTCATTTTAAAAATTCAAATTTAAAAAAAAAATTGGTTTTTTTTAAAAAATCAATTTTTTAAAACAAAAATAGCTTTTGTACCTAGCTCTGATACCACTTGTAGGATCGATTTCACCCTAGAGGGAGCGTGAATTGGATGATACTATCAATTATTAAAAATTTATCGCGGAAGTTTATATAATCTAAACACAGATATATCAAAATTATAGCAACACAGATAATAGCAGAATAATAAATGCAGAAATAGAACGAAACAGAATTTACCCAGCTTCGGCAAATCCCTACCTACGTGCTGCCCCCATGGTTTCTACTAGAAATTAAGCAGTAAGACGCTTACACATGTAAACACGTGACACCCGCTATCGACTAGCCTTAACTCTACGCTCAAAACACTACCACCACTCAACCACTGAGTTGCGAATTCTCAAACTACGCCACGTAGTTTGTCCCCTAGTCACACGACTAGAAATTACACTGAAGTTTGAAAGGAAAAATACAATGTAAAAACAATTTTAAACAAAACAAAACAAAACCCTAATTAAAAATTATAAGCCTTATAATTATAAACCCAACACAAAGGCCGACCAAAAATATTCTTCCTCCTTTTCTTTTATCTCTATGTCGGCCCATTCCTTTGTGTTTATGATAATGGCGGCTTTGTTGCCTGCTCGAAAATTAGGGCTTCATGTTGAAGTTGCCGGCTTTGTCGATTTGATTGATGATGCTTCGATTTCTTCTTTCTCTCTGTCGATCTCCTTCGGCTACTCCAATTCGATCAAATTCGAATTAATATTGGTATGTTATTTTCCTTTTTGCTTTTCTGGTTGATTGCTTTGAACCCGATCGATGATTCGAGTTATTGGTTATTTTTGTCAGTTTATCTTGAACTCGAATTATTACTTTTGTCGATGATGTTTAGGGTTTTTATATAGGGTTCGAACCCATTGATTTTCGTTCGTATATATTTGTTTGAATTCGTCTGTAATTCTCCTCGGCCATTCGATATTGATCGAATGTTGGCGATGATTTCCGACTTTGAAAATTCGTATATTTTTGCCTTGGTCATCACGGTTTGTGAATTTGCTGATTCCTTGATTTCCAAGGCTCTGACTTTACTGCGACGATGATTTCTTTCTTTGTGTTTGTTGACTTGATACTCTGCTGTCACTATCATTGCTAGTTTGAAAGCTACCTTCATGACCCACGGCTTTGACTATTTTTATTTGGTATCTACTACTTTGGCACAGTTTGATTCGAACACTGTTGACTTTGTGCATTTCTATGTTGACATTGGCCTTGACTTTCAAACTTGATTTTGTCACGGCTTCTGTTCATGCTACTTGCTTTGCATATTTTCTTTGTTCATTTCCTTGAGTCTGATTTGGTGCTTTGTTCATTTGAGTCATGTTGTTGTCTTCACTGTCGACTGTTGCATGTGCTCCATTTATTCGTATAGTCTGGTCTGGTCATCATGTTCACTTGGTGGCATTTGTTTATTTTTGTTCTTGTTAGCTGTGGTTCTGGTTTGTCTTGATTCATGCTATAGACTGGTCTTTTCTTGAATCTGTGTATATGTATACTTGATTTCTGTTTGTCTGGTTCTCATGTACATTGATGTCACCTCTGTCCTTCATAGCATGCATTCTGTACCGTGATGTTCACCATGTATATATGTGTGTTTCACTGGTGACATTATTTTCATTTGAAGCTGCTCCGTGTCTTGTTCATGTTGACGTAGTCTGTTCATTTGTGTTGGGCATTGATGTGCACTGTGCTTCGAGTGTTCTTGTATTTGTAGTGTTGTTTCATTGAGTCTGGTCATTCATTGTATATGCATTCTGTCGATTGTGTCTGCTGCACCAATGCCACTGTTATCTTGTTCATGCTAGCCGATTGTCCTGTTGCACTGCATTTTTGTTTACTGCTAGTTCATTATGCACATTGTTTCCCTTTGAGTCAGTTTGCAGTTTGGCTCTGCTGCACTGTCTATATATAGACACACACACACACTGTGTATATACATGTGTGACTATATGTGTATATATGTATGTTGTATGAGCTTTGCCTCTAGTTCCTAGATGTATGTGTGTGTCACACTGTTTTCATTTGAATCTGGAGTGTTATCTCGAAGTTTGTACATTGCTATGTTGTATTTGAATCCATGTTTGAACTTGACTGGATATTGAACTTTATTGTTTGGTCAGAACTGCTGCAGTCTCTATTTTCTGGTGATTGACTTAAACTCTGGTCGAGGCTTGATTTTTACGTCCTGACCATTTCATTTGAATTTGCACATGTGTTGAATCCAGCTAATAGCTCGGGTTTGACCTTATGCTGATATTGTGACATTATTTTTATTACATTTGAGTTGAACCCAGCTTTTGATTTGGGTTTGACCTTATGCTCACATGTCCTTGTAACTTTATCAAGTGTGTACATCGGTGTGCACGGCCTTGTACATGTACAGTGATACACTGTGCATGTCATAAGCTATTCGTGTATGATGAATTCAAATTTAAATGATGACGAACAACCCAAATAACCAAGGCAAATAATATTTTCAAAATTACATTTTATTTTATACTGTAAAATTATTTCCTTTTCAATTTTACCGCGTCAGTATTTATTTTTGCAGATTGCTCAGATGCTGGATTCAATCAGGAATAAAGTTGAAGATAAATACGAGTGAATGAGCGATATGTAGTGAGGTGTATTGTAAATTAGAAATTGTGATGTGATCGAAACTGTATTGGATTTGTATATACATAGTGAGAATTCAAATTTGTACTATTCAAAATTGTAATAAATATTTGTTTGAATAAAATATCTGTTTGAATTTAAATACTGTGTTATTTATTTTACTCAGTAAATATTTATTTAATTATGTGAAAAATAAAATTGTACATTAACAAATACATTTATATATATATATATGCGTGTGTGTTTATTATCATTAACCAAAAATCATATACTCGCATATTCAACACCCTAATCCATTAATTTTCTCTTACCTATGAATTGATTTTTCTCTGTTAAAAATTTGTAAAGAAAGAAAAGAGAGAAAATTGATTTCAAGCATGGAATCCTAGTTCCTGAACTGTTCTCTTTCATGTCAATTGGTTTCAAGTAAATAAAAATAGAAAACAACCGATTTTCTTCTTATTAGGAACTTGAAGAAGAAAATGAATTTATTTATAAAATATTATAAATTTAAATGCTAATTATCTTAGAAATTACAATTTTTATTTATAAATTTTGTTATAATATTGATGAACAAAGTGTTTAATAAATCATTTGATTTTATCTTACGGTTGATATAAACTTTGTCTCGCAGGAATCTTGTTTTCAAATGGGAAAAACTAAAAGCTACTACAATTTGGAAAATTCTTTAATATATAGCCTCTTTGGATTTTATTTGCTGAGTCATTTTATACATCACAAAAAATAACCATTGGGAGGTTCTAATAGGAAAAAACAAATGAAGAGATAGCCGAATCACTAATGATTTTTATGGTACTTTAGAAATAATGGTAATTTATGTTTTCTTTTTTTATAACTATATTTTCACCAAAAATAAACATGTTAACGATATCTTAGTTTACAAATATATGAAGCGCTAAGTATTTCTCAAGATACAAAGGAAGCAAGTGATGATTTCTAGTAGTTGTAACAATACATGCATAGTATGAAAATTTTATCTGTACTAGGACTTATTATTGTTGGTATTTGCATTAGAATTGTGTTATTTTAATTTTTATCTTATTTGTAATCTTACTTCATAAAAGTAATAGTGTAATGACCCAGTTTCTCAGTCGTTCGAATTTGAAATATTTAATTGAATTTAAATATTCAAAAGTAAATTTTTTAAGTTAAATGACTTGTATTTCGAATATAGTGATTTATTTGGATAATTAAATTATTAATTTAACATTAGAAATTGTGTAAATAATTGAAATTTGAATTTAGTGTGAACGAAAATAATTTCTAACGTTGTTTTAAATTCTATTTGAACTAGAATTAAGTTAGAAAACTTTTAAATTGAATTAAAAGTTAATTTACAGAAATTGGAAATTTTAATATTTAATTAACGTGTAAAAATAGTCGTTTTTGACACTGTCTTGGATTTCGACGAAACTAATTTCATTGGATCTGTAATAGTGAATTGTTATAGGATTTCAAATTTCGTGTCAATCAGACTTACGGTTTGGTCGTACAAAGCTGAAACGCCTAAAAATTTATTTAAGTAAATTTTAAATAAAAAAGTTGATCCGAAAACCTATCTTCCAAATATGATGGAATCGTCCCCGATATCTATTCCATTGTGTTCGGAATAGTGGTGAAATATTATAAATGCCTGGTGGCACGCTTCGTTTGGAGTTCGAAATTTTTTTGGGTGAATAATGTTTTAAAACGTGCCTTATAAGGACCCACATAACCAGACCCTAACCCTAACAAGCCCAAGCCACCACTTTCATTCGATGGCCAGAAAACTTCGAAATTTTCCCCTCGTTTATCTCCTCATCCATGCCTCCATGAACTTTAATGTCAACTAAGAAAATGGAGAGCTTGGAGAGACGAACACATCCAAAGGCTATGATCGAACATCGTGTGGTGGATCGCCAGAATTTCGGCCGTGAAGTCGTGGGTTCGAGCATAAATCACGAGGCATAGGAAACGCCGAGTCGAGCATGCCTTTGGCCGAAGGTGGTGGTCGTGGTGAGCTTCGTAGCGGTGGTTCCCGATCGAATTCTTATACGACGATGGAGGCTTGATAATTGAGGAACGAGCAATGGCTTAGGGTTCTTGCACGTGTACAATGTCTGAGGCATGATCGCATGGAAGAGAAAGAAAAGGGCGGCCATGATCTATTTTAAGGAAATTAACGGCTCAGAATTATGTGGTAAAATAAATAAATAAAAGGTTGTAAATTATTATATTATGAATCGTGTAAAGTTTAAAAATTCGTATCTTTGTCATACAAGTTCGAAATTGGACGAAATAAGTTGCGCTGGGTTTGTATTCGCGAACACTACACGATGAAGTTAGATTGGGATGAATTGGAGTTATCTGGTTAAAATTAAATGCTCATTTAATTTTAGTTGAAATAAATCGCCATCACGACGACTGCAAGCAAAGTGAGTGCAACTCACTCTTTCTGTCTCGCTTATATTTTTATATAAGTGAGAATAAATTTTGTTTATGATGATTGATGATTTTTTGGATGGTATATGATATATTTTATAATATATTGATTGGTTTGGATATATTCCCGCATATTTTAGTGGATGAGACTCTATACATTTTCGTATATGAGCGGATGACCCTTTGTACGTGTATCTGCCTCGAAGCGGACATTGTGCATATTTTCTCATATGTGTATTTATTGTAGGTGATATGTTGGAGGGCTCCAACTGGATTCCTCACCGGTATTGATTTTATTTACAGATATTGTTATATATACTATTATCATATGATATATGATATTTGGATGCCATGGTAGATGTGATTGATGTGAACTCCCTTATTTAGCGCTTTTGCAGCATTGGGCCATATTTGGAATTTAAAATATTTAAACGATGATTTCAATTTAAAAAAGGATTTCAAAGAGATTTTAAAAATATACAAATTTTGAATTGTTAAAGAAATGGATTAATTTTAAATACATAAAAGTTATAATTTTTACGTTGTAAAAATTATGATTTTGTGATATATAATAAATAATATGGCTTTTGAAATACGAAGTTAACTATTTTGTAATATAAGTTAAAATGAGATTTTTGGACTTATTATAAATGGTTTATATATAAGATTTATAAAATTGATATTTTATAAATAAAAGTAATGGAATTATAAAAGTTTTTCATAAATATTTGAAATGGATCTATAATCAAATTTGTATATGGATTTGTAATTGAAATTTAGAAAAGAATTTACAATGGATTTTATAAATAATAAGATTTGAAAGGAATGAATTTGTAAATAAGAGATTTATAAGTAAATTAACATATAATTGGATTTTGACATATAAATGAGATATAAATGGAATTTGTTAGTAAAGGAATTTTGTATATGGAAGTTTATAAAATATAAATGGAATTTATAAACATTGTTATAAATCCAAAATCTGTTTAATTTCATAAGTTAAATATGAAAGTTTATTAAAGGAATTTTATTCACGATTTTGGACAATAATCCTTTAAATTAGATATGTAGAAGTAATGAATTGGGTAAGAGAATTATATTCAGGATTTTGGAAAATGAATGATCTTTTAAATTAAATGGATATTTTGGAAAGTGATGTTATAAAGGGGAATTTAAATGGTTTGAAAATAAAATAAGTTGTGAATTTACTTATTATTGAAATATGTATAGTAAAATGTTTTTCGAATATCCAATGAGTGAAATGGTTTTAAATATGTTTTGAAGTGAATAATTGGAAAGTGTTTTGAATTATAAACGATTAATGAAATCAGGCACAATGACTACTTATGTGCTAGATTTTTTGTTGCTTTGATATTTTAATAACCGACTATCAAAATTGGCCATTTTAGTTCCCGACTTGATGTGGGAACTAATTAATTGTACACTTAGTACGTAACTGACTGTGTAAGCTTGATTACGTTTGTGTTGAGAATGTTGATTCGTGCAGTGTGGAGTGATTACTCCAATCTATCGAGCTTCCTTCTTGGCCAAAGGATAGCAAGTTGAAAGTTGAAAATGTGATAAGTCTATGAGACTTAGTTTCTGCATGAAGTTGAAAAATGCTTTTGCGTTGTTGGTGCGAAGAGATCGGGATCAGATTTATTTGTAAACCACTTTGGATCAACATTTATACAATGATTCTATAGGTTGGTCGATGATATCGATGTTTAGGATTTTCGTAGTGATGGATTGCTTGTTGATCTTTTGGAGTTAAAATCCCAATATACATATAGTAGTAGCGGTCTCTTCGTTATGAAATATCCAATGCAAGGACCTAATCCTAGGGATTTCCCAATAGGATGTGGTATGAAAGTACCTTCGGTTTGTTCTATACCTGGATAACTTGTATGAACGAGTGTCTGACATTGCATTTCTAAGAGTATGTACATTAGTTTTTACAAATGTACATCTGTGATGGCGTAGAAGGCAACTTCTCTTAGCTTAACACCCTTCTTGAGACATACGAGCTCAAGGGTTGTATTTTTGTGGTAGACCATTAGTAGTCAATGAGAATGACAATGTGGCATTGGAAGATGATGTGATATGTGAAAGGTAATCGGTACCTCTTTGTTCTCACTTCCCAAAAAATGACTGAAATAGGGATAGAAGCAGTAAGGCTAAAATGGATCGCTCCCGTTAGGAGATGTCATCACTCTACTAGATATATATTTACACGCTATGACGTCGTGTATGCTTGTAGCCATGGTTTTAGGTCGGTAATGACCGGAGTGATGACGTACTCGGTACTATCCAGTGTGAAGGGAGGGACGGTCTTGTGTTGGTTTAGGCGGGCAGTGTATGCTCCCTAGGTACATCCCTCTAGAGGTGTACTGTGTTGGTTCGGAAAGGTAGTCCCTTTACCTAGTCATTTGTATGGAAATCCAAAATCCAATACGTGCCTACCATTTTCTATTGTAAAAAGCCTTGTATTACAAGGTGCATGCTAGAATTAAATAACGTAACAATTTCAGCTTTTTTAATATTATTTGTATAATAGACACTAGTATTATACAAGGGAATTTGATATGAAATGTTTTGGTTATCGTAAGGTAAAAATCTTGTCGGGATTTATTTATGATGTGGACTCACGAGATACCTTTTGTTTTGATAAATTTTTTTGGTAACTTTATAAATTCAGTTGAGATGTGTTTTCTCACGCTGGTTTACCGGACTGATCCGGACGTTCTTATCTTTCAATGCTCGGGTCATACCGAGTATATTTACAGGTTCAGATATGATGCTTTTGGAGCTTCAGAGGCGAGCTGGAGATCTTCATGTCGTATACACGTATCTATTTATTTTTCCGCTGCATTACATTGTTGTTGTTGTAAATTATCAGCATTTGTGAGGATAGGTTATTATAACTGTCCAAGCTGATGGTCACTTATTGTGTACTCTGATATTGATTTATGTATATTACAGTTTCTCTTTGTAAAGATTATTGATCTATATTATATGTAATTCCACTGCGATGTGAGATTCTGCGTTGTTTTGGTTATGTTTCTCTCTTCTTCTTCTCTTCTCTTCTTCTTTCTTCTCTCTTTCTTCTCTCCCTCTCTTTGCTTTATCATGATCATCTACAATCAATGCGCTTTGACATGCGTGGTTTGGTGTTGGATTTAGAGGGTGCCGAGTGCAGGTCTTCACAGTTAGGTTCTTCATATATGAATAAACCATGCAATAATTATTTAATAGCAATATAAAAGTTTATACTCACTTTGTCATATTGAGTTTTCAAAAATAAATTATGATTTGTCATCAAACAGGAATTTTATTCAATACCGTTGTGTAATTTTTTCAAATGGAGCATCATTTAGTAAATCGCACCAGACCTTGTAAATCCCAGAATCGAAGCTGATGTACTCTTAAATTTAGTTTTTCTAAGTTTTCGAAGAAATAATATGACTTTATTTGCAAAATTGATTTCTCTTGATCTCAGTTTTATCAAGTTGCTTATGAAGATCAAATTTGTTATCATAACTAGTAAATTTTTACTTTAAAGGTATTTGTTCATAAGTAATCAATGTTGGTTAAATTTAATATGTATATCCGCACATTACATGTTTGAGATAACGAACAATCAATTTTCCATATAATCAAGCATCTATTTTAGTTTCATGATCTTAATTTAGATAAGTTTAGTTGTAATTCTAAAAATTCTTGCATTTCTATTTTTGAAATTACTGCATGTACTTTTGCAGTTTTACACATGATCAAGCATTTTGTATATGATTCATGCCCTTATGCTTACTTTTGTGGCTTATTTAAATATAACTAGTTACAAATTGATTCGTGGAAGAAAGTTAATGAAATTTTTAAAACTTTTTGCATATTGATCCACTTAACATAATTTTATACACATTATTAATTATAAAGATTTTTTCTCTTAAAACTGGCCAGACTGAGCCATTTTATAAGTGAGTCGGGTCAGATCAACCCAATTAGTAAGTGGACTATACAAGTTGGATTTGTTTTTTTCTTAAATGGACTAGGAATTCTAATCAAGCCATTTATGATCTGACCTAATCCATGTGATGGTTCTAACTAAAAGTAATATAATGAACTATTTGAACAGAGCACCAAAGAATGTATATTTAAGATATTACCTTGTGTTATTTTGAATATAATATATTAACTAGAAAACATATGAAAAAATTTACGGTATTCATCGGTGTTGGGACTAGAACAAATGAACTTACAAAAAATAAGAAGGTAACTTTTTAAAAGTGGAATTCGAAATGTAACCTTGTGGAAAATATAAAAATATTTTTCTTAAGAGTGGAATCAAACTCATGACCTCGTAGAAAATATAATATATTACTGTCAAAATAGAGGCTAGAAATCATGACCTTATATGCATATAATAGGAAATTTAAGAAAGTTTGTATATGAAAAAAGCATAACACTAAAGCCATTACAAATATTAGTAAAATGATTTCTTGCGTAACTTCAAACCAATGTTTCAATCCCATTAATCAAACCCAAAAATGTATAGTTGCGTTTTAATTCATGCAAAATCAACTTTTATTAGTCTCCTTACAATTATAATTATGAAGAAAGCTATAAATTACAATGCTTGAAGTTTTACATGGTAATATGTATTGGTACCAGCATAGGAGTATCGAGAAGTTTTGAGACTAAATATGTGTTGACTAGATTTCGAATCAACCTTAGGATTATGAGTTGATGGGGATTTAGCAAATATTACTTACTAAAACTATGGTTTATAATATAAAACAAGGAATAATTATAAGAGTAATAAGCGATGAATTAAAGTAAATGACACATGATATAGAGTGGTTCGATCTTGGCGAACGTCTACGTCCACTTTGGTCGATGATTAAATACTTTGAGTATACCAGTTACAATAGATCATTCTAATGGCTTTTAGAAGAGCTTTGAGCTAGCAAGTATATTTGATGAGAACATAAATTTTGATCTTTTATTTATAATTGAAGTGATCATGTCTTGAAGGGCTTAGATTATTGCCTTGAGTGCTAAGTTTCCTCACGACCATTGATCGTGATCTATGATTTAGATGGCAGTCATCTCAGGATTCTATGTGGAGGGAATGATTCATATGTATGTTAGTTGGCAGGTCGTACCATAACATGTTTGGGTCGGAAGGAGAATATGGAGTACGGAGTAGTCTATATACGGTGGCCTTTTTGTCCGATATTAAACGAAGTAAGAGAGCAGTTGTTTCGTAATGATGTTTTTTGTCGCATGAACAATGTTGTTATGCCGTTTTTGTGAGGGAATGGGGCCACCGTCTCTTTTTGTAGGGACGACTAGGGGCTTTTGTCATAAATCTATTGAGTCATGACAAAATTGAGTGTGCAGAGAGGCTGCCATCAAGGAAAATGACAACGAGGAAGGGAGATGGATAAGACTAGTGGGCGGTTAAGAGGTCTATGGGGTGATGATTTTTTGTGACTTGATCATTGTGTGATAGGAGGTGTTGCCTACGAGACTTGGATAGTTTCTTCGTCGATATAAAGAATATGGCGAGGAAGTTACTCAATTTTTTGTCTATTAAATTAGAGAAATTCGATATCATAATAATTACAACAATTGCACGGTGTACAATAGTTGTAAGTATGCAAGTACGAAGTGAAGCACCAGGAAAACGATTAATTCTAGTCTACTTACTCAAATCAACCTAAAGAAAATTGACATTTGGTTTAAGTTTAAAAAAACTAGAAAAACATGGTCAATAATTAAAAGACCTAAAAGATAAAAAGCTAAAAAGTTAAAACTATGAAGATTATATTGAAAAGGAAATTTTGGGATAAATCAACTAATATGTTCATAAAATCGAGATATAAAAAATATTAAGATCTCATTTTAGAAATACGTGGGATCAATTCATGTATTTTTTATGAGCATAAAATACATACTATTTAGTCGAGCTACATAATCTATCAAATTTCAATTTCTAAACTAACCCACTAATTAGTTATATGGAAATGGTTATGAGTTTGAAAATAAAATCTACTTGAGCATGATTTATTTACAATAAAAGAAAATGTAATATAAATCGTGAATTTCAACTCTACTTCCAACACGATAGCGAAAATCATATAGTTTAATTAAAATGAAACCGAGTTTATTATTGATCAATTTTAGTATTGCCTATTAGTAATAAAATATCAAATAACATAGGTTATCAAATATCATATATAAACATTAATATTCCATAGAGATCTAAATCAACATAAAGCACAAAATGAAAGAGATCGAACATGAAATCATTGCATTGATTTTGTGTGAATCATCAAAGCTTCATTGTCCCTAAATTGAAGGGATATAGCTACTCGTCTTAGATTCATTTTAATACCTTTTTATTTCAAAACAAATAAAAAGGAAAGAACAAAGAAAGAGATATATTCTACTTGTACAAAATAAAAAAGGGAGCTAATTTATTTGCATAAAATAAAACTACATACAGTAAATTAGAGCATGAAATAATAGAACAAAAGTAAAAAGCATGAAATAAAGAGAATACATTTGAGGATTTCCAAACATAACGAGTTACGGTAATACCGTGCTTTTTAGGCACGACATGAATTAGGCTAACCCATAAATTATCGGAGATAAGATAAATTATACTATTATCAAGAAATTTGAGAGTTTCTTCACAAACCACATCTTTTTTTAGGGTTAAGCCTTCATTAAGCATCAAAAATAAACTTGGTTTCATCAATTAATTGGACACGATGTTGAAAAATTGCAGGCTAATTTCCTAAATTTCAGCAATGGACCACTTAGCCGCTTCTTTGTTTTTTGAAAAATTTGAAAGAAGCGAGGCTTCTTGTTCCAGAGAAAGATCAGTAGAAATAATGATGGGAAAAGTTTCGTTGTCATCTAATTATGCATACTTAAGGTGATATAGAAGAGTTTTGAGCTCTAACCTAGAAGGTGGATCAATCAAAGAAATCGACTCAATCACAAGTGGCTCGAAGGGAAGCGCATCTTGGATCTTGTTTGACACATCCTGAAATAAGTGTTTGTACTTTGATTTTCATTCATTATCGAGGTCAATTTTTTCATTTTCAATAGTTTCGTAAACTGCACTTTACTTCCAAACCGTGATTGTATGGTTTGTTCGATCGATTTTCTAACCTAAAGATGTTTAGGCCTATTGTCATATTACCAAAATAAATTTCATTAAACCATTTCAACAATGGATCATTAAGGAGTTAGAGGTAGCTACGAAAGGATGCCCTAAAAGCAGTGGAACATGACTCGTATGGTAGTTTCTAGGTTGCGTCAAGGTCGATGAAATCGATTGGAAATACAAATTTCCCTACTTTAGTGAGTACCTCCTCGGTTTCTTCTATCATTTTCTTTACAAAACGATATGCAAACTTAAATGTGACCTTTGTCGGTTTAAGCTCACCAAAACCTAGTTGCTGGTAAAATGAATACGGGCGCAAGTTTACGCTTACACCTAGGTCTAACAGATATTTTTTGATTTCCTTGTCCCCTATCATACATAAGATTATGAGGCAAGCATGAACTTTATATTTTACTTGGATATATTGAGACAAGACCTCATTTTGACCGAATGCTAAAAAGACTTTTTTCGACACTTGAGTGTCCCTTTTGAGTAAAAGAGTCCTTCAAAAACTCGACGTAAGTTTTGACTTTGCTAGATGATATTTAAGGGAGGAATATTCACTTTGACTCGCTTGACAATTTCAAAAAAAAATTCCATTTGGTTAGGATGTTTCTTAGGATAAAGTCGATATGGAAATGGAACTTGAAAGTAGGTTGGTCTACTTGAGTTAGAAAAGAATTAGACTAGGAGTTTTGAACGATGTTTGACTCGGTGTTTTGATCAAAATCATTTGTGATTTTCGAAGAATTGGAAGGAATTTCCAGTAAGTCGTTTGGATTGACAATAGTTATCAAAATGCTTAAGGGATCGCAATGTGGTGATAACGTTTATTTGATTCAGTGGCTATCTTAATTGGCACGTTTGATCTTCTTAGAATTTGGAATAGATTGAATCAAAAACGTATACCTTTCTTGTTCACTCATGGTGGTTTCTAATTGGATCATTTGCATTTCAAGTTTGGAAATCATTTGACTTGCGATGTACATGCATGATGTCAAATTTTTTTGCAAATTGTTATTTGATTGACGGTTTTAAGTGGTCCCTCTAGCCCAAGTTTCAAAACTTTTTTCAAGTGACATCATGCATTTGTCATCTTGAGGTATGAAAGATTGTTGTTCTTGGTTTTTAGATGGTGATCGTAACACCTTGAATATTAGTTAACATTATTTAGGATATTTAGTTGGATAGATTAAATTAGAATAATGTAAATAGTTAAGGAGAATGAGATTTGGTCGTTAATAAGGTCGTGCCTTTATAAATTTACTAATGAGATTGTTTTGGAAACTTAACATATAGGAGGATATATGAGAAGGGCAATTTAGATATAGACCTATCTTGTATCCCTTAAACCCTCCCCCCTTTATATCATTCTTAATTTTCATAATATAAACAACTAAAGAAAAGCAAGAAAAGGTTGTCCATTTTTATGGGAGGAGTCACGAAATCAAAAGGAGAATTCAAGGAAGGGATTAGGAGAAACTAAAGCAACATCAAATCTCAATTCCCATATTTGATTTTAAGGTAAATAATAAGATTCCGTCTCTTTTAATTGCTTTTGAATTTGGTTAGGGTAATACCAGAATTATTGTGATAAATAATACCATGTTTTGGGTTGATTGATTGTTGTTTGGATAGAACAATAAATTTTGGATTTTTATGAAATTAATTGATTGGGTTTTAAGGGTAAAACCATAGTTTCTAATTTCCAATCGACTTGATTTTTGGATATGTGACGTAAAATGTTAAATTGGAGATGGGAAATTAAATATGGTTTTTAGGCCTAAATTTGTATATGGTAAAGTGAAGGATATTCTCGAATTTATGTGAATTTTTGGGATTTTTCCTTAGTGAATATGATTTATTATGAATTTAATATGCTAGATAAGCATTTAAATTAATAATTAACTAAGGTTATTAATTAATTAAAGTTTATAAATGTTTTGGGACTTGAAAATGGTATGCTATAGTATTTCTATAAAGAATTACGTAAAGTGTTTTATTATCCAATAGGAATTTGATAAAGAATAAGATTTTCTTTTATTGGTAATAAATCAGTTTTCACATAAATTACGATAATGCCACGCTGCAAGTGCCCTCTCTGAGCCTGTAGAAGTACTGTGTCCTTAAGTGTTGAAGTCAAGGTAAAAGGAAGCATAGGATAGTACAGTAGCTATGAAATGCTTCTGAGTAGGTCGAAGTCGACCTCCTTGACAATTTAGTATCTGTGTCATCGACACCTCATAATTTATCTATGTCGAAGCCTCACCTCTTTGCCTATGTTTTTAAATAATGCCGCATACTATTGTTTTAAGTGCTTTCGAAGTCATCTATACAGAAGGGCGGTGACACCGCTTGTCTTGTCTTCTACTTTATATACGAAGTGACATAATAGCGAAAGTGAGTTAAGTAAACTATTTTATAATGTCGTCGATCGGCCTTGATGTCGCTATTCATGAAGGTCGGCGTAGTCTTTTTCATTGTTTTGGCTACAATGTCTTATGGCATCGTAGCCGTTAATATTGGCGTCAACTTTGTTTTAAATAAGGTGGATAACCTATAGTTTATGTAAGTCGACAACATCATTTTTCGATAAGAGTTTTATACTTAAGGGAAATTTAAGTTTTGTTTTAATCTTGGGTAAAGGTTCGATGAGATATAGAGTGGCAAGGTTGTCGCCTATCTATTTTATTAAGGGTGGAGAGCCTCTAGTTTTCTTATTCGACATTGTCATTGGAGATACCAATGAAGATTATCTTTGACATCGATTTTTATCAACTAAATGTTTTATAAATAGGAATTTAAACATTAGGGATACCAATGCATTTTCTTAAATGAGTTAGACATTGATCATTTAGGGATACTAACGTATGTCACTTGGAAATGTTATATCTTTAAAGGGAGATAACCTAACTGGGGACACCAATAGACATAGGTTAAACGTGTGGGCTACATGAATTAAATTGTTAAATGATGGGTTCATACTTATCCTAGGAAAACTATGGGATGATGGATAGTCCACATCATATCGGAGATGGATAACGTCTATAAGGTTAATGAAGGGTTCATGGTCATCTTAGGAAAACTATGGAATGTGTGATAGATAGTCTATATCATTGTAAATTAAATGGAATATGTATGATGGATAATCCACATAATTTAGATAATGGAACCATATGTGATTAGTTGTCAATATGGTTGGGGATGGGTAATCCAAGTAATAATTGTATGAGAGGTGGATAGTCCACATAACTATGAATATGTTTAAAAATGAGATGGGTAGTCACATAATTATAAGATGGGCAGTCAGATTAAAATAAGAGGGATAGTTAGTTTAAATTATGACAGGTAGTCATTTGAAATTAAGACAGGCAATCTAATAAATTAGGACGGGTAATCCTATATATGTTGCATAATTATAAATGTTGTTTTTGTTCTAAACGTTATGGTTGCAGGGGAACAATATATAGTTAATTAGTTTTGGTTAACATACTAGCGAGGGGAAACCCTGCTCCGCTCAATGGCATTGTGAGGACCCTTTTCTTCGACTTTTGAAAATCGACATTCATACATCCTCGGTATTCACATGCTACAAAACTAAGTGCTGGAGAAGCGGATTCTCAAAGGTAAGAAAGAAAATAAAGCCAAAACTGAATCTCACATATATTATATTAACAAGTAATAATTACAGCGAAATTTAAAATATATTTATCAGAGTTAAACATGGAGAGTCATAAATTCATGTCCTTATAAATGAAGAATACTATAGTTCAAGAGCATGGTGGAAATATATAAAGGTCTTCACAGAAATCTTATGACTCCATGCTTCAAGCTCTATCCAACTTCCTTCTAAACTGAACCTGACTACCAGGCTACCCGGGAAAATTAGAGCATCCAGAGTTTAAGAAAAAAGAAAATAAACTCTGGATCAGTGATGGGATTGTTGTGATAAATCAAAATACACATTTTGAAAACAAACGGTATCTCATAAGACCACGCTGCACATAAACATGGAACGGGTTTTTACCTTATGATAACCAAATCATTATTACGTAAAAATACTTGATATTATTTTTAATCACATATCTTTAAAAACGTTTGTAAGTAAACTTATTAATCTTAGGTCAATTGTTACACCGATTAAATTCGAGCATACTAGCCATAAACGTGGGTTTTACAAACAAAATGGTAGGAACTCATTGAAGAATGGATTTCCATACAAATGACCAAGTGAAGGGACTACCTTCTAGCAGTACATCTCTAAAGGAATGTATCGAGGCACAGAATATCTTCCCTCTACCAACAGAAGACCGGTCTACCTTTCTCACTAGATAGTGCCCAATATGTCATCACCCCATTCATTACCGACCTATTCGAGGGCCCTCACAACATCCACAATAATTTAAACCCCAACATCATAGTGGGTAGAAATATATCTAGAAGGGGATGATCATATCCTAATGGTTACGAAACACATAGCCTTACCGCATCTACCTTGTTTCGGTCATTTCTGGGTGTGAGGCTTAAGGTAAAGATTACCTTTTACTTTGCACATTTCACTCTGAATGCCACATCGTCATTGCATCAATCATTATTGACTTCCACAAACATACACCTCCGAGCTCATACATCCCAGAGAAGGTTGTTAAGCTAAGAAAGTTACCTTCTCCACCATCAAATAGATGTATATTTATAAAAGTCAACGATGAAATATCAAAAATGCAATGTCAGACATCCGTTCATACAAGTTCATTCCAGGATTGAACGAAACCAAATGCACCCTCCTACCACATCCTGTCGGGAATTAACTGTAGGATTAGTAGCGAGATGTCCTTGCAACCTAAAGAGTTTCAAAAATGAAGGGACCACTGCTACCTTAGTATTTGGGAGCTAACCAGAATTATCAACAAGCAGTCCTTTCACCCTGAAAATCCTCAGTCTTCATCCTTTATTTTCTTTTGTCAGGTCTTAATTTTTCGAATGCATACATCGGTCCGAAGTGGTTTTCGAATAGGAATTACCCCAGATCCGATCCCGGTTCCTTCGAACCAATCTTCGATAAAAAGAGGTCCTGTGAATAGGGAATCTTTCTTTAATTAATTAAGTTCATTTTATTAAAATCTCTTTTGGAGATACATATTTCTAAAACATTCTTTCCAGTATATGCAGAATTATTAAACCTCTCTTGTAACATCCTTTGATTACTTAAAATCCTTTTAATTTGAATAATTCGAAATCATTTATTTTTTTCACTTAGTAAAACCTTTCCAAATCATTTCATTTAAATTTTAATAATGATTTCTTAATTCAAAACTCATAATTTTGATTGTGTTAAAACCATGTCATTTAGGATGTTAATCGAAAACCAAAAAATACTAAGTGAGCAGAATCTATAGAAATCATCAAATTCAAACCAATATCAGTTCCCGTATTCAAAAAATGCTGTGGGCGGAATAACGGTGAAATCATCTTTTAAATTCCACGAACAGTACGAGTTCCCTCTTCGGGCTTTAATACTGAGTATAAGAAGATTATCCCCATAAAATCCAAGTTGTTTAAATCTGGAAAATATTATTTTTTATTCATTGGAAAATTTTGATCCGATTGAATCAAATTTGCAATCCCCTCCATCCGGCCAGTCCGGATAGCCAGGGAGTGCAGGAACTGGTTTTTCAAACCCAAGTCTAGGCACTATCTCTTTGACACACATAAGGCGGTCAACTAATTTGATTGACTCTAAATCATTTAACATTTAATCATTCCATAGATCCTTTAAATCATATTTAAAATACTTTATTAATCATGTAAAAAAAATTTCAAAAGATTTGGAAAAGAATAGATGCATTTAAAACTATGTTTCAAAAGTTATTAAAAAAAGTGTCATGGAAAGTGCTTTTTTAGCTATATTGATCAAAATGAGTTTTTATCACTTGAAAAATTCATTTTTATAACTCAAAATACTTTTAAAAAATTTATAATATTTATTTCATATTTTTAAACAATTTTAAAATATCATTTTCAAAGAAATTTTGTTTTGGATTCCGAATTGCAAAACTATGATTTTTCAAAAAACTTGTTTTACTCATATTTCAAAATATACTCATCGAAATCTTGATTTTCTTTCTTCGTTGGAAAACTATGAATATAATAGTTTGAAAAATTCTTATCTCGAAGAATTTTGAGGTATAGTCCAACTTTTACACTCGTTTGACTTTTATGGCGCGAAATCGCGAACTACCGTTACCCGACGCGTCTATTTTTGACTAAATTTTCCATTCTCATTCAAACTTCCCCAAAAAACTTTTAAATGTTTATAAAACATTTCTAACTCATTTTAAACCATTTTAAAGAGGTTTAACATTCCATATACACCAATTTGTTATTATAAAGGGAAGTGATATCATTTGTGCTTATTGACATGTATTCTCATGACTTGCATATATATTCAACATTCATATGAAACAACCAAAATTGATGATCAAAGCATATTAAACATCCATTGCAAATATAATATCATCATCCAAAATATAATATAATTTTTAGGAGTTCTCACCTTTATTTTTCCTTTAAGCTAATGTAAAATCGGCTATTGCTCCGCTACGATCGAACCAAAACAAATAAAACCAAGCCGGCAACCTATGGAAGAGCTCGGTCTAGCCTTGATGATGGATGAGCTCATGGCCTAGGGTGATGTGGGTTGTGGCCATAGGTTCTGGAAGAGTAGAGAAGGTGTTTTGGACTAGTTTTGAAGTAGGTTGATATTATAAGCTAGTATATACCTTTTCCTCTTTTATTTGGTATAATTTTTTTCTAATTTTTCTATGAATAAGAAGCCACTAAAGAAGTTCTTTGAAAACTTGAAAAAAAGAGGAAGAAGAAGTGGAAGGTATTAGGAATTTGTGAGAAGAGGGGTGGTATTTGTAGAAAAAATCTTCGAATAAAATATCCAAATGCATAATTACCTAAATGCCCCTAGCCCACACCCCTCTAGCCTCTACACGCACGGCTCCCCTCAAAGCCATGTGATGGTGATATGAAGTGATGTTTCTGTATGATTACTTAAAGGTTAAGCTTTATGAATTATTTAGTCATTTTTGTAACATTTATATGTATGTATGTATTTATGTATACACGTACATGTTATCATGTGCATGTGACATGTATATGTTTTTATATGTAGGTGCATAACACTTGGAACTTCTTTGAACAACTTTTGTTTGTTAAATCGTTGAATTCGAAGAACCGATTATCAGTCATATTTTCACTTATTTATTAACGAACACGTATTTGTAAAAAAAATCCAAAAATAATTTTCTTATTATTTTAAACTAATTAAAACAATCATATTTGATTTATCAATCTTTTATTTGCATAAATTTAAAAGTAAATACAATTTATCAAAGTGATAAATTAACAGGTCGTTATAGACTCTCCCCTTAAAAGAATTTTTCCTCGAAATTACCCAAAACAAAAACCAAAAGTTTTTCCCTAAATATTTATCTTTCAACTTACATCGGCATGATGTATATAGATCATTCGTACACAATATCTAATTCGATCTTCTATTCGAATTCACAACTTTACTTCCAAACTAGCATTGGTCCCCCGATCCTTTAGGGCGGACTCTGATAACGGCTTTAGTTCTCCTTGCATAGCTCTCAACTGTGATAGAAAACTCAAGCATCTAATCATAAACCCTCGTCAATGTTCGTTGTCAAGAATCGAGTGATGAATCCTTTTTTGGATAAATGTCAAACACGTCAAAGTTCTATACTTGAATCTTAGATTAAATCGTGCGATGAAACAATCTATATACTTAATATGTATTTATTAACCCTTCGAATTTTTTTATGAAAACATTTCATAAAACTTCCATTCTATATTCAAACTTTTTATAAAGATACTTCTTTACACATAACCATTTTACATTTTTATTTCCAAATATTTCAACTTAAAGAAAACATTTCTTTCAGAAGTTAAATATCTTTTTATTCTAATACATTTCTAAACATATCTTAATGGTTTCTAGAAACTTATTTTCAAAATAAATCATTAAATTGATAAATCACCATAAAATTCCTTTAGCTAATATAAACTGTGAAAACATTCTTTACCAATTTGTACTCCTTTATTAATTAAACTTCATTTATATATAGACACATTCTCTTTAGCTATACCATGTTAATTATAATATTTCCTATCTTTTTAAAGAAACTTCAATACTTGTTATTATCTTTAAAATCCTATTATTAAAGATCTAAATATACTGTAAGATTCCTTCCAAAGTGTCATTCAATGGTTTAAAAACAAATGTTGCTAAAACATCGTTTATTACAAACCCAAAACCATTCATTAATGACTTTAAATATTTATTTTAAATATCCTACTAATGAGAAGTTAGGACAACATCATATTATAAATTCTCACATCCTTACATCATTTAATTTTTTTTCCCAAAGCATGGATCCAAAAAGAAAAATTCCCCTACCTTCCTTACACTAATACAATTCCAAAACACTAAATCAAAATAAACATCCCTTCCATATTCATACATACTAGAATTATCCTTAATTCCCCAAACGTTACTCCTATTCTTCCAAGTCCGAAGATGATGGAGGACCCCAATTTCCTAGGTCAATCATTACTTCACCTTCTCCTTCTTCATCACTATACAGCTCATCATCGGCCTCATTGCCGTCTTCCTCCAATGCCTCTCCCATTACCTGGGGTAGCCAGTGTTGGTTCCATGGGACATGTCTCATGCCGACTGGTACTCTACGAATGACTCCTCCCTCTTCTAACTCCTCTAAGCCTTGCACGTTTTCCTCTCAAGGGTTTTCGAATTCTTCGACCCCCTTCTCTTCTTCTTCTTTTGTTGCTTCTTCGTTGCTGCTTTCTATCTCGTTCCAATTTATGTGTGACTGAATTATACCACCTGCAATACGACACGCTCCCTATCCATATCCCATACTACATTGCTACATTCACTCGATATGATGGCAGCAGGGTCTTCCATCGGCTCTGATTCTTCCTCCATGGGCTATCTCTTCTATCAGTTTCAAAATAGAGCTTGTGGGATATGCTATCCAATTTCTCTCCAAGGCTTGCCCGGGTTCATCGTTGCTAGAGATCGTAATTTCTTCTGGAGCTGGGGGCGGTATAAGCATTCTGGTCATTAGGTATCCATCTTCATCCCTTCATTTGTATGAGGAATATTCTTCTTCGACCGAAAACCCACCATTGTCAGGCAGATATTCTGGTTGCTCCTCTTCTTCGCTAGAGAGGACAATGAGGCTATCCTTCTTACCTAAATTCGCTTTAGAGGACTCCCTTTTCACGTAATTTCCCCCTTACGATTTCTACAAGGCAAACAATTATTCTTTGAGACATAAGCAGTAGGTAATTTCTAGCGTATTTTTAAGTAGAGAGGTTTGGTCAATACTAAAAAATGTTTCAAGATTCATTTCTCAAGATAGCTTTTAAAATTTTTGGCATAAAATGTTTTAAAATTTCAAAATTTCTTTGAAAATTTTGCCAAAATATTCTTTTCCTTTCAAATACATATATTTTTTAGGTAAAATGATTTCATATAAAACCAAATTCATTTGTATATGTATCAATAACTATGCACTCATATACACACAAACACACACACACACACACTCAAACTCATTCTAGGGTGTTACTAGCTCTATCTCTAATGAGTTACTCATGCTCGGGTATTACCAATCCTATCTCTGATGAGTCTTTTGCTCCTATCAGGCTCAGGTATTTGCTCAACCTAAGCTCTGATACCACGAGGTGAGGACCCATTTCTTTGACTCTCAGAAATCAGCACTAATATATCTTTGGTATGTGTCACAAATCCAAGTGCTGGAGAAGCGGATTCTCAAGGGTAAGAAAGAAAATAAAGATAGAATCGAATCTCACATATATTATTTCAACAAATAATAATTATAGCGAAAATTAAAATACATTTATCAGAGTTAAACATGGACAGTCATAAATTCCAGTCCTTACAAACGTGGAATACTGTAGTTCAAGAGTGTGGTGGAAATAGATAAAGATCTCCGAAGAAATTTTCTGACTCCATACTTCGTGCTCCATCTAGCTTTCTTCTAAACTAAACCTGGCTACTAGGCTGCCCGGAAAAATTTAGGCACCTAGAGTTTAAGAAAAAGGAAAATAAACTCCGGATTAGTCATGAGACATGTGAAAACTCAAAATACGCGTTTTGAAAACAAACAGGTATCTCATAAGACCACGTTTGCAATATACTTGTTGTTAGTTAGCTGATTAGATGATTCACTAAATCTAGCTAGGGATAATTAATTTTTTATATATTGCTTTGTGAAATTTAATTATGAAATTAAATCTAGTTTCTAAGAATAACGGATATAGTTTAATTAAGAAACGAGTCTCATTTCTTAATGATAATTTCAAACTTTTAAATTTGAAACATAATAAAGCGAATTATTTAAATTATGTCTTGAGTAAATTATTAAGAATTGAGATTTTGTTGAACTCAGATTTTGGAAATGTTAATCCATATTTATTAAAATGATAATAATGGTTTATTGGTGATTGTCAAATTGTTGAGAAATCATATTTAAAATTTACAAAATATTGGTTAGTGTAAATTTATGATTTATGATTAATATTTGATGTTTATTGCTTTGGGCCTTGATAATAATTTTAGCCCATTAGAATAACCATAAACTTATCTCTCTATCCTAGTTACTTTACCTCTTCCGTAAAATGAACTACAGAATAATTTCGTTCTTTCTCCTTGAGTTAAAATTCAAAAACGAAAAAAAGGAAAACGTTAAACCAAGGTAATTAAAACAAACGGAATCTCGTGGAGGCTAGTCGAAGCTTGCATGGCCGGAGCTGTGAGACTCAAGCGAAGTCGTGGACGCGTAGGGTTGCGGACGCTGGTGGTCGTTGTGTCTAGAGGATGGCGTGCGAGGCTACGAAGTTTGCAACGGTTTCGATGAGTAACCCTCACAAAACTACTCTTTAAATCCAAGTGTTGGTTTATGATTGGTTCATGTTATATTTTCTGCGATTGAACGAGTAATTACTGTTTTTAATCTTTTTTTGATTAGGAACCTAAGTTTAGTAATTGAGTATGCTTGCTAGTTAAATTACATAAAATCAATAGGTTAATATATAATTGCTTATCAAAATATGTTTGCATGCTATGCCATCTACTTCCACGAAGTTAACTTGAATTGCTGCGCCTGAGATCATTACTTCGTCGATAGTGATGCAACCTGGAGCCTCGTCGGCTCCATGAATTAGCAACACTGGTGTACCACTGGTGATACACTTGTATATTGGTTAGTAAGTTTGGAACCAAAAATCGGTTACAGGATTTACTACCATGGTTAGATCTTTGCATTTTGGGTTAATGGGTTGTTTTGTTTGCTCCTCATCTCCTTTCCAGTTGTATGTTGAATTGTTGATGGATTTTGTTATAGTCTTTTGCATTTTCACTTATACAAATTGTTAAATAGTATATGTAAATACATACACACTCATACGACACATATGAGTTCGAAATTATTCATGTTTATAACCTGACATCAAAACATATTAGACATTGTTAAAACTGGAGTTTGCTTAAATTTGAAAACATATATATTTATATTTCTAAGTTTAGATTTAAAATATATAAAGAGACCTAGTTTGTAAACCAAGATAAGTGTCAGGTTAGTTTTCAACTAAGGGTAGCTATATATATATATATATATATCTATGTATGTATGTATGTATGTGTGTGTGTATATATATATATACACACACACATGTGTATATATATATATATATTCACGCATCAGCTAATTAAAATGTATTCTGATCCTTAATTGGTTTGAGAATTGAAAAGTTTTCACTTAACTTGCCCACCGCTTAAGTGTTTTAGCTTTGTCAATCAATGCCTATTGCCTAACTTAGCTTTGCTTTATTTACCTGTGTCTTATTTTATGAAATGAAAGTGGACACACATCTTGCTGCTATGTTTATTGCTTGTGTCCTGATGTGCGGAGTGTTTTGTAAACTTACTTTTTTTATTTTGCTTTGTCCTTGTTTTCAAAAAATGATCACATGACCAAGCATATTGCTTATACATTTTTGTCCTTGCCTGCTACTAAACATTTTTAGTTGCCTCCACTTTTCAACATGCCTTTTTACTTCTCCTCATACTTTACAAGTTATGTTTCCTTGAAAACATGGACTTGCTCTTTTGTTTTTGTTTGTTTTTCTTCTTCTTTCGTATATACCTGATAATAAAGTCGATAGTTAGATGATATTGACTTGTTATACTTCCTTTGTTTTAATTTACATGTCCTTTATATGTACTTGTCTTGAAAAAGGGTCATCCACTCTAAGAATTTTAAGTACAATCTTCGCGATTCGAGTGATACCAATTTGTTTGTTTGTTTTCCACGTGTTTTAAGTACAATCTTTGCGATTGTTTTGGACGATCATTATGATCGGTTTGGATTAAGATCTCTTGGATTCTGGAAATTAGGATTCTATGATTATTCTGTGTTTGTGAAATAAATATATTTATATATATCTTGTGTCTTGTGATGGATTCTAAATTAAATTATTGATATTTGTGTGCTCAGAGATGTTGTATTTTGTTACGTGAATTCAGTGTTTAGTGACTAATTTGTATTCGTGACCTAAATTTATAAACCCGTGTCTTATGATGAATTCCTAGTTAAGTTAATCTTCTCATGACTTGTTATTTCTTGGACAATTATAGTGCTTATATATATAATTGTTCTTATGTTATATCTTGTTCTCACCCTGTTGGATATTTAGAGAATCTGACCCGAGTGTAATTTTGCTCGGGTCAGACCGAAACTTTTTAGGTTACAAGACAGGTTAACATTTGGATGGTCGGGCTAGCAAGGAGATAAACATTTGGACTTTTAGTTTATCCTTTTATGAAATTTGGACTTTATATATTTAATGTATAAGTAAGATTAGAGAATTGTAAACTTGTATATTATTGAGTCTAGTATTTTATTTTATAGACTCATAGTTTGTATTGATGTTATTATTCCACTATGATCTGTGATTGATGTTTATATGATATATTGTTCTGATTTTGAGAAATCGGTATGTCTATTACTTTGTACTAATACTGTACATGTCAAATTCAGCTTAGATATTAAGTGAAAAGATATAATTGACATGTTAGTATTAGTACAAAGATATATTCACATTCGATCACCCTTAACATGCCGTATTCTCTAGATTAGTAGGCAGCTTTACTTGTATTATTCTTTGCTAATGTAGGTATTGCAGTGGGGTCAATACAGTTTGGTATCAGAGCTGTATCCGAACATTATCGCATATAATATTATAGATCTGAGACCTAGATGACTTAGAGTCTTGTCTCATGTGATGTGTGGTAGATAATTATATTAATTATTTAATTAGGGATAGAAATATAAAATGATTATTGAGATAATCATTTGGGGTGTAAATTGATTTAAAAATTTTAAATTGATAAATTGGAATTTATGACATTAAAACCTTTGGAGATTAATGAGTAAAATCATTTAGATTGAGAAAATTTTGGAGTTAAATTGGAATGAATTAAATTAAAGTGAATTTTTTTCTTTTAATAGAAAATTTCGGAAATTTGAGTGAATAAGTTTAATATTTAAATGATCTATGAATAATCAGAGTTTTCCAGTAGTATCCGTAATAAGTGATGTTTACTAGCTTTTGGTAAATATTAGAATATCACTATACAATATGGGACGTATTGGTTAAATTATATTGATTACCGAAGGTGGTAGTATTTGGCACTTCAGAGTTTACTCTCTTTTGGTGTGTGGCAAGCGGTTGCTAGATCCTTAAGAAGTTTATTTATGGATTTCTTTTCGAACATAATAAAATAATAATATAAATAAATATAGATTTATCGAGTCATGGTTTCTACGATTATCTTGATCGGTATAGACTATCCTTGAGATCATTCTATGTTCTCGGTCTGAGTATGATCCTTGGTATCAGATCGATTCGAGTGATACCAATTTGTTTGTTTGTTTGCCACGGGATTTGAGTACAATCATTGCGATTATTTTGAACGATCATTACGATCTGTTTGGATGAAGATCTCTTGAATTTTGGAAATTAGGATTCTGTGACTATTTCGTATTAATGAAATAAATAAATATGTATGTATGTATGTATGTATGTATGTGTGTGTATATATATATATATATATTCTTGTGTCTTGTGATGGATTCTAAATTAAATTATTGATATTTGTGTTCTTAGAGATGTTGTGCTTTGTTCTATGAATTTTTAGTGTTTAGTGACTAATTTGTATTCGTGACCTAAATTTATAAACCCGTGTCTTATGATGAATTCTAAGTTAAGTAATCTCGTAACTTGTTATTTCTTAGACAATTATAGTGCTTATATATATTTATATATTTGTTCTTATGTTATATCTTGTTCTTATCCTATTGGATATTTAGAGATAGTCTCACCCGGGTGTTATTTTGCTTGGGTTAGACCGAGACTTTTCAGGTTACAGGACTGGTTGACCTTTGGATGGTTGGGCTAGCAAGGACATGAACATTTGGACTTTTAGTTTATCCCATTTAGAAAATTAGTACTTTATATATTTAATCTATAAGTAAGATTAGAGAATTGTAAACTTGTACATTATTGAGTCTAGTATTTCATTTTGTAGACTCACAGTTCGTATAAGTATTTATTATTCCGCTGTGATATGTGACTGATGTTTATATGATATATTGTTTTGATTTTGAGAAATCGGTCTGTCTATTACTTTGTATTAATATTGTACATGTCAAATTGAGTTCATATATTAAGTGAAAAGATATAAATGATATGTCAGTGTTAGTATAAAGATATATTCACATTCGATCGCCCTTAACAAGCCGCATTCTCTGGATTAGCAGACAGTATTACTTGTAATGTTCTTTGCTTATCTAGGTATCGTGATGGGGTCATTACAACGCCGCACATAAACACGAAACATAAATTTACCTTATGATAACCGAATCATTATTACGTAAAAATAATTGATATCAACATTTGTAAGTAAACTTATTAATGTTAGGCGAAATTATTACATTGATTAAATTCTAGCATACTAGCCACAAATGTTGGTTCTACAAACAAAATGACAGGAACTTATAGAAGAATGGATTTCCATACAAATGACTAAGTGAAGGGACTACCTTCTGGTAGTACATCTCTAGAGGAATGTGCCGAGGCACAGAACATCTGCCCTCTACCAACACAAGACCGACCTACCTTTCTTACTAGATAGTATCGAGTATGTAATCACCTCGGTCATTACCTACCTATTTGAGGGCCCACACAGCATACATCCATAATAAATTAAACCCGAACGTCATAGCGAGTAGAAATATATTTAGAAGGGGATGATCACATCCTAATGGTTATAAACCACATAGCCTTATCGCATCTACCCTGTTTCGGTCATTTTCGGGTGTGAGGCATGAGGCAACCATTATATTTTACTTAGCACATTTCATTTTGAATGTCACATCGCCATTCCATCGATCACTATTGACTTCCACAAACATACAACCTCCAAGCTCATACATCTCTAAGAAGGGTGTTAAGATAAGAGAAGTTGTCTTCTCCACCACCAAATACATGTATGTTTATAAAAGTTAACGATGAAATCTCAAGAACGTAATGTCAGACATCCGTCCATACAAGTTCATCCTAGGACTGAACGAAATCGAAGGCACCTCCTAGCACATCCTATCGGGAATTAACCCTAGGATTACTAGTTAGAAGTCCTTGCAATCCAAAGAGTTTCCGAAATGAAGGGACCACTATACTTTAGTATTTGTGAACCAATCAGAATTATCAACAAGCGATCCTTTCACCTAGAAAATCCTCGGTCTTTGCAACGACCCACTTTTCCCTACAGTTTAAGCCGACAATAAATCATACATGTCCAACCCAAATTAAACTGAAAAGCGGATAGTTAGGGAAAAAGAAAGAAGACAAGAAGAAACTAAACAACACAAAATCTCACAGCAGAACGAATAATCTATAATATATAAACAAATCTTTGCACAAAAATAAAACTGTAACATATGCATACATAGACATAAATCAGAGTATACTAACCTATTCATCATAGACAATTATAACAACATGTGTTCACAATTGCTGGATAATATATAATAATGAATGCAGTGGAAGAAAAATAACCATCTACATGAATATGTCTTAGGGCCTCCAGCTCATCTCCTGAAGCTCCAAATATCCAAGTAAACCTGAAAATATGCTCGGCCTGACCCAAGCATTATAAGAAAACAACGTCTAGGTCACTTTGGTAAAATTAGCATGATAAAAACAATTAAATGAATTCTTAAAGTTTAAATAAACTTTTTGAAACATAGTATTTTGTAAGACCATGCTGCACATAAACACGGACGGGTTTTTTACCTTACGATAACCAAAACTTTTATATATGAAAATCCAATGATATTATAATAATGTCTAAGGGCAAAAATAATAATAGTCAATTAGCTTGATGCTCGTGAGTGTACATCACAACAATACTAGGTATATAATCAAAAGTCGATATTGCATGTCTGCTAATTATGTAGGGTTTCCATGAAGGTGCCCTCAGTACTTCGAGGAACGGTCCTCCTGCGCAAGGAATAGAGATATCCTTCTGGAGCAGCATACATCCCTAGTGATGTACCATAGGAAAAACATAGTTGGTCTCGCTAAGACCGAGTGCATCGCCCGATGCATGCATTGTGAGAAATGCGGATTACGGATCTTAAGGCTTGGATAAACACTATAGGGGGGCGAATAGTGTTTTAAGGAATTAATAAATATTTTTGAGTTTTTGTTAATTTGAACACAAATGTATACAATATTCAGACACAGATATGATCCAAGAATCAAACACAGATGCATAAATAAAGTAAAAGCAGTAAAAGAAAGAACACACTGGATTTTATTTGGTCCGGAGTTACCCTACATCCAGTCCCGCACACAAGTATGAATTTCCTTTCAAAAGCAATTGTACAATTACACCTTCGATTTCAAGGCAATGAGGTACACCCTCTAGATTCACAATCCTCTGGGTAGAGATACTGGATTTCATGGGTAACAAGTTCACCCAATTGATATCCAAGGCTACAATCACACCTATTCTCTCTTGATTGATTTCCAAGGCCACAATCACACCTTTTCTCGTTTAATTGATTACAAAGAAGCCTATAACTCGGAATAGCACTGAGGATCTTGTTGAGATAGTGATAGAGAATCAAACCGGAGATCATCTACTTGGATTCAATGTTGATTTCGGCAGAGTAATGTTAGGAATGTGTATAAAGAAATGTGAAAGAAGAAGAGAAATGAAAACTAGAATATATGATTAAAAATTCATCGAAAACAGCCCCTATTTGTATAAGAACAACAACCATGTCCATTCGTGAAGAGATATGACGAATAGACACTTCTTTTGAAATTTAAATTTTGAAATTAACTGACACTATGTCGACATGGCTATATTGAGCATGTCGACATCCAAAAGGAATTTATGGTGGTTTGTTTTTCTTTTAAAAATAACTTTTATCTTATATTAAAAACTATTTTAAACTTTATAAATATACTTGACTATAGTTAAAATACATAAGTATATATAGAGAATAATATATATATATATATATAATTTTATATTTAAATCTAAGTATAAATATTAAAAGTTAATTATTATTATTAAAGATAGTTTTAAAACTAAGAATAATTTGATTTTGAAACTAAAGATTATTTTGAGGCTAAAAGTATTTAAAACTAGGATAGATGTTTTTGATCTTTTTTAAAAGGAAGGTTTTGAAAACATTTTGAAAACAAGATATAATTTTGTAAAAATATTTCGAATAAAAGTTAGTGGGTACAAAACAATGTTCCACTAGATTTTTCATAGGTTCCATCCTACTTGGGGTTCCATCCCTTTAACGGGCTCAAAGTGGATTCCGTTCCACGAATAAATTGGATTGTAAGATGCCAATGCTTTTCTAGGAGTTTTAACAAAAATTCCTAATCAAAATTACTTATCCTTGAAATCTTAAACTCTTGATAATCTTGATATTCTTGATACTCTTGATACTCATGAGTCTTCATTCTTGATATCTTGAAGCTCTATACTGTACAGTCTTCATTCTTGATACTTGCATGGTTAAATCCTGCATATACATATATTTCTAAAATATAATGTTGGTATTTATATTTTATAATCCTATTCTAAGGTTGTTGTCATCAAAACCATCATCCCACAGACTAACAATCTCCCCCTTTTTGATGATGAGAACCTTTGTTTATAAAATATTACTTCTATCCTAATAACTCCCCCTTAATCTATGCCTAACTATCCTATTTTATATTTCTCCCCCTTTGTCATCAACAAAAACTAACTCCAAACTATATAATCTCCAAACTATATAACTCCCCCTCATTCTTGGACTAAAGTACCTGCATTAATAAACTATACAAATGAAGTATATAATAGATAGATTAAGAGATAATTATACTGATAGACATGATAATTAATTAAAGATCATATAAATATTAACGCATATTTATACATGTTTTTCATACCAAATATCAATCCAAATCAATTCAAATCAAATCAAATCAAACAATTCAAATCAAACAAACCAAATCAAACAAACCAATCAAATCAAACATTATGAGGAACATCCACCCACCCTTTTTCTCCAAATATAGGGTCTGTTTTAATGGCATCCCAATTTTCTTTATCATTAGCGAGAGAGACTGAGGATGTGCTTCATTATCATCCTTGTGCAGACAGGAAATCATCCATCGCATTGCATCGAAATGCCTTTCTTGCTCTTTAATTTTCTGCATTTGACTCAATTCTAAGTGTCGTTGGTTACGGAGAATGAATGAAAGAATATTCTTGAAAGAATTAAGAGTCTCTTCAAGATTTTCTGATAGATTATGAATTGGATTGGCCATATTTGAGTTTGTGAGAAGAATGAGAGACAAAGTGGATAAGAAATAATATTCAGTGATGAATTCTGGAAGAAATAGGTATTTATAGGTGTAGAAATTCATTTGAAATGAATAGACATAAGGTAGTTATTCAAATTTCAAATTCAAAATGAAATGTCATTTCTGACCAGTACATGTCGACATGGTCATAGGGGGATGTCGATATGGTGTAGTGAATTTTGATGGCTTATTTTGATTTTGTTAATAATTGTGTATATATTGATATTTATATAATATACTAACATTTATTCTAGATATAAGATAAGCTAGATATTAGAAAAGGAATTCAATTTCATTTCATGATAACACGATACAATGATTAAACATAAAGAACTATACGAACATTCAAATCAAAATAAACTAAAGCAAATACAACGAGATACGAAAAGGTGGAACTAGTCAGAGGATGATGACGATGAAGATAATCCAAGCTTCTTGCTGACTTTGGAAATAAACTTATTCATCTTGGATGAAATTTTGTCCAACTTCTTACTAACGGATCGTTTAAGAATCCTTGATTCTCAACAATGGTCTTTTGGTTTTTGAGAAGGGTTTTGTTGGATGGATTAGGAGGATAGTCGATACTTTCCAAAGAAGTTTCACTTTCTTCTTCTTCTTCATTTTCCATTTCAATCCCTTTTTCTTCTTATTCCTCTTCTTCCATCTCCTCATGAGCCAAACGCTCTTCCTTTTCGGCAAGAGTCTCATAGGGTTGAAAAACAAACAGAATTTTCATAAGCGAAATGTTGGGATGATTGAAAATTTTCTAGAAACAAATTCTTCTCCTTTGAAATCCACTCCAAAATAGTTAAAAATCCGAGTGAGATAAATTCTATGATATAAAGTATTCTCACCCATTTCAAGATTTTTGGGACGAAATTCATCCAAAATATCTTGCGCCCAATTAATATCAGAATTTTCAAAAATAGAAAAAAGTGCTTTGCAAACTTTTGAAGTAGGATTGTTAAAATTTCCCGATCTTGGGGATGAAGTATGTTGTAAAAGAAGATTGACAATTCTAGCTTTTGGTCAAAAGTTTCGATTGTTGAATTCAAAATTATTATTTTCTTCGAAAATGTGATGAAATGTCTCACGATCATTTGCGTCGATTTTAAAATCAGAAAGATCCATTCCCATACTCTTGCAATTGAGAATGGTACCCAAAAGATCACAATTCAAAACAATTCTAATGCCTTTGACACTACTCCAAATTTCATCATCGTTTCCATAATAAAATCCACGATTAAGATTTGCATAGAAAATTTTAACAAGATTTTGATAACAAACAAAATCATTTTGAAAAGCATCAACAAGACTAAGAATTTGATTGTTTGCAAAAAGAGAATCAATTTCATAAGAAGAGAAATCTTGAAATATAGCAAACTTTCCGGGATGGACTTTTGCATAGTTAGCATAATTAATGTATGCTTTTATAGCCTTTGGATCATTGAAGAGTTTCTCTTTTATTTTTCTTGAAATTGTCATGGTGGAGGGGTTGCTTGAAGAAGCCATTAAAGTAGAGAGTAGTGAGCTTGAAGTTTTGAAGAGAGAGTTTGAATTTGAAAATGAGTGTAAAAGATGTGATAAAAGATAGTGAATAAATAGATTCTCAAAGGACATGTTCTCTGGTCAAAAGATGCCTTTTCAGAGTATTGAATGAAGTGAAAAGGTGGAGGGAAATTCAATCATTTGAATTCAAATTTGGAATTTCAAATTCTGTACCCATGTCGACATCATGGTAGTGACCAAGTCGACATGTGCTTGTGAATTTCTATGATTTATTTTTCCTAAGTACTCTAATATATATATACTTATTATTTTTAATGTCTATATATATCTGGAATATTATTAGAATTATAGTATATTCCATAATATATTATTATACTAATAAAAATAATAATAAAAACAATAATAAAATAATAGTAAAAAAATTTAAAAATTCAAATAACACACCAATTCAAAATCAATCAATCAAGCAATCAAGCATCTACTTCTAAGCATGCAATTTCAACCAATTGTATTGTAAATATGTGCCTTTTTCTGAGTCCATTTCTCTGAATTCGTCGGAGTCGTGAACTACCTTGAAACACAAATTTAAATTATATGTCTTCTGATCATCATCGCTTGAGGATGAGTCTGAGTCACCTAGAGTAGCAGTAAATGCACGCTTCAGTTTCTTACTAAATCATTGTTTATAGGAGGATTTTGCCTTTCTGGATACGGACAGTCTCTTTTGATATGGCCTGGTTCATCACAGTTGAAATATTTGACATTGTTTGGCACTACATTCTGATTTTCAGAGTTCGTATAGTTGTTTCTCTTGAGATTATTCATCTTTCTGTATTTCAGAAATTTCCGAAAATTCCTGGTCATCAAAGCTATCTCTTCATCATTATCGCTATTTGAGTCTGATCCATCAGTCAGTGCATTAAATGCCATTGATTTCTTTTCAGATGCTTTGCTTTCTCTTCTGCCGATCATTTGGACTTCAAACGACATTAGATTTCCAATTAATTCTTCTATCTTTAAGGTACTGATGCCATTTGCCTCTTCGATCGCAAGTGTCTTTTGATCCCATTCGGGAGTAAGAGAATTTAAAATTTTTCTAACTTGATCTTCTTCCGAAAATTTCTTTCCCAAGGATTTCAGAGAATGCACAATATCCTAAAATCTACTATACATATCTGAAATAGACTCGTTAGAGTTCATTTAATAATTGAAACTGATTTGTGAGCATGGAAATTTTGGTATGTTTAACTTTACTTGTTCCTTCGTGAGTAACTTGCAAAGTTTTTCAGATTTCATATGCAGACTTACAAACTGACACTCTATTAAATTCATTTCTATCAAGTGAACAAAACAGAATATTCATTGCTTTAGAATTATTTTGTGCAACAGTCTTTTGCTCAGCGGTCCACTGTGCAAAATCAGTTACGGGCTCAGAATATTCAGTTTGTGTGATATTCCAACTGCCTAATCCTACGGATTGTAAATATATTTTCATCGTACATGCCCAATATGCATGGTTACTACCATTAAAAAGTGGCGGTCTGACAGTGGACTGACCTTTTACAAATGAACTAGTGACAGGGATACCGGTGTTAGTAATAATACCAATTTTAGTAGCCATTTTGAAAACTTTTCAAAAATCAGATTATGAAACTTTTAAAACCCTGCTCTAATACCAAATGTGAGAAATGCGGATTACGGATCTTAAGGCTAGGATAGACACTAGAGGGGGGAATAGTGTTTTAAGGAATTATTAAATCTTTTTGAGTTTTTGTTAATTTGAACACAAATGTATGCAATATTCAGACACAGATATGATCATAGAATCAAACACAGATGCAGAAATAAAGTAAAAGCAGTAAAGGAAAGAACACACCTGATTTTATATTGGTTCGGAGTTAACCTACATCTAGTCACGCACACAAGTATGGATTTCCTTTCAAAAGCAATTGTACAATTACACCTTCGATTTCAAGACAACGAGGTACACCCTCCAGATTCACAATCCTCTGGGTAGAGATACTTGATTTCACGGGCAACAAGTTCACCTAATTGATTTTCAAAGCTACAATCACACCTTTTCTCGCTTGATTGATTTCTAAGGCCATTATCACACCTTTTCTCGTTTAATTGATTACAAAGAAGCCTATAACTCTGAATAGCACTGAGGATCTTGTTGAGATAGTGATAGAGACTCAAACCAGAGATAATCTAGTTAGATTCAATGTTGATTTCAGCGGAGTAATGTTAGGAATGTGTATAAAGAAATGTGGAAGAAGAAGAGAAATGAAAACCAGAATATATAATTAAAAATTTGTTGAAAACAACCCCTATTTATAGAAGAACAACAGCCATGTCCATTCGTGAAGAGATATTTCGAATAGACACTTCTTCTGAAATTTAAATTTTGAAATTAACTGATACTATATTGACATGGATATATTAAGCATATCGACATCCCAAAGGAATTTTTAGTGGTTTGTTTTTCTTTTGAAAATAACTTTTATCTTATATTAAAAACTATTTTAAACTTTATAAATATACTTGACTATAGTTAAAATACATAAGTAAATATACGGAATTATATATATATATATATAAAATTTTATATTTAAATCGAAGTATAAATATTAAAAGTTAAATATATTATTATTAAAGATAGTTTTAAAACTAAGAATAATTTGATTTTGAAATTAAATATTATTTTGCGGCTAAAAGCATTTAAAACCAGGATAGATGTTTTTGATCTTTTTTAAAAGGAAGGTTTTAAAAACATTTTGAAAAAAATATATAATTTTGTAAAAACATTTTGAATAAAAGTTAGTGGATACTAAACAATGTTCCACTAGATATTTCGTAGGTTACATCCTACTTAGGGTTCCATCCCTTTAACGGGCTCAAAGTAGATTCCATTCCACGAATAAATTGGATTTTAAGATGCCAGTGCTTTTTTAGGAGTTTTAACAAAAATTCCTAATTTAAATTACCTATTCTTGAACTCTTGATAATCTTGATATTCTTGATACTCTGATACTCATGATTCTTCATTCTTGATATCTTGAATCTTTATACTATATAGTTTTCATTCTTGGTACCTGCACGGTTAAATCCGGCATATACATGTATTTCTAAACTATAATGTTAGTATTTGTATTTTATAATCCTATTCTAAGGTTGTTGTCATCAAAACCATCATCTCACGGACTAACATGCATAATAACTGTAAGTGACATCTAGGAGGAGCCGATACACCCTATGGGTTTGTCAACCCTATTAGCCATGCCTCCTATCTCCGGTTTAGTCATTTCCACTGATGAGGCTACGTCTGACAATCCAACTTACGCACCACCACTAGATAGATCATGGAATCCCACATGGATTCGAATACCCCAACCGGTCTCGGAATCACACATAGATTCCCATGTCTCAATTAGATCTTGGAATCACACCCGGACTCCCATACCCCAATGGGTTTCGAAATCACACGTAGATCCCAACATCTCAAAATATCATGAATCTCTTCCATAAAACCGTATATGGTTTTCGAAGTGGTCATGCGTTCGAGTCATCTCTTACGAGTACACTCTTCTGTTTTCGGGTTGCTCCACAAAACCAAACGCCAATTTCCGAAATGCTCAATACTGGTTCTTTAGGAAATAATCGGATAAAACATAAGAGCAGGGGTCACCGCCTAATCGTTTAAGTGGACGGATCTCCTTATCATTTGTTCTAGAAGAACGAAACGAGTTTATACGTACCATATAGCTCCACTGACGGTAACTGTACAGTATGATCCCTGTGTTTCCCCTAGATATTTCCAGAGTTAAAATCTTTCGGTGTTTAGTAGGGAATATCTCCCTCCCACCAAAATTAAGAAGGATTACATATTTAAGCCAAGATTTGATAGTCGGTTATTTAACTATCAAATAAACAAACATTTAAAACAAGGATTATATTTCCCACGGAAATCACCAAGCCTCTTAAGTAAGTCTTTTATTAATTTTAATTCACATTTCAGATGCTTGGAATCACTCCCATATACTTATCTTAATATGATAGGTATAAACCACTATATTTTCGATACTTAGAAAATATAACCATATACTTATCTCATTGGTATAAGTATATTCATAAAACATTTCACTTTTCAAAAGTTAGAAACTTGAAACTCTTAAAAATAGATATGGGAAGTACTAATCAATATCTAAATTGATCGCAGCTTACACAATGGTTATGTCGTTATCTCATCAAATTCATAGTAAATCTGTTGGCGATCCCCGCCACTCGAATTACGCTATGAATATCAACCATTTCTTCCTAAAACTCTTTTATTTTTTAAATATTACCAAATATATTTACAAAGTTTCTTTATAAGTCTCCAATCCCATTATAAAACATTCTTAATGAATCCCAAACCCTGTTTACAAAACTTCTCCTTTCCAGATCTTTAAAACTCATTTGTAAATTCTTTTATAAACATCCAAACCATTTATAAAACTCTTCCTATGTTTGAAAAACTTATTTAATTAAATCCTTGAGTCATTAAGGTTCCCTTAATAAACCATACCTTATTTAAAATAACTTAAAATAATAAGTTACTATTTAAACATCCTTCTTTTTCCTTTAATTACAATCTTGTGTATAATATTTTAAATAAATCTTAAACACTATTATTGTATTAATAAGTAACTTCAAAACAATATTAATAATTAACTTTAAAAAATTAATTAATTAACTTTAAACTAATATTAATATGATAGTTAATTATTCTTTTAAATATAATTAAATAACTCAAATAAATATAATTTATTAATTTTATTTAAAAATTAAAGTATAGATAATCATTTTTACATAAACAACTAAAATAAAAATAAAATATTTTAAACCATAGCTAAATAACTTATAAATAGTAATTAAACATTTTTAAATAGCATTAAGGAATAACTTCTAAGAATCATATTAATAAAATAATTAACTTTGAGTTATTATTAAAACAATTATAAATTATCTTTAAAATATTATTATTAATAAGTTATTAACTTTTAAAATCTTAATACTAAAAAAATAATTATCTTTAAATCGTATAATAGGAATAATTATCATTAAAATAACTTTCACTTCAATAATTAATTTTCCAAGTTTGAAGGAGGCTTAACGATCACCATGGTACTTATCAAGCTACCATATTATTCAATTAACTTTTCAAGTCAAATAATAGATATTTCCATAATCCACGACTATGTAACAAATCCAACACTTAACCATCATTAGTTAATATATCACTAATTCAAGTGGAATATCCATTAATGATATATAATCAAATGTCCAAATCCATAGAATAGTAGAATGAGGTTTTATTTTGCTAATAAATTGCCAAATTAATTTAATTAGCGGAATGTGGTTTTATTCCGCTAAACCAATGTCCATTTTCTATATTTAATCCAGTTTAACTCAACCGTAATTTATTTGGCCAAATAAACATCAAAAGCTAAGGTATATAAATTTAAACGACATTATTATTTAAATAACGTGATTAGATTTTTGTCCGTTATAATATGGCATAATTTCCAAACACCCCAAATTTATCAAAAAGTTACATTACTATGTTGTACTTGTCAATGCAAGTAAACCGAAAAATTCGTATGTAAAATGGATATCATAAGAGCGAATTTCGATGATTTAATCATGGCACACCTTTATAATTAAATTAATAAACTTTTGAAATAAAATTCTCACCTCAATCAATACGGCCCAAGGCCCAAAGCAAGGCAACCTGCACCCACGAAGCTACAACCCCTTCCCCTTCTTCTCTAATCCATTCTTCTACTTCCAGCTCTTCTTTGTTTTTTTTATACAATCAAATGAAACGTTCTCACCTAACAAAAACGGGCCGAGCCCACAAACCAAACCCATATCCAAAAAGCACAGTCTTCTTCCTCCTTCCTTTTTATTTTGCCTGTAGTCGAAACTGGCCCCTATAAAATGTGTACGTGCACGTGCACATGCAAATGTACTCAGCTATTTGAGCGACAACACAAAGGCCACCATCATGACTCACCTCACCACCTCGTCACGTTGTCACCCATCACCAAACCTCCAGCAGCCTTATCCCAATTTCGATCCATCATCGAGAAATCAAAAGTGCACAGGCAACGAATGCGAGGCCATCACTTCCCTTATACTCCATTATTCACCGTGCCACCACTTCCAAAAGAATAGCCACACCCTATGCCTCCTCCATGACACATGCGCAACGACTTGTCCCCTTCACCAAGTCGTAGTTCGACAAAGTTCGAACATCACCCAAACTGTCACCTTAAACCCTAACCAAAGCAATCCATAACAAGCGAAAGCCTAAATCCAAAATCGGCCATGGTCATGACCTCCGTCTCGATCCTATGCTCCTCTTCGACTCCTCCGATCGACCACTCGACCAGCGGTTTAATGAAAAATATTTTTCGAACGTTTTTCGATCATCTCCTCCCCCTCGACGAACCAGGCCACTAAAAATCACACGGACATTTCTACAAATCCCAAATTGCTGCTACGCATCATCTGTTCGCTGATCTACGATCGTCGAAAATGGTTCTTTTCTTGACCACTTGTAGTATTTAAAAATACCTCTCTGAATACTCGATGAAAATCCACGAAACTATTTTTAGGGGAAACTAGATACGATTACGAACCACTTTCATGTTGGTCATTGAGGCTAAAAGTGAGTAGATTAAAGTGTGGTGATTTTTGAAGAGAAGAAAAAATTTGATTTTTATGCTCTGTAAATAAAAATAGAAGTAGAAATTTTTATCTGTGTGACGATCCCTCTGAATCAATGGTGTTGTGTGATATTTATAGATGGAGAAAACTTAGGGGTAAAAGATTGATTGGTGATGATCTACTGAGGTGAGATAGTAGGGCGGTTGAAGTGACATTATAGGGTAATGGTGATGATGTTATCTGAGGTGGTGAAGTGAAAAGAGAGGGAAGATATTTTATGGTGAAGATTTGATTTTAAAAATATCTACATATTTATCAAACAATTCATGGTACGACGCTGGCCAATATTCCGTTGCATACGAACTGCTAACGACCACAACAATGTGGTACGATCACGAAACAACTATAAAATAGATCGATTATCTTATTCAGTTAAATTTTAAAAATGCTGACTTTGACGTAGAAAGCGTCAAATGAAAATTTGATTATTTTACAAATTAAAAATTATGGAAAAATTCTATAAATTAAACTGAAATGACATCATTAGAAATCAAGTCTACATTTGAAACATAAATTTTGTTATAATTTAATTCAAATCCGAATATTTATATAAATTAAATATTCAAATTTGAAGACTAAAAATACGGGTCATTACAGTCCTCATCTTCCATTTTCTTTATCAAGTCTTCATTTTTCGAATGCATACATCGGTACAAAGTGGTTTTCATATGGGAATTACGCCAGATCCGACACTATTTTCTTCAAACCAATCATCGATAAAAATAGGTTCTGTGGATAGGGAATCATTCTTTAATTGATTAAGTTCTTTTTATCAAAATCTCTTTTGGAGATATATATTTCTAAAACATTATTTCCGGTATATGCAGAATTATTAAACCTCTCTTATAACGTTCTTTAATTACGTTAAATCCTTTTTATTTTGAATAATATGAAATCATTTTACTTTTCACTTAGGAAAACATTTTCAAATCATTTCATTCAAATCTTATAGTGATCTCTTAATTCAAAATTTATAATTTTGATTGAGTTAAAACCATGTTATCTAGGATGTTAATCGAAAACCAGTAAATATTAAGTGAGCATAATCTATGGAAATCATTTAATTCTACTCAATTTAATTCCCATATTCAACAAATACTATGGGTGGAATAAAGGCAAAATCATCTTTTAAGTTCCATGAATAGTACGAGTTTCCTCTTTGGGCTTTAGTACCGAGTATAAGAAGATTATTCCCATAAAATCCAAGTTGTTTAGATCTGGAAAATATTATTTTTTATTCTTTGGAAAATTTTAATCCATTAAATCAAATTTACTATCCCCTCCGTCGGGCCAGTCCGGATAGCCAGGGAGAGTAGGAAACTGGTTTTTCAAACCCAAGCCTGGACACTATCTCTTTGACACCCATAAGGCGGTCAAGTAATTTGATCGAATCTAAACCATTTAACATATATCCATTACATAAATTCTTCAAAACATCTTTTGAATACTTTATCAATCATTTAAAAACATTTTTAAAAGATGTGAAAAAGAGTAGTTGCATTTCAAACTATATTTCAATAGTTATAAAAAAAAGTCGCTGGCTATATTGATCAAAATGACTTTTTATCGCTTGAAAATACATTTTTATAAATCAAATCACTTTTAAAACATTTTAAAAGATTTATAAGATTTATTCCATATTTTAAACAATTCTGAAATATCATTTTCAATGAAATCCTGTTTTGGATTTCGAAATGCAAAACAGCGATTTTTCAAAAAACTTGTTTTACTCATATTTGAAAATCTACTTATCAAAATCTCACTTTTCTTTCTTAATTGGAAAAATATGGATATAATAGTTTGGAAAATTCTTATCTCGAAGAATCAAGCCATAGTCCAACTTTTACACTCGTTTGACTTTTATAGCACGAAATCGTGAACCGCCGTTACGCGACGCGCCTTTTTTAACTAAATTTTCCATTTTCATTCAAACTTCACCAAAACACTTTTAAATGTTTATGAAACATTTCAAACTCATTTTAAACCGTTTTAAAGAGGTTTAACGTTCCCTATACACCAATTTATTAATACAAAGGAAAATGATTTCCTTTGTGCTTATCGACGTGTATTCTCATGACTTATATATATATATTCAACATTCATATGAAACAACTCAACTTGATGATTAAAGCATATTAAAATCCATTACAAGCATCATAATCATTCAAAATATAATATAATAGTTTAGGAGTTCTCATCTTCATTTTCCCTACGAGCTAATGTAAAATCGGCTATAGCTCTTCTACGACCGAGCCAAAGCAAATGAAACCAAGCTCGCATCCTATGGGAGAGCTTGGTCTCGTCTTGATGATGGAGGAGCGCATGGGTGGTGTGGGTTTTGGCTGTGGTTTTGGAAGAGTAGAGGAGGTGTTTCGGACTAGTTTTGATGTAGGTTGATATTATAAGCTAGTATATACCTTTTCCTCTTTTATTTGATATAATTCTTTTCCTAACTTTTCTAAATATTTTTCAATGAATAAAAAGCCATTAAAGAGTCCCTTATAAAACTTGAATAGAAGAGGAAGAAGAAGTGGAATGGTATTAGGAATTTTTGTGAAGAGGGGTGGTATTTATAGAAAAAATCTTGGAATAAAATATTCAAGTGCATAATTACCTAAATGCGCCTAGTCCACACCCCCCTAACCTCTACACACACGACTCCCCCTAAAGCCATGTGATGGTGTTGTGAGGTGATGGTGTGGTACAATGAAGTGATGTTTGCATTATGGTTACTTAAAGGTTAAACTTTGGGAATTATTAAATCATTTTTCAATATATGTATGTATGTATGTATGTTCGTATGTAGCTATTTATGTATACATGTACATGTTATCATGTGCATGTGACATACATATGTATGTACATGTAGGTGCATGACACTTCGAACGTCTTTGAACAACTTTTTTTTGTTAAATCGTTGATGAACCGATTATCGGTCATATTTTCACTTATTTATTAACGTACATATATTTGTAAAAAAAATCCAAAAATAATTTTTTTTAATTTTAACTAACTAGAATGATCCTATTTGAATTATCAATTTTTTATTTGCATTAATTTAAAAATAAATTCAATTTATCAAAGCGATAAATTGGTAGTTCGTTACAGGAGCGGTCTCACTAAATATCTGTTTGGTTCGTGATGGTATGTTATTATTCACACCAGACTACTGTATGACATGAAGTTTTGTTTTTCCCTTAAGACTCTCGGATACACATTTGAGTAGGTCAGGAGTAATTGATTTCAGGTTCCAGTTGAGCTTCCAAAGACATGCATGAGGGAATCAAGATAGCTTTATCTATTTTCGTTGTGTAGGTTAGTTTTGTCTATTTGGATGTGATGGCAAAATTGTATGATTGCCAAGTATTTGACTCTAATCAACTAGGGGGCATCTTCATATGTTGCTCTTGAAGTATTTTGTAGTAGTTATCTTTTTTCTCCCCTCTCTCTTAGATTGTTCTTGTGTATCTTAGTAAGGCTCATATGCAGATTTACAAGAAAGAAAGATACGAAGGCAGAGAAAGGAAGAGTGAATCTAGGTGGTGGAAGCACCACAACCAATGGAAATGCTCGGCCTAACACCAAAAGAAACCAGGGTCGACATAGAAGGACCAATCAAAATGCAAATACCAACATAGGTGTTGTGACCTCATAAGTAGATATGGGGACTATGTATCTTTATTAATCTGATGCAAGTTAGAGCAGCTGTAGGGGTAGTTGGAGGAAATGCTGCTAATGCAGAAGGAGTCAATCTCGTAGTGCCAGTTGGTAATAACTTTGCTAAGCCGAGTCGAGATTACACCTGTCTAGGCGAAAAGCCTTTTCTAGGGATTGAGTATGCAATAGAAGTGGAGAACTGGCTATTACATTGTGAAATGATTTTTTCTAATTTGGGTCTAACTGACCAGCAGAAAAGGAGATTGTCTTTAAGACAGTTACAAGGAACTGCGTTATTCTAGTGGAACAGGGTGACCATAGGGGTATCGAAAGAGGGATTGATTTGGGCAGAATTTTGAAAGAAATTCGACGAAAGATTTTTGTCAAAGTTTCTTAAATTAGCCTTGCTCAGGAAGTTCATAGAAATGGAGCGAGGGAAAATGTCAGTGTAGAGTACTCTGCTAAGTTTGATGAGTTGTCTAGATATGGGTATGCCACTATTCACACTGTTATCAAAAGGAACGAGATGTTTATCCAAGGGTTGAGGCTGGAGATTACTAGGGAAACTATTCCACATCTCAGAGATCCATTAAATGTAATGGTGGAGGTGGCTATAAGGAATAAAGAAATGCTTTCGACCTTTAGGAAAGAGAAGTCGGTGGAGAACCAGAATTATTCAAATAAGAAGAGGAAATTCTTTAAAATGATGGGAGCTCAGAAAGGTGGGGCTGCTAAAAAGAGGAAAGTTAATATAGTTTGTTACAAGTGCGACAAGAATGGGCACTATGCTAATAAGTGTCGATCTAGTGATGGCAAGATGGTTATACGGAAGCAAAATGTGAAGTGTTTTAACTGTGACCAGGTATGGCACTATAAGAACAAATGTCCAGAAGCAGCCAATGTAGGAAAAGGAAAGGTCATTGCTTTAGAGCCATCTACATCAAGACCAACAATAGTGAGAAGGGAAAGTATGTGATTGAAGGTATGCTTTTGATTCATAGCATACTAGTTAGGGTACTATTTGATACTAGTGCATCAAGTTCATTTATATCCATGTTTGGTGGATAAGTTACGTTTCGAACCATCATACTTTATTACTTCCTTAAGGATAGCCAATCCAATAGGAGGGTATGCAACATCAGATGTGATTTTCTAGAGTTTGAGTTGCTGGGTTATACTTTTGCCTGTAGTTTGTATATGTTCGATTTTGCAGGTTTTGGGATTATTTTGGGTATGGATTGGTTGAGCAAATATGATGCTGGGATATTTTCTCAGAATAAGAAAATATAATCGAGTGACCCTGAAAAAAGTGACCAAATAGTATACTCAGTTGAGAGTTCGAGTCCAAAAATCTGTGCTATATTGGGTGTCACAAAAGTAAGTGAATCAGGTTTGAGTTGCAAGGGAATTTGTAGATGTTTTTAAGCCAGTTACAGGACTACCACCGAAACGAGCTATCGAGTTTTGAATAGATCTTCTAACCAGAGCTGAATCCATAAGTAGACCACCAAGCAGGATGACACACACTGAAATAAAAGAGTTAAAGGTACATCTGTTGGACTTAGAAGGAAAGATTTTTATTGGACCAAGCAGTTTGCCTTAGGAAGCGACCGAGTTATTCATAAAGAAACCAGATGCGTCGTTAAGATTGTGCTTTGATTATCATAAGCTGAATAAAAAGACGATAAAGAATAGATATCCTTCTCCAAGAACTGATGATTTATTTGATCAGTTGAGTGGAGCCAAAGTACTTTTCTAGTTGCTTTTTTGCAATAGGGTTCCATCAATTAAGAGTGATGAAGGACTTTCTTTTGATGGCGTTTCGAACAAAATATGGTTCGTACGAGTGGTTAGCGATGCCATTCGGATAAACTAATATACCAGCTTTCTTTGTGGTTTGATGAATTAGATTTTCTAAGAGCCTTGGATATGTTCGTATTGGTATTCATTGATGACATATTTATATATTCTAAGGAAAAAAAAGATTTGAGATTCATCTTAGAATAGTGCTTTAGACGTTGAGGCAACATCAACATAAAGCAAAGTTTTTGAAGTATCATTTCTGGAAGAAGGAAGTGAAATTTCTTGGTCATTCAGTTTTAGAGAAAGGGCTGTCAGTCGATCCAGCCAAGATCGTAGCTATTAATGGTTGGAAAATACCCGAGACGTTGAGCGAGATAAGGAATTTTCTTGGATTGACTGGTTATTACTAGAGATTTATCAAGGATTTCTCATGGATAGCGGTACCTTTGACTAAGCTAACTAGAAAGGACGTGAAGTTTGTTTGGTCTAATAAATCTGAGGAAGCATTCCTTGAGTTGAAGCATTTGTTAACCAATTCACCCATGTTAGTAGTTTCAAATGAGAATCAAGATTTGGTGGTGTATATAGATGTGTATGCAATAGGATTAGGAGCCGTATTAACGCAAAGGGGTAAAGTGATTGCCTATGCTTCTTGATAGCTCAGACCATATGAAGTTAAATATCCGTCTCATGATTTGGAGTTGTCAGCGGTGATTTTCGAATTGAAAGTGTGAAGACAATACCTCTTAGGAGAATGATTTGAGTTGTATATGGAACATAAATCTTTTAGGTATTTATTCTGTGAGAAAGAGTTGAATATGAGGCAGTAGAGGTGGCTGGAGTTTTTAGCAGGTTATGATTTTGGTATTTGGTATACACCAAGAAAAGGAAATAAAGTTGCATATGCACTTAGCAGGAAATACCAAAATGTGGTGTTAGCTATGTTGGTAGAATGGAAAGATCCAGAGGCATTGACTACTTGTAGTGTGCAGTTAAGATCAACTACTGGTTCTACTCAAAGTACAACCATGTTATCTTGCTTGGAAGTTCTACGAATGTTGATTGAAAGGATTTCTTCTAAGCATGTTGGTCGAAAAGATTAGAAGATGGGAGGTAAAACCGAGATCGATGATTTAAAAGATTTTAGTCTTGACCAGAAAGGATGGTTAAGGAAGAAGGGACCGTTATGTGTTTTGAATGTTGGAAACCTAAGGAGGGAAGTTCTTAGGGAGTGTCATCGATCAAAATTTATGATTCATCCTGGGGGAACCATGATGTATCAGGATATAAAGAGAAGTTTATCTGGGAGGTCATAAAGAGGGATGCGGGCTTATGGGTGAAGCAAAGCGCAAATTGTCAGCAAGTGAAAGCCGAACATCAGAAGCCAAGTGGATTGCTTCAGCCTTTAGATATACTAGTTTGGAATTGGGATTTGATATCCATGGATTTTATTGATGGGTTTCCAAGGTCAAACAAGGGAAATGAAAGTATTTGGATCATAGTGAATAGACTGGCCAAGAGTGCACACTTCATTCCTCTTAAGTCAAACAAGAAGGCAACTATATTGGCTAAGTTGTTTATGAAGAATATTTTTAAACTACATAAGATTCCTAGCAGTATAGTCAGCGACAGAGATGCTTTGTTCACTAGTGAATTCTAGAAGAGTCCACATAAGGTATTAGATACCAAGTTTAAGATGAGTACCTCTTATCACCATAGATAGATATGCAGACAAAGAGAGTGAATAAGGTGCTTGAAGATTTTTTGAGAGCTTACGTACTAGGTTTTGGTGGGTCGTGGGAAGACCATTTGCACTTGGTTGATTTTTTCTATAATAATAGTTATCAGACTAGTATAGGAATGATGCCTTTCGAAGCTTTGTATGTAAGGCCATGAAAATCAACAGTATGTTGGTTAGAGATCGAAGATAGATTGGTCCTTGGTCCGGATATGGTACGAGAAGCCATGGAGAAGATTGAGTTAATCCGAGGTAGGGTGAGAGAAGCTTATTCTAGGAAAAAAAGTTACGTAGATAAAAGGCATAAAGATTTAGAGCACTCAATTGAAGATTGTGTTTTCATTAAGGTATCATTGATAAAGGGTGTGGTATGATTTAGATAGTCAGGGAAACTAGCACCGAGATATGTAGAACCATTTCCTATTATAGAGAGGATCGAAAAACTCGCGTACCACGTAGAGTTACCGAGTAGTGTGGTAGGTGTCCATAATGTGTTTCACGTGTCTCATCTTAGGAAATATGTACATGATCTAGAGACTATTATTGCCCTGACTGCACTAGAAAATTTAGTAGTGTAATCGGATCAACTATTGAGAGAGGACCGGTTTAAGTTGCAGCGAGAGATGAGAAGAAATTAAGGAACAAGGCAGACGAATTAGTGAAAGTACGGTGGAGTGACAGTAAGAAAGACTGTACTTGAGAGATAGAGGACATAATTAGGGTTACTTATCCTAAGCTGTTATGATGGTATGTTCTATATTTGTTATATATAGACTTTATAGCTGGTAGGATATACTAGCACTGCTTGCATGTTTGTGTGCTTGTTTTGTACTCTTTACTGAACTTCGAGGATTAAATTCTTCAAGGAATGGAGCCTTTAATACCCCAAATATTAGTTAACATTATTCAGAATATTTAGTTCGATAGATTAAATAAGAATAATGTAAATAGTAAAGGAGAATGAGATTTGGTTATTAATACGGTAGTGCCTTAACAAATTAATTAATGAGAATGTTTTGGAAAATTTAACATATAGGAAGATACATGAGAAGGGCAATTTAGGTATAGACCTATCTTATATCCCTTAAACCCTCTCCCCTTCATATCATTCTCAAATAAACAACTTAAGAAAAGAAAGCAAAGGCTGCCCATTTTATAGGAGAATTCACGAAATCAAAAGGAGAATTCAAGGAAGGGATTAGAAGAAACTAAAGCAACATCAAATCTCAACTCCAACATTTGATTTTAAGGCAATAATACGATTCCATCTCTTTTAATTACTTTAAAATTCGGTTTGGGGTAATATCTTAATTATTTTGATAAATAAAATCATGTTTTGGGTTGATTGATTGTTGTTTGGATAGAATAATAAATTATGGATTTTTATGAAATTAATTGATTGTGTTTTAAGGGTAAAATGGTAGCTTCTAATCTCCAATCGACATGATTTTTGGATATGTGATGTAAAATGTTAAATTGGAGATGGCTTTTTAATTTCATAAATTTTCAAGTTATATAAAATATTTTTTGAATTTTCTACGAAGGAAATAGCTTAATTTTGGGCTTTAATTATTTAAAATAATTAAATATGGTTTTTGGGAATAAAATTTTTATATGGCAAAGAGAAGGATATTCTCAAATTTATATGAATTTTTAGGATTTTTGCCAAGTGAATATGGTGTATTATGATTTAATATGCTAGACAAGCATTTAAATTAATAATTAGTTAAGTTTATTACTTAATTAAAGTTGATAAATGTTTTGGGACTTGAAGATTGTATGCAGTAGTATTTTGAAAAGAATTGGGTAAAGTGTGCTATTATCCAATAGTAATTTGATAAAGAATAAAATTTGGTGAAAAGTATTTGCTTTTATGGGTTATAAATCAGTTTTCACATAAATTACGATAATGCCATGCCAAGTATCCTCTTCGAACCTATAGAAGTGTCGCGTCCTTTAGTTTCAAAGTCGAAGTGAAAGGAAGCATAGGATAATTACTTTGGTAGCTATGAAATGCTTCCGAGTAGGTCGAAGTTGACCTCGTTGACAATATAGTATCAGTGACATCGGCACCTCATAATTTATATATGTAAAAGCCGCTCCTCTTCACCTATGTTTTTAAATAATGTCACGTACTATTGTATTAAGTATTTTCAAAGTCATCTGTACGAAAGGGAAGTGACACCGCATGTCTTGTCTTCGACTTTATATATGAAGGGCATAATTGTCGAAGTGAGTTGAGTAGACTATTTTATAATATTGTCGGCGGTCTTGATGCCCCTATTCATTAAGGTTGGCAACATCTTTTTCATTGTTTTCACTATGATGTCGTGCAGCATCGTTGCCATGAATATTGGCATCGACACTTTTTCAAAATAAGGCGGATAACCTATAGTTTATGTAAGTCGACAACATCATTTTCGATACGAATTTTATACTTAAAGGAAATTTAAGTTTTGTTTTTAACCTTGGAAGGTTCAACGAGATATAGTGCGACAAGGTTGTCACCCATCTATTTTATTAAGGGCGAAGAACCTTTAGTTTTCTTCTTCGAAGTTGTCATTAGGGATGCCAATGAAGGTTATCTTTGACATAAATTTTTATCAACTAAATGCTTTATAAATGAGACTTTAAACACTGAGGATACCAATGCATTTTCTTAAATGAGTTTGACATTGATCATTTGGGTAAACCAATGTATGTCACTTGGAAATGTTATAACTTTAAAGAGAGATAACCTAATTGGGGACACCATTGGTCATTATTTGAACATGGAGGTAACATGATTAAATTGTTAATCACGGGTTCATAGTTATCCTAGGAAAATTGTGGGATGTGTGGTGGATAGTACGCATCATACCAAAGATGGATAATCTCTATGAGGTTGATGAAAGGTTCGTAATCATCCTAGGAAAACTATGTGATGTGTAATGGATAGTCCAAATCATTGTAAATTAAATGGAATATGTTTGATGGATAGTCACATAATTTAGATAATAGAACCATATGTGATGGGTAATCAATATGGTAGGGCATGAGTAATCCAAGTAATAATTATATACATGCATATAGTCCACATAACTATTAATATGTTTAAATGTGAGATCGGTAGTCTACATAATTACAAGATGGGTAGCTAGATTTAAATAAGACAGACAGTTTGTTTAAACTGTGATGGGTAGTCATTTGAAATTAAGATGGTTAATCTAATAAATTGGGGCGGGTAATCTGGTATATATTGCATAATTATGAATACTATTTTTGTTCTAACCATTGTGGTTGCAGAGCATAGTATATGGTTAATTAATTTTGGTTATGGTCCTAGTGAGGGGAAAAACTATTCCGCTCTGCGGCGTGATCTCATTAGATATCTATTTGGTTTGAGATGGTATGTTATTATTCACACCGGACCGTTGTATGATCCAAATTCTTTTTTCCCCTTAAACTCCTGGGTGCTCATTTGAGCAGGTAGGAAGTAAGAGATTTCAGATTTCAGATTTCAGTTAGGTAAATAAGTTTCTGAAGACATGCAGGAGGCAGTCAAACTACTTGGAGCTTTATCTATTTCCGATGTGTAGTCTGGTTTTGTTTATTTGGATGTGATGGAAAAATTATATAATTGCCAAGTATTTGACTCTAATCAACCATGGGGGTATCTTCATATGTCACTCTTGGAGTATTTTGCAAGAATTATATTTTATCTGAACGTGGAATCGCAAATGGGATTTTATAATGAATATGAAATCATATTTTGAAATGAAATGTAAAAGTTGTTTGTGAATTATGTTTGAATTTTTTTCATATTCATGTGCTTCTGATTATTGATATGATTAACATAGCCGCATTTTGTCGTCGAGAATTAATAACTTTGGATGACTGCAGCATCCGTAGCGGTTAGTTTTGCGGTTTAGAGTGGGGGATGTTATATCAACACAAAGTTTTGGTGAAATTAATTCAGTTTAAAAGGAGGATTAAAAGCATTATTTATAAATGCATGGAAAATAGGTCTAATTGAATTCGTGTTTGTATTATTTTTGTTCCAAACGGGGTTATGATGATCTCTCTAACAGAGATTAAATGTTAGAGAGAATTGATCATTTCAAACTTCGTTTAAAGCGTTGATTTGCTCTAACAAGTGAGGACATTGGTTGGCGATGTTGTTTGGATCATTGTATTTATAACACTAAGCTTGAGAAATTGGTTTGATTAAATAGATGGAAAAATATTATCTAATTTTTTTACCATCACATCGATTTTCTCTACTAAGGTAATGACAATCCTACCGAATGTGTGTCGGATCTTGAGTATATTGGTTCTCATTAGATCATACCCATTGTAATGGTTTTTCTATTTAATTTTCAAGAAATTTCCAACCAACATCATGATGTTGTGCTAAAGAGTTTCCTTGGCACATTGATTCGAGCATTGTACGAGAATTATTTTCAGGCCCATCGTATAGAATTTGGTAAAGAGTGCATTTTCCTAAATTGTAATGTTGAATTTTTGTCAAAATATACTTAAATCGTTCAAAATATTTTCCATTAAACACACCACTAAATTGATGAAAAATCATGGTTTCATTTGCAATCTTTATTTTTTTTTAAGGAGTAGAATTTCCTTTATGGCCACAAAATGGATATAAAATATTAAGTATAATACATTTTTCTCCTTGTTTTACACTAGATCTAAGTTTAATCAAAAACACAATCTAAAATCTCATCTCCTCTCTTCTATGGCTGTCCCCATTTACAAACAATTTTATAAATTTTAGACTAGCTAATACCTATTATTAACTATTTAAATATACTTTTCCTAATTATTTAATCAAATCAATATATGACATTTCTATATTGTTTTAGTTAATTTCAAGGCCTTAAATGAGTAAATAAACACCTAATGGGCTTCTTAACCAAGGTAATAAGTTTTTAGGATATCACTTTAAAATAATTTGTTTCAATGAAAAATGATAAAAAAGTATTAAGTATCATTTCACTTATCATTTATCATTCATCATTTTCTTGAAACATTTCAGTAAAATGATAATTTCTTTTATCTTTTGTCATGAAAACTAATTATTCTAAAATGCTATCCTAGAAACTTTTACCATGTACCGGGAAGCTCTTCAACCTAATTGCTTATAAATAAAAACCATAGAAATTTAATGCAACATTTATATTAATTTCCCTCGTTTTAATCTAAAATATTTATAAATTAATTTGATTAAGCAGAATTCAGATATATGCTACCAAATATTATTGTGTCACCCTAGTGTGAACTCCTCCTTTATAATATTTAGAGAAATCAAATATTAAATCATGTATGGATTTACTAAAGCACAGTAGTGGACGCTAATTCAGTTGCTTACGGATTGTTTAGGTTAAATCTAATTTTTAATTCATTAAAACTAAACTTTAACAATAATATATTTTGGACAGTTTCTCTTTGTCGTCCCTATACCATCGATTTACTTAAGTTTTGGTCATTAGTCAAAAACTCTAATAATATCCGTAGGTAATTGCATAGTATAATTTCAAAGCCCTTGGTGTAATCCGATAAATATTTAGCTGTTAATAGATTTTGATCCTAAATTGACTACCAGTTATGATGATATTAACATTCTATAATGAAGGAGATGAATCCTTTCTTCAGTGATATTTCACTTTAAGTGGTTTAATGAATGCCTAACCATGCCATTAACACAAGTATCATGTCATGTGACTGACCATAACCAAAGTACGATCTAGAAACTTAAGATCTACAATACTCTTAAGCCTGGAGACTACTATACATCATTACATAAGATCCTCTATATTGACTTAGTTATGTTCAACCTATAGAAAACTCTTATCGAGTCATTTTGCGATTATTCCAAACAACACAAGTATGTAATCCTTTGATGTCTTCAACGGTCATGTGCAATTCACCATCCATCATTTGGAGAGCTTTACATACACTAGTCTTAATAATGTACTAATGTGATATCTTTTTTAGATATTTCTTAACTATGAACATTTAAGATAAGTAGTTTAAATACATGATTCAGTACTCATGGTTACGAGCACATTCCTAACTGCAATTGATTAAATACTTTTCCTAAGGATTTTTTACTTGTATATATTTAATGTTTTTAGATCATTGTTTATATCAATATAAAACATACAATAGAAAAAGTATACTTTATTTTAAACAAAGTTCAGATATAATATTTAATTATATAATAGTTTACACAGTTGCCTCTAGGGCATAACATTAACTATATCAATGTTTAATTGCCACCATTTGGTGCGAGGCCCTAAACAGACAATCAGTAATAAGCCAGATAAAGATGAAGATTTCATTTGCCTCCATGCATTTATATTTAACACCATTGCACTAAAAGAAGTTATTTGTGCATATTTTAATGTTAAAGAATTTTATGCACATTTTGATTGAAATGTTTGTTTATTGTTTTATAGTGTTGAATAGAAATTTAACCAACCTCGGAGTAGCGGTTAGGAGTTTATATTAGAAAAGATTACTTACTAATACCATAATTAATAAATCAAAAATGAGAGAAAAGAAAGATAATAAATGCTAAAGAAAGTAAAGCAACACACGGTTTAGAGTGGTTCGATCAAGAATGATTTAAATCCACTATGATAATAAATTTTATAGCTTTGCATTTTGGATTACAATTGCTTTGTTTCTAGAGACAATGATGAGAGCAATAAATGAAAAATTTGATCCTTTTATAAGTGCATTCGATGTTGCACTGATTATAGTTGAAATCTTGTTCGAAGTGGCTCGGATTTACATGTCAATCCCTAAGTTTTCTCTCAATTTTTAATAGCTTTAAATAATTCAGATGTTGGCCAGCTAGGATGCCAACTGGTTTGAATGGTCCAGATGATGAACAGTTGGTGACCATATTAAAGCATGCTATTATCAGATAGGGTGGCATGTGGAAAAGGAGTTGTTGAACAATAACGTCATTGCCATGTGGATAGCGAAGGATGTGGAGTGGTTGTTGCACAATGCCACATTTGTCAAATGAATAGTGTCATATATGCCAATCTTTTCCATGGAACAATGCAAAATCATTGCATCTTTGTATAAAGGCAGCCAGGTGGTGCTTTAAGAAAATGCCTTCCTAGTTAAGGCAAAATAAGTGATACATGGCAGACATGCCCTTGGTATGTTGTGGGTTGGTAAGGACTTAAGGGGCCAAAAGGAGAATAGTGAGGACTTAAGGGGCCCTTAGTTTGCTGCAGGTACTCTTGGATGGGTAACTTTCTTACTCAGGGCAATGTTTTATCAAGCCATTGTACGAAGCTATTATTCGTCGGACGTAGTGGGTTTTTGTGAGTCACTCATGCATTTATGAAGATAATAGGCTGGGCATTATGATGCCGAGCCATGTGGGTGAGACAAAAGCACCGGTAAACTGACGGTTTATTACTTTGCAAGAAAAATGAGCAACATTTTGCCTCAAGTTCTCTTCTGTGGACATAGGTGAACATATCATTCACTTATTCAATGCTACTGACACACGTCATTTTCTTACTGGTTGTGACGATTTAGTTTTAAAAATGGCCCAGAGATGGTTCGATGATGTGACGTTTGATTTGATAGAGTGATCAATTAAATCTAGACTGTCTAGAACGTTTACCGCCCATCCCACCTAACGGTTCAAATCGAGCGCCAAAACTATATAAACCAAGGCCATCCCTTCTCTTTATCTTTTACATATATAGTATCTTATTTCTTCTGCCTTCAGTAATTTCTTAGAGCTCTCTCAAGATTTCTCACGAGATCTTTGCCAGTTACTTAAACTATCTCTTTGATATAATCAGCACGTGACCCTCTCTCCCTTTGCTATATCATGTTTAATGTCGATTTCGTTCGTATTTCTCTTTCAATGGTTGGGTTTGATTTTTTGAAAAACCAATGTTGTTCTTTCCTCTTTTCTCTTGTTTATTATCTTAGGATAAAACGTTGTAGGTCGACGATGCCCATGAAAATGGTGTTAATGGATCGATGTTAAAAAATTGACATTGATCGATCAATATTTCAAAGTCCACAATCACCTGAAAAACTTAGATAGATATACCAAAATTACCAAACTTCCCCTTTCCCCTTTGTTAGGAAGAAGATGTTTTTTAATTGTGTTGCAAGACATGACCCATACATCATATTAAGTTGAAAGTGTGGATAAAACAAGCCACGTGAGCTACGTAAGATAGTAGTGAGTTTTAGACAGAGAACATAGTATATTGGTCGACCTTGTGACCATGGGGTACCTCTTTGGGATGTGCTAAAGTTTGGTTAGTCGTATCTATATTAGGGAAAGCTTGCCCTTGAGTCTAGCTCAGCCCCTTGCCTTAGCCAGGCAAGCTCAATTACTAAGTTGCTTGACAATTTATAAATAGCTAATTGGAAGAAGTCTGCTAATGCATCCACTAGTGGGCAAACTTTTGTGGTCGACTCATCAAAGGTCAGGGAAAACAAAAAAGATTTAACTGGCTCTCTAGCTCGATAAGGAGAACCAAGGATCGATCCCATTTACCAAATGGCAGCAACATCCCAAACCTACCCCTGATAGCTGCTTTACTTTGTTGCACTTGTATATGTAGAGTAGGATGACACTTCCTTTTATTGTTTACTGTGACCTAGGTATCCCTGAGCCCAGCTCGATTCTAATCTAGATGGTATTCAACTTATCGATGAAGGCAATTGCTCCACTATTTCTGCTCCCATCTCCAAGCTCACGACCAGCCGCCTCTATTTTTCAGTCTTCTAGGAAAGGACCACTACTTTCTATGCTAGCAACCTTCAACCTCGTCCTTTAGGTGCAACAATTCCAAGTTCTAGGTATACTTTTTATTTCCTTTGTCTTTTCAAATCTGAGGGTATTCCTTATTGGTTCATAATTTGTCTTACTAATATAATGTACTCTATAGGCGTTGGGGGAGGTGTGTCCGTGTTCATTGACTACAATCAGTGGATATTGGGGGTAGACGATACGACTAGGAACCTGGTCCTCATTTTGACGGATGAAAACATTCACCAGGATGGTTTGTTGAGCACCGACCATTCAATGAGGACTAGGGATGGAATCCCTCATAGTTTAAGTAATAGGCTGGTGGCGCCTACTGGGGTGGTAACTGAAGGAATCAGGCCGATCTACAATGACTAAAATAGGTAGATTTCAAATAAATCTTATTTTGGATCAAATTAGCCCTATAAAGTTTAAAGTGATGAATTAGATCCAACCTAAATGTTTAACAAAATCAAATTTTATTTAATTTTCTAATTTATTCAATTATGAATTTAGTTAAAACGATTATGCATATTTATGTTTATATCCTTATATATTTATATATGTATAACGTGCACGTGTAACATAGCATTGGGTATACATGGTTAAGTTTATACACAGTAGATATTGTGATTTATATCTACCATATACATACTTTGCTCTTACATACATATATACATATACCACATACATACATGCATATATATTGCCTAATTAAAATATTTCATAAGATATATATATATATATATATATATATATATATATATATATATATGGATGTAGTTTTATATATATAATTTCGAAAATTTTAATCATAAATTACTAATAATACATTTTAAATATAATACAAATTTGAAAAGTGTATAATTTTAAATTTCAAATTATAATATCTATTTTGATTTACTAAACAAAATTCAAATCCAAACTAGATCTGAAATATGAATTCAAAATTTCAAAATATAAATAGTTTGACTTAGCAATATTCAAATAATATATAAAATAAAAATGTTACTGAAAATAAATTTATCACAAAATTTATATAAACATTTACACTGATTAAATGATAGATTTTTGAGTAGATATTTAAATACATATACATACATATAAATAAATATGTATATATTTTATAGGGGCATTTCACTAGAAGGACAAACTTTACAGTCCAATTAGCTTTTAGGACACACATCCATAGAAATTAATTTCAAGGCCAAAATCAACAGAATAATTACTTTTAAGGACAACGTCAACATTCCAATTACTTTCAAGGACATAATTTTATAGGTTTTTAAGCCAAAGAAACTAATTATTTTGTATTTTGTCCTTAAAAGTAATTATTTCAGTTGTGTGTCCTAGAAACTAATTGCATTTGCTAAAGAGGCCCCTGTGGCTAATTTCCACTATTTTATATACACACACATAAATATAGTTTGGAAAAATAAAAGAATTTTATTAAAAACCCAGAAGAAATTTTTTGTCATTTATAAAAGACATTCCTAAATAAATGTATTTATTTATACGTACTATATATAATATTGTTAGGGGCATTTCACTAGAAGGACAAACATTGCAGTCCAATTAGTTTCTAGGACACACATCCACAGAAATTATTTTCAAGACCAACGTCAGCACAATAATAACTTTTAAGGACAAAGTCAGCAGTCCAATTACTTTCAAGGACATAATTTCTTAGGTTTTTAGGCCTTAGAAATTAATTATTTTGCATTTTGTCCTTAAAAGTAATTATTTCAGTTGTGTGTCCTAGAAACTAATTGCACGTGCTAAAGAGGCCTTTGTGGATAATTTCCACATATTTTTATATTAAAAATTAAACCAGCTGAAAGTTTTATTATTTTTGAAAGCTTTTTTAATGAATAACATATTTACATATATTTTAACTTAATTTAATTTATAATCAAACCATTTAATTTATTAAACAATGTTTAAAATTAAATAAATTTATATCATATATTTTAAATTAACTTTAAATGGTTTTTTTAAGTATTTGGGAAAACATAAAATGCACATGTAGAAAATTTCTCTTTTATCAATTACATATTATAAATATAAGACAATTCACGTAGATTAAATGTTAAATATTAAATTAATATAACAATGAGAGGTAATACAATATATATATGTTATAGGTGATATAACAAATACAAAATATTATGATCATCATATAATATTGAATGAATTTTACCTTGAGGATAAGGCTGTAGAAACACATATCGATCTAGTTTATCTCCTTGATCTGTCGAATCTACACCTAGTACTGCAAACAGAGAGCGTGTAAACACAGAATCTGTATGTATTTGATTGATTAGAATAAATCGAGTTTGAAAAATGGAGGTGGAGTCAATGGTATTTTTAGCCAGATTTGAAAAGTGAGAAGGCACATTATTAAAGAAAACGTGGAGGCCAATGTCTGAATATATGTAAGGTCTAAAGAGAAATATTTACATGCTTCTCTCTTACCAATTTAAAGTACAAAGAACGCTCCTTTTCTCCCCTTCCCTAGAAGGCCTTGAAGGTGTCGGAGATGGACCAAAATCCCATTCAACCTATCTAGTAATTTATTTTATTGAAATCCTTATCGATTCGTATATCGATACGTAGGAATATAACTTTTATGTACACACCTAATAAATTACTAATATCACCCCGAACAATTCTAAAGGCTTCATTTATTTTACTGAACACACCTCATGCAATAAATAAAATAGTAGTCAATATTTCACAAATATTTATTATTTTAATTAATTAAGTACTATTATAGATGAATTAAATCAAGTGGTGTTTTAAGGACTAAATAGATTCAGTTGTGCTACTCACATGTGTAAATTTAGTCAACGGTTAATATTCGAACAATTCAAATACTATCGTTCACATGTTACCTTAGCTAGTGGCGTGATAGTTTGACTTAGATCATCGTTTACATACCTCATCAACAAAATTCAATTTTATAAATTTAAGCGGTGCCTTTTATAATAGTTACTTACAACAATTCTCTTCGTCGACACTATATCACTTTAGGATTTTTGGAATTGGCTTGGGTCAAAATTCCAGTATCATCCACATTCAACTCGATTAGTCCAAAATAAAATCCTTGGTTCAATAGTAACATTTATTACCAACCATACTACTATGATCGGAAATTTTAACTTTAAGTTGACTATAGTTGACCGTGGTATTAACCTCATACAACTGAGGAGACGAATGCTCTACTATATAATGTTTCGCTTCTGATGCTTTAACTTAGAACCAACTATTGTCGCTCAATTGGTATTATGCCATGATTTTAATATAATCAAAGGGGAGTATCTACATTGAAGTTTAACAATGTTCTCAAGTCGAGAGAATTATGTAATATCATCACTTAAGATTTCTTGTTTGACCCACTTATTATTAACCAACAGGAAACTCTTAGATGATTCATTCCATAATTATCCGATAAATATTTATACGTAACCCTTTCATGCCCCCAACAACCATGAGTAATGCACTGTCCAACATTTGGAGAGCATTACATATTCTGATCATAACGGTTGTAACGATATCCTTGCTTGAAACATCTTGATGGTCAATATTTAAATGATATGTTATTTAATATTATGATATTTTCCATGATTAGAATAATTTTGTCAACATTATCGTATACAATATCATTTAAGGATTTTTCCATTGAATATACTTAAATTAATTATTTAATTAATATATCACAATGTGACAAGTATATATAGAAAAATAAACACCTTTTATTTCGAATGAGATTTTATTACAGAGTTAATAATTACAATAAATTATAGAATATCCCTTAGGGCATAATCCTAACCCTCTCAATCTCCCACTTGCACTTGATGCCAATTTTTTGGAATCTCAGCTGCATCCCTTCGATTAGTTTGTTCAAAATTGACCAAGCTAGTCCCTTCGTGGATAGATCCACTATGTTGTCCTTAGTGTCTACTTTGTCGATCACAACTTCTTTATTATTGACAAACTCCTTTATCATGTGTAACTTCATAGAATGTGTCTCTTGACTTCTTGTATGCTCATGGTTCTTTAGTAATTTGCATCGCAACATTATATCACATAATAATGTTTTGGATTTTTCGACATTTGGAAAGACTCCTAGCTCATCTATAAACTTGCACATCAACGAAGTAGCTAAAGAAGTGGTCTAGATGCATAAACTTGCACATCAGCTATGAACTTGCAATGCGACCTTCATTGTTGAATCAGTTACTGCCTCTTGCTTGGAACTTTTCCAACTGACTGCTCTACCTTTCAACATAAAAACATAACGAGACATTAATTTACCATCATCAATGTCGCTCTGAAAGCTAGAATCTGCATACCCTTCATAAGGAGTTCTTCATTCCCATATATAAGGAATAAATCTTTCGTATGCCTTAAATACTTAATGATACATTTCACTATTGTCCAATGTTTTTTGTCCAGGATTAGATAGATATTGGCTTACGCATCCTAATACATAAGCGACAAATGGTTTAGTATACAACATAGCGTATACGATGGAACCAATTATGGACGCGTACAATATCCCCCTCGTACGTTCATTCTCTTCATCAATATGAGTAGCTTCCTTCTTAGAAAGGGCGATTATGGATTGCGCGGAAACATTTCCGCACTTGGAATTCTCCATACTAAATGTTTTTAGTCAGTATGGTGACTATGTATAAGGATTAGGGCCATCTTAAAAACCTTGGATTTATCTCTTTAGATCCGAATACCAAGTATATATGCTGTTTCTTCCAAATCCTGCATAGAGAAGTTCCTGGACAACCATGCTTTCACAGATTGCAACATTGCAATGTCATTACCAATCAGGAGTAAAACATCGACATATAAGATTAGGAACATGATAGAACTTTCTTATTGTTTCTGATATATGCATGCTTCTTCAGTACCATAATAAAAATCAAACTGTTTGATTACTTTATCAAAGAACTTATTCAACTCCTTTAAGTTTATTTATAAGTTGATCTTAATATTTTACATGCTTTTCCCTCTCTCCCATTAACCTCGAAATCCTTAGGCTATGACATGTAAACTGTCTCTTCTAAATCACCATTTAAAAATGCTATTTTCACAACCAACTACCATATTTTATAAGCATAAAACAAGCCAATAGAACATTATATGTATGGACTTAAACATGGCTACGAACGAAAAAGAATAATCATAATCAACGCCTTGAATCTTCGAAAACCTTCCACAACTATCCTTTCCTGATAAGTCTATACCTTTCCATCTACAGGTAGCTTTCACTTAAAAATCCATTTGTAGCTGATGAGTTCAATCCCTTCAGGTATGTCAACCAAAGTCTAAACTTTATTGTCATACATATAATCCATTTCTTAAAAATGGCCATTTTAGATCTCACAGCTTAAGGCAAACATGCAAAGTCTTTACTCTGTTCTGCTTGATAGAGAGCGAAGTATCATCTTCCTGGAAATGGTTTTTTCTCGCCATCCATAAGAAACCATAATATCTCTCTATGGTACGAGATTTCCTATTGAACCTTCAAATGGGTTGTCTGTTTCCATATAATGTGAATTTAATTCTTTTACTGAATCGACCTCTATGTTAAGTTCTCGGATCTCATCCAAGTCTACAACTTTGATATTAATTTATTTTGGTAAAATTTCCTTTTCCAAAACTGTGACATGTCGAGAAACGATGGACTTTTGTACCTCGATGTGATAGAAAATATTTATCATTGAATTCTTGGGATATTCTATAAATTTACACAAAGGCAATCTTGCCTCAATTTTATTGGGTCTAATGTTCTTAATGAAAGCTGGACAACCTAACACCTTCAAATACTTGAGATGTGGCTTCTTCTCATGCTACATCTTATATGGCATCTTAGGCGTGGATTTAGTAAGCATCAAGTTTAACATATGCGATGTGGTTTCAAGTGCATATCCTTTGTAGGAAAAGAGTAACTCAACCTTACTCATCATGGAATGAACCATACCAATAGGGTTCAATTCATTCATTTCGAAACACATTGTGTTTTGGAGTATAGGGCTACCTTTAAGTACTATTGGAGCTCTTGTGAACTATTTACCTCCTTAATCGAATTAAAGTATTATATTTTATGGATCATTTGATTTCTACCTCATGCTTATACTCATTAAACTTTACATAGACATCGAATTTATTCTTTATAAGATATACATATCCTAGTCTCAAGAAATTATCAGTAAAAGTTACAAAGTAGGTTAAACCGTCCTTATTCATTATAAGCATTGTCCCGGATACATCAATATATATGAGACCCAAAAGTTCATCATCTATTTTGTTGCTCCCACTGAAGGAATGCTTGGTCATTTTCGCTTTGTCACATGCCATCTGCCCCTATGTACCTGTAATGAGTTACAAATATGAGTCCCAGATCCGATATCTAAAACCCAAGATAATTTATTGATCACAAAATAGTTTTGAATCATAAATGTACCTCTACGAGCAAAAGAAACATTTTCTTTCTTTTCTTTGACTAGTCCGAACAATTGCGTTTTCAATGCCTCTTCTTATGAAAATGGATACATTCACTCTTGTAATTTATGGTGTCACTTTTACCTTTCTTGTTACCATACTTACATTTCTTCAAACCTTTCTAAGACAATGCCTTGTCCTTTATAACTAACACCCTATTCTGATCCTTGAACGATTGATCGGTCGACCTTAACATATTGAATAGCTCGACGAGGCTTATGCTCAACTAGTACATATTGTAATTCAGTATGCGCAGCTCAAACTGTGGTGTTAGCAAGCTTACAATCAAATCCACTTGCAGTTCATTGCTTATCCTCACATCTAGCTTCAAAAGTCCATCCGTATAGCTTTTCATTTGTATAATGAATTCCTTAACATGATTTCCCTTACTCATCTTTATATTGAATGGTTAGTAATCTCATACCTTATGGAACGAGATTTCACTTAAACAAAACTTTGAGGTTTTCAAAGATTTTGTGGATAGATATATCTTCGTGTTTCCTTTGAAATGGTTTGTCTAAAGTTGTGACGCCCCACTCCTAGAGCCTCGTTAACAAAGAGTATTACATAAGTAATACTGTCGGCTAACGCGGACAATGGAGTATAATGGAAGCGACCATGTGTAATCTTACCTTAACTATTCACTAAATACGTCGAAAAGTAGTCACATTCAAATTCGACCTATTCAATAAATATTTAAAGCAAAACTACAATGGCTAAAGGATCTATCAGAAGAAAATATAACAACTCAAATGTAATTCACATCACAGAACAATCGATCATAATATACACATAAACGGATACACAACAGAGTATACAAAATAATACATGTCAAGTGGTACAGGAGACCACAATATACAGACGAGACAAAAAGAGTATAAATAACAGAGTTACAACAGATAAGGACCACAAAAGACGCTACAACAAAATGAAGCTAGCGAATAGTCCATGCGGAAGAAAAATAGGCTAAGTCCAAAAGCACCTAACCTGAAACAACTCGGTCTGACCCGAGTATAAAATACACGGGTCAGTCTAGATAACAAATCAGTTAGATAAACTGAACCATAATAAACCTGCAAGGTCACAATATATATCAAATATCTCTAAAAGATATAACCCAATCATCTAACATAAGATGAATCATATAGATCAAGCCTCATATCATCAGTAACATATAGAAACAAAGGATAAGAATATCCCAAAGCAAGCCATAAGGCAAACAACAAACACCGATAAATACGAGTTCCACAAGGTAGACGCTATATTTCGTGTGGCTTCGAAGAACCAATACAGAAAAGCAATACCTAGGGAATATACATATAAATGAAACATCATGAGCTGTGGTGAGTACACCACTCCGTTATCTCTTGAGCGGTGGTGAAGAAACCACTCCAATATCTCTTGAGCGGTGGTGAAGAAACCACTCTGAAAGCAATACTAAAGATAACCGACAACCCCAAATATTTTTGCGAGTCGGGGCAAAGGACCAACTCCAAAGCGATATTTAAAGGAAATAAGCCAGAGGAGACAGTCCGAAGACACTATCCCAAAGGCAGCATGTGTCACAAACTCCCAGAGAGGAATCCGAAAAGTGGTAACGTGAGTCCCATAACCACCCGTTCACACTAAACGGTTTACTATTCGTTAGTTTATTTCACACTCAAAGCAGTACAAATTTACCTCATATCATCGATAAACCAAACCCGAAGTCCAAAACGATCAATCGAATAGGTCGGGAATTAATTAGAAGGATAAACGCACAGATTCATGGTCCGTGTTTTGCCCAACCATTTAATCACCCTTCCACTTCGTTCGAAGTGCGAAAGTGTGTGTTTTAAATAGAATTTATGAATTGGAGAAACAAGCCTTTAAATGCGATTTGAGAGATTATTTTATAAAAACCCGTGGATGAAGTCAAGAGTAAGTTATCAAAGTCAAAGATGCAATAACAAACACTAAAAAGCAACTTGAATCGATAGAATCCGGAAAAATCAATCAAATATGCAAAATAAACAAACCAGGCAAAACAAAGCAGGTCGGTCGACCGGACTGCAGGGCTCGATCGGCCGGCCAGATGCAGAAACCCAATTATGGCTCGGGGCAGCAGGTCGGTCGACCGAAGCCTGCACTCGGTCGGCCGAACCTGGTGATTTTGCACTTCCTTCCCTATTTCAATGAAAATGCAAATTCTTTCCAATTCCAAAACAATGGCACATGCATACTTGTTAGGAATTCATACCAACACCCATGAAACCAAGAGAAGTAGATGTGAGTTCAAAACTTACCTTTTAACCTCACAAACCAAGATGATGAAGAAGCACAAAAGCAAGGAATCAACCAACTACACTCCACTTCAACACTACAAGCTTCAATCTAGAATCAAAGCAAGTATTTCCTTAGTTAGGGTTAGGAAAAATTACTGAAATTGAAGAGGAGAAGAGATGGAGAAGATGGAGAGGAACTTACCAATGGATTCTCTATGAATTTGGAGCAAGAAATCAAGATACAAAGGAGAGCTAGGGCTTGCTAATTTCTAATTCCTCTTCCTTTCCCCCATTTTCATTCCTAAGCTTAAGTTTTAAGAAATGAATAAGTGAATGAGAGGAGTGGCTAAGCTAGAGGATTAGTTAAGCTAGTGGGCTGAACCCAAACCCAAACCCAATAAAAAAAGTAGCCAAAATTCACAAACCGCAAACATATCAAAGATTATACTCAAAAAGATCGCAAACGCCATTTTGAAACCAATGGAGGTAGTTTCGAGTTCCAATTCGGCCATTTGCAGAAAGTAACATTTCGGACCAAAATCCGACTAACGACGCTATATTTAAATTAAACATTTAAATATAAAATCGTTAAATATGCGGGTTGTTACAGATCTCCCCTCCTTACAAAATTGCGTCCCCGCAATTCCTAGAGACGATATTTGTAACAACTACATACAATCAATCAATCAAAAGAAAAGAAAATAAGCTTGAGATGAAAAGACATACTCACCGTTTCAAAGCAAGGAAAGAAAACCCGGATAAGATCGCTCAATAAATTCTCTGGTTTCCCACGTACAGTCATTGGGATTAGCGGACCATTGAACTTTAACGAGCGGCACGTCCTTCTTCCGAAGGTGTCGCACCTCCGTGTCAAGCACGCGAATAGGTTGCTGTACAATCGATAAGTCCGGTGAGACCTCAAGTTCTTGCAAATCAGGAGAAGTAATAACAGAATCCGACTCCTGGAGACATTTCCGAAGTTGCGAAACGTGAAACACGTCATGAATGCCAGATAAATGAGCTGGAAGTGAAACTCTATAAGCCACAGGGCCAACACGTTCAGTAATAGAAAACGGTCCTATATAACGAGGAGCCAATTTTCCAGTCGTACTGAAACGCATAACCCCCTTCAAAGGAGAAACACGAATAAAAACAAGATCGTCGATCGAGAACTCGAGAGGCTTCCTACGGTTGTCCGCGTAGGATTTCTGGCGACTCTGTGCCTCTTTCATTCTCAACCGAATAAGATCAATCTTCTCGGAAGAATCACGAACAAAATCTGGACCAAGAATAAGCTTCTCACCAGATTCTAACCAACAAGAAGGTGATCGACATGTCCTTCCGTATAAGGCTTCGAAAGGAGCCATACCGATACTAGACTGAAAACTATTATTGTAGAAGAATTCTACAAGAGGTAGGTGATCCTCCCAACTACCACCGAAATCAAAGATACAAATACGGAGAAGATCTTCCAAAATACGATTCACCCGTTCAGTCTGTCCGTCAGACTGCGGATGATAAGCTGTAGAAAAATTAAGCTTTGTTCCCAAAGCTTGCTGAAGACTCTTCCAAAAATGACTCGTGAATAAAGGATCACGATCGCTCACAATAGAACTAGGAACACCGTGAAGTCTCACGATTTCCTTGACATACAACTTAGCCAAAAGCGAAGCAGTCCTATTAAACTTAATAGGGACAAAATGAGCAGACTTGGAAAGGCGATCAACAATAACCCAAATGCTAGAATGGCCAGATCTCGAACGAGGTCGGCCGTCAATGAAATCCATAGAAATCTGATCCCATTTCCACAATGGAATCTCAAGAGGCTGAAGAAGACCAGAAGGATGCTGATGCTCGGCTTTAAAACGCTGACAAGTTATGCAATTGCTCACATAACTTGCCACGTCGCTCTTCATGCCTTCCCAATAATAAAGACGACGCATATCGGCATACATCTTGCTACTACCGGGATGAATGGTATACTTAGAACGGTGACAATCATCAAGAATGTCATGCCTAAGTGTAGAATCAGAAGGCACAAAAAGACGGTTCTTCTTACGAAGACACCCATGAGAATCCATGCTAAGATCTTGCAACACCTCATCACAAGATCCAGACTCACAAAGCTGAATAAAATGCAACAAATCAGGATCACGCCGTTGGGCATCGGCAATACGATCCAACAAAACAGGTCGAGCTACCAAACTAAATAATAGAATAGGAGAATCAGAAAATGAACCTCGATCAAAGAATTTCACAAAAAGATAGAGTCTCAAGAATATTCCATTCGGCAAGCATCATAGAAATAACAGCCGAATGTTTGCGACTAAGCGCATCTGCAACACGATTACCCTTACCAGGGGTATACTGGATATCAAAGTCATAAGAAGCAAGAAACTCGAGCCAACGTTGTTGTCTCATATTGAGTTCCTTCTGAGTGAACAAATACTTCAAAAATTTATGATCGGTATAGAGAATGAAGTGCTCGCCCAATAAATAATGTCGCCAAATCTTCAAGGCAAAGACAATGGCGGCTAACTCAAGATCATGAGTGGCATAGCGAACTTCATTCGGACGCAGTTGCCAAGAAGCATAAGCAACTACCCGATCCTTCTGCATAAGAATAGCGCCGAGACCACTACGATAAGCATCGGTGTAAACAACAAGATCATGATTCCCTTCGGGAACCACTAGAATAGGAGCATTCGTGAGAAGTTCCTTCAATGACAGAAAGGAAGCTTCACACTTGTCGGACCAATCAAAACGAATGCCTTTCCGAGTAAGGCAAGTGAGAGGAAGCACAACACGGGAAAAATCCTTAATGAACCGACGGTAATAACCCGCCAATCCAAGGAAACTACGAATCTCATGAATATTTTCAGGCCTCTTCCAATTCTGGATGGCTTCGATCTTTGAGGGATCGACAGAAATGCCATCGGAAGATACAACATGGCCTAAAAACTTAACCTTATTCTCCCAAAAGTGGCACTTGGAGAATTTGGCTCTAAGCTGATGACGACGAAGAGCACTCAAGACAATTCTCAAGTGATTAGCATGCTCAGCTACAGACTTTGAATAAATAAGGATATCATCAATGAAGACAAGCACGAATTTATCGAGATATTCCCGGAATACTCGATTCATGAGATCAATAAAGAAAGCAGGAGCGTTCGTCAAACCGAACGGCATAACGAGCCACTCAAAAGAACCATAACGAGTGCGGAAAGCGGTAAGAGGTATGCTATCCTCCGCGACTCGTAACTGATGGAAACTTGTGGCAAGGTCAAGCTGAGAAAATACCTTAGCACCACTCAATAGATCGAACATATCATCGATCCTAGGCAAAGGATACCTATTTCTATTGGTCAACTCGTTAAGCTTGCGATAGTCAATGCAAAGCCTAAGAGTTTCATCAGACTTCTTCACAAAGACGACCGCGGATCCCCACGGAGAAAAACTAGATTGAATCAATTGCTTGGATTCAAGCTCTAAAAGCTGCTTCTTGAGTTCCTCATTTTCCTTTGTAGACATCCTCGTGGGAGGACGACTAACTGGCTGCGCGCCTGGAATGAGATCAATGCGGAACTCAATTGCCCGTTTGGGTGGCAAACCCGATACAGGCTCAAAAACATCAGAAAAGTCACCAGCAATATGAATACGAGATACATCATCACCATTTCGCGAATCAAGAGAATACAAAGCCATCTCGGAATTATCCACATCCCGAAGAGCAAGAGATAACTGAGAAGGCGAATCAGGATGACAAAGATATAAAATTCTCTCGGAACAAATAATCCTGGCATCGTACCTCACTAGCCAGTCCATACCAAAAATCATATCAAAACCCAAATGAGAAACAATGTGCAGATTCGCACGGAAAGAAAAGCCACATAAAACAATCTCAATATCATCACAAAACAAGCTAAGGGTCACGGATCCCCCAATAGGATTCGCAATCCTTAAAGAAGTAACCATACAAGAAACATCCAAAGATAAATCATCAATGAGCTTCTTCGATGCGAAAGAATGTGAAGCACCCGTATCGAAAAGAACTCGAATGCTATGATCATGAAATAGAATAAAACCTTCCAAAATAGATGGAGATATACCTTTGGATTGAGAAGGACCTCCAGAAGCATTCGCTACATTTAACTTGCCAGATGAAGAATTATTCGGAGCAATGGGACAAGTGGAACTACGATGACCTTCCCTCTTGCATTAACGGCAGAAGAGAAGCTTTGGACAAGCTCGAATAATATGATCCGGAGAACCACAATTGAAACACTTTCAAACGAAAGGTGTTCCGGAAGACTGAGGCTGAGAACTAGGACCACCATTCTTCTTCTTCTTAGAAGGAAAAAGCTTCTTCTGAATTGGAAACGGCCTCTTGTTGGGGTTCTTAGAAACCTCAACATCTACATCACTATCACCCTCCTTCTCGATGGTCTCGAGGTGAAGTGCCGAATCAACCAATTCCTTGAAAGAAAGCTTAAGCTGGAGCAACAAAGACTTCCTAAGATATTTCTTAAGACCAGAAACAAACTTCAAATTCTTCTTGTAAGAAGTGCTGATAAATTCAAGACCATACTGAGATAAAGCCTCGAACGATGCGACATACTCAGAAATAGAAGATTTCCCTTACTTCAACTCAAGGAAGCGACGGGGCAATAAAACTTTTTCAGATTCAGGAACGAACTTGAGTTCAAATCGTCCCCGAAACTGAGTCCAAGAAAGAGTAGACTCATCAATCTCGGCTACAAGAAGCTCATACCAATCAAGAGCAGGCTCTTGCAATAAGCTAGAAGTCACAAGAACTCGATCATGGTCAGATAGATCCATGCGAGAGAAGATACGCTGGCACGTGCGAAGCCAAGCTTGGACTTCAAGAACAGACTCGGAGCCCTTAAACGGTTTTCCTCCAAGATGAGCAAAATCACTGCACTGACGTGCAAAAGCAGACATGCGAGGTGGAGATACTCGAGGATGAACGGGAGGCTGAGTGCTCCTAAACAACTCCATAAACTGATCGGCAGACATATAAACGCCATCCGGATGTGAGCCACTGGACTGCCCAACACCCGAACGTCGACCTCTGCCTCTTCCAGACATAAGCTGAAAGTCAAGATAAGGAAAGGATTATTCACAAGGTAGATATTGCAATATGGAATACTACGGAATTAAATGCATTCCTAGACGTATTCCCAAACTCTATCTAACCTTGATGGAATAAAGAGACACGATGATTCAAAGATTTGTATCACTTATACACTTTGATGTACCATAATATGTGCATCTATTCTGTGTTTATAATATTTTGTTCTGAACTCAGCTCTGATACCACGCTGTGACGCCCCACTCCTAGAGCCTCGTTAACAAAGAGTATTACATAAGTAATACTGTTGGCTAACGCGGACAATGGAGTATAATGGAAGCGACCATGTGTAATCTTACCTTAACTATTCACTAAATACGTCGAAAAGTAGTCACATTCAAATTCGACCTATTCAATAAATATTTAAAGCAAAACTACAATGGCTAAAGGATCTATCAGAAGAAAATATAACAACTCAAATGTAATTCACATCACAGAACAGTCGATCATAATATACACATAAACGGATACACAACAGAGTATACAAAATAATACATGTCAAGTGGTACAGGAGACCACAATATACAGACGAGACAAAAAGAGTATAAATAACAGAGTTACAACAGATAAGGACCACAAAAGACGCTACAACAAAATGAAGCTAGCGAATAGTCCATGCGGAAGCAAAATAGGCTATGTCCAAAAGCGCCTAACCTGAAACAACTCGGTCTGACCCGAGTATAAAATACACGGGTCAGTCTAGATAACAAATCAGTTAGATAAACTGAACCATAATAAACCTGCAAGGTCATAATATATATCAAATATCTCTAAAAGAGATAACCCAATCATCTAACATAAGATGAATCATATAGATCAAGCCTCATATCATCGGCAACATATAGAAACAAAGAATAAGAATATCCCAAAGCAAGCCATAAGGCAAACAACAAATACCGATAAATACGAGTTCCACAAGGTAGACGCTATATTTCATGTGGCTCCGAAGAACCAATACAGAAAAGCAATACCTAGGGAATATACATATAAATGAAACATCATGAGCGGTGGTGAGTAAACCACTCCGTTATCTCTTGAGCAGTGGTGAAGAAACCACTCCAATATCTCTTGAGCGGTGGTGAAGAAACCACTCCAATATCTCTTGAGCGGCGGTGAAGAAACCACTCTGAAAGCAATACTAAAGATAACCGACAACCCCAAATATTTTTGTGAGTCGGGGCAAAGGACCAACTCCAAAGCGATATTTAAAGGAAACAAGCCAGAGGAGACAGTCCGAAGACACTATCCCAAAGGCAGCATGTGTCACAAACTCCCAGAGAGGAATCCGAAAAGTGGTAACGTGAGTCCCATAACCACCCGTTCGCACTAAACGGTTTACTATTCGTTAGTTTATTTCACACTCAAAGTAGTACAAATTTACCTCATATCATCGATAAACCAAACCCGAAGGCCAAAACGATCAATCGAATAGGTCGGGCATTAATCAGAAGGATAAACGCACAGATTCACGGTCCGTGTTTTGCCCAACCATTTAATCACCCTTCCACTTCGTTCGAAGTGCGAAAGTGTGTGTTTTAAATAGAATTTATGAATTGGAGAAACGAGCCTTTAAATGCGATTTGAGAGATTATTTTATAAAAACCCGTGGATGAAGTCAAGAGTAAGTTATCAAAGTCAAAGATGCAATAACAAACACTAAAAAGCAACTTGAATCGATAGAATCCGGAAAAATCAATCAAATATGCAAAATAAACAAACCAGGCAAAACAAAGCAGGTCGGTCGACCGGACTGCCGGGCTCGGTCGGCCGGCCAGATGCAGAAACCCAATTATGGCTCGGGGCAGCAGGTCGGTCGACCGAAGCCTGCACTCGGTCGGCCGAATCTGGTGATTTTGCACTTCCTGCCCTATTTCAATGAAAATGCAAATTCTTTCCAATTACAAAACAATGGCACATGCATACTTGTTAGGAATTCATACCAACACCCATGAAACCAAGAGAAGTAGATGTGAGTTCAAAACTCACCTTTTAACCTCACAAACCAAGATGATGAAGAAGCACAAAAGCAAGGAATCAACCAACTACACTCCACTTCAACACTACAAGCTTCAATCTAGAATCAAAGCAAGTATTTCCTAAGTTAGGGTTAGGAAAAATTACTGAAATTGAAGAGGAGAAGAGATGGAGAAGATGGAGATGAACTTACCAATGGATTCTCTATGAATTTGGAGCAAGAAATCAAGATACAAAGGAGAACTAGGGCTTGCTAATTTCTAATTCCTCTTCCTTTCCCCCATTTTCAGTTCTAAGCTTAAGTTTTAAGAAATGAATAAGTGAATGAGAGGAGTGGTTAAGCTAGAGGATTAGTTAAGCTAGTGGGCTGAACCCAAACCCAAACCCAATAGAAAAAGTAGCCAAAATTCACAAACTGCAAACATATCAAAGATTATACTCAAAAAGATCGCAAACGCCATTTTGAAACCAATGGAGGTAGTTTCGAGTTCCAATTCGGCCATTTGCAGAAAGTAATATTTCGGACCAAAATCCGACTAACGATGCTATATTTAAATTAAACATTTAAATATAAAATCGTTAAATATGCGGGTTGTTACATAAGTAGAGAACATGAAAACATAAGCAGTTTCACAATCAACCACCCAAGTATTATAAGCTTTTACTACCTGGGGGCTGTGTAGTTAATGCCCCGCTTTTACCCCGCTACAACCCTGCTATATCTCATAGCGGATTTATACCGCTACGATATTTCCATATAGCCCCAGAATATAGCCTTTCCGTTTTAATCCCCGCTATTTCCTCTATATCCCGTTATTTCTGCTATATTCCGCTATTCCCGCTATATCTTTTTTAATAAAATGAATTGAAAAATTGCGTTTATACATTACAAAATTATGAAACTAATTTATTTGATTTAATTTTTAATATATTTTCAGAAATGAAAATACTCTAATATTCTACCAAATTCAATTATATTATATATAACAGTTTTCATTTGTTTAAAGTATATCCGCACATGTTTTTATTTAAAATTATTTATGCATTATTTATAATTCAATTGAATGGTAATTTTTCATTTAATTACCGTTTATATATTTGTAAAAACATTAAGTACGAGTTTTATATGCTAGTTTAGAGCCATCCGCAATATCCCGCTATATCCTCGCTGTATCCCCGCTATGACTTTTTGCACCTTCACCGCTTCGAATCTACCGAGCGCATTAACTGCACAGCCTGGGGGTCAGCGCCTTTAATGGGTTTTCCTCTTAAAGGTCCATTGGTTGACAACTATATACATTCATATGTGGGTTCTACCTTTATCATCATTAGCCGATCGATATAGTTAGGTCCGGTGAGCTTATCATTTTCCTAAACTAGTTTAGGTTGGTCATATTGGTGCAAATTTAACTTAAGTAGATTAGAACAATTTAAACATAGTAGATGTCCATATACTATTAAATAGGTTAAATGTTTTCATTTCATCTATCTAATAAGCTTCCACTAGATTTTTATGTATATCAAAATGTAGAAAGTAGAGAAATCTTTCGACTTCTCTAGTGGATTTTTGGACTTGCTTGCCTTAGGATTCCGACCTTAAGTTTGCTCAACAATCGTAGGTTCACAAGCGCTATGTAACACCTTATCGATTGTATCATAAACTACTCATAACCCTAGGTGTTTGTCCTAATCTTATCTCGACCTTGAGTTTGCTCAACATATCGAAAAAGATTATTCACCCGTACTTACCATTTCACGATAGCCTAACTTTAATGGACGTAGCTTGAGTTTGCTTAACAAATAAGTCCATGTATCTCACCTTGTCTAGTTAATACATATAGTACCACATATAACATCCTAACTTGAGTTTACTCAATAACTAGAGAATGTACAAGTAATCTATTAATATGTAAATGGTAGAAGACAACTTATATATTAAAGATTCACAATCTTTAATACATAAATTTATTTGAGTGATATTTATTTTGGAATCATTTGAAATACCTTCGTGATTCAAGTGTTAGACACATAATCGGGTATACATAGGAGTGGTTACCCCTTAAATCTAAGTTACTTTTTTTACAGTTCCACTTATACTATACAAATTTAATTTATTTATAATTATTTATAACTTAATTAACTTATATAATATACTTTGAATGTTAATAACTAAATCATATTTAATTAATTTTGACTTATCAATTTAGTTAAAAAATAAATTAAATTATTTTAAAATTCAAAATTTGATTTTATTCATCCTAAAAAAATTTAAGATGAATATAATTATAACATTTATAGTTTTATATACATATATCATTATATATATTATCAGTTAACGTTTAATTAATTTATTTAATTAAAGCAATTCTAATTAAATATTTTTAATAAATTTCAAATTTTTTATTTATGATTAAGACAACTTATATATTCAATTATAACATTTATAATTATACACAAATATGCATATATTAGCATACATGTTTATTTTAATTAATTTTTAATTATTTAATTAATCTAATTATTTGATATTAAATAAGTTTCACAAAATATTAATTTATTTTCAAAATTTTTTTGTAAAGAATTTTATAACTTCTACAAAAATTTATTTGTATTTTAAATTTTCAAACCAAAATTTGAAAATTAACCACAAGCCCAAATCAATTTGGTCTTTACGATTGAGCTAACCTTTTGAACATACTCCGCCATTAGGCCAGGCCAATAACAAGTGGGGAAGAATACTTGATTATTCAACCTTAAGCCTAGATACTACTAATTCAAACACCATCTAATAGGTATCCTTAATTAGTTGGTCCTGAAGTTGCTAATTTAGGCTACATACACCATTTGGCTTTAATACCACTGATGGAACTAGGTAGATTATAGCATGTGAAATAAGTAGATTTCAAAATAAATTCCTCTTTTGTATCATATTGGGCCCATGAAGTCTAAAGGATTGAATTAGATCAAATCCAATAATGAAAATAAAATCCAATTTTATTTGATTTTCTTATTTGTTTTATTAATGAATTCAATCAAAAAGATTATATATGAGTATATAATTATATACTCTTTTATGTATAACTATGCGTGCAATATAGCATAGGTGTACAAGGATAAGTTTATGCATAGTAGATACTGGGATTTATATTTACTATATATAATTCACTCTTTTATACACTAGTACATACATACATACATGGGAAAGGATGTTTACACCTTATTTCTGCCATACCTCCGTTCCCTCTAATTTCGATTACACATTCAGATTTACATAATATTCTTTCCCTCTCTTGTCACCTCATTAAATTATTTAAATCGGAGCGTATGGTCAAAATCCGAGGGGGGGGGGGATGAAGATGTAGCAAGAATGAGGTGTAATCGATCTTTGCCCTATATATATTGCCTAATTAAAATATTTTATTATATGTATGTGTGTATGTGTTTATATATATATATATATATATAATTTCTAAATTTTCAGTTAAAAATCATCTACAAATAGATTTTAAATATAATACAAATCTGACCAAGTTTTTAATTTTAAATTTCAAATTAAAATATCTGTTTTGACCTATTAAAAACCAAATTCAAAACATGATATAGAATATAAATTTATATTTTCAAATATCATAGTTTGACTTACTAATATTTTAATATACATACACACATATAAGTAAAGATATCATCAAAAATAAATTTATCGAAAAATTCATATAAACGTTTACATTGAATAAATTATATATATAAGCATATATTTAAACACATATAAGTGTGTGTATGGATATAAATATTATATATATATATATATCCATATATGCTTTGGAAAAATAAGAAAATTGCAATCCCAAAACAAAAATTTCATAATTTATAAAATACATTACCAAATAAATGTATTTATTTATTTATATTTGTTTAGGAAGGCTAACTGGATTTATAGTGGGTCGTCCACTAGGAGTGTAAATGGGCCGGACTAGATGGGATGAAGGTGTGTTCTAGTCCCGTCCTATAAGAAATTCAGACAGACATGGATCGCACAAACATTAAGCTCGAATAATGTTCGTATAAGCCAGACAATGGATGGACAATGTTCGGACAATATAAAAACGTTGGACATTTTCAAATGAACAAATTTTCGTACATTTTTTCTTGCCCTAATTCGTGTCCTTAAAGAGAATTATATGAACACAGACCTGATGCCTTACAACCTCGAGCCGTGCCAATGTCGGACAATCGTACAAAATCTACAGCCCTACTATCCATATTTAAAAATATTAATTATATAAAATATATGTGCAATTACTTTATATTATAAATTACTTTAGCCACAGGTATTTTATTATCGAAAGCTTCTTTTAGGGATAAAATATTTTAACTAAACTAATTTATAAACAAACCATTTAAATTGCTAAACAATGTTTAAAATTAAATAAACAATATGTATAAATTAATTTAAACATATTTTTTATATTTCTAGCCAAACATAAATAAACATGTATAATAATTCTTTTTATCAATACATATTATAGTAATAAGATGATTCACATTGATCAAATTTTGAAAATTAAACTCATAAAATAATGATATACAATAACATATATATGGAAGGTGATATAGCAAATACAAAACACACTGATCCTTTTACAATATTGAATGAGTTTTACCTTGAGATATAAGGCCATATAAACACACTTTGATTTAGTTTATCTCCTTGATTTGTCAGATCTACATTTATTACTGCAAATAAAAAGCATGCAAACACCAGATCTATATGTATTTTATTGAATGAAAGTGAATGAAATTTGAAAAGTGGAAGCGGGGTTAATGGTATTTTTGGCAAGGGCTTAAAAAGGGAGAAAGAAAAGTGTAAAAGAAAAGGTGGGGACCAGAATTTGAATATATAGTGAGGTCTAGAGAGGGATATCTACATATTTCTCTTACAATTCCAAATACAAGGACCTCTCCTTCTCACCCCTTTGGTAGCCGGCCTTGAAAATATCAAAGATGGACCGAAATCCCACTCAACCGATTATGTAATTTGTTTAATTTAAATTGAAATTGTATTTTGATGCGTGCATATATAACTTTTACATTCGCACCCAATAAATTACTAATAATTCCTCGAACAATTCTAAAGGTTTCTCCATTTTACTAATATACCTTTTACAATAAATGCAGTAATAATTAATATTTCACAAATATTAATTAATTTATAACTATTAAAAATCAATTAAATCAAGTGGTGTTTCAAAGACTGGATATATTTCATTTATGACTCACGTGTGTGAATTTAGCTGGTATTAATATTCAAACAATTCAAATAATAATATTCACACGTCACCTTAGCTATTGATGTGACAGTTTGACTTAAATATTCACTTATAGATTTCATTGGTAAAATCCAATTTTATAAATTTAAGCGGTACCTTTTAGCAACAATTATTTATACCAATTCTCTTCGTTAACACTATATAACTTAAGGATTTTTGGAATTTGGTTTTTGTAAAAATTCCAATGTCATCCACATTCAACTTAGTTAGCCTATAAGTAAGTCTTGCGTTCAATCATAACATTTATTATTAATTGTTCTACCCTAGCTAGAGATTTTGACTTTTAGTTGACTGCAGTTGACTGTGATACCAACCTTATACAACCAAGGAGACGAATTCTTTATTGAAAAGCATCTCACTTCTAATGCTTTAACTCAAACCCAACTATAGTTGCTCAATGGTAGCTATTCCATAATTTAACTATAATCAAAGTGGAATGTTCACATTAAAGTTTAATAGCATTCTCAAGTCGAGAGAACTCTGTAATATTGTCCCTCGAAATTTTCTGTTTGACATAGTTGTTAACCAACAAAAAACTCTCGAATGAGTCATTTCATAGTTATCCAATAATTATCATTATGTAGCCATTTGGTGCCCTAACAATCGTGAGTAATACACTGCCCAACACTGGAAAGCGTTACATACTCTGATCTCAATGGATGTGTCAATATCCTTTCTCGAAACATTTTGACTTAGAATATTATAATAATATGTTATTTAATATTGTGATAATTTTTTGATGATTACAACACTTTTGTAGTTATTATCACATAACATAACATTTATGGATTTTTCTATTAAACACACTTAATTAATATATTACAATATAACAAATATAGATAGAAATACAAACACCTTTTATTTCAAATGAGATTTTATTACAAAGTTAATAAATTACAATAATCATAGAAATGCCCTAGGGCATACCCCTAACTCTCTTAATAATAAGGGATACCCAAGACAACTATTATGGACATGGAGGAGGATGAGAATTACCTAGGGTGGGAATTGGCTTAGATCGTCAAGGAACAGAGGGTGATTGGGAGATGTATAAACCTCGGCTTTATGAATACTCATGGCGAGAGATGATTGAGACTGTTATCGGTCAAGAGGGCATATAATCGAGGGCCATAGTTTCCAAACGTAGTACTTCCTGGTCTTCTAACTACTCATGTACCCTTGAGACATATGAGCCAGAGAGGACAATCAAGTGGGCGTGTGCCCCCAAACACCTCAATGGCAACGAGCTCCAACTTTGAAGTTCCTCCTACCTGAAGGTCCTTCCATCTAAATGACACACATACTATGCCTCCTAAAACACAAACTTATGAAGGGACATAACCTAGCAGTAGTGATACAAAGTCCTTCGAGCCGTCTTTAATTAGGAGGAGGGGCCAATTGAGGACAGATTCATCTGGTTTGCCTTATAGTCTATATGTTTTAATCATCTACTTTTTTCTTATCATAACTGCTTAACACTTGCTTTCGTCTTATCTTTGCAGTGGTTCTATTGAACTTCATTGTGATAGTTGACTTTGCAAGTGCTAGAGATGTTTCTTCTCAAACCCCATAAATGCAGCCTATAGGCGCAACCGATATGTAACAACAAACACCTCAATTACACCCGTTGTCTTAACCAAAGGGATCTACATAGCGCCGCGCCATCATTGAGTCCCTAATGGTCCCGCTATAGTACCAACCTAGTGTCCGCGACATGTATCCATATAGGGTAGCCGCCAAACAACACTATGTTTGCTTCAAGAGGCAAAGGACTGGCCAAGAGCCAAAGAGTTCTAGTGGTAGGCTATTTCTCTTAAGAAGCAGAGCTGTTAAGGGGCTTGCGGGAGGTGGTGGGGGTCAAAAAGTTGTTTTTGGTTTGGTAGATGGGTGAGACAACCTTGCTTGCGTTGCTCCACACGTTGGCTGGAATGGCTTCGGAGGTTATAGCTTGGTCTGATCAAGCAAAGTCCCGGTGGGCCAGCCATAGCCTGGAATCGGTGCCGTTGAGAAGCTTTTTGGCCATATGTTTTTACTTGAGTTTCTTTTCCAATTTTCTCATTTTATTAACATCATTTCCTTTAGTAGGTTGAATCATGTGCCTTCCAAATCCACCATAAGGTGGCGACAACGAAGAAGCGTATAGTAGAGGGAGTCAGTATGCGGCTCCTAGATCAAGCGAAACCGGCGGTGGTCAGAAGGCGGGATATAGAGGAGAAAGCGGCTAAAGATGTTGTAGAGGCGGCTAGCGATACAACTGTGAGGGAATGAACTGATGAGGTGGCCCACGAGGAGAAGGTTGAGTAGAGCTAGGTCATCCGAAGGCCTAACTAGAGGGCGGGGAGAAGGAAGTAGAGGAACTGAAGACGTTGCTTCTCCAACACCAGCATTAAATAACCTTCGAGTGTGATGAGGAGGAGAAAGCCAAACTGGAGAGGGAGTGGAATGAGAAGGCAACCAAGGTCATCTTTGATGCCTGTTACCTTTTACCCTCTAGTCATCTGCTTCCTTAGTCCTGATTAGTATCTTGTAGCTTAGGGGAAATTTGCAAAGGAGATGGGTGCAACGGGCTAGATCCCTCCCCTAATTTTTCGCATGTGAAGATTGCCTCCCTAACAGGTTTCTCAAGCAACCCATTTCCAGATATTGAGAGACTATTAAACTTTGAGGATGGCCCGCATTATCAAGCGACAAATGTAGGCAGTTTTTGCTTGTTCCTTTTTGTAAGATAGGCTAAACCCCTTTTTTTGTAACAAACATCATATTTTTATTATATGTAACTTTAATGAATTATTTCTATCGTAATGTTCTATGTTTTTCTTCACTTTTCTGCTTGTATCTTGCATGCATGCGCATCTACTATGCTTGTCTTTTTGTTCAGTTTGTGATTAGGCTTACTTTTTGTTCTATGTATCGTGGCTCAGGTAGCCGTCGACTTTGTTAAGAAAACTTGTAGACTTGGGAACTTGCACAAAACATAGAAAACAGGTAAAAATGAGAGTAAAGAACATGAAAAAAGAGAGCATGAGTTTGCAGTGGGGAATCTTTTGTTGGATGACGAATCCTTATGTTGTTGGCAAGCTTATTGGGTGGTTGTTGATGGGCCCTTGGTGCCAAGCTCTGGCATAATGATGCCGCATTACTATTTGAGGCAGAGACCTGTAGCGTACCTCATCCTAAGACCTATAAATATGACTCCAAGATGATGTAGTCACCTTGAAATCACCTTTCGACGATGGGGATGAGTTTAGTGTTACGTAACGGTTTAAGTAAATAGAGTTGCTAATAAGTTTGTTGCATGGATTTTGTAGCAATAGTCTTTACAATTTTATTAACCTAAAACATTCCTACATAGGGGTCAAAATATAGTACATCATAAATAATAATGTTATGCCTGACATATGAAGATGTCGACATAGGCATTAAATATAGTGGAAAACAAAATCATTTATATCATCGAAGCCACATGCTTCATCTTCAAAATCCCAGTTTCTTATCCGAAAGCAAATTACCTAAAATCCATAAAATCAACCAATTCAAATGAGTACCCATGAGTTTATGAGAAAAACAAAACAAAAACACGATTCAGACATAAAGTCTGGTATGAGTAACATATTACCTTAGATAACAACCATGTAGTGAGACCTCGCCATTAAAGCACGAAACAGGTTATCTTCCCACTACCTCATAACATTGTATAACATAATTCATTACAACCATTAAAAATAATCCAAACATCTATGAAATTGTAGTACGTATATGGCTAAGCTAATTGAATATATATGATTTAAACTACCTTGCATACTAATAGTAAAATAAACATAAATGAGCACACCAAGATTTTAATCCTAGTTCGGAGCACCATCCTACATCCAGTTCCAAAATCACTATTCTAGCTTTTCACTGACTAACACCCTCTCTTTACCTGGAGGAACAAGTTTACATAGTGCCCAAGCCGCTGAACAGGTTTTTACACAATCTTAAAAAGGTAAAAAAATTCGACAATAAGTGTATCTCAATATATTTATTTTTTGACTTAAGAACAAGGGTCTTATAACTCACAAGATTCCTTTTGAATTGAATGATTAAGAGTTTATAATAGATAGTAATCGAAGAAGTGATTTTGGAACTGAAGAGCACTGATATTCATCACTTTAGAAATTGAAAGCTTTTTTGAACAAGAGACTAAGATCAGAAAGTAAGTTATGACTTCTTAAAAGCATACGTTTATATAAAGTGTGAAAAAATTTCACTAAGAGGAGTGACCGACGGCATGAAACCCTACGACAAAAACCATGACGTTTTGAAGAGACGTATTATTTCAGAAAATTCAAGGATTCAATAAGCCTACAACACCCTTGCCCACCGATGCACCGGTTGGCCATAACGGTTCACCAAATGGTTTTTCTAGAATTCCTAGGACATTAAAAGGCTTTAAATAAATGTTAAAAAATTTATTTAAAATCATTTTAAGCAACTTTAAAGTCCTGAAAAGTTAAGGTGAGATTCTTGTGAGTTTTAGCAAGTTGAAGCTATGATTACGGACTCAAAATGTTAAAGTCTTTGATGAGATCTTCTTTTGTAAATACTCAAATAAGATTGCAAGCATTCTCCCCTTCAATATAAAGCTCTTTTGATATGGCTGCTTTTATTTTTCTGCTATAAATGTTATGTGAAGTCATCGTCATTAAAATCCGGGAAATCTTGCTCTGATAATCTATACCCAAAACCATTATTGGAGTCCAGTCTAAACGTGTTCAAATCAAAACCCTCTGTTAGCACCAAAATTGGTCACTAACACCCTTAGAAAGATTATGTAGAGAGATTAATGAAGAAAGTAAATTAAAATAGAGAACAATATATAAGTTTAAATGCAAAGGGCAAGAACACCAAATTTATAGTGGTTCGGCGTAATTGCCTACGTCCACTTTAAAGTTGATTTCTATTGATTTCCTTGATAGTTGATTACAGATGCAATCCGTTTCCAATTACTTGAATACAATTGCAAAGTAAAAGATTAAGTATTGAATGAGTGTTGAATGCAACAGAGTTTCCCCAGCGTTCCCAAAAAACTCTCTCCATTTCACTGTGCCCCTGCCTCTCTATTTATAGACGAAGATGGGTTGGACTTCCCTGGTGGACCTGGTGAATGAATATCTCAGCCCAAATAGAGTAATCTCTGTGTGCCGACTCATAGATACCGAACGTCGAATTCCGGATAGGGCACGAATGCCGAACGGTCTTCTCATGCCGAGCGCAGCGAGGCCGAACACTCTGAATGTCATGGGAAGCACTTGCACCGGACGATACTGGAAGCCAAACCAGGGACTTGGCCGAACGATGTTTGTATGCCGAGCAGAACTTAGGCCGGACGATATTTTGGCCGAACGTTTCCCAGGCCGAACTATGTCTCGGCCGAACGATCCTTAGGCCGAACGGCAGTTGATGCCGGACAATCCTGCCATGCCGAACGTTCTAACATGCCGAACGTTATTCCACACCGAACGTCTCTCAATGCCGAATGCTTTGTCATGCCGAATGTTCCATGGACGCCGAACGAACTTGGATGCCGAGTGCCTCTTGAATGCTGAGCGCCCCTGACTGCCGAGCGCTCCCAAATGACGAACGGTCTCGGGATGCCGAACAAGATTCAGGCTGAACCTTCATGGATGCCGAACCTTCGTGGATGTCGAGCGTTTCTTGTATGCCGAATGCTTAGAACGCCGAGTACCAAGTTGCCTGGTCAAATCTCCAGGAAACACTTGCCCCCAAAAGTGTATCGCGTGATCGAACGCGATACGCTTTGAACTACGAGTCCTTTGTGCTTCGCTTTGAACCTTGGCCCATCACCCTTGGAGGTTGTTTTCCTATGAGCACTTGATGAAGTGGTGTGTGCCGAGCGGAACGCGTATGACGAACGATACGGCCGAAGCCGAACGCTCTACTTGTGCCGAACGGCTTTGTATGCCGAAGCCGAACGATGCGGCTTTGACCAGTTCCACCGGCCATAGCCTCATCGACTTCTTCTTCTTCCCTATAAAGGCCACCGTCTTCCATTTTCTTCTCTTTTCACTTTTTTACCTCCTCTATCTCATACTTGCAAATTTCTCCTGTTAACAACCATTCCTTCCCAATCCATTCGGCATTGATTAAAGTCATGCCCTTAACACAAGATTTCTCTAAGTCTCGATCTACTAGCTAGGTAATGATCCCTCTATCTAAGTCTTTTCCCCGAATGAATGGGTTTTAACACGAGGCCCGAGTCCGTAAATTTGAACTGTAGCGGATAGGTGTTGCACGGATGGAGGAATTGAAGTTCGATTAGGATATTTCTTTGGGCTAGATAGTACGAATGGAGAGAGAAGTGGCCTGCGTCAAGCATACGAGGGAGATGTTGGGAGATGTATTGTGGTTTGGCATGGTTCTCTTGTGCCGAATGAGGTTGGAGGAGAAGAAAGGATGGAGGAGGAGTACAGAGTGGCTAGGATGTCGAACGGCATGTTCTGGTATGACTCGCCGAACAACCTGTTCTGGTGGTTCGGTGCGGATGGAGGAAGAGAGGAAAAAAATAGAACCGTAGTTAAAGGAGGATTGCCGAGCATTAGGGCTCGGCGTAGTCTTGTTCGGCGTGCCTCACCACATGCCGAACAGTAAGTTGGGAGGTTTGGGAGGAAGCATGAGTTAGATGGGATGCCGAGTGTTGCTTCGGCCGAATAGAATCTTGGCCGAACGACACTTTGTCGAGCGCTACCTAGGTCGAATGTTAGTTAGTCCGAATGAAAGTTTGACTGAACAATATTCAGGCCGAATGGTAGCTGGTCCGAATGACAGTTTGGCCGGTCGATACTTAGGCCGAACAACTTTTAGGCCGAGCCATTATGAATGCCGCACCACCCCTTAGCTTAGGCTGAACACTTGTTTACCTTGCCTAATCATACAACAAAACAAGGACAAGGACTCCAGCATACTAGCATATCGAACTGATCCTGACTGATAACCTCCTAGTTTCAATAGACATGAACCTGGACTTAAATCGACATAATCAGATAACTTCTTCTAACCTTTTCTGAATCCAAAATAGTAGACACCATAATGCAGGCTTTTGGAGACGGTCAGCGATGACGGTCTTCGAAGGCGATGCTTCGGAGCTCAGTTTTATACTAGTAACCCCATGACTTTCAATTTTTTAGCGCTTACACACAAATGATCACACTAGTTCACACACTACACGGGGGGATTCTTGTGTTGTTAATTCTGACGTCGATTGTTTTTCATGTATAGCTCAAACAGGTGCTCTTGTCAAACTCGATATTTGTCGGAGATGTCTAAGAAATCTAGCTCCGCCATGATTTCTGACAGACCATGACCATCCTTTCGACAGGAAGTCGCAGATGTCTCAAATCCATCAACCTCCCTTACACATAACTTAGCCCCCGATGCCCTGGAGGCATCGATTTTCTTGGACAACCCTGTCGATTCACAGGCTTCAAAACTCAATGAAGTTGCGCTCCGGCGAATATGTTCCATCCACGGAATACCTTTTATCGACGTGCTGGTTCCATTGGGGCACGATCGACCACACCTGCCCCCAGTTGGATACACGGCGTGTAATAAATTCATGTGCTGGGTTGGCAGCGTGCCACCGTTTAATTTATTTCTTCGGGACGTGTTGTAATACATCGACATCGCCCCGTCGCAGCTGCACCCAAACGGTCACGCCTTCATCTATGACACTTACATACTCTTCATGACCATCTTCTCTAGGCCTCCAACTCCTGGCGACATCAGATATATTTATGTGATCAAGAAGGGAGAGATAGCCCCTCCTTTGTGTTCCTCAAGTCGCACCACAAATGCCAAATTTTAACCGGGGCGTGGAGCAAGTTTTCCCTGTACAAATAGGAATGGTTCTATGTGCGTTGCCCCTAGTTTCGCGAGGAGATGGGTTGAAGGAAGTAAGTCTTCTTCTTGGAACAATACTCATGTTTTGGTCGAGGCTATGCCTTTTCTAACTCTTGTTTCATCTTCTCAGGTATCAATCCACGTCCTGACAGCCGTGGATATTCTAAGGCCGTTGAAGCTATTAGATCTCTTCTCGTCGAAGAACGAGACATCCGAAATCTCATTTCAAATGAGTCACTATCAAGGTTCGGACTGTTAGCAGAAGGTCGTCGGGTAAGCCTTCCCGAGGGCGTCTCCATACCCAAGCCCGCATCTGGTAAAGGGAAAAAATTAGTTGAGTCGTCATCACGCCACATCCCTGATGTACGGAAGAGGGGGAAATCAAAGAGAATGAACCACCCGAAGCACAAGGTGAGAATTTGGGTCCCGCTCAAGATCCTATAGTCGAAGTTCACGATATCTAAACGTCATCTTCTCCTTCAAAGAGGAAAAAGGGATTGGCGTGCAAGATAAGAAAGGAAAAGGTTGGCGGAACTTCAAAAGTTACGCTTATTCCAACGGAGAAAGAGGCCTCTTCACAGCATGTAGAAAGTTCTTTAAAGGGCCTATCGAACCTCTCTATTTCGGATGATCCGCTCAATTACGACTTTGACGATCCGGAGGCATTTAAGCTTCATTCGCCCATCAGAGGCGATGCGGGCGTTCTAACCCAAAGTCAGGGAGAGAAAACTCCTATTAGCAAAGCAACTGGTCTGTCAGGGGGAAACACTAGGACACACACGAACACTTGCACTTCAATTTGCGCTTAGATTTTTGTCATCACACTATTCTTTGCTAATTCGCTGTTATTTGAATTCTGTACAGGTGACATGGGGCGCTCACACGGATTCGATCGTCTTCATGGTTCGTCTATTTTTTATCAGTCCGGACGGGACTCGGGTTCCGGGAGACGTTGAGATAGAGATGGTGAAGGCGATAAGGACCATCATTCCCGGGACTCGTCATCTCGGAGGAAAACTTACTATCAGCCAAAATACCACCAGGATACCTCCTCTCACCCGAAGCAAAGTAAAGACAAGCGTGGCCATAAGAGGTCGCAATCTGATGCTCCCCGGGACCAACACTCCGATTCCTCTTCCACTCGACAATCCCGAGATTCTCACAGGAGAGGCGAACTTTCAAAGCCATCTCCTCCTACTCCTGCAACAGACCCATCAGTTTCGGAGAGGATGGCTGATCTTAAAGACAAATTTCCAAAAATCTGCTTCGACGGCCTGAAATTCCTCTCGACGATTCATCCTATCACCGGACACGTCAAGCAGAGCGCCATCGCTTATACAAACGACGTCTATGTTCAACACGATGCGTTTGTTCATTTGGCTGAAAAACTTTCTGAAGTCTCCGTGGAGTGCCAACATGAAATCGACCATTTGAAGCTTGAGGCTATCCACGACAAAGATATCATTAAAGCTCAAGACGAAGAGATTGCAACTTACAAGTCTGAACTTGAGATCGCCTACCAGAGCGTCAAGGACACTGCTGAGGCCGTCACTCATTTGGAATCAACTCATAAGAAAGAACTCGACGAGGCGGTTCAACGATGTAGGGCTTTGGCTCTAGAGAAGGAATCGGTTCAAAAGGAGAGGGACACACTCAGCCTCCGAGTCAAGGAACTTGAGGAGCAGCTTCGCAAGGAGAAAGAAGAGAAAACGGCTGCCCAAGAAGAGTCACAATGTTATTGTGACGAGATCGTTGCCACTCGAATTTTAAAAGAAAAACTTAAGGGCGAGCTTTCCAGGGTTGAGGCGTTAAAGAGTGAAGCCCGTGAAGAGGGCAAGAAGATGGTGTCCATGGATATCGACTCGTGTCTCGAGGCGGCTAGGGAAGAAGGCAAGGAAGAGGTCAAAAGCATGTTTGACCCGCTAATCGCTGAATCCAACGCCCGCGTTCTCATGCAACGAGACTTGACTTTTTTGGGCGAGGGCTATCTTGAATCTTTAGCTGAGGCATGGGAGGCCTTGATAGAAATCAGGAAGGCCGAGCATGGCACCGAAGAGATTGATGAGGGGGCCTTGATAAAAGAATTCCTCAAAAGAAATGAGCCTTTGGACTTGTCGGCGGCCAAAGCTATTTATTGCTAAGGCTCCCCTTCAAAGAAAGGGAAAGAAGTTATTACCGGTCCATCCGGGGTCGTGTCTCCAGCTCGTGTGCCTATCCAATAGGCCGATCGGCCGATACTTGATCCATTTGAGCAGCATATTGGTTATAATCCGGAGAACCTGGTCTTGATGTCCATATTCTGTCTTCCATTCCAGAGGGTGAGACCCCCTTGACGACTGAGAGCTTGCCGGAACCTGGTAGATAACCCTTCATTTTATGATTCCAGAATTCATCATTCTTTATGAAGGACTATTGTATTCTAATGCTCGTTTTTTCTGATTTTGTGCAGGCCGTTCTGATCCCGATCCCACTCCGAGGAGCAATGTCGCCAAGGAGGTGGGGAAGGAAGCAAGTGAGGCCCCTCATGCAGGAGAGAGGCTCCCGGTCCAGACGCCCAAGTGATCGGAGCGCTTGATGAAGATAAATTTGAGGCTTCCTCTCCCATTGACAGGAGTTATGAAGTTGAAATTACAGGCGTGTTCGAGCACACATCCGAGCTAAGCATGAAGGAGAGGCTTGAGAAAGAGAGGGAAGAAACGACCAAGATCAAGGTCGAACCTCATGCCATGAACCCCGATGATCCTTTGAATAAGACGTTGAAGATCATTCTCCCTGGCAGGTCCAAACCCATGGATGTCCCTCATACTTCTTCGGCTGTCACTCCTCCGTCAAAGAAGGGTATGAAGGGTAAACGCGGAGGAGAGGAGTCGTCTAAGAAGATAATGGAGGTGAAGAAGGCGAAGAAGCACAAGAAGTAATCATTACTCTCGTTCCGTGAGAGTCGGTTTAGATTATGCAAGTACTTTTTTTTCTTAGTTTGTGTAAATAAACTTTTGATTCCGAGCTTCAAAGGAGTTGTAATGGAAACTTATCTTCGATGAATAAAACTTAGTTTTTCTGTCTTTCCATGGCTCTCATCATTCAAGTTTCTTTGTGATTGTGATTCAAGTCCAAGCTGTTGTGAATATAATAGACCTCTCGGTTCATCTTCATATAGCTCGGAAATTCTTTGAGAGCTGTCTGTTTTTTCTTCCGCGCTCCAAGCACTTAGAATATTTTCTAGTACGTGCACCGAAAGCTCGATGACTTTAAGTCATTTATATCCAGTCCGCCTTCAGCGGACCTGGTCATTTAAATCGCTTATACTTGAGTCCGCATTCTAAGGACTTAGAGTACTTCAGTCCACACTCCGGGGACTTGGAGATTTTGAAGCGTTTATACTCGAGTCCGCGCTCCGGGGACTTAGAGTACTCCAGTCCGCACTCCGGAAACTTGGAGATTTTGAGTCGTTTATACTCGAGTCCATGCTCCGGGGACTTAGAGTACTCCAGTCCGCACTCTGGGGACTTGGATATTTTAAGTCGTTTATACTCGAGTCCGCACTCCGGGGACTTAGAGTACTCCAGTCCGCACTCCAGGGACTTGGAGATTTTGAGTCGTTTATACTCGAGTCCGTGCTTCGGGGACTTAGAGTACTCCGGTCCGCACTTTGGGGACTTGGATATTTTAAGTCGTTTATACCCGAGTCCGCGCTCCGGGGACTTAGAGTACTTCAGTTCGCACTCCGGGGACTTGGAGATTTTAAGTCGTTTATACTCGAGTCCGTGCTCCGGGGACTTAGAGTACTCTAGTCCGCACTCCGGGGACTTGGAGATTTTAGGTCGTTTATACTCGAGTCCGCACTCAGGGGACTTAGAGTACTCCAGTCCGCACTCCGGTGACTTGGAGATTTTAAGTCGTTTATGCTTGAGTCCGTGCTCCGGGGACTTTAAGTACTCCAGTCCGCACTCCGGGGACGTGGAGATTTTAAGTCGTTTACGCGTGTTCGTACGTCGGCTAGAATAATATGGTTTCGTTTGGCTGTCATAGGATCATCATACGCAGAGACATTAGTAATTTATGGAAAAGATGGCTTCAAGCCTTTATTAATGAAAGTAGGATGAATTGTCTTACTACATGCCAAGAACTAGAAATAAAGGCGTACTGGAAATAAATGTAACTAATACATGAAAGAAATAGACTCTGAATAATATAAATTTAAGTGCAATTACATGATTAGGCAAATGGGAGGTAAATAGTAAAGTATCATCTACAAATTGAAGAACAGAGATACCAGTACGAGAGATTTCACTACCTACACTCCCTAAAGATCCATTACCGACCGCTTTTTTAATTATCATGGCAAAAACTTCTGCGGCTAGGTTAAGCAAAAGAGGAAATAAAGGATCACCTACCTTAACCCTTGTTTAGATTGAATTTTATTCCCTAAAATACCATTAACCATTATACTAGAGTTACTCGTGTTAAGCAAAGTCATAATCCAGCCTATCCACTTGTGACTAAAACCTCTAGCATGTAACGTATGAACTAGAAAACCTCAATCCATCGAATCAAAAGCTTTCGCAAAGTCTAGTTCTAGAATCGCACAAGTAATATTATTCTTACAACAGCGAATAATGTATTCTTGAACTGCGGCCGCACCATCAGTGATATTTCTACCCTTAATGAAAGCAGTTCGTGAACAATCAACTAGACCATTCATTCTTTTACTAAGTCAATTAGTAAAAACTATTGAAATAATTTTAATGGAATAGTTAGTTAAGGAAATAGGTATAAAATCTTTTAAATTATTAGCTTCGATTTTTCTATGTAAAAAAAATTACATTTGCAAAATTAAATCTACCTAATTGTAATTTTCCATGACAAAATTCGTTAAACATGCCAATTAAATTGAATTTTAAAACATCCTAAAATAATTTGTAAAAGAAAATAGGGAACCCATCAGGACCCGTGGCTTTATCACTAGGCATATCATAAATGGCGTTTAAAATTTCCTCTTAGAATTATCAAACCCAGAAAGGTCAATTTTGGATTTAGTAGGATAAAGATCATTCCGTCTAGCATTAATTCTATGCTTATTTTTATTACCGAAAATAAATCTATTATAATCAGTAAAAGACTTATTAAGATATCTTTGATTGACCAATTCTATATTACTCACAAGTATAGTATTAATCGTGTTACTGCGTTTTCTACCATTAGCCATATTATGAAATTTTTTGTATTATTATCACCTTCATTAATCCATTGAATTCTAGATCTCTGTTTCCACATAACCTCTTCTTTTTCTATAATAAAACCAAGCTCTTCTTTTTAATTAGCAAGAATGCCACACTCACCTAAATTTAGTTGTCTAGTTTCTTCTATATCTTGTTTATTTTAAGCATTTCGGAAAAAATATTTTCTTTCCTAATTTAGTACTACCAAAAACATTATTACTCCAAATCTTAAGAAATCCTAAGAACCTAAGTTTTAAAACAAAATTTTCTACCGAATTATCTGTATTTCTGATACTATAAAAATTCATTGAGGCATGTTTATTCTTAATAAAAAATGAGAAATTGGATTCTAATAACCACATTATTTTCGAATTTAAAAACATATTAACAATCTTATGTTGATCGCACGTAAGAATTATAGGGCAATGATCAGAATGAGTGTAAGGTAAACCCGAAACTCTACAAATAGCAAATTTATCCTCAATTTTGTCACTAACAAAAAATCTATCTAGAAGAGCCATTGAAGGGGGTTCTCTAGTATTACTCCAAGCGAATTCTCTGCTAGAAAGAGGAATTTCAATTAAATTATAATTAATGATAAATTAATCAAATTCTTCCATGGAAGAGAAATCACCTTCCCATGGTGACGCTCTCCCCTATGTCCAAAAACTAGGTGCTAAAGATCTAAATTTTAAACATTCATTCCATAGAACCCTATGATCGATTTTTGAGTTTGGCACATAAAAATTAGATATATTTAAAATAGAATTTTCACTAAGATTGATGAGAATAATGTGCAAAGAAATTTGCTTAGAAATACATTGAAGCAATTTAAAAGAATTTCCCGCCACCCAATAAGTAAACCCCTTGAAGTTCCAATAGAAGGTAAATAAACCCAATTCCTAAATTGATAACCCCATAAATTTCTATTAAAACGAATGTCAGGACACTCAATTTTAGTTTCTTGTAATAATGCAATGTCAATAAAGTAATATTTAAAAAAAGCTTTAATTTATCACATTTATTTAAATCATTTAAACCTCTAATATTCCAACCAATAATTATCATAAACCAACAGATTTAGCCTTCTCAATTTCTTTACTATTAATAAAGTCAGTATCTAATTCAACATAAGAAAAGACAAAAGCAGTATCCCTACCTAACTGACAAAACTTAGTGGAAGACATACTACTTAGAGCGTAAGAGGAATAAGTACTGAACCAAAACAGAAATCATACCTTAGCCTGAATTCGTAGTACCGCTCGTGGCACTCGAATCAAGAAACTCACCTAACAACTGAAAATGACTACTACGGATTTTGGCACTTCGACAAACTAACCCGCTTACAACAACAAATATAAATTCAATTTTTATGCAAAACGCAAAATTATTCCCTGAATACAACTTTGGTAGTTACCTAGATTTACCCTATTAACTTTGAAATATACATAGACAACCGATTAACAATATGTAGATAATGTATTGAAAAATTATATACATTGTTGAGACAAAATACTCGAAGTTGTGCATAAACAAAATAGAACCTTACATCTATACTCGAATCCGTGAAGATGACAAACAAAATGAATATGATAACAGAACTGAAAATACTAATTCAGACGTCTAAATTTCAAACTAGACAACTGAATTTTATAAAGTATGAGAGGGAAAGGAATCAGTTCAAATCTGAATAGCTTTTAGGAATTGAATTCAGATGTCTGAATATAGTAAGACATTTGAATGCCTGTAGTCAAAATTTCATACAGGAGATCAGATGTCCGATTTAAAATTCAAACGCCCTGGCTGAAACAAGCCTAGGTTAAACCTGAACCTGGTGCTTCTTCCTTGTTTGTCGAGAGTTCATGTTGTTAAATGGAATCATGCAACAAGTAGGAATAGTACGCACTTAGTGACGTCCTAGGTTCTAACTTCATGAAGTTGTTAAACATAAAACTCAACACTTATGTGCAATCATATCGTAATTAGAGGTTCTTATTGTTCATAGTCGGTTCTAGTCGCCTATTACTGAAAGCTGGAAATAGTAGGCGAAGATGTTCATCATAGTAGGATATGTTATTCCCATAGAAGGGTTGGATCTGACCCTTGTTACTACTTTTTAACGATACAGAGCTTAGGATGCAGACATTAACAAGTAGGTTACTCAATGCTTAATTGACAAGTATTGTCGGACTATTGTTCGATGAGTTGGCCAAGAACTATGTTGTATACTCGATTAGGTGCAACCAAAGAGACTACCATTGAGAATGTTAACTCAGTGCATAATAAAACGTTGCCATCGAGAATGTTAGCTCGATGTGTGGTTAGATGCTCTATCATTGGAGACCATATACTAGGGATGTTTCTAGGGTTATTTAGTTTTGGTATATTCCACCTTTAAGTGGAAATTTTCATAAATCATAATTGGACTTAGTCACATTATCAACCTATAATGTGAGGGTAACTAATTTCTTATATATAGTTCATACATATAAAAGAATGCCATTAGGATGTATAGGTTATAACTGACCTTTAATTACTTATCAACACCATACCACTATTGATATAATTCACTTAGCATATATTGTGTGATCCCCTCCATTTTTCCCTCTTTGAATATATCATAGGTGGTTAGGATAGTTATTGATGTGATCAAGATAAGGTGCATGGAGAAGGTGACTTAATGCTTTAGAGATATATTATTTATAATTATTCATATATGTACCTTATACTATATTGATCTTTCAGACTTTTTTGTATTATCATTTAGAAAATTTATTCTACCAATATTTGACTGAACCACAACTATTTTGAGACTATGTTGATTGGGATTATTTTCATTGCTTATATTTTATTTCCTCTTGCTAAGAGATATGAAAGTGTAGAATGTTTAAAAAAATTAGCCTCTGTATCATACAAATCATAAAATCCTAATACTTCTTAGTACGAAAAGAGTTTAAATGTCATTCTTAGGCTTCAGATTAGTGTGTTTAAATGCATGAGTTGTTACATGTCCCATACTTCTATAGGGGAAGTAACTTTGGTTAATCGACCCCATAAGCATAGTCCATAGAATCAATAGAACGCATCGACACCTTGCACGACATATAGGATCATAGCTCTCTCACTCCACACGTGCCAATGTCCAACTTTCAAATTCTAATTCGATTCCATCTTTGTTCAAGTACATTAGGATGCTCCAGACTTTTTGGTGACTTTGATGATAAATCAACTAGATACATTGGCCATTGACATTTCAGTTCTTCATGTCGCAAACACGGATTGTTACTAAAGTTTGATATCAACAGATTCTGAAGGACAGTAAAAGAAAGGCAGGAAGAGGAGGAAAGGAGGTACCATTTAAATCATGGTCAGGACTTTGGCGACCATGGTGGGTCAAAGCGATAACCACTCTTCCCTTCCTAAGCAAGTTCACCACTTCCACGGTCCCTAAATCCCTACACTCGGAGACCAGGTGACCTTCCACCATCTTCTAAGGCTCCAACTCCTCCTATTTCTGAACTACCTCCACACCAGGCTTTGGTGCCTTTCCATAAATCTGAACATACTTCTAAGCCCAAATACTCTTTGACTTTTGAACCTATCCTACAGAGACCTAGCAAAAAACATGCTTCTAGGGCTCACCTTACACAGGCCACTACAGGTGCTTCGACCTTGATTATAATCCCTAATCTATTCAAGATGCAAAATGCTTTTCCTATCCCATGCTTTACCGAGGTTAGTTTGATTACCTATAAAGAACGTTCCATGAGAAGTTTCAACTCATACCGAGCATTCATCCATGACGTCTTTGAGTAATACTAAATGTGGAAAAGGCTTGCTCATATCATGTCGGATACCAATAAAGCTAACCAGCTTATAATTCAACAGTACGGGTTCGAGAAAAAAGTTTATAGGCGAATATTTCGTTTCTATACCAAATCATTAGATAAGCTAAATTAGGCGATATCCAAGAAGAATAAAGCTATCGAGGAAGCATCGAAATGATTTAAAGGCCATCGACCCTAAGTCCAAAGTGAGAGAAGAACAAATTCAAAATGCTTACCACAAGAGTGGCCAACTGACTAATGATAAGGTGGTAGGCCTATCCATCATTAATACTCGGGCTCTGATGATCACGAACCTCAAGGTTAAGGTGGACAGGGAAAAAAAGAAAAGGATGATGTGCTCATGTTGGTCTAGGAACATATGATCAAGAATCCCGAGCCATCCAAGTTGAGAAAAGAGTAGAAAGCTTTATAAGAAAATCAAAGCCAACCTTATATGCTTATATGCCAATGTGATTAAGGCTGGAAATCTTAAATGGCTTAAAGATAAATATCTCAAGATGTTAGCTTTAGCTAAGAAGAAATAATCAGACAAAAGAAGGAACAAGTTGATGAAGTCGACGAAGAAGAGATTAAAGCCGACCTTCCCGATGAGGAAGATTTCGAGGCCTTAACCAAGAGTCAGAAAGAGTGGTATCTAGAAGCTTCAACCTCCACTCAAGTGCCTTCTAGGGTTCTTCCTTAATCCACTTCTAAGGATTAGGAAGAAAGCTCCATTCCTATCCAATAGGTACCTCAGGCAGAGAGTGTTACTCTAACGATGGCTAGCTCAAAGGCTGCCATAATTCCTATATCTGTGTCATTCATACCCATTTCTGCCATTCCTACCTCAGCAACAACAACAATAGTAGCTACATCAGCATTAACCATAATAATCATTGTACTAATTTTAGCATCCAAGAAGTACAACCCCGAGGATCTCTGCTTCGTATTTACTATGCCGATTTCTACCATTCCTTCCATATCTACAAATATACAATTATGTAAATCGAGATTACATATATATTATACATGCCTATGTCTTTGATTTATGCAATGCCTTTATTTATTGGATATCTATAAAAATGAATAAGTTTCTACAATCGCCTATTGTTATCTTGCAAACATTTCTTGTTTAACTAAATAACGTTATATTCCACTAATCAACCTTGCTAATTCTTAGTCATACATATCCCATCTTACTATATGCAAAGTTGTATTATATTAGTATGGCTAAAATTGTATGGTTCTTGTCCATGTCAAGACGAGCACCCATATTACTCCATAGCATACCTACAAAGGAATTCAATTCAGCACCAAGTCCTACCTCCAAGAGTTGGTGCCTTAGAAGCTAATCTCCAAGCATCTATCCATGACCTTGCCTATTTCCAAATATCGGGCAAAGATTAGATGTGTAGGGCGACTCATCTGATTGAACTCCAGTCTGATTATACTTTAATAATACAATCATGGATCAAAGAAGACTGTCAGCACCTATCATCGGGTCCCCAAACATCCATTTTTCAAATCACAAGATGTCTGACCATGCCACCGATCACATGGCATAAAGTCAGATTTTAAGAATACGATTCCATTGATTCAAAATGTTATAATTATGAACAATTGAATGGATATTGTCACCTTATTAGATCAAATCTTGATGGATAGGTTTTCTTATTTACAAAAAAAGGAAATTAAGTAAAGCAATACCGTAAGTGCTCGTTATTCCATACCAGTGCAATTGGGATCCCATCAACAGTCGATGGCTAGAAAGTTCCATCTCCAAGCTTCCTTTCAATCATAGAGGGACCTTCCCAATTCGGGACAAGTGCCTCTGTACCTCGAAAGATCCTTTCCGAATGAGGTCACATGTCTTAAAGTTACAGTTTCTGACCTTAGTATTGGACTATTTTGGTACACTTATATAGTGAGCAGCTACCCTTAGATCAGCCTCTTCTTGCTTTTCTTCAGCCAAGTCAAGGGACTCAAGTAAGGGTTCCTCGTTCATCTTGGAAGCGTAATGCAATCTTCTGCGTGAAGGGACTTTGGCTTCAATCGATGTCATGGCCGCATTTCCATCGGCCAAAGCGAATAGAGCATAGCCACTAACATACTTGTAGGTCATCCGATAATCCCACAATGCTAGTGATAGCTTATCCACCCAATTTCCCTTGGTTCTTTTCAACCTCTTCATAATGATAAATTTGACGATCTTGTTCACTGCTTCCACCTATCCATTTTCTTGTGGGTGCTACTACCATAAAGCTCTTCTCAACTCGGTGCCGAGCATGAAATTTTTTGAACTTGAAACTCTTGAATTAGGCATAATCATCAATGATATCTTCTAAATGTTCTTCACTACAAAGTTGATCAATTTCTTCGAAGTAATCACTGTAAGTGGTTCCACTTCAAGCCATTTTATGAGGTAATCCAGAACCATTATCGTGTATTTCATTTCGCCTTTCAACATTGGCAGCACACCAATGATATTGTTGTACCAAAAATTGACATAATACCCTAATTTTAATGAAATCCAAATCAAATTAACAAAAATTGAAGAAATCAAAGAGAAAATTAAGAAAGATAAGAAATTTTTATAGTGGCGGCTATAAACACAGGCTTAACCCCACTTCTCTTCTCATACTTTTTAATCAAAATAGCAAAGTTATGCCATTTTCTCTTCCCACTATTTCTAAAAATTATAAAATATTATATTTATATACACAAATCGGAGAAGGGCAGAAAATAAAAGAGAAGAAGAGAAGAAGTGAATCAAAGTTTCAAAAACAAAAGGCAAATTTTTATAGTTATAAATTTATATTTCCCTTAACCCCAAATCTCTTCTCAGATTTTTAATTCTAATAGTATGTATATACCCAATTATATATATTCTTTTGGATTAGAATGAAAAAGGAGTCAAGTAAATGAATGGATTCAGATTTGAGAGATTTGAAAAGCTAGAAAGGTCAGTGGAAAATTATATATTTGTTTACGACATTGAAATTTATATCGTTGGATATTAGTTAAATATCATACCTAAATAAGATCTGATGAATTGTAGGCTAAATACATTGTATAAGAATATCGCCTGCATATTCTATAAAATAGGTAATTGGAATAGGAATAGAATGTAGAACCTAATCAGGAAATTTGAATTTGGTCCTAAATATATATTATTATAGAATGTTTTTTTTTATTCCAGATATATAATTGAGTTGTAAATTAAATTTCCCTACTTGACTTGGAATATACCAAATATATCGATTTCTATGTAGCTTCCACAAATTATCCAGTTTCTAAAATATGTATAAAAGTACGTCGTTTGAATTAATAAGAAACATACCAAAAATGAAAGATGTATATAGCGTGGATATTTTTCTCCATAGGTTGCATTGTCTATTTCAATGAAAGAGAAGAGATAATTTCTTGTAGCTTCAAACAAAGAAAAGGTCTCATTTTTATTTAATTTATGGAAAATTATAACGGTTATCCTTTTTAGAAGGATATCTTTGATAAATTGAAATAATGGAAAGGAATGTTCGTGTTTAGGAATTAATAATTCAAAAATAATATATATATGTGTGTGTGTGTGTACATAAAACCGCACATATCAATTAAAAATAAAAAAATATAGCTTGATTTACGATAATATTCGTATTAGTTATTATAACATATTAAATTATATGACTAAAATAGAAAGAATAGGAATTCAAAAATTTATGGACATTAACTATAAATTTAATGGGCTATAAATTTGTAGTTAATAGAGCGCTAAAAAAAAGTAAATAGGGACTGATTAGAGAATTTAATATGGCATTAATGAGGAAAAGAGGATTTTGAAATGGGAAAATAAATATCATTAGGGATTGTCCAACTTTGACATTAATGACTAATAATTATGAACAATGGACATTTATTAGACAAAGAAGGAAACAAGGAAACCAAAATCTAAGCGTATGAAATATGAATACTTACGTAGTGAACAAGTAATGCTATTAAATACACATAGAAGGCAATATAATTTTCGTAGTAGAAAATTATATAGCTTCATTTATATGTTCAGAATGAACGTGAATTAGTGGGTCTAGCCTAACACGTAGGCTTTGGGTGATATGTTTGGTTTAGTGGATTAGGATGCGAGATCGGTAGAGTTACACAATGGAAGTCTGCCCTTCACCTAGTGGCTAGAAGTAGTTGTGTATACTTACATCTCCAATTACGGGACCCATGGGGAAGGGATATGCATTGCAGATAAGTGAGGGAAAAATATACTTAGGGTTTGCCTTGGTTTTGAAATATCAAATGGCCTAGTACTTTTAATAAAATGGGGTCTGCTTCATTTCCAATAAGAGATATTAAGTAATCAAATGGGCATTTTACATTGACTTATTTAGGTTAGTCTAAAATAGGATGTTAGCCATGGAAGGTCGATGGGCTATGTCAGTATTTTGTACCATTATTTAGTAGTAGGTCTGACATATAGGTTATGACCACCTATGGTCCTGAGCGAGCAATAGCAAGGACTTAGGTTATGCCCTGATGGATTTCACTTTCTACTCGTGTAGAATCTGTATGGGATACGCACATACCTCAAAGTAGATGGGTAGAAAAAAAATTAGTTTATCGAAGGTGGGATAGTTAACCCTTAGATGAGTTTTTGAGATGCGTTACTAGTACGATATAAATCCATATATAGTAGTCATTAGTCTCTGTAGCTAGAATTAATTGACTAGCATTTACATTCCAGAGGGACCGCTTCAAGGACTAAGGTATTAATGGTCGTTGGGTCTGCCTCCTCCCTATTTAAGAAGTATTAAGTAGCCGATGTTTTTAGGCAGTGAAATAGTTAGACGTATATGCGAATTGACATATACTTATATAATTATACCTTGGAGAAGGTTAGGTTAGGCATATCATACGTGCATATAATATTTAACGGATAAGCCTTAAATAAAAGACATTACACTTAAATGGAAATCAATCGACATAATTAATTATGTGGGTATGTAATATTCCAATCACCGGAATATTATTATGCCCCCTGGTCCTTATAACAATCCACATGATATGTTTAAAAGGACCAGATACTAGAGTAAGATAGGAACTGTAGATAGTGAAGTCTTCTTATTCATGCTTGGCGTAGACAAGGAAATTAAATATTTTCATGGTGAGTTTATGTTGATCAGAGTCTATATACTTGTGTTTAATATAGGTTACCAAAAAATATGATCTGTACCTTAATGGACCTAGATTTCGGTTTTGTCGTAAATTCGGGCCCGTAAGTGCGGGTTGTTACATTAGAGCTTAAGTTAGTCGATCACAGTAATTAGGATATGCTAAGAGAATGTATTAGTATTTTTTATGTACAACTGCATATATATTATATGCCAAGCTCTATAAATTTCAACTATAGAAGTAGCTGTGATTGTATTTTGAAAGGATGTATGACGACCGTCCTATGCCATTAGCACAGATAATAACTAAATATTATGTTATAGTCATGCTCGACCGATATAGGATAATCATCAAGATGAATAATAATAAACATAGCATATAACCTGTCATATCTCACAGGGAGTGGATAAAATATAATATCATAAATATAACAGAAGAGATAGAAATAACCATATGAACAAGTCATTAGAGTACAGATCCACAAAGTTATAAACCAAACGTCATAGAGTTCATATGATGGAATAAAACTCAATAACTATCTCAAATACAAGTATAAGCAGTCACTGGTAAGGCTCCCCGGTGCTTCATAATGGAATAAACGTTGAATACATATAAGTATATAATATAAGATAACTCCATCCAGCTCGTCCTCCGAACAGCTACTGCATCATCTAGACATGTTACCTAGTCTAAAGATTTAGGAGTACCCAAAATTATAATAAGAAAAGCATAAAACCTTGGGTCGGATAATAGTTTGGTATGAACGGTAAATAACTCCCAAAATATGATACATGTGAATATGGTAAGGAACAAGAATAGATGAACCATACCTGACATATCGCTGCAACCAAAGAGTTAGCACATAATAGTAAAATATGCTACTCTACGATATCATAAAGGTACGATGTATAATACCATAGTGGATGTCCAAATATCCCTATCTACAGTAACTACACTCAATGATATTCCCTAGTGATAGCCCACAAAAGGAAAGCAACCAAAGCAATCATAGCATCCATCAAACAAGACACACTATCACTCATCTCTATGCTTGGAATATATGATAACTCATGTGGCCTCATTATTTCCAGGGACTAATGGAAATCCTAGTTCTCTTTGTACTCTCGTATCTCGCAGCCCAAAGCTCAATACGTATCTCGTGGCCTAAAGCTAGACACTAGACCCAAAGCCACTGGTCCAAGGTATTTGGATCCTTGTTGCCAACCCATGGGCATCCCCGCTTATAATACCACTGCTTTGAGTACATAAGAAAATATTTAGAGCATCAACAATTCCTTAGCATGTACTTATATAATCCCTTATTTGCTCTATGTGGACACCGAGCCCTTCTTGCTCAATCCATTTTCCATTATTCACGAGGAACCCCTCAAAATTCCCCAATACTATGGCTCCCTCCATTACTGAGCCTCCATCTTCGAAACCTACTCCGAACATGAGCCAGCATCCGAAGATTTTAGCTTTTCATAATGTTGTTATATCGCCATTCAACCATGATGCAAATGAGCCAACACCTCCAGCACGATCTACGGAACCTCTACCCGAGTCCCCAAACGTTCCACCATCATCTAACTTAATTTGTCAAGTCGGTAGCAACCTCTCTCATGTCGGTGTCGGTGTCTCTACTTAGGAAACTAGTGTTCGAGTTTTCTTCCACTCTCTCAGTGCTTCTAGTACTCCATGCCTAGATGCTTTGACCCCGATCTATCAACCCAAAATAAGTCGTCATATAAATAAGTCTTCTCTTCAAAGCACTCGACTCCATATTCTAAAAACAAGTCGTTATAGCCTCCAACACATAGCTAATCACCAATCCATCACCTTGGGTAACCTCCACCAGCCTTGCTCTTGGCCTAACCAAAGTCTCCAATCTATAGGACCGATCTAAACGTGTTTGTGTTGACATGTACAAGTCGGTGTCAACATGTCCACTTAAAGAATTTGAAGACGTGACTTGAACCACCAACTCTCTACATACTCAAGATCCTCCCTTCCAAGTTTCCTCCAATTTCGATCATCTTTATCTCTGATATGTTCAATTCTCTTACCTTTCTTTCTAAACATCCAAAATACTAACAAACAATATCAAACCACATTATACAAACAAAAAACAACAAGCAATTTCATGCTTTCAAATGTGCAACCCATAGAAATAGGATAGACAAGTAAATCTTTAACATAGATCTACATATAGCACAAATATATGAACATAAAGAAAGGTGATTTCCAATCAATCTATATCATATGCATGGATTAGCATGTAATTAGAGTTAGAAAAGGTTTTATGGCCAAAAATTAATTTGAAACATGTTAAATCCTATAATTCTACCATATAAACATGCATAGTACAGTGAGAAGGCATAAACCACTCGCCAGTTACCAAATTTAACCAATTTGAATGTAGATGCAATCTAGATAGTAGTGAAAAGCATTTCTAATCAATTTGATTATCTCTAGCTTCTAATTGAAGATCTAAGCTCTAATCCACAACCTAGTTTGATTTAAAGAGAAATTTAGATGAATTTGGATGGATTTAAGGCTAATTAAGGTTTAGACTTGATTTGAAATGAGAGGGAAAGTTTTAGTATGACTCATACAACCCTTATTTATAGAAATTCTCTAATTAGACTAATGTGCTCACTAATATGCTTGTTTAATTATACATTAATTCTTACCGGCAGCTTTTATAAGATAATTTAGGCATAATTCTCTAACCATAAGTCCATTTTTCTAATATGACCACTTCATAAAATTGGGAACCATCATCTTAAAGTAATGGAATTGGGTTGAGACCCTAATTGAAATCCTATCAAAAGTTATATCCCAAACTAGGTTTTCAAGGTCAAAAAGGTCACATGTAAATTTGGAAAAAATCACAAGTTTGTAAAATGTCTCTAAGAGTCATATCCTAAAATTATAGAATCATATGACCTCATATAAAAATATTTTAAGATCCTTCGATATGTAAAATTTTGGTCGTTACATTCTCCCCTCCTTTAGAAATTTTTCTCTTGAAATCGTTAAACAAGCCAAAGTTTAAGTAGCCACAATTATCCCACATGCCTAACAATCATAAAATGCTATCATATATATATATATATATATATATATATATATATATATATATATATATATATATATATATCATACAAGCAACAATACAATCAATAGTATAGGTGATCTATCCTAGCATGCAGAATGCTAACTTATCTAATATAGTATACAATGGTGAAAGTAGATACGATAATTTTGGGTCTTACCATTCAAAGAGCTTCAGACACCTAGTCCTCATACTCTCCTTCATCTCCCACGTACAGTCGTCATCACTTCCGCTGCATTATATGCGAACTAGTTTCATCTTCTTTCTTCTAAGTTGTTTCGTATTTTTCCTAACAATACAAACCAGCTTACCAGATATAGAAACTTCTGCTTCTACCTCAACATCTTTCGGTTGATCCAGTGTGATCATGATACCTGATTCGTGCACAAACTTCCGTAGATAGTAGACATGAAAAATTTATGCACGCCCGCCATCTACTGAGGTAAGTTGACCCTATGTGCTAGCTTCCCAATTCTCTCGATTACCAGAAAAGGACCTGTGAATCTTGGTGCCAACTTCCCCTTTATATCGATCGAACTACATTCTTTAGAGGAGAAACCTTTACATATACTGTATTTTCAATAGAAAACCCTAAATCTCTTTGTTTTTTATTAGCACAGCTAAACTATCAATCCTGGGCAGCTTTCATTTGTTGTTGAATGACCTCAATCTTCTTTGATGTCTCTCTAGTCATATCTTGTTCCTGTATCAATTTATTACCTGCTTCCCACCAACATGAAGGAGCTTACACGATTTCCATACAATGCTTCATATGGAGCCATCACAATACTCGACTAATAACTTTTTTTGTACGCAAACTCCACTAAATGAAAATGATCATCCCATGATCCATCAAAGTCTATAATGCATGCCTGAAAGAGATCTTCCAATATAAGGTTTACTTTCTCGATGCCCATCCGTTTGCGGGTGATAAGTTGTACTAAGATGCAGATCCATCCCTAACGTCTCTTGTAAGCTCTTCCATAACCCACTAGAGCACAATGGGTCTCGGTCACTCAAAATGCTTTTTGGCACAGCGCGAAATCATACTATCCATTTTTCATACAACCCTGCCATCTTGGATGCCATTCTACTTAACTTGATGGGTATAAACCTTGCACTCTTGATTAAACGATCTATTATAACCCAAACGCCATCATACTCGGCTCGAGCCCCCGACGGTCCATCTACCAAATCCATCGATATTTGCTCTCATTTCCACTCAGGAATCTCTAATGGTTGCAACAATTCACTAGGTTTCTTTTGCTCCGCCTTTACCAATTAGCAGTTCATACACATAGGGATGAGTGCCCCCAACATCCCTCTTCACGCCATCTCAGTAGTAAGTTTTCTTCATATCTTGGTACATCCTATTACCATCGGCATAAATAGTCCATCTAGAATGATGACACTCTATTAGCACTTTATCTCATAATCCATCAGTATTGGGAACAAACAACCTTCCATCTTTATGAATCCAATCTTCTCAGTCGAGTTAGTATTACTTCGTATCTTTAGATTCTACTCCTTCCTCTATCTTCATTATTGTATCTGCTAGCCTAGCATCTTGCTTCTGACTAGTATTGATCCTTTATATAGGAGTAGGTCTGATCGACAAATTTACTAATATTTCAGGTTCTAGCTTGCAGTGAGGCCTGAAATCAAATCTGGCAATGTACTATATCTACTTCCATTCTAGAAACATTACTCCCAAATTAGCATGTCTTCTACTTAATGCATTGACCGCCGCATTAAATTACCATTGTATAGAAAATATTGAAATCATAAGAGGCTAAGAACTCTAACCACCGTTGCTAACGAAGGTTGAGATCCTTCCGAGAGAAAATGTACTTCAAGGATTTATGGTCTATAAGCAACTCAAACCTCTCTTATAGTAGATAGTGCCTCCATCTTCAATGCGAAGACAATCACCACCACTAATTTCAAATCATGAGTTGGATATTTCCTTTCATGCGGCTTTAAATGTCAACTAGCATGAGCGACAACCCTTCCCTTCATCATTAACACTACACCGACTCCAGTAACACAAGCATCATTGTATACTGTTAACTCTTCATTTTCACTTGGAATGGTCAACATTAGTTCACTCGTTAACCTCTCTTTCAGACTCATAAAAGCATGCTCGCACTTTGCGACCCAAAAAAAAAAAGTCTGTTTCTTGTTTGCCAAATAGGTTAACGGTGCTACTATCTTCGAAAAGTCCTTGATGTAGCATCTATAATATCCCATCAATCCTAGGAAACTCTTCATATTCGTAGCATTTTGGGACGATTACAATATTGAATCGATGCCACCTCATAGTATCCTCTGCTCTCCCGAATACCACTTCTTCTCTCCCGAAGTGACACTTAGAGAACTTCGCTCTCAACTTTTGCTTTCTCAATATCTATAGCAAAATCCTTAATTGTGTCTTGTGATCCTCTCTAGTTTTAGAGTAGATCAGAATGTCATCCATGAACACAACAACAAACTTATTACGTTGGTCTTTGAAAACCTAATTCATGGGATCTACAAAGTATGTCAGGGCGTTGGTTAGCCCAAATGGTATCACTGACCACTCATAAAAACCCGATGGTGTACGAAACACAGTAATAGGCACACCCCCCTTCGCTACTCTAAGATGGTAAAATCGTGTTGCCAAATCCATTTGAGAGGACACATTTGCACTGTGCAATTAATAGAACAAGTCATCAATGCATGGAAGTGGATACTTGTTCTTCTTTGTCACTTTATTCAGCTCACGACACAACCTCAAGGAGCAATCCGCTTTAGTTGCGAATACAACAGGTGCACCCCGCTCAGATATGCTTCTTCCAATGAACCCTTTCCTCAATAGGACATTCACTTGCATCTCTAATTCCTTTTGCTCTCTGGGTGTCATGCTCCTTAAAGGAATAACTATCGACTTGGCTTCCTTTATCAAGTCTATCTGAAACTCGATATCTCTGTGCAGTGACAATCCAATCACTTCCTTAAAGAAATTCAGATACTCTCTAGTGGTCAGCACAGAAGACAACCCCTCCCATGGAACTCGAGTGAATAAAGAAGCTCATAATTACCATATCCTCTAGTAGGTAGCTAATCACTACCATTCGCCCATCCACATCTCCAATTGTCACCAACAGCTTCTCACAATCCACTATAACCACATACTTCTTTAGTCAATCCATTCTCAAGATAATCTTGAACCCAATAAAATTTAAAATAAAGCAATCATAAAAAAAGAGCATTTATGACTCGGTAAGACTAAACTGCTACAAACCATGCATAGGCTAGTCGAGCCTCCAATAGAGTTGTCATTATCAAGGGCCAATCTGCTATCTTAGATCTTAATCCCAATCAATCTACCAGGTCACTACATATGAATGAATGTGAGGCACCGGTATTAGAAAAACTCGAACAGGAACATCATCAATAGAAAGCACACCTTAAATAACGACTCCTTTCCCCTTCATCTTTATCAAGGGAGCACTCGACGAAGTCGGGAATGCATCCAAAGCATATATCGTCGCTATCTTCTTATCCTTCATCGGTCCTGGACAATCTCTCTTCAACTGCCCTAGTTTATTGCAGTTGTAGCACTTCTTCTTATCACTCACTTTGCAATCCTTGATTAAATGACCCTTCTCTTTACACATATAGCAAATAGGTTCCTATTTACCCTTCTTCTGACCACCATTGCCCTGGCACTTCTTCCTCTTTCCATTCCACTTCTTCTTGCCTTCACCGCCTTGCTGCGGCTTTAGCTCCTCCTTCTCAGCGGAATCAACAATAGCAGTCCTAGCATTGGAGTATAGGTTCTCATGGCAAAGCGCCTTCTCTACCAGCTTTTCAGATGGCACATCAACATGGTCCACAAGCTTCTCCCCTAGATATTCATCCAATCCTATGACGAACTTACCATTCTTCCTCAAAGGAGTGTTGACGAATTACATTCCATACTTAGACAAAGCATAAAATTTCGCCACATATTCAAAAACAGTCATCTCTCCCTGTCCGAGATCAGCAAATATTCTAAACAACACCAACTTTTAGCAGCCTAAATAAACTTCTCCTCAAACCTCATCTTCAACTAATCCCAAGAAAACTCGTCTTATGGAGTAGCTATAGCGATGGCAATCCACCAATTCATAGCTCAGCCTTGAAGCTGCCTCGAAGCCAACTTTCTCTTCATAGAATCTTTCACCTTCATGTCACTAAAGATGAACTCATAAGTATCCATGCATTTTTAAGGAAAACTCCATCCTGGAATGGGTTTCCTCCAAGGGTAGAGTAATCCTTGCTCAATTTAGCAAAATCAACCCTAGGGGCTTACACTGAAGCACCTCTACGAACCACCTTACCAGGAGCATTATTTATCATCGTGCCATCACAACATAAACAGAGCTTAGAAATCAAGCATAGCAATTCCTGATCTTGCTCCCTCTTTAACTCCTAAAGTAGAACTAATAGTATTCCTTACATGCCAGCTCACTCTCATCTGTAACAAGAATGATTAGTCTCTCATAAAGAAAGCTGTATCTATAACGCTCATGCACATGCGACTTATACTATATAATATATATTACTTTGTAGTTTTGAAAACCAAACTTATAACAAGATGCATTCTCCCGTGTACATATATATGCACTCAAGATCCAGTCTAAGGTGATAACTCCTTCCTTATCTCTATTGCATCGTGGTATCGACTCAGGTTAATTATGTAACCAAAGCACTAATACAAAATATGACTACCACCCTATACTACGGGCACAGATAATAACTAAATAGTGCGACGCAGTCATGCCCGACCGATATAGGACGATCATCAAGATGAATAATAATAAACACAACATATAACTTGTCATGTCTCATGGTGAATAGATAAAATATAGTACCATAGAAATAATAGAAGAGATAGTAATAACTATGCAAATCATTAGAGTACAGATCCACAAAATTTTACACCAAATGGCATAAAGTTTATACAATAGAAACAAGCTCAATAATTATCTCAAATATAAGTATAAGCAGTCACTGCTAAGGCTCTCCCGTGCTCACAGCAGAATTAGCATATAATTCATACAAGAATACAATACGGGATAGCTCCATCCAGCTCATCCTCCAAACAGCTGCTGCGTCACCTAGCCTATTATCTAGTATACTCATTTAAAAGTACCCATGATAATAATAATCAAAGCATAAAACCTTAGGTTAGATAAATGTCTGGTGTGAGTGGTAAATAAATCTCAAGATACTATACAGGTAAATATGGTAAGGAATAAGAGTACATGAATCATACCTGTCCTGTCCCTGCAACCAAAGAGTTAGCACATAACAGTATAATATGCTACTCTACAATATCATAAAGGCACAATACAAAATACCATATTGGATTTCCAAATATCCCTATCTCCGGTACCTATTCCCAATTATATCCCCAAGTGATAACCCACTAAAGAAAAGCAACCAAAGCAACCATATCATCCATTGAACAAGGCTCACTATCACTCATCCCAATGCTCTGAATATATGATAACTTGTATGGACTCCTTATTTTCAGAGATTAATAGAAATCCTAGTTCCCTATGTACTTTCTTATCACTCAACACAAAGCTCGATACGTTTCTCATATCCCGAAGCTAGACACTAGACCCAATGCCATTAGTCCAGGGTATTCGAATTTGTGCTACCTGTAATGATCTTCCTTTCTTACTCTGAAAGACGAGCCATTATGGGTAAAAGGAAAGAAAACACATGAAGAAGATGAAACATAGAATCTCACATCGAAAGGCAATTACATATAATAGACACATAAGATAATACATGGTCACTACCACAATAATACATCAGAGTCACTTAGTTACAATCTCAGCCAGGGATAATTATAACTGCCTTTCTCCATAAATGTGGACATAAAATATATACATACATAGTGGAAAAGTAATAAGACAACTATATATTGATGAAGCCACTTGCACCATGCTCTCCAAAAATGCATTTGTGCAAACTTGGACTACTTGGCTATTCATACGAATTTGAGTAACTAAGAGTTTTAGGGAAATAAAATAAAACTCTGGGTCATAAATGGGTCTAGTGCGAGTAAATTGCGAACAACTGAATTATTAAACTTATTATACTCTTTTGAAACAAAGGTATCTCGTAAGACCATACCGCAATAAACACGGATGAGTTTTTACCTTAAGACAACCAAAATATTTCTATAAAAGAACCAATGATGCTATAATAATGTCTAGGATTTAAAGTAAATATTTAATCATGGCCGAAATTGTTACATTAATTAAGTTCTAGCATAATAGGTATATAACTAAGTCCGTAAGACACTTATTGGAAAATGGGTTCCATCAATGACAGGGCTACTAGGGTGTCGCCTATCACAGTACACCTCTAGATAAAATATACCATGGTTGACCAATCGACCCTTACATGGGAAGATTGTCCTACCTCTTACTAGATAGTACCAAATATATCACCACCTCGGTTGTGATCAACAACCGTATCTGCATCACAAGCATACATAATATGAGAATATCGATCTAGATCGGGTGGTGACTATATCCTAATAAGTGCGACCCACATAGCCTTGCCACATATCCTCTTTTTTAGTCATTCCTAGTTGTGAGGCTTGAGGTTACGCTTTGCCTTTTCTTTAAACCCTACTTGGAATGTTAATACCGTCCTCCAGGCGACTATGCAATGCTATCATTCGTCCATACAAGTTGTTCAGGATATGAATAAACCAAAGGCACTACTTCTACTACATCCATTTTGGAATCACCTTCGAGTTTAGTAGCAATTAGTCCATGCACTTCAAGCCTTTTCTTGAGTTCTATCATTTCAGTTCTTACCGATTCGAATGCTTACATTGGTTCGAAGTGGTTTTTAGATATCACATGTCATCCGATCTCCGCCTTTCGAACCAACATTTGATAATTTTAAAAAGGGCCAAGTTATCCATAGTGGACAATTCCACTATCAGAGGTGTGTATAGATTTTTCATATGAAAAATAAGACATGCTATACTTATCCCCACTTTAAGATTTCAAATAGTATATCCCTTGATTAACAATGAAGTCGGATAAGTTAGAAAACTAACCTTGATTCAACGTACATTCTTACTTCTCGGGACAAAGATGATTTTCCATATATCATAATGTGGTGTTAAGTATATAATGAAATATCATTCATTTACTTAATTTATCATGACCTATTTATCAAAATGAACACCCTTATATTTATCATGCTTCAGCCATTTCGATTTCTTTATTCCTCGTCTAAAAACGAGTTCTAAATCTCACAGATATAGGAAAGTTTTATTCATAATCTTTTGCTGCTAAATACAAGATAACTTACTTTCAATAAAATGTGTCAACATTATAGTATAACTTATCCATATTTGTTTGGCTACGTAATGGTGCAGACAAAGAGTGTCCCTTGTTTTTAAAATCATTTATGTATAAAAGAAAGCTGCTTTTAAATAAAACCGATCCTTATAAATAAGGTAATTAAAAATAAAACCTCTATTTAATAGTAACTAAACATTAGTTAAATTTCCAGTTAAATTTTAATTAATATTTAATCGGGCCTTAATTAAATCTCATTTAATTAATAATTAAATCCTACATGATTAGTATATTATAATCAAACCCTAATTAACTAATAATTAATTAAATAATTAAACCTAAATTAAATAAAAATTAATACTTAATTAACTCTTTATTTAATTAATAATTAATAAAACTCTCTTAATCAACTAATTATAACTATCTTGCTTAATTAATACTTAGGAACTGATTATATTACTTAATTACCAATTTAATACTAATTATCTTACTTACTTAATTAATTAAATACTCAATAAAAACTCCTACTTAATTCATAAGTAATAATTAACCTTATTATACTTAAATTAGGTAAAATATTTAAGATGGAAATTCTTTTTGTTTAGAAAAAGTATTTGATTTCCCGAACTGCATCCAAAGCGACTATCGCTGTGGATACCATAACTCCAAACTAGTTTATAAGCCAACAACTTCAAGCTTTTATAGATTTAACTTAATTTATAAAACATAATACGATGTTTTGAAAACTAAAAATAAAGTTTGAAATTGTGTAACATTTCTAGTAAATTAACATAGTAAACATGATTATAAATTCAAGAGATCTCAAAATCACTTATACATCTTCAAATGCTAACTTTCTTTAACATATACATCACATAAATGAGAATAATCACTTATTCACATGTTAAAACAACTAGCCACAAATAAGATCATAACTTTCCAACTATTCACAAAAGTAGACTACATTTTCAAGTCTAAATTCAATATTACACATAAGCACATATATAACCAAATCAACACTATAACCCATCAAATAACCAATTATTTACAACATAATAAAAAATAAATCTTTCCATAAAGAAGTGAATTTTACTTACAAAAAGTTAAAGGAAATCCAAACCAAAGCATTTTAACTTGGATCGGCCTTAGATCTTGGATTTAGTTGGCAAAAAACTTGATTTTGAACCTCGGAAAATGTTTTTATCTTTTCCTAGTGTGTATGTGGGCTTGAGCAAGGGTGTAAATGGGTGATGTGGGCTAGTTTTGTGAAGGAGGATGAGTAGGAAGAGAAGAAAATGCGCTTTAGTGATTTTTAAGAGTTTAAAAGTGGAAAAAGGCGTGATTTTTAAACTTTGAAAAAACATGGAAGCCATTAAAAGTTTTTGAATATAGAAATGGAAGATGATAAATTTTTGAAAAAGAAAAAATGAAATGGAAAATGAGAGAGAGAAGTTTATGAATTGTTTTATATAAAATGAAATAACAAAATGACCAAAAAAGCCCTTTTAATACATACCCTCCTTCCAAATTTTTCCACATCATCTCCACCCATCTCTTCCTCCTCTTACACACATAAGCACCCCCACTCCCTATTTTATCCACCATATAATCCACTTCTTTTTACTTATGATGTGTTGAAACATGACATTACATTCTAATTATGTTTTTTATTTAAATGTTTAGACAAATGTCACTTCTCATTTTTATTTACTTAAGTAAACATATTTCTACCCTTTTCTATTTTTAACCATGTATATATTATTTGTATAAGTTTAAGTGTTTACAACATTTCTAACAACTTCATAAGATGAAAAATTGAAAATTCGAAAAATGATTTCTGGTCACATTTTCTATTTTTCTTCGAACTGATTATTTTTATAAGCAAATTATGAAAACCATTTCACCGTCACTAGTTATTATTTAAAAGATTTTTATTTGACTTATATATTTTCTAAGTTAATTATTTACAATAATATATAAAATATTCATAATCAAAGTAATTAAATTCCAAGTCGTTACACTACCAATCCAATGGCGTCCCCACTTATAATATCTCTGCTTCGAGTACACAAGAAAACACTTGAGCATTAACGATTCCTTAGCACATACTTATCTGAGCCCACCTTCGCTCCTTTTGGACACCGAGCCCTTATTGCTCAATCCATTTTCCATTATTCACAAGGAACCCTTCCACATTCCACGATCCTATGTCCCCGTCCTTTACTAGCCACCAACTTTGGAACATACTCCTAACATAAGCCAACATCCGAAGATTCAATCTTTTTATAATGATCTTAGATCGCCATCCAACCCTGAAGTGAATGAGCCAACACCTCTAGCATGATCTACAAAGCCTCTAATCTAGTCCCAAAATTTCCACCATCATCTAACTTAACCTATCAAGTTGGTCCGACCACTCTCGTGTCCGTGTCGATCTCTCTACTTAACCAACTAGTGGCCGAGTTTTCTTCCACTCCCTCCTTTCTTCTAGTACTCCATGCCTAGAGGCTTTGACCTCGATCTATCAACCTAAAACAAGTCTTCATATGAATAAGTCTTCTCTTCAAGAACTCAACTCCATGTTTTAGAAACAAGTCGTTATAGCCTCCAACACTTAGCCAATCACCAATCCATCACCTTGGACAACCTCCACTAGCCTTGCTTTTGGCCTCACCAAAGTCGCCAACCTATTGGATTGATCTAAACATGTCGATGTCGAAATGCCTTCTTAAAGAATCTGAAGACAAGACTTGAGCCACTGACTCTCGGCATACTCTAAAGCCTCCCTTCCAAGTTTCGTCCAATTCTGATCATATTTGCCTTCGATATGCTCAATTCTCCTACTATCTTTCTAAATTCCAAAATACTAATAAACAACATCAAACCACATTATATAAACATAAAAAAACAAGCACTGTTCAAATATGCAATCCATAGAAATAAGATAAACAAGTCAATCTCTAACATAGATCTATATATAGCATGAATATATGAACATAAACAAAGGTGACATCATATGCATAGATTAACATGCAACTAGAGTTAGAAAAGGTTTTATGGTCAAAAATATATTTAAAACATGTTAAATCCTTTAATTCTACCATATAAACATGCATAGTATATTGAAAAGGTATAAACCACCCACCAATTACAAATTCAACAAATGTGAATGCAGATCCAATCCTAAAAACAATGAAATGCACTTCTAATTAATCAATTTGATTATATCTAGCTTCTAATCAAAGAACTAATCTTTAATCCATAATCTAATTTGATTTAGAGAGAAATTTGGATGAATTTTGATGGATTTAGGGCCAATTAGGGTTTAGAACTGATTTGGAATGAGAAAGGAAGTTTTAGTTTGACTCCTACAACCCTTATTTATAGTGATTCTCTAATTAGACTAATAAGCTCACTAATGGGCTTGTAATTACACACTAATTCTGACCAGTAGCTTTTAAAACTTAAAACAGGTATAACTCACTAGCCATAAGTCCTTTTCCTTTTATGTTCACTCTTTGAAATAGGAAACCATCATTCTAAAGTAATAGAACAAGTTTGAGATACTAATTTAACTTCTATTGAAAGTTATAGCCCAAACAATGCTTTTTGGGTCATAATAGTCACATAAAAATTGGGGGGAAATCACAATTGTGTAAAAAGTCCCTAAGAGTCATATCACAAAAATATAGAACCATATGATCTCATAAAAATAAAGTAGGAATATTTTACGATTATTCAATACGTAAAATATGGGTTGTTGTATGATGGATGAGGCAATTATGAGTTAGAAAAAACAAATTGAGTTAAATTTATACTCATATCCCGATTACCCCATGGGGCAAAGGTCATGTCATAAGGGGTGGACCAAGAATAGCATGAGAAGGACATATAGAAGAATCTTGGAGGCTAGATGGTACTTGACTCTTTATTGGGCAAAGGATCACTTATGATTGTGGAATTTAATGGATTGCCGATTGAGGATGCATATATCATCCAGACAAAAGGAAAGTAAGAAACTATATGTTGCAAGCATTCAGAATTAAGGTATAATACGAGTGGAGAAAGCCCCCGCAAGAAGGTGTGCATTAATCACCACTACAAGATAGCCAGATCTTTGATGAAGAAGAGTTAATAAGTTGTTATTTTGAAAAAGCGAGGAAATTTGAAAATTCATATTTTGAAAATTTGTTGAGTCAAAAGTTTCTGATTTAAAGGTTTTTGGTAAAATAAGATTTTATTTTTTGAAATTATTAGTTTAAAATTAGTTGAGTCAAAAAAATTTCAGATTAGAGATTTTATAAAGGGATTTTTCCTTTTTTGAATAAGTGTAAAATAGAGCGTTGGTGGGGCTCGATGATTTTTCCTGTTTTAAAATTTTGAAACTTCCTTTTTAAAGTTCTTTCTAAAGGGTGGAAAAATGAAAATGGTACTTAATTAGAATGGGATAGAGAGAATAAAAGGGGAAGAATGCCTAACAGCTTAGATGGAAATAGCATTAGTGATATATATATATATATATATATATATATATATATATATAAATATAGGATTAGTAATTTAGTTAGAAATAATATAGGAGAAAAGCAATAGGAATAGGATAATAAGAATGGATAAATTCCTTGGATATGTTATAATTGTGCATATATTTTAGATAGATGTAGCAATTATACATATCTTTTAGAAGTCCCCCACATATGCTATTAAATTCTCCGCCAAAGGTGGAAGCAAAAATAGCATGAGTAGTAAGAAAATAATAGGATGGAAGTTATCCTCTTTAACTCTAGTTTTCATATTTTTAAGGTCTTAGAAGATGTTTTTGTAAAATGGTATTGTATGACAATTAGGATTTCATGTATTATAAATATTTTGAGTTTAAAAACCTACTTTTGAAAGAAGTAAATTTCCATTGTGGAAAGTCTTTAAAAAGGTAAAGTTGGTTAGAAAGGGGATAATTTTCATAGTTCCCATTGGAAACCAAGTAATTCTTGTATTTAATAAAAACGTTTCTAAATTTATATTTTTAAAGACAATTTTTTTGGATAAAGTACTTTATGATTGTGAATTTTTAGTTTTATGAATAATGGTGAGAACTGAACTACTTTTTTAAGATGGACTAGATATAGATCATTGCCTAGACATGATGGGGTAGATTAAGAATAAAATAACTATGGACGCTCGAGGGTAATAAGAAGGAATCCTCTTTGAATATAAGGAATATGGGTATGTACCTAGGAATATTTTAATAGAGATATGCAGAAGCCATGAGAAGAACCCTCAGAGGAATGGTATCAAAGTATAATGTTACACCCATGCTTAACATGAACTACAGCAAAAAGAAATAAAACAATACTTGGAGAATGGGAAGTCACCCTAACGACAGCAAGACTAGGCAAAGGATGGGCTTAAGGTCAACGCCATTAGCCAGACTCGAATCTTCTTCAAAAATATCTAAACAACACAAAACAGACGTTGTACGCATCGAGAAGATAGATAAAATGCACCGACCATATTCAAAAGCAAAGACCAAAATAGAGTGCAAAAACCAAAGCATAGGAGATTAGCACGTGGGATTCCGAGTTAACTATTTTTAGATTTTTCAAACGTCTACAAGAGCATGTCTGTACAAGCATATATTGTGGGCAACCTAAACAACGCTATACAGAGCTGAAAGTATATGCCGGGGTTAAATACAGGATTGCCTAAACTATGCTTTAATACAGACTCGACCATACAAGCAAACGATAAATATGAAGCTCACCCTCCCTTTTTCTTTAATCGACAATAATTAAGAGAGCAATTCAAATAACAGGAAGTCTCAGACAACTCTCAGCAGATGGAAAGAACTACTTCAATCCGATCCGACGTGGTAACAAATTATGTATTATATAAATGCAATGTCTTTGTATTATTTCTTTGTAAAAAGAAAAGTTATATAAATACCTTCACTGTTCACTGCCAATAATCACTGAATCATCAAAGCAGTAGCCGAAATGACAATCTCATCATTGAAAATGGTGATACTGACCCCACACATTTAGGATTGCATTAATGCAAGTTCGTCTTCTCAGCCAAAATATTTCGCTATACGGATGACAAGTTTCCCTGTTCTGGTATGAATTTTTCTATGATTAGAGATCATAAATAATGGTTGTAGGGATATTAGACTGCCTGAACCAGTATAAAAAGCATTTATGTTAGTTAATTCAACATATTGGACGTATGGATATTAGACTACCCGAACAAGTACAAAAATTAGTGCGCATGTCAATATAGGTTATATCATGACCTAACTTCTCGATCGGATATTATTCCTGTAATGGGAATGACCACGACCAGAGCATGACAATTCACCTCCCTGGCCCACCACCATTGTTCCAAATGTATGATTTCACGTAAGAATAATAATGACACTCTTTGCAATAAGAACAATGACGTTACAGAAGAGCTTGGCTCACCATATGCATGACATTTCGCCCCAAAATAATGGGTAGGCTGTACCAAGCTCGCATCCGAGGACATTTCACCCCAAAAATAGAGGGTATGTCAAAAACAAACATTTCACCTTAGAACAGGGGTAGGTCAAAATTTCGGCCAAACATCTGGTTAAGGACATTTCACCTCCAATGAAAGGATAGGTCACAACAAAAGTTTCACCGCAGGATAGGGGGTAGTTCACAACAGACGTTTCACCCCAGAATGAGGGTTGGTCAAATTGACACTTTGCCCCTGAATAGAGGTAGGTCAGATATCCGGCCAAGCATATGGCTAAGGGCATTCCGCCTCCCAGAATAGGAGCAAGCCTGAATAGGGAGGAGTTCATCCCACCACTCAGATGTGGATACTTCGTTCCCACAATAAGAGCAAGTTTCAACGCACCCCTGCCAGAGTTGAGGACCAACTCATGCCCCACCTGTAGCTAAGTCAATAACATATTTGATCACATCTGTACATACTAGGAAGTCATGGTCCATCGAATCATAGATGCACGTAATACTTGCAAAGTAGATCCTAAGCGAAGTAAGACAGTACACTATGGGAAACATACTATTAATTTGGTACAAACCTAGGCACTACTCAAGTCTAGTTAGGTATACATTAGAAAACAGAGCTTTCAATACTTAGCCATGGATCTTACCATAATATTACTTGTTTTACACTTATGTGTAATTTACAAAAACTACCACTCAAGTTGTGTTACAAAGGAAATATCCCTTTTATAAAGTTAAATTGCAAATCTAGTCCAAGTTCCTAAAAAGCTAAAAGTGACTACCCGTACCATTTCGATGTGCAAAGAATACGTTGTGGCGAGTTAAAACAAAAGCTAGCTCTCCAGCTCTGTAATCACCACCGATGATCGAGAATGAGAGACCCTGCCATGAGATGATCTGTGATATGCCACATGGGGATCGTAGTTGGCACTGGCCCAAATGTTTCCTAATCTTTAGATCTACATTAATTATCATCCCCCATTATACATGAAGGACAGATTAAGTCCAGACCAAAAACATTTAAAAACGTCAGTGGCACATTGTCGACCAATTTCTACTATTCTAGTCTTCACTTTCTCTTTATGGAGTTAATTCAAAAGCGATGCCCTATCCATCTCGCCATGGGAAATCGCGGCTGAGTCCAATGGCCATTTTTCTACCTTTATTGATCTCATGATAGAGTTGTTCCTTTAACTTTTCTTCATTCTTGAAAGATGGACCAAAATAAAAGAAAAGGTTCCATAAATCTAAGATTAACTACATGGTACTAGTGCCAATCATATGCATTATCTTGTTAAATGAATTTCAATTACCTTAAGAGGTGGCTTGATTTGTTTTTAATGATGGAGAGGCAAATATTTTGGAAATTTTTGTTCAAATGCTTTTAGGAAGTGGGGTTCAAATGTTTAAAAAATAAATTGGACAAGTTCTTTTGGAAAATAGGGGTACTTAAATGCTTATGGTAATTTGATTTTTCAAACTATTTTGCGAGATTATTTGAAGGGGGAAAGTTTTCTTTTGAAATGAGAAAATTTCTAATTTTTAAATGCCACATTGCATAAGGAACATGGCATGTTAGTAAGTATGAATTTTACTGTCCGACATGGGTGATATCATATAAAACATAGAAAATAACAAGGGAAAAAACTATTTTAGCTTTAGAATCTATATTTTCATATCCCATTGATATTATACAAAAACTTGCTTTAGGACAATTACGCTTTAACATCAAAAATAAAATTCCTTGTGCAAATTGTATTTGGAAAACGTTGAAAAAGTTTTGAGGAGTAGAAGATAAGGTTCTAAGGTGCAACGGAATATGTATCCAAAAGAAGGGTGAATTGTAAAATTTTCCATCTAATATCATTTTTCGGCATAGGAGTATGGATTTAGAATAACTAGATTTTCTAATTTTTTGGATGTTAGAAACTGTGCTAGGCTTTGGATTATAGAGATTGGATGTAAAATTAGTTGAACCACACTTATACTCACCGGAGTGTGGAAATTTTTGTTGAAAAATGATTTTTGATTTCCAAAAACTTGCATACATATAGAACTGGTAGTATATATAGGTTGTTTATATCATATTTTCAAAATGTTTTTAAAAGAAGCATTCGTACACGTCTTATATCTTGTACACTTTTGGCTATAAAATTAGTTGTACACTAATTGATTGGATAGTTTAAATTGGTTGTGCATTATGTTACATGACTCAACTCTTGGGGAATTTCAAGGATGAAATTCTTTAGAGAGCAGAATGTAACACCCCATAAAATTAACAATAATTAATAAGTCGCCAAAAATGAATTTGAGCAAATTATGGACTTTGGTCATGAAACTTGCACCAGTGTTTCCAGGGAAATTTTCTGAGCAACTTTTGTTTTTGGAGTTTCACGATCAGAGCTCGAACGAAGAAGCTATTAGTGTTTGAGCTTTCCGAAGCGAAAAAAAAAACGAAAAGCGAAATAAATAAACATTAAAACACGGACCCCACCAATTGGCCCCCTCTATAGGTTGGTCGATCACCTATAGGAGAGTAGTCGATCAGTCTACAAGTGGCGGCTAGGATTTGAACCTTGGCCAACGACACAGATCTAGTTATTTTAATCTAACAGTTATGGTTGATTCGAGCGCCTATAAATACATGCCTAACCACTAATTTCTCTTCTTATGTGTATGTATGTATGTTGTGTGTATATAAATCAGAGAAGGATGGAAAATAAAGGAAAGAAGAGAAGAAGCGAATCATCATGGTGAAAGAAAAAGGTAAATTTCTGTAGTTATAAATTTATATTCCCCTTAACCTTAAATCTCTTCTCAGATCTGTAATTCTAATTGTATGTATATATCATATTGTACATATTCTTTTGGACTAGAATGGAAAGGGAGTCAAGTAAAGGAATGGATTCAGATTTGGGAGATTTGGAAAGATAGAAAGATCAGTGGGAAATTATATAATTTATTTATAAGTTTGAAATTTATATCATTGAATTTTGTTTAATTATTATGTCTAAATAAGATCTGATGAATTGTAAGCTTAAGACAAAAGTATAGGAATACCACCTACATATTCTATAAAATTAGTAATTGGAAGAGAATGGTATATACAACCTAATTTAAAATTTAAAATTTCGCCCCAAATATTTATTACTGTAGAATGTTTTTTTAGTCTAGAGTTATAATTAGGTTGTAAATTAGGTTGGCCAAGTTAACTTGGAATGTGAATTACTATATTTTAATTTATTTGGAGTTGGGTATAATTCAGTCATATCTATTTCCATGTAACCTCCATAGATTATCCAATTTCCAAAATATGTATAAAACTGCGTCATTTGAATTAATAAGGAATGTATAAAAAAAAGAGATGGGCAAAGTATGGATATTTTTCTCCGTAGGTTGCATTGTCTATTTCAACAACAGAAAAGAGATCATTCCTTACAATTTCAAACGGAGCAAAAGTCTCATTTTTGACAAAGGATGGAAAGTTATAAGGGTAATCCTTCTTGAAAGAATAGCTCTAGTAACATAAAACTTGGAAAGGAATGATCTAGTTTAGGAATTAATAATTAGAAATTAAGAATATATAAACGTAAAACCATGCATATCGATTGAAAATAAAAGCATACATATATACATACATACATACATATATATATATATATATATATATATATTGTAATTTACGACAATATTCATTTTAGTTATCATGACACATTAAATTATAGGACTAAAAAGGAAGGAATAGAAATTCCAAAATTATGGACATTGACAAAAAACTAATAGGCAATAAATTTGTAGTTAATAGAAAGTCAAAAGAAGTAAATACAGACTGATTAGAGAATTTAATGTGGCATCGATGAGGAAATTGAATAAGCAGAATAAGTGGATTTTGAAATAGGTAAATAGATATCATTAGAGATTATCCAATTTTGACATCAATGACTAATAATTACGGACAATGGGCATTTATTAGACAAAGAAGGAAACAAGGAAACCAAAACCTAAGCATATAAAATTGGAATAATTACACAGCGAACAAGTAAATATTAATGTTATTAAATACGCGTAGAGGGCAATATAATTTTCGTAGTGGAAAATTATACAGCTTCATTTGTATGTTTAGAATGAACGTGAATTGGTAGGACTAGCCCAATACTTAAGCTTTGGCTAATAGGTTTGGTTAATGGCTTGGGATGCGAGGTCAGCAGAGTTAAAAATAGAAGTTTGTCCTTCACCTAGAGGCTACCAGTAGTTGTGTACACTTACTACTGATGTGAGAGATATCCAACTGTAGGACCCATGTGGAAGGGATAAGCGTTGCAGATAGGTGAGGGGAAAATGTACTGAGGGTTCGCCTTGGATTTGAACTGTTAAATGGTCCGGTAATTTTAATGAAATGAGGTCTACTTCATTTCCAATAAGAGGCATTAAGTAACCAAAAGTGGCATTTTTCGTTGCTTTACTTAGGTTAGTCTAAAACGGGATATCAGTTTTGTAAGGTTGGTGGGCTATGTCAGTATTTTGTACCAGTATTTAGTAGTAGGTCTGGCATATAGGCTATGACCATCAGCGGTACCAAGCGAGCGGTAGAAAAGAATTGGGTTATACCTTGACGGATTTCGCTTTCTACTAGTGTAGAATTCATATGGAATATACATAAACCTCAAAGTAGATGGTTGTATAAAAATCAGTTTATCGGAGGTAGGCTAGTTAACCCTTATATGAGTCTTTGAGATGCATTAGTAATATGGTAATTAAATTATAAACTATAAAGCTGTATATAGAGGTCATTGGTCTCCATTGCTAGAACCGATTGACTAGAATTTACGTTGTGAAGGGCTCGCTTCAGGGACTAAGTTATTGTTGTTGGGTCTGCCTCCTTTCTGTTTAAGAAGTATTAAGTGACTGGATTTTTTGGGGAGTGAAACGGTTAGAAATATATGTGGATATGCATATACTTATATAATTATATCTTGGAAAAGGTTAGGTTATGCATATTGTATATGCACATAATGTTTAACGGATTGGTCGTAAACAATAGAAATGGCATTTAAATGGAAATCAATCGACATAAATTAATGACGCGGGTAAAGCATGTAATTTTCTAATCACCGGAACGTTCTTCTGATCCCCCTCCTCGTAACAACCCATGGGATAGATTTATAAAGACTGCATACTTAAGCAAGACGGAAATTGCAGATGGTGAAGTTCTTTTATTCATGTTTTGCATGGAAAAGACAATTTAATATCCAAGGAATTATATTGCGAGGTAGTAGCCTCAGTCAATACAAATGTTATATTATATTTTTAAATTCTACTATGAGCTTATATTGATCGTACTTTGATATATTTGCATTTATTACAGGTTACTAAAACCAATTATCTATACCCTAATGGATACGGGTTTTGATTTAGTTTAGACCCATGAAGGTGCTGGATATTACAGTGAAGCACCATTCCATCACCTCCTTTGAAGCCCCCAACACTCTCATGTACATGATAAATCTCATCAAGTGAACTATTGGATATGTCCTCCTGTCATACAGATCCTAATTTAGTAATCTAAAATATGGTAGATTCCTAGGGTATTAGATTTTTGGGGTGAAAGGGTTTCTATTTGCATTTTCCAAACTTCAGCCAGGAGCTCCACCTCTAAGCACTTGCCATATCATTTCAGCAATTCTATATCATCGTTCAACTAGCGTCTCTAGGGCCCTACGCGCCTTTGGTTCTTATCTTCGTTATGCCCTATGTTTCTACGAGGTCCTTCTGGTTCTAATCCTTGTGATCGTATGTTTGCATTTTGAACTCCATTTCTGACTCCAGCACCATCCGCTCCAAGCATCGTTGCTTTTTCAAGGTCCACGTCCGCTTGCAACGGTCAGTATCGACCTGTCTAAAATGATCGATACTGGGTTGTTGCAATTTCGAGGGGTTTGAACAATCTTTCTCTACTCCATTTCTTGGTATGCCTACATCACCTTTTGGCCTTCGATTTCATTTTGAACTCTTCGGCTATCCTTTGTTGCTCTGTCCTCAAGAAGAACCTATTCATCATTTTCTCTTGTTGAGCCATCAGTCTCTCTTGCATCCTTGTCATCATCCCTTCCATCTCTTCCATAGTCACATAGATAGAAGGCGGGTTTGAATTTGAGGACACCTCTTGGATGCCCCCATGCTCTGGTTGGCTTGGTCCAATAATAATTCTGGTGGTAGGCTTCTTCATCCTTTTCAATGTCATATCTAAGTGTTTCTAAATAAATGGACCAAAAATGTCGCACCAAAAATTGACACAATGCTCTAATTTCAATGAAATCTGAATCAAACAATTATAAAATTAAAAAAGTCAAAGAGAAATAAGAAAGAAATATTTATAATGATTTGGAAAAATCTCCAGATACATCACTTAATCTTTTTATTGATGAATTGTCTCTCGAATACAAAAATTTACAATTAATTTTCAACTATAATCAAGTATATCTCAAATTTTCCTGAAAGGTATAATGGAAAAAAAAGGAAGAAGTTCGCTCCATTTTTTACTTAAATGTTCCTTGTTATTTATATATAAATTCTAGCAGGAACCTCATTATTCTAGGCTTGAACAAGTCTTTTTCTTCAAATTCATATTTCTAACACAAAGAATGAATCGTCGGGCATGAATTCCAAGGACATAAAACAACTAGATACCCACCAGAATAAGTCTATATTGACTTGTTTTAGTGCTACAGTTTTCCAAGTATACTTCATAATTTAAGCTCCTAAATTCAAAGCATGCATTCCAAAGCAACCAAACAACTTGATACCGAATTGTTTTACTTAGTCCAATCTTAGCCAAATTTAGTGAGTTCCTTCATCTTCTTATTCTTGATTGTTTCTTAGTCTCTGATGCCATTCCTTTATTGTTTTGTGGTGCAGTTTATCTATTTGAGTCTATTTTGAGATTATTGAAAATTTGCAACAAGCGTTACCTATCCCTATATAACAAACAGGCACAGGCTAACCATTTTTCTTATGCTAAGTAGGTAAGGCTCTTGTTATCTTTGCAAACCTCTGGCACTTGTCACATATCCTAGAATATTTAGCTTTATCCTAGTTGACAGTTGGCTAGAAGTACCCATAGAGAAGAACTTTCTTTGCAATTGTCTGTCCCCACTACGATCATCATAGCTTCCTTCATGCACATATGCAAGGATCTCTTTAGTTTCATATTTGCTGACACATCTCGGCAAGGGTATTGAGAATCCTCTCATATACATTACTTCCTCTTGCATAATAAACCAAGCTACCTTATATAGGAGTTTTCGTCATTCGTTCCTTCTTCTCGGGAGAATCCCTTTTTAGAAAATATTATTTTCCATAACTCATCTCCCTCGACCTTTAAAATCCAATCAACATCCATCTCGTCGATGCTAGGAGTAGTCAAAACTTTCACGATTACGATTCCCAATGTCCATGCATCCCTAGAACTAGCTAGTTTGGCTAATGAATCGGCATTCCTATTCTCTTCTCTAAGGTTGTACGTTATCGTGTAGTGCTCGATATCGCCTAATAATTCCAACACCTTCATTAGGTAAGGGGCAAGCTGCAAACCCTTAGCTTGGAATTCTTTCTTAACTTTCCAAACAATCAATTATGAGTCATTGAAAATATGCAGTGTCTTCACGCCTAACTCTTTTTCTATCTTGAGTACTGCAATCAGCGCTTTATATTCAGCTTTATTGTTTGTCGCTTGGAACTGTAACTTTAATGCATAAAAAATCTTCTTCCCTTTTGGGGTTATAAGTGCCACTCCTACTCCAAAATCATGTTCATTGGAGGCTCCGTCATCATACAACTTCCATCAGGAAACTTGGACTAACTCCTCTTCCACTTCATCATCCCAGATTGTGGATTCAATAATGAAATATGCCAATGCCTATCCTCGAATCTCCCTTCTAGGATGGTAGGCTATATCATACTGGCTCAACTAGGTGTTCCACTTTATCAGCATTCCCGAGGTCTTTGGTCGACGTAGAACTTGTCTCAGTGGTTGATCAATCAACACCTTTATCGATGATCCTATAAGTATGGCCTTAACTTCCTCACAACTATCGATAAATAGTACGTCAATTTATCTAGCCATGGATAACTCTTTTCTACCCTAGTAAATGGTTTGCTAATATAATATAGTGATCTTTAGGTCTTGCACCCCACACATACTAAAGCTGCACTTAGCTTGTGAGTAAACACTTCTAAGTAGACATACTGATCATATCCCTCTAAAGACTACGATGGTATTTATGGTCTCTCCATGTGGTCCAATAGATTTTGGAAAGCATCTTGACAAACCTTTGCCCATGCAAATTTTCCTTCTTCTTTCTTAAGAGCATGAATCGACTCAGCACTGCGACCTTCCCATTCAAGCTCTACATTCCCCTCATCGTCTTTAAGGTGGTAACCAATCTTAATGCTTCAATCTATTCAGGTTTAGCTTCAATGCCCCTCAAGCTTACAATGAAACTCAAGAACCTACTTGATGTGACCCTAAAAGAACACTTCAGTGGATTCAATTCCATTCCCTACTTTTGAAGCACACGAATATCTCTGCTAGGTCGCTATTTGATTCATTAATCATCGTGACTTCACGAGCATATCATCTACACAGACTTTCATTGTGTCCAATCTAGTCTTTAAACATTCTGTTAGACGATCATTAGTAAGTAGCTCTAGCATTTTCAGACTGAACGACATGACTTTGTAGTAATACATCCTCAAATATGTAATAAAACTCATATGGTCTTAATCTGGGGCATGCATCCCTATTTGGTTGTAGCTGGAGTATGCATCCATAAAAAGATAAAAGTTCATGTTTGGTTGCCTCCTTTATAGGATGGACAATCCTCGATAAGGGGAAGCAGTCCTTCGAGTATGCTTTATTCAAGTCGTAATAGTAAATGCATATCCCCTACTTCCCATTCTCTTTCTTGATCAATACTAGATTTTATACCCACTATGGGTATAGTGTAGTGCATGTAATGCCATTTACCTTCAGCTATTCACTTCTTCCTTTAACACAGCAAATCGGCTGGTTCCATACTATGCCTTTTTTGCTTTATAAAAGGGTAACTTGGGTTATCATTCAATGCATAACATTCTGTCTTCGGTGAAATCTCATGGATATCCAAGTGCATCTAAGCAAACACATCCATATTTTCTTGAAGAAACCCCACCAACTTGTAATATCCCGTAATTTGGCATTAGTTATTTAATTAGTTAGTTAGCTACTTAATTTAGCTCTAAAAAAAGAATTTGTGCAAACGATGGAATTTGACCATGAACTTGCAATATTGCTTTTGTGGAAAAAAATTGAGCAAGTTTCATACTAGGAGTTTTGCGATCGAAGTCCAAACGAAGAAGTTACGGATGCAAAATGAAATCAGAATGGAAACAATTCAAGTAGGAAATTAGCCGTTTTTGTATTAATGCCTGGGCCCACATATTGACCTGCTATTAGGGCCATTGACCCCCAACTATCGACCGGTGATCCATGAAAGAGGCTATGCGGTAGGATCGTGTATTATGGAATAATGAAATAGTCTGGGTAGATAAAGTAGGTAAATGCAAGGAGACACCATGATTTTATACTGGTTTGGACCTCTCGTCCTACGTCCAGTCCCTAAGCTTCACTTAGGAATTTCACTAACTAACACCCTCACTTCACCCGGAGGAATAGGTTTACAACTTACCTGAACAACCGAATGAGATTTCTTGCCTCAACTAGCGAAGAGGACTTCAACTCAATTACTAAAATACAATATTCGACTTGTTATGTTCTTGTCAACACTAATGAGTCTAATATAGTACAATATTCCTATAATCTTATCCTCGAGAATATGCAATGTGTTTGTGAAGATTTAGGAAATGTGAATTTCTATGAATCAAAAGAATGTTATAGACAAAAACAGTGATTCAAGCAATAGATTGGTGGTTGCTTTGAGAATATCTAGAGAATATGAATAAGAGAATAGTAAGATTAAAGCAAGAGAATTTGGTGAATTAAATAATGTTAGAATCATGTATATATACTTATAGAAGAGATGCATATATTGTCAAAGGTTGCAAACAAGAGATGCTTCCATTTCCATTGATGAATGGTTGCAACTCTTGGGAGGAAGAAGGTGTCTTTTCAGAGAAAATTCGTAGGTTCAAATTCAGTCGACTGAGCAGGGAATTCAGTCAACTGAAAATATGAAGTAAAATTTTCGGGAGCAAATTCAGTCGACTATGCAGGAAATTTAGTCGACTGAAACTGTGCATGTGTATAAATTTGTTCCAGTTTCAATCACTAGCCGTTCCTGTTCAGTCGACTGAACTCATAAAACATCATAGTGAAAACTTAATTGAAAAATGAAGTTTATAAAATTTTTCTAGTGTTCGTGCAAGCTTCTTGAGGATAGATTTTAACAATACATCTAGACTAAGACATATGTAAAAAGATACTTTAAGTTTGTTTGGTCTTCATCTATCTTCCTTTAGAATTTGCATATATTTCTTCCTTGTTTGTTAAAGCACATTGTCATTGATCAAAATCTTCGCGTATCAACAACCCATAGTCGATCGACCGGTGATGAACTAGGAGCTATGATAAACCTAGGCCGTAATGGTCCAGATTTAATATTTTAAACCAAATGGTTGTGGTTGATTCTAGTGCCTATAAATTCAGGCCTAACCCTCTCTTCGTTTCTCAAATTTTTTCTGAAAGTAGCAGCGAAGCTCTACCATTTTTTCTTCTCTCATATTATCTAAATTATAAAATAAAATGTTTATATTGGTATATATATATATATATATACACAAATTGGAGAAGAATAGAAATCAAATAAAATAAGAAGAAAAAGAAGAGCGAATCAAAACTATGCGATAACGAGTTAATATATATATATATATATATATATATATATATATATATATATATATATTATGTATGTATTTGTATTTATATATTTATATTTCCCTTCAATCAAAAATATCTTCTCAGATCTGTAATCATAATACATGTATATACCCTTTTTTACATATTTCTTGCATTAAAAAGACTTAATGATGAATTTTAGGTTCTACTTCAGATCTAGAGATTTGCATCGCTTTTAAAAGATGAGTAGGAAGTTTTATATATTGTTTATGATTTTAAATCTATTCTATTGGTATACATTTGATTTTTATGCCAGAATCAATTTTATCTATGACTTGTAGGTTTAAATTAATATACAAAACCATTGCTTACGTATTCTTGTTTTAGATCTAATTTGAAATATGTTTACACCTTGATCTAGAAATCTGCCCCAAAGATTTTATAATTTGAATGTTGTATATTTATATTCTAAATCTTTACTTAGGTGTAAAATAGGATTTTTGGATTATTGCCCAATTTGTGCGACGTTGTAAATTTTCCATAGTTCAATTTGTGGGAAGGACATCCGTTTGATTTTTATAAGTTTTTTTTTTACCTTTTCCACTTTTCATTTAAGTGGGTGATGTTTGACTTAACAAGGAATACCCACAATCAAAAAGGGAAGAGATGAGTAAAGTACAGATTTATTCTCCGTAGTTTATACTGTAAATTCCAATTAAAAAAGTTATCCATTCCCTGTAATTTTAAACGGAGTCGATCTTTCCTTTTTGGGTTAAACCAATTTACAGAAATCGTACTAGAAAATCTTCCTAAGGAATTTAATTCTAGCAATTGAAATATGAAAAGCATATTCTAGTTACACATTCATGAATAGAATTTATTGGGATAAGAATTGATAGTTTTATTATGTAATTTATATGTATTTATTGCATTAATAAATAAGAACGGTGTTTATTCATACGTTATTTATACGTAACATTCGTTAGTTATTATCATATTTAAGGAAGCGAATCATTAGAATTAGAAAATGTAGCAATTCTTGTTAATGGGAAATAAATTAGTAATTGCCGATAATTAATAGTAAATAAAATATTGTAACCTATATATGGGAAATTAATGGGAAATAATTGATAGGATTAGGTTATGAGCTACAATTTGTTGGTATGAGAATTAAAGACTATAACTACAACTAATGTGGAATTAATGAAAATTAATTTGGGTATTACATTTAATAGGAAAAAATGGATAAATAGAGACCGATAAAAATGAATTAGATACAAAAAGGTTACTTATTTGAAATTAGTAATCATATGTAAATGCCTTAGAAAATGTCCGTTAGTATTTTATGAACAAATTGACATTTATTAGCATTAAAAGGGGATTCATGGGTAGATAAGTATTTATGGTAAATCTCATTGCCTTAAATAAAAAGGGAATTAGTAAGCTGAATCCAATGTCTATCTAAGATAATATAAGTGAGGACTTAGATGGCTAAGTGGACTTAGTTGGTTAGTGATGCGAAATTAGTAGAGTCACTCAACGAACGACTGCCCTTCACTTTGAGGCTACCAGTAGTCGGGTGCACTTACTACTGATGTAAGATATCACTAAAAGGAAGCCTAAAAGGAAGTACTGAGTAACTTAGTGAGGCTTCAAATAAATAAGGATATCTCTAAAAAGGTACTTCAGTGTTGAGGTATTAAATGGCTATCTTAGGGCCCGCCTCTCTACCGAAAGAAGTAACCCAATGAGATTCCATATCTACGATTAAGATCGATGATGGATATCTCAGAAAGGGTTCGCTTAGGATTTGAGGTACTAAGTGACTGATCTAGAGTTCGGCTCTTTCCTATAATAGAAGTATTAAGTAGCCCAATGAGATTCCCAAGCATGTCAGCTAGATAATACCAATGAGGAATCCGCCTTGAGGTTAGCTATTAAATGGCAAAGGCCTACCCATAAGTAGGTATTCAATGGTCAGAGGTCTGCCTAGTCTTTGTTAATAAGGTATCAAGTGGCTTGGGTACAGTTTCTCACACTGCTAAGACTTTAGTAACATAGATGCGTTAATTGTATGGCTATGATAAATTATAGGGCCACAAATAGTGGTCAAAGGTCTTTGTAGCTAGGACTAATAGACCAATAATGACGATGCTAGAAGTCCATCTTGGGAATAGGTCTTAAGTGACAGGTTCTACCTCGATTGAGGTCTTAAATGTCAGAGTCTGCCCAGTTCTCTTTTAAAAGTATTATGTGGTGATAGTAAAATCCCGCTTCATATTTAGAATTATTAAGTGGCTAATGGATATGTAAGTATTGGATGGTTGATAATGCTTCATATGTATTCGTACCTTGAAAATGGGTAGGTACGTAATCAGGTGTGCAATACAAGGTTAGATTAGAATTGCTAACTAAATAGACATTCCAATTAAATGGAAACTAATTGGTATAAATTTATGTTATGGACAGTTTATAGGTTTTGTAGTCAACAGAATGTTATTCTAACCCCCTTCTCATTACAACCCACATGATAAATTTATAGGAATAGGTCACTGGAGATGAATGTGTTTGTTATTGGAGAAGTCTTCGTTTCTCTCATGCTTGATGATGATGTGAAAATCTGTTATCTGAAGAATACCATTAATTCCAAGGTAACAGTAATAGTCAGTATTCTCATCATGTTATTGTTTCCACTGTGAGTTTAGATTTTTATCAATCTCTGATAATTTTCATGCTTATTTGCAGGTACCAAATCCAACAATCTTTGCTTTGGTGGAATTGGATTTTGGTCAAAATTTAGCATATTATGGTATCGGTTGTTACATTTGGTATCAGAGCCTAGGTTGGTAGATAAAAGAAATTTGGATAATTTAAGAGATCGTATTTATACTTTCCTATCTAGTATTATTATGTTTTTACATTAGATTCTAAGAATTTTGACTATAGAAGCAGTTGTACTTGCACTTCGATAGGCAAAGCATTTGTGGGATGGAATATCTTTACGCCGACTCCAAAGTATACCATGGAGTGCTGGTGATGTGTATGGTGCTAATGATGAAGAGCATGAGTACAACATATGGTAGAATGTCAAAGACCGAAGGTGTTCGACTTGATGGTTGTGATTCTAGCTACATTGTGATTTTTGATTTTAATGATGAGTTCCAGTCGGAGACACACATTTATTCCAGATGGCGGGAAATTAAAGTCTGTATGTCGTAATTGTCCGAAGGCAAGTTTTTGCCAGTTTGCATTCGCTGATCATCTCTTCGATGGCAAACTAGATTTTTATTTGGGTAATTAAAGTCAAATCTTTAGCCTGTGAGATAATTTTTATAAAGTATATTCTTGGAAGTGCCATAGATTTTGATAAAGGGTTTTTCAAAGGATTTTTCCCATAGATTAATTTTGGAAATTTTGTTTTTGGAATGTTTTGAAATTTTTATTTTCAAAGAAACCGTGTACTACTATGTTAGTCATGTTAAGAAATTTATAGAGATTAAGTTTTTAGGAATCCTGAAATATTTATAGATATAAGTTTGATTTTTAGGGAAATTTTGGTATGAAATAGTTTCTATTATTTAGAAATAGGTATAAATAGGCATATATTTAGCTCAGTGATTTTTCGGTTTTGGAAAATCAAGATTCCTTAAATCCTCTCTCTTTAAGGTACAGAAAAAATAGAAATGATGTTCAATTTTATTAGGGTATGTAGTTTGATGTGTTGTTGCTCATAGCAGTTTGGTTAAGGCTATTGCAATCTTGTCGAGGAAGGGTCTACAAGGTACGGTAGATACCGTCGTGTGGAATGTTGAATTTTTTTGGATGAGCCATGCTGAAGAAGGTGTGTGGAATGGTCTGTAGAGTATTAATTAATTTAATACAGCCCTATTAGGTCCAAGTTTAGGCCGCGTCCAAATCTGGGCTAGTAGCCGACCGCAAGCGGTCAACCTTGGCAGTCAACCGTTGACTTAATGGCGGTCGACCGTTAGGCATATTTGGGCCGAACCCAAACCTGAAACGCGACTATAAGTTTCATCCAAAACATTAGCCGCCACACCCCCCCCTCCTTCTCTTCCTCCTTCAAATTTTTAACCGAACCCAATTACTCCTTCCCCTTCCTCCACGTAATCAATGCCTTCCTTCTCCATTCCTCCAACAATCGGCTTGTGCATCAGATATCGTCCCACCACCACTATGGATCTAAACCATTTTCTCCCTTTTTCAACCGTCTCTCAGCCGATGGCACCACCCGCACTGGTGGCTCTTCCTCTCATCATCCAGGCCTCACTCCACAAGAAGCTGCTTGGCTTGACCGGAGTGAGTGGAAGATCACCACTTATCTTAGGAAGGCGGACTTTGACTTTCGGCATGGATGACCAGTGAAATTCAAAGATTTCACTACTCTTGGGCTTGAAGAACTTTTCGTCGCCGCAGGACTTGCACCTACTCTCCATTTCGAGACCTATGAGCGCGAATATTGTCCATGCTGTGTTAATCTTTTCAATGCACAGATGGCGCAAAATTTTGACGATGACAATAGCTATATTGAGTCCAAGTTGAAGGGAGCTCAGATTGATATGACAAATGATGATCTCGTTGAAATTTTGGAGATATCTGCAGTGGATAGATTTGGATGACTTAGAAATGATTGATCCTGAGATTCTATAGCGGATCTTTTTTGGAAATGCCGGTGATTAGAGGACTGACAATTTATGACTGGTTGCCCGTCTCGTCGTGTGCATCATTCAGCACAACATCCTTTCAAAGATGGGAAACCTCGACCAGATCTATACCGTAGTTTGGAGAGCTAGGTACGCTATAATTAGTGGCGTAGCCATCAATTGGGTTGTGTTATGATGCTTCATATGTTCGATTACGGAGTTAGTACCCTGAGGACTCGTTTTCCATTTTTCCACTTGCCCACTCGAGTATTTTGGCATTACGAGGTAAATTTGAGCGAAGAGTCAGTAATGAGGAAGGTCTCTTCCACCATCGACCGGACCACTATTAGGAGGATGAATATTCCTTTACTGCCAAACGCACCATCTCTACCAGCACCAGAGAAGCAACCGCAACAGCAGCACCACCATTAGGGTATAGTATGAGGTGCCAGGGATACTTGAGTCCTGAGCTTGTTACTATCCGTCAGGTTTAGGCAAAGCTCCGAGAGGTTATGGCGGAAGAACGGCGCCAGAGGCATGAGATTGTATTCAAAGCCGTCATGCTACAACCACTCCATGGTCGCGGCAATGGCTCGAGATCCTTACAGTTTGTAGGCAATGTTTTATTTAGGATTATTGTATCTTTTTATTTCCAACATTTGCCCTTTTTCGGTAGGTTTGTTAGGGTTGTAAAACTGTTAGTTGTGTTTTGAAAATTCACACACGATGTGTAAAGGTTAGTTATAGATTTTTAGAATTTGGTTTACGCATTCGACGTGTAATAGATTTTCGACCACGTTGAATTATGGATTAATTTATCAAAAAAATTTGAGAATGAAAATATTTTTGTAATGTTTCCCCTTGATTTTAAAAGTTTCTCTTTCAAAAAAGAAGCTTTGTGACTCTTAAATTATTATTAGAGTTTTTGTTCAAAAATTTGATTTCAAGGGAAAATGTGTGTGGAAATATTTTGAGATATTATTTTTATCAAATGACGTACCAATTTGAAAGGTGATAAAGATTTTGTGAAATCTTTGATTTTGAAGGGTAAATGTTAGGCGTAGGGAAGGCAAATAGAGTTATAATTTGCAAATTTAGCAATGCATTTGGATCGATGAAGAGATTAATGCATGCGATAACAAGGGAAAAGCTATTTTAGCCTTGGAATATTTATTTCCACACTTTATTGATGATGCACGTGAGTCTATTTTTAGACTTAATTCTATTTTAGAACTTGATAATAAGTCTTCTTATTCATATTGTATCTAGAAAATTTTGAGTAAATCTAGGGCAACGGGCAAATTCCATTGTGCTATAGGAATTAGAAATTTTTGGGAAGGTAAGAATGATAAATGCTCCGCCTAAATTCCTTTTTTCGGCATAGGAGCAAAGTTTAGGGAGTGATTTTGATGCGTTAGATTATTGGCTAGCTGTAAGTGGATGCAAAATTGGTTGCTTCATACTCCGATTTCTAGGAGTATGGGGGTTTTGGTTGAATTTTTTTTTCAAAAAGCTGCATACATGTAAAAATGCAACTATAAATATAGGTTGTTTGCATCATATTTGTCAAATATGTTCACAAAGAAATGCATTCATATAGGAGGATCCGATTTAGAATCATTCTGCATACATAATTTATGTGCAGTGATACAATAATACACCATGCATTTGTGCACGTTTGGTTGCAAAACTGAGTGTATACTCTTTGATTGTGTAATTTAGGATAATTAGGAGCTAAAACTATGACTTAGTCATTGGTGAAATTTTGAGATGAAATACTTTTTAAGGGGGAAAGAATGTAGCACCCCATAATTTGATGTTAGTTATTTAATTAGTTAGTTGGTTAATTAATTTGGCTCTAAAAATGTAATTTGTACAAACCATGTAATTTGACCATGAAACTTGCAACATTGCATTCATGGCAAAAACCTGAGTAACTTTCATATTGGAAGTTTTATGATCGGAGTCCAAACGAAGAAGTTACAGACGAAAAACAAATTTGGAACAAAAATAATTCGAGTAGGAAAATTAATGTTTTTATATAAATTGCCCGGGCACAAAGGCTGTATCGTTATTAGGGTCGATCGACCGCTAGCGGTCGACCGTTGACCCATATGTGATCGACCAGTGACCCATAAGCGGTCGATCAGTAGTGACCCGGCAGCTAAAATAAACCTAGGCCGCAACGGCCCGGATTTAATATTTTAAATGGAACGGCTGTAGTTGATTCTAGTGCCTATAAATCTAGACCTAACCCTTTCTTTCTCCTCTCATATTATTTCTGACAGTAGCAGCGAAGCTCTGCCATTTTTTCTTCTTCACTAATTTCTAAATTGTATTATAAAATATTTATATTTGTATGTACACACACACACACACAAACACACAAATTGATGAAGAAGAAGGGCAAATCAACACTACACGATAACTAGGTTATATATAAATATAAATATATATATCATAGAATGCAAATACTTGAGTAGGTGAAGCCTTTTTCGAAGTGACCAAAATACCCATAGATAGTTTGTAAAACAATAGTAAAAATGGGACATTTTGGTCAAACTTTTTCCCACCATCTACATCTACTCATGTTTTCGAAAACTAACCCATCTCTTCTTAGAATTCCTCATTCTAGAAAATGCCATGCGACTCCCTTTCTCGAGATTTCTTCGTTAGCAGTGCTTCTATACCTTTTAGTCATTCTCCCCGCCTACATACTCATCATGTACAGCTCCACATTCACCAACCTATCTCTTTTGACGTTTCTTCCACATTTCTTCACATTCATCTATTTCGCAATGAAGATTATTACATCTTCATTATTCATAAATTAATGAAAATTCGATTACCAAGAATAAATAATATAAACGTGTTCAGTAATGAAGATGAAAGAAGGGACAAAAGACTTCACTGTTTTTCAGGTAAATTCATAAACTGTTAATTTTTACTTACTACGTTCTTTTGACATTAATCGTATATTTTATTGGTTTGATTATATATGAGAAAAGTTCAATTTTTAGTTCATGTTTGATATTAAGTAATGAGCGAATACTGTCTGCACAATTAATTTTTGAAATTGAGATGAATTTTTTGATTGTAGGGGATGTTCGGTTGGCTTTTGCTGAAAATTTTGATTTTTCCAATAGATGTTTAATAGTTATTTCACTTAATAATTGCATTGGATTTGTATAGAAATTGTTGACTGTTCAATTAGGACAGACTAATTGACTATGAATGTGAAATTTTGCATCTGAGACCTATACAGAAGACGCGTAGATAGTTCTTAGGATTAAGATTGAAGATTTATTATCTCGCAACTGTGATTCACAGATCATTTACTATAAGTATTATGGTCTTTCTCTTAATATTAATGTTAAGAATGAACTCATTTTCTCTTTTTAATTACCTATGTCTCTACAGTCAATTTCTTTGCTTATGACAATTCTGTCATTTTAATTTAGTATTTTATTTCGCACTCTAGAAGAAAAGCAAAATCTCTTCCTTTTAAATTCATGAATAAATTAATGAAATTGTCATAAAATATCTATTAAGAAGTTACATGTACTCTTGCTTAGATTGATATACTCAGACAAAATTTTCATCCGCTGAAATATATCACTGTGTTAACTAAAGTTAAGATTTTTGCATTATACTTGGGAAGTAATTTGGCACTATTGTCATGTATGGTTACCAGTGTGAATAATATATTTAGAGTATATAGTTTTTAGAGTTCTTTTTAACTTAATGTAAATACGAACCACTTTTACCTTCAGGCCGTCTTATTTGTGGTTCAAACTGTGTACAATTGGAGATGTTTTGCTTCTAGAAGTGTGGTTGAGTAAAAACTCTGACAACATACAGTAAGTTCTTTTATTTTCTACCTTCTGCTCTTTTTTGTCGATTTGATAATGAAATGAGCATCCATCTCCTTTAATATGTTGAATATATATTTTACTAAAACCATGCTTAGTTGGGTTGAATTTCCTAAACAAGAGTAATCTAGTGCACATTGCTCATGTTTGTTCCTTAAATAAATGTCTATGCATTTGAAAACCTCAAGATGAATTGGGAAGTTTGTGTTGTAATTTTAAGCACACTTTATTTCCATGTATGTACTGGAACCTTGACCTAAATAAATAATTAAAATAGAATGTACTAGGTTGCATCAGCAAATATACAGATGCTGCCATGTATAGTTGATCACTTCTTTATTTCAAGCTCAAAGTTATAACTTTTGTCACTACCACTTGAATTCTAATTTTAGTTTGATATTGGATCTCATCCTTTGTTTTCACTCTTTATTTCAATTAAGATGCATTAAACAAGATTGAGTGCAAATTCAGCATATGCTTTGATGAGGAAGTTTCACTTTTCTCATTATTTTAATTGCAATAACTTTCATGCACACTCAACCCTCTTCTCTTCCTACAAATGCCCTATATGAATCACATTCTAAAGTAATTTCCATTATTTCTCTCATAATATTGAACTTATATTCCAAAAACGTGAAAACCAAGTGAACACTGGATTAAGATGAAGAGGACAATATCAAATTTGACCATACAACTTCAGATCCAAGTAACTTTTAATTAAACTTTGTGCATTATAGTTTTTTTTAATTACTGTTACAACATACATTGTTTGCGGATAAGATACATGCTTCTTTTATATGTAAATTTTCTAACAAAATTGTTACTTTATTTTATTGTGTGGTATTTTCTGTGAATAGGTTGGAATTTCAATTGTGACTTATTTCACATAAAGAGATCCCTTAAAGGCTTACCATCACTTCAGATATTGGTAAGTAAATTCAAAATTCATTTTCAAGATTATCGTTTTTCATTATATGATATTTATAATTATGCAGCAAAGTGAATGAACAAAGCGTGTTATAAGAACCACTTTAAAGTAGAAATACACCTGCTGTAACTGTTGAGGTAAGAAAATTACATCAATTTTTTTCAAATAGCAGCTTTAGGTTAACCATTTAACTTATACACATGAATAGCAGCCCATGACATTGATTAATGAAAAATATCAGCTCCCTACACTATTCCCTTGAAGCCTCAATGAAAATTTTGAATAAAATAATGGTTTTTGATTTTATTTTTAGAGAGAGGTAAGCACCTCCTTGGTTCAATGATAAGGAATTCTTAATTACTTAACCTCCACTATGATATTATTTATCAATATTTTTTATCCTTCATAAGTTGTATTTATATATATAGAATTAATCCACTGTTATACACACACAATTGGTATAGATGTCTTACGTAAATGATTGTTTTGCATGTGGATGTTAAGATTTCATAATAAACATTTATATTCTTAATTTTAAGTCTTAATGATGATATATCACATGGATTATGTGTTTCCATTTTATTTGACTGAATTTATTTCAACCTTAATTTCCTCTACTTCTGTAACTGGTTACTTCTTTTGTACTCTTCATTTTGTGAAATGTTTATACTAATTATCCCTAATTGTACTAAATTTTGTAAAATCATAATCTAAAATAATAGTGACATCTTAAAATAATACAACTATGATTATTATGATTTTTAAGTTAAAATGTCATACCCACTGTTAAGAAAATAATTTTTTATGACTATTTCACTGATATAGCTTTTTGCTACTTATGTGCATTGAAGTTCCTTTTTCCTATTATGTATTATGATGTATGATGTATTTATGGCTGCCATTTATCTTTATAACCTCGAAGCATGTTATATTAAACATGAAATAGGAATATAAGAACATCGAGTTGGCAATTTACCCTCTTTCTACTTCTTTTACTCCTTTTTGTGAAAAGGTAAAATTTGTGAAGAAATACTAAATGTTACCATTCTTACCTTTTGTATTATAGTGTCATTTTTGGATTTTATTCATGGTAAATCAATATGTAATATCTTACATACCAGTCTAAGCCTTTTTGCATTTTTAGTGTAGCTTCATCTTTAGGTTGAGGTGAATTCCATCTCTCAAGTTTACAATATAAATTTCCACCTCTAGGTTGCGAAAAAACAGTTTTGTTCTCTTTAGATCGAATGGCTCACATCCTAAAATCTAAAAATGATGGAATTGAATTAAGTGATGTTGATTATGATATGGTTGTTCGTGATCGTATAAGTCATTTGTTTTTAGAGGATGATATGGCCAACTCAAATCTATTTCCTTAAGGCCTAAAGCTAGGATTATGCACCACGGGTTAATGAAAACTGTAACTCCAAGAACCGGAAGTTACGAGCTTGTTTATGAAAACAATTTCAAAGCTTTATATGCCATCTGCGGAAATATCAAAGTTAATTGGTTCCGGTTAATACTTGATGAGTTTTTAAGTTTCAACAATGGTCGCATAAATGTCATATATTACGGTGAGTACATTATATGCTTACTAAAAGAATGTGAGATTCCAGAACCCGACTCACAGTCTCTACCATCGGCTACTTAAACTCCATACTCTAGCATTGATGAAATTAATGGTTGCTCGACATCCTTCCATCATTTCCTTTGAAGAATGGACTCAACAATAAATACCTCAAGATCAACCACCTCAACAACAAGGCGAAGCATCATCTCACCGTCCGACTTGCCAAAGATCAACTATTCGTCAACAAGACGAAATTATGATTCCAAATCCAAGTCTTCCTCCACATGATTCTATGTCCATGATATGCCGTAACCAATAAATTCTTGACACACATATCACTTGGGTTGACAAAAATCTTGATAAAATCAAAGGATTTTTCACAAAGTTATGGCAAGCGATCTCGTGTTCATTAGGCTTTCCAACGTCTACACTGGGTGATCCGGGCAAACAACCCATCTTCACTTAGTCCTCCTCTTCTGATGATCAAGCGAGTAGTAGCAATAATGTGGAAATGGAGGCGATGGTAGCGATATAGGTGGTCAAAGTTCTCATGGGGATAGGGGTAATGGTATAATAGAGTAAGTTGTTGCTTATCTTAGTATTTGCTTTTTATGATCTACAAACATTTACCTTTCATTTCAAAACATTAAAACATGGCTTGTACTAAATAGCCAATTTTTCGTATTATTTGTTTTATATATGTTGTTGTTGCCTTAAAACTCTTGTTTGTGATGTTGCAATGTATGAATGCTTGTTTCTTTTATTTCTATGATTTGAATTCCTATACATGCATCATACGATTATTCATGTTCTTTATTCCTTTTTGTCGATGACAAAGGGAGAGTAAATTATCAATAACATTAAGAATGCAAGATATTTCGCCAAAGATTTAGGAGGAGTAAGTATTCATATTATATTACATACAATCAAAATCTATATCTATTTACAGGTTGTCATCAATCAAAAAGGGGAGAATGTAGAGACTTGTTTTTGATTCATGACACGAAGCTACCACTGCAACATACAAATTCGACGGCTGTTACGACAAAAAGATAATATATACTACAGGGAGACAGGACATCAAAATCGGTGCATCAACTTTTATATTATTTTATTTTGAGTCTTAAGTCAATATTGTTAAGATCTCTCCTCGTTTACGTATATATTAGCTTATATATAATCTTCTTATTTTTAAATGATTTATACATATATAAGCATATTATATATATATATATATTATCAAAGTTTTAAAGTTGGAATCATATAATATATATATATATATATATATATATATATCATATATCATATATCATATATACCTGTGTAAACTGTGCAAATTGCACAAATAATACAAGGTCAGTCGACTGACCTGCTAGTATCTGTGCAACATGCATAGGTGCACAAGTATATATATAATATATAAAAAAATTGTTTGAATATTTTTTCGACTGACGCAGAGGTTCAGTTGATTCAATTTCTATAACTGCTATATTTTCTGAAAAGACACGATCATTCGTGGAGAGTTACGAATCTCTACGAAGAGATTTGGACGCGACGCTTCAACCGGAACTCTTCGCTAATGGTCGCTGCTATTTAACAACTATAAATACATATCCTAATTTCATTCTACATTACTTAATATGTTTATCTCTCTTATCTAACTCTCTTGAATATTCTTGCGAATATACTCTCAAATATTCAGCATTCTTAACATACTTATTGCTTGAATTAGATTTATATATCATATTCTAAGAAATATTTTTCCTTTCTAATCTTCATAAACATCAAATATACATATTTATAATCGAGGACAAGATCATACAAAGAGTGCACTATAAATAAACTTATCCATGTTATCAGAACACAAAAAGTAAAACAATCTTTTGCATTTGTTGAAGTCATGTTCTGCTGCTCAGGCGTGTGAAGTCCTCTTCGGCTACTTAGGCATAATCCTGTTCCGCTGCTTAGGTCCCTGTTCGACTGCTCAGGGATTTTATAAATCTGTTCCGCCAGGCTATGTGAGGGTTATTGTTTTAGTGAAATTCCAGAAGGAGTCTGGGACTGGGCGTTGGACGGAGCTCCGAACCATTATAAAAATCTCAGGTGTTATTTTTATTATACTGCTTTTATATTCCTGTCTATTTACTATATAGCTTTCATCACTATACTCTGTATTATCATATATCCATATTACATGATCCATAGCACACTTTCACGCCACGTACGTGTATGGTTGGGTTGTTCAAAGGAATGAAATGAAGGAGGAATAAGAACAGAGGAAGGAAAAGGGGGAGGGCCAGGAAGGAAAACGGGCCAGAGAGAAAGGAAGGAATAGAAGAAAGATAAGGGAAAGAAGAAAAGGAAAAAAAGAGAAAAGAGAAGAAAGGGAAATAAAAAAAAGAGGGGGAAGAAATGGAAATTTTGTTTTCTTCACATAATAAATTAAGTTACTGAAAGCTCCAATTCAATTTTTATCTCCAAATCAACATGAATCTTTTTGTATCTTAATACCATTACAGGTATTTTAAATTAGAAATGTGGATTTTTTTTCAAAAATTTAGAGTTCAATAATATTTATAATTAAAATGGTAATTAACTAGTTATATTATTATTTTACTTGAACTTGTGTAAATTGACAAATTAGATGTTAAATAAAGTGTAAAATTTTGATCAGCGAAAAATAATTTTGTCTTATAATTTCTTAAATTTTAATTATTTTGGATAAAATATAAATGTGATTGGTTAATTATATTAATAAAACCTTGATTTCAAATTTGTTAAATTTTGATTATTAATCGCTAATTTAGTTGACGATCTATATCTTAGTTCAACTCTGTTGAATATTTATTTCAATTTTGTGTCTCTGTGCCATTAAGTGGTCAGATGAGTGTAAATAGTTGATTAAAACAATGATACGTTTCATTTGATATAAAAATCTGTAATAAATTACCGTACGTGAATATTTACACCCTAAATATAAATTGTTTATTTTAAACAATTTACCCTTTTAGATTTATTACTTGTATTCGAGGAGGCCGGGTTCAGATGTCAGTGTTATCCGGAACCTCTTCAATTTAATAATCTCTACGAACCTTTATCGGGCTGATTATAGAGTAGTAGGCTGGAATTGGGTTAATTTCATAAATGTAACTATTTTAAATAAGTAACTATACTTAAACATTATTATAATATCGATGGATTTCTGAAAAGATGTTTTGGTTATAATCAGATAAAACTCATCGTATTGTATGAGTTACCCTTGGTTTTTCAAAGGATTATCCATAACTTAAGCATTTAAAATTAAGTGTGTTTACTCACGCTGCTTTCCAGCTTGACCGAGGTGTACTTTATTGTAATGCTCGGGTCAGACCGAGTATTATAGATTTCAGGTTGGACGTTCGGGAGCTTAGGAGACGAGCTGATGGCGGAGACATATTGCATGTATTTGACTACATTCCGCTGTGTATTATAGGCTGTATTTTCAGCTTTTAGAGCCAAGTTATTATAATTATCCAGACTTATTTTGTTGATAATTGCACTATGATAAATTGTATATATATTAACAGTTCCAGCTTTTAAAATGCTGTTATTGTGTACTATAATTTGTTCTGCTGTGCTTGTGAGATTTTGTGCTCTTGTTTCTAATTCTCATTCTATCTCTTTTTCTTCAAATCCTAACATCTTAGTATTTTCGGCGCTCGATTGCTCAGCACTCTATACAGTGGATGTATTAATGTCGATTTTCGGAGATCAAAAATCGTCGGGTTGTTACATGTGGTATCAGAGCTGAAGGTTAAGCGAGAACCTTAGCTTTGGTGGAAATTACTCATTAGAGATAGAATCAGTAGTTTCCCAGAATGAGTTGAGTGTATTATATTTGAGGACGTACTTATTATTTTCTTATACAATGATTTTAAAACGATTTTAAAAAATAATTTTTATAAAGTTATATTTTGATCTATAAAGAAATAATTTTTCTAAGTTATTATAATATATTAAGTAGATTAAATGCTGTTATTATCAAATAAGGTTATGAAATTTGAGTGGTAATATATAAAACCAAATAGAAATTTGGGTAAGAATGAACTATGCAAATAAGTTAAGCTAAAGGTAGACTCAAAACGGAATTTTAGAGCCCGGAGGTTTCGGGAATGTTTTCCAAAAAGTGTTTTGAAATGAAACAAATTTACTCTGATTATATTTTATACATAGGAATAATCTCTCAGAAAATTATTATGAAAAATATGGTGTGTGTAACGACCCGTATTTTTACGGATCGAAGGATCGTAGAATTGTTGTTCGTAAGTCTTAAGTCGTAAGTCGTAAGTCGTAAGTCTTAAGTCGAAAGTCTTAAGTCGTAAGTCTTAAGTCGTAAGGCTTAAGTCGTAAGGCTTAAGTCGTAAGGCTTAAGTCGTAAGGCTTAAGTCGTAAGGCTTAAGTCGTAAGCCTTAAGTCGAAAGCCTTAAGTCGTAAGCCTTAAGTCGTAAATCGTAAGCCTTAAGTCGTAAGCCTTAAGTCGTAAGCCTTAAGTCGTAAGCCTTAGGTCGTAAGCCATAGGTCGTAAGCCTTAGGTCGTAAGCCTTAGGTCGAAAGCCTTAGGTCGTAAGCCTTAGGTCGTAAGTCTTAGGTCGTAAGTCTTAGGTCGAAAGTCTTAGGTCGAAAATCTTAGGTCGTAAGCCTTGAGTCGTAAGCCTTGAGTCGTAAGGCTTAAGTCGTAAGTCTTAAGTCGTAAGTCTTAAGTCTTAAGTCGTAAGTCTTAAGTCGTAAGTCTTAAGTCGTAAGTCTAAAGTCGTAAGTCGTGGGTCTTGATGAGTCGTGACCGACTTAAGGGGGCATACAAGTTAAGGATTTCAGCCTATAAATAGGAGTGCCTATGTTCATTTTTGGAATCCGGATTTTGAAGCGACGAAGTGCTGCCATTTTGAGAGCTCGACTACAACACTTCTTCACTTCTTTTCTCAACTTTAATCTTGTGCTTCCATTCATCTAGATTGAAGATCAAATCGAAGATCCAAGAGTCAAAGTTGAAGGTCTACATCCATCGAAGAGAGATTTCATGGTTTGAAGGGAAATCTTGTCGGATCAAGCTAGATCCTTTGCTGTCCAGATCTGAAGTTGTTATCTTTTGAGGTGTTTAGGTGATTCGGTGAGTGGTAGTTATCTCTCACACGGACCCAAAGGAGTATATTGGATCGGTGGCTTGTTTATGTGTTAAAGATAGAGATTTCTTGCATTTTCCTTAAGTCTGCATGTAGATCCATTGTCTATGAAGTTTTGGATACCCATTTTGCTACATGTTAACTTATATAAGTTTATTCATCAAGTTTTTGAGATATTTGCTTATAATTCATACTTGTTAGATATGGACATTTTAATTACGAAATTGCCATTCTTGTATAATTGCTTATTAGATCTTGTTTGAATGTTTGACTGCTTGGATTAATGATTGATTTGATTGATAGATTGTTGCAAATTAGCTAATAGTTGATTTGGACAAGTTGGTCGAAGATGATTCAAAAGCTAAGTGGAGAGGCTCTTGAGTGGTGAAAGTAGCTTGTTGCATATGAAGAGGATGTTAAAGTTCATATGGATAGATTCGATGATGATGGACTTTGCTATGATGCGATGAAGCAAAGCATGATGTGAGATAGCCTTGATTTAATCCAAACGGGATCATCCCAAGCATGTTGATAACTCGATGGTGCGGTTCGAGTTGGTTGATAATGGTGGGCTCGAGAGGCGCTTGGGCTAGTACGAGAATAGTCGTTGAGAAGGATAACTAGGAGGCTGAGATTTCATCGTTGTTGAAGGTTCTAGCATGCTCAAAGCAAGAGTACATTGGGCAGATTCGATAGTCCCAAACACGGGCTGCGACGACGTGCTAGTACTCTGGGTAGTTGCGAAAATTCCTAGGCAGGGGCTGCGATGACGTGCGGAGTTGTGTCTAGAACCGGGGTTGCCATTAGCCCTTGACTGACGGCTGAAAGAATGTGCCGGTCATTCAATTAACGATGGTATCAAGGCAATGATAACAATGATAGCTAGGGTCATGGATGTTTGGTTGTATTGTCACTCGGTCTCAAGAGCGATGTTTTGTGGGTGCTTATCTGATCTTGGTTTAGGCCTTGGTGGTTTGTACTTGGAAAACATCGACCTTGACTCGAGTGATAATTGATTTACTTTAATTGTCTGCTTTGCTATGTTTGTTCTGCTTAGTGTGTTTGGGGGCTATCACTGTAGAAAGAGGTGGAGTTGGATGGTTGGGTTCCTATTCCTTTGTACCCTTTATACTCTTTTGGTATGTTTGATAGTTGATTTACTGCTCACTAAGACTTTTGTCTGACTCAAGGTTTTATGTTTAACTCTTATTACCTTGGGCTGTTCATCCATGTTGGGATGGGCAGACTAGGTAGCAGGTGACAGGTGCTGTTCTTAGTGACTAACGTTGTTGATGACGAAGACGAGCAGGAGGCTTTTGTATATTGTTTTCTTACTATATGTACTGGGTATTCCGCTGTTTGTATGATTCTCTGAGTGTTATGTAGTGAGGCTTGATGTATTGGCTATTCAAATGTTTGTATCAAATTGTTATGAGCTTATATGATGAGACTTCTGTTAGAGCTTCACTATGTATGCTTTCTATTGTATTTTACCCATGCGCTATGAGTCATACGATAGACTATTCTGTGTTTACCTTATCCTAACGATCATCCGTGGCTGCCTGGCACACTTTACAGCGCACTATTTCCTTGTATGGTGCGGGAGTCATGGGTGGTCGTCACATTTGGTATCAGAGCTTTGGTTAATCGATTTTAGCCAACGCTCGCTGACGTAACTACATATGAGAGACGTAATTGTAATTTTGATGGATGATTACTATATATATAATATAGTAGCTTAGAAGGATTTGAACTTCTTATGCAGTTGTTTCTCAGGGTATATTAATCATTTCTTTTCGATATTAGGAATGAGTCGAAGAGGGAGACCAGCTGCTAGGGGAGGCCATGCTGTTGAGGGGGCTGATGATTATGCTTCTATGTTCGAGGCTATGATGACTTCGATCATGAGAAGGATGCCAGCTCCGGGGCCATCGGTAGATGTTGGAGTTCAGGTTCAAACCCCAAGACCAGTGGATTTTTCTAAGCTTTGTAAGGACTATACTGCTCTTGGAGGGAAGGTTTTCTTGGGAACAGAATCAACCATAGAAGTCCAGAGATGGATAGATGCTTGTAGAAGGATCTTTGGTGACTTGGGAATTGAGGATGTGACTAAGAGGAAGCTTGCATCAAGACAGCTTCAGGGAAGAGCTTCTGATTAGTGGAACTCTATCACCATTGATACTCCAGAGGAAGAGATCACTTGGGAGCAATTCCAAGTCAGATTTGAAGCTAAGTTCATTTCTACAGCTCAGAAATCTGTTTTGTTTAAGAAGTTTGTGGAGCTCAAGCAAGGTGGAAGACCAGTTCTTGAGTATGTTTCTGAGTTTGAAGCTTTGTCCAAGTATGCTCGTCATATATTGAATCCCCTTATCAGAAGAATGAGAAGTTTGTGACAGGCCTGGACAGTTATCTTGGGAGGAAGTTGGTGGATCATTTGGACGATCCGTTTGAGAAGCTTGTGGAGAAGGCTCTCAGGCATGAGAATCTGTTTCCTAAGGAAGGATCTGTTGTTGTTGTGACCAAGGAGCAAGGTGGAAACAAGAAGACGAAGCAGCAGCAGCAGAAGGGTAAGAATGGTCAAAAGAAGCCGAAGGGTGAAGTGACCTGCTACAATTGCCAGCAGAAGGGCCATCTCTCCAGGGATTGTAAGAATCAGAAGGCGCCGGCGAAGTGCCACAACTGTGATAAGCCGTGGCATTTCAGGAAGAATTGTCCGGAACCGAGGAAGGACAAGCAGATTGTGCAAGATTATGCTTTGGGGGCTATTCCATCATCTTCAAAAGCTCCTACTGCAGAAGAGAAGGGGAAGAGTGTGGTGGTTCAAGGTACTCTTTCCATTTGTGGTGTTCCAGTTAGAGTGTTGTTTGATACTGGGGCGTCGCATTCCTTTGTTTGTAGTGAACTTGTAGGCCGGTTGGGTTTGGAACCAGATATTGTTGATAGACCATTGGTTGTGACTAATCCAGTTGGGGGTTCGTCATGTTTGTGTATGATATGTCGTGGTCTAGTTGTATCGAGTCATGATTGCTCTTTTGTTTGTGATTGTTTTGATCTGAACTTTGCGGGGTTCGGAGTTATTTTGGGTATGGACTGGCTTTGGAAGTATGCGGCAAGGGTTGATTGCAAGAGGCTGGAGGTGACAGTCGAGAATGTGGAGGGTCGAAAGGTTGTGATACGATGTAAGCATGAAGAAGGCGTCTTCATGAGCTTCATGTATTCGCTGGTTGTTCCACGGGATGGACTGTCATCGGTGCCTATCGTGAATGGATTTGAGGATGTCTTTGACGAGGTCAAAGGGTTACCGCCGCATAGAGAGATCGAGTTTCGCATCAATCTAGTTGAAGGAGCCAGACCTGTTGTGATGCCGCTTAGGCGAATGGCACCTAGGGAACAGCAAGAGTTGAAGGTGCAAGTTGATGACCTTTTACAGAAAGGATTCATTCAGCGTAGTGTGTCCGAATGGGGTGCACCAGTTGTGTTCGCAACCAAAGCGGATGGATCGTTGAGGTTGTGTGTGGAGTATCGTGAGCTGAATAAAGTGACTAAGAAGAACAAGTATCCATTGCCGAGAATAGATGACTTGTTTGATCAGCTTCACGGAGCTAAGGTGTTTTCTCAGATGGATTTGGCAACGGGATTTCACCAGTTGAGAGTGACAAAGGATAGTGTGTCGAAGACTGCTTTTAGGACACCATCCGGTTTCTATGAGTGGCTGGTAATGCCGTTTGGATTGACCAATGCACCATCATATTTTGTGGATCTTATGAATAGAGTGTTCAGGGATCAGTTGAACAAGTTTGTACTTGTGTTTGTGGATGATATTTTGATTTATTCCAAGACTGAAGAAGAGCACAAGACGCATTTGCGTATTGTTTTGGAAATCTTGCGAAAACACCAGCTGAGGGCTAAGTTTTCGAAGTGTCACTTCTGGAAGAGTGAAGTGAGGTTCTTAGGCCATGTTATTTCTGGAAATGGAATAGCGGTTGATCCCGCTAAGGTGGCAGCAATGCAGGATTGGGTTAGACCTAAGAATGTATCTGATGTGAGAAGTTTTCTTGGATTAGCAGGATATTATCGTCGGTTTATCAAAGACTTTTCCAAGATAGCTGCACCATTAACAGGGTTGACGAAAAAGAACCAAGTGTTCAGATGGGATGCTAAGTGTGAGCAAGCTTTCGGAATCCTGAAAGAGCGATTGACAAGTGCTCCTGTTTTGGCTATTCCAAGTGGAAATGATGAGATGGTGGTTTACACCGATGCATGTGGTATTGGACTTGGAGCAGTGCTAATGCAGAAGGATAAAGTTGTTGCATATGCAAGTCGACAACTGAAGCCGCATGAAAGGAATTATCCGACTCATGATTTGGAGTTAGCGGCGATTGTATTTGCTTTGAAGATGTGGAGACATTACCTATTGGGAGTTCGATTTGAGTTGTTTACAGATCATAAGTCATTGAAGTATCTTTTCTCCCAAAAGGATTTGAATCTTCGACAGCAACGATGGTTAGAGTTTTTAGCATCATATGATTTTGGTGTAGCCTATACTCCGGGAAAAGGTAACGCAGTGGCAGATGCGTTAAGTCGAAGACATGCAGGTTTGGGAGCCATGTTTTCGGAATGGAAGAGTCTTGAGTATTTGGCTGGATTTGACTTCAGGCCTAGATGTGAATTGGAACCTGAGATGTTGACAAACTTATCGATAAGACCTACTCTAGTGGAAAGAATTGGCGAGAGCCAAAAGCGAGACGATAAGCTTGTCAAGATTATCCGTGATTTGGAATCTGGATTGGACCCAGAGAAGGATAAAGGATTCGAGGTCGATCAAGAGGGTTGGCTTCGGAAACAAGGACGACTGGTTGTTCCCGATGTAGATGAATTGAGAAATGAAGTTTTGAAGGAAAGTCATCAGTCGAAGTTGACAATTCATCCAGGTGGAAATAAGATGTATCGGGATATGAAGAGAACCTATTACTGGGAAGGTATGAAGAAGGATGTTGGAAATTTTATTTCCAAGTGTATGAACTGCCAGTTGGTAAAAGCCGGACAGAAGAAGCCAAGTGGATTGCTTCAGCCATTAGAAGTTCCTACATGGAAGTGGGAGCAAATATCGATGGATTTTATCGATGGACTACCTAGAACCAGAGCAGGAAATGAAGGGATTTGGGTCATCGTAGATCGTTTGACTAAGAGTGCAAGATTTATTCCTGTTCGATCAACTAGGACTGCATCGAAATTGGCTGAGTTGTATGTTAAGTGGATAGTTCGATTCCATGGTATTCCAAAGAGTATAGTGAGCGATCGAGACCCATTGTTCACTAGTAGATTCTGGAAGAGCTTCCAGGAAGTTTTGGGAACTGAATTGTGTTTGAGTACAGCTTATCACCCCCAAACAGATGGTCAGACTGAGAGAGTCAACCGAGTTTTGGAAGATCTTCTCCGAGCATGTGTTTTGGACTTCGGAGGATCATGGGAAGATCATCTTCATTTGGTGGAATTTTCATATAATAACAGTTAGCAGTCAAGTATTGGTATGGCACCATATGAGGCATTGTACGGAAGACCGTGTAACTCTTCGACATGTTGGTTGGAAACTGGAGAAAAGCTGATACTTGGGCCTGAAATGATTCGACAGACTTCAGATTGTATAGAGACCATTCAGCGACGAATGAAAGCAGCCCAAGATCGTCAGAAAAGTTATGCCGATAAGCGTCGAAAAGATTTGGAATTCGACATAGGAGATATGGTTTTTGTGAAGATTTCTCCACTAAAGAATGTTATTCGATTCGGGAAGAAAGGAAAATTGACTCCGAGATTTGTTGGACCATTCCCGATCGTCGAGCGAATTGGAAAGCTCGCTTATAAGTTGGAGTTACCAGAAAAGATGTCGGGTGTGCACAATGTTTTTCACGTGTCGTATCTACGGAAGTATGTGCACGACCCAAATACAGTGGTTGCTGCTGATAGCTGTGAAGATTTGGAAGTTGATCCAGTTATTAGAAGACCTCGTAAGCCGCTTCGTGTTGTGGAAACTGACACGAAACAGCTTAGGAGGAAGGTAGTCAAGTTGCTCAAGGTACAATGGAGTGATGATGTTAACGACTGTACATGGGCGGAGGAAGAGAGGATGAAGGCAGCTCATCCTGAACTCTTCGAGGTATGCCCTAAGGTGTCGTGACATCTAATGAATTTGTAACTTGTTCTAGTCTTAGAATTCTGCATGCTAGGCTAGTAATTGGATGCATGGTTTGTTGATTGCTATGGATGGTAGGCATGCAGAATAGTTTTGATTGCTCTTGTTTGTTTGGAATTTCGGGGGCGAAATTCCTAAGGGGGTGAGAATGTAACGACCCGTATTTTTACGGATCGAAGGATTGTAGAATTTTTGTTCGTAAGTCTTAAGTCGTAAGTCTTAAGTCGAAAGTCTTAAGTCGTAAGTCTTAAGTCGTAAATCTTAAGTCGTAAGCCTAAAGTCGTAAGTCTTAAGTCGAAAGTCTTAAGTCGTAAGCCTTAAGTCGTAAGCCTTAAGTCGTAAGTCTTAAGTCGAAAGTCGAAAGTCTTAAGTCGTAAGTCTTAAGTCGTAAGCCTTAAGTCGTAAGCCTTAAGTCGTAAGCCTTAAGTCGAAAGCCTTAAGTCGTAAGCCTTAAGTCGAAAGAAGTCTTAAGTCGAAAGTCTCAAGTCGTAAGTCTTAAGTCGAAAGTCTTAAGTCGAAAGTCTTCAGTCGTAAGCCTTGAGTCGTAAGCCTTGAGTCGTAAGCCTTAAGTCGTAAGTCTTAAGTCGTAAGTCTTAAGTCGTAAGTCTTAAGTCTTAAGTCGAAAGTCTTAAGTCGTAAGTCTTAAGTATTAAGTCTTAAGTCGTAAGTCTTAAGTCGTAAGTCTTAAGTCGTAAGTCGTGGGTCTTGATGAGTCGTGACCGACTTAAGGGGGCAAACAAGTTAAGGATTTCAGCCTATAAATAGGAGTGCCTATGTTCATTTTTGGAACCCGGATTTTGAAGCGACGAAGTGCTGCCATTTTGAGAGCTCGACTACAACACTTCTTCACTTCTTTTCTCCACTTTAATCTTGTGCTTCCATTCATCTAGATTGAAGATCAAATCGAAGATCCAAGAGTCAAAGTTGAAGGTCTACATCCATCGAAGAGAGATTTCATGGTTTGAAGGGAAATCTTGTCGGATCAAGCTAGATCCTTTGCTGTCCAGATCTGAAGTTGTTATCTTTTGAGGTGTTTAGGTGATTCGGTGAGTGGTAGTTATCTCTCACACGGACCCAAAGGAGTATATTGGATCGGTGGCTTGTTTATGTGTTAAAGATAGAGATTTCTTGCATTTTCCTTAAGTCTGCATGTAGATCCATTGTCTATGAAGTTTTGGATACCCATTTTGCTACATGTTAACTTATATAAGTTTATTCATCAAGTTTTTGAGATATTTGCTTATAATTCATACTTGTTAGATATGGACATTTTAATTACGAAATTTCCATTCTTGTATAATTGCTTATTAGATCTTGTTTGAATGTTTGACTGCTTGGATTAATGATTGATTTGATTGATAGATTGTTGCAAATTAGCCAATAGTTGATTTGGACAAGTTGGTCGAAGATGATTCAAAAGCTAAGTGGAGAGGCTCTTGAGTGGTGAAAGTAGCTTGTTGCATATGAAGAGGATGTTAAAGTTCATATGGATAGATTCGATGATGATGGACTTTGCTATGATGCGATGAAGCAAAGCATGATGTGAGATAGCCTTGATTTAATCCAGACGGGATCATCCCAAGCATGTTGATAACTCGATGGTGCGGTTCGAGTTGGTTGATAATGGTGGGCTCGAGAGGCGCTTGGGCTAGTACGAGAATAGTCGTTGAGAAGGATAACTAGGAGGCTGAGATTTCATCGTTGTTGAAGGTTCTAGCATGCTCAAAGCAAGAGTACATTGGACAGATTCGATAGTCCCAAACACGGGCTGCGACGACGTGCTAGTACTCTGGGTAGTTGCGAAAATTCCTAGGCACGGGCTGCGATGACGTGCGGAGTTGTGTCTAGAACCGGGGTTGCCATTAGCCCTTGACTGACGGCTGAAAGAATGTGCCGGTCATTCAATTAACGATGGTATCAAGGCGATGATAACAATGATGCTAGGGTCATGGATGTTTGGTTGTATTGTCACTCGGTCTCAAGAGCGATGTTTTGTGGGTGCTTATCTGATCTTGGTTTAGGCCTTGGTGGTTTGTACTTGGAAAACATCGACCTTGACTCGAGTGATAATTGATTTACTTTAATTGTCTGCTTTGCTATGTTTGTTCTGCTTAGTGTGTTTGGGGGCTATCACTGTAGAAAGAGGTGGAGTGGGATGGTTGGGTTCCTATTCCTTTGTACCCTTTATACTCTTTTGGTATGTTTGATAGTTGATTTACTGCTCACTAAGACTTTTGTCTGACTCAAGGTTTTATGTTTAACTCTTATTACCTTGGGCTGTTCATCCATGTTGGGATGGGCAGACTAGGTAGCAGGTGACAGGTGCTGTTCTTAGTGACTAACGCTGTTGATGACGAAGACGAGCAGGAGGCTTTTGTATATTGTTTTCTTTCTATATGTTCTGGGTATTCCGCTGTTTGTATGATTCTCTGAGTGTTATGTAGTGAGGCTTGATGTATTGGATGTTCAGATGTTTGTATCAAATTGTTATGAGCTTATATGATGAGACTTCTGTTAGAGCTTCACTATGTATACTTTCTATTGTATTTTACCCATGCGCTATGAGTCATACGATAGACTATTCTGTGTTTACCTTATCCTAACGATCATCCGTGGCTGCCTGGCATACTTTACAGCGCACTATTTCCTTGTATGGTGCGGGAGTCATGGGTGGTCGTCACATTTGGTATCAGAGCTTTGGTTAATCGATTTTAGCCAACGCTCGCTGACGTAACTACGTATGAGAGACGTAATTGTAATTTTGATGGATGATTACTATATATATAATATAGTAGCTTAGAAGGATTTGAACTTCTTATGCAGTTGTTTCTCAGGGTATATTAATCATTTCTTTTCGATATTAGAAATGAGTCGAAGAGGGAGACCAGCTGCCAGGGGAGGCCATGCTGTTGAGGGGGCTGCTGATTATGCTTCTATGTTCGAGGCTATGATGACTTCGATCATGAGAAGGATGCCAGCTCCGGGGCCATCGGTAGATGTTGGAGTTCAGGTTCAAGCCCCAAGAACAGTGGATTTTGCTAAGCTTTGTAAGGACTATACTGCTCTTGGAGGGAAGGTTTTCTTGGGAACAGAATCAACCATAGAAGTCCAGAGATGGATAGATGCTTGTAGAAGGATATTTGGTGACTTGGGAATTGAGGATGTGACTAAGAGGAAGCTTGCATCAAGACAGCTTCAGGGAAGAGCTTCTGATTGGTGGAACTCTATCACCATTGATACTCCAGAGGAAGAGATCACTTGGGAGCAATTCCAAGTCAGATTTGAAGCTAAGTTCATTTCTACAGCTCAGAAATCTGTTTTGTTTAAGAAGTTTGTGGAGCTCAAGCAAGGTGGAAGACCAGTTCTTGAGTATGTTTCTGAGTTTGAAGCTTTGTCCAAGTATGCTCGGTCATATATTGAATCCCCTTATCAGAAGAATGAGAAGTTTGTGACTGGCCTGGACAGTTATCTTGGGAGGAAGTTGGTGGATCATTTGGACGATCCGTTTGAGAAGCTTGTGGAGAAGGCTCTCAGGCATGAGAATCTGTTTCCTAAGGAAGGATCTGTTGTTATTGTGACCAAGGAGCAAGGTGGAAACAAGAAGAGGAAGCAGCAGCAGCAGAAGGGTAAGAATGGTCAAAAGAAGTCGAAGGGTGAAGTGACCTGCTACAATTGCCAGCAGAAGGGCCATCTCTCCAGGGATTGTAAGAATCAGAAGGCGCCGGCGAAGTGCCACAACTGTGATAAGCCGGGGCATTTCAGGAAGAATTGTCCGGAACCGAGGAAGGACAAGCAGATTGTGCAAGCTTATGCTTTGGGGGCTATTCCATCATCTTCGAAAGCTCCTACTGCAGAAGAGAAGGGGAAGAGTGTGGTGGTTCAAGGTATTCTTTCCATTTGTGGTGTTCCAGTTAGAGTGTTGTTTGATACTGGGGCGTCGCATTCCTTTGTTTGTAGTGAACTTGTAGGCCGGTTGGGTTTGGAACCAGATATTGTTGATAGACCATTGGTTGTGACTAATCCAGTTGGGGGTTCGTCATGTTTGTGTATGATATGCCGTGGTCTAGTTGTATCGAGTCATGATTGCTCTTTTGTTTGTGATTGTTTTGTTCTGAACTTTGCGGGGTTCAGAATTATTTTGGGTATGGACTGGCTTAGGAAGTATGCGGCAAGGGTTGATTACAAGAGGCTGGAGGTGACAGTCGAGAATGTGGAGGGTCGAAAGGTTGTGATACGATGTAAGCATGAAGAAGGCGTCTTCATGAGCTTTATGTATTCGCTGGTTGTTCCACGGGATGGACTGTCATCGGTGTCTATCGTGAATGGATTTGAGGATGTCTTTGACGAGGTCAAAGGGTTACCGCCGCATAGAGAGATCGAGTTTCACATCGATCTAGTTGAAGGAGCCAGACCTGTTGTGATGCCGCTTAGGCAAATGGCGCCTAGGGAACAGCCAGAGTTGAAGGTGAAAGTTGATGACCTTTTACAGAAAGGATTCATTCAGCGTAGTGTGTCCGAATGGGGTGCACCAGTTGTGTTCGCAACCAAAGCGGATGGATCGTTGAGGTTGTGTGTGGACTATCGTGAGCTGAATAAAGTGACTAAGAAGAACAAGTATCCATTGCCGAGAATAGATGACTTGTTTGATCAGCTTCACGGAGCTAAGGTGTTTTCTCAGATGGATTTGGCAACGGGATTTCACCAGTTGAGAGTGGCAAAGGATAGTGTGTCGAAGACTGCTTTTAGGACACCATCCGGTTTCTATGAGTGGCTGGTAATGCCGTTTGGATTGACCAATGCACCAGCATATTTTGTGGATCCTATGAATAGAGTGTTCAGGGATCAGTTGAACAAGTTTGTACTTGTGTTTGTGGATGATATTTTGATTTATTCCAAGACTGAAGAAGAGCACAAGACGCATTTGCATATTGTTTTGGAAATCTTGCGAAAACATCAGCTGAGGGCTAAGTTTTCGAAGTGTCACTTCTGGAAGAGTGAAGTGAGGTTCTTAGGCCATGTTATCTCTGGAAATGGAATAGCGGTTGATCCCGCTAAGGTGGCAGCAATGCAGGATTGGGTTAGACCTAAGAATGTATCTGATGTGAGAAGTTCTTAGATTAGCAGGAAATTATCGTCGGTTTATCAAAGACTTTTCCAAGATAGCTGCACCATTAACAGGGTTGACGAAAAAGAACCAAGTGTTCAGATGGGATGCTAAGTGTGAGAAAGCTTTCGGAATCCTGAAAGAGCGATTGACAAGTGCTCCTGTTTTGGCTATTCCAAGTGGAAATGATGAGATGGTGGTTTACACCGATGCATGTGGTACTGGACTTGGAGCAGTGCTAATGCAGAAGGATAAAGTTGTTGCATATGCAAGTCGACAACTGAAGCCGCGTGAAAGGAATTATCCGACTCATGATTTGGAGTTAGCGGCGATTGTATTTGCTTTGAAGATGTGGAGACATTACCTATTGGGAGTTCGATTTGAGTTGTTTACAGATCATAAGTCATTGAAGTATCTTTTCTCCCAAAAGGATTTGAATCTTCGACAGCAACGATGGTTAGAGTTTTTAGCATCATATGATTTTGGTGTAGCCTATAATCCGGGAAAAGGTAACGCAGTGGCAGATGCATTAAGTCGAAGACATGCAGGTTTAGGAGCCATGTTTTCGGAATGGAAGAGTCTTGAGTATTTGGCTGGATTTGACTTCAGGCCTAGATGTGAATTGGAACCTGAGATGTTGACAAACTTATCGATAAGACCTACTCTAGTGGAAAGAATTGGCGAGAGCCAAAAGCGAGACGATAAGCTTGTCAAGATTATCCGTGATTTGGAATCTGGATTGGACCCAGAGAAGGATAAAGGATTCGAGGTCGATCAAGAGGGTTGGCTTCGGAAACAAGGACGGCTGGTTGTTCCTGATATAGATGAATTGAGAAATGAAGTTTTGAAGGAAAGTCATCACTCGAAGTTGACGATTCATCCAGGTGGAAATAAGATGTATCGGGATATGAAGAGAACCTATTACTGGGAAGGTATGAAGAAGGATGTTGGAAATTTTATTTCCAAGTGTATGAACTGCCAGTTGGTAAAAGCCGGACAGAAGAAGCCAAGTGGATTGCTTCAGCCATTAGAAGTTCCTACATGGAAGTGGGAGCAAATATCGATGGATTTTATCGATGGACTACCTAGAACCAGAGCAGGAAATGAAGGGATTTGGGTCATCGTAGATCGTTTGACTAAGAGTGCAAGATTTATTCCTGTTCGATCAACTAGGACTGCATCGAAATTGGCTGAGTTGTATGTTAAGTGGATAGTTCGATTCCATGGTATTCCAAAGAGTATAGTGAGCGATCGAGACCCATTGTTCACTAGTAGATTCTGGAAGAGCTTCCAGGAAGTTTTGGGAACTGAATTGTGTTTGAGTACAGCTTATCACCCCCAAACAGATGGTCAGACTGAGAGAGTCAACCGAGTTTTGGAAGATCTTCTCCGAGCATGTGTTTTGGACTTCGGAGGGTCATGGGAAGATCATCTTCATTTGGTGGAATTTTCATATAATAACAGTTAGCAGTCAAGTATTGGTATTGTTTGCGCCAAAATTGGTCACAAACCCCGATGAATGTGAAAGCACCAGTGTTCGAATATAAATCAACGATATCAAAACACAAATCACAGATCTAAACAGCAAAGTGGTAAATGTAAACAAGAACACGCGATTTTATAGTGGTTCGGCTATCTCCGGCCTACGTCCACTTCAAAGGTTTTTCCTTTTATTGATGTTCTTCGCTGATTACAATCGATTACAGCGGATTACAATGAATTGTAGTTCGGAAATTCAGGTACAACGGTGGTTCTGATAGTTAAACTTGAATCCGGCAGAGTCTTGGCGTTTAATGGCGGAAAGATCCCTTTTCTGAATGACCTGGAGGTCTATTTATAGGCGTAGGCTGCTGCTATCTCGCTGAAAACTTGGGAGACCTCTTCTGGCACGTGAGGGGGCCCACACGTACGGTCTCGGAAAGTTTGGGCCCACTCTGGCATCGGTTCGAACTCCATTCGAACCGATCAAGAATTCATCCAATCGAGGTGAAATTTGGCGTGGACATTCTTCATCATGTATGCAAGCATCTGTGAAAATTTCATGGCATTTGGATCAGTAGGTTAGGAGATATGTTGGGTTCGAAATTGACTTCATAGCCAGGCTGTTAATTTCGAACCCCTGTTACTCGAAACGATGGTTTCGAAACCAGTGTGGCACGCGACTTCGTGGTGACGTGGAGCACAAGCTTCGAATCGATCCGGACTTCTCTCCGTGTTGACCGCTTCGACTCCATATATCTCGGCGCATTCGAACCGATGGAAGACACGTCATCGTGATTGGTTGACTCAGTCGGTTCGAATGAAGCTACTCAGGATGGGTTCGAAGTATGGCCTCGTGATGGGTTCGAAGTGTGGCTCTGTGATGGGTTCGAAGCTAGGTTTTGTGATGGGTTCGAAGTGGAGTCAAGGCTAACTAGATGGACTCGAACCCGATGGGTTCGAGATTGGTATGGCAGTATAACCGGTTCGAACGCAGGTGGGTTCGAAATAGATGGTTTCGAACCGATGGCTACGAACTCCATCGATTCGAACTGGGGCAAATGCTTATGGATTCGAGGCGCAGACTTATTTCGTGGGTTCGAACCAGATGGGTTCGAACATAAGTAGGGTGATGGTTTCGAATATGATGGGTTCGAACACTATGGGTTCGAACCGAGCAATGTCAATTCCTCTTATCTTGATTCCATCATAACTTGAGCATACGACCTCGGATTGTCTTGAAATTTGGAATGCAGATTCCTATGATCTTTCTTGTCGTGTCCTATCAACTGTGGCCCGTTCTGGACTCGGACAAAATTCATCGATATCCATGGTTATCCTATAATGCATGGTTGATATTCATGAATAGTAATCATTGATTTCTAGTAAATTATGGGTATCTCAACTTTGCCAAAAGTTGGGATAACACTTTGCCCCCCAAAACATGCCTTTTTGTAAAAGGTATGTTTTGAACGGTCTTATATCAAGTGTAATAAATTCATGTTTCGTTGATAGCTGTGGCATTATCGATCAAGTATGTGGCTGTTCGAAGCCAAATCAATGTTTGTTCTTCCCGTAGGAGTTGAGAATGAAGTTTCATAGTTTCTCTGGACTATTATTGGCTGCTCTAAACCCTTACTGAGCTCGTTCTAGACTCAGTGATTGAATAGAAAGATCCCATTGCTCTCTGGCGTTGCCTTCTATTCCTTGCACTCTGGTCCCAGTTAGGACGTATAGCGATATCATGGTCGTTCGGGACCGATCATAGCCTCTCCGGGCTCTTGCTGGATCCCATCCTGTCACTCTCCGGTGAAGGGGAAACAGCGCTTAAGTGAGTTGATCCTGTCGCTCTCCGGCGAAGCAACCCACTTCTTGCACTCCGGTTCAAAGCAGTTGAACATTAAGCGATGTCATGACCTGAATCATCGGCCGATCATAGTCTCTCCGGACTCTTGTCGGATCCCATCCTGTCACTCTCTGGTGAAGGGGAAACGACGATAAGTGAGTCGATCCTGTCGCTCTCCGGCGAAGCAACTCACTTCTTGCCTTCTGGATTCACCTCTCCGGGTGAAGGCGATCTTTCTTGTATAAGTGAGTCGATCCCGTCGCTCTCCGGCGAAGCAACTCACTTCTTGCCTTCGGACCCCGTCTCTCCGGATGGGGTTATAAAGCGATCATGTTTATACTGGTGTTCAATGTTCATCCTTTGACTCTCCGGTCAAAAGGTTTATTGCAAGAAGTTCAAATTTATTTATTAAAATTCAAGTTCTAGATGTTCAATCTCAAACATCAGAAAAAACTAAGGATTGCCTCTCCGGGCGTAGCGGTTCATCTCCATCTCAGAGCATGCCTAGGGATCTCTCCGGTTCCCGTACATGTGTAAGTGGAGTAACCGTTTTATTCTGAAAATAAATCTAAATAAAATTATTCGACCGAAGTCCAGATCGTGGACTTGGCCCTTGCCATCTTTGATCAGTTGATGACGAGTCGTGATCCCGATCCAGGATCGTTCCTGCAAGGTGGAGGCGGTAGTTGTTCATGCCTTGTCACTGTTGTCCGTTCTCTGACATACTGCGGTAATCTACCACCCCTAGCGTGTTCTTCCACCTCATCCTTCAAGTGACGGCATTCATCTGTGGTGTGCCCATCCAGCTCATGGAATAGGCAATATTTTCCAGTCCTGCGCTCCCGCTCGGTGGGATCCCTTACAGGTGGCTTTCGATAGTGAAGTTGCCCCCTGGTTTCAGTGAAGACTCTTTCTAGGCTTGCATTCAGATCTGTGTACTGCCTGAATCTTGGTTCTCGAAATTTCTTCCGTTTATCAGGACCATCATGTCTGTCATCCTGTTTCCTTTTTCCCTTGTCCGCTCCGGACTGCTCTCCAGAGGTTCCTATGCTTTTCGTGGCATTTATTTCACGACTCTCGACTCGTGATTCTTCTAATCGAATGAATTTTTCAGCTTTATGGAAGAATTCTCCAAGATCTTGCGGTGGATCCTTAGTTAGAGAATCCTTAAATTTGGTGCCTTCCGCGACTCCTGCCACCGCCGCCATCAAAATCATTGATGGATCCGGGCGATCCACAGAAGTCACTGTCACGTTGAATCTGAGTAGAAAATCTTTTATGGACTCTCCGGTCCTCTGCTTGATTGTTGCTAAAGTCATCACACTCTTGGGTCGCGTCACGTGGACCCTGAACTGTCTCATGAAGCAATCAACGAGCTCGCTCCATGTTCCAATTGATCCAGTCTCTAGTTGTCTGAACCATAGTGAAGCTAAATCTGATAAATATAGAGGGAAGCATCGTGCCATCACTTCCTCGGATGCCCCCAGTACTTCCATGTGCCTGATATATCTTGTGATGTGTACGGTTGGGTCTGATCTTCCGTCATAGGGATCTAGCGCTGGTAATTTGAACTTTGGAGGGTTCCTTGCATTTCGGATGTTCGGAGTGAATGGACTCCGACTGACTTCTTCTAGGCCTCCGCTAGGCAATCCTCCTCTCATGATTCGTCGCATTAGGCCTATCATTCTCTCATCTCCGTCTAGGGGTTGCCCCCTTGTCAAGTTTCTGTCCTGCCCCCCGAGCCTTGAAGGGAATTCCGGTACGTACTCTTCTGGTGGCTCGTTGGCGTATGCATTGGCTCCTGTCTGTTGGGCTCCGTCTGTTGGCCTTCCAGTATCGGACCCTGAGGGTCTGCCCCCAAGGCCTTGTTGACCACCTTCAATCCCTGTATTCTGGCCTTGAGCCTGTCCTTCATTTGCATCTGCAATCCTTATTCCTTGTCCCGCACTCGTAGCTGTTGTAGCTGGTCCAAGGTTTTGCATATTTGCCGCCCTCATCTGCTCGAGGAAATTCTGCAGCATCTCCTGTTGACTCTTCATTATGCTTTCGCGCAATGAATTAGCCATGGCCTCCATCTCGTCTCTGGTGATGTAGACGGAAGCTTGTCCTTCTCCTGATCTGGAGGATGCCTCTTGGCTTCCTCCTTGTTGGCTTCTATCAACTCTTTGTCTCGTATGTCGAGTCATTGTTTCCGGATTGGAGTTTCTTCAAACTTTTGAATCTGAATTCTGAATCTGATGTAGCGGGTGCTGGTTCTTCTCAGTGAAAGCACCAAAGTGTTTGCGCCAAAATTGGTCACAAACCCCGATGAATGTGAAAGCACCAGTGTTCGAATATAAATCAACGATATCAAAACACAAATCACAGATCTAAACAGCAAAGTGGTAAATGTAAACAAGAACACGCGATTTTATAGTGGTTCGGCTATCTCCGGCCTACGTCCACTTCAAAGGTTTTTCCTTTTATTGATGTTCTTCGCTGATTACAATCGATTACAGCGGATTACAATGAATTGTAGTTCGGAAATTCAGGTACAACGGTGGTTCTGATAGTTAAACTTGAATCCGGCAGAGTCTTGGCGTTTAATGGCGGAAAGATCCCTTTTCTGAATGACCTGGAGGTCTATTTATAGGCGTAGGCTGCTGCTATCTCGCTGAAAACTTGGGAGACCTCTTCTGGCACGTGAGGGGGCCCACACGTACGGTCTCGGAAAGTTTGGGCCCACTCTGGCATCGGTTCGAACTCCATTCGAACCGATCAAGAATTCATCCAATCGAGGTGAAATTTGGCGTGGACATTCTTCATCATGTATGCAAGCATCTGTGAAAATTTCATGGCATTTGGATCAGTAGGTTAGGAGATATGTTGGGTTCGAAATTGACTTCATAGCCAGGCTGTTAATTTCGAACCCCTGTTACTCGAAACGATGGTTTCGAAACCAGTGTGGCACGCGACTTCGTGGTGACGTGGAGCGCAAGCTTCGAATCGATCCGGACTTCTCTCCGTGTTGACCGCTTCAACTCCATATATCTCGGCGCATTCGAACCGATGGAAGACACGTCATCGTGATTAGTTGACTCAGTCGGTTCGAATGAAGCTACTCAGGATGGGTTCGAAGTATGGCCTCGTGATGGGTTCGAAGTGTGGCTCTGTGATGGGTTCGAAGCTAGGTTTTGTGATGGGTTCGAAGTGGAGTCAAGGCTAACTAGATGGACTCGAACCCGATGGGTTCGAGATTGGTATGGCAGTATAACCGGTTCGAACGCAGGTGGGTTCGAAATAGATGGTTTCGAACCGATGGCTACGAACTCCATCGATTCGAACTGGGGCAAATGCTTATGGATTCGAGGCGCAGACTTATTTCGTGGGTTCGAACCAGATGGGTTCGAACATAAGTAGGGTGATGGTTTCGAATATGATGGGTTCGAACACTATGGGTTCGAACCGAGCAATGTCAATTCCTCTTATCTTGATTCCATCATAACTTGAGCATACGACCTCGGATTGTCTTGAAATTTGGAATGCAGATTCCTATGATCTTTCTTGTCGTGTCCTATCAACTGTGGCCCGTTCTGGACTCGGACAAAATTCATCGATATCCATGGTTATCCTATAATGCATGGTTGATATTCATGAATAGTAATCATTGATTTCTAGTAAATTATGGGTATCTCAACTTTGCCAAAAGTTGGGATAACAGGTATGGCACCATATGAGGCATTGTACGGAAGACCGTGTAACTCTTCGACATGTTGGTTGGAAACTGGAGAAAAGCTGATACTTGGGCCTGAAATGATTCGACAGACTTCAGATTGTATAGAGACCATTCAGCGACGAATGAAAGCAGCCCAAGATCGTCAGAAAAGTTATGCCGATAAGCGTCGAAAAGATTTGGAATTCGACATAGGAGATATGGTTTTTGTGAAGATTTCTCCACTAAAGAATGTTATTCGATTCGGGAAGAAAGGAAAATTGACTCCGAGATTTGTTGGACCATTCCCGATCGTCGAGCGAATTGGAAAGCTCGCTTATAAGTTGGAGTTACCAGAAAAGATGTCGGGTGTGCACAATGTTTTTCACGTGTCGTATCTACGGAAGTATGTGCACGACCCAAATACAGTGGTTGCTGCTGATAGCTGTGAAGATTTGGAAGTTGATCCAGTTATTAGAAGACCTCGTAAGCCGCTTCGTGTTGTGGAAACTGACACGAAACAGCTTAGGAGGAAGGTAGTCAAGTTGCTCAAGGTACAATGGAGTGATGATGTTAACGACTGTACATGGGAGGAGGAAGAGAGGATGAAGGCAGCTCATCCTGAACTCTTCGAGGTATGCCCTAAGGTGTCGTGACATCTCATGAATTTGTAACTTGTTCTAGTCTTAGAATTCTGCATGCTAGGCTAGTAATTGGATGCATGGTTTGTTGATTGCTATGGATGGTAGGCATGCAGAATAGTTTTGATTTCTCTTGTTTGTTTGGAATTTCGGGGGCGAAATTCCTAAGGGGGAGAGAATGTAACAACCCGTATTTTTACGGATCGAAGGATCGTAGAATTGTTGTTCGTAAGTCTTAAGTCGTAAGTCTTAAGTCGTAAGTCTTAAGTCGTAAGTCTTAAGTCGTAAGGCTTAAGTCGTAAGGCTTAAAACGTAAGGCTTAAGTCGTAAGCCTGAAGTCGTAAGCCTTAAGTCGTAAGCCTTAAGTCGTAAGCCTTAAGTCTTAAGTCGAAAGTCTTAAGTCGTAAGCCTTAAGTCGTAAGCCTTAAGTCGTAAGCCTTAAGTCGTAAGCCTTAAGTCGTAAGCCTTAAGTCGTAAGGCTTAAGTCGTAAGGCTTAAGTCGTAAGTCTTAAGTCGTAAGTCTTAGGTCGAAAGTCTTAGGTCGAAAGTCTTAGGTCGACAGTCTTAAGTCGTAAGTCTTAAGTCGTAAGCCTTGAGTCGAAAGGCTTGAGTCGTAAGGCTTAAGTCGTAAGTCTTATGTCGTAAGTCTTAAGTCTTAAGTCGAAAGTCTTAAGTCGTAAGTCTTAAGTCGTAAGTCTTAAGTCGTAAGTCTTAAGTCGTAAGTCGTGGGTCTTGATGAGTCGTGACCGACTTAAGGGGGCATACAAGTTAAGGATTTCAACCTATAAATAGGAGTGCCTATGTTCATTTTTGGAATCCGGATTTTGAAGCGACGAAGTGCTGCCATTTTGAGAGCTCGACTACAACACTTCTTTTCTCCACTTTAATCTTGTGCTTCCATTCATCTAGATTGAAGATCAAATCGAAGATCCAAGAGTCAAAGTTGAAGGTCTACATCCATCGAAGAGAGATTTCATGGTTTGAAGGGAAATCTTGTCGGATCAAGCTAGATCCTTTGCTGTCCAGATCTGAAGTTGTTATCTTTTGAGGTGTTTAGGTGATTCGGTGAGTGGTAGTTATCTCTCACACGGACCCAAAGGAGTATATTGGATCGGTGGCTTGTTTATGTGTTAAAGATAGAGATTTCTTGCATTTTCCTTAAGTCTGCATGTAGATCCATTGTCTATGAAGTTTTGGATACCCATTTTGCTATATGTTAACTTATATAAGTTTATTCATCAAGTTTTTGAGATATTTGCTTATAATTCATACTTGTTAGATATGGACATTTTAATTACGAAATTGCCATTCTTGTATAATTGCTTATTAGATCTTGTTTGAATGTTTGACTGCTTGGATTAATGATTGATTTGATTGATATATTGTTGCAAATTAGCTAATAGTTGATTTGGACAAGTTGGTCGAAGATGATTCAAAAGCTAAGTGGAGAGGCTCTTGAGTGGTGAAAGTAGCTTGTTGCATATGAAGAGGATGTTAAAGTTCATATGGATAGATTCGATGATGATGGACTTTGCTATGATGCGATGAAGCAAAGCATGATGTGAGATAGCCTTGATTTAATCCAGACGGGATCATCCCAAGCATGTTGATAACTCGATGGTGCGGTTCGAGTTGGTTGATAATGGTGGGCTCGAGAGGCGCTTGGGCTAGTATGAGAATAGTCGTTGAGAAGGATAACTAGGAGGCTGAGATTTCATCGTTGTTGAAGGTTCTAGCATGCTCAAAACAAGAGTACATTGGGCAGATTCGATAGTCCCAAACACGGGCTGCGACGACGTGCTAGTACTCTGGGTAGTTGCGAAAATTCCTAGGCACGGGCTGCGATGACGTGCGGAGTTGTGTCTAGAACCGGGGTTGCCATTAGCCCTTGACTGACGGCTGAAAGAATGTGCCGGTCATTCAATTAACGATGGTATCAAGGCAATGATAACAATGATAGCTAGGGTCATGTATGTTTGGTTGTATTGTCACTCGGTCTCAAGAGCGATGTTTTGTGGGTGCTTATCTGATCTTGGTTTAGGCCTTGGTGGTTTGTACTTGGAAAACATCGACCTTGACTCGAGTGGTAATTGATTTACTTTAATTGTCTGCTTTGCTATGTTTGTTCTGCTTAGTGTGTTTGGGGGCTATCACTGTAGAAAGAGGGGGAGTGGGATGGTTGGGTTCTTATTCCTTTGTACCCTTTATACTCTTTTGGTATGTTTGATAGTTGATTTACTTCTCACTAAGACTTTTGTCTGACTCAAGGTTTTATGTTTAACTCTTATTACCTTGGGCTGTTCATCCATGTTGGGATGGGCAGACTAGATAGCAGGTGACAGGTGCTGTTCTTAGTGACTAACGCTGTTGATGACGAAGACGAGTAGGAGGCTTTTGTATATTGTTTTCTTACTATATGTACTGGGTATTCCGCTGTTTGTATGATTCTCTGAGTGTTATGTAGTGAGGCTTGATGTATTGGCTGTTCAGATGTTTGTATCAAATTGTTATGAGCTTATATGATGAGACTTCTGTTAGAGCTTCACTATGTATACTTTCTATTGTATTTTACCCATGCGCTATGAGTCATACGATAGACTATTCTGTGTTTACCTTATCCTAACGATCATCCGTGGCTGCCTGGCACACTTTACAGCGCACTATTTCCTTGTATGGTGCGGGAGTCATGGGTGGTCGTCACAGTGTGTTTGGTTTCTAAATATGATAATATTGATTATTATCATAAATTGGTTATTGTGTCTTAATAAAAGGATGTTTATTACAGAATAAACAATGATGAAACAGAGTGAAATGTTTTAAGGAAGTAAAACTATATAAGCATGACTTATAAATTAAAAATGGATCTTAAGTGTGAAGTTTTGAATCTAGTCCTAGAAATTTTAAAAACTGTTTCAAAGTGTTGAAGGAAATAATAAATAATATTATTTAGAATAATTTTGAATATAGAAATCTTTGTTTTAAAACAATAGTTGTTTGACGATGAATTTATTTTGGATTAAAAACCAAGAATTATTTAAAATTTAAAGTGTGATTTGATATGTAAATGGGATAAATATGTATATATATGTGGATATATGTGATTTCAAAGTTGATTTGAAATAAATATTGATGTTTTAATTCTGAAATCCCACTTAAAATGAGAAGTGCAACCCAAAAGGAAAGTAAGTTTTTAAACTTATAAGTGGAAAAGTGATATTAGTAACAAATTTAAATTTGAAGTGTAAAGATTTAAATTGAGTAGGTTAAAAGGGAATAAAACGGGTTTTGAATTCTAGGAATTAAAATGAACCAGATTATCAAATTAGTGGATTAAATTATCAAAGTGACCGGAAACAAATAAAGAATATTTGGAAATAAGAATAAAGCTGAAAATTTGACTAATCAAGGTTTAATTATAGGTTAGGAAGTCTTATTAGAATCTAGTCTAAATTGTAAGAGATGGAAAAAGGAGAAGAATAGAAGGCAAGGCATAGGGAGTGGAGAGTAGCTGCAAGTAAGGCATGGGAGGAAGCAATACTGGAGCATAACGTGTTAGGGAAAGGGCTGGACCAGGTTCTTATGATGATGTCACATGCTATAAATGTTACAGTTGTAACATCCCGATATTTCGTGTCATTCGCATCCACACATGTCGGACTTGAATTATTTAAAATATCAGATTGTTAATTTATACTTGGCAAAACTCAACATATACAGTAAATAAATCAATCACAGAATCACAGACACGGAGTAATATAACAATAAGCAGCGGAAACAGATAAATAATAGTTAATGAAGCTACTATATAAACAAAAGAGTATGAAACAAAATACAACAGAGATCAGGATACATAAAAGTCTCAATATAGAGGCAAATAACAAAATCTGAATATATGTCACTGGATTCAACTGAAAACTGAATAAATATAGATGGATCTTCCAAGAAAAGCTCCAAACTCCAAAGGTGAGTTTTAAATGCTGCGACACTAAGTCTGACTCGAGTATAAAGAAAAACATAAAATACTCGTGTCAGGATTAACATTCTTATATCAATAAATCCAACTCAAGTGAAATATCAACTGAAATACAAGTAACTTAAAGGAGTTTGGGATACCCATCCTCTAAGGACCCGTGGAGCTATCTACTATGTAGTAATATATGCTATTACAATAATGTCTATAGTAAGATAAACTATTAAAATAGCATTAAGGCATTACCCATATCCCCCTTAACACATTTTAGTATAATGCTGTAGTTTATACAGTACTGTAAACTCCACCAAACCAGTAGGCTATCAGGGAGAACTCCATATGTACGACAAAATAAACTCGTAGTGATCTTGATAAGGTAGGTGACACGACACAACTAGGAAATGCTAGGGTAGGTATACCAATTACACTTCCGGGCTGGTGGTAATGCATAGCCGCAGCTACCTCCCACCTCGTCCAACACTCCCATAAAAATCTGAGGGTGTACCCAATCAATCACAAAGTAATAGAATGGTGTCGAAGAAATGTCTCCGATCGGAGGAACTACCTCACTTGGCCCATCAATTGCTCTTGTTTTAGCCACCTTAAGCTAACCCACGGGGGTCAGTCTACGTAAATACCTCATATAGGATCGTCGCCAGCCATCCTACTTCATTCTGAAATCTCTACCACGTATACGGTTGTTAAAGTGGTTTTCGGTATTGGCAGAGAGTATGACAATAACCGATCCCGGTCTCTTTAACAATTAAACGTTATTAATACACCATGGTTATTTCATTTCAAATAGTTTATAGTTCATATCAAAATATCATATCATTTCAAAACCATATCAATTCGAGATCATTTATCACTTCAAAATAATATTCATTTCCAAATCATAACACTTTCCAAAATTATAACTCTTTCGAAACTCCAGAACCTTTGAAACCGTAACACTTTGGAAATCATAACACTAGGAAATCATAAAACTTTGAAATCATAATACCTCCCACTTAAACAGTTTAGAAATTAAAAATAGTCTACATAATAAAATAGTTTATAAAATAAAATAGTTTATATATATATATTAAAATAATAAGTATATTAAAATAGTTATAAATTAAAAATAGTTTATAAAATAAAATAGTTTGTATATTAAAATAGTTATGAATCAAATAGTTTATATTAAAATAATTATAGGTACAAAATAGTTTATATATTTAAAATAATTTATATATATATAAATAGTTTTCCACAAGTTTCTTAAATCGATTCAAATCAACTTGAATTTCAAAATTCAGTTTAATTCAATCTCAATTCTTCAATTTCAATTCAGTTCAATTTCCTAATAAGACATTTTATACCGATTTCAAATACAGATATAAAGTACAATTTAAACTTTTTCAATAGATTTCAAAGCTTTAAGTATTCAAACATTTGTAAAACTAAATTTGATAATTTCATTTATATTTCAAATCCGACTTTACTATTATTAGTTTTGAAATATTCACTGAATCAATTCAGTAAAATCTAAAATTACAACTTAAATAAACAAAATATCCCATTTCGATTTATATAAATTTTAAAATTTTCATTTAATCTTCTGTAATGAAAAGCAAGTTGTAAATCATATCTTTAAAATCTTAAATTCAATAAGTTTGAAATTGATTTTATTTAAGTAAAATTCTTAAATAATTATAATTTCAATCGATTTCAAATTTATCTTTCCAACCCTTAATTTATTAAAATTATACAAAAATCTACTTTTAAAAAATATAATTTTAAATAAATACTTAAAACATATTATATAATAATTGAATTAAACTTTATGAAAACTTATTATCAAATTCTATTTTATATTAAAACGTATTTTATATATTTTAAAAATAGTAAAATTATAAGTAAAATCTTAAAACTTATAATTTTAAAACCGATTGAAATTTCCCAAAAACATATAATCTTGAAAATCAAAATTTAAACATATTTAAAATAACATTTATATATATATATATATATATATAACATTTAAAAATCAATAATTATATAAAACCATACATATTTCCTTTTTAAAACTTTGGAAATCATTTCAAAATATATGTGGACCAACGGTGTTTGTATAATATTTTCTCTCCTATGGTCAAGTGATACAGATATATATCATTTCAATCCGCAATTTAAATATCTACGGGTATATATCATTTCAACCCGCAATCCTAATTTCAATTCAATGAAAATCGCTTGGGTTTGTCATTTCAACTCATAACGATTTTCTGCTATTCTACAAGATCGTTCGGGTATGTATCATTTCAACCCATAGGGAATTCTATATTAACAGGGAACTTGTAGAGTGATAACAATATGATAATAATATAGCATATTAACAACAGGCATATATCATCAGTAACAAATAAAATATAATATAAACAACATATCATGGTGTCAGATATCATAGGTGAACAGTTACAGATAATGGCATATCATATATATATATATATATATATATATATATATATATATATATAGAAATTAAGTAACTAACAATAGCATATTTCAATTGTCACTCCAAATGAAACCAAATTTAAAAAATATAAGAATGTTAATCGTTGAGTGATTCCTCAGCTTTCGAGGCTAGAGAGATGAACGAGAATGGAAGCGAATAGACACAGATAAGCATACAGATCAAGCGAGTGGGATGGCAACAAGTTAGGAGTTTGCTGCGATAAATCGATTTGAGAAGGTAAGTCAAGATGGGCAAGAGATTGATGAAAGAAGATATAAAAATCAACTTAAAATATACATAAAGAATAAAAATAGATGTATATATTTTGGAAAAACTAAACTTATATATATTCATCTATATATTTTGCTACTATATATATATATATATATATATATATAAACTGATGTATATAAACTAACATGTAATATAACTAATATTTTATAAAACTAACATATAATATATATATATATATATATATATATATATAATATGTAAGCAGAATTGCTTTTGCCAGAATGCTCATCGAAGTCGATGCGTCTTTCAAATTTGAAAAGGAAGTGCAAATCAAATTGCCTAAAGGTGATTGCGTAATGCAAAATGTTGAATATGAATTTATACCTCCAGTTTGTCAAAACTGTGTATGCTTTGGTCATGTGAATAATGAATGCCCTATAACATTTAGGCAACAATGGATACCAAAGCCCACAACATTAAACAACGAGACTGATAGCATGGACATTGTTTCAGAGGACAACACAAACCAGCAAACTCTTTACATCAATTCAAAAGGAATAGTACATCACAATGCAGAAGTTATTACAATAGAACAGTCCAATGTTCAAGATTATACATATAATAAGAATAAAGATGTTTCTCCATCAGACATAACTGCTTTGAATGTTGAGACATCTCAGATATCATCAAAGAATCCTGCAATTGCAATTGCAGCCCCGCCATTAACTAAAACAGAAGGATGTGGTTCACCTCCACAAATCAGCATGGCTGCTACAATTGCAAAGGAACTCTATGCTCGTCTCTCTGATATATCTCAAAAACAAAACATTGCAGAAGGAACACCTACAAGTTCTAAGACTCTGGATCCAACTGCATTGACGTCATCGACAAAAGCCTCAGTCAATCTATCATCATCAAAGAATTTATGTAACAGGGAGTTATCAAATCACAATGAAAATGTTTTAAATAATTTACACCCTCGAATTTCAGATCTAACAACCGTAGTGCTTAATCCTTTTCAGGTGCAGAAAGACATGAAAGACTCAAAAGTGGAAGCATCTTCTTTATCTCAATCATGTATCAAACCCACATACCCTTCAACCATTAATCCTCCCAACAATTCACCTAAAAACCTCACATCCATCAATCCTGAGTTTGAAAAAGTGCTTACAGAAATGAAAGGGAAAATTTTTTAAGAAAAGAAAAAGAATAAAGTGATTCATGACAGTGTGACTCCCACTACAAGGACCAGGAGTCAAGCAAGTTCATCCAAATAATGTCAATCTTGTGTTGGAATGTGCGGGGACTTAACAAGGCAGCACATGTTTTAGAGGTAAAAAACATTGTTTTCTCGCAAAAACCTTCTATGTTTTGCTTATTTGAAAATAAATTGAGAAGAAATAAAATTCAGCTGTATATGGAATCGTGGGGAAATAAATGGACATGCATAAATAACATTGAGTATCATCACAAGTGCAGAATTCTAATTATGATCAACTCAGATATTTGGAGCATTTACGTAATTTCTATGAGCAAACAACATATTACATGCATGTTAAATAATACTGCAGGGGCTCAATGTATTGTTACAGTCATCTATGCATTAAATCTTGAATCCGAAAGGAAAACTTTATGGAAACAACTGGAAAAAGAAGCAAACACTTTTATTACACCTTGGTGCGTCATAGGGGATTTTAATTGTGTTAGATTATTGAAGGAAAAAATGGGAGGAAATAAGTTGACAACCAGAAACATTCAGGGGCTTAACAATTTTATCAACTCTGCAGGAGTCAAAGAACTCAGTATTTCAAGGGTTAAGTTTTCATGGAGATCAGGGCCTAACAAAAATATTGCTACAAAGGTTGATAGACTTTTATGCAACATTGAATGGATGAACATGTTCAAAAATTCTCATGCAAAATATTTAGACCTATCTACCAGTGATCATGTACCTATTATGTTCCACTTTAATTGCCCACAAACATTAGAAGGTCCAAAGCCATTTAAATTCATGAATCATTGGGTCATGTGTGAGGGGTACAAAGAAGCAGTTGAAAAGTGTTTTGTTTTCCCTGAAGAAAATCAGTTATTCAACCTTATTCAAGTGCAGAAAAATATCAAAAAGGAAATTAAAAGACGGTGCGAAGGAAAAAATGATCTACAGTCACAGATATCAAAATGTAAGCAAGAGGTCAACACTGCTTTACAGATATTAGAAAATAACCATAACTCCTTAAATGCACAAAATATGCATGATGCTCAAGTAGAACTGGCAAAAAATTTGGAGCTGTTAGCAATGGACAATAAACAAAAAACAAAATGCCAATGGATCAAATGGGATGATAGTTTTTCATAATTTTTCTTTGCAAAACAAACAACCAGGAGATTTGTCAACAGCTGTCACAACATTATAAAAGAAAATGGAGAAGTAGTCAAAACTCTAAAAGAGATAGAGGAAGAGGCTGTCAAATATTTTTCCAACATATATAATAGAGGAAACATGATTGATTAGTTCCCCAATATCACTCCAAAAAGAAAGATAAATGAATGGGGAAAAGTTTTCCTTAATGCTACATTTGAGGAAAAAGAATTAAAAAGAGCCATTTTCAGTGTACATAATGATATTGCTCCTGGATATGATGGTTTTAATGCAAAATTCTACAAAAGACATTGGAATGAATTAAAAAAACCTATTTTAGAAGCTATGCAGTCTTCTTTTGATAATGGCAGAATAGTGAGAGAAATTAATTACACTATTATCTCCTTAATCCCAAAAGTTAAAACCCCAGAATCTGCTTCAGATTTCAGACCTATAGCGTGTTGTTCCATGCTGTATAAAATCCTATCTAAAATGTTATGTGACAGAATGAAGTTTGTTCTTGGAGAATTAATATCTGACAATCAAACAGCCTACTTACCAAACAGGCAAATCAAAGATGGGATAATTATTGCACATGAGCACATCAGAAATTTTAACAAGCATGGCAGTAACGAAATGTGCATAAAGGTGGATCTTAAGAAGGCATATGACTCAGTAAACAGACAATTCATCCTGCACATGATGAGAAGCATGCACTTTCCAGCTAAATGGATAAAAATAATTCAAGAAATGATAACTACTCCTAGTTATTCTTTTTCTATTGATGGATATCATAAGGGATATTTTATTGGGAGTAATGGTTTAAGACAAGGAGACCCCTTATCCCCTTACCTTTTTACTTTATGCATGGAATATTTCACTCTGTTGATGGATGCTAAAGCTACTAAAGGAAAAGTAGAATCAGTTATCAAGAACAATTCTAACATAACACATCTTATTTATGCAGATGATCTGTTAATTTTCATAAATGCAACTATAGTTGGAGCCAAATCTGTTAAAAACTGTTTCAAAAAACTAAAGAAAGTGACTGGCTTGGAAATGAATAATCTCAAAACCCAAGTTTTTTTCAACAAGTTTTGCAACAATATGGATCAAGTGCTTAACATTCTGGATATTCAAGAAGGAGAACTACCTGTCAGGTATCTTGGATTACCCTTATCTGTCACATACATCAAACATTCAAATTGTAAACAACTTATAGACAGAGTGTTAAATAAGATGCATGGTTGGGAGTGCAAATTTCTCACAGTTCCAGGTAGAATTGAACTAATTAAAGCTGTTGTTTATCCAATGGTCAGTTTTTGGATGTAATGTTTCATGCTACCTAGCTTAACTATCCATAAAATCAATCAGTTATGCAAAAAATTTATCTGGAAAGGCAAGAAAAGTAAAATACCGTAGAAAACATTCACAATTGTTAAAGCTGAAGGAGGGATAGGGTTGAAAAAACTGTCAGATATAAATAATACTTTCTGCATCAAAAGAATATGGGAAACTCTTAACAATTCAACTTACAGTGCTAAGTGGCTTAATGTGAAATATGCAAACAATGAGACTTTGTGGGAAGCTAACTTTAGTAACAATTCCTCATGCACTTGGAAAAAAATGTTATATCACAGAAAAGATGCTCAAAAATTAATCGATAGAAGAATTGTGGATGGAAAATCTACTAGTTTGTGGTTTATACCTTGGATTAATGGTTCAACCTTATTGGAGAAACTGGGGCATGAAACCTTATCATACTCAAGAGGACATAACCACAAGGTAGATCAAATTATATCTGGTAATAATTGGAGGCCTGAAAACATCTCATATCTTGGTAATATAAGTGAGGAAATAAGACAAATACCCATATATCATGATAAAACAGAAGATTATTGGTTTTGTAGAAACAGTAAAAATGGCGCCTTTTCTTTTCATGATGCATGGAATGAGTTAAGAGTCAAACATCAGAACATCAATTATTACAAAATCATATGGAATACCATCTCACTCCCAAAAATGAATGTATGCTTATACAGAGCTATATTCAGCTTCCTACCCACAAAGGACAAACTACAATTGCAAGGAATGACTGAAGATAATATTTGTGTTTTGTGCAAAAGGGAAGTAGAAACATGTAAACATCTATTTTTCAACTGTTCTTTTTCTAAGCATGTGTGGTGTTGGATCAGAACCATGATGGGGGACCCTATAACGCATAGAAATGTTCATATTTCAATCATATATGGCATTGCATATATAACTCATAAATTTGCAGCTAACAGCATAAAGAAAGATATCATAATAGCTGCGCTTAGCTCCTCTGTTTAGTTCATTTGGAAAAGGAGGAATTCTATCATTTTTAACAATGAAAAGATAGACAAAATCACGGCCTGTAATACCATAAAATCCAATGTTCGTGACATTATCATTAATAGATCCAAGTTTTTCAGTCAAAGCATGATTAACGCTGATGATATCATTCAGAAATGGGAGATTTTACCTCTGCGAGTTGATATTACCTTGACCGAAAACCCCAACTTCCCAGATACAGCATCATCCTCAAGATACATGATTGATAGAGAAGATAATGAAACTGAGAGCTCGAGATTGTCTAGACGCACTGATAGTATTATCACTATCGTTGAAAGAGAAGAAAGATTGCCTGGTAGAGAGAATGAGCCGCCATGAGTTGCTAGGTTTTCGCAAAGAATTTAGGGCATTGGTTATGAGTATACGGGTCGCTTAAATGTCCATCTGTTTATTATGTATATACTGTGTATGTAATGTTTTTTGACATTATCAATAAAGTGTTTGATCCTTTTTCAAAAAAAATTATATATTGAAATGAACATAATATATATATCTAATATAAACTTATACTCATCTATGAACAACAGATTTCTGTATAAAAAGACTAGTATGAAACTTATGCACATATTATATCAAAATGACTTTATATATAAGAATAACATCAAAATATCTGCATAATATATATATATTTAAAAATCTACATACACTTTTCAAATATCCATATATGCTAACATATATATATATGTATATATATATATATATTATATCAAAATCGTAAGATAACAGATTATACAAACCTATAATCTAAACAACATATATATACATATATATTATATACTGCAACAGTATATATAATACTATCTTTATATTAAACTAACAGTTCAACAATAAGCAGTGCATATGCAAAATGTATATATAAACTAAACCCATATAAACTTATACACTATTACATTATTTATATAGCAAACAACTTTATATGTATAGAATATATATGCGTATATAACTTAATATATTATTATATACTATATATACATTCAAACTTTATAAACTTAGATAACTTTTCGTAAAAAAAGTCTTATAGTTCATATTCTTCATATAAACAAACAAAACCTTTGCATACTAAATCGAGATTAACTATATAATCTAATATATAAAAATAATATATAATTTATATTTATTCGACAGAGAGGAGGGGAATGGTTGGATGGGCTTCTCGGTTTAGTGAGTGTGGCTTCAAAGGGGTGGTTGTTCTGGTGAATGGCAGGGAGGCCGAAGGTGAGGGGTGCTGCTGTGTTAGAGGCTGGGGAGAACTGGCCACGGGTAAAGGCTTCAGGGGTTTTGGCTACTTCGGGTTTCAGTGCGTGCTAGAAACGGAGAAGGGGAGGAGAGGCAAAAGGTGTTGGTGGCAGCTATGGTTGGCAAGGAGCTTGCGTGCTCGAGTGGGAAAGAGGTTGGGAAGATGGATGGCGCCGTTTTAAGGCAGGGGAAAAGATGGATTAAGAGCAGGTTGACAAAAATAAAGGAGGGAGATGGAAAGGTTGTGGTCTCAGGTAAGAGGAAAGGTTTGAGAAGAGGATGATAGGCTTAAATTGTAAATCGGTTGGATATATATTTATAAAAAATTTCTTAACCAAAGAAGGAGAAGACAAAACCCGGTGAACGTATTATTCTGCATTTTAAACTGCTTGTTTCATATATTTTTAATTTTTTAAGCGGTATTATGCGGGCATTTTATTGTGGTTTTGCAGATTATAAATTCTGAAGTGCAACGTTGAAATTAATCGGTTGTGCCGTCCATTGGTTCAAATGACACGCAAAAAAGAGTGCAACATTTTGAGTACCGAATAATTCGAAGAGAAAGTGCATATCGTTCATGAAGAAATGCATCCCACGTCACCAACATATGTACTACTCATGCAAGAAATCAAATGCAAATATTGAAAATAAACTTTCAAAGTTTAGCCTGAAAATCTCTCAAAGCAAGGCCACTTGTTAATCAAATAACAAAGCAAAGACCAATTCGAAGTGAGGCGGCCTTATTATTCTTCAAATATCAAGCACATGAACCTAAATAATAGGGTTATTTTTGGAGACTGAAGTCTTTAAATAGCAGAGAGCAATGCAGATGGAAAATCATCTCTCTTACCCCATCATTCTTCTTCTAGTTTAGCTTTAATTTCAACAGTGTTTTATTTTGGACAGAATAAGTAGGATTGTTAATTAGATTTAGAAATTTTTTATTCTTGTTCTTAGTTATTTTCTGCAATCTTTCCAGTTAGTTAATAAATTCGGTTCATTTTATTTCATTTGTTTGCTCTATTATTTTCTTAAGCACTTTTATTTTCTGCTCTGATTTCTACAATTTTATATTTTGATTGAAATTTTGATTAGATTCGAAATCGATTTGGAGCATATTATTGTTTTTATTTCCTGTTCAAGATCCACCATCGAATTTGTTTAACACACCTAAGATTTAAATATGGATTTCAAATATTTTAAAACAAAATTTCTGCGTTTGACCTGCATACTACACGCCTGTGCCCTTGTAGAATTAATTAAAATTTGTGCTTTTCTAATCAATAGAAAAGTCGCAATAAGTTTTTGGCGCCGTTGCCGGGGTTGCTATTTTAAAATTTTCGATTTTTTTAAGTCTATTCATGTTAAATTTTTTTTTGCATTAATTTTCAATTTTTTTTTTCGTTTTTCAGTTCCTTTCACCAAAGCAGCATTTTTTTCCTTTTTCGTTCGCTGCATATTTTCGCTGTTTTAATTCCTTTCGTTCGTTGTTTCATTTACCTTTCACATTAGTTTGCTACGTTAGTTAAAATAACCTGCATGCATTATTTGCACTTTCACGTTTCTGCATATTCATACAAATAACAATAAAGCTCATATTTGTTCTGCATTCATCTTTCTAATTTTAGCTACTCACATACGTTTGCATTGTTTGCACTGTATTGTTTCCACGTATGCAAATTTTTTTCCACGTCCAAAATTTTTGCACGTCGCATTTTTTATCTTTCTCTCACGTTTTCACAATTATATTTATTTGTTTATGCATTATATTCCACTCTCAGTTTCACACGTTAGTTGCTCATATACTCCATTCACTTTGCCTGTGAAGTACCGACTATGAAGCACAGCCAGAGTTAAAGGATTTGCAAGCACATCCTATGATCATTCCATCATTACCGCGAACTACAGCAGTATTTTTATTTTTGGACAGAATACATAGGATTGTTAATTAGATTTAGCAATTTATTTATTCTTATTCTTAGTTATTTTCTGCACTCTTTCCAGTTCGTTAATAAATTCAGTGCATTTTATTTCAGTTGTTTGATCTATTATTTTCTTTTAAGCATTGTTAGTTTCTACTCTGATTTCTACAATTTTATATTTTGATTGCAATTTTGATTAGATTCGAAATCGATTCGGAGTATATTATTGTTTTTATTTCCTATTCAAGAACCACCATCGAATTTTTTTAACACGCCTATGATTTAAATATGGATTTTGAATATTTTAAAACACAATTTTCAATGTTCGACCTGCATACTACACGCCTGTGCGCTTGCAGAATTAATTAAAATTTATGCTTTTCTAATTAATAGAAAAGTCGCAACAGAACCAAAGAGTAGTGAAAGGACAACATATAAAAATAACCAATGGAAATAACCAAAAGTTACCCAGAATTTGAAAATATCAATTACTTGGTGGCTATTAGTTTACGTTGGGCAATGAAGGGACGACAAAAGGCTCAAATGTAGAGCCAGTACGGCTGATCGGTTCACCGAATTCGTCATGCTTTGAACACCGAAACACACACATGAATATACTACGGAGATCAGCACGATGAAACAATCAAACAGTATACAGATACTAGTGGTACGATCATCCTATCAAAACACGATAATCGGTACCGAAAATGCTGCTAAAACACCGAAATTAAGATAAACAGAGCAATAGCAGTCCAAATTTGATGAAATGAAATATGACGTCACACTCAAAAGATGATTTACAAATTTATTATATAAAAATATTCAGATTTGAGAATATTTTATTATCATCGAATATTCACTGATTTAAATTATGTAAATTACACAATAAAATAAACTTTCATATTAACTGATGTAAATTTACAATTTGCTATGTTTAAGTTGACGTATTCCAAATATCAATTTTTTATTTCCAAATTTAATTATTTAAAATTTCACAAAAATTCATTTAATTACGTTATTATGCCAATATCAAAATTTTATGCCATCCATGCATCGAAAAGATGGACATTACATAGGTAATATTCTTGCTCATGGGTCTTGAAGCGGAGGATTATTGCAAGTCCTGCCATGACGAAAGCTCTTCAAGTCCAAGAGCAGCGAAATCTTCAAATTTCATCGATTGTCCATTAAGAAAATAAAAGTTTTCCATTTCGAGATAAGTGGCAATCTACCACTCTCTCCGGTCAAGCCAAGCAGGTTCTTGTGGAGCGAGGATGGGATGATGAGAAGAAGAGCCACTGGTGCAGGGTAGTGCCATGGACAGAGAGACGGTTGAAAAAGGGAGAAAATGTTTTGGATTCGGAGTGGTGGCGAGATGAGATCTAAAGCGCAAGAATTTTATCGTCGGCTGGTGGAGGAGTAGAGAAGGGATGCTTTTATTAGATAGAAGGGGGAGGTGGAAATGAGGTTTGATTGAAAATGAAGAGGAGGGAGAGAATGAGAGGGGTGTGGTGGCTGATGTTTTGGACATCACATATAGTGGGTTCGGGTCCAGCTCGAATCCACCTAGTGGTCGATGGCCGGTAGGTCAACGGTCAACCTCTAGTAGTCGACTACTAGCCCTGATTTGGGCATGGCCTAAACCTAGATCCAATAGGGTCGTGTTAGGTCAATTAATATTCTAATGATCATTCTCCACACCATATTTAGCTTGACTCATTTAGAAAATTTCTACCTTCCATACGACGGTATCTATTTTACCATGTTGACCCATCCTCGACAAGATTGCAATAGCCTCAACAAAACTGCTACGATCAATAACACATCAAACTACGTAGCCCAATAAAATTGAATGTCATTCCTATTTTGTTTGCACCTTAAAGAGAAGATTTTAAGGGCTTTGATTTTATAAGCCGAAAAATCACTAAGCCAAATATATGCTCCTTTATACTTATTTCATAATAATTGAAACTATTTCATACCAAAATTTCTCTTAAAGTCAAACTTATATATATTTCAAAATTTCCAAAAACTTAATCTCTTCAAATTTCTTAACATGACTAACATAGTAGCATATGTGTTTGTTTGAAAATAAAAATTTCGAAACTTTTCCAAAACAAAATTTACAAAACAAATCCTTAGAAAAGAAACCCATTAAAAAAATTCATTTTTCCAAAATCTTAGGCATTTCCCAAAATACACTTTATAAAAATTCTCTCACAGGTTTTAGACTAAGGAATTGACATTCAATATCCAAGTAAAAATCCAATTTGCCATCAAAGAGGTGATCAGTGAATGCAACGTAACAAAAACTTGCCTTCAGACAATTGCGACATACAGACTCTAATTTCCCACCAATCAGGAATAAATGTAAGTCTCCTACTGGAACTCATCATCAAAATCAAAGATCACAAGGTAGCTAGAATCTCAACTATCAAGTCGAATACCTTTGGTCTCCGAGATTCTGCCATATGTCGTACTCATGCTGTTCATCATAAGCGTCGTAAGCATCGCCAGCACTCCGTGGGGTACGTCAGAGTCAGCATGAAAATTTTAACTCTAAGTTATTTCCAACCCATAGTTTCTTTGTCCATTTCTTCGAAGTAGAACTACAACTACTTCTATAGTCGGAATATGTTCTCTCAGTTTATCCTAATTCCTCTGACCTACTAACCTAGACTCAGATACCAAATGTAAAAAATCATACATTAGTAGGCCTAGGTTTTGATAAAAATCGAAATCCAAGTCCACTAAAGCAGAGATCATTGGATTTGCTGCACGTAAATAAGCATGAACACTATCAGTGTTGGCGTCAAAATTGGCCATCAATACCCAATTATAAGTGAAAGCATCAATATCCAGTCACATATCACAGATAGAGTATAGGTAGAGAATATAATATGAAGAATAGTCAAAATTAAAATGAAATCAATTAAAAAAGACAAGATTTATAGTGCTTCGGCTAACTCTGGCCAATGTCCACTCTAGAAAAATCTTTTTTATTATGGGAAATTTATTTACAGTTACAATCGAGAATTTCTGAATAAAAATGGCATTGTAGCCTCTAGGTGGAAGATAAAGAGAAAAAAGTGAAGATCCCAATTTCTGAAGCTATGCCTGCTGTATTTATAGGCCAAACCTCCGGCTATAGGGCCTCCTCACTTACATGGGCCTGCCATAGCGACCGTCGAGCACAACTCATCCATCTACGCCGACATAAAGTAGGTAACATGCTAACCCAAAGCAAAACATACACTGACCTGAAGAAAGCCACGCGTCGACCCAAAACAGATCCACATGCTAACCCGAGGTTGATTTATGCCGACCTGACTTCGAATCCCTCTTGTCAGCCCAAAGTGTAGCTTATGCTAATCCGAAGTTGAAGCCACGCCAGCATGAAGTTACTTCCCGCAGCCAACTCCAAGTGAAGTCCTTCTACCTTCTCGATGCTGACCGTAAGTATAAACACCGACCCGAAGTGCTTAGCATGCCGAGCCAAAGTAAATGCCACACTGACCCGAAGTCCAACCCAATGTCGAACCCGATGCCATCTCCATATGCCGACCCTAAGTCACGCTTGTGCCGACCCGAAGTGAGTAGCTTGCTGACCTCAAATAATATGCCAACCTGATATTGTTTTCTTGCCGACCCGAAGTACTCGGTACGCTGACCCGAAGTTGATGCTGACCTGACGTAAAGATGAAGTAATGTCGACCCAAAGAAGATCCAATGTCGACCCCACCGAAGAACATCCTATTATAACCCAAAGTAAACCCTTTCCTGACCCAAAGCAATCCCTTTGGCGACTTGAAGCAAATGCCGACCCGACTCAAAGCAACTCCCATCCTTGCCAAAATCCATATTCCAAATACCTTGCGTCTTTTATCCATGAACCATGCTTAATCCCGGCTTCATATTCATATTTATTATTCGCGATCGATTGACCATCCATCCATTCGAACCAAATCCATGATATTATAGGCTTGGTAACTGTGATATCCTGGAATTTTAGACAATATCAATTTAATAATCTTTATATAAAATTAAATTGATATTGACAATATTGATTAATAAAATATGTTTTGATTTAATAATCTGAATAAATAATATTTAATTTGTGATTTGTTTTTTAAAAAAAAGCTAAAATAAATGTTTTAAATTATAATGTATATATATTTGTATATATATTATAATTTATCTTTGTTTTGGGATTTAATAAGTAAATGAAGTTTTGTTTTTAAATTCTAATAAATATTGAGTAATTAGGAAATTATGTTTTAATTAATATTAAGCTTTTAAAAAATCTATTTAAATTAATAACTTTATGGTTTGATAATATTTAAATAAATGTTAAATTGTTTAAAATTTGACTTAGCTTAATTTTTGTTTTAAATTTAAATAAAGTTGATTTTATTTCTTTTAAAATATTATTTGATTAAACATGAATTGAGTATATTTTATATAAGTTTAAAATATAAGATAGCATATGATTTAAATTCATTTAATAATAAAAGTGATTTATAATTTCTTTATAAATCATATAAAATTTGTTAATTATTATTTTAAACCTTATTAATAAATATTCTATTTTTCATAAATATAAAAGGGAAAATAGAATCTTCATTTTTAAATTGATTTTGGTTTTTATTTCAAAGAATTAATTTGATTTGGCAATTTTATTTTGAAATTCAAATTTATTGATTCTTTAAAATATTTTGTAAGTTTTAAATTATAAATAGTTTTATTTACATTTTCTTAAAAGAAGTAAATCATATATATATTCATTCTAACATAAAATAAATTTAAGAAAACCCTTTTTTTTAAAACATTTAAATATATAACATAATTAAACACGACAAGTGTTATAATATTAACAAATCAGACTACATGTGTTAAATGGTGAATCAAGCACAATGACAAGTGTCATTTGTTTTTATTCTTTTCTTTATTTTTATTTAAATATTTTCAGCCTTTTTATAACATTTTCCACTTTCCTTTATTATTTTTAGAATCAAATGCTAGTTGAAACAAAAGAATACCTCACTTAAAAATCTGAAACCCATCAAAAACATATCTGCAAATTCATTTCAAAAAACAAATCTAAAAGTAAATCATCCCCTCAAACCCAAATATAAATCACAACAACCTATAGTTCAGTTTCAAAAATTAAATAAGAGATCATTCAAAACTGCATTTCTTTTCTACCTGGAAATAAATTCCTGCAAAATCAAAGTTTGCATTTCAACATACTGAAGACCACTGCACTTGCATCTCTGCAAATTTGAGCAACCTGTAGTTTTAAACCTGCATGCATGAAGTAGATAATCAGAAGCAACATAAAGTTTCAGTTTAAAGCTAATCAAGTGCAAATTTTTCAATAAACAAGGTGCTCTGTTCTTCTGAGTATAAGGTGAGTAACACTTCTTTTAAAATCTTTAGTTAGATCTGGTTGTTTAAATATGTTTAAAATAAGTTGTTTTTGTATTTATATTGGAAATCTTCTATGCATCTGTGATGTGTGATTTTTGTTGAATATGAATTGCCTGCATAACATCCCTGAACCAAAAATTTCCAACCCAGTTTCATACTTGAATTCATTTTGTTTTATCTATCAATTTCTAAGACTTAGGATTTAAACAATATTTGTTTGTTTAACTTTAAACTAAATACAAAAATTATTTTACCTTAAATAGAAAACTAAAACATGCACTGGAAATCAGGTTAAAAAGGGAAACCCAGGTCATTGTTAAAATTCAAACTTTTAAATTCAGTAATTCAGATATACAAATTAAATACTTAGACTAATTCATGATTTTCAAGAGAAGAATCAAAAGTTCTCAGTTTGGTATGACTAGGGCATTACTGTTTGACCCAAATCTGGGTTTTAGAGTGTTTATGGGATTCTGGGTTTTGATATTTCTTCTGTATTTAGTAATATGATCAGGTTCATCATAAGAATTATCAAATCTGTAAAATGATCTTTGAATTAGTAGAGGTGTGGAAATTTGTTCTATAACCCTAGTTTTTGAGCAAGTCTTATTTTTGGTCAAATCTGTCTTAATATGTGATTGGGTGATAAGGGGTTTTGAAGGAAGGTGGCTGGGTTGGTGACGAAGGTATAGAATGAAGTAGCAGCTCCAATGGTGGTCGGAGGAGTTGGATTTCGTCGTTGACAGGTTTAGAGTGGGTGAGGCCTGCTGTGTTCCAGGTTTAGATAAGATAGGGCTGTTCTGTTTGGTTTTGATATTTGGAGATTGGTGATGTTTTGGGTGATCATGTTGGATTTAGGGGTGGATGGTGGATGGAAATGTTCATCACTGATGATCGAAAAATTGCCCATGGCTATGTGCATGTGCACAGTGGTTATATGGAGGGGATTTAGTTGCTGTAATATAGAGAAGAAATGGTGCTCGGGTATTTTCTGTTTTTGCTCGAAGTTAAGGTGGGGGTGACTCGAAGCAGGATGGAGATGAGCTCGGGTAGTGGTTGCAGTGTTGTTCTCTGTAACCTGAACAATTTCAGGTTTCAAATTTTAAACTAAATTCAATCTAAAAAAAAAGGGGCAAAGCAGGTTTAAATCTAAACTGAAGCAAGATTAAAACATGAATTCAAATAGATTTTGAATTCCAGTTTTTGAATAAACAAGATTTGCAGGAATGATTGTTTTTTTTTAAACCCTGAACCTGCACAGTTTTTGTATAAAGAAATTTTTAAACCTGGAAATAAAATTTAAAACAAGATTGGAAGCAAGTTTAAGTATGAATTCAAATAGATTGAATTCCAGATTTTGAATAAATTTGCAGTAATTAAATAAAGTATTTAATTAAATAATAAAACCTGCCCAGTTTTTATAAAGTGATTATATATCTGAATATAAGTTTTTAAAACAAGATTTAAATTCTAAGTTAAATCTGAATTTAGAATCCTGGATTCAAATTTGAATTTGAATCTGAAAGTTTCAAAAAAGAAATAAGTTGGTAAATTCAAATGTTATAATTTAGATTGAATATTTTAGTATGTATAAAATCTGAAATGAAATTTAAAACATAAGTTTTAAATTTTAATCTTTGAATTTAAACCTGAAGCATGATTTGAATTTTGGTTGTAATATAAATTTATATGTTTAAATGCCATTTGAAATATTTAAGATATTTTAAATTTAACTGAATATAGGCAAAGTTAAATTATTCTTTTAAAATTGCTTTAAGAGGTAGGTGATTCTATAATTTGAAAACTAAAGAGTTTTTAAATACTTAAAATCTTGTTTAAGTTTAAATTTGATTTCATTTTAAATTTTAATTTAAATGGAATTTAGAAAATTTAAAAGCAATTTGTTTTTAAATTTTTGATAATGATAATTAAATCATTAATGAAATTAATGATTATCATTAAGTTGTTTTGGACTTAATGATTTATTTATTAATCAAGGTAATTAAGTTCATAATAAATTAATTCAATAAATAAATAATTAGGATATTAATTAAATAATTGAAGGTTATTTAATTAATTAAAAGTTTAAGTAAGTTAATTAAATTTGATTAAAATATGATTTAGAAATTAATTTAAATAAGATTTGATTATTAAATGAATGGATTGAAATTATTAATCAAGTAATTGATAATTAATTAAGTTTTTAGTTATCACTTGATTAATTTAATAATTATAGATTACTTAATGAGTTTTATAAATAAATTAAGAATTAATATTGATTAGTTCAATTAATTTCTTTGAAAAAGTAATTAAAGATTTGTTATGGGTTAATGAAGGTCATTAACATAGTATTATTAATTACTTAATGTAATTAATTTTAATGATTAATTGTATTAATTAATTTAAAGATAATCATTTGAGAATTATTTAAGTATAATTACTTAATGAAAGTAATTAAGAAAATTAATTACTGATTGTAATTAATTAAGTTGTTGATTAATTAAGTTAATTAATTAAGTTTAATTAATTTAAATTAATCACTGGTTAATTGGAAGTAATTACAAATATAATTAAAAATGGAAAATTACTTAGTAAAGTAATTAAGGAAATAAATTACTAGATGTAATTTAATGGAAGAAGTTTTGGAAGTCAATTACTTTGTGTAATTATTATTAGTGTGTTTAATTACTTAAGATAAGAAATTAATTACTTAGAGTAATTAATTTAGGTTTTGATAATTAAGTAATTTGAGAATGGTTAAGAGATGTAATTAATTTAAGTTAATTACTTAATGTGATTAATCAAGAATGATTAATCAATGGAGATAATTGATAATTAATTTAATGGAGTTATTTTAAATAAAATAATTAATGATGTAATTAAGGATTGATTAATTAAGATTAATTAATCAATAAAGAATTAATTAATGTAATTAATTACGGATTAATGTAATTAATTATTATTAATTAATTGATGAAGTAATTACAAGTTAATTACAGGGATTGGTTTGGATTAATTAATTTATGAAATTAATTAGAGGTTAATTACTTGAATGTAATTAAAGGATAGTTAATCAAGATGATTAATTAGGGTAACTTGTTAAGGGTTATTAATTAATTGATTTATAATTAATTGATATGTAAGCAAGATTTATATGGATGAGTAATTAATTTAATTCATTTTAAATTAATTATAGGATGGTGATTTGATAGGTCTTTGCTTATGAATGATGATTGATATTTATTACCCTGAATGGTTGAGATCTCAGTTATGAGATAAATGTTGTTGTGTGATTTGGATGCTATGGTTGCATTGAGTTGATGATATGATTTATCTGTTTGAGTTGATAATATAGATTATCTGATGTTATGATAATTTTGATTATCTATTATGATGTTGAGAATTATCTATCTGTGTGTATATAGATAATATTGAATTGAATTGTTTTAAACCTTTAAAACAACTTGGCCCTAAAAGTCACGCTTTGGATTTCGATGAGACCGGGATCGGGTTTCCATATTTGGATATCCGAAAACCACATCGATTCCAAATAACGTTAGGTCGTAAATCCAAATGGAGCTTTGTGAAGACTCGAGGTGTAAGGGCTATACGTCTGTATAACTCTGTGGGTGATTTCGTAATGAGTTGACGGAATAGTGCTTATAGATTCGAGATGGTGATTCAGAGTGCAAGGGTTATTGTCGTTAACTCTGAGGGTGATTCTAAAATGAGTGTAACGAGATAATGCCTTTGGTTTCGTTCGAACCCGGAACGAACTTGTATGGATTGAATGCTTTCAGAACATCGTCAGGTGGACGATGAGCATTCTAAGAGATGTGTTCTCTAAAGGTAATCGTAACCTCAAGCCTCATCAACCGGGAATGGATAAAACAGGGGAGGTGCAGCAAGGCTCCGTGGGTAGCTCCCACTGGAGAGCGAGATTGATTCCTGTCTAGAAGTCCCTTTATATTCGGCTGTGTGGGCAGTTGGTTGCAAACAACTGCGGGGTTGTCTTGTTCGGAACTGTTCAGTAATGAATGGTTCCGGCCTTGTGTTGCAAGGAGTGGGAGTACTCCTCGGTACGGTGATCTAGGCCACGTACTGTGGCGGACGGTACCCCAGTAGCCCTGCCATTATATGGAATCCAAAATCCAATAAGTGCCAACGGTTTGGATTGTATTACCCACTTTTGTGGCCAGTAGTTGGTTTTTAATGAACGTAACAATTTCGGCTATTTCTTATTTACTTGAAAACCCTAGACACTATTATAATATCATCGGATTTCCTATCAAATGTTTTGGTTAGCGGAATGTAAAAACTTTTCCATGTTTATGTGTGGGAAGTCTTACGTGATACCTTTCTTTTCAAAGGTTTTTAAAGTTAAGCAACCTTAACCTGTTACTCACACCAGATCCATGTCTGACCCGGAGTTTATCTTTGTTTTCTTAAACTCTTGGGTACTCAAATTTTTACGAGTAGTCACGAAATTCAGGTTGGCTTTGACGAATAATGGAGAAGCAATGGAGCAGGAGGCTTCTGCGTTTTAGATATATAGTTCCGAATGTGTGTTCTCTGTGTTGTGATTGTATTGAGTTGTAAATACTAGACAGGTGTTTATAACTGTCTAGTATATTTGATGTGTATGCTGTGTATCTCTGATTGGTATTGTATATTATGTAAATACTTATGTTATTAATATAATTTATTCGTTCCGCTGTTAAGATTCTAGTGTTGTTTCTTCTTTCTCTTCGTTCTTTTCTTCTTCTATCCCTTTCTTTCTTAATTGACGATGCGACTTCCTGGAGTCTGGAAGTTGGGTCGTCGCAGTTGGTATCAGAGCATTAGGTTGAGTGAATACCTAGGCTCTGGAGTGGTGTCTATCTTGAGAGAGCGTATTTGTAATTTATATATATATAAATATATTTATTTCTACCTATCTGTTGGGTTACCTGTTCAGGTTTTCCAATATGGGTTATAAAGGTAGATTGGGGTAGTGGTGGGTATAACACGACTACGATTGGTTGGAGTTTGTCGAGACTGTAGACCTAATGCCGTCTCGAATGAGCTTTGCGGTGGTGTAAGGACTTCATTGATCTATGAAGGTAACCTGTTAAGGTTTGGAGTTCATCTTTGAAGTTGAATGAGTAGAGTTTGGATCTGTTGGCTGAACAAAAGCGGGTGATCATATCTTGATATCTCAGGGAAGTAGAAGCTGTGTGATGAGACGCAGTGACTATGGATGTTTTCGAAGATAATTTCTTTGGAACAAGTTTAAGGAAGTATGTCTGCTTCGGTGTTGTGGCTGAGCTCAGCAGGGTGTTTTTGTGTGGTTTGAAGTCCGAGTTTCTCGAAGAACTTTGGATTGAGAATTCTTTGGTATTGATGTCAGCAGTACAGCTCAGAATGTGCTGTGTGACGGCGGAGTTTTCTGGCTTAGCTGTTTTCTGGAAAAGGAATTCAAAAGCAGTAGAGTAAATCCATTTCTTTGATGGGTTGGCAAGACCAGCATAAGCTGTTCTGATTGGTAAAGAGAGAACCGTTTTCTTTGGATCTTAGTATGAGTTGATCGCAAAAGTGACTTGCGATAGTTGAGTGTTCTCTTGGATTGTTGGAGATTTTTTTGAATATTTTCAGAGAAGTCAAGAGTTTTTCTTCATCTAGAGATTCAGTGGTACCGGTGGTTCAACTAGTTGAAGGTTGGTTTCTTATGATGGAATTTGTTGAAGCAACTCAGGATTTGGGGAACTTCTGAGTTTTCTCTTGATTATCAGAGATCTTCTTGGTTCTGGTTGTCTAGTTGTGCTGGTTTTCTTCATCGGCATTCTTTTTTACTCCAGATCAGAGTTGTGCAGCGGAAGCAGTTTGGGAATGCATCTGCTTTTCTTTTCCGGATAGGAGAAGTTTGTTTCCTTCTGATGATTGTGAGTAGAGTTGTTCTTGATCTTGATTGATCATGGAGGATCATTCTGATGGGTTTGGTGTTGATTGTTTCTTGAGACATCAGCAAGGATTGAGCTGATCAGGTAGGAAATAGGCAGCCCGAGATAGTCCGAAGAGTTTTGTGGATCTGAAGTCTGGTTTTGGATAAGTTTTCCCAGTTTTAGGAGCTATAAATTTGGTAAGGTTGGGTAAGCTAGCTCTGAGATATTTTGGATTTCTTCTGTGTTCTGTTTTGGATAAGTGTTTGATTATCTGGATTGAATTGCCAGTTTGGACAACTGGAATTCGATGTGATTCACGTATCTCTAAGGGAGTACGTGTATATCTATTTCTGGTTTTGGAATTAGTTGCTCTGGGAGATTTTGGTTGTTGAGTCAGACTCGTCTACAGTCTGATGTCTTGTTCAGTTATAGATATAGATGAGTAAGAGTTCTGTAGCTCAGTAGTGTTGATTGTTTGGATTTTATAGGGCGAGTAACCCGGTGTTTACTTGGGGAACTCGAGGAAACACCATCCAGAATTTTGTCTGGATAGTTAATTTTGTTTGATTGGATGAATGGATTGCGATGATTGTTAGCATATGTTTGATATATGTTTGGTTTTAAAATTTAAAATCGAAAATAGGTTATTAAATTACCTTTGTTTTAAATTTCAGGGACGAAATTATTTTAAGGGGGAAGGAATGTGATATTCCGGAATTTTAGACAATATCAATTTAATAATATTTATATAAAATTAAATTGATAGTGACAATATTGATTAATAAAATATGTTTTGATTTTATAATCTGAATAAATAATATTTAATTTGTGATTTGTTTTTTTAAAAAAGGTAAAATAAATGTTTTAAATTATAATGTATATATATATTCGCATATATATTATAATTTATCTTTGTTTTGGGATATAATAAATAAATGAAGTTTTGTTTTTAAATTCTAATAAATATTGAGTAATTAGGAATTTATGTTTTAATTAATATTAAGCTTTTAAAAAATCTATTTAAATTAATAACTTTATGGTTTGATAATATTTAAATAAATGTTAAATTGTTTAAAATTTGACTTAGCTTAATTTTTGTTTTAAATTTAAATAAAGTTGATTTTATTTCTTTTAAAATATTATTTGATTAAACATGAATTGAGTATATTTTATATAAGTTTAAAATATAAGATAGCATATGATTTAAATTCATTTAATAATAAAAGTGTTCTATTTTTCATAAATATAAAAGGGAAAATAGAATCTTCATTTTTAAATTGATTTTGGTTTTTATTTCAAAGAATTAATTTGATTTAGCAATTTTATTTTGAAATTCAAATTTATTGATTCTTTAAAATATTTTGTAAGCTTTAAATTATAAATAGTTTTATTTACATTTTCTTAAAAGAAGTAAATCATATATATATTCATTCTAACATAAATAAATTTAAGAAAACCCTTTTTTTTAAAACATTTAAATATATAACATAATTAAACAAGACAAGTGTTATCATATTAACAAATCAAACTACATGTGTTAAATGGTGAATCAAGCACAATGACAAGTGTCATTTGTTTTTATTCTTTTCTTTATTTTTATTTAAATATTTTCAGCCTTTTTATAACATTTTCCACTTTCCTTTATTATTTTTAGAATCAAATGCTAGTTAAAACAAAAGAATACCTCACTTAAAAATTTGAAACCCCTCAAAAACATATCTGCAAATTCATTTCAAAAAGCAAATCTAAAAGTAAATCAACCCCTCAAATCCAAATATAAATCACAACAACCTATAGTTCAGTTTCAAAAAATAAATAAGAGATCATTCAAAACTGCATTTCTTTTCTACCTGGAAATAAATTCCTGCAAAATCAAAGTCTGCATTTCAACATACTGAAGACCACTGCACTTGCATCTCTGCAAATTTGAGCAACCTGTAGTTTTAAACCTGCATGCATGAAGTAAATAATCAGAAGCAACATAAAGTTTCAGTTTAAAGCTAATCAAGTGCAAATTTTTCAATAAACATGGTGCTCTGTTCTTCTGAGTATAAGGTGAGTAACACTTCTTTTAAAAACTTTAGTTAGATCTGGTTGTTTAAATATGTTTAAAATAAGTTGTTTTTGTATGTATATTGGAAATCTTCTATGCATCTGTGATGTGTGATTTTTGTTGAATATGAATTGCCTGCATAACATCCCTGAACCAAAAATTTCCAACCCAGTTTCATACTTGAATTCATTTTGTTTTATCTATCAATTTTTAAGACTTAGGATTTAAACAATATTTGTTTGTTTAACTTTAAACTAAATACAAAAATTATTTTAACTTAAATAGAAAACTAAAACATGCACTGGAAATCAGGTTAAAAAGGGAAACCCAGGTCATTGTTCAAATTCAAACTTTTAGATTCAGTAATTCAGATATACAAATTAAATACTTAGACCAATTCATGATTTTTAAGAGAAGAATCAAAAGTTCTAAGTTTGATATGACTGGGGCATTACTGTTTGACCCAAATCTGGGTTTTAGAGTGTTCTAATGATTATGGGATTCTGCGTTTTGATATTTCTTCTGTATTTAGTAATATGATCAGGTTCATCATAAGAATTATCAAATCTGTAAAATGATCTTTGAATTAGTAGAGGTGTGGAAATTTGTTCTATAAACCTAGTTTTTGAGCAAGTCTTATTTTTGGTCAAATCTGTCTTAATATGTGATCGGGTGATAAGGGGTTTTGAAGGAAGGTGGCTGGGTTGGTGACGAAGGTATAGAAGAAGTAGCAGCTCCAATGGTGGTCGGAGGAGTTGGATTTCGTCGTTGACAGGTTTAGAGTGGGTGAGGCCTGTTGTGTTCCAGGTTTAGATAAGATGGGGCTGTTCTGTTTGATTTTGATATTTGGAGATTGGTGATGTTTTGGGTGATCATACTGGATTTATTGGTGGATGGTGGATGGAAACGTTCATCACTGATGATCGGAAAGTTCCCCATGGCTATGTGCATGTGCACAGTGGTTATATGGAGGGGATTTAGTTGCTTTAATATAGAGAAGAAGTGGTGCTCGGGTATTTTCTGTTTTTGCTCGAATTATGGTGGGGGTGACTCGAAGCAGGATGGAGATGAGCTCGGGTAGTTGGTTGCAGTGTTGTTCTCTGTAACCTGAACTATTTCAGGTTTCAAATCTTAAACTAAATTCAATCCAAAAAAAAGGGCAAAGCAGGTTTAAATCTAAACTGAAGCAAGATTAAAACATGAATTCAAATAGATTTTGAATTCCAGTTTTTTGAATAAACAAGATTTGCAGGAATGAATTGTTTTTTTTTAAACCCTGAACCTGCAAAGTTTTTGTATAAAGAAATTTTTAAACCTGGAAATAAAATTTAAAACAAGATTGGAAGCAAGTTTAAGTATGTATTCAAATAGATTGAATTCCAGATTTTGAATAAATTCGCAGTAATTAAATAAAGTATTTAATTAAATAATAAAACCTGCCCAGTTTTTATAAAGTGATTATATATCTGAAAATAAGTTTTTAAAACAAGATTTAAATTCTAAGTTAAATCTGAATTTAGAATCCTGGATTCAAATTTGAATTTGAATCTGAAAGTTTCAAAAAGTAAATAAGTTGGTAAATTCAAATGTTATAATTTAGATTGAATATTTTAGTATGTATAAAATCTGAAATGAAATTTAAAACAGAAGTTTTAAATTTTAATATTTGAATTTAAACCTAAAGCATGATTTGAATTTTGGTTGTAATATAAATTTAAATGTTTAATGCCATTTGCAATATTTAAGATATTTTAAATTTAATTGAATATAGGCAAACTTAAATTATTCTTTTAAAATTGCTTTAAGAGGTAGGCGATTCTATAATTTGAAAACTAAAGAGTTTTTAAATACTTAAAATCTTGTTTAAGTTTAAATTTGATTTTATTTTAAATTTTAATTTAAATGGAATTTAGAAAATTTAAAAGTAATTTGTTTTTAAATTTTTGATAATGATAATTAACTCATTAATGAAATTAATGATTATCATTAAGTTGTTTTGGACTTAGTGATTTATTTATTAATCAAGGTAATTAAGTTCATAATAAATTAATTTAATAAATAAATAATTAGGATATTAATTAAATAATTGAAGGTTATTTAATTAATTAAAAGTTCAAGTAAGTTAATTAAATTTGATTAAAGTATGATTTAGAAATTAATTTAAATAAGATTTGATTATTTAATGAATGGATTGAAATTATTAATCAAGTAATGGATAATCAATTAAGTTTTTAATTACCACTTGATTAATTTAATAATTATAGATTACTTAATGAGTTTTATAAATAAATTAAGAATTAATATTGATTAGTTCAATTAATTTCTTTGAAAAAGTAATTAAAGATTTGTTATGGGTTAATGAAGGTCATTAACATAGTATTATTCATTACTTAATTTAATTAATTTTAATGATTAATTGTATTAATTAATTTAAAGATAATCATTTGAGAATTATTTAAGTATAATTACTTAATGAAAGTAATTAAGAAAATTAATTACTGATTGTAATTAATTAAGTTGTTGATTAATTAAGTTAATTAATTAAGTTTAATTAATTTAAATTAATCACTGGTTGATTGGAAGTAATTACAAATATAATTAAAAATGGAGAATTACTTAGTAAAGTAATTAAGGAAATAAATTACTAGATGTAATTTAATGGAAGAAATTTTGGAAGTCAATTACTTTGTGTAATTATTATTAGTGTGTTTAATTACTTAAGATAAGAAATTAATTACTTAGAGTAATTAATTTAGGTTTTGATAATTAAGTTATCTGAGAATGGTTAAGAGATGTAATTAATTTAAGTTAATTACTTAATGTGATTAATCAAGAATGATTAATCAATGGAGATAATTGATAGTTAATTTAATGGAGTTATTTTAAATAAAATAATTAATGATGTAATTAAGGATTGATTAATTAAGATTAATTAATCAATAAAGAATTAATTAATGTAATTAATTAAGGATTAATGTAATTAATTATTATTAATTAATTGATGAAGTAATTACAAGTTAATTACAGGGATTGGTTTGGATTAATTAATTTGTGAAATTAATTAGAGGTTAATTACTTGAATGTAATTAAAGGATAGTTAATCAAGATGATTAATTAGGGTAACTTGTTAACGGTAATTAATTAATTGATTTATAATTAATTGATATGTAAGCAAGATTTATATGGATGAGTAATTAATTTAATTCATTTTAAATTAATTATAGGATGGTGATTTGATAGGTCTTTGGTTATGAATGATGATTGATATTTATTACCCTGAATGGTTGAGATCTCAGTTATGAGATAAATGTTGCTGTGTGATTTGGATGCTATGGTTGCATTGAGTTAATGATATGATTTATCTGTTTGAGTTGATCATATAGATTATCTGATGTTATGATAATTTTGATTATCTATTATGATGTTGAGAATTATCTATCTGTGTGTATATAGATAATATTGAATTAAATTGTTTTAAACCTTTAAAACAACTTGGCCTAAAAGACACGCTTTGGATTTCGATGAGACCGGGATCGGGTTTCCATATTTGGATATCTGAAAACCACATCGATTCCAAATAACGTTAGGTCGTAAATCCAAATGGAGCTTTGTGAAGACTCGAGGTGTAAGGGCTATACGTCTGTATAACTCTGTGGGTGATTCCGTAATGAGTTGACGGAATAGTGCTTATAGATTTGAGATGGTGATTCAGAGTGCAAGGGTTATTGTCGTTAACTCTAAGGGTGATTCAAAAATGAGTGTAACGCGATAATGCCTTCGGTTTCGTTCGAACCCGGAATGAACTTGTATGGATTGAATGCTTTCAGAACATCGTCAGGTGGACGATGAGCATTCTAAGAGATGTATTCTCTAAAGGTAATCGTAACCTCAAGCCTCATCAACCGGGAATGGATAAAACAGGGGAGGTGCAGCAAGGCTTCGGGGTAGCTCCCACTGGAGAGCGAGATTGATCCCAGTCTAGAAGTCCCTTTATATTCGGCTGTGTGGGCAGTTGGTTGCAAACAACTGCGGGTTTGTCTTGTTCGGAACTGTTCAGTAAGGAATGGTTCCGACATTGTGTTGCAGGGGAGTGGGAGTACTCCTCGGTACGGTGATCTAGGCCACGTACTGTGACGGGCGGTACCCCAGTATCCTTGCCATTATATGGAATCCAAAATCCAATAAGTGCCAATGGTTTTGATTGTATTACCCACTTTTTTGGCTAGTAGTTGAAATTTAATGAATGTAACAATTTCGGCTATTTCTTATTTACTTGAAAACCCTAGACACTATTATAATATCATCGGATTTCCTATCAAATGTTTTGGTTAGCGTAAGGTAAAAACTTTTCCATGTTTATGTGTGGGAAGTCTTACGTGATACCTTTCTTTTCAAAGGTTTTTAAAGTTAAGCAACCTTAACCTGTTACTCACACCAGACCCATGTCTGACCCGAAGTTTATCTTTGTTTTCTTAAACTCTTGGGTACTCAAATTTTTAGGAGTAGTCAAGAGATTCAGGTTGGCTTTGACGAATAATGGAGAAGCAATGGAGCAGTAGGCTTCTGCATTTTAGATATATAGTTCTGAATGTGTGTTCTCTGTATTGTGATTGTATTGAGTTGTAAATACTAGACAGGTGTTTATAACTGTCTAGTATATGTGATGTGTATGCTGTGTATCTCTGATTGGTATTGTATATTATGTAAATACTTATGTTATTAATATAATTTATTCGTTCCGCTGTTAAGATTCTAGTGTTGTTTCTTCTTTCTCTTCGTTCTTTTCTTCTTCTATCCCTTTCTTTCTTAATTGACGATGTGACTTCCTGGAGTCTGGAAGTTGGGTCGTCGCAGTTGGTATCAGAGCATTAGGTTGAGTGAATACCTAGACTCTGGAGTGGTGTCTATCTTGAGAGAGCGTATTTGTAATTTTTATATATATAAATATATTTATTTCTACCTATCTGTTGGGTCACCGGTTCAGGTTTTCCAATATGGGTTATAAAGGTAGATTGGGGTAGTGGTGTGTATAACACGACTACGATTGGTTGGAGTTTGTCGAGACTGTAGACCTAATACCGTCTCGAATGAGCTTTGCGGTGGTGTAAGGACTTCATTGATCTCTGAAGGTAACCTGTTAAGGTTCGGAGTTCATCTTTGAAGTTGAATGAGTAGAGTTTGGATCTATTGGCTGAACAGAAGCGGGTGATCATATCTTGATATCTCAGGGAAGTAGAAGCTGCGTGATGAGATGCAGTGACTATGGATGTTTCCGAAGATAATTTCTTTAGAACAAGTTTAAGGAAGTATGTCTGCTTCGGTGTTGTGGCTGAGCTCAGCAGGGTGTTTTTGTGACGCAGCGGATTAATCAAACAAAACTTCAATCGATGAAATGTAGCAATCGGTGAGTTGAAGATACCAAAAATGCCCAAGTTCGTTGATCCAAAGATACCGATCTCTAGCTATCTCAAACACGTTGATAGCGCACTATACCGTGTTCAAAGATCTACGATTCTTCGCACGTTGATCTAGCGCACTAGATTCCGTGAATCGGCTTCTACGATCGTTGAATCGAGCGCACTCGATTAACCGAAAGAGGAGATAGGAGATTACACTCAACTACCAATTGGTATGAAAGCACAAAGCTAACAAAAGAGAATTTTATTCAAAAATCAACAACCCCAAAAATGTACAACACACGCGTATTTATAGGAGTTACAACCCAACGCAACAAATCATCACCTGACTCTTAGGTCGGCCACGACTTACGACCTAACTTAGGTCGGCAGCGACCTAACATCAGCGACTCAACACATTTTAACAACACCTAGGTCGGCAGCGACCTATCAACACAACATACTCTCCTGTATACATCACAGCACTCAACGACCTAAACAACTCACGCGACTCAACACGACCGACTCACCATAGGTCGTACGCGACCTAACACTTCCCATTCATGACCGAGTTAAGCAATACAACACACAACATATGTACACTACTTAATTCATTACTGACTTACCATATAACGACTCAAAGATTCATGACTTAACTCCCAACAAAACCCATAGGTCGGTAACGACCTAAAATACAACACGACCCAATCCCCTACGACCTAAAATAAAAGGCAGTTCAGCTTGCTTAGATCGGAACTCGGCGAAGTTATCTCGTTCAACATCACTAGCTCGTAACTCGGCACAGTTATCTCGTTCAATATCACTAGGTCGTTCAATATCATTAGGTCGTTCAATATCACTAGGTCGTTCAATATCACTAGGTCGGAATGCTTCTTCCTGTGTTTTCTTAGGTCGGAGACGACCCAAAACTCCGTTGTTAGGTCGTGACCATGCTTTGTTAACTCGGCCTACCTTCCCCCTTGGCTTGTTGACTCGTGGCCCTCCTTCCTTAGCTCGGCAACGACTCATGCCTTCACTGAGTCGTGAATGACTCATCACACTACACCACAAACTCATGTTTTCAGGAATTATAGTTTGCACAACTTCTTCTCTGGCCTTAGCTGCATCATCCTCCCCTGGTTGAGAAAAATTCATCCTCGAATTTGCAAATTCTTTCTCATCAAAATGTTCATCTCCATAATATGGCACAAGATGCTTAATATTGAATACATCAGAAGTGTAAATATCCTCCGGCAGCTTCAACTTATAAGCATTGTCATTAATTCGTTTCACAATTTCGACAGGACCAATTTTCCTGGCTTTCAACTTATTATAAGCACCTACCGGAAAACGATCCTTCGTTAATACAGCATAAACTAACTCACCTTCTTTAAATTCAACATTTCGTCATTTCGAATCTGCAAACTTCTTATATTTCTCATTCGATTTCTCCAATCGTTCCTGAACGATCTTATGACATTTAGTCAGCTCATCAACAAAATCGACAGCTCGTTTAACTGCTCCCTTCGTCTGTGGTACGACTGCTAAGTCCAACGGTCCCCTGGGTAAATTTGAATAAACAATCTGAAACGGACTGAATCCCGTGCTACGATTCACTGCATGATTATGTGCAAATTCAGCTTGGCATAACTTCATGTCCCAACTTCTCAAATTATCCTGTACAAGACAACGCAACAAATTTCCCAATGACCTGTTAACAACTTCCGTATGTCCATCAGTTTGCGGATGATAAGCACTGCTAAATTTCAGTTTCGTTCCCACCATCTTCCACAAACTCAACCAAAAGTGACTCAGAAAACGAGTATCTCTATCCGAAACAATAGACTCTGGCAATCCATGAAGTCGATAAATCTCCTTAAAAAATAATTGCGCAACACGAACAGCATCCGCCGTCTTCTTGCAAGCAACAAAATGTGCCATCTTCGAAAACCTGTCCACTACAACAAATATCGAATCATTTCCCCTTTGAGTTCGAGGCAAACCCAAAACGAAATCCATGCTAATATCAACCCATGGCTTAGATGGTACTGGTAATGGCATATACAACCCTGCATTCGTTGCTGTTCCCTTTGACACCTGACAAATATGGCATCTCTCCACGAATCTTTCAACCTCTTTTCTCATCGACGGCCAAAAGTAAGACTGTGAAATCAATTGCAAAGTACGATCGCGGCCCACATGCCCTTCCTCGTGTAACTCTTTGACAATTTTCAACCTCAAGCTACAGTCTGGAATACATAACTGATTTCCCTTAAACAGGAAACCATCAACCAACATAAATTCATCGGTACTCCCATCCTTCATTTTCTCAACATATTTCACAAAGTAAGGATCTTCATTAATCATTTCTGGCAGTAATTCAAACCCCGTCACTTCAACCTTCATTGTCGTTAATAAATGACTCCTCCTACTCAAAGCATCAGCTACTCGATTTGTCACCCCTGATTTGTGCTTAACGACAAAAGTAAACTGCTGTAAATAAGCAATCCATGATGCATGTCTCGCTGAAATTTTGTCCTGTCCCTGTAAATGCTTCAATGCTTCATGATCAGTATAAAGAACAAATTCCTTCTGAAACAGATAATGCCTCCAATGCTTGACAGCTTGCACAACAGCATAAAACTCAACGTCATATGTACTGTATCTCATCTTTGCCCCTGATAACTTTTCACTGAAATAAGCAACTGGCTTCCCATTCTGACTCAGAACTCCTCCAATACCAACCTTCGAAGCATCAGTATGCAATTCAAACAATAACTGAAAATTCGGTAAAACAAGAATTGGTGCAGACGTCAACAATTCCTTGATCTTTTCAAAAGCAACCCCCGCTTCTTCTGACCATACAAATTGTTTCCCTTTCATGCAATCCGTCACTGGTGCCATCACGCTACTGAAGTGTGAAATGAATCTTCGGTAGAATGACGCTAGCCCATGAAAACTTCTCACTTCCGTAATCGTCTTTGGCTGTGGCCAATTCCTGACTGCTTCAACTTTACTCTGGTCAACTTGAATACCTTCTCGAAGAATAATCAATACTTCTCTCAAATGTTGAACATGCTCCTCCATATTCCTGCTGTATATCAGAATATCATCGAAATAAACCACGACGAACTTCCCAATGAATGGTCTAAAGATTTGATTCATCACCCGCATGAATGTACTAGGTGCATTTGACAAACCAAACGGCATGACCAACCATTCGTACAACCCCTCTCTCGTTTTGAAAGCTGTCTTCCATTCATCCCCAGGTCTGATTCGAATTTGATGATAACCACTCTTCAAATCAATCTTTGAAAATATAGTTGCCCCACTCAATTGATCTAACAAATCATCCAACCTCGGCATAGGAAATCTATATCGAACAATGATCTTATTCAAAGCTCTACTATCTGTGCACATCCTCCATGTTCCGTCCTTCTTTGGTACTAACAATGCTGGCACGGCACAAGGACTCAAGCTTTCCTGAACACGTCCTGTTCCAACAACTCTTCCACTTGCCTTCGTAACTCCTCATGTTCCTTCGGACTCATTCGGTAATGTGGTCGATGTGGTAACACTGCTCCCGGAACAAGATCAATTTGATGTTGAATGTCTCTAAGTGGCGGTAACTCCTTAGGCAACTCCTCTGGAAATACATCTTCGAATTCTTTCAAGATTGGCTTTGCTGCTTCTGGAATTTCAATTTCTTCACTACTCTCTCTCCCAATCAACAAAAACACCTCAGGTTCTTCCTCCACTTCCTTGACAAATTCCTTCAAAGTCAATAGAGTTTTCAATTCTTCAATCTCTTCTAGCTTGCTCTCCTTCTGTTGCTGTTTCTTGGGAACCAAAGTGATTTTAGTACCCTCGAACATGAAACTGTAACTATTGGCACGACCATCATGCTGTACTGCTCTATCAAACTGCCACGGTCTGCCCAACAACAGATGACAAACATCCATATCCACTACATCACACCAAATTTCATCTTTGTACTTCTTCCCAATAGAAAAATTAACACAAGCTCTTCGACACACTTTCACTTCACCACCCTTCCTTAACCATGCTAGCTTGTACGGTTTAGGATGTTTCTCAGTCTTCAAGTTCAACTTCTTTACTGCTTCTGTAGAAATAATATTATCGCAACTTCCAGCATCAATAACGAACTTGCAAACTTTTCCCAGAATAGTGCATGTCGACTGAAAAATATTGCTTCTCAACCAACTACAATCCTCCTCTTGCTTTGGTGTCAGACAACTTCTCCTCATCATAAGATTACAACCTTCATCTCCAAACAATTCTTCTTCCTCCTCAACATAAGGTGTATCTGAACATTCTGCCTCCTCACCATCATCCTCCTCAACTTCTGCAACCATGGTTCTCTTCTTCTGCTTCGGACATTCATTACTTTTGTGACCCAACTCCTGACAATTATAACACTTGAACCCACTGCTAACCTTCGCCTTCTCAGCCTCCTTCACCACTGACTTTGAAACAGATTTAGGAACATTAGAACTTCCACTAACACCCCTTGCTTGATTATTGGAATTTGTAAACACACCACCTCCACGCCTTCCTTGTTTCTCCCAAGCCAACGCTTTTTGATGTGCTTCTGCAACTGATCTAGGATCAAACATATTAACCATATCCTGGATCTGCATTCTCAATCCCCCAATGAATCTAGCAGTTAGCTGTTCTTCTGTCTCCATAATATCATTCCTGGCAATGAGTTGGTAAAATTCATCAGCATAATCACTAACAGATTTTGTCCCTTGCCTCAGATTCTGCAACCTTTGGTACATAAGTGACTGATAGTTGTAAGGTAAAAAGGTAGATCTCATCAATTTCTTCATCTTCTCCCAAGATTCTATTTTTGACTTCCCCATTCTCTCCCTAGTAAGTTTAGTTTGCTGCCACCATGCCAAAGCTCTCCCCCTCAACCTAGTAGCAACCAACTTCACCCTTCGATTCTCCGGGACCTCCTTGAAATCAAAGATTTCCTCCACATTAGATAACCAATCGAGAAATTCTTCTGCTACCATTCCGCCTTTAAACTCCGGAATTTCCATCTTCATTCCCGATTCCCAACGTCTATCATCTTCAACATCCCGATAAGAATTTCGAACTTGGTCTCGATCTCGATAATGAATACTAGCTCTATCACCTTCTTCAACAAAATCAAAGGTACGTCTACATCGATCTCGACCATTATCATCCCTTCGTTCATGCATGCTTCTTTGACTATGTCTCTCTTCATCTCTATATGCTTCATTGTCAAATTCACGTTGACTTCTTCTCTCTTCATGTGCATAGTCATGATGATCTCTTCGTGATGAAATTGATGTTTCTCTTCTATCTCTACAAGAATGTGGCGATACCCTCCTCGCTTCCGTAACCGATGGCGAAACTCGGTTTCCTCCATGGTTCGAATTTGGTGATCTCCTCCTTTGATTCAAATCATTCATCAATTTCTCCAACTTCCCAATGCCTTCATCAAATTTTTCATTAATACGTTGTTCCATAAGTTCAGCTTCTTCTCTACGATACAAAGCCTCAACGTTTTGATGACGATTAGCTCTCCTTGGTGGCATGATTGAAAAACTTCTCACAAACACTTCAACAATTCGAACACAAAAATTCAAAGCTTCAACAATGCAATAAGTCACGGCTCAACAATGACTCGGCTACAATTTGTCTCGGCAATATGAAACGGCTCCACACTTCAAATCTTGGCGCGCAAAACTCCAAGACAAAATCCAAACAATATCCAACTCCTCGATCCAAAATGAAATGGATCAAACACTCCAAACTTGATGCAACTTCAATATGAACACGATGAACAACTTCAAACTTCAAAAAACTTGGCTCCAAGAATCAACTTAGCTATGATTGGCTAAGTATGGCTCTGATACCAAAAAACTGACGCAGCGGATTAATCAAACAAAACTTCAATCGATGAAATGTAGCAATCGGTGAGTTGAAGATACCAAAAATGCCCAAGTTCGTTGATCCAAAGATACCGAACTCTAGCTATCTCAAACACGTTGATAGCGCACTATACCGTGTTCAAAGATCTACGATTCTTCGCACGTTGATCTAGCGCACTAGATTTCGTGAATCGGCTTCTACGATCGTTGAATCGAGCGCACTCGATTAACCGAAAGAGGAGATAGGAGATTACACTCAACTACCAATTGGTATGAAAGCACAAAGCTAACAAAAGAGAATTTTATTCAAAAATCAACAACCCCAAAAATGTACAACACACGCGTATTTATAGGAGTTACAACCCAACGCAACAAATCATCACCTGACTCTTAGGTCGGCCACGACTTACGACCTAACTTAGGTCGGCAGCGACCTAACATCAGCGACTCAACACATTTTAACAACACCTAGGTCGGCAGCGACCTATCAACACAACATACTCTCCTGTATACATCACAACACTCAACGACCTAAACAACTCACGCGACTCAACACGACCGACTCACCATAGGTCGTACGCGACCTAACACTTCCCATTCATGACCGAGTTAAGCAATACAACACACAACATATGTACACTACTTAATTTGTTACCGACTTACCATATAACGACTCAAAGATTCACGACTTAACACCCAACAAAACCCATAGGTCGGTAACGACCTAAAATACAACACGACCCAATCCCCTACGACCTAAAATAAAAGGCAGTTCAACTTGCTTAGATCGGAACTCGGCGAAGTTATCTCGTTCAACATCACTAGCTCGTAACTCGGCACAGTTATCTCGTTCAATATCACTAGGTCGTTCAATATCATTAGGTCGTTCAATATCACTAGGTCGTTCAATATCACTAGGTCGGAATGCTTCTTCCTGTGTTTTCTTAGGTCGGAGACGACCCAAAACTCCGTTGTTAGGTCGTGACCATGCTTTGTTAACTCGGCCTACCTTCCCCCTTGGCTTGTTGACTCGTGGCCCTCCTTCCTTAGCTCGGCAACGACTCATGCCTTCACTGAGTCGTGAATGACTCATCACACTACACCACAAACTCATGTTTTCAGGAATTATAGTTTGCACAACTTCTTCTCTGGCCTTAGCTGCATCATTTTGTGTGGTTTGAAGTCCGAGTTTCTCGAAGAGCTTTGGATTGAGAATTCTTTGGTATTGATGTCGGCAGTACAGCTCAGAATGTGCTTTGTGACGGCGGATTTTTCTGGCTTAGCAGTTTTCTGGAGAAGGAATTCAGAAGCAGTAGAGTAAATCCATTTCTTTGATGGGTTGGTAAGACCAGCATAAGCTGTTCTGATTGGTAAAGAGAGAACAGTTTTCTTTGGATCTTAGTATGAGTTGATCGCAAAAGTGACTTGCGATAGTTGAGTGTTCTCTTGGATTGTTGGAGATTTTTCTGAATATTTTCAGAAAAATCAAGAGTTTGTCTTCATCTAGAGATTTAGTGGTACCGGTGGTTCAACTAGTTGAAGGTTGGTTTCTTATGATGGAATTTGTTGAAGTAACTCAGGATTTGGGGAACTTCTGAGTTTTCTCTTGATTATCAGAGATCTTCTTGGTTCTGGTTGTCTAGTTGTGCTGGTTTTCTTCATCAGCATTCTTTTCTACTCTAGATCAGAGTTGTGCAGCGGAAGCAGTTTGGGAATGCATCTGCTTTTCTTTTCCGTATAGGAGAAGTTTGTTTCCTTCTGATGATTGTGGGTAGAGTTGTTCTTGATCTTGATTAATCATGGAGGATCATTCTGATGGGTTTGGTCTTGATTGTTTCTTGAGACATCAGCAAGGATTGAGCTGATCAGGTAGGAAATAGGCAGCCCGAGATAGTCCGAAGAGTTTTGTGGATCCGAAGTCTGGTTTTGGATAAGTTTTCCCAGTTTAAGGAGCTATAAATTTGGTAAGGTTGGGTAAGCTAGCTCTGAGATATTTTGGATTTCTTCTGTGTTCTGTTTTGGATAAGTGTTTGATTATCTGGATTGAATTGCCAGTTTGGACAACTGGAATTTGATGTGATTCACGTATCTCTAAGGGAGTACGTGTATATCTATTTCTGGTTTTGGAATTAGTTGCTCTGGGAGATTTTGGTTGTTGAGTCAGACTCGTTTGTAGTCTGATGTCTTGTTCAGTTATAGATATAGATGAGTAAGAGTTCTGTAGCTCAGTAGTGTTGGTTGTTTGGATTTTATAAAGCGTGTAACCCGGTGTTTACTTGGGGAACTCGAGGAAACACCATCCAGAATTTTGTCTGGATAGTTAATTTTGTTTGATTGGATGAATTGATTGCAATGGTTGTTAGCATATGTTTGATATATGTTTGGTTTTAAAATTTAAAATCTAAAATAGGTTATTAAATTACCTTTGTTTTAAATTTCGGGGACGAAATTCTTTTAAGGGGGAAGGAATGTGATATCCCGGAATTTTAAACAATATCAATTTAATAATCTTTATATAAAATTAAATTGATATTGACAATATTGATTAATAAATATGTTTTAATTTAATCTAAATAAATAATATTTAATTTGTGATTTGTTTTTAAAAAAAAAGCTAAAATAAATATTTTAAATTATAATGTATATATGTATTTGTATATATATTATAATTTATCTTTGTTTTGGGATATCTTAAATAAATGAAATTTTGTTTTTAAATTCTAATAAATATTGAGTAATTAGGAAATTATGTTTTAATTAATATTAAGCTTTTAAAAAATCTATTTAAATTAATAACTTTATAGTTTGATAATATTTAAATAAATGTTAAATTGTTTAAAATTTGACTTAGCTTAATTTTTGTTTTAAATTTAAATAAAGTTGATTTTATTTATTTTAAAATATTATTTGATTAAAAATGAATTGAGTATATTTTATGTAAGTTTAAAATATAAGATAGCATATGATTTAAATTCATTTAATAATAAAAGTGATTTATAATTTCTTTATAAATCATATAAAATTTGTTAATTATTATTTTAAACCTTATTAATAAATATTATATTTTTCATAAATATAAAAGGGAAAATAGAATCTTCATTTTTAAATTGATTTTGGTTTTTATTTCAAAGAATTAATTTGATTTGGCAATTTTATTTTGAAATTCAAATTTATTGATTCTTTAAAATATTTTGTAAGTTTTAAATTATAAATAGTTTTATTTACATTTTCTTAAAAGAAGTAAATCATATATATATTCATTCTAACATAAAATAAATTTAAGAAAACCCTTTTTTTTAAAACATTTAAATATATAACATAATTAAACAAGACAAGTGTTATCATATTAACAAATCAAACTACATGTGTTAAATGGTGAATCAAGCACAATGACAAGTGTCATTTGTTTTTATTCTTTTCTTTATTTTTATTTAAATATTTTTAGCCTTTTTATACCATTTGCCACTTTCCTTTATTATTTTTAGAATCAAATGCTAGTTGAAACAAAAGAATACCTCACTTAAAAATCTGAAACCCCTCAAAAACATATCTGCAAATTCATTTCAAAAAGAAAATCTAAAAGTAAATCATCCCCTCAAACCCAAATATAAATCACAACAACCTATAGTTCAGTTTCAAAAATTAAATAAGAGATCATTCAAAACTGCATTTCTTTTCTACCTAGAAATAAATTCCTGCAAAATTAAAGTCTGCATTTCAACATACTGAAGACCACTGCACTTGCATCTCTGCAAATTTGAGCAACCTGTAGTTTTAAACCTGCATGCATGAAGTAAATAATAAGGAGCAACATAAAGTTTCAGTTTAAAGCTAATCAAGTGCAAATTTTTCAATAAACATGGTGCTCTGTTCTTCTGAGTATAAGGTGAGTAACACTTCTTTTAAAATCTTTAGTTAGATCTGGTTGTTTAAATATGTTTAAAATAAGTTGTTTTTGTATTTATATTGGAAATCTTCTATGCATCTGTGATGTGTGATTTTTGTTGAATATGAATTGTCTGCATAACATCCCTGAACCAAAAATTTCCAACCCAGTTTCATACTTGAATTCATTTTGTTTTATCTATCAATTTTCAAGACTTAGGATTTAAACAATATTTGCTTGTTTAACTTTAAACTAAATACAAAAATTATTTTAACTTAAATAGAAAACTAAAACATGCACTGGAAATCAGGTTAAAAAGGGAAACCCAGGTCATTGTTAAAATTCAAACTTTTAAATTCAGTAATTCAGATATACAAATTAAATACTTAGACCAATTCATGATTTTTAAGAGAAGAATCAAAAGTTCTAAGTTTGGTATGACTAGGGCATTACTGTTTGACCCAAATCTGGGTTTTAGAGTGTTCTAATGATTATGGGATTCTGGGTTTTGATATTTCTTCTTTATTTAGTAATATGATCAGGTTCATCATAAGAATTATCAAATCTGTAAAATGATCTTTGAATTAGTAGAGGTGTGGAAATTTGTTCTATAACCCTAGTTTTTGAGCAAGTCTTATTTTTGGTCAAACCTGTCTTAATATGTGATCGGGTGATAAGGGGTTTTGAAGGAAGGTGGCTGGGTTGGTGACGAAGGTATAGAAGAAGTAGCAGCTCCAAAGGTGGTCAGAGGAGTTGGATTTCGTCGTTGACAGGTTTAGAGTGGGTGAGGCCTGCTGTGTTCCAGGTTTAGATAAGATGGGGCTGTTCTGTTTGATTTTGATATTTGGAGATTGGTGATGTTTTGGGTGATCATGTTGGATTTAGGGGTGGATGGTGGATGGAAATGTTCATCACCGATGATCGGAAAGTTGCCCATGGCTATGTGCATGTGCACAGTGGTTATATGGAGGGGATTTAGTTGCTGTAATATAGAGAAGAAGTGGTGCTCGAGTATTTTCTGTTTTTGCTCGAAGTTAAGGTGGGGGTGACTCGAAGCAGGATGGAGATGAGCTCGGGTAGTTGGTTGCAGTGTTGTTCTCTGTAACCTGAACTGTTTCAGGTTTCAAATTTTAAACTAAATTCAATCTAAAAAAAGAAGAAGGGCAAAGCAAGTTTAAATCTAAACTGAAGCAAGATTAAAACATGAAGTCAAATAGATTTTGAACTCCAGTTTTTGAATAAACAAGATTTGCAGGAATGAATTGTTTTTTTTAAACCCTGAATCTGCACAGTTTTTATATAAAGAAATTTTTAAACCTTGAAATAAAATTTAAAACAAGATTAGAAGCAAGTTTAAGTATGAATTCAAATAGATTGAATTCCAGATTTTGAATAAATTTGCAGTAATTAAATAAAGTATTTAATTAAATAATAAAACCTGCCCAGTTTTTATAAAGTGATTATATATCTGAAAATAAGTTTTTAAAACAAGATTTAAATTCTAAGTTAAATTTGAATTTAGAATCCTGGATTCAAATTTGAATTTGAATCTGAAAGTTTCAAAAAAGAAATAAGTTGGTAAATTCAAATGTTATAATTTAGATTGAATATTTTAGTATGTATAAAGTCTGAAATGAAATTTAAAACAGAAGTTTTAAATTTTAATCTTTGAATTTAAACCTAAAGCATGATTTGAATTTTGGTTGTAATATAAATTTAAATGTTTAAATGCCATTTGAAATATTTAAGATATTTTAAATTTAATTGAATATAGGCAAAGTTAAATTATTCTTTTAAAATTGCTTTAAGATGTCGGTGATTCTATAATTTGAAAACTAAAGAGTTTTTAAATACTTAAAATCTTGTTTAAGTTTAAATTTGATTTCATTTTAAATTTTAATATAAATGGAATTTAGAAAATTTAAAAGCAATTTGTTTTTAAATTTTTGATAATGATAATTAAATCATTAATGAAATTAATGATTATCATTAAGTTGTTTTGGACTTAATGATTTATTTATTAATCAAGGTAATTAAGTTCATGATAAATTAATTTAATAATTAAATAATTAGGATATTAATTAAATAATTGAAGGTTATTTGATTAATTAAAAGTTTAAGTAAGTTAATTAAATTTGATTAAAGTATGATTTAGAAATTGATTTAAATAAGATTTGATTATTTAATGAATGGATTGAAACTATTAATTAAGTAATTGATAATTAAGTAAGTTTTTAATTATCGCTTGATTAATTTAATAATTATAGATTACTTAATGAATTTATAAATAAATTAAGAATTAATATTGATTAGTTCAATTAATTTCTTGGAAAAAGTAGTTAAAGATTTGTTATGGGTTAATGAAGGTCATTAACATAGTATTATTAATTACTTAATGTAATTAATTTTAATGATTAATTGTATTAATTAATTTAAAGATAATCATTTGAGAATTATTTAAGTATAATTACTTAATGAAAGTAATTAAGAAAATTAATTACTGATTATAATTAATTAAGTTGTTGATTAATTAAGTTAATTAATTAAGTTTAATTAATTTAAATTAATCATTGGTTGATTGGAAGTAATTACAAATATAATTAAAAATGGAAAATTACTTAGTAAAGTAATTAAGGAAATAAATTACTAGATGTAATTTAATGGAAGAAGTTTTGGAAGTCAATTACTTTGTGTAATTATTATTAGTGTGTTTAATTACTTAAGATAAGAAATTAATTACTTAGAGTAATTAATTTAGGTTTTGATAATTAAGTTATTTGAGAATGGTTAAGAGATGTAATTAATTTAAGTTAATTACTTAATGTGATTAATCAAGAATAATTAATCAATGGAGATAATTGATAATTAATTTAATGGAGTTATTTTAAATAAAATAATTAATGATGTAATTAAGGATTGATTAATTAAGATTAATTAATCAATAAATAATTAATTAATGTAATTAATTAAGGATTAATGTTGTGATGTCCCGGAAATTTAGGAAATAATTATTTAATAATTTCATTGATAATTATTTTAAAAATGTGAAATATTGATTTAATAATTTAATTCAAACAGGAATTCTCTTTTGAAAATTAATAATCATTTAGTTTGTTAAATGGTATTCTTTTCAAAAGTTAAAAATATTTAAGTAATAAATTTATCTTTCTAAGCTTATTAAAAAATATTTTATTTATAATGTATAAATGTTTATACATTGTAAATAGAGGATTTGGTTTTAATTTTAATTTATATTAAATAAAGGATATTTTCTAATTATTATATAAATGTATAATTTGTAAATTGATTAATCTGATTTAAATTAATTTAAATTAGTATTGTAACTTTTCAAAAGGGTTTGTTTTAAAAATCTTTCTTATATTTTTTTATAGAAATGTAAGTAAGAATTTATTTGTTTATAAGAATAAATATAGTTTAGATTTTATTTTATAACAAAAGTTTGTTTTGTCTTATTTTAAAAAATTGTTTTCTTTGAAATAAGATTTAATTCATTTTTGTTAAAGTATAACATTTGATTTAAAACTCTTGAATAAATTTAATTCAACAAATCTTTTCTTTTGAAATTTAGTTTCATGAAGAATATTATTTTAAAAATAATTAAACAAACATTTAAATATAAGTGTATAATTTTATAAAGAAGTTTATATGTTATTATTTAAGACTAATGTTAATACAACATTTAAATCTTGCTAAAATAAGTTTGAAATAGTTTAAGATAAATTCAAATACATTTATAAATTTAAAATTTTCTTTTAAATATTGAAATGAACATGTGTTAGCTTCTTAAACATAAAGAGACACTTGTAATTAATCTACACTGTAAGATAACAAGTGGCATGTTAATTATATTTTTGAAATAAATTGTTTTAGATAAGAAAATTTAGAAATTCATTTTGTTCAAACATTTTCTTCAAATGTGACTTAAATCAGATTTTAGAAAGAAAACTGAAAACCAAATTCCATCTAAAATTTGCAAAACCAATTCATGTTCAAAATCTACAAACAAATACAATTTATCTTCATATCTGCAATCAGTTTCTTCAAATCTGCAAATTCAATTCTGCAAAAATCAAATATGTTCAATCTTCAAAACTGTAATCTGCTTAAGTTCAATCTAACTCCAAATCTATGCAAACAAGAATAAGGTCAGCTGCAGTTTTAAAGATCAATCAACAACAAACTCACCTGAATCAACTTCAACAGCAAGTGTAGGACCAGATTCAACATGCATTTCAATATGCATTTCTGGAAAATGGAATCTGCAGCTAATTTGTTTCTGCTTCTTCAAATTGAAAGGTGAGTAAACCTTTATTTTTAAAAATAGTTTCTCCTTTAATATAAATACTTAAGAAAAGAAAAATAAGAACTAAAGACTAATGCATACTGTTTTTTTAAAGAATCAAAACTGCAGTGCCTTATTTGTTGAATAATTTCACAATTTATAAGCTTAAGTTTCTGTGCATGTGTAATGGGTAGAAATATGTTTGTTTGTGTGATTTATATTGATAAATATTTCTGTGTACATATACATAAATATGTATATATATGTGCTGCTGCAGGTATCTGCAAACCTGATGTGTTTTTTTAAAAAACTAAGATTTATTTATAATCCATTACCACCTGATTTGATATCAACTAGAATTTGTAATATAAACAAACTTTGTTGTTTAGAATGAAATGATAGTTATAAATCAAAATTTAACTATATTTAAAATTCTGTAGTCTCTGGAAAACATTTATAACAGAGAATATTTTCTAGAAGTAGGTATATCAAACATTTTAAAACATTAAACAGTTGTAACCAGAATGCATGATTGAATTCATGGATTTTGGAAACAAATATTACATTTTAATTTCACAAGAGAGTGAGCATTTCTTTGTTAAACAGATTGGGTCTTTTTGGTTTGTTTGATTAGCCTAAGACAGAAAACTGTTTTTATGTTTTAAATTTAAAAGCAAATTTTAAAATGCAACTGATAATTTAAAACAAGTTTTAAATCTGGAAAACAGAAATATGGAACCTGAGTTTGAATTTAAATCTAGAATTTAAATTTTAAACTTTTTTAGAGTATAAAAGAACATTGATTTGAATTTAAAACTATAAGTTTTAAATTATGAAATAAAGTTTAAAATAAGTTTAAATTAGTAATTAATTATGAGAAACTAATTATGGGATGAGTATATGCAATGTTTTATAATCTAAATTATGATTTAAAATTAAAAAAAATTAAAAAAAATTGAATCAATGACACTTGTATGAAATTTAAATTCAGATTCATTTGCTTAATTTCCCATTTCAGTTTCTAGAGGAGTAAGTAGCCGGAGTTGTAGTTTAAACAATGGTCGGAGGGAGGAGGACTCACCGTTGACAAGGTTTGTGGTTTTGGGGTGCTTAGTGTTTTCAGGTTTAAAAAAATAATAAGGAACTGCTCTGCTTGAATTTGGGAAATGGGGATTCTCTGATGGTTAGGTGTTCAGGTGGACTCAAGGGAGGTTGGTGGATTGGATGAACATCACTGATGATCGGAGAGTTGGTCATGGTTATGTGCATGTGCACAGAGTTTTTTTCTGAGAAAATAAATTAAATTAATTACTTATCCATATAAATCTTGCTTACTCATCAACTAATTATAAATCAATTAATTAATTGCTCTTAACAAGTTTCCCTAATTAATCCTCTTGATTAATTACCCTTTAATTACATTCAAGTAATTAACCTCTAACTAATTCACAAATTAATTATCCAAACCAATCCCTGTAATTAACCTGTAATTACTTCAGTAATTAATTAATCATAATTAGTTACATTAATCCTTAATTAATTAACTAATACCTTCATTGATTAATTTTCTTAATTAATAAATCCTTAATCATATCATTAATTGTATAAATTAATGATCTCAAATTATTTTAAATAACTCCATTAAATTAATTATCAAACCTAAATTAATTACACTAAGTAATTAATTATTAATTACTTACTTAAGTAATTATACAACATACTAATTACATATTAATTACACAAGTAATTAATTCCAAAACTACTCCATTAAATTACATCCAGTAATTTATTTTCTTCACTAAGTAATTTTCCATTTATAATTACTTCTCAAATCAAATCAATGATTAAATTAAATTAATTAAACTTAATTAATTAACTTAATTAATCAAAATAAACTCAATTGATTACAATTAGTAATTAATTTCCTTAATTACTTTCACTAAGTAATTTACTTAAATAATTCAAAGGATTATCTTAAATTAATTAATCCAATTAATTATTAAAATTAATTACATTAATTAGTTACAAAATAATATCAAGTTAATGACCTTCATTAACCAGTAACAAATCTTTAATTACTTTTTCAAAGTAATTAATTGAATTAATCAATATTTATTTAAAGAAACTCATTAATTAATTTCTAATTTTTAAATTAATCAAATGATAATTAAAAACTTAATTAATTATCCATTACTTGATTAATAATTTCAATCCATTAATTAAATAATCAAATCTTATTTAAATTAATTCCTAAGTCATACTTTAATCAAATTTAGTTAACTTACTTAAACTTTTAATTAATTAAATAACCCTCAATTATTTAATTAATATCCTAATTATTAATTAATTAAATTAATTAAAATCTTAATTACCTTGATCAGATAATTAAGTTTTCAGAACAATGAAATCATTTATCTCATTAATGATTAAATTATCATTATTAAAGTCATTTAAGACAAATTACTTTTTAAATTTTCTAAATTCCATTTTAAATAAAAATTTAAAATGAAATCAAACTTAATAAGATTTTAAATATTTAAAAACTCTTAAATTTTCATTTTAAAGGATCACTTATCTTTAAAGTATTTTTTTTCTTTAAAAGAATAGTTTTATCTTTAGCCCATATTCAATTTAAATAAATTTAAAAACAAATTGCATTTAAATTTTCTAAATTCCATTTAAAATGAAAATGAAAATGAAATTAAATTTAAACTTAAACAAGATTTTAAGTATTAAAAACTCTTCGGTTTTCATTTTACAAATTCACTTAACTCTTAAAGTAATTTTAGGCTAATAGTTTACCTAAGCCTATATTCAATTTAAATAAAATTACCATAAATATTTCAAATGATATTGAAACATATAAATTCAAATCTTATTTTTATTACAACCCAAAATTTTAAACCATGTTTCAGGTTTAAATACAAAGATTAAAAATTTAAAACCCTGTTAATATTTCATTTTCAGATTTTATAAAATACTCAAACTAAATATATCATTTGAATTTTTCAACCTATTTTCTTTTTGAAACTTTCAGATTCAAATTCAAGTTTGAATCCAAAATTCTAAATTCAGATTTAACTTAGAATTTAAATCTTGTTTTAAAAACTTGTTTTCAGATTTAAAAATCACTAATATAAAAACTGTGCAGATTTTATTATTTATTTAAATACTTTAATTTATTCTGCAAATTTATAAAAAATCTGGAATTCAAATTTATTTGAATTCATACTTAAACTTGCTTCCAATCTTGTTTAAATCAAAATCTGAAATTCAAATCTATTTGAATTCATAGTTTAAATCCTGCTTTAAGTTTAGATTTAAACTTGCTTAGCTTTTTTTTCTTTTCAGATTTAATTTAGTTTTAAAAAATTCAAAATCCTGAAAACTGTTTCAGGCTTCAGGAACAAAACTGCAATCTAAAGCTACCCGAGACAAAAACTATTCTACTTCGAGTTCTAAGGCTTTCTGCTTCGAGTCACATCTCGAATGACTCGAGTCTTCCCCTATAACTTACAGAAACCAAAACCCCATTTTAAATTATAGCGACCCGACTTTCTATCACCAGAAAATCGCATCACTAATTAAGAAAGGGATAGAAGAAGAAAAAAAAGAGAAGAAAAAGAAACAACACATCAGAATCTCACAGCGGAACGATTTAAATATAATATAGAACATATACATAGTATCATATACATCAGAGTACACAACTAAACATCTCAATTTAGACAGTTATAACATTTCTGTCTAATACAATACAAGACATCATACAGAATGACAACGCAGCGGAAACTCTAACCATATATTTACACGTTGAAGCCTCCTGCTCCAAAGCTCCTCCAGAATTCGTCAAGAGAAAACCTGAATCACTTGACTACTCATACATAATATGAGTACCCAAGAGTTTAATAAAATAGAAAATAAACACTCGGGTCAGACAGAGGTCTGGTGTGAGTAAACGGTTTAAGATTGCTTAACTTTAGAAAATCCTTTGAAAAGAAAAGGTATCACGTAAGACTTTCCACACATAAACATGGAAAAGTTTTTACCTTACGCTAACCAAAACATTTGATAGGAAATCCAGTGATATTATAATAGTGTCTAGGGTTTTCAAATAAATATGAAATAGCCGAAATTGTTACATGATTAAATTCCATCTACTAGCCACAAAAGTGGGTAATACAAACAAAACCGTAGGGTCTCGTAGGGAAAATGGGTTACCATCAATGGCAGGGCTACTGGGGTACCGCCCGTCACAGTACGTGGCCTAGATCACCGTACCGAGGAGTACTCCCACTCCCCTGCAATACAAGGCCGGGACCCTTCCTTACTGAACAGTCCCGAACAAGACCACCCCGCAGTTGGCTGCAGTTCTAACCGCCCACAAAGCCGAAATAAAAAGGGACATCTAGACAGGGATGTATCTCGCGCTCCAGTGGGAGCGACCCACGAAGCCTTGCTGCACCTCCCCTGTTTTAGCCATTCCCGGTTGATGAGGCTTGAGGCTGCGATTACCTTTAGGACACATCTATCTTAGAATGCTCATCGTCCGCCTGACGATGTGCTAAAAGCATTCAATCCATACAAGTTCGTTCCGGGTTCGAACGAAACCGAAGGAACTATCTCGTTGCACTCATTTTGGAATCACCCTCAGAGTCAACGACCATAGCCCTTGCACTCTGAATCATCATCTCGAACCTATAAGCACTATTCCGTCAAACTCATTACGGAATCACCCACAGAGTTATACTGACGTATAGCCCTTACACCTTGAGTCTTCACTTGCTCCACTTGGATTAACGACCTACGTTTAATTGGAATCGATGTGGTTTTCGGATATCCAAATATGGAAACCCGATCCCGGTCTCATCGAAACCAAACGCCATTTTAATGTCCAAGTTGTACTTAAGGGATTTAACTATTAGATATTTTAGATAATATCACTTAACATAAATGGATGTATTCATATTACACAGATAAATAAGCATCTATTATCACGTGCATCTATACATATCACAAAGCAGCATATAAATCACATCTCAGATATAACATATTCACATCATCACCATCAATCAATGTCATCCAACAACAACCAATATCATTAACTCATCCAATGATATATATCATCCAATCATTAATCATTCATAAACAAGTTTGATCCAAATTTAATTAATTTAATTAATCCTTAAATTAAATTAATCCTTACTCAAACACTTGGATTATCTTCAATCCAACTTCTTATTCATTAATTAATTACAAATTAATTAATTAACTAACATCACTTAATTATCCACTTCAATTAATCTTCCTTGATTAATTATCATTTAAATTGCTTTAAGTAATTATTACTTAATTATCATATTAATTAATCATCCTGATTAATTACTTCCAAATTATACTAAGTAATTTCCTCTTAATTACCTTCTAAATTAATCAACCTTGATTAATTATTCTTTAATTATCCTGATAATTATTCCTTAATTATCTTTTAATTAATTACACCTGATTAATCACTTTTAATTAATCACACTTGATTAATTACTCTTAATTAATCATACTTAATTAATTACTTTTAATTAATCACCTTTGATTAATTACATTAATTACATTTAGTAATTAAAGCTAAATTATAAATTAATAATAATTAATTAATTATTTCTATTAATTAATGATTACTTCATTAATTAAATTTCTTTCTTAATTAATTACTTTAACAAGAAATTAATCACTTAATTAATTATTCTTAATTCTTTTATTCATAAATCATTAATCAAATAATTTAAATCTTAAACTAATTATTAATTAATTCTTTAATTAATAACTAAAGTAATTAACTCTTATCACATTACTTAATTACCTTCTGTAATTAATCACTTAATTACTTCACCAAGGAATTTTAATAAATTAACTCATAAGTGATTATCTTAATTAATCACTAATTAATTATTTAATTAATTAATTTATTTAACTTAATCATTTAAATTAATTAAATGATTCTTGATCTACTATATTAAAAGATTCTTAATTAAGAAACCATTATCTTAATTAAATCATTTATTAACAAATAAAACTTAATAATTAAAAATAATTTAATTATCCCAATTATCTTTACAATGTATTTATCTTTAATTAATTCAAATTCTAGATTACTAAAAATAATCCTTATTTTTAATTGATCTCTAAATCTTAATTATTTAATTTATTTAAAATAAAATACTTTAGAAATCAATTTTAATTAAAACTATTGAAACATTCAAATTAAAATGTTTGGACTTTCCAAAGTGATTAAATAAAATATAATACTTATTACTAAAATCCACTTATTTCATTTTTAAAACCTTTATGTTTCAGAATATAAAAATTTATTAAAACTTAACTTTGAAACCAAATTAGTTTATAAGAGAAAGCTTGTTTATATTTTTATAAACTTTAATTAGATCTAAAAATCAAATTCCTCTTACTTTCAAAGTCTTTAAACACTGCTTTATATTTTAAAACTCTGCAGCAAACCAAAACTGCATTACAAACTCGAGTAAATCCACTGGAATCCCCGCGAATACCCCGAGTTAACACACGTTACTCCAAGCTTGATATCCAATTTAAAATTATTCTTAATTAATTATCTAAATTAATCCCCTTAATTAATTTCAAAGTAATTTAAATCCAATTTACTTCTATATCAAATATCTTTAATTACATCCTGTAATTATTAATTAATTACTTCCTTAAGTAATTACAAATTCATAAATTACATAAAGTAATTATCAAACAATCAACAAATGTTTAAATTAATTTAGCTTAATTAATCTAAACTAATCACATTCATTAAATTAATTACACTAAGTAATTAATCCATTAATTACTTCATTAAGTAATAAACAATTGATTATTATTAATTAATTAATCTAATTAATTATCAAAAATTAATCACATTAATTAATTGTTAAAATAATCTTAAGTTAATGACCTTAATTAACATTTCTTAATTACTTAATTAAGAATTAACTTAAATTAATCATTATTAATTATCAATTAATTTATATTTAATTATAATTTAATAAATCTCAAATTATTAATTAATTAAGTGTTAATTAAAATCATTAAAAACTTTAATCATTAATTAAAATTTAATTAACCATCCTTAATTATAGATTAATTAACCTTAATTAATTAATCTCAAATCTAATTAATTAACTTAAAAAAATCATTAATTACTTAATTAAACATCCACATTATTGAATAATTAAATAATTAATTTAATCTTAATTACCTTAATAATTAAATGAATCCAATCATCTAATTTTATTTATCTTTTAGATAAACATTTCTTATTTAATTATACATTTAAAAATAAAATGTTTTTAAATTTACTTAAAATTCTATTTAACTTCATTTTAAACTTAAGACTCAAATTTATCTTAAATAAGATTTTAAAACAATTCAAAACTTTTAATCATATATGTTAAAACATCTACCTTATCAATAAGTTAAAACAATCTAAATTACAAATTAAATTTAAGTTCAATTTAATTTTTTTTTTTAGGTTTCAAAATTGGAATACAACTCTTAAATTCATTCTAGATTTAACTTAAATCTACACTTTCAATTTAAATGCAAATCATCATTTTGAAGCAAATCTTAATTTAAGCCTTTATTTGAAATCTGCAAATTTTAATTAAAAATCCATATTTAAAACTAGAATTTAAACTCATTTTAAATTTCTACTTCAAAAATTTAACCTTTCAATTCAAATGCAAAACACATATACATTTACACTTGTGAGTTTGAAATCAAATTTAAATTTAAAAACATAAATGAATTCAAATCTCAGACAATCTAATTTGAATTCATATTCAAATTTCAGTTTAAAAACTCGGTTTAAATCTCCACTTGCAATTTAAACTTGACCTTTACATTTAAAAATAGAAAACAGTTTCTGTTTTATTTAAAAACCAACATTGAAATTTTTCTGAATTTAAATTATTTCAAAAAAACCAGAATTCAAACTTATTTGAATTCATATTTAAATTCAGTTTTAAAATCCTAAGTTAAAATTTTAGTTTGCATTTATTTCAAATTTTATAAAATTGGAAACAGGTTTCCTGTTCCCTTTTTTTATTTTTATTTTAAACCAAACTTGAATTTCTTAATTCAAACTATTTCAAAATCAGAATTCAAACTATTTGAATTCATCTTTAGATTTAGGTTTAAATCCTAATTTCAATTTCTAGATTAAATTTAAACTTGACTTTTTTACATTTCTTAAAACAGAACAGGTTTCTGTTTTGTTAAAACCTGTAAACAATAAATACTCGAGCAACTCCATTTTTACTTCGGGTCAGTAACCCATATGCTTCGAATCACTCACTAATTTCCCCGAGACAATCCCGAGCAACTAAACCCTGCACCAAAAACCAACACAACCAAAAATCACCAAAACCTACACAACTCCTTCCTGTGCACCACTTAACCCATCTCAGGCCACCTTTGACCATCATCTCTGGCCATCCCCCATCGACCACAATCCCCACATCACACCTCAACACTCCAAAATCCAGAATTCAACTTGAATTTAAATTCAAGTTTTTTTAAAACCCAAGAACCTGGAAACACTTTCCCATCTCAGTGTCTAACCTGTCAACATCCAATTCTCCCATCTCCGATCACCATTACACACCATACTCCGGCGATGTCTCCATTAATACATCATCTACCAACATACCAAAAATGCTTGAACTCGATCCAATGATGAAGCCGCAGTCGAACAAAATCAATGACCCATATAAACTAGGGTTCATACTGCAAATTCCAAATTACAACCCCAATAATGACAAGTAACCCAAATTCCTAATTTTCTTATAATCCCTGATAGATACACTATCTTCATAAACAATTCCAACCAAATCCATTGCAGGATTCAACAGAACTTGACCAAAATGAAAAATGCAGTTAATTTGAAACTACGCTTTATTTACAGCACTATAAATTTTAATTTTTGATTTAAAATTCTTGAATTCACTTGATGATTCTATTAATAACCCTAAAACACTAAATCAATAAGTTTGAATTCTCACCCTATTCTGTTTTTCTCTGTAAATCTTAATTTTTTTCCAGAATTTAGATAACTCTATCTAATTTCTATAAAATCTATACCTACCCTATTCCAAAATAAACAGATTTTATTCAATTGTTTAAGTTTAACAGCAACAAGTTAAAGGAAATTTTTTTTTCAATAAATCAATCAAGAGCTGGAAATTTTGAATCATAGACAAAGTACTGTTAACATCAGGTATACATGCAAATACTTACAGGTAAAATATTCATAAAAATTTCATATAAATTCATTACTAATTTAAAAAGCATGCACAACATAACCTATTAAATAAAATTTAAAATGAGTTACTCACTTGTATTTGCCAAAATGCAGAGCACTGTCCAGATTTTTAGCATGCAGTAGCTTGAATGCTTTTTAAACTTGAATGCTGCTTGAAATGTTGATTTATAAACTTGCATGTTATAGAAACTGGATATACTTTTGATGTTTGGGTTGAAAATGTTTTGAACTTGAAAATGAAGTTGTATGCAGTAAAATAATTTCAGATTGAAGAAAAATGATGTAGAGGCTTCAATATTGAGGATAATTACAGATTTGCATATGGTTACAGGTTGATGAGAAAACAGTTTTCAGAGGAATGATAATTGCATTTAGATATGAGAAGTTTGTTTACTGATTTTGGTTTCAGATTTTTGTTTTAGAGAGGAATAGTTTTCAGCTGAAAGATTTTTTGATTTAGAATTGAAAAAGTGAAAATGAACCAAGAAAATGAAAGGAGAAAAGAGTACGGGTTTATATAGATTTGAATTAGGATTTATTAAAAATAAAATGGAATTATGACACTTGTAAATTTACTTACTTATTCTCTCAACACATGTTAGATTAGTCTTTTATATACTTACACATGTCTCTTTAAATGATTTGTTATTTTAATTAAGTGTTAAAGAAAATTAAACTTAATTAATTAGTTCCATGAACACCTAGTTATGTATATAATTAATTTCTAAAGAATAAAGCAAAGTGTTATAATAAAACAATATACAAATAATCATTTGAAAAAGAAACTTTTAAGATAAATTTATAAAAGAGTTTGTAACTTAATGACTACATGCTTCATATATTAGATTATATTTTAAACTTCATATTAATTTTACAAATCAAAATTATCAATTAATAATTTAAAAAGAATAACACAAATATTTTGTAACATATTTTAATATTCAAACTTGAATATAATAAATGAATTTTAAACCAATAAAACATTTATCCTACATATTTAAAATCATATAGTATTTTATTAAATATTTTTGAAAAGTTTAAATTTAAAACAAATCAAAATTTCCATTTTTAAAACATTAAAATTATGCTATACTAATCTAATTAAGAACAACTTATTTATTTAAAATATATACAAATACATATACATTATTAAATAGAAAAAAATAGATTTATTAACTCATTAAAAATAATTTCACAAATTAAATATTTAAATAAAGAAGATTATAGAATCAAATCCAATTTATTAACAAAAATTATCAATTCAATATAAATTTAAACACAGATTATCAAATGTATATTGTCCAAAATTCCGGGATATTACAATCCTTCCCCCTTAAAAGAATTTCGTCCCCGAAATTTAAAACAAAGGTAATTTATATTATCATCATAACTTGATAATCTACATTATCATCATCCATAGATAACTCATATCATCATCACAATGCAACCAATGCATCCATAACACACAACGCTATTTATCTCATGTTTGAGATTCAAACCTTTCAGGGCAAACCATATCATCCATTCATAAGCAAAGATTTATAATCACACCATCTATAATTAATTTAAAATGAATTAAATTAATTTCTTCTATCTCTAATTAATTTAAAATGAATTAAATTAATTAGCTATCTTTAATTAATTTAAAATGAATTAAATAAATTACTTCCTCATTTAAAACCTGCTTACTTAACCATTAATTGATTACCAATCAATTAAATCATTATCCTCAAATTAATCACCTTAATTAATCACCCTTGATTAATTATCCCTTAATTATATTCAAGTAATTATCTTTAATTAATTTTACAAATTAATTATCCTGAACCAAAATCAGTAATTAACCTTTAATTACTTCATTAAATAATTAATTATAATTAATTATATTAATCCTTAATTAATTACATTAATTAATTACTTCCTTAATCACTTATCATTGATTAATTAATCTTAATTAATTAATCCTTAATTACATCATTAATTATATTAATTAATGATCCTTAATTAAATTTAAATTAATTACTTATTTAAATTAATTACATTAAGTAATTAACCTTAATTAAACCACAATTATTAATCATACTTGATTAATTACATTTAATAATTAACTAACCTTAATTACTTTCTTAATCACTCCTAAATTAATTATATTTATTAATCATCCTTGATTAATCTCATTTGTAATTAATTACCTTTAATTAATTACATCACTTAATTATTTCAAAAGACTTAATCAATGCTTAAATTAATTACACTAATTAATTAATTATTAATTACTTCACAAAGAAATTACCTTCCATATTAACTACACAAAGCAATTAATTTTCCAAAACTCTTCCATACTTCAATAATTATCCCCAGTAATTTACTTATCTTAATTATTTCTCTAAGTAATTATACTTCATTGATTACTTATCAATCAAATGATTATTCTAAATTAACTATTTAAACTAAACCAATTAATAAATTAATTACAAATAGTAATTAATATCTTTAATTATTTCCATAAAGTAATCATACTTAATTAAATTTCATAATTGATTATCTAAATTAACTAATCCAATTAATTATCAAAATTAATTACATTAATTAATTAATAAATAATAACAAGTTAATGACCTTCATTAACTTATTAACAAATTCTTAATTACCTTTCTTAAGTAATTAACTTAAATTAATTACTAATTTGATTAACCTTAATTAATTTATTTCAAATCTTTAATTAATTAAATAAATAAATTATTTAAATTATTTAAATTATTAATTTTAATAAAACAAAGATCATTAAATCTTAAATTTACTTTAAACAAATAAAACATTTCTTATTCATGATTACTTTATCATAAATAAAGTAACTTAAAACCATTTAACTTAAAATTGTTTCAAATTACATTTTAAATTTTAAATTTAAAATGAAATCAAACTTAACTTTAACAAGGTTTTAAAAACATTTTAAAACCCTTTAAAAACTTATACTAAAGATTTTCTCATTTTATAAAAGAGGTTAAAAGAAATTTAAACCCAAATTTATTTCAAAATTTTAAAGACTTATTTTATTTTCAAAACATGATTCAAATTTGAATCTTATTTCCAGATTTAAACTTATTTTTAAATCTTCTACTCAAATTTCAAAATCTTATCTTTACATTCAATTTAATTAAACACCTTAAAAGTTGTTGAACATTTACTTTTAAAAAAATTTGAATTAAATTTAAAACTGGAATTCAAATCTCAGTTTGAAATTCATATTTTAAATTTAAATTCCTGTTTTAAAAAAACCTGCATTTTTTAAAACAAACTTTAAATTAAAACTACAGGTTTCAAAAACCTGAGATTATAGAAGGTAAACCCGAGTTTCCCCTTTATTTTCTTCGAGTAAAACCATACTCTTCTTCGAGTAAATACTCGACTTACCCGAGTAAATCTCGAGTCTCAAAACACAGCAACCCCAAACATTCCCCTGTCACCATTACCCCACCGTGCACATGCACGGTGGTCTTGGCCACCTCCGGCCACCACCTAGACAACAAGCGTGTCGGTATCACATCGCAACCATCACAAACTCACCTCCCATTCAAAATCGCAAATCGAGTTTCCCCTTCCCAATTCAAAACTGGCAACAGTATAAGGTTCAAACCCAAAAAACCTGTAAAACCCTCAACCTCTCCTCTCCGGCCATCGGAGAAGCTAAAACTTCGGCCAAGACTTCGTCCATCCCCTAGCTTCCTTTACCCAGCGTACCAGAGCACTCGAACAACCAGAGGCTCTATGCCGATCAAAAATTCATAAGCACACCAAACTAGGTTTACAGAACAAAACCCAACACCGCCGCCACCACATTGATCTGCCACCACTTACACCATTTTTCCCATCATTACTGATAACTGATCCATCTCCAGAAGGAAGCCTGACACTCCTCTCACTCGTGATCATCAGAATTTTCCCCAATTACATTTTCCAATAAAAATGGAACTGCTCCTCAATTCTACCCTTAAAATTTATGATTTGATTTTTAAAAATCATGATTTAGTATAAGTATTTATAATTCAATCCTGTATTCATGATTTCATAAGTTTGAATTTTTACTAAAAACTCATACTTTCCTGTTGTTCTTATTTTTCAGAGCAAATTACAATTTGTCTTGGCATAAATAAAATTTTAAAGCTTTCTTTATAATCAATCAATCAGATATTGTTTGAATCCTAAATCCTAACATGAGCTTTTTTTTTCTTTTATATTTTTAATAAATCATTTTATCTTATATAAACATGTTTCCTTATTCCCTCATTTTTTTCTAATGTTCATTTTCTTCTAAGAAAAGAAAAATCCTAGCTGAAACACGTTTGTTTCAGAAAACTCTCAAAACCCCAAATCAATATCTTGTAATCCTCTGGAAAAAAAAAATGAAGACCATGCAGGGCCTGTAACGGATTTCAACCAAACCTGCAATTTCATTCAAAAAGAAAATTTAAAGCCTCTGCATTTTTTTTTAAATTTGGGAATCAAGCTTAATGTAAAGCCTGCATCTGGGAATCCAGCATTCAAGGCCATCTCAACATGCAACTGCAAATTAAAGTTTTTCAAAATTAAAGATTTAAATACATATGGAATCAAAGCCTGCATGCAAGTTAAATCAAGTTTCAGCAACTAAATTATAATCAAAGAAGTAAAAGTTTTTCTGGAAGGTCGGTGCTCTGTTCATGATATACCAGGTGAGTAACTTTTATTATTTATTTATGAGTAGCCAAGGGAATTCAAGTTAGGATTCAGGTTAGCTTTGACGTATTGTGGAGGAGCAAATGGTGCAGGAGGCTTCTGCGTATAGTTATATAATTTTCCGCTGTGTTGGTATCTCTGAGTGTTTGTCTGATATGTATTGAGATGTAATAACTAGACAGGTGTTTATAACTGTCTAGTATGTGATGTATTGTCTGTGTAACTCTGATATTTGATGTATACTATGTAATACTTATGTTATTAATATAATTTATTCGTTCCGCTGTTGAGATTCTTGTGTTGTTTCTTCTTTCTCTTCTTTCTTTTCTCTTTTCTATCCCTTTCTTTCTTCAGGATGATACGACTTTTTATGGAGAAAAAGTCGGGTCGTCTCAGCTTGGTAATATAAATTACCAAATAAATTATTTTTTTATAATTTATTTTAAATTTTGCATGTAATATGTATATGTAATTATGTAATATGAAAATGTGTACTTAAACAAATCTTTAGATTTTAATGAATATAAAAGTAATTTCATGTTAACAATTATTAACAAATAACTTATGCCTTTTTATTCAATTTATATAACATATGTTTATAAGCTTAAGATATCTATTTTAATTCTTTATATAGAAATTTTAAAACAATTTATCTTATTTTAAAATTAAAATGAAAGATTATTAAAACAAATGAACTTTTATTTTAAATCTTATTTAAAAGCTTAAAGTACATGTTTATCATAAATAAGGAATTAACTTTGTTATTTAAAATTTAAATCTCAATTATCAATTCAAAGTCATTAAATCAAATTAACATTTCAAATTTCAAAACTATATATATATCAAAATAAAGTTTGGAAATACTTATTAAACTCAAATTAATAAAATTCCTATTTAAAACATATATATACAAATATATATACACATTTCAAATAGAAACATTCTAACATTAAATTTGTTAATTTCCATATTAAATTTTAAAACAAATATCAAATCACAATATATATATTTATATATATCACAATTTGAATATAAAGTTTTATTACATTAAAAACTTCTTATTTACCAAGATAAATATTTCCAAATCAAATCATTATAAACTTTCAAAAGAATTTAATCTTGCCTATTCATATTGCAAAGAAAGTATTAATAAACATTAACAAATTATTATTTTCAGCCTTTGAAATAATCTTAACTTGTCAATTTATAATATAAAATGATCAAATCAATTTAATTATTATCAAAGATTATTAAATTGATATTGCTCAAAATTCCGGGTCGTTAATTATTATAATTAAAGATAATTAATTACTTAATTTAATATTAATCAAGGTGATTAATAATTAGATTAATTACTAAATGTAATTAATTTTAATTAAGTAATTTATTTATATATTAGAGATCATTAATTATTATAATTAATGATGTAATTAAGGATTGTTTGATTAAGTTAAATTAAGTGATTAATTAATTGTAATTAATTTGGGATAAATATAATTAATTATAATTAATTAATAAATGAGTAATTAAGTGTTAATTACTTATGATTAAGGTTAATTAATTTATAAAATTAAGTAAAGACTAATTACTTACTGTAATTAGAGGATGATTAATCAAAAGATATTTAATCAAGTTAAATACTTAGGAAGTGAATTAATTAACCGGGTTAATTAATGGATATTAAGCAGGATTTAAATATGGTAATTAATTTAATTTAATTTAAATTAATTAGAGATGGTTGTGATTAATTCAATTCATTTTAAATTAATTATAATTGATGGTTAATAAATCATTGCTTATGGATGTTATTGATTGAATGGTTGTGATCTCAGTAATGAGATGAGTCGTATCTATATGATATGAATGATTGGTTTAAGTATGATGGTTTGTGATGGATTATTTGGTTATGATGATTATCTGTTATGGATGATACAGATTATCTGTTTATGATATGAATGTGATTATCTATTGTGAGATGTAGTTTATCTATCTGTGTGAAATAGATAATAATGAAATAAGTTATTTGTTTAAACCCTTAAGTACAACTTGGACATTAAGATGGCGTTTGGTTTCGATGAGACCGGGATCGGGTTTCCATATTTGGAATTCCGAAAACCACATCGATTCCAGTTAAACGTTGGGTCGTTATTCCAAGTGGAGCAAGTGAAGACTCGAGGTGTAAGGGCTATACGTCAGTATAACTCTGTGGGTGATTCCGTAATGAGTTGACGGAATAGTACTTATAGATTCGAGATGGAGATTTAGAGTGCAAGGGTTATCGTCATTAACTCTGAGGGTGATTCCAATACGAGTGTAACGAGATAATGCCTTCGGTTTCGTTTGAACCCGGAACGAACTTGTTTGGGTTGAATGCTTTCAGAACATCGTCAGGTGGACGATGAGCATTCTAAGATTGATATGTCCTATAAAGGTAATCATAACCTCAAGCCTCATCAACCGGGAATGGCTAAAACAGGGGAGGTGCAGCAAAGCTTCGTGGGTAGCCCCCACTTGAGAGAAAGATTTACTCATGTCTAGAGGTCCCTTTATATTCAGTTGTGTGGCAGTTGGTGACGACCAATCTGCGGGATAGTCTTGTTCGGAACTGTTCAGTAAGGAACGGGTCTGGCTTTGTGTTGCAGGGGAGTGGGAGTACTCCTTGGTACGGTGATCTAGGCCACGTACTGTGACGGGCGGTACCCCAGTAGCCCTGCCATTGATGGAAACCCATTTTTCCCTACATGACCCTACGGTTTTGTTTGTATACCTATGTAGCTGGAATTCAATAAATGTAACAATTTCGGCTATTTCTTATTTATTTGAAAACCCTAGACACTATTATAATATCACTGGATTTCCTATCAAATGTTTTGGTTAGCGTAAGGTAAAAACTTTTCCATGTTTATGTGTGGGACGTCTTACGTGATACCTTTTGTTTTCAAAGGAATTTCTAAAGTTAAGCAACTTTTATCCCTGTTTACTCACACCAGACCCCTGTCTGACCTGAGTGTTTATTTTTTGTTTTATTAAACTCTTGGGTACTCATATTATGTATGAGTAGTCAAGTGATTCAGGATTGCTTTGACGATTTCTGGAGGAGATAATGGAGCAGGAGGCTTCAGCGTGTAGATATATTTAGTGGTTCCGCTGTGTTTGAGTTGTATCTGTTTTACTCTGATGTACTTGAATTGTAATTGCTAGACAGATGTTTATAACTGTCTAGTTTGGGTTGTATCAGCTGTATTACTCTGATGTATATGATACTATGTAAAGTATTATGTGATATATTATAATTTATTCGATTCCGCTGTGAGATTCCGATGTTGTCTGTTCTTTCTTTCCTTTCTTTCTCTTTTCTATCCCTTTCTTTCTTCTTAGCGATGCGACTTCTTGGAGTGTGGAAGTTGGGTCGCTACAAATGTAATTAATTATTATTAATTGATTGATGAAGTAATTACAAGTTAATTACAGGGATTGGTTTGGATTAATTAATTTGTGAAATTAATTAGAGGTTAATTACTTGAATGTAATTAAAGGATAGTTAATCAAAGATGATTAATTAGGGTAACTTGTTAAGGGTAATTAATTAATTGATTTATAATTAATTGATATGTAAGCAAGATTTATATGGATGAGTAATTAATTTAATTCATTTTAAATTAATTATAGGATGGTGATTTGATAAGTCTTTGCTTATGAATGATGATTGATATTTATTACCCTGAATGGTTGAGATCTCAGTTATGAGATAAATGTTGTTGTGTGATTTGGATGCAATGGTTGCATTGAGTTGATGATATGATTTATCTGTTTGAGTTGATAATATAGATTATCTGATGTTATGATAATTTTGATTATGTATTATGATGTTGAGAATTATCTATTTGTGTGTATATAGATAATATTGAATTGAATTGTTTTAAACCTTTAAAACAACTTGGCCCTAAAAGACACGCTTTGGATTTCGATGAGACCGGGATCGGGTTTCCATATTTGGATATCCGAAAACCACATCGATTCCAAATAACTTAGGTCGTAAATCCAAATGGAGCTTTGTGAAGACTCGAGGTGTAAGGGCTATACGTCTGTATAACTCTGTGGGTGATTCCGTAATGAGTTGATGGAATAGTGCTTATAGATTCGAGATGGTGATTCAGAGTGCAAGGGATATTGTCGTTAACTCTGAGGGTGATTCCAAAATAAGTGTAACGAGATAATGCCTTTGGCTTCGTTCGAACCCGGAACGAACTTGTATGGATTGAATGCTTTCAGAACATCGTCAGGTGGACGATGAGCATTCTAAGAGATGTGTTCTCTAAAGGTAATCGTAACCTCAAGCCTTATCAACCGGGAATGGCTAAAACATGGGAGGTGCAACAAGGCTTCGTGGGTAGCTCCCACTGGAGAGCGAGATTAATCCCTGTCTAGAAGTCCCTTTATATTCGGCTATGTGGGCAGTTGGTTGCAAACAACTGCGGGTTTGTCTTGTTCGAAACTGTTCAGTAAGGAATGGTTCCGGCCTTGTGTTGCAGGGGAGTGGGAGTACTCCTCGGTACGGTGATCTAGGCCACGTACTGTGACGGGCGGTACCCCAGTAGCCCTGCCATTATATGGAATCCAAAATCCAATAAGTGCCAACGGTTTTGATTGTATTACCCACTTTTGTGGCTAGTAGCTGGAAATGTAACAATTTCGGCTATTTATTATTTACTTGAAAACCCTAGACACTATTATAATGTCATCGGATTTCCTATCAAATGTTTTGGTTAGCGTAAGGTAAAAACTTTTCCATGTTTATGTGTGGGAAGTCTTATGTGATACCTTTCTTTTCAAAGGTTTTTAAAGTTAAGCAACCTTAACCTGTTACTCACATCAGACCCATGTCTGACCCGGAGTTTATCTTTGTTTTCTTAAACTCTTGGGTACTCAAATTTTTACGAGTAGTCAAGAGATTCAGGTTGGCTTTGACGAATAATGGAGAAGCAATGGAGCAGGAGGCTTCTGCGTTTTAGATATATAGTTCCGCTGTGTGTTCTCTGTGTTGTGATTGTATTGAGTTGTAAATAGTAGACGGGTGTTTATAACCGTCTAGTGTATGTGATGTGTATGCTGTGTATCTCTGATTGGTATTGTATATTATGTAAATACTTATGTTATTAATATAATTTATTCGTTCCGCTGTTAAGATTCTAGTGTTGTTTCTTCTTTCTCTTCGTTCTTTTCTTCTTCTATCCCTTTCTTTCTTAATTGACGATGCGACTTCCTGGAATCTGGAAGTTGGGTCGTCGTAGTAACTATAACGACCCGGAATTTTAGCAGTATTATTTTAATAAATATTTAATCCAATTAAATAAATGTAAACTTATAATTTTAAATGAATAAATCTTTTGGAAATATTTGCCATTTATTTATATAGATTTGTATTTTAAAAAGGAAATTTGATTTGTAAATTTAAATTAAATCTCTTAAAAATATTAAAATAAAATTATCTTATTTAATTGAATTAAAATGCTTTATCTTGTTATCATTTGGTATAAAAATATATATAGATAATAATGTTTGAAATAGAATCAAATTCTATCAATATTAAATATAAGTAAACCATATGAATATGATTTAAGTATTGATAGTTAAAATAAAAATAAAAATGAAAACAAGAACTAAGTGATTTGGTATGCTGGCAACATAAACTGGAAATTTGTAAGCACAAAAACCAAACGTATAAAGTTAAACCAGACAAAACATGTATATGGATTATTCAAGCTAGAACAAATATCTTTATACAAAATATCTTCATATACATAACACATGTCTACCTGCAAGTGTATAATTACAAACAAAATATCTATACACAACCAAGATATAAATAATAATAGTGTAAACAAATGAGGAAACCATGGCATTTATTGCCATCATCTCAGCCAATATTTTGTCTATTCAAAATATTACAAATCCTTTCATTTTCGATAATAAAATCTGATCAATCTTGACAAAGAAGCTTTACCAGCTGACATCTTCCTTAAACATCCTGTGTTCTCTTCTGCATATATATGTGTCCATCTTTTTGTTTTAGTTCGTTCAGCAAAACGCATAGAAAACCAGAAAAAAATATAGTAAACATCTTCATTTTTCAAAGCTTAAACTCAAATTAAACAAAATCAAACATGGATTTAAGAATAGGAAAGAACGCAGGCAGATTCAACTGTAGTTTTCTCAAACATCAAAGTGCTTTCTGTTCAAAAGAATTTGCAAGTGAGTAAACATAATTCTTAAATTTTTAAGTTTAATTTAAACAGTTCAGGAGATTCAATGGTCATATGATATTGTATATTCTTTATCTTGTATATAATTCTGTGTTGCTTTGTACTCTCTGTTGTTTGTTACAGTTTGCATTTTTTCTTTCTTTTCAAAACTCGAATTACTCTCATCAAAACATTGTTAAGATGTAAGTTTTCAACTAAAACCATATGTTTAAACTTAAATTAAGATTATTAAAAGCTGATTTAAACACTAATTGTAAAATATATACTGTAACCTTTTTACATGTAAAATAAGTAAAAATCTGATGAAATTGACTATTGTAAAATATTAATTCAAGATCATAACTTGAATGATTACTGCAAATTATGATTTTTAAAACAAAAACGAAGATTTTTAGTTTAGCATTCCCACAACAGTTTGAATTTGAATAAAAATTGCATTTTTACCAATTACAGATGATTGATCGAATAATTACTGTTGAAATTTGGATTGAAACAAGTGTAAACACTATTGATTTTGAGAAAATTATCTGATAATTTTTCCATTGCATAAATTAAAGTAACGAATTCATTTTAGGGTTAGTTTCGAGCTTTTGAACGTGTCTGTAACGAGGGGTGTTCAACTCCTATTCATGATCAAGTTGCACAAGATTCTGGAGGATGGTAGCTTTGTGCATTGTCGTGGTGTGGATTAAATCTGAGCGTCTCCAGTGGTCTGTGCGACAGTGGCGAGGCGTTTGAGTCAATGGTGGTGTTTGCAGTTTTTTTTTGATCGAACCGCTAAAATTCGATTTTGAATTTTTAAAGGCAAATCGTGTTTGGATTTCGAGTCTATGGTGGATTTGCGACTTGCCTGAGACGTTGGGGTTTGTCGGAGTTAAGCCGCGTCGCCGTGCATGTGTATGGTAGTGAGATGGGTGTCAGTGTCGTTGATGTTAGGTGACGCGAGTTGTTACTCGAGTTATGAGGTTGATTGCTTCGGGTTTCATTCGAGTGCGTGAACATGGTTCCTGATGCTTAATTTATACTTAAGTTTTAAATTTAAACTTACTGGAATAAAAAGAAAAGTTACAAGAGGGAGAGAGGTGACTCGGGGAAAAGATGGTGAGACACGAAGTATTACTCGAGTAAATCATGGAAAGTTCTCGGGTTTCAGAACTGCCATATTTGAAAAAAATATAGTTAAGCAATTTGTGATTCAGTAGGTTTAAGCACATTAGATTTAATAAGTGTTTTAACGATTTAAGTTAAAAATTTAATACAAGTTTTAATTATCTTAGTAATGCTTAACAATGTTTTTAACTCTTAATTAATTATTTTAATTAACTAATTACTTTAAGTTAAGTATGAAATTTATTAACATTTAAGTTTTGTAGTTGATAATAAATTGATTTTTCAAAGTTTAAAGAAGATTTCTTTTAAAATGTTAGTTAAGATGAATAATTAATATTAAGTAATTAATTTGGAAAATAATTAAGAATAATTACATTATAATTGTAGTTAGAGATTGGTTAATTTATGATTAAGTGATAAATAAATTGTAATTAACTACTTAAATTTAATTAATGTATGATTAGTAGTTAAGTAATTAAGTAATTTAATTAATAATTGATTAATTAAGTAAGTAGTGGTTAATAAATTGGTAATTAAGTTTTATTAATTAATAATTAAGGTTATTAATTAATGATTAAGGGTAAGTAATTAAATAATTAAGGTTAAATAAATTAATTAAGAAGTAATTAATTAAATTGTATGAAATAAAATTAATTTATTTAAGTGATTAATTCTCAAGTAATTGAATTAAATTAATTAATTAAAATAAGAATTAAAGATGTTTTCTTATGAAGTTGTATAAGTAGAATATCCGATTTGTGATATTTATTTGATGATATTCTGTGATGCTCTATGTTATGCTCTTGATATATCTATGATGATTGTGTATGATTCATCTGTGATAAATGTTATGTGAATTCAAAGTGTTGAATTAAACTGTTTAAACTAATAAACAACTTGACCTTTGAAATGGCATTTGGATTTCGATGAGACCGGGATCGGGTGTCATTTATGATTATGCGAAAACCACTTCGATCCAAATTAAACGTTAGGTCGTGAAAATCTCAAGTGAAGATCGATATGGTGTTTTCAGAATGCAAGGGTTATTGTCGTTGACTCTAAAGGTGATTCCAAAATGAGTGTAACGAGATAATGCCTTCGGTTTCGTTCGAACCCGGAACGAACTTGTATGGATTGAATGCTTTCAGAACATCGTCAGGCGGACGATGAGCATTCTAAGAGATATGTTCTATAAAGGTAATCGCAGCCTCAAGCCTCATCAACCAGAAATGGGTAAAACAGGGATATGCAGCAAGGTTAGGTGGGTCATTCCCAAGAAGGACGAGATATACCCCTGTCTAGATGTCCCTTTTTATTTCGGCTTTGTGGGCGGTTGCTACCTATAACCGTGGGGTTATCTTGTTCAGGACTATTCAGTAAGAAATGGTTTCGGCCTTATGTTGTAGGGGGTCGAGAGTGATCCTCGGTACGGTGATCTTGGCCCCATAATGTGACGGACGGTACCCCAGTGGCCCTGCCATTGTATGGAATCCAATTTTCAATAAGAACCGTACGTTTTGATTGTGCCCAACTATGTTGGAATGTGAGATGTAAGCATTTCAGCTATTTCTGTATTTTACTTGAAAACCCTATACACTATTATAATATCACTAGATTTCCTATAAAAAAAAATTGGTTAGCGTAAGGTAAAAACTTACCCGTGCTTATGTGCGGGAAGTCTTACGTGATACCTTTATTTTCAAATGTTTTTCAAAGTTAAACAATTTCAAACCGTTTACTCATACAAGACCCATGTCTGACTCGAAGTTTATTTTTGTTTTTCATAAACTCTTGGGTACTCAAATTTTTATGAATATCCAAGTGATAGGTTTTGGAGTGCTGAGTTCTGGAGGAGCTTGGAGCAGGAGTTCCAGACGTATGTATCTATCTATCTAGTTCTGTCGTGTTAGTTGATGTATTCTGTATTTTAGGATGTATGTAGTGACAGATGTATATATGACCGTCATGTGTATGATATTGTATAACTCTGATATATGTAAACTATGTAATATTTATGTGATATATTATATTTTTTTCCACTCCTCTATGAGATTCTGATGTTGTTATTCTTTCTTTCTATTCTTTTCTATTTCTATCCCTTTATTTTCTTATTGATGATACGTCTTTCTGTGAGTAGAAAGGTGGGTCGTCACAGCTGGTATCAGAGTGCTAGGTTGAGCGAATACCTAGCTCTTGAGTGATTTCTTTCTTGAGAGAGCGTATTTGTAATTTTGATATATATATATATATATATATATATATATTTCTACCTATTTTTTGGGTTACCTGTTCTAGTTTTCCAATAAAAGTTATCAAGGTAGATAGGGTAGTGGTGTGTGTAACACAACTACCAATGGTTGGAGTTTGAATGTTTGAGGTTGGAAGTGTATCTGTCGAGACTGTAGACCTATTACCGTCTCGAGTGATCTTTGGGTGGTGTAAGGATTTCACCAATCACTGAAGGAAACTTGTTAAGGTTTGGAGTTCATCTTTGAAGTGTAAGTTTGGATGAGCTAGAGTTTGGATCTGTCGGTTGGATGGAAGCAAGTCATGATATCTTGATACCTCGGGATGTGTTAGCTGTGTGATGAGACACAGTGACTATGGATGTCTCCGAAGATGTTTCTTTGGAACAAGCTAAGGAAGTATGTCTGCTCCGGTGTTGTGGCTAAGTTCAGTAGGGTGTTTTTGTTTGGTTCGAGGTCCGAGTTTCTCGAAGAGCTTTGGATAGGAAGTCTTTGGGCATCTGGGTCAGCAGTGTAGCTCGAAGTGTTCTATGTGCAGTCGAGAAGGTTTCTGGGTTAGCAGTTTTTCTTGAGGTAATTTCAGAAGTAGCGGAGTGGATCCATTTCTTCGATGGATTGGCTTGATAGTGTAAGGCTGTTCTGAATTGTGATGAGAGAACAGTTTCGTTGGAAATTGATTTGGGTAGAATTTCCAGAGTGTCGTGTGATAATTCTGGAATTCACTTGAGTAGTCTTTTACATGGAGTTGAGACTTCTCAAGAGAAGATTGAAGATATCGATGTGGTCCAAGATTTCCCTGATGTATTCGAGGAAGTCAAGTGTTTGCCTCCGCATCGAGAGATAGAGTTTCGTATTGATTTGATTTCAGGAGCAGTGCCTGTGATTCAACCTAGTAGGAGGATGACTCCTAGAGAGAGGGGAGTTAGTTAAGCAGCCTCAGGATCGTTTGGAGAAGGTTTTGACTAGGCCCGGTTTTTCTTGTTGGGGCTCTGCTGCGGTGTTTGTCACTAAATCGGATGGGTCGCTAAGGTTCTGTGTTGACTATAGGGAATTGAACAAAGTGACTATCCGAAATAAATATCCTCTTCCTCGTATTGATGATCTCTTTGACCAGTGGCATGAAGCTTCTATCTTTTCTCAGTTGGATTTAGCTTCAGGTTTCCATCAGTTAAGGGTAGTTGAGGACGGTATTCCCTTGACTGCATTTAGGGGACCGAATGGTTTCTATGAATGGTTGGTTATGCCTTTAAGGTTAACCAACGCTCCTGCTTACTTCATTGATCTGATGAACCGAGTCTTTAGAGATGTATTGAATAAGTTTGTTCTGGTGTTCATTGATGATATTCTGGTCTATTCTAAGTCTGAAGAAGAGCACAGGCAACATTGGAGGATAGTGTTGGAGACTCTGAGGAGACATGTTTTGAAGGCGAAGTTCTCTAAGTGTCGTTTTTGGAAATCGAAGTCAAATTTTAGGGCACATTGTTTCTGGTGAAGGTATCTCTGTAGATTCAGCGAAGGTCGAGACTATTCTGGAATGGAAGCAACCGAAGTCACTGACGGAAGTTCGTAGTTTTCTGGGTTTGGCTGGCTACTACAGGAAAGTTTATCAAGGATTATTCCAAGATTTCTTCACACCTGACTAAGTTGACAAGGAAAGGAGCTAAGTTCAAATGGATACCCCAGTGTGAAGAAGCTTTTCGAGAATTGAAGACGAGGCTAACCAGTGCACCAGTGCTAGCTATTCCGGATGGTAAAAGCAAATTTGAGGTTTATACAGATGCTTGTATAGTTGGTTTGGGAGCAGTTCTGATGCAGAATGGAAGAGTAATTGGGTATGCGAGTCGGCAATTAAAGCCACATGAAAGGAACTACACTACGCACGATCTTGAGTTGTTAGCCATTGTTTTTTCTTGAAAGATTTGGAGACACCATCTCTTGGGAGAGAAGTTTGAGTTATTCACGGATCACAAACCTTTGAAATATTTTCTCTCTTAAAAGGATCTTAATCTGAGGCAGCAGCGATGGGTCGAGTTTCTAGCATCATATGATTAGGATATTCTGCATACCCCGAGGAAAGGCGAATGTTGTAGCTGATGCTCTTAGCAGGAATGGAGTTTTGTCTCTTTTGGAAGTTGTTCTATCTCTCCAGGACATAATTGTAAGTAAGAAAATGGAGGATAGATCTTTTGAGGAACTAATTCTTGGAACTAAGGATGGTCGATATTCGGATTTCAAGGTGGACGATCAAGGTGCTTTGAGGATTAATGGTCGTTTGTGTGTGCCTAATATAGATGGATCGAGGCAAGAAGTCTAAGCTGAATGTCATCGCTCCAAACTGAATATTCACCTAGGAATCTCTAAGATGTATAAAGATATGAGAAGAATTTTCTAGTGGCCGAGCATGAAGAGGGATGTAGCCGCTTTCTTTAATAGTTGTGCTATCTGTTAGCAAGTTAGGGAGATCGGCAGAAATCCGCCGGTTTGTTGCAGCCTTTGGAAATCCTAGAATTGAAATGGGAGATGATTTCGATGGATTTCATCGACGGTTTGCCAAGAACCAAGAACGGAAACGATGGAATATGGGTTATTGCGGATCGGTTAACTAAGAGTGCCTATTTTATACCAGGTAAGGCAACTCGTACTACGGTTTCTCTAGCAGAGATTTCCTTGAGGGAGATAGTCAGATTGCTTGGTGTTCCTATTAGCATAGTAAGTGATTGTGATCCTATCTTTACCAACAAATTCTGGGAGGCTCTACAATCAGCTATGGGAACAAGTTTGAGATTGAGTACAGCCTATCATCCTCAGACAGATGGACAGAGGGAAAGGCTGAACCGAATTCTAGAGGATATGCTGCGAGCCTGTGTTTTGGATTTTGGTGGATCGTGGGAAGACCATCTTCATTTGGTAGAATTCTCCTACAATAACAGTTACCAAGAGAGTATTAATATGGCTCCTTATGAAGCTCTATATGGAAGACCGTGTAGATCCCCATCCTGTTGGATAGAGTCGAAAGATCGTCTTGTACTTGGGCCAGATTTGATTCGAGAAGCTTCTGCTAAAGTTGAGCTTATCAAGAAAAGGATGGGAGCTGCTCAGGACCGTCAGAAGAAGTACGCAGATAAGAGAAGGAGACAATTGGAATTTGAGATGGGTGATTTAGTTTCAAAGTTTCCCGATTAAAGGAGCTATTAGATTCGAAAAGACGGAAAAACTTGCCCCGGGATGTATTGTTCCATTTCGGGCATCGGAAAGGATTGGTGCTGTAGCTTACAGAGTTGAATTGCCAGAATGGATGTTTGGAATTCATAATGTATTCCATGTATCCGATCTAAGGAAATTTGTTCATGATCCATCACTGGTTGTAGAACCAGTAGTCCAGGAAGATTTGGAAGTCGAGCCGAATTTTACTGTGGTCAGGTATCCAATTCGGATTGTTGATCAAGACGAGAGGCAACTCAGGAGTAAAGTAGTGAAGCTTGTCAAAGTGCAGTGGAGTGAGGATCCCAGAGATTGTACCTGGGAAACTCTGGATAGTTTTAGGGAACCTTATCCGGATTTATGTCCGGATAGCTAGTAATGTTTGTTAGAATAGATTGTTTGGTTGTCTGCTAACGTATGAATGATATGTATGTTTGAATAGTTGTTATAACAGCTTTTGAATTATCTTTCTTTTAAATTTCGGGGACGAAATTCTTTTAAGGGGAAGGAATGTAACGACCCGGAATTTCAGCAGTATTATTTTAATAAATATTTAATCCAATTAAATAAAATGTAAACTTATCATTTTAAATGAATAAATCTTTTGGAAATATTTTCCATTTATTTATATAGATTTGTATTTGAAAAGGAAATTTGATTTGTAAATTTAAATTAAATCTCTTAAAAATATTAAAATAAAATTACCTTATATAATTGAATTAAAATGCTTTATCTTGTTATCATTTGGTATAAAATTATATATAGATAATAATGTTTGAAATAGAACCAAATTCTATCAATATTAAATACAAGTAAACCATATGAATAAGATTTAAATATTGATCGTTAAAATATAAATAAAAATGAAAACAAGAACTAAGTGATTTGGTATGCTTGCAACATAAACTGGAAATTTGTAAGCACAAAAACCAAACGTATAAAGTTAAACCAGGCAAAACATGTATATGGATTATTCAAGCTAGAAAAAATATCTTTATACAAAATATCTTCATATACATAACACATGTCTACCTGCAAGTGTATAATTACAAACAAAATATCTATACACAACCAAGATATAAATAATAATAGTGTAAACAAATGAGGAAACCATAGCATTTATTGCCATCATCTCAGCCAATATTTTGTCTATTCAAAATATTACAAATCCTTTCATTTTCGGTAATAAAATCTGATTAATCTTGACAAAGAAGCTTTACCAGCTGACATCTTCCTTAAACATCCTGTGTTCTCTTTTGTATATACATGCGTCCATCGTTTTGTTTTAGTTCGTCCAGCAAAACGCATAGAAAACCAGAAAAAAATATAGTAAACATCTTGACAATCCTCCCTCCAAACAACACTAAAAATCATTCCTTAGAATTTATGAATCCTCACTCTTTTATTATACATTTTAGAACACTTTAAATTACATAATATTACCAAGCGAAATTTATATACAAATACCTTTTATAACCGTAGTTTAAACAAGTCCATCCTTGTTCTCATAGAAATTTAGTCATACGTAGATCAGGCATAGGACTGAAAATCTATAAGTACTTAGTAGACCCGTTTTCATCACCCAGTGAGAATAATTGAAAACCTCTTTTCAAAAATGCTATGGAAAGCATCACTTTTCCATGGGTCGCAGTTAGCACGATGATTGCATCACAATCCCGACAAAATCCAAAAGAAAACTGTAGGCATCTGCACCTCTCGACTTTCACCATGGGAACTGCATAGATTGCAGCTACACCCAGGGTTGCGTTGCCATCATAGCAAAACCCGTATAAATATAGGCATCAACGCCACTCAAAATACGCTGCCAAACGAAACTTTACCATATAGATCGTAGATTACACAAAGGCTGCGTCATTATCTCGGTGAAACCCAATGTAGACTGTAGGCACTCACTACCACACGAATTCTGCTATGGAACCACATAGATCGCAAGCTATCGATGTTATGTCGCTCTCCTAGTGAAATCAAACGTAGATTGTAAGCAACCACTGCCACTCGACTTACGCTATGTAAACGTAGTAGATCCCTGTTACAACGAAGGTTACGTGGCCATCATAGATAAACCCAATGTAACTGTAGGCATCAACACCACTCGACTTATGCTACCTAATAATGATCATCAGTAACTCGAGTTTTTTCCGGACGTCATCTGGGATCCCAATTTCATTAAACCCGCCCTTAGGGTTCTAGGCAAAACCACCCAGTGGATCTCCTACTATAAGTTTCAACTCACATGGGGGCGCCTTTTTTTCCATACCTTTCTCAAAACTTATCATACTCTATATAGAGTACCTTTCAAATCATTTTCTTTAAATGTATCACATATAAACTTTATTTGTACAAAATCAATATCTTCAAAATCGATAGTTTCAAATTTGGTTTACCAAATTTCCAAAATTGACTTTTTACCAAATCAAAAGTCCTTAAAACCAATAGGTTCCAAAACTATGTCCATTTCATTCTTATATACATATAAAATTATTCTTTCAACTTGAATAATTTTCGGATCGATAATTTCTGAACCCATCCCATACTTATATAAACTCTATTTAGTATGTTAGTCCGTGAGATAAAATTAGATTATTTTGATGACAACAACCTTAGAATAGATTATAAAATAAAAATACTGACATCATAAGTTTAAATATATATGTATATGCAGGATTTAACCATCCAGGTACCAAGAATGAAGACTATACAGTATAGAGATTCAAGATATCGAGATAGAAGACTCATGAGTATCAAGATTATCAAGAGTTCAAGATTTCAAGCATAAGTATTTTTATTAGGAATTTTTTTAAAACTCGTAAAAAAGCACTTGCATCTTAAAATCCAATTTATTCGTGAATTCACTTCGAGCCTGTTAAAGGGATGGAACCCAAAGTAGGATGGAACCTATAAAAAATCTAGCGGAACATTAATTTGTATCTGCTAATTTTTTATTCAAAATGATTTTTCAAAATTATATCCTACTTTCTAAATGTTTTTCAAAACTTTCCTTTTAAAAACATCAAAACTCTCTATGCTGATTTTAAATAATTTTAACCTAAAAAATTATCTTTAATTTCAAAATCAAATTACTCCTATTTTTAAACTATCTTTTTGAATTATATATTTAACTTTTATACTTAGATTTAAATATAAAATTATAGTTAAAATCTATATATATTATTCTCTATATTTACTTATGAATTTTAACTATAGTCAAGTATATTTATAAAGTTTAAAATAGTTTTAATATAAAATAAAAGTTATTTTCAAAGAAAATCAAAACACCAAAAAAATCATTTGGGATGTCGACATCCCCATATAGCCATGTCGACATGAAACGTTTTTAAATCTTGAAATTTTTCCCACCAAAATTCAAAATAATTGGTTATAAATTCTTTGCATTTTCGAAATTTTATTCATCCTTTCTTTTATCTCTCTGTTCTTCTCTCTGAAATCAAATAATCAATGGCCTCCTCTTCCAAATCTAACATAAAATCAACCTTTTCATTCCCCTCTCCTACGTCTGGTCCATTTCAACATACTACTCTCGCTCGTATAACTAAAATAGAGGACTCTCTGAAGGATGCACTTCAGATGATGACTGAAATTCAAGTGACTCAACTTCGTATGGCAAAGGAACAAGAGAGGCAAGGCAAGATTCTTAGGAATTTGCAAAAATTCCTAATGGATAACCAGGCCAACCCTATCTTAACTGATGAAGCATCAAGAACAGGAGGCCAGCGAAGAAGAAGAACCCATGGAAGAAGCGCACGAGGAGGATGATGACCAAGTTGTGTGCGTTGGAGAAGTGTGTTTTGACAAAAATAGGAATCTTGTCGAACAACATGGAAATTTTGGTTTCCACTATCCAAACTATTTGATTCATAGATCTCCTATGTTTAAAAACACATAATAGTTTCTTTTCTTTCTTCTCTATTGTTGTTCGTGTTTCTTTATGTTTTCTATACGCTCATGTATACACAACTACGTCGTAATAAATAACTCGTGTTCTTATACGTGTTTTAATTATAAGTACTATCGTGAATTCTTAGTTAGGATAGTTAATAGTTTAGGACTACGTTTTAGTATTAGATTTAAGTGATGATTACTTATGATAACACTATCATTATAATCACATGTCATAGAGTGTTAGTTTTAGGGGGAGTTATATAGTTTGGAATGATCTTTTTGTTGATGACAAAGAGGGAGAAATATAAAATAGGGTAGTTAGGCATAAATTAAGGGGGAGTTATTAGTTTAAGGGGGAGTTATTAGTTTTAGGAGGGTTATTAGGATAGAAATAATATTTTATAAACAAAGGTTGTCATCATCAAAAAAGGGGAGATTGTTAGTCCGTGAGATGATGGTTTTGATGACAACAACCTTAGAATAGATTATAAAATATAAATACTGACACTATAAGTTTAGATATATATGTATATGCAGGATTTAACCATGCAGGTACCAAGAATGAAGACTGTACAGTATAGAGATTCAAGATATCGAGATAGAAGACTCATAAGTATCAAGATTATCAAGAGTTCATGATTTCAATCATAAGTATTTTTGTTAGGAATTTTTGTTAAAACTCGTAGAAAAGCACTGGCATCTTAAAATCCAATTTACTCATGGAATGGAATCCACTTCGAGCCTGTTAAAGGGATGGAACCCTAAGTAGGATTGAACCTACGAAAAATCTAGTGGAACATTGTTTTGTATCCGCTAACTTTTTATTCAAAATGATTTTTCAAAATTATATCATGTTTTCAAAATTTTCCTTTTAAAAATGTCAAAACCCTCTATCCTGATTTTAAATAATTTTAGCCTAAAAATTTATCTTTAATTTCAAAGTCAAATTACTCCTGATTTTAAACTATCTTTTTGAATTATATATTTAACTTTTATACTTAGATTTAAATATAAAAGTATAGTTAAAATCTATATATATTATTATCTACATTTTACTTATGATTTTAACTATAGTCAATTACATTTATAAAGTTTAAAATAGTTTTAATATAAAATAAAAGTTATTTTCAAAGAAAATCAAAACATCAAAAAATCCTTTGGGATGCCGACATGCCCATGTACCCCATGTCGACATGGTGTCAGTTGAATTCAAAATTTAAATTTCAAAAGAAGTGTCTACTCGCCATAACTCTTCATGAATAGACATGGTTGTTGTTCTTCTATAAATAGGGGTTAGTTTCAATGAATTTTACATTAGATTTTATGGTTTTTCACTCCTCTTCTTCTTCCATATTTCTTAATACATATTCTTAACATTACTCTGCCGAAATCAACATTGAATCGAACTCGATTACTTCTAGTTTGATTCTCTATCACTATCTCTACAAGGATCTCAGTGCTATTCAGAGTTATAGACTTCTTTGTAATCTGCTAAGCGAGAAAAGGTGTGATTGTAGCCTTGGAAATCAATCAAGAGAGAAAATGTGTGGTTGTAGCCTTGGTAAATCAATTGGGTAAACTTATGGCCCAGAAATCAAGTATCTCTACCCAGAGGATAGAAATTCTGGAGGGTGTACCTCATAGCCTTGAAATCGAGGGTGTAATTGTACAATTGCTTTTGAAAGGAAATCCGTACTTGCGTTGCGGGACTGGATGTAGGGTAACTCCGAACCGGTATAACATCCGGTGTGTTATTTCCTTTACTGCTTTTATTTTTTTATTTTATTTCTGCATCTGTGCTTGTTTCTGTGATCATATCTGTGTCTGTGTATTGCATACATCGGTGTCCAAATTAACATAAACTCAAAAAGATTTAGTAATTGTTTATTAACACTATTCACCCCCCTCTAGTGTAAATCCTAGCCTTAAGATCCGTAATCCGCATTTTCACATAGTATTCCAAACATCTTTCAAAGATCATTTCTTCTGGTTATAATTTCAATAAAGGGAGTTTTAATATATAACTAATATTTATAATCTCATTAATACCAAATCAAATTTTGAAGTTCGATTTCCTTTACAAAGTTATTTGTAACATTTCTTACTCCTTATAAAGTAAGTTTTCAGTTATAGTAACCATTCCATCTTCATTTTAAAATCATCATATTTTTCTCAAATATACTACTCCATTTTAAAAATCTTTTTTGCATTAATATCTCGATTTTGGTTCCAATCCAAATTTTTGCTTCGAGATCCATTTGGGTTATAATTTCAATTTATCCCAATTTGTTTTTAAATCCATGATTTAAATATAAACAATTTCTACTTTGACTAGTTTAATTTTGAAAATAGGTTGAATAGGTTTTAAAATAGTTAAATAGTCCATGTAAGATAGTTTGAGTTTTAAAAGGATGGGTTAATATAGTAAAATAGCTTGGAGGATCCAAAACAATCTGAATATTTAAGAGGATATATTTTAAATAGTTTATACTATAATAATTTATTTTGAAATTGTTCCAGAGTCAAACCGATTCAATTCCCAATCTTCAATTTAAATCAATTTGCAATTTCCATTTCCATCTAGGTTGACTTAATCCCGATTTCAATTTGAATTATCTTTGAGTCCCATTCCAATTCCAAATTGATTCAATTTCGATTATGATTCCAATTAATTCAATTCAATTCCACATTAATAATTAAGCAATTATAAATTTTTCGTTCAAATTAATATAAAAAGTGATTTTATATTAGATCGTACTTTTACAAAATATTTCACAACATCGATAGACTACAACACTAGAAAGTTCAACATTACATTCATTTATCCATAATAAAAGTCTTACAAAAGGTCATAAATTTAGACGCCTTCACCACCACCTAGGGTTTAGAAAAGAACAGAGCCCTAACATTCTTCATTAAAAACATCCTTACTGGCTTCCTACAAACGGGCTTAGCCCGTCCATGCAATCTACCACAAAGTGTCCCCACTTATAGCATTTGCCACAAAAGAACTCTAGACTTCCATCCTTATGGATAACTTCCATGCCTCCTTTGGGGGGTTCCACAACTTTCCTTTTCCTCTAGCTCTTGGGACAATCTCTAGTGATGTGTCCCGTCATTTTACAATGCTAGCAAATTGTTGATCTATCGACTGATATCATGGGATTTTGTTTCCCCTTCCTCACTTTAAGGCAATGGTTAAGGAAACGTCCTTTCTTTTGACACTTAAAGTATAAAATCTTAGAGTGAAACTGTTTGACTACCTCATTCTTTTCCACTCTTGGTTTACTGCACTTAGCTGCATAATACCCTTTACTGTTGCAACGAGCCGTAAATTTTAATGATTTAAATAACGTAATTAACTGAATTTTTGTGAAATTTTAAATAATTAAATTTGGAAATAAAAATTTGATATTTGGAATATGTCTAATTAAACATAGCAAACGGCAAGTTTTCATCAGTTAATATGAAAATTTATTTTATTATGTAATTTTATGATAATAAAACATTTCTCAAACCTGAATATTTTTATATAATAAATTTGTAAATCATCTTTTGAGTGCGATGTCATATTTCGTTCGTCAAATTTGGACTCCTATTGCTCCGTTTATCTTAGTTCCGATGTTTTAGTAGCATTTTCTGTACAGATTATCAACTTTTAATAGGATATCGTGCCACCATATCTGTATACCGTTTTGATTGTTTCGTCGTGTTGATCTCCATAGTATATTCATGCATGTTTTTCGGAGTTCGAGGCATGACAAAATCGGTGAACTGATCCGTCGTACCAGTTCTGCATTTGAGCCTTTTGTTTCTTGTCCCTTCATTTCCCAACATAAACCAATAGCCACCAAGCAATTGATATTTTAATAATTCTAGGTGACTTTTGGTTCTTTCCATTGGTTACTTTTATATATTGTCCTTTCACTACTCTTTGGTTCTGTCTTCTCCTTCTTTGGCTAAGAATTTTTTTATAAATATATATCCAACCGATTTACAATTCAAGCTCGTCGTCCTCTTTTCAAACCTTTCCTCTGACCCGAGACCACAACCTTTCCATCTCCCTCCTTCATTTTTGTCAACCTTCATTTTTGTCAACCCGCTCTCAGTCCATCTTTTTCTCGGCCTTGAAACCGTGCTTTCCATCTTCCCAGCCTCTTTCCTCACTCGAGCATGCAACCACCTCCCCATCTATAGCTGCCACCAGCACCTTTCGCCTCTCCTTCCCTTCTCCGTTGCCAGCATGCATGGAAACCCGAAATAGCCAAAACACTGAAGCCTCTACCCACGGCCAGTTCTCTCGTATCTCCAACACGGCATCACCCCTCACCTTCGGCCTCCCTACCATCCGCCATAACAGCCAACCCCTTGAAGCCACACTCACCTAAACCTAGCAGCCCAGCTAACCATTCCCCTCCACTTTGTCGAATAAATTTAAGTTATATACTGTTATATATTTATTAGCTTATATAGTTGATTTCGATTTAGTATGTAAAGGTTTTGATTGTTTATATGAAGAATATGAACTATACGATCTGTTATATGAAAAGTTATCTAATCTTATAAAGTTTGTATGTGTATATATAGTATATAATAATATATTAAGTTATATATGCATATATATTATGTATATATAAAGTTGTTTGCCATATAAATAATGTTATAGTGTATAAGTTTATGTGGGTTTAGTTTATATATACAGTTTGCATATACACTGCTTATTTTTGAACTGTTAGTTTAATATCACGACAATATTATACATATTGTTACAGTATATAATATATATGTTATATATATATATATATATGTTGTTTGGATTATAGGTTTGTATAATCAGTTATATTGTGATTTTGATATAATATATATATATATATATATATATATATATATATATATATATATATATATGTTAGCATATATGGATATTTGAAAAGCGTATATAGAGTTTTAAATATATATATTATGCAGATGTTTTGATGTTATTCCTATATATAAAGTCATTTTGATACAATATGTACAAAAGTTATATACTAGTCTATATATACAGAAATCTGTTGTTCATAGATGAGTATAAGTTTATATTAGTTATATATATTATGTTCATTTCAGTGTGTGTATATATATATTATGTGTTAGTTTTATAAAATATTAGTTAGATTTTATGTTAGTTTATATACATCAGTTTAAATATATATATATATAGTAGTAAAATATATGGATGAACACACACACACATATATATTTTTATATAAAAATATGCATGAGCTTGGTTTTTTTTAAATATCTATTTTTATTTTTATGTATGTTTTAAATTGATTTTTATATCTTGTTTCATTGATCTCTTGCCCATCTTGACTTATCTTCTCAAATCGATTTATGGCAGCAAACTCCTAACTTATCGCTGTCCCGCTCGCTTGATCTGTATGCTTGTCTGTGTCTATTCGCTTCCATTCTCTTCATCTCTCTATCCTCGAAAGGTGAGAAATTACTCACGATTAACATTGTTATATTTATTAAACTTGATTTCATTTGGAATGACAATTGAAATATGTTGTTGTTAGTTATTTAATTGCTATATATATATGATATGCCATTATCTGTAACTGTTCACCTATGATATCTGACACCATGATATGTTATTTATATTATATTTTATCTATTACTGATGATATATGAATGTTGTTAATATGCTATATTATTATCATATTATTATCACTCTGCAAGTTCCATGTTAGTATAGAATTCCCTATGGGTTGAAATGATATATAACCGAACGATCTTATAGAATAGAAGAAAATTGTTATGGGTTGAAATGACAAGCCCAAGCGATTTTCATTGAATTGAAATTGGGATTGCGGGTTGAAATGACATATTCCGTAGATATTTAAATTGTGGATTGAAATGATGAATATCCATATCACTTGACCATAGGATAGAAAATTTTATACAGACACCGTTGGTCTATATATATTTCGAAATTATTTCCAAAGTTTTAAAATGGAAATATATATGGTTTTATATAAGTTAGCTTTGTAATTATAAATGTTATGATATTACTTATAATTTTGCAATTTTTAAAATATATAAAATAACTTTAAATATAAAATAGAATTTAATAATAAGATTTAATAAATTTAATTCAATTAGTATATAATATGTTTTAAGTACTTATTTAAAATAATATTTTTTAGAAGTTGAATTTTATATAATTTTAATAAATTAAGGGTTGGAAAGATAAATTTAAAATTGATTTGAAATTATAATTATTTAAGAATTATACTTAAATAAAATCAATTTGAAACTTATTGCATTTAAGATTTTAAAGATATGATTTATAACTTGATTTTGATTAAAGATGATTAAATGAATATTTTAAAATTTAAATAAATCAAAATAGGATATTTGGTTTATTTAAATTGTAATTTTAGATTTTATTTAATTGATTTACTGAACATTTCAAAACTAAATAATATAAAGTCGGATATGAAATATAAAGGAAATTATCAAATTTTAGTTTTGTAAATGTTTGAATACTTAAAGCTTTAAAATCTATTGATATTGAAACAGTTTAAATTGTAGTTTATATTTGTATTTGAAATCGGTACAAAATAGTTTATTGAGAAACTGAATTGAATTGAAATTGAAGAATTGAGATTGAATTAAATTGAATTTTAGAATACGAGTTGATTTGAATCGATTTATGAAACTTGAGGAAAACTATTTTAATATATATAAATTAGTTTAAATATATGAACTATTTTATACCTATAACTATTTTAATATGAATTATTTTAATATAAAGTATTTAATTTATAACTATTTTAATATACAAACTATTTTATTTTATAAACTATTTTTAATTTATAACTATTTTAATATACTAATTATTTTAGTACATATAAACTATTTTGCTTTATAAACTATTTTATTATATATACTATTTTTAATATCTAAACTTTTTAAGTAGGAGGTATTATGATTTCAAAGTATTATGATTTCAAAGTATTATGATTTCTAAGTGTTACGATTTTCAAAGTGTTATGGTTTCAAAGCTTTTATAATTTCAAAAGAATTATAATTTTGGAAAGTTTTATGATTTGGAAATGAATATTATTTTGAAGTGAGAAATGATCTCGAATTGATATGGTTTTGAAATGATATGATATTATGATCTGAGTTATAAACTATTTGAAATGAAATGACCATGGTGTTATAATAACGTTTAATTATTAAAGAGACTGTGATTGATTATTGTCATACTCTCCGCCAATACCGAAAACCACTTTAACAATCGTGTACGTGGTGGAGATTCAAGAATGAAGTGAGATGGTTGGGGACGATCCTATATGAAGTATTTACGTAGACCCGACTCTCCCGAGTTAGCTTAAGGTGGCTAAAACAGGAGCAATTGATGGGCCAAGTGATGTAGCTCCTCTGGTCGGACACGCTTACTCGATACCATTTTATTACTTTGTTATTGATTGGGTGCACCCTCGAATTTTTATGGGAGTGTTGGACGAGGTGGGCGGTAGCTGCGGCTTTGCGTTGCCACCAGCCCGGAAGTGTAATGGGTATATCTACCCTGACATTGCCTAGTTGTGATGTGTCACCTACCTTTTCGAGATCACTACGAGTTTGTTTTGTTTCGTACCAATGGAGTGCTCCATGATAGCCTACTGGTTTGGTGGAGTTTACGGTACTGTATAGACTACGTCATTATATAAAAATGTGCTAAGGGGAACATGGGTAACACCTTAACGCTATTTTTTAATAGTTTATCTTACTATAGACATTATTGTAATAGCTTATATTATACGTAGTAGATAGTTCCACAGATCCTTATAGGATGGGTATCCCAAACATCCTTTAAGTTACTTGCATTTTAGTTGATATTTCACTTGAGCGGGATTTATTGATATAAGAATGTTAATCCTGACTCGAGTATTTTGTGTTTTGCTTTATGATCGGGTCAGATTGAGTGTTACGGTATTTGAGACTCGCCTTCGAAGTTTGAAGCTTTTCTTGGAAGATCCATCTATGTCGATTCAGCTTTCAATTATTCGGTTGACTCCAGTGATATATATATTCAGATTATGATATTTGCCTATGTTTTGAGACTTTTATGTATCTTGATCTCTATTGTATTTTTTTTCGTACTCTGTTATTTATATAGTAGCTTCATGAACTAAAATTTATCTGTTTCCGCGGCTTATTGTTATATTACTCTGTGTCTGTGATTAATTTATTTGTTGTATATGTCGAGTTTTGCCAAATATAAATTAACAATCTGATATTTTAAGCATTTCAAATCCGATATGTGTGGATGTGAATGGCATGAAATATTAGAATGTTATATTTGGTATCAGAGCTCTGGCTTTAGGCAACTTAGCATATGTAGTAAATTTAATTATAGAATCACCTTCGTTCAAGCTTGAATCTTTTAATTTTTGACTCGGTTTCCTCTGAATTTTGGAACTTTCTCCCTTGTTCTGAAACCCACTCTAGTCTCATCCTGTTCGTGTTTTGCTGATTCTAGAGCATCCCATAGCCCCACTTTGGTTTATCTCTATAATGAATCGGCGGTCCCGCCAATTTTAGAATGGTTTGTAAAAGGGTGAAACTCCTTTACAACAGGCATTGATTCACTGGAGATTTATGTATCCTTGGTTTAGATGTTGTTATCTCTTGTTATACCCTAATGTTCCTCTAGTAGACGACCAGGTAATTCTCTTGTGATCAATCTTATTTTGTCATGATCTTACTCTTGAAGTCATCGTTGACCTGGTTAAGGTCACCGCGATTAATATTAGTATATCCATCTTTCTATTTTGTAATATAATTGTCTATCTTCCTTTCGGGCCTATCTTGTTAGTTAGAATTCTTCTTGATTTAGGTTTCTCCAGTTTGGATCTCTATCTTTGTTTTGAAATCCATTTTCTTATATCATTAAGTGAGGAAGTGTATTTGTGATTAATATAAAAATATTTTATAGTGTGTTGTTTGAGTTGTTAAGTTTGAATTTTGGGGTTTCGATCGATTTGTCTAATCAACATTATCGATAGGAATTCCAAACACTTGAACAAAGCAAACTGACACAAAAATATTTTCAAAATTTAATTCTTTTTTATGATTATATATTTGTATGTAAGTATTAATTTTCTTAAATAATAGTTAAGTGAATTGGTTGTTATAAATGATAATATTTGATTTTCATTTATTGTTTTGTAAACCATTGACTATTGCTTCATAATATAAATAAATGGAATTATAAAACATGTTTATAAACAGACTCGAAATTGAAATGAATTTAATTTGAGAATTTAAAATTTTGGTATTTTAGAAAATTTGGTTTTTAATTTTATGGTATATTATTTAAAGTATTTTCGAACAGAAATCGTTTCCAAAGAATTTTAAAAGTTTTAAATCAGTACACTCCTCTTTTGTCACTAGACTATAACTTCGGTGATGACTGCAGCATTGTTGACATTCATTTTCGAGTTTCAAAATAGGGAGACCAGTTAGTGGCTTTGCTACACTTTTGTTTTTAAAAATATGAGTTTGATTTGAATTTCTTGGGTAAGACTTGATGTATAATATATATAGGTATATGATTATAGATTTGATTTGATATATATATATATATATATATATCTGTGTGTGTGTATGTGTGTATATATATTACATTTATCTCTAAATGGTTTGATGTAAATCCAAAATTTAACCCTTAAATTTTATATTAAAGGATGAATTCAATTTTTAAATGAAGCCAAAATTTTATAATAAACATTTAAACTTGAAATAATTGAACTAGGAAAATTTTATTTGTATAACACTCAATTGTATTCCAACATATATAACTTACCTAAATTATTCAGAAGTGGGCTATGTAATTAAATAGTATACAATATAACATGATGTTAAAGGAATTTATAAATAAAAATTTGAATGTTTTAATAAATGTCAATATACTTAATCATGTGGTAAGATAGGTTAAGTGGAATAGATTGAATAATAATTTAGAAAAAGACAAAGAATTAATTTGTTGAATAAAATATGGTTATAATAAATGTTTATGCACTTAATTTATGATTATAGAAATTTTAATTAAGATAAATTGAACAATAGGATAATGAATAAATAAATATGAATTTAGGAATAGTGAAGATTGAATTATAAGTGAAATTAACTTAAGTGAAATCAAATGGATTAAATAAATGAAATGTATATGGTTTTAAATAAATTGTTATATTTTGTTTTTCAATCTATTTTCTTTCTGGTTGCTTCTATTCTCCTACCTCGTTCCTTTCGAGGATGAAAAGTTTTGAGTGGGGGAGAGTGTAACGGCCCATAAATTTTAATGATTTTATCTATATTGAGTCTGAGGTGAAGGGAGCTCAGATCGAGATGACATATGATGACCTCATTGGGATTTTGTAGATATCTGCAGCTTGCATAGATTTAGATGACATAGAGATGACTAATCATGAGTTTCTACAGTGGATCTTTTCTGAAAATGTCGATGATTGGAGGCCGACAATTTACGACCAGTTGTCGTTCTCATCGTGCGCATCATTCAGCACAACATCATTCCGAAGATGGAAATCCTCGACCAGATCCATATCTCAGTGCGGAGAGCCACATATGCTATAATTAGCGGCGTAGCCATCGATTAGGCTCGTGTTTTGATGCTTCATATAGTTTATCAAGAAGTTGGTACCTTGATGTCGCACTTTCCATTTTTCCATATGCCTACTTGAGTATTTAGGCATTACGAGGTCAATTTGAGTGGAGAGCCCGTAGTGAGGAAGGTCTCTGCCGCCATCGACCGAACCACTATTAGGAGGATGAATTTGCTTTACCGTCAGCCGCACCACCTGTACTAGCACCAAAGAAGCAACCACAAAAGCAGCACCAGCAGCAGGGGATAGCACGAGGTGCCGAAGGATACTTGAGTCCTAATCTTGTTGCTATCCATCAGGTTCAAGCAGAGATCCGAGAGGTCATGGAGGAACATCAGTACTAGGGGCATGAGATCTATGCGTAGTCGCCATGCACAACCATTCCCCAGTCGCGACAATGGCTCAAGCTCCTACTGTGGAGCAAGACCTTCACAGTTCGTAGGTAATGTTTTATTTAGGATTGTTGTATCTTTTTTCCATCTTTTGTCCTTTTTCTATAGGTTTGTCTTGGATGTAAAACTGTTGGTTGTCTCTTGAAAATGCACGCATGACATTATAAGAATGTTCCCGTTATTCACTGTGTTATTATTTCCAACTGTGTAAACTGCTCTTATTTATGCATATGAAAGAAACAATGTAAATATAGGAATCTCGTAAAAGACACTTGACCAACAATAAATTCTATATAAGACTGGAATTTAGAACGGTTAGAAAATTTCAGCGAATGGCATGATAAAGTTGTTTTAGTATCACGGGTCATTGCTTATTTTCTTTACAAGTTTAAATTTTGGGTCATTGGGCATAATGGAATCTTTTAACAAAATGTCAAGTATTATGGGTAAGTGTTTGTTATAGAATTTAGAATTTGGTTTATACGTTTGGCGCATAACCAACTTCCAACTACACTGAATTGTGGATTAATTTGTTAGAAGTTTTGTGAAGGAAAATATTTTTGAAAATTTTCCCTATGATTTAAAAAGTTTCTCTTTCAAAAAAAGGTTTGTGACTCCTATATTATTTCTAGAGTTTTTTTTCAAAAAATTGATTTAAACGGAAAATATGCGTGTAAATATTTTGGGATTTTATTTTTTCAGAAGACATACAAATTTGAAAGGTGAGAAAATTTTTTGTGAAATCTTTGATATGAAGGCCATATGTTATGCGTAGAGAACACAAATAGAGTTTGAATTTTTGAATTTAGCGGTGCATTAGGATCGACGATGCGATAACTGCAAGTGATAACAAGATAAAAGCTGTTTTAGCCTTAAAATTTCTATTTCTATACCTTATCGATATGCACGCGAGTCTATTTTAGACTTAATTTTGTTTTACGACTTGAAAATAAGGCTCCTTATGCGTTTTCGGAGAAAATCCGGGGCAGCGGGGAAATTCTACTGTATTAGAATGGAAATTTTTTGGAATGGTAGGAATGATAAATACTCCACCTAAATTCCTTTTTCAGGCATAGGAGTAAAGTTTAGGAAGCAGCAGAAAAGCTTTGTCGTTTTTTCTTCTCCACTTTCTTTCTAAATTATAAAAATAAGATATTTGCATTTATATTCATATAATTGAAGAAGAATAGAAATCTAATAAAAAGGAGAAGAGAAGAGAATCAACTATACATGTATTTGAGGTAATTTATATGTTTATTTATTTGTATCTATTTTATCTCCCAATCTCAAATCTCTTTCCAGATCCGTAATTCTAATATATGTATATGCCCTTTTTATATATATTTCTTGTATTAAAAAGGATTGGGAGATGAATAAAAGGTTCTACTTCAGATCTGGAGATTTGGAAAGCATTTAAAAGGTGAGTTGGAAGTTTTATGTATTCTTTATGATTTTAAATCTATTTCATTGGCATATGTTAGATTTTTATGATCTAAATCAATTTTATTTGTAAATTGTAGGCTTAAATTAGTGTAGAAAAATCATTGCCTACATATTCTTGTTTTAGGTCTAATTTGAAATATTTACACCTTGATCTGGAAATTTGTTCAGAAGATTTTAGAATTTGAATATTGTATATTTTTAATTCAGATATGTACTTAGTTGTAAAATAGGGTTTTTGGATTATTACCTAACTTATGCTATGTTGTAAATTTTCCATAGTTCAATTTATGGGAAGAACATCCGTTTGATTTTTATAAGTCTTTTAATTTTTCCACTTTTCATTCAAAATGGTAACGTTTGATTTAACAAGGAATATTGAAAAACAAAAAGGAAAGAGATGTGTAAAGTACAGATTTATTCTCTGTAGTTTACATTGTTTATTCCAATTAAAAAAATTATCCATTCCTTATAATTTCAAACAGATTCAATATTTCCTTTTTGGATTAAACCAATTTATGGAAATCATAGAAAAAAGAATTTCGAAGTAATTTACTTCCAGCAAATTAGATATGAAAGCATATTCTAGTTACACATTCATAACTAGAATATATTTGGATAAGAATAGATCGTTTTATTATGTAGTTTATATGTATTTATTGCCTTAATAAATAAGAACAACGTTTATTCGTGCATTATTTATGTGTAACGTTTATTGGTTATTATTATATTTAGGGATGCGAATAAGTAGAATTAGAAAATGTAGCAATTATTGTTAATGGAAAATAAATTAGGAATTGCCAATGATTAATAGTAAATAAAAGATTATAGCCCAACTAATGGGCAATCAATGGGAAATAATGGAAAGGATAAGATTATGGGATACAATTGGTTAGTGTGAGAATTAAAGACTGTAACTCCAATTAATGAGGAATTTATGAAAATGAATTGGGAACTACGGTTAATAGGGACAAATGGATAAATAAGGACTGATAAAAATGGAATAGATACAAAAAGGTTACTAATTCGAAATTAGTAACCACACATAAATGTCGTAGAAAATGTCCATTAGAATTTTATGAACAAATTGACATCTATTAGCATTAAAAGGGGATTTATAGGTTCTTCTATGTCCTATAAAAGAAGAATTAAGTTACCCAATGAAATTTCTAAGCAATGTCAGCTAGATAGCACTAGTGAGAAGTCCAACTTAGGGTTAGGTATTAAATGTCAAAGGCCTACCTATAAATAGGTGTTAAATGGTTAGAGGTCTGCCTAGTCTTAGTTAATAAGGTATTAAGTTACCTGGATATAGTTTCTCATATTGCTAGGACTTTAATAATGATAGATACGTTAGTGTTATGGCTATTAGAAATTATAAGTCCATAAATAGTGGTCAAAGGTCTCAGTAGCTAGGACCAATAGGCCAATAATGATAATGCTAGAAGTCCAGCTTGGTAATAGGTCTTAAACGACGTGGTCCACCTCGATTGAGTTCTTAAATGCCAGAATTTACCTATTTCTCTTTCAAAAGTATTATGTGGTGATAGTAAAAGTCCGCTTTATATTTAGAAGTATTAAGTGGATAATAGGTATAGAAGTATTGGGCGAATGATAAGGCATCATAAGTATTTTGTACCTTAGGAATGGGTAAGTAAGTAACCACATGTGCAATACGAGGATGGATTAGAATTTCTAACCTAAATAGACATTCCAATTCAATGGAAACCAATCAGTATAAATTTATGTTATGGACAGTTTATAGATTTTCCGGTCACTAGAACGTTGTTCCAACCCCCTTCTCATTACAACCCATAGGATAGATTTAGAGGAACAAGTCACTAGAGCTGGATGTGTTTGGTTGTTGGAGATGTCTTCTGTTCTCTCATGGTGGATGCTGATGTGAAATCTACTGCCCAAGGGATTCCATTAATTCCAAGGTAGTAGTCATACTCAGTATTCTTATCCTATTGTTATTTCCACTACGAATTTAGATTTCTATCAATCTCTGATAATGTTCATGCTTATTTGTATATACCAAATCCAACGATCCATGTTTTGATGGACTTGGATTTTGATTTTTGTCGAAATTTAAGCTACGGGGTTGTTACGCAACTTCTTCTTCATCTTCAGGCCGAGTAAAGAGCCGAGCTAAGAGCCCTTGTAGGATCATCGTCATCAAATAGAATATCAACTGTCAACCCTATCGTGGTTGTCCTTGCTTCCTCTAAATCTTTTCATCGGTCCACGGGTTTGTGAAATTTGCTATTTGACCTAAGATAGGGCTTGGGCAGTAGTTTCTACGCTTTCGAGGATTTGATGAAGAGAGGTTCCTCTGCATTATTCCCCTTCTCTCCTCGCTTCGCCTTCCTAAGCTCTACAACATAGCACTATCAACCTATGCTCTGTTCACCTACAGCCCCTACTCCATTCTCGGTATCGTACACCTTCATGCACCATAGAGAATTGCAATTCCAAAACTAGCATGGGTTAGTCGGCCCAAAAAATTGTAGGCTGAAAATACATCACAACTACAACGAACATCCATACCTACACAACATCATTCTCTCCTTTTCCCAACTCAATGGGAAATTCGATGCACCCCACTAACCCTTGGGCATCTGCGGTAAATCCCAGGATGCGAGACTTACATGGCTTCAGATCCTTCTCATCAAGGACAGTGTTGTCAAAGGTTGTTTGAAAAAAATATTTAACAAGCTTCCACAGTCAACAAGGACTCAGTGATGGTTGCTATCCCGATCTCAATTATGATCACTAATAGGTCAAGTGTCGATGCTTCAACCCAATTGGCATCTCCATTTCAAAACAAAATACCTCCATTAATAGTTCTTTATTACTTTGCGGAAGCACCTTCATGTATGGCATAACACATCTCTTGAGGAAAGTGTTTCAACGAGCCGCTGTAGCGCTCTATTTCATTCCAACTCTTCTTCGCAGGATACAGACCTCTTGAAATTGTATTTCCTCTTGAAATCGTATTTATTATGACCCTTCTTGCTGGTTTCCTTGATCCCTCTCCACTGGATCCAACTTGATTCCCTTTGGAAGACTGCCTTTAGGGTTGATTGCTAGCTTGACCGCCGCTTGCATGTTTCAGACTAATTTCTTCTTTCAAATCAATTCTTCAATGGCATCTCTTAGATGTATACACTTGTTTATATTGTGCCCATGTGTCTCATGGAAGTGATAAATTTCTTGATCGTCCCTCTTCTTCAATTTTCTCCCTACGCGTGGCTTCTTATAATGCATCGTAACTGATATAATATGACAGGTATTCTCAACGGACTCAGTCAACTCTGTATAGTCTCTCATGCGAGTATATCTCATATGCTTCTTAGAGTATTGCTTCTTATCACCGGCATTTTGATTCTTCCTTTTACAAATATTGTAGTGACATACACTTTAATGGTTCCAGCACTACCACTACTCTATTTGACAGCAACGTTGCTCTATATCACACTACTCGATCCTTCATGACCATTACTAGTCACTCTTACAGCCAATTATGCCTCTTCCAAGAGCAGAAATTAGGATGCCTTACAGTAGAACTCCTTCAAAGTAGGAGGTTCCTCCCTCTTAAGCCATCTTCAAAAATCAATTTTTGGATGAAACACAATCTCCTATTTGGGGTTTCCGACCTCTATAACTGCAACATTAAATCTTTTCAAAAAGCTTTTTAAGGTCTCTCTAGACCTCTAATGCACATCAGGCAAAACTACACACCATCCTTAGGCTACACTGTAAAAACTTGGAACTGGTCCATAAATCTCTTTTCAATTGGTCATATGATGATATGGATCGAAGTTCAAGCAGAATGGATCAAATTCATTGTTACTCCTTCTAAGAAAATTAGAAAACATCTACATCTAACAACATCATTTGCATGGGTAATATCTATATGCAATCCGTACTTCAATAGATGTTGTCTAGGGTCAATCATGCTATTGTAACTTGGCATCGTTATCATCACAAATTTCTTCGGATATCTTGCTTCCAAAATCTCTTCAATGAATGGAGTTTCGCTCATTGATGAACCCCACTCATCATAACGTCACTATTGGTCCTGAATCGCTAATATCTTAACCTTATTAGCAATATATTCTTCTTGTGTTGGTCGATTGGATGGTGATCGTTATTAACATCCTCAGCTATTTGGCCTAGCAAATGCTTTAGGTTAGTTCTGTGATGTGAGTTTTTCCTATTTTCCTAGAAAAACCACTCGTGCTGACCCTCTCTGGTGTCTTATTAGAATCTATCTCCTTGTAGTTGGCTTAGTAGCATTTGTCTGCACACCGCCAACCCGAGATCCAGTAGCTCACCAATCTCCACCAGCATCAAAAGTATCTTAGAGTTCGTCTTTAAAATCGTTCAAGGACAATCTATTGGACTGGTTAGTGTAGACCCATTTAGACTATTAGCTACATATCGGTGCAGGCTATGGAACAACAATCCTAGCTTCCATAACTTGTCTTTTCAATGCCCGTCTATCCTTCCTCCGCATCTTTTACTTGCCATTCTTTAGTTCTGCCATGAGGAAGATGAACTTTCTCATCAAAATATGAAGATAACGAATCTATATAGCGCTTTCTGTGCCTTTAAGGTGGTTGGGACAACATAGAAAAAATTATCTTCATTTTCTCCATGATGGCTATTTGGTCCGTCGTCATCTTCTTATTTGTGTTCTCCATTATTCGATCCAACCTTCTTTGTTACCATTTTCGATGCACTTGAAGTCTCGACAAGAGTTGGTTGGTTCATTTCTTCAACATGTTGAGGGTGCTCATTATCTCCTTCAATGACAGCTCTAGAGGTAGTGGATTTTTCCTTTATAAGAGCTATCTCTTCTTAGATATATCAATAGATTCTGAGTCAAAGTAATCAATAAATCTATGCCAAAGAAATCATAGATCTTTCTTTTAGCCTTCTTCAAATCCACAACAAAAGAAAAGATCTGAGCCTAAGAATGATCATTACCAGTGAAAGCACAAAAAATATTAGCACCAAGAATGGAAAACACCCCAATCGAGTAAAAAAAGAAAATGAAAATGTTAAGAATCAAAAGAAAGAGACAAAATACATAATTTTTAAAGTGGTTCTATTCGAACCATAAGCCTACGTCCACTCTCAATCTTATTACCGATTACTTTTATAATAATAATTAGATTATTTGCTTGCATTAAATGGAGCATCTATGAAATAATAGGTAGAAATCAAAAGGTTCATCCCTAGTTGCACTAGACTTCCTATTTATAGATGAAATCAACCACTAAAATTATTGAAGTGGGTTTGAACAAGTTAACGCCTTCAGCTTGAAGTTTTAATGTGGAAAAATTGACATAACACAAGAATCTCACGATCAAAATTATCTAGTACCAATCAGTACTGATCAATCCTCTTTGACTTTTCTTCCATTCTTCAACCACCCAGCATATGTCTTCAACCTTATAGGAGTGGGTCCATACAAGAACTACCATGGTTCGGTGCTAATCCATTTCATAGCTTTGGACTTGTCTTCCTTTCCCTATGTCATAAGGTGTTAGCTCTTATCTTGATTATGTGCATCAACTCTTCATATGGTTTGGTGCCGATCCACATGGGTCGGTATCGATCTATTTGATCTTTCCCATATTTAGTCATTTCTTGATACGCCTTGCTCCTTTTGATCCATTTCTTGTTCACCCAACAGTCTAGATCCATTAAGATGTTGCTTGGTTCAAATGAGGGATAATGAGTATGTTAAATTTTTGAATTTAAATGTATATATGTTGCTCATTTTTCTCATAGTGCAATAAACAAGGCCTGCTAGTTTCCCAATGCTTTCATCTTGCCTATATGGCCTCTATCTCATAATGCCTGACTCGTTATCTTCATAAATGTACGTGCAACCCACAAATAACCACCGTCCCTAGTGGCTAACAGCTTTGATCAATGGTCCGACATGACATTGCTCTTGATAGAAGAGCTTCCCATCCAAGAGTACCCACAACATACCAATGGCGCCCCATGTCAATGCTTCTCTCCTCTTTGTCCCTCTAGGTCCTCACTATCTCACAATATACTGAGGGCATGTCCGCCTTATATCCCTTGTTTTGTTCTCACTCGGCAGGACTTTTCCTAAAGCACCTGGCCGCCTCTACAGAAAGAAGCAATGACTTTGTATTGTTCCAAAGAAAAGATCAGGATATAAAACACTATTCGTCTAATAAAAAACACGTCCTTCACTGTCCATATCCACTCCTTCATTGTCCATACGGCAATGACAATACCATTCCGCAACTCATTGTCCATATGCTGCCTTATATGACAACAACATGCTTTTGTACCGTCTGCCTGTTGGACATCATCTGAACCATTTATCTAAGTAGGTATCCTAGATGGCCTACATCTGAATTATTCAACGCCACCAACATCTTAGAGGAAACTTAAGGATTGGCATATCAACTTGAGCCTTTTAGATAAGGTTTTAGCTGCTACAAATACAACATTGAATGCACTTGGATAAAGATTGAATTATTTATTCATTGCTCTCATTGTTGTCTCTTGTAACTAAACAATTGTAACCTAAAACTCAAAGCTATAAAAATTATTATCATAATGGACGTAGATCATTAATAATCGAACCACTTTAAATTGTGTATTACTTTGCTTATTTTAGCATTTGCTACATTTCTTTTATCTTATTTTTAATTTATTAATCACCGTATAAGTAAGTAATCTTCACTAATATTAACTCCTAATTGCAATTCCAAGGTTGACTAAATTTATAGCGAACATTTTGCTGCTAGAAGAAGAGTCTCCCCTAAAAGCTCTAAGCTTTTTTCACTTTTCTTCTCCTCAAACTCCTCCAGTCAAAAATTCAAACCATGCAAAATAATAGTGATAATGAGGGCCATATCCCAAATGACCACAACAGTAGTGACACTACTAGAGCCAACATCATCTACATATATCGGGCTTTAGCAACAATGTACAACTAACCTTGGTTAATGGTTTAACTAGTATTGGGTAGATTTCATATGATTTGAATTAACTCAACGCCTATGTGGATGCTTCATGTACTATAAACTATGGACGAGCTATCCTGGTAGTGACAGACGACCCTAATCTAGCCCACTGTCCCCAGCACATTTAACATAATGCATGATTCCAACGAAAGGGTCGTGTTAGAGACTACTATTGGGGTCGCATTATAATAGAGATCTACATTCTACACATGAATAACACAATTCTCATGACAACCTCGCATCTAAAACAACATTACACCAAGAAGCTCAAGCAGCCTGTCGCTCCCCTTCGTAGAAAGATATTCTGCATTTGATCTCCTTCGAGCAGTGAATGTTGGGCATGACTAGCACTTTTCCCATTTAAGTGGAGGCAAATGAGCCATAATCCATGAGCAAAGAAAGCTCTAAGTTCATTTAGCCTTGGAAAGAGGTCCCTAGACCTAGATCATGTGAAAGGTGAACTCAGCATTCCAGGTCACCCTTTGTCTAAATGAGGTCATCTACCCTTGTCTATCATTACCATTCCCATTACCATATCAACACTGTCAATCACCTTCTCCCGATATATATTAAAGAATTCCATCTCTATTGAGAGGTCGGCACTGCTCGCATTATGCGGATGAGGGTCTATAAGAAGAAATGACATCTCTGTAGTAGCAGATGCTAAGGATTCAGAATAGGAACAGTGATAGTGAGAGCTTGTCTAATGATGAAAATGGGGAATCCTTTCTAAAGAACTTTTGGAAACATACATTCTCCATAGATATGTTGTACCTCCCATCGACTAATATGTCAAAAATGCTTACCCTTTCGACCATATTATGGCTTTCAACTTCACCTAAGTAGGAAAACTCTTCGATATTGAAAAGTGCCTCATATTTCCATCTACCCTACCTAGACTGGCATGGTGCTAATTTCTGCATCTTCAAGCGGGCAGTATTCACTTCTAAGCCAAGCTGTTTATAGATTTCTAAACTTACTTCTTTGCCTCATGAACAAGGATTATGATGGCAAATGAGCTATGAATTTGAGGAGAAGAGCCGAATAAGTCAGTTCGCACCTTTGTAAAACATTTCAACAAAGAATCAACTAGTGTATAGGAAGCATACAAAAATATCTTGGTGGTCACCATTTATTCTAAGGTAAGGCACGGGCTCGAAATATGGAAGGAGTTGCTAAAGCAACATGCTTTGTCTTTGACTAGCTTTTCTAAAGAGCTAATGGCACTATGCAAACAGAAGAGATTGACTTGTCTGATGGACAAGAAGGGTGGGAGAGGCAAGAAGACAAACTTATAAGAGAAAAGCCTTCATAAAAAAATAGCCAACAAGAAATTAGCAAGAAACGCTGATGATGGTTCTCGATTCAAACCATGGTACACTAATTATGCTTCGTTAACTCATGAAATGGAAACCATATATCCATCCTCTTAGGACCACTCACCCTATTAAATGCCTACCCATTACGTCCACTCTATGTATAAGTGCCTCCACCTTAAATATGAGGTAGAGTGGTTGATCTGCGATGGTGTACTGGTTTAGTATGCAATGTAGCGGGTTGAAAAATGGAATGCTTGGTCAAAACCTCCTTCCTCGCTTCAACAAGAGAATGCCAACAATGTGGTTGCAATCGACACCGAGATCATTTGAATATATAGTGGCCTCCATGTGGCACAAAGGAGCATAGGGGCCCAAGTGATATAGATGATAGCTCGCCCTAGCAAATCAGATCTACCCAATAGAGCTTTGGGACCCCAAAACACCATAAGTAGAAGAAGACGAAGTAGATGTCACCTTCACTGCAAAATACAAGAGAGGGGTTGGATAACCCTATCACGAACCTATGGTTATATCTATTAACATTTCCAGCGTTAAAGTGCACCGGGTGTTCATTAGTGGGGTAGTTCTTTCAACGTCATGTTCAAAATTGTTTCTAACCAAATGAAGATTCCATCATCCATCATCACGCATTTATCCTCACTTATTTATGGTTTCGAAAGTGTTGGGATTAATTTTCTAGGCTCCACTTCACATATAGTTGCCTTCGACAAGGAATCCTGCTTTACAAAGATTAAGGTAAACTTTATAGTAGCAGATTGCTTATCTTCTTATAAGTCGTTAATAGGTAGATCGCTCTAGCGGACCTAGGTAGAATCATTGCATATCAGTAGCTCGCCATGATTTTCACCATCATGGGAGGTATAGGATGCATCCGCAATAGGCAAAAAGCTACTTAGGAGTGCTACATCAGCTCCTTGCAACAAGCCAAGAAAGGCGTCCTTATGCTATAATAGGAATTAATGACGCTCACTGGAGATCAACTCGTGAGAATGCGAGAGTCATGCAATGTCTCGTTCGTGCCAGGGCCGTCCACAACATGAAAGATGTTGAGGAAATAACCATGTCGTCCCTATCCCCAAGAGAATGCGGGAGCCATGCGATGCTCCTATTTGTGCCAGGGGTAGGGAGGGCATGGTTCAAATCACCTTGGCCAGCCCAGATAAGACAAGAGTGATCATAACAACCTGGAACAAATGAGTTCAACCTTGATGGCAAGCAGGGGCGGTTGACATAGCAAATCCATCCTTTACAGTACCGATGGACTCATGTGTAAGAGTCAAGGAAGCCAAAGTTCCTAGGTTCTTGCATAGACATCCTTCCCAACCGAGATTCTACTGAACGATACATGCATGGGATCAGTGTGACCTTGAAAATACATAAAAGGTAATGATAATGAATCCCTTGATGCAGCAAAGAAGATATAAACTTAGATGGTGGTCCAATCATCCTACTTGAAGCCGAGATAAAAGATAACTATGGCCCCAACAAGGTCATCAAGATCGACATATGGTTGGAGCTGGAAGTTAGGAATGAGCTGACATATTTTTCCAAAACAAAGCACATATATGTTTGCTCAGAGGCACGATGACATGGTCGGTATAGAGCGCTCTATCATTTTCCTTGTCCTAAATATCAACCCGTAGGCATACCCTGTCGATCAAAAGAAAAGACTCCTTAGCCTAAAAGATATAGAGAATAAAGAGATGTAGAGAAGCTCTTCGGTAATGGTTTCATCTAAGAATTTAAAGAGCCATTACGGGTGACCAGCCCGGTGTTAGTTCAAAAATCGAATGGAGCATGGGGAACCTGCATTGATTTCTTCGACCTCAACAAATCCTGTTAAAAGGACAATTTCCTTCTATCGTGCATTGATCAACTTGTAGATGCAACCAGTAGGCATAAGCTTCTTGTCGTTAGGATACTTACATTGGGTACAACAAAATAGTTATGCATGGTCTGAATCAAGAGACACACCATGTATCGCAAATGCAGGACTCAGCTATTACAAACCAATGTCATTTAGGCTTTGTAATGCTATGGGAACATATCAACGGCTTATCAATAGGATATTCACAAAGCAGATCAGAAAATCAATGAAATTATGCATGGATGAATTGTTGGTAAAGGCAAAGAAGGCAGGGGAATATATAGAACTTGGCCAAGACCTTTGGCGTCCTCCATTGACAAAACATGAAATTGAACCCTATGAAGTGTTTATTTGCTATCCGTATTGGAAAATTCCTTGGGTATGTGGTCAATGAAAAAGGATTGAATCCAACCTCAATAATATTTGGGAAATCCAGGACATGAAGATCCGCTGCAAAGTCAACCGTGTACAAAGTTTGAATGGACGATTGCCACACTTAGTTGCTTCGTATCTTGAGCAATGGACAGATGCATCTCGTTCTATATTTTAATTAAAAAAGGCAACTCAATCTCATGTACCAATCAATGTATCAAAGTATTTGAAGAATTGAAGTAACACTTAGCCATGACACCATCCTCTCCATGTTAATGGACGGGGAAGTTCTCTATCTATACCTTATAGTCACTGACTACGTGATCGATGTAACCTTGGTGCGAGAGGAAGAAAAGATTCAATGACCCATATACAATGTTAGCAAAAGGCTGTCAAGATAAAAAAACAAGATACTCGAAGTTGGGCTTTATATCTGCTAATGGCAGCCTACACACTTTATCTGTATTTCTAGACACTCGCATAAAGGCCCTTATTAATAAACCATTAAAGAAGATATTAGGTCAGCCAAACACAGCAGGTCGGCTCCTTAAATGGTCAAACAATCACTAATCAATGCTCATGGAAACTGTACAACGATGGAACGTCCAATAAAAAAGGGTTGGGTTCCTAAGAGAAAGGATATTTGTTTTGGTTTCTGTCTAAATTTAAAAGCAATAAATAATGAAGTTGAGTATGATGCAATCCTGGTTGGTCTCGGGATGGTAATAGAATTGAGTATTGAGTCAATCCATGTGTATAGTGATTTCTCCATAGTTTAAATTAAATCGGCAAGCGCTTCCAAGTCAATTGCAAAACATTTTCCATATATATTGCAGAGGCAAAGAAACTTATCAGCACCATCTCTAACTTTAAGATGGAACTAATATCATAGGAGAAAAATGCCATGAGTGACCAATTAGCTAAGGCAGCAAGCAACCCTAGAGAAAGCAATCCTTGTGTACCATTGAAGGTATAATCTACAGCAAGTTTCGAACCCAGGGTAGCCACAATAGAGATCAACAAAGACCAACTAGACACTTGGGTACATCCTTGTTGAAATATTTAGTGGATGGGGAGCTTCCAATTGAGAAGAAGATGGTCTAAAAAGTCCAATGCGAGGCCCCTCATCATACACTCATAGACGACAAACTATATCGAATGGGCTAGTCCATCTCTCTCAAAAGTTGCATTATGAATGAAGAATCCATATAAGTAATTGAAAAGTTGCATGAGGGATTTTGTGGGGATCACTCCGGAGGTAAATTTAGCGAAGAAGGCGCCCAACAAGGATACTAACGGCCAACTATGATAAAAAAATTGATGAATTATGTCAAGATGTAATGATGTTGCATGTGATTCACGAAGATCCCAAGGGCCACTCCAAACTTGTTAACTACTGTAACATCCGCTTGGTCATTCGACATATTTTGATTAACTTGATTGGAAAACTCCCCAACGAAATAGTAGTATTCAACCATGCCATCATCGCTACTGATTATTCACGAAGTGGGTAGAGGAAAAGCCTCTACTTGGGGTCATTACATCGAAAATTCTTAATTTTGTAATCAAGAACATAATTTATCATTTCAAGCTCTCGAAGAAGATTATCATTGACAAAGAAACTCAGTTCTAAAACGGACTGTTCAAAGGATTCTGCGAGAGACACAAGATTATGCAGTGCTTCTCATCCGTCGTCCATTCAAGCGAACAAGCAAGTGGAAGCAGTAAACAAAACCATCATGTCGATGCTGAAGAAGTACCTTACAAAGGCCAAGGAAAGCATGGCCGAAGACCTACCTCTTATGCTTGGGTTATTCAAATCCTCAAACGAGACCTCAACGGGATACCCTTCTAATTAACTTACGAGAAAGAATCCATGTTTCCCGTAGAAGTGGATTTTTCATCTCCACTGTGCCTCTCCCATGACACCGAATAAAATGAAGAGCTCCTTGGACTGGGAATGGATTTCTTGGAAGAAAGAAGAGCAGAGGTAGAACTCTGGACAGAAGCTTACAGTTGGAAGATCTCAAAGCATTACAATACCATCGTAAAGCTACACTAGTTTGTCATATGCAATCTAGCATTGCACTTAGTTTATGTAAACACAAAGAATCCAATCAAAGGAGTATTAGGGACAAACTAGGAAGACCCTATGTTGCAGCTTGGTTAACTAACAGAGAATACTGCCTCAACCATCTAGACGGAAACAACTTCCCATGCATGTGAAAACAGGAGCACCTTCGAGTTATTATTTTTAAGAAATTTTTTAAGCTATAGTTATAAGGCATGATGAAGTATGCATGCCATATAAGGCAATTGATTTCATGTATTGTCCTATGTTTTCATGATATAAACACGATAATTCATGATCATGGCATTTACTATTCGTACAAGCCATGAGAACTCAACTAGCCATATTGAAAGGGCATGACCATGCAACACCTCTGCCTATATTTAGGGGAAACTACAAACAATCAACAATCCATACTTAGAGGATGCGAGTAGGAGTGAAAGTTTGGTTGTTTCATAGATCTCGTGACCAAACTAAAACCAATAAAAATGAAAACCAAACCAACCAAATTAAGAATGCTTTGTTTTTTGGTTATCTGGTTTAACTGAACTATAAATGATTCACATTAAGTGTTTGAACATTCATCATACTTTAAATTATAACATAAATATACGATTATATAATAAATAAAATTTATTTAGACCACTAAACTAATTTAAAAAACTCATTGTAGCATTACTAATTATGACAATATAAAAGCTCGGTTAATTGGGTTAAATCAATAACAAAATTAATTTTTCTACAGGCCAATTAGAAACTAATCTAGTTTTAAATCCAAACCAATCCAACCAAAATAAACTTTTTTGGTTGATTTATTTGGTTTAACCAAAGATTACTCACCCCTAGGTATGAACGGGGTTCATGTATCGTGGGGAAGCTACGAACACTCAACTAGCCATCCCAAGAGGATACGAGTGTACATCGATCTACTACTTATGTTGATGGGAAACTACACAACCTGGCCACCCATGAGGATGTATGAGCCAAACAATGCTCCCTTCCATGCTCGTGGCACTAGCATACTAATGGACGACCACCTAAGAAGTGTTCTCGATTCATGCATATATGGTGTACGGCTCCATGAGGATGTTCGAGCTAATTAATACTTCCCTTTATGCCACGAACATCGGTGTACTAATGGCATGACCACCCATAAAGGGGTCTTTATTCCTGCATCCTTGGTGCATTAATCTATGAGGGTGTGGGGCCAAACAACGCTCCCTTCTGTGCTGGAGTGACGACGAACATATGAGCGCGACCACCCATGTCGTGGTCCCAATTCGTTCTCCTATGATGTTTCCTGCCCTCCAACAGAAGAATGGGGCACTGTTGTCGAGATGGGTGCACTTACCTATGAAGTACTCCTGATTCTAGCATCTATAGTGTAGCTTTAACACCTTATAAATTAATGGATAATTAATTAAATTATTAATTAAATTGACAAGGGGTTAATTCGGTATGATGGTACTAAGTGAATATTTAGGGTGCATTTATTTACTTAATGACATTATAGGTTTAATATTAAGAAAAGGGGAATTGTGGCAGCCTAATCTATTATGAACAAAGGTGTTATTAAACTCATTCACTTATTTTTATAAATAAAATAAGAAAGCTTCATTAATTAGTAATGGTAGTTTCATAAATGAGAAAAAGAAGACTAAAGAAGGTAAAAGAAAAGGGAATCAGCGATAGAAATTAATCATAAAATCTTGGCGAGTAATGTATATTCCAATATCATTTTCTTCCGTATAGTGCTCACGGCCTGTAAAAGGATTTAGACTTGGCCAAAGGGTTGTAACAGGGAGCTGGAAGAAAATTAATTGTGGTCGAAAGGTAATTTAATATAATAAATTATAAATTAATTAGTCAAGAGGCCTGATCCACAATTTGTCCCGAATATGTTAGTAAGTGCATAATAATAGTCAAAGAATATTAAGTCAAAAGAATCAAGAATTGATATATGTAAAGTGAGTGTTAAATGCAAGATGATTCCTAACGTATGTCGAACTGAGGGTAATAAACCGAAACCTAAGTAATAAACCTAAGATATGAGGCTTTCACTTTAATCCATTAACCGAAGGAGTACTTAAAGACTAAAGGTGGCCTGAGAGTATGAGGGTAGTTAAAGGTAGAATTATGGTAAGAAGAAGGGATTTCAAAACTTTAAAGATTTAATTATGTAAGTCACTGAAGATAAACAAAGGCAGGCTTCCCTAGGATAAGACATTGGGGTAGTGATTTGATAATCGAGACCTACTAACTATTGGGAGGAGTCAACATTGAGATCTATCAGCTTTCTAAGGAAATTTGACACCAAGTCCCAAGGCTTATGATGCCCAAAGGTAGAACTAAGATTTTTTTTATTAGAAATGCATTACAAAAAATGGTTCTGAGGTTTGAGACAGCTACGGGTGGGCTGGGAGCCTAACAAAGCTAAAAGAATAACAAAATTCAAAACCTAATGAATGAATCATTAGGTAAAAATTAGAAAGTTAAAGATAATAGAGAAGTAAATATGTAATAACCTTTAAACAATGAAGGTTTGGAAGGGCTATTGATGCTAAGTGGTTTCTCACTCGAATGCGCCTTTAAGGGGTAAGGTTCGACATTGAACTTACAAAAAGACATGGGAAGTCCAAGTGGGTTATACACTTTCACAAAAGTGGATGTAATCTTTTATGAGGTATTTAAGGAAAGGGTAAGAAACTGCTTAGGGTTGTTCTTTGAATATAGACCGAAGAGAACCAAAACTGCATAGAGATGTACTTTGCAGTATGAAAATTCAAGAAACCAATACTTAGGGATTTACCTCGCAAATAAACTAAGTAAAGTGAGTTTATCACAAGGGGATGTACCTTATAGAGTGAAGTAATCAGATGCATAATTGAAACCAATCAGGGTGGTACCTTTGGGTATAAAAGAATTAATAAAGTAACAAAAGGGTGGTGTTAGGATATATTATAGCCAAGGCTGAAGGGATGTGCCTTGTTGTAGAAAAGCTTAGCACAAAAAGGTTGGGACTGAAGAAGGAGGTCCCTTTCAATGTCTATTTTACCCTATGCTAGCTTTGATTTGAGCATGTTTAGACTCGATTCCAATAATGGTTTCGAGTTTAGGATCTTATTCATGGTTGTAATGGGTTATATCATAGAATATTATGTAGTGGTGAGGGGAGAACCCATTACGTGCTTTGGTGGTGAGGTCTCACTACACGTTTATTGTCTACAGTAACATATTATTCATATCGAGATTTATGCCCAACTCATGTTTTTATTATGTTTTTTCATGAACTCAGGGGTGCTCACGCGAGAAGGTTGAGTTTATGGATTTTAGGCAGGTTACTTTCAAATGATGAATCAAAGTTCTCAAGACGAAGAAAATGGCTTATATGATATAAATAACTTTCTTTTATGATGTATTTAATGCTTAATTCGACATCTTCACAAGTTGGGCATAACATCATTATCTATGCTATATTATAATTTGACCTATATGTGGGCATAATTTGGGTTAATGAATTGTAAATATTATTGTCGTAAAATATACATAAAACTAATTAGATGCTCTGTTTACTAAACTGTGTACATAATGTTGAACTCATCCCTATCACCAAAAGGTGATTTCTAGGGGACTGTAGTATATTAACTCCTATCTTTAGATCTTAGAATCAGGGACGTTATAGTTGGTATTAGATTTTAGGTTAAAGGACACTTAAATAAAATAGATCTAGGTATTGAATAGGTAAGTATTCAATAGAAATGAACACTTTGAGAAGGGTAAACGCTATTATATAATGTATTTGTACTTTTTTATAGGTATATATGTAGATAGATCTACTTCTTTTTTTTGTTCAACTCTCTTCCTTCTAGTTTCTAATGAAGACCGTCATATCGGAAATGGATTTAAGAAATGGAAGAGTTACGACTAGAGGATCTAATGTTAGGAGAAATAACGCTTGTACTCAAATTTTCAAAGGCAGTGGGAGAGAATTGCCATCAGTAACTATGGATGAAGTTCTCTAAAATTTCAATGTCGTAGGTTTGGATTTGAATTCCTCGTTTTGGAAATTTATGCTGCATATAATGAGGGAGAATATGTCTAAAGCCATAGGGCCAAGATTGGCAGTAAGAGAAGATTTCTCCAAGTTGAATCAGGATCGTAGAAACTTAGGAGGAAAAGTATTTCTGGGGAAGGAGGTTGTACTGGAAGTGCAAAATTGGTTAAAAATGTGTGAGCGCACCTTTGGAGACTTGGGATTGTGAGATGTGCAGAAGAGAAGGCTAGCCTCAAGGCAGTTGCATAAGGATGCTTGGATTGGCAGGAAAGAGCGACAACTGAGATTCCAGAGTAGGAGATTACGTGGGATTAGTCTAAGGAGAGGTTTGAGGCTCAATTAATATCTAACTCTCAAAGGAGTGTGTTGCTTTTAGAGTTTATTGATTTGAAGCAAGGAGACTTTTCAGTGGAAGGGTGCTTCCAAAATTTCAATTTCCTATCCAACTACGGTCGAGAGATGGTCAGTACCTCATTGAAGAAGAATGAGGAGTTAATTTGGGATTGAATTAGGGACTACACCACAATGTTATGGCGCTTTTGAATCTCCCTTTTAGTTTGTGGTCGATATGGTGCATTATTATAATAGTATGTATCAAGTGTAGATGAGAGTGGAGTTGAAGCCGAAGGCGGTGCAAAGGAAGAGGTTCATTCCTTATGTTAAGGGCAAGAAGGCTATGCAAAGGACTAGAATGTTGGAAGCGCTATTGCTAAGGTGTTTACTTCAACTATGGGCAGAAGGGGAACTATGCATCTAACCCTCCAATGTCAAAGAACTAAGCAAGAGTAAGGTGTTTGAATTACGATAAGGTAGGGCATCAAAAAAAGGACGGTCGAGAATTGCAAGCTAGAGTGTTTCCTTTATACCGTTGCTAAAGATAAAGGCAAGGGAAAGATCTTAGAAGGTGCAACTTTGATTTCTGATATTTTAATCATAGAACCATTCGATACCAGAGCTACACATTCTTTTATAGCTAAAGACTTGGTTAATAGACTTAGGTTAGAGATTACCTATTTAGTCGCTTCCATTCTTATAGTAAATCCGATAGGGGAATATGCTACTTTAAGGTTTAATTGCACTAACTTAGATTGAGGTAGGAGATGTAATATATTGTGTAATACCTACGTATTTGACTTCATAGGTTTCAGAGTTATTTTATAGATGGATTAGTTTGAAAGGTATGATGCTAAGATATATTATATGCAAAGCAGCATAGCCTTGAGTCCCCCAAATAGAACTTAAAGAGTACTGGTAGTTTCAGAAATGCCAAAATTGGGTGTAAAGGTGTATTGTTTTCTCTAGCTTTGCAAGAAGGAACTATTTTTAAAGTACGAATAGTTAGAGACTTCTCGGATGTGTTTGAGTTGGTTTTGGGATTGGATCCATAGAGAGAAATATAATTTCCCATTGATTTGATATTAGGAGCCGAATTGTTAAGTCGGCCACCCTAGTAGAATGCCCCCAAAAGAGATGGAGGAGTTGAAGAAGAAACTAGCAGAGTTGGAAAGTAGGAGATTTGTAAGGCTGAGTACTTCACCACGTGGTACTTCGACTATAGTTATGAAGAAGTCTGACGAGTCTTTGTGGTTATATATTGACTAAAGCTAAATGAAAGAACAGTGAAGAATAAATATCCACTGTCGAGGATTGGTGATCTGTTTGATTAGTTGAATGGAACCAAGGCATTCTTGCAGGTAGATTTGGATGTGGGATTTCATCAGTTGAGAGTTGTGGCGAAGAGTGTTCCATTAGCTATTTTCAGAATGAGGCATGGTTTATATGAGTGGTTAGTGATGTTATTTGGTCTAAAGAATCCACCTACATTCTTTGTGGAATTGATGAATAAAATATTTTGAGATCAGAAGTGTTGATTCGTGTTAGTATTCATAGATTATGTCTTGGTTTGTACTCAAGGGAAAAGAAAGAGCATGAGGTCCACCTAAGACTTGTGTTGGAGACCTTGAGGCAAAATAAGTGAAAGGAAATTTTTTCTGAATGTCATTTTTGAAGAAGGGAAGTTAAGTTCTTAAGCTCAGTTTCAGGGAAAGGCTCGCCATAGACCCTTAGAAGGTCGAAACTTTAAATGAGTAGAAAAGACCGAAGGCAGTTTCAGAGATTTAGAGTTTCTTAGGTTTGGCTAGCTACTATGAGAGATTTAGTAAGTACTTCTCTCCGGATAGCGGCGCCAATGATGAAACTTACTCGGAATAATGAGAAGTATGTTTGGATGACAGAATGTGGAGCATCATTTCAACAGCCGAATCTTTTATTGACTAATGCTTCAATTCTAGCACTAGCCGAAGGGAACAAAAGCATGGTTGTTTATAAAGATGCTTCAGGTTCATGTTGGGAGTACTGTTGATGTGAGAAGTCAAAGTAATTGCTTATGTGTCTAGGCAGTTGTGACCCCATGAGGTTCAATGTCCTACACATTATTTGGAGTTGGAAGATGTAGTCTTTGCATTGAAGATTTGAAGACATCACCTTTAGGGGTAAATTTGTGTTATACCGTCCACAAGTCCTTGAGATATTGTTCTCTCAGAAGGAGTTGAACATGAGAAAGCAAAGGTGGTTGGAATTTCAGGCGTTTCATGATTTTGTGATATAGTATACTCTATGGAAGGGAAATAAGATAACCGATGCTATAAGTTGAAGGCAGCAAAATATTGTTTTGGCTTCGACTTAAAAATGGAATACGTTTGAGACATTAGCTTCCTGCAATATTCATTTTTGGTCAAGTGCTAGGTCGAGTAGACTTTCTGAATGGTATCATCCTTAGAATTTTTGCCTATGCTTATTTAAAGCATTGCTTAAATGCAAAGGGAAGATCCACTCATTAACGAAAGGTTTAGATAACAAGGATCTGGAATCAATGCCGATAAGCCGGAAGAGTTTGGCTTCAGCGAAAAGGGTAGCTACGGAAGGGATGAAGGTTGTATTTTTGGATGAAGGAGGCCTTTGGAAAGATGTCTCAGATGAATGTCATCATTCTAAATTTCCCATTCACCAAGGGGTGTAACACCCCAGATTTTTGATAATACTATTTAGGAGATTTAGTTAGATCAACAAAATAAAATAATATGTTGATTAGGAGATTGAGATTTGATTTATTTAAGGTAGCTGTGTTTTTTAAACTAATGAATTAAAAAGGTTTTAAAATGAATTAGAGGAGGGGTATTATGGGAAAGAGGCCATTCCTATATCTCCTTCCTTAGGTCGTATATTGTGTACACATTCATTCCATTTCATAATTTTCAAAATCGAGGCCGGCCACCATTAACAAGAAAAGAAGAAGAGGAAACTATGGAAAAGCTTAAGGAAAAGCAAATTCAAATCAAAACTCACTCAAATATCAAGCTCCTTAATCTCTAAAGCAAAGGTGAATAATGTTCACACGTCTAAATTTTTATGGTTTCGGTTTTAAGATTAAATCCGAATAATTTTGCAAAGATTTTCCATGTTTTGAATGATAAAATGATTATATATACAAGTTGATGATTATTAGTGTTCATATAGATTTTAACATGTTTTAAGATGAAAAACCTATTAAATGACATCCGTTAGCCTTGTGAATTCTTAGGTGATCTAAAATGATATTTTAGAGATGAGTTTCAATTTTCATATTATTTTTTTTAATTTTTATGGAATTATTATGAATTTTCTAAGGAGACAAAGGGTATTTTGGATTATAAAATTATTTACAGGAAAATTAATTATTGTTTGGATCCAAAAAAAATTATATTTTGAAAAGAACATATTGATCGATATTCTAGAATTTTTCCAGAATTTTCTAAGATGATCTAATAGTTATATAAAATTATTTAAGGTATGGGACTTAAATGTTTTATATAATTATAAAGGAGAAAGTAGCTTTTTCAAAATTGTTTAAATTTTTAAATAAGGAAAGTCGGTAGCATTTTTGAATATAAAATCTGGCAACCAATCGGATTTAGACAAATAAGGAGATTTGGAACAAAAGAACTATTTTAAAGTACAAATAAATAGTTTTTCTACAATTTCAACTCTTTCGGCAAGAGGTTCCGCCTCCATTCCAAACCTTTTGACAAAGTCGAAAGGTATCAAATCTTTTGACTAGGTAAAGTAACAAGTGCACATGGTATCAGACAACTGGTACGTAGTGAATTGGAAGGAGTCAAAAAGTTTAAGGATGAAAGGTAAGAGCTTTCGAAGGAAATGAAACTTTGTTTTGATTTAAAGGAAAATACACCTGCTAGCTTTTGACAAAGAGCTTTCGACGATGTCAAATGGTTTAAAAGAAAAAAGGTTTCGATTGGTTTGCTTTCTTGATTTAATTGAAACCTTTCGACAAAGTTGAAAGGTATAGCTTTCGACAAGGTCGAAAGCATAGTTGATGCTTCCAAACCTTTCGATACTGATGGAGTTGAAGGTAATCTTTTATTTTCTAAAATTTCCACCTCCCCATTGATTTCGAAGGGTTGGTTCCAACACCAACAGTTCATTGTTTTCGAATGATTTCGAAAGGTTTTGTAAAGGTTTCGAAGCAGTTGCTTTCGACTCCAATGTTTTTCTGATCCTTTTGCTCTATTGAAGGCATAATTCTGTTTTAAATTTGTTTCCGCTGTGTATTATAACATTATGTCTATATTGCTTTGATCATCCAAGGCGACATCTTCATATGTCGCTCTTGGCGTATTGTTGTAATTATATTTGATCATTGCCGGGGAATACGTTGGAATTTTTGTAACATGGATATGATTCGTTTGAAATGTTATCACAAATTTTTTTTTTGGAAACTTGTGATTTTTTTTCATATTCAAGTGCTCTAATATTATGGATACCATTAACATTCCCATATTTCATCACCAACTGTGGATGACTATAGCATCCATAGCGCTTAGCTTTTGGCCTCTAGATACAGGATGTTACAAGGAGGTACTAAGATATTCCAAGATATAAAGAGAAGCTCTTTCTAGTAGGAATGAAAATATATGTTGGAGAATATGTAAAAAGATGTTCCATATGCCAACAAGTTAAGTCAGGGCATCAAAAGGCAAGTGGAGTTTTGCAACCCTTGTATGTTCTTATGTGGAAGTGGGATTCGATTTCTATGAATTTTATAGTTGGCTTACCGAGATCTAGGGCTGGGAATGAAATCATATGGATTATAGTGTCATCCTAGTTAAACCCACAAGAACAGCGGCATAGTTACCCAAGACATAATTGAAGACTATAGTAAGATTGCATGAAGTTATCTTATTACAGTTAGTGATCGAGTCTCATTGTTTTCCAATGAGTTTTGGCAAAGCCTACAAAGTGCTTTGGGTTTGAAGTTGAGTAAGAGCACTACTTACCATTCACAGACAGATGGCCAGACAGAAAGGTTCAGTAGAGTGGTTGTGGACTTGTTGAGAATTTATGCTTTGGATTTTGGGGACATTGGAAAATCACTTATAATTGGTAGAGTTTTCATACAATTACAATACTAGGTCAGTATTAGGATTGCACCATTTGATGCATCGTATGGAAGGTCACTTAAATCACCGGTATATTGGGTTAAGATGATATAGGGTCGAACCTTGTAAAGGAAGCCTTAGGAAAATTTGAAATGATTCGGAAAATCATGAAGGCAAACAAATCAAGACAGAAGGCTACACAAATTAGAGGCATAAGGACTTGGAATTCGATCTAGGAGATGATATGTTTGTTAAGGTGTCACCGATGAGGGGCACAATGAGGTTTGAAAAGGTAGAGAAATAAGTACCTAGGTATGTTGGCCCATTTTCTATACTTAAGAGAACTAGTAAGGCGGCCTATAGGGTTGAGCTACCAAGTATTTAGTTGGGGTACATAATGTGTTCCGTGTTTCACATTTAGGGAAATGTATTCAAGACCTTGAGGAAGTAGTAAGTCCAAGAGTTATGGATAATTTGGTTGTTGAGCCAAATATGACTTATGTTAGAAGATCTATATGGATTTCGGATCGAGAAATAATGAAGCGAAGTTAGTGAGGATTCAATGGAGTGAGGTCCGAGAAGATTTTACTTGAGAAGCTAAAGATAAGATTCGAGGGACTTATCCCAAGTTTTTTTAGACTGGCATGTATAACTGCTATGTATGTTTTAAGCCATGTACATATGATATGATGATTGATATTTTTATGTATTAGTAGATGGACCGGAACATTTTGTTGTGATACATAGTTAGGAACTTTTGTGTATGTGTATGGTTAGATGGGCATGACTGGGACTGGGAATCACTAATGTACCTTGTTTGAACTTCAGGGACGAAATTTCTATAAGAGGGGAAGCCAATAACACCTCATAAATAATGGACAACTAATTAAATGAGTAATTAAAAAAACAAATGGGTTAAATGAGTATGATGGTGCAAAGTGGATATTTGGGGTACATTTATTTACTTTGGCAGCCCAATCAATTATGAACAAAAGTGTAGCTACCATTTTTCCTCATTTACTCATTCTTATCAAAATAAAATAAGAAAGCTTTGCAAACTAATTGTGGTAGCTTCGTAAACATGAAAAATAAGATAAAAGCTAAGGGAACTACATATGAAAATTAATCATAAGTTCAAGATGAGTAATATATTCTCTAATCTCATTTTCTTCCTTGTAATTCTCACGGCGAAATTTTGGTTGATTGCTTCTTACATTTCTTGTAATCCATTTGACCAAGAAATTCGATATAATGTCGAGAACATGCTTTCAAAAATGGGTTTTGTTTTATAGAATTTCCCCTTAGGTAAATAAATTGACATGAATTAACTAAGCATCCATAAATAGGGAAAATGATTAGAAGTAAGGAGTTTGAGTAATTGCGCAGAAAGAAACCATGACTATTTTTTCTATGATTTTAGGGAACTCGACAAGTAATTTCCAAAAGGATTTAGACATGGCCGAAAGGTTGTAACAGGGAGCCGAAAGGCAATTAATTACGACCGAAAAATAATTTAGTTAATAAAATATTAATTATTCAAGAGACCTTATCCATAATGTGTGTTGGATATGCTAGTGTGTACTTAAAAATGGTCAGAGAGTGCCACATCAAGCGAATCAGGAGTCGACACATGTAAAGTAAGTGTCAAATGTGTAGAAGACTGTTCCCAACTATAACGACCCACAAACACATGAATTATTATTTAAAATAATTATTTAAAATAGAATTTGGTAGGAAAAGGAAAATTTGAGTAGGGGTTTTCAATGGTTCAATTGGTTTTAAAATTATCGAAAATGAATATTTCTATATATTTTCGTTTAGAGGCGAAAACGGGTTTTTGGGCTTTTATGACCACTTTGGCCCAATAGATCTTCGTTTTGCCTATAAATAGATTGGTACGGTGAAACCCTAGCAGCCACCATTCAGTTTTCTTGCCTAATCTTGAAATTCATCCAATTCTCTTTCTGGTGGTTAGTGATGTAATTAAAAGCGATTAAAATTCAAATGGAAAGATCCCTAGGGAATTATATATCATTATAAAGCCCTTGACAAATAAAGTTAATATGTCGTGTCCTTTTTCAAAAATGCACTCGAGCCCGTGGCAAATCATGGTCAAAGTTGATAAAGGCGAAGCCTAGATATGCAAATTGCGGGTTTTTTGATTTGTGTGCCCATTGAAGCAATTGAAGTTGCAAATTTGTAGCGCTTAAAGAGAGGAACTCAGATCTAGTTTCGGTTTTAGGAATAGAATGAAGGTATGGTCAGAATTTGACTTAGAATTTGATGGTGGTCGCCACTTTGACCAGCGATTAGCGATGATTGGAGCATCTATGTGAGACAATGACAATTCTATTGAGTAGAGGAGGTCGATAGCTTTAAGACACAGGTGGTTTCATGGTAAATGGAGCTCCGAGGTAGCGGGAAATCACAGTCAAAATCGACCCAGGCAAAGTTGACCAACGTTGACCAGATCTGGGAAGGTAGATTTTGCAAAAATGTCCTAACATTCTTATTAATTTACATTAATCCCGGCAAGTTCTAACCTTCGTACCTTTTGGATACTAATTCCATTTCATGAGCAGTTTCTTTCCTCAGACTCGTGGCGGAATTTTGGATAATTTGACATGAGGTTTGTTGAGTTTTGGAGCTATTTGCAAAAACGTGTTGGTATGGTTTAATTAATATAATTAATTAAGTTTCTAAATATTAAATAATTAAGCATCAATGAATAGTTTATATTGGTTAAGTAATGTTGTGTTATATTGATGGTTGTTTAGATTGTTCCGATATTGTAACGACCCGGAAATTTCGATCCCGAAATTTCCAGATAGTTAGTGAAAAGAAGAAAGAGAAAGAAGAAAGAGATAAAAGAAGAACAGAAAAGAAACACACAATCTCACATTCGCAGCGGATAAAATATAATATCACATAAATAATAGTTTTACAAGAAGAACTATATCATTACACTTATATCTTTATACATCAGAGTTACATCATTACACAAATACTGGACAATTAAAAACTAACTTGTCCCAGATAAATATAGCAAAACACCTCATACGTTCCTGCCATCCAGCTCGTCTCCTGAGCTCCAGAACGTCCTTACCTGAAAATCTGTAATACTCGGTCTGACCCGAGCATTACATCAAAGTAACACTCGGGTCAGGCTCGAAACCAGCGTGAGTAAACCCAACTAACATGAATCGACAAAAGCATATAACTTATATAAACCCGGGTAACTTATATCAATTTACAACTTCCCAAGTTGTTATAGATATCACAAATTTCACACATCAATTTCTAAGTGTCAAAACTTAATTTAACAGGTCCAATTCACTTAAATCATCTCAAACCAGCCTAATGGTTTCCCATATCAATTTATAAGGAATCGAAGTGGTTTCGGGTATTAACTAATACCCGACTCCGGTCTCTTCGAATCTCACATCATATTAACCCAAGTTATCCAAACGAGATATAATTCAAGCTTAAATACAGTGTCATCTTTACACAGTAATTTTTCATTGATAGATATCCATATTCACACAGTTTATACAAAACATATCATATCACATAGCATCCCACATCACATATCGGAGGTATCAACCAATCTAAGGCATATAACATCATTAAATTATTCATAAGCAAAATTAATTTGTCATCCATTCCTAATCAAATCAATTTTTTTAATCACTTTTAAGCTTATTTACTTAATAATAATTAATTACAACCAAATCATCATATTAATTAATCACCGTGGATTAATTATCTTCAATTACATTAAGTAGTTATTCCTTAACTAGTTACACAAATTTATTATTCCTAACCATTCACCGTAATTAACATTTAATTACCTTATTAATTAATTATTCTACCAATTATATTTAACAAATAAATTTTTAACTTGATTACATTCATGAATCAACCTTGATTTACTACATTAATAATTAACTATCTTTAATTACTTATATTAATTAAATCAACCCCTTAATTAATTTAATTAATAAATCCTTTTATTTACACTGAGTAATCACCACTTAATTACTTCCCTCAAGTAATTATCCTTAATTACTTCCATTAAGTACTTCCATCGGTTAATATCCCTCAATTAATCAACCTCTAATTATTAATTATTTAATACATAATTAATTAAGTTATAACCCTAAATTATTTGTTTAATGCTTACAGTTAATTATTTGAGAAAACATTGATTAATGCTTAATACATTAATTAAGTACTCATTAAATTTCATTTTTAATTTATTTGGAAAGACTAAGGCTTTAACTCAAATAATTAACCTGATATAGAATCTTTAAATCAAACGAATTAAATTTAAAACGTTCCATTAATTTTAATTTTTTTTATAAATCAAAACTATTATTGAAACAAAGCTTAAATCTTTGTTTAAAAGTTTACTTTTACTTTAAACTTTGAAATCATCTGTAACTTAAGCTATGCTTTCACTCACCCGCCTTTTCTTCTTCTTATACAACTCTGTTGCACCTAATTTTTTTAAAAAAAAAACAGTACTATCCAAGCTTGCACACGACATGAATACTAACCCGAGTAACCAACCTAAACCCTCGAATTCATCTTCGAGCTTATCACAAGTCCATCTTCTCAATCCCTCAACTAAACCCAGCTACACCGTACACTCGTGCACCATGCACGACGATCAACCCAACGTTGATCAACTCTGAAACCCTACGCGAGTCGCCCTGACCTCCCCTGATCATACTGACCACCCATCATCGTTAATTAGGCCGAAGATCAAAAATTGGGTAACCCAGCCAAACCTATTACCCATCTGCTTGTAAATCTTCTTCGCACTGCCATTGTCGTCCACCGGAGAACCTATCACTTCATCCAACCCTTCATCTTGTCCTCCTATTCCTTTTCCCCTACCACCGATGTCCCCCAAATCAACCACGACGTCGCAAATTCCCCAATCTCGGCTTCGACCAGACAGGTTTCTTAAACCCTACTTTGTCCCCACACTGCCACCACGGTGAACAAGGAATTCATCAACCATTTTTCCCGAGATTCTACATACCCAAGCCTCCTCCAGCCATGTTCTCGACGCTTACCAAAACGTCGTTCACCAGAATTTGACAAGAAGGCTTACTCCGTTCATTCCACTAATTCTCGATGTATACCCTCTTAAAAATTACCAAATTCTTATTAAAATTCCTGTTTTGATTTTACAAATCATATTCCATAACCCAATGATAAAATCATTGACATTGATTTTTTTTCATATTCTAGCTTTTAACTGCAATCTTACATTTTCAGGATATTTAGTAAATATAAATACTTAAGATAAACTTTAAAAACCAGATTGCACCATTGCAACCAATTTCTTTTCAATAATCAAAGTTCAATGATGATCCATTTGGAAGCTATGTTTTTTCTTAAATGGACTTGAACCTGAGATTAAATAATGACCATATATACAGGCATGCTTCCAAACAGCATAACTCAACCCAAATTCAAATTGAAATCTTCATGCAAATATGAATTCATTATCATCACACAGATATATTAAACCTAAAAAAAATTGTTTACTCGCCTTATATTAGCTTTTTGAAGAGAAATTAAATATTGAAACTAGATTATAACCCTGTAACTAAGAACAGGAAATTTACTCCCATATGTACAGTCATACAAGTTCAAAATATTTGCATACTTGTCTGTATACAAACACGTTTTAACATGAAAACAATTTTTACAAGGTTATTTAAAAGTTTATTCACTAGCATCATTTTTCAAACAGGTTAAAGCATTAAAAACAGTTTTACTCACCGTTTGTAGGAAACAGAGAACAGTTCATAACTTAAAAAGATTAAGTGTAATAAGTTTTGATTTTTGAACTTGTTTTAACTTCTTTGAATTTGGAACTGAGACTATCTCCTTTATTTAAGTATGCACACAGTATTACAACATTAAACCAGGCAAATCTTAACTATCTATACATACATCCAAGTGTTTAAATTTACCCTTAGTATCATATCTGCAGTAATACACAAAACCTTATCACAGACATCAAGATAAAAAAAACTAGGAAGAAGGTGATGTTTACTCACTGTTTTGAAGCAGAGAACACTCATTTGCATTTCATATTCCTGAATTTGATTTTACTCTGTATTTTGAATCTATTTGCTGTTGTAGTTGACAGAATTTTTGCAACTGTTTTGATTCTAAAACTGCATGTTGATGAACTTGATGAAGATGATCCTAGACTTAAGTGCATGCAGATGATCTTGAGTTAATCTTCTCTTTTGAAGTTGAACTGATTTAAAGTTGTAGTGGAATTTGTTTGCAGATTTTTTTTAAGTGGAATTGATTCTAGATTTCGGGTTGTATTTAGTTTTGAATTTTTCCTAAATCTCATTTCAGTTTTTCTCTTTTGAAGATAATGTGTTAAACTAAAATAAACTTAACATATTTTAAATAAAATGTTATTTTTTAAATAAAAAAACAATGCCACTTGTTACATAATGATGTATACTAATTTACAAGTGTCTTCCTTAAGTATAAATGTTTTACACATGTTCATCTTAATATTAAAAGAAATTCTTAATTTATAAATGTATTTAAATCTATCTAAATCAAATTCTAATTTATATTATCATGTTTATATAAATGTTTATCTATTTTTAGCCTTAAATGATTACATATAAATTATTTTTATAAAATTACACATCTAAATGTGTATTTGAATGTTATTATTATTATTTTTTTGAAATAAAACAAAATAAACTTTTATTATGAAATACAATTTAAACCTTAATATTTTTATACAAAATAGATTTTTACTTTAATTATTTTGAAGATATAAGATAGACCTTTAAATTAACCTTTGAAACGTTTCGATACTATTTCAATCAAATTCACCGATTCATAATTTAAGTCCAAACTATATTATTATTTTTATTTTAAGATATATATATTCTTTTAAATTCCATTATTAAATTTAAATTCAAAATAAATCTTTAATCATAATTTAAAACATCACACTATTAATTAAGTGGTTATTTATATTTGAAAATAACAATTTTTATCAATTTTAAACAATTTAATTAAAAGATTTTCACATTTTAAATCTCCTGAAATTCCAAGATATCACATTCCTCCCCCCTTAGAATCTTTTCGTCCCCGAAAAAGAATGAATCCAGAATTTATAAAATATTTTAAAACCAGTTAAAATATTCTTTGATCATTTTTTTTCCAAACACCTTTTAAAATCTATATAATATTGCCAAAATAGTTTTTATAAAAATACTTTTATAACTCGATGTTTCAACCAGTCTATCCTTGTTCTCCCAGAAATTCGGTCATACGTTGATCAGGCGTAGGACTGAAGTTCTATAAGTACTTAGCAGACCCATTTTCAACACCGAGTGAAAATATTTTGAAAATAATTTTATTAAAAATATAGAATTTTTTTTTTGAAAATAGAGGATATATCTTTGATGAGAATGCTCTGGAAATCATCTCCCCTATCCATGGTCACAGTTACATTCCAGGGTTACGTTGCCGTCGCAGCAAAAGTCCATGTAACTGCAGGCTCTCCGCGGCCTCTCGATTACGCCATAGATCCCACACACAGATCACAGTTACATCCAGGGTTACGTTGCCGTCGTAGCAAAAGTCCATGTAACTGTAGGGTCTCAGCGGCCTCTGATTTTCGCTGTCAAAATGAAACTTCTCCGCTCCTACATAGGTCGCAGTCTACCGATATAAAATCAAACGCAGACTGTTGGCTCTCAGCGACACACACGACCTTCACTCTATTACCATAGATCGCGGTCTACCGATATAAAATCAAACGTAGACCTTGGCTCTCAGCGACACACACGACTTTCGCTATGGTAACCTCTACTCAAGATCCCTAGGAACTAGTTTTGTCCGGACTCTTCACAGGATCAACTTTAGAACCCCCCTTGGGGCTCAAGGCAGCACCACCCGGTGGTACTCCTGAGAAGTCCATTTCAAGGGAGCACCTTTTTCCCCAGAGCCATCATCAAAACAATTTATACTATACAAATATAGTATCTTTAAATCACACACCTTGTATGATCTCATACAAAGCTTCTTTACCCAAAATCGATTATCCCAAAATCGATAATTCTCAAACTAGGCTTTCCAAATTCCCATATTGATTTTACCCAAAAATCAAAAGCCTTTCCAAATCCATAGGTTCCCAAAACCTTTTTCCAAAATCCTCATATGATCCTTTACATACATATATATATATATATATATATATATATATATATATAGATATATATAATTTTTAAAACTTTGGATCATTTCAAACTTGTATAAAACTCCTTTTATACTTCAAACGCCTTCAAAAACCCTTTTCTTCTAACAAAAGTTTCATCAGGGGAAGTTTTATCTTATATAACAAAGATATATAACTTTATTTATCCAAAATCAAATATTCAAATTTGATTACTCTTTTCAATATCAATTTCATTCAAATCCGTACGATGTACACATACCATCGTACACTATACCAATCTGATCGCTCACTCGATCACACAATTTCACTTCCGAACTAGTATCGTCTTCCCGACTTCCTAGTGCGGACACAGATCTGATTTCTTGATCAAAACCGTCATTCTCCTTGCATAGTCATAACTATGATAGAGAATATCCAGAATCAATCAACAATCCATATCCAGGTTCGCCTTCAAAAATCGAGTGGAAAATTCCAACTCGGATCGAAATAACTATCTTGAAATTCTGTGCTCGAATCTGGATCAAATCACTATGCGAATAGAATAACATACGTACACCCTACGTATTTATCTTTATTGGTTATTAGCCAAATTAATCTCTTTCTATTCACATTTTCTTTAATTTTCATTCACTTATTCACAACCACTTCAATCCCATTTGGATTATCACCTCAATTCTTATCTCGATTGGGTATTTAACCAATAACAGTTTGAACTCTGTCCAGTTTATTTAGAAAATAGCTTGAAATATTTAAAAATAGATAAGTAGTTGGAAAATAATTTCTAGTTTGTAAAATAGGTGTAAAATAGTTAGAAAATAGTTAAAATAATTGTAGAAAATTTAGATAATCGCAAAATAATAGTAAGATAGTAATTTTATAAAACAGTTGGAAAATTGTTAAACAGTTTCAAAAATAATTGTAAAACAAATATAAGATAATTTGGCTTTTAAAAGAAAGGTTATATATATAATAAATAGCTTGGAAAAATAGGTTTATACTAAAACAATTTATATTAAAATATAATAGTCCAGAGTCAAAAACTGCTCAATTCCCAATCTCCATTCTCATCAATTCATTTAAATTTCCACTTCCATTTAAATTGACCCAATTAAATTTTAAATAATTCCTATTTCCATTGGACTTGATTTATTCCCAATTCAAGTTGAATTAATTCTCTACTCCCCTTTAAATTTAAATCAAATTCCATTTGATTTAAACATATCCAACTTTAATTACAATCCCAAGTTATTCCAATCACTTTGGACTAATATCCATTTAATTGAACCCACTTCAATTCCAATCCATTTCAATTCCAGTTTGAATTAATTCCAATTTCAAACTCCCTTTCCAAATCAAGTTGAATTATTCTTGATTTCCTCCCAAATTTAATTCAAATTCCATTCAACTTTAATTACAATTCCAAATTATTCAAATCAATTTGGACTAACTTCAAATCATTTCAAATTAATCCAATTCAAATTTTCCATTTGACTTTTATACTTATACAACTTTAATCACAATTTCAAATAATTCAAATCAAATTCAATTTCAACTAATTTCAAAGTTAAACCATCTCGAATTATATAAATTCGAGTTAATACTTCAAATGTTGATTTAACTCCTTTAAATCAATTTACCTTTTTATCCCAACAATGGATTACCATACTCCATTTCTCATTCATTTAAACAAATCTAATTCACAACTTAAAGATTTTTAACAACAATAGGATGATATTATCTAATTCATCTTAAACCATTCATCAATTTACAATTTCCAGATCTCAAACCCAATTTGAGATCACTCAAACTCCCTAATTCAAATCAACCATTTAACTTTCCAAGTTAAATCTTAATTTCATCTTAAAATTTACAAATCAGGTTGAACATCCCAACATATTTAACTTTTCCCAATTTAAACTCAATTTACTTAATCCAGTCAACCTTACCCAACTTGAACTTCCATTTCAAATTTTGAACTTCTCATAAATAATCTTCCCACTAATTAAGTTTAAAAAAAACTTATCATTTTGGGTATCACATCTTATTCCAAAATTTAAAACTCAATACTCAGATTTTATCTTCAACCACCTTTGATATTATGTATATCCACACGTATTCATAAATATTTCTTTTACATACGAAGTTATACTTTAAAAATTTTAAACCACCTTTGGTTTCACTTCAAAACAAATTCTCTTTAAAATTTTCAAACATTTCTTATTTTAAAATAAGATAATATTCCAAATAGTTTGAATAACACAATTTCCTTTAACATTTTGAAACCAATTCAAATGTTTTAAATTTTAGAATTCAAAACTGCACAATTTGAAATCCTCTTTAATTTACATCCTTTCAAACTTACAAGTTACTCTTTTTAAATGGTTACTTCCTTAAAACATTTTATTGTTTATTGAAAAACAACCATTCCATTATTAAACACAATAACCATCTATTTCTTTGGTTTGAAACCAATTCTAGTTCATCTTATTTTGAAATACTTCTCCAATTCAAGATTCCAATTTTAGTTTGAATCCATTTCAAACTTATCTTTATTTAATTTCAATTTGGTTGTAATTCTATTACCACTTAATTGTTACTATTACTTTTAATTTAATTAATACTACAACCAATTTCCTTAATATAATATAGATAATCTATTTCTTATATAAGATTCATTTACTTTTGAAATCATTTAAAAACCTTTATATAAAAAATAACAAGTACGCACTCTCATATATATATATATACACACACTCAACTCATTCTAGGGTTCCACTTACCCTATTCTTAATGAGTAATCCCACCAGAGCCAAGGTTCTCGCTTAACCTTCAGCTCTGATACCAAATGTAACGACCCGGAAATTTCGATCCCGAAATTTCCAGATAGTTAGTGAAAAGAAGAAAGAGAAAGAAGAAAGAGATAAAAGAAGAACATAAAAGAAACACACAATCTCACATTCGCAACGGATAAAATATAATATCACATAAATAATAGTTTTACAAGAAGAACTATATCATTACACTTATATCTTTATACATCAGAGTTACATCATTACACAAATACCGGACAATTAAAAACTAACTTGTCCCAGATAAATATAGAAAAACACCTCATACGTTCCTGCCATCCAGCTCGTCTCCTGAGCTCCAGAACGTCCTTACCTGAAAATCTGTAATACTCGGTCTGACCCGAGCATTACATCAAAGTAACACCCGGGTCAGGCTGGAAACCAGCGTGAGTAAACCCAACTAACATGAATCGACAAAAGCATATAACTTATATAAACCCGGGTAACTTATATCAATTTACAACTTCCCAAGTTGTTATAGATATCACAAATTTCACACATCAATTTCTAAGTGTCAAAACTTAATTTAACAGGTCCAATTCACTTAAATCATCTCAAACCAGCCTAATGGTTTCCCATATCAATTTATAAGGAATCGAAGTGGTTTCGGGTATTAACTAATACCCGACTCCGGTCTCTTCGAATCTCACATCATATTAACCCAAGTTATCCAAACGAGATATAATTCAAACTTAAATACAATGTCATCTTTACACAGTAATTTTTCATTGATAGATATCCATATTCACACAGTTTATACAAAACATATCATATCACATAGCATCCCACATCACATATCGGAGGTATCAACCAATCTAAGGCATATAACATCATTAAATTATTCATAAGCAAAATTAATTTGTCATCCATTCCTAATCAAATCAATTTCTTTAATCACTTTTAAGCTTCTTTACTTAATAATAATTAATTACAACCAAATCATCATATTAATTAATCACCGTGGATTAATTATCTTCAATTACATTAAGTAGTTATTCCTTAACTAGTTACACAAATTTATTATTCCTAACCATTCACAGTAATTAACATTTAATTACCTTATTAATTAATTATTCTACCAATTATATTTAACAAATAAAATTTTAACTTAATTACATTCATTAATCAACCTTGATTTACTACATTAATAATTAACTATCTTTAATTACTTATATTAATTAAATCAACCCCTTAATTAATTTAATTAATAAATCCTTTTATTTACACTGAGTAATCACCACTTAATTACTTCCCTCAAGTAATTATCCTTAATTACTTCCATTAAGTACTTCCATCGGTTAATTACCCTCAATTAATCAACCTCTAATTATTAATTAATTAATACATAATTAATTAAGTTATAACCCTAAATTATTTGTTTAATGCTTACAGTTAATTATTTGAGAAATCATTGATTAATGCTTAATACATTAATTAAGTACTCATTAAATTTCATTTTTAATTTATTTGGAAAGACTAAGGCTTTAACTCAAATAATTAACCTGATATAGAATCTTTAAATCAAACGAATTAAATTTAAAACATTCTATTAATTTTATTTTATTTTTTATAAATCAAAACTATTATTGAAACAAAGCTTAAATCTTTGTTTAAAAGTTTACTTTTACTTTAAACTTTGAAATCATCTGTAACTTAAGCTATGCTTTCACTCACCCACCTTTTCTTCTTCCTATACAACTCTGCTGCACCTAAATTTTTTTTAAAAAAAAAAACAGTACTATCCAAGCTTGCAAACGACACGAATACTAACCCGAGTAACCAACCTAAACCCTCGAATTCATCTTCGAGCTTATCACAAGTCCATCTTCTCAATCCCTCAACTAAACCCAGCTACACCGTACACTCGTGCACCGTGCACAACGATCAACCCAACGTTGATCAACTCTGAAACCCTACGCGAGTCGCCCTGACCTCCCCTGATCATACTGACCACCCATCATCGTTAATTAGGCCGAAGATCAAAAATTGGGTAACCCAGCCCAACCTATTACCCATCTGCTTGTAAATCTTCTTCGCACTGCCATTGTCGTCCACCGGAGAACCCATCACTTCATCCAACCCTTCACCTTGTCCTCCTATTCCTTTTCCCCTACCACCGATGTCCCTCAAATCAACCACGACGTCGCAAATTCCCCAATCTCGGCTTCGACCAGACAAGTTTCTTAAACCCTACTTTGTCCCCACACTGCCACCACGGTGAACAAGGAATTCATCAACCATTTTTCCCGAGATTCTACATACCCAAGCCTCCTCCAGCCATGTTCTCGACGCTTACCAAAACGTCGTTCACCAGAATTTGACAAGAAGGCAAACTCCGTTCATTCCACTAATTCTCGATGTATACCCTCTTAAAAATTACCAAATTCATATTAAAATTCATGTTTTGATTTTACAAATCATATTCCATAACCCAATGATAAAATCATTGACATTGATTTTTTTCATATTCTAGCTTTTAACTGTAATCTTACATTTTCAGGATATTTAGTAAATATAAATACTTAAGATAAACTTTAAAAACCAGATTACATCATTGCAACCAATTTCTTTTCAATAATCAAAGTTCAATGATGATCCATTTGGAAGCTATGTTTTTTTTTAAATGGACTTGAACCTGAGATTAAACAATGACCATATATACAGGCATGCTTCCAAACAGCATAACTCAACCCAAATTCAAATTGAAATCTTCATGCAAATATGAATTCATTATTGTCACACAGATATATTAAACCTAAAAAAATTGTTTACCCGCCTTATATTAGCTTTTTGAAGAGAAATTAAATATTGAAACTAGATTATAACCCTGTAACTAAGAACAGGAAATTTACTCCCATATGTGCAGTCAAACAAGTTCAAAATATTTGCATACTTGTCTATATACAAACATGTTTTAACATGCAAACAATTTTTACAAGGTTATGTAAAAGTTTATTCACTAGCATCATTTTTCAAACAGGTTAAAGCATTAAAAAACAGTTTTACTCACCGTTTGCAGGAAACAGAGAACAGTTCATAACTTAAAAAGATTAAGTGTAATAAGTTTTGATTTTTGAACTTGTTTTAACTTCTTTGAATTTGGAACTGAGACTATCTCCTTTATTTAAGTATGCACACAGTATTACAACATTAAACCAGGCAAATCTTAACTATCTATACATACATGCAAGAGTTTAAATTTACCCTTAGTATCATATCTGCAGTAATACACAAAACCTTATCACAGACATCAAGATAAAAAAAATAAACTAGGAAGAAGGTGATGTTTACTCACTATTTTGAAGCAGAGAACACTCATTTGCATTTCATATTCCTGAATTTGATTTTACTCTGTATTTTGAATCTATTTGCTGTTGTAGTTGATAAAATTTTTGCAACTGTTTTGATTCTAAAACTGCATGCTGATGAACTTGAAGATGATCCTAGACTTAAGTGCATGCAGATGATCTTGAGTTGATCTTCTCTTTTGAAGTTGAACTGATTTAAAGTTGTAGTGGAATTTGTTTGTAGATTTTTTTTAAGTGGAATTGATTCTTTTTGGGTTGTATTTAGTTTTGAATTTTTCCTAAATCTCATTTCAGTTTTTCTCTTTTGAAGAAAATGTGTTAAACTAAAATAAACTTAACATATTTTAAATAAAATGTTATTTTTTAAATAAAAAAATAATGCCACTTGTTACATAATGATGTATATTAATTTACAAGTGTCTTCCTTAAGTATAAATGTCTTACACATGTTCATCTTAATATTAAAAGAAATTCTTAATTTATAAATGTATTTAAATTTATCTAAATCAAATTCTAATTTATATTATCATGTTTATATAAATGTTTATCTATTTTTAGCCTTAAATGATTACATATAAATTATTTTTATAAAATTACACATCTAAATGTTTATTTGAATGTTATTATTATTATTTTTTTAAAATAAAACAAAATAAACTTTTATTATGAAATACAATTTAAACCTTAATATTTTTAAACAAAATAGATTTTTACTTTAATTATTTTGAAGATATAAGATAGACCTTTAAATTAACCTTTGAAACGTTTCGATACTATTTCAATCAAATTCACCGATTCATAATTTAAGTCCAAACTATATTATTATTTTTATTTTAAGATATATATATTCTTTTAAATTCCATTATTAAATTTAAATTCAAAATAAATCTTTAATCATAATTTAAAACATCACACTATTAATTAAGTGGTTATTTATATTTGAAAATAACAATTTTTATCAATTTTAAACAATTTAATTAAAAGATTTTCACATTTTAAATCTCCTGAAATTCCAGGATATCACAGATATCTTAGATGTTTATGCTTGACTTGATTAGTTTGGTGTTAATTGTCGCATTATTGAACGTTTAATTATAATTGATTGTTAACTCGAATGGATGGTTGATTTATAAAAATGAGTGAAATTTTCTAATTTAGGGAATATTAGTTAAATTAATAGTATATGATATTATTTACAAAATAGGAGTAATATTTGTAAATAATAGTAATTTAACAATTATATTTAACTAAATATGAAAAATCAAATAAGGTTATTATTTATGAATTGCTGGAGAAATTCAAAAATAATAACAGAAAAAAATTTCTAATTAAAATTAGAGAAAGTGTTATAAAATGATGAGAGTTTTAATAAATAAAATGTGTTTTGTGGATTAAATGTGGAATTATTACATTTGAGTGAAATGGTGATAAAATGGCTATAGAAGAAATTTTTTGAAGTATATTATTGTTTTTGAGAAATTTACATTTTTTTGAGGTGGACTAAATAAATATATTTTTATATTAAACAATAATAAAGTGATATTATACTTAAGGGAGACTGATGAGTGTAAATATCTCTTTTTGCATGGCTGTAACATACGTGAGTAATTTTTGTGTGTAATTATCATATATGGTTGTTGTGTGGAAATGGAATCTCATTAAGATGAGTTATGTGATATTTATTATTATTACTATGCAGTGTGTAGGTGGTTTTTGTGTGAAAGTTGTGTTGTTGATATGGTGAGTTAGTACACATTTGATAACTTGAACTTGTGTACTGATATAGTAGGTTAGTATACATTTAGTGATTTGGTGTTGTGTTACTAATATAGTGAGTTAGTACACATTTGGTGACCTGGTATTGTATATTAGTATGGTGGGTTAGTACATTTGGTGATTTGGTGTTGACGTCAGAATAATATTTCATGCTTGCATTGATTGCATTGGTTGCAAGGGTTGTAATCGTTGCATTGGTTGCATTGATTAAATTGGCTATGATAGTTACAAATGGTTGTATGGATGTTATAGTTGTTATATGCTAATGAATATTTCAGTGCAGTAGAGGACCAGAGACCAGAACTACATGGGCTTGATTCCCCAAATGGGGTACATAGACAGTCTTTTTCTATGCATAAGCCACCGGATCTCTTGGGTTGGGCTGGGGCGTATAGAAATTTGTGCAGGTCCAAAAATAGTTGAAACCTTATTATTCCATATGTCTTTACAGGTGCGAGGTTACAAGTAGGAGCAATAGAGGGAATGGAAAGTGGATGCAGGCTATGCCATGTGTTGTTGATTGGTATATTCTTTTATTCCATTTTTTTTATTTTAGTGAGATAATGTAAATTATTTTGATGATGTTGTAAGATAACTGTATTGTTAAGCTGATGTAAATTTGTGTTGATGTTTGATTCCCCCGTGAGGTTTTCATTTATTTTTGTAGTTTTGAAAAGTTTAAATTTTAATGTTGATTTACTTTTTTTAATATTGGAAATTAGTTGCAGAGTATTTTGTGGCGTTTATAATTGATTTCTAACGTTAAAAATAGTGGGGCGTTACACCAACGTATGTCGAATCGAGGGTAATAATCCAAAACCTAATTAATAAACCATAAGTAAGAAAGATATGAGACATTCACTTTAGTTATCAACTGAAGGGGTACTCTAAGACCAAAGGTGGACCGAAGGTACGAAGGAAACTAAAGGAGGAATTATAAAAAGAGGACGGGATTTCAGAAATTCAAATATTTAATAAGTCACTAAAGGTAAACTAAGGCAAGCTTCCCTAAGGCGAGACCCTAGGGCAGTGATTCATTAATCAAGACCTATTGACTTTCGAGAAGCATCAATATTGAGATCTATCAGCTTTCGAAGAAAGCTGACACCGAGACTAAATGCTTAAGATGACTGAAGGTAGAGCTTAGGGTATTCTATTAAAAATGCAATGTGAAAATGGTTCCAACGCTTAAGATAGCCAAGGGTGGACTAGATGCCTTGCGAAGCTAAAAGAATAGCAAAAGCTGAAACCTTATGAATGAACCATTAGGTAAAGATTGGAATGTTAACGATAACTAAGAAGTGAATAAGTAAGAACCTACAAACATTGCATGTTCAAAAGGGAAGTTGACGCCAAGTAGGGATGCTCACTCGAATGCGTCTACATTAAGGGGTAAGGTTCGACATTCAATTTCCGGAAGGACATGGAACGTCCATGTGGGTCGTAAGCTTTTGTGAAAGTTGATGTAACTCTCTTTGTGGGGTAATAACTTAAGAAAAAAGTTAAAAAAACTTCTTAGGGTTGTGCCTTGTAGTATAAACTAAACATAACCGAAATTATATAAGGATGTACTTTGCAATATGAAAGTGTAATGAACCAAGTCTTCTTAGGGGTGTACTTTGCAGCAATATAAATGATAATTTCTTAGGGATGTAGCTTACAAATAAGCTAAGTAAAATGGGTTTACTATAGGGGGATGTAACTTACTAAGTAAAGTAAACATATGCTTAATTGAAATCGATCGGGGCAGTACCTTTCGATATAAAAGAACTATTAAAGTAACAAAAGGGTAGTGTTAGGATGTAGTGTGGCCGATACCAAGGGGATGTACCTTATTGTAAAGAAGCTTAGAACTAGAGGGTTGGGACCAAAGTGGGAGGTGCGTTTTGGTGTCTGTTTTACCCTATGAGGGTGTTTCCTGGAGATTTGACCAGGCAACTTGGTACTCGGCGTTCTAAGCGTTCGGCATACAAGGAACGCTCGGCATCCACGAAGGTTCGGCATCCATGAAGGTTCGGCCTGAATCTTGTTCGGCATCACGTGACCGTTCGACATTTGGGAGCGCTCGGCAGTTAGGGGCGCTCGGCATTCAAGAGGCACTCTACATCTAAGTTCGTTCGGCATCTATGGAACGTTCAACGTGACAGAGCATTCGGCCTTGAGACGTTCGGTGTGGAATAACGTTCGGCATGTGAGAACGTTCGGCGTGGCAAGATTTTCCGGCATCAACTACCGTTCGGCCAAACTATTGCTCGGCCTAAGGATCGTTTGACCAAGACATAGTTCGGCCTGGGAAAAATTCGACCAAAATATCGTCCGGCCTAAATTCTGCTCGGCATACAAACATCGTTCGGCCAAGTCCCTGGTTCGGCTTCCAGTATCGTCCGGTGCAAGTGCTTCCCGCGGCATTCAGAGTGTTCGGCCTCGCTGCGCTCGGCATGAGAAGACTGTTCGGCATTCATGCCCTATCCGGCATTCGACGTTCGGTATCTATGGGTCGGCACATAGAGATTACTCTATTTGGGCCGAGATATTCATCCACCAGGTCCACTAGGGAAGTCCAAACCATCTTCGTATATAAATAGAGAGGCAGGGGCACAGTGAAAAGGAGAGAGTTTTTTGGGAACGCTGGAGAAACTCTACTGCAATCAACACTCATTCAAGACTTAATCTTTTACTTTGCAATTGTATTCAAGTAATTGGAAACGGATTGTACCTGTAATCAACTATCAAGAAAATCAATAGAAATCAACTTCAAAGTGGACGTAGGCAGTTACGCCGAGCCACTATAAATTTGGTGTTTTTGCCTTCTGCATTTAAACTTATATATAGTTCTCTATTTTAATTTACTTTCTTCATTAATCTCTCTACACGATCTTTCTAAGGGTGTTTGTGACCAATTTTGGTGCTAACATTTTGGTGCTTTCACTGAGAATGAATTCTCAGGCTATTAGGATCTGCTTTATAGCTGCTGGATTGCGTAAATCCCTCGAAGAAGATCCAAGAACATTCACAAGGCATCTGTTGATTCTATTCAGAGTTACAACCAACAACTCTACTATGGGGAGACCACGAACCAGATCGGCCTCCCACAACGCAGATGTCCATGAAACTACTAGCGTACAACAAGTTGGACCTGGAAATCAGCAAACAACTAGAGGTGCCGGGCCCTCCACCCAAAACCAAGCAGAAGTTGTTTCCCGAACGGAGTTCAACGACTTGATAAGATAAATCAAGGAAAGTAGGAGGCGACTTGCAGAGTAGATTCAAGCCAACACTAACCTCATGACTCAGCTCGCTCAGCAGTAGTGCCAGAATGCTGGAGGTAACTCTGCCCCTTATTCTGAATCTGATAGCTCAACCTCAGCTGACGAACCTCCTAGGCGTAGACGCCGTAAGGGTGAAGGTGCCCAGACAGGCGCTGGGAGTCAATCCCACAAAGAGACCGGACACCCAAACCACCAAGACCCAAATCAGGCAAGAAACCAACCCGCACGGTCCCATGGAACGGAAACCAACCTTCCATCCTCCATACAAACTCCGGATTTGACAGCTATGGTCTGGCAGTTGATGAGAGAGAACCAAGGCTTGACCAATGAAGATTGGGGAGTGACCCGAAGCCATACTCCCTTTACGAATTCTATCCTACAGGCTGAGTACCCCAAGAAGTTCAATATGCCAACTACCCCAGCCTACGAAGGGAAGACGGATCCCAGGAAGCATGTGATGAGGTACGAATGGATGATGGATTCTGCAAGAGCTAATGGTGCGACCAAGTGTAGGTGCTTTCCAATCACTCTGTCTGGAATTGCCACCATGTGGTTTACTCGACTTCCCCCACGCTCTATATCCAGCTTCGACGAATTGGCAATGAAATTCATAGAATAGTTCAGGATACACACAACTCGTCTAAAGGATGTGATGTCCTTATCAAGCGTAATCCAAGCTTCGGGAGAGTCATTGAAAGCATACTTGCAGAGATTTCATGTTGCTACTACTGAGGTGAGTAATCCAAATGACCACGCAATTTTGATGGCGGTAATGCATGGAGTGGATCCAGACTCTGAATTTGGAGATTGGTTGGCGGGAAAGCCCCCAGCCACGCTGGAGCGTTTTAATTCGAAAGCTCATCAGCTCATAAGAAGGGAAGAAGCTCGATGGACAAGACGAGACAAAGCACCAGGGCCTGCGCAGGAGACTGAGAAAAGTACCGTCGCATGAAGCAAACCAGCAACAATTTGGGAAAAGCCCAAGTCAACGTCCAAAACAAGCCTGGGAAGTCTAAAGGATCCAGAGGTGGAAATCCCGAAAGAGAGAGATGGGGAAATGAAAGTCAAGGATCTCGACCTACACTGAATACACCCTGCTCAACGCATCACTTGAGAACATCCATTTGTCAACTTGCAACACTTTCCAGTATAAGAAATCACGCCCAAAGGAATCAACGGAGGAACAGAAGCGGACTGGGAAGTACTACCGCTTTCACGAATCTTGTAGGCACAACACAGAGGAGTGCAGGCACCTCCATGATGCTATTGAAAAAGTTGATTTGGCAGAAGAAGCTGCAGGATTTCGTCAAAGACCCACAAGACGAAAGATAAGAGACATCGGACCCCGGACGTGGGCCAGCTCCATGCCAACTAGAACAACCTGCTCGAACTGTGGGTAGATTGGTTATCAACACGATTGCGGGCGGACCTCATCCTGCGGATAAGAATTGGCAGGAGATAGAGCGATATGCTAACTCTTTAAGTTATGCGGAGTATGAGTTTTGTTCAAATGTGGAGGATGGGACTCCTGCAAAGCAGCAGCGCATAATGGATGACGATATTGTATTCAGGAGCCGAGATGCGGATAAGGTGGAGGCCCCTACCATCGACCCAATGGTCATATCTGTGACAATCGGGCTGGCGTTTGTGAAGAGAATTCTAATTGATTGCGGAAGTTCCGTTAACATCATCTTCAAGAAGGCATATGACCAAATGAAGCTGGAGGCTAAGGATTTGAAACCATCCAATGCCAGAATCCATGGCTTTAATGGCGCAGCAACGGATGCAGTGGGATATGTGGAGTTACCAGTTGAACTGGGGCAAGAGGAGCGTAGGAGGGTGCGAATCCTACCATTCATAGTGTTGGATGTTGACTCTCTATATAACATATTTCTAGGACGTCCAGCCTTGGCAGAATTTAGGGCAGCATTGGCCTCTTGGTGTATGACGTTGAAATTTCCCACAAACAGTGGTGTTGGAGTGGTACACAGAGATCAGACGACCGGACGCGCATGCTATGTGGATGAGCTGAGAGAGGCTCAGCGTAGAGAGAATGGAAAGGTTGCGGACAGCTTTGTCCTCATCCAAAATTCTGATAATTAACAAGTAGTGCCCGAGCCCTGGCTCGGGCAACATTCTCGGATCTACAGAGACATAGAACCGAGAGACGATGATGGAGGACCCAGGGAAACTAATGCAGCACCGGCTGAACTCACAATTGACATCCCAGTCAGCCGGGATAACCCGTCACGAATTCTTAAAATTGGATCACAACTCGACCCCATGGTGGCCGAGAAGCTCACTGACTTCCTCTGAGCGAATCTTGATGTTTTCCCTTGGACTCACTCTGATATGTACGGGATTTCTCTAACAGTTGCAAGCCATATGTTGAACATAGACCCCAAGTACGTTCCTGTAAAACAGACAAGGAGAGGTATGGACCCAGAGAGGTCCACAACTCTCAAAGAGGAGGTGGACAAACTCAAAGCCAACGGATTCGTCCGCGACGCCCTCTATCCTGAATGGGTATCTAACCCGGTGCTGGTAAAGAAAGCGAATGGGAAGTGGAGAACTTGTGTTGATTATTCTAATTTAAACAAAGCATGCCCGAAGGACAGTTTCCCATTGCCGAGGATTGACCAACTGGTCGATTCAACTGCCGGATATGAGTTACTATCATTCATGGATGCATACTCTGGATATAACCAAATCCCGATGCACCTCCCAGATCAAGAACATACCAGTTTTATCACAAAAATTGGGCTGTATTGCTATGTAGTGATGCCTTTTGGATTGAAAAATGCGGGAGCAACTTATTAGCGTCTGGTAAATCGGATGTTCAAAGACCAGATTGGTAAAACGATGGAAGTTTACATGGATGACATGCTCGTGAAGTCACGGCAGTCAAACGACCACATCCGAGACTTAACGGAAATGTTTGACATACTCAGGCATTATGGAATGAAGATCAATCCTTTGAAGTGTACGTTCCGCGTAGCGTCAGGAAAGTTTCTAGGTTTCATTGTGAATGTGCGGGAAATCGAGGCTAACCTGGAGAAGATTCAGGCTATCCAAGATATACAAGTGCCCAGAACCATAAAACAGGTGCAAAGCTTAAATGGAAAGGTGGCCGCGCTGAGCCGATTCATATCCAGGGCCACAGACAAGTGTATTCCTTTCTTCGATGTCATAAATAAAGGAAAGAGGAATTTCGAGTGGACATCCGACTGTGAGGAAGCATTCCGAGCTCTTGTAAGGCACTTGGAAAGTCCCCCCATATTATCAAAACCAATAAATCATGAAATGTTGTACGTAAACTTGGCTGTATCCCAGCACGCTATCAGCACAACCCTGGTTTGCGAGGAAGACCGGGTTCAGAAACCTGTTTACTATGTTAGTAAACGCTTGACGGGGGCATAAAAATTATCCAAAGATTGAAAAACTATCCTATTGCTTGGTGATTGCATCACGCAAGCTTCGCCCGTATTTTCAAGCATACTCAATCAGTGTTTATACTGATCAAACTTTGCGACAGATACTCCAACGACCGAAAACTTCTGAAAGGATGTTAAAATGGATCATTGAGCTAAGTCAGTTCGACATTACCTACCTGCCGCGAAGGGCCATACGAGGAATGGCACTAGCTGTCTTCATTGCTGAATTCACTATGACAGACGAATCAAACGATCACAATGTCATACCTCCCGTTCGATGGAAGATGTACACCGATGGGGCACCTAACGACCATTGTTCGGGGGTTGGCAGAGTTCTTGTAACTCCTAAAAACCAATCGATTTGCGGGCTTTGAAGCTTGAATTCATAGCAATGAATAATGAAGCCAAATATGAAGCGTTGATCGCCGGCTTAAGACTTATTAAAGAACTGGGAGTAAAATCGGTTGAAATCTTTAGCGACTCTCAGCTGGTGATGTACCAAGTGCGAGGAGACTACCAACCAAGGGGGCAAAGACTTGCCCCATATTTGGTCAGAGTTCAGGAGCTACTAGCGAATCTCGAATACTATGATATTTCACATGTCCCGCATGAGCAAAACAGAGCAGCCGATTCATTGGCAAAATTCGCAAGCACTGGCCATGCACAGCAAATGGGATTATTTCCTGTTGAGACCCTCCATGCCCCGAGTACAGATATGATGGAGGTAGATTTCGCGTTAGAAATAGAAATCGAGAAGGAATCGTGGATGACCCCAATCAGCCAGTACTTGCTATTCGAGATCTTACCCGAAGAAAGGAGCGAAAGACGACAAGTCTTCATAAGGCTTCTCGTTATGTAATACAGGACGGAATAATGTATCGAAGGGGATTCTCAACCCCATTACTCCGATGCATTGCCCATGATGAGATAAAACGAGTCCTGAAGGAAGTCCATGAGGGAGAGTGCGGTGACCATACTCGGGGCAGACATTAGCGAAGAAAGTCCTTCGTTATGGATACTACTGGCCAACTGTGAATCTGGATGCCGTAGACTATGTGAGAAGATGTGACAAATGCCAGATATATGTAAAAATCCAAAGAGCTCCACTGACGGAGCTCACGCAGATGGTTAATCCCATGCCATTTGCAATGTGGGGGATTGACCTAGTCGGCTCTTTACCCATATCCAAAGATGGAGCGAAATATGCAATAGTTGCGGTCGACTAGTTCACCAAATGGGCAGAAGCAGAGCCTCTGGCCACAATAACCACCAAGAAGATTATTAATTTCGTCGTACGAAATATCATATGTCGTTCTGGCCTTCCACAGACCATCATTACAGACAATGGAACTCAATTCAAGAGCAAGGAGTTTAGAGATTTTTGTCAGAAATACGACATTGAGAAGAAGTTTGCAGCGGTTGCTCACCCGAAAGCCAACGGACAAGTGGAAGCCGTAAACAAGATAATCAAGTCCATATTGAAAAAGCGTCTGAAAAAGGCTAAAGGCAAGTGGGTGGATGAACTTCCAACGGCGCTTTGGGCCTACAGGACCACCCACAAGACCGCGACTGGCCACACTCCATTCGCATTGGCATATGGCACGGAAGCTGTCATACCCGTGGAACTTGAAGTTCCATCACATCGGGTAACTTATTACGACCCCGAGTCGAACCAGGATCTTTTATTAGAATCATTGGACTTCATAGACGAAAAACGCAAAGAGCCAACTTGAGAGCGGCCGCATACAGACATAGAGTCGTAAAATATTATAACAAAAAGGTCCGACCAAGAATTTTTAGTGTGGGAGACCTCGTCTTGAAACGAGTTTTTCCGATCCCGTCTCATATGAATCCCGCATGGGTAGGTCCATACGTCATCGAACGGAAGCTTGTTGCAGGGCTAAAAATCAATTTTGAAAAAAGTTCTATTTTAGTATTAAATGATGTTGATAAGGTTGAAGGTTTAGTTGCTAATACGCTAATTGCAACACCATGACTCTCCCTTTTGATTATCTTGGTTTTCTGATTAGATCAACTAAACTTAAACACGATGATTAGTTAGTTATAATAGATAAGGTTAAAATGGATTTTCTAATTGGAACGGGAGTTTTTATCGAGAGCAAGTAGATTAGTTCATATAAACTTTGTTTTATCGGCACTCCCGATCTATTAGATGTCTATGCATCATTTTCCAGATTGGATGGTTGATAAAATTGATAAAATAGATAAAATAAGAATGGACTTCTTACGGAGTTGTGATAATTCCAATAGTAATCTTAAATGTTTAGTCAATTGGGAAACGGTTTGTAAATCGAAAAAGGAAGGTGGTTTAAGAGTTATTAATTTATGTAACATGAATTTATCCTTACTAGGAAAGTGGTTATGGAAATTTAAGTACATTAATGATAATCTATTTGGAAAGAAATTGTTACTAAACATTACTATAATGGTAGTAATAATTTACATCAACTTACACCTATAGTTACAAATAAATTGTCTAATTTTTGGAAATCGATCTTATAATGTCATGAGATTTTTAACCTTGATACTGATACAATAGTTCATTCAGGAAATAATACTTATTTTTGGCATGACCATTGGATTTTTGTTATCCCTTTTAGGATATAATTTAAAAAGCTTTACAAAATTTGTAATTTTAAGAATCTTTAATTGTAGATGTTTTTTCTTCCGAAAATGACCCCCTTGGAATTTTAGTTTTAATAGAATTTTAGTAGATACAACTCTTAGGCGTCTTTCTTTGCTTTATGCCTGATTGAATCTATATAATATTGATAACTAAATGATAATATTAGCTGGGAATGGGATAAGAGTAAGAAAATTACTTCTAATTCTTTTTATAAATTTCTTAATTTCTCGGGTGTAGCTAATAACACTTTTAAACTTATTTGGAAAACAAATGCTCCTCCTAAATCTAAAATTCATATGTGATTAATCATGTATGGAAAACTAAATACTATAAGCGCTCATTACTCGTATTAGTCGGGAGAAGACTTTGTGTCATAAAACCCATTCAGAATAATGATACGACGAAATGGGATTGCATTTGAAGATGGTGTTAAAGACCAGGTATTTTTGAAAGCGAAAGGATTAGCTATCGAATGTCTCTGTACCAGGTTGCTCCGGTACACAGATTTTATCTCCCTTTGTGAATGGACTTGTAAGGATGTGTGTCTGATGTTACACTTTGAGATGTACAGCTGGTTTCTATCAAATACATTTTTGTTGGTGGCAGAGAATTTGTTCTCTTAGCTTAACTCCCTTTTCTGAGACATACGAGCTCAGAGGTTATGTAGTTGATGGTTACTAGTGATACATTCCCAATTTGGTAACGTGGCATACGAAGTGCTACCGATCATTTGTTGATCGAAGCATGGCTTTGTGAAAAGTGTAGCTTTGTGGATGAGACTTCGTCGGACCTCACAACCCCAAAATGGTCAAAACTGGAAAGAAGCGGCAAGGTTATTTGGGGGTAGATTTTTGTAATGTGCATTTTGAAGATATTAAATATACATACCGTGGTTGCATGGATACTTAGTACATTATGAATAATACTCTCAAAAAATTTAACTTTAATCTTACAACTAAAGTTACTGATTGCGAATATTATTGGAATAATTTAAGATTCAAGTTTAAAAAGGAAAATAGAATTTTACTTGATACTTTATTCATTATAATTTGGTGGTATATTTGGTTTGAGAGAAACCAGAGACTTCTTAATAATAATATTCATTTTAATAAATTGGTTTTTACAATATCTTCATTTTGTTTTAATTTGATCTCAAATCCTAAAATAGATTAGCTAAAATTAATCATTTCAAAGAATATCTTAATAAGGTTAGTAATAGTATTAAGATTTTTAAACATAATAATAATATTTTTAACATTAATAATTATAACATTAACATTTTTTCTAATTTGAATGATGTTTTTACCGATTATTATAATAATGTCCTTTTGATTAAAGGAGCACAAGATTAATTCTTAAATTGTTTTAATTTATAGGAATTCAACCTTTTATTTTATTAATGTTTTGTATTCTTTAGTGTTGGTTAGGATGATGCATTATGAATTTGGATTCCTTTTAAGTTTGCTTCTTATTTTGTTGCTTTTTCATCTTATAATTTTAGATATAGTATTACTTCTTTTTCTTCATTAATACATATATATGTATATATATTTCATTTATATACATATATATATGTATCACTCTTATATTTTTATTTAGTTCCATTTATAGATACAGGTGTAGGCCAGAAATGGTGCTAGACTACTATACGCAGGTTCTCAGGATTGATGTTGATAGGGTTTTAGCGAGACGCTTATTCTGGAGTTCTTCGGCTTCATTTAGTGTGGCGCTCTTCATTCAGGATCACACATATTTGCGGTGAGGCATTCTTACCAGTACTTCCACATCGACAGAGTGGCGTCCTTTAATCTGGATTATTTCCATTTGCAACGTGGTTTTCATTCTAGATTTTCAGTGCTTACATCGAGGAGTTTTTTCTCATGGTTAGAGTTGTCTTCGGATTTCTTCCACTCTTGGGTACTTCTAACACCTCATTACGGCCAGTGACCTTATCGGAGTTCGATAATGAGGTGTAATAGGCGGTGGCCTTGCCGGAGCTCATTCTAGTTGTACTTGAGTCCTATGCATTATTTTTTAAATTTTGATTCACTACCTACTAGGCATGTTGGCAGCACATTTTTTTATGTGATATATACACATACACATATGTGCTCTCCTCTATTTTAGTGGATCACACATTTCTCTCAAAAAAATATCAAAAGCTATTGATACTTATCCTATGAAATTAGATCTATAAAATTAGGGGTAGTATCAATCTAAATAACCCTTTCCTTCCAAGTTACAATGATTATCTTATTAATTCCCTAGAGATTTCCAACTATTTCGTTCACAAGTATTTTTGAATAAAAAACAATTTAGACTAAAATCATATTTTTAATTCTAAAAAGGTATATAGATGAAGTTTAAATACTTATTTACAACATAATAACATCGTAGCTAAATCCACTCACCTTATATGCTATTTGAAGAAATTTACTCTCTAATCAGATTAGATTGGGTATTACTCCTTTTTTGCTTAGCTCAAAACTTGTTTTGATTTGCTTCTCTTCTTCTTAATACAATTCCCTTACTTTTCTAGAGGAATTTGATTTACTTCTTTTTTGGAGATTCTTTTGGTGTTTGTGGAGGAAGAAGAAGAAAGTATAAAGAATTATAGAAGAGATGGCTTAGGTTTTTAGAATGGGAGAGATGGGTTTTGGCTATATATTTATAGGTAAAATTTAAGTGAAGTATAGTTCTAGGAAAATTATATGTTTATTCATATATCAATTACCCTTACACATATGAAAATTTTATTTTATTTTATTTCCTTAAAGAAAGTAACATTTATTTTCTCCCAATTAATGTCATTAATTATAATTCAAGTCAACATGATTTATTATAATTCAAATCAATACTTTTATTCTAATTCAAATCAATACCATTTATTGATATTCTACATATAATTATTAACTACTATAAGGTATCATAGATTGATATTCAAATATATGATATATATATATATATATGTATGTATGTATGTATGTATAGTATATGTATATGTATATTTATATGTATATATGTGTGTTTCGATATTAATTAGGAACCTTGCTCTTTATTAGTAATTACTCAATCAATTTGTACTTAATTGGTATTAATCTTTTTAAGTTCAAAAATGGGATTTACCTTTATTCTTTACAAATAAAGAGATAGCATACATTTTTGTTAAGAAATGATTTTTTCATAAATATATTATTATCTTCTCTTTTTAAAATATGTAACATTTCTTTCATTGAATGCATTCTTTTTAAAAAAAATTGATATTCTAATAGACGTAGCATATCTTTTCATTAATTATAGCAATAAATTTCTTTATCATGGTTGTCAGTGCTTTCCCTCTAAAGCAGTTTAAGGTTTGCACATATATATCTTTTCTCCTTTTCTTTTAATGCACATTAAAACAATTGTACTCTTTTTAAAGTAATTCAAACATATTCATAAGTTTATTGTATACAAACAAGATTTATAAATTTCTTAGTAAATAAACATTGACTTCTTCCTATAATCAATCCTTAAGCTTAAGTATCATAACAAGTACAAAACACAAAAAGTGCATTATGGTTAATGATATGCATCTCTTTCTTCCGCTACCCATTTTTGACATTTTATATATGAATTTGAGCTACAAATCTACTTGACATAATGGAAAAGTCAAATTTCTCAAATTCCTTCATTTGTAAAAGATTTGTTTTTCATCCTTATACAAAATTAATAGAATGCATTTTTAATTAATTAATTATTTTTATTATCAAAAATATGATGTGTTACACCCCCTATCATAAGAATTCACTCCTAAACTTACAAGAGATGGAAAATGAAAATCATAAATTCAACTATATAATAATAACCACATGTTTGTGCAATACATACACTCGAACCACACCATATACAAAGCAACCAAACAATTCATATCAAACATACCCATTTCCTAATATCACCAGTGACATAAGGTATGATATTCATACATATACGAACAATAATATGAGTCCAGATAATAATGTATAGCAATGACAAAATGGTGCAAACAAACAATAGTTGCAATAGCATAATGGATGAAAATAAATAAAATTAAATCATCAAATCAATCATATGTCATGAACATGGCAGTTGAATAATGCACTACACTAATGCAACTTCTATATGAATGCAAAATCATAACACATAGATATGGCTACAAAATATCATTAAATATACCAATAATTTCTATATGTATGCAATATGATATACAATAAGTCAAGTCACGTATCAAAACATAAGCAACATAACAAAGCATAACACACAATCAAATTTCCTAATTTAACAGCAACAAGTTATAGCAACCATTCATGCCAACTTAAATAAACTAATCACCCTAGCAAACAGGCAAATGGAAAAAAAATTCAAACAAGCGTCAGCCTAAAAAGATCATATTCTTTCCTTCCCCTTCCAAGTACTCTCAACTGGATCATTTTTCCAACCATAATTTATTAACTATACTGTTGATGTGTAAACTCTATCCATATCACTACAAATGCACGTGCACATGTAAATCTATAACAATTTGTATTTTACGTATCGAAAGATCATAGAATATTTTTATTTAATTCAATGAGGTCTTATAACTCTAATATTTTTGAAAATGACTCTTAAGGAAATTTTCCACATCTATATATTTTATTGAATTTCCATGTGACCATTTTGACCTTCAAAATCCTGCACAGACTATAACCTTCTATAGGAGTCGATTTAGGATCTAAACCTACTTCCATCGCTTCAAGATGATGGTTTCTCATTTTGTAGATTGGTCAAATAGTAAAATGAACTTACCATTTGAAAGTTATGACTATTTTAAGTTTTGTCTACTAATGGCCAATACTAGTGGGTATTAATTAGGCCTAAACCTAAGCGAACCAACAATCATATTTGCCATTTTTCAATACAATCTCAAACCTCTATTAAACCTAATTCTATTAAAAACATATACTTTCTTATTAATTTTATCCTAAATCATTATTAAAACAATAATTAACAAAGGAGACTTTAGATCAATCATATTTATTGCACTAGAATCTAGATCTTTGCCGTTCTTCTCGGATCTAGGGGAAAAGTTGGTATTTTGGTATTTGGTGACTTAGGTAAATCAAGGCCGAATTTGGTTGGAATTGGACGAAACTACGACAAGGGGCTCTAGGGTAAGGGAGGAGCCCATGGTTCAAGTCGCATGAATTTTGGGTCGTGGGATTCAAGTCGATGGTGAATTAATTACTGGTTAGAGAGTTCGTAGATCTACTTGGTAAGAAAGAAGGCTTGGGGGCTTAGGCTACAAAACTTCTAGGAAGACTTAGGTTTAAAGGCGGGAAAAGGTCCAAAAACTCAAATTTGGAATTTTGGCTAAGGATTGTGATCGGTGCCGACAAGTGGACCATGAGGCCAAAAGGGGAGTACCGAAGGACTTGGGGAGCTTTGCACTAAGAATGAGAGTCCAAAGCAAGTAAGGCGGAAACTGTAATAACCCACCCATCGTAAAACCTAAAACCCATCATTCATAACAATGACAAACTCCCGAATAACACAAAAGACAGATTGTTAGGGTGTTAAATTAGAACAAAATGCTAAACCAAGACACTGATAAGATCTCACAAAAAATGATAACATATAACATACTAAATATATATGAATATAATAGAATGAAAATATATAGGAGACTACACTAGATGAAGCAACTGATAAATAAATATCTATAGAAAGTTAGAATACCTCAACTCCCAATAGCATGTAGTTCAGAATAAATATCCGATACAACTGTCTCACATACAAATAACAGACTTATTATGTACTACTAAAATATCAAGTATACGTATCCAAATCGATGCCATGCCTCCAAAGTGCTCCAACTGCACATCCTGGCAGTGTATCCTTAAAAGCACCCGACTCCCAAACTACTCAATCGAGTACCCGAGAGTTGTCATGACATAAACAGAAAAAGACAAATCGCAGGTCGGACTTAAAGCCTGGTGTGAGGGGAACCATCTCAAAATACTGTATGTTAAACTATATGCAAAAAATAGGAACTACTAAAGCATAGCCCATACTTTCCACAATCGTGGCTTGGGGTAATCGGACTGTCAAAAAAAAGGTAAAATAAACCTATCCAAAGGATAGGAAATCATACCATAACCCTCTCTTCTTCTGTAATCAATGAGTTAACATAACTAATATAATGTGACTAATAAATAATAGTATATATTAATGAGGTAATATAATATACAAATGCAGAGACAATAGACCATGAGTGATTATATGAACTCGTGTAGATCTCACCGTACCCCTTAGTGAGCATAAGTTGTATATGAACTACTATATATACCTAAAACTTGGGTCTGCGCTAGATCTCGATCACAATCCAATGATTTCTATCAAGGGTCTAAAATAAACAGAGTCTGTACCTCAGTGTACCACATAGACCCCGAGTTGCAACCAGAGTGGTTAAACACATGTAGATCTCACAATACCCCTTTGTGAGCATAAGTGATATATGATCTACTCTATTTGCTTAAAACCTATATGGATCCTACCATACCCCTTAGTGAGCATAAGTGGTATATTATCCTCTCATAGATGATTGTCATCATCCTCTCTTGGTTGTCAAGGATTACTTAATAAATTCGCATAACATCTCTACAAATAGAACAACGGGCGCATCCCATATATTATGCCATGGGGACCACAAAGGAACATCGATATCATGCATATATATGGATATATCAAATATAACATCGTGTAGTCAAATATGTTTATCACAAATGAAATCAAGTATCTAGCCATTGTCTGTCAATATGAATGGTCTATACTATAAGACCAATAATATTCATGGCCACTAATATGAGGCGAATACGATGAATAATCACTAATATAAAATCAATACGACGTATAATCACTAATATATGACCAATACGACATCCCTAAAGGCACGAATTCATTCCATTCGATCGCATACGCTCGTCAGACATGATCGTGTGACGAATCGTTGTACTGACCTCGTGTCCGATCATTATTGATTCCAAAGGAATCATTTAGGATCCATAACCAAATCTCCATCTTAGAATTATATTCTGCCTCTTGACTAGCCCGGAGCCTTTCAGAATTCATGCCATGACACAGCGAAGAACCATACTCGAACGGGGAAGAAATTTTTCGAAGTTACACATTACCCAATAGTTCAATTGACTGGGATATTATTTCAATCAATTAAGATTTATCTCCCCTTCTTACATGTTTTTTTGGCTGCTGCATTGGGATGACTTTTCACACTCATTCAGTAAACTGAATTTCCCATTATGTTGATAGAAATTGCTAGGCCCAGGCATTGAATCGGGGTCAGGGAGAAACTTCCTTAACAGACGCCGATTCGCATGTCATTCCTTTTGACACTTCGCCTGATGAGCTGCCTTGCTTCTAGAGCTTGCTTCTGTTCCATCGGACCTCTATCGGGGTTCATTTGTTGATGTTTCAGAAGTGGATTCCATAACTATTCGAAAAACAGTTTCGATACCGAAATCCGCTCTTTGCAGAGTAGAGTTCAACAGGTGATCATAACGACTAGTTTTCCTCTAACATGCCAAAACAACGTACCTAGCCTCCTTTCCTTGTGTGTAGCTTAAATGTGTGTTGATACACTCATTCGTGCATGCTTATGCACATACGTTCACACAACACACATTTAGTTCACAAGTCACATTTCAAACTTCATCAAAATGATTACTCAACCCGATGTATTCTCATGTAACTTAGCGCACATGATTGTTGCTATGGCTATGTGAAATTCCTACAACGAGCTTGTATTCAAAATATTTCTACATAATCAAATAATTTCATATTTATTTTAATAAACAATCATAATATGATTCTAACTACAATACATACATTATTTTGATTGTTATATACCTTCACATACACGCACGCGTATACTTGCCCATATTTATATACGTACATGTATATCTAAATAAAGCATTCATTACATAATCATCTTACTTTTATTTCCTAAACCTTTTCAATATAAGTCTAATATGGTTTCATACTATTTTATAAAATCTTACGATTATTTTATAAAATATATTAATAGCTTATAAATCAATTTGAAGCCTTTAAATACTTAATTGCCTCATTAAATTTGAGTACACTTCATATAACCATTTTATAAAATCTCATTTCTATTTTACCAAATCTATACTTCATTTATAAAATCATATAACCATTTTGTAAATACTAATTAAGCTTCGTTGAATCCTTTAATCACTTTAATAATAAGTGTAAAATTCAAAACTCACTTAATTAGCTTACTAAATTTTGCAAAACCATTTAAAGTAGTTTAATTATAGCTAATTAATGACATGCTCTTAACTATCACATGTAATTAGTCTTTAATGTATCACTACATTACATATAAGCATTCAATTAGCCTATAATTAAATTCATAAGTTACTAACGATTTCGAAAAATAGTTATTAATGGCTTAAAAAATCAATGAGTTAATATAATCATGTTTATAACACAATAAGGTCAAATTAATTTAATCAATCTTCAAATCACTTCATATGATTCTATAATTATTAATAAACAAAAATATGAATATTTACACATCAATTAATTAGGAGAATCATCCCACTAACCTGGCTTTTCCCTAAACCAAGCTCTAATCATCAAAACCCACTTCTTAGCTCTCTTTAAATCATAGATGAAGCTCAAAATCACAACTTCATGCGAATCCCTTGTCAGGTTTTGTAGGGAATAAGTAGAAAGAAATTGTAGTGATTTTAGTTTGAATTTAGGAATTTTATTTGGGCATGATTTAGTTAATCTATGGCAAGGTCATTAAGAGGAGATTGGGAAATAATTAGGGGAGATGAAAGAAATGAACTTTAAAATGAGAATGAAATGAAAATAATGAAGAGCTTAGGTACATATAAGCTAAATTAGGGAAAACTAGTGTGCTTAGTCTAATTCTTTTCTTTTGGCACTATTCATCCCTAAAAGTCACCGACTTCAAACATAATTAAGTTTATACTCATTTTACTTGCATTGAAAAAGAGAACTCAAATACGGGTGTATCGAGTCTCGTTTTGCTTATTTGTAAAAGTCGAGTATAAGAGCTGTTCCATTACTTAACAATTAATATTTAAATTAATCATTTAAATATTCGATCGTTAAAATTGTGGGGTGTTAGAGAAAGAGATTGGAGGTGTGAATTCGTATTAGTATCGACCCGATTTAGGTTGGTACCAATCACTTTTTAGGGCTTTGGGAAGTTGCTGAGGACTTGGAAAGCGTGGCATCAAGGAAAGGAGCTCAAAACAAGCAAGGATGGAAGAGGTTGGGGGAATAAAGACTTACCTAAATTTTGGGCTAAGAAATTCAAATTGGCACGACCCGATTCAGGTTAGTGCCGATCCAAATTTATGTGGTTAACTATGTCCAAACTTCCAGGGGATGCTTCAGGGGCTGTCTAGGTCATGCTGAAGGTGCTTATTTGTTTGCTTGAGGTTAGATGGCGTTGTTGTTGCATGTTGACGGCTTCAAGACTTTGGTAATGGTAACTCGATGGTGAATGGAGTTAGATTTCGATGATGGCAGCTCAATGTTGAAAGGAGTTGTGAGAATGGTTATCCACAAAAGGATGGGTCCTAGGAAAGGTGACCCGTGGATGGAAAATTGAATGGCTCTAGCATGGAAAGTAGGAATCTGGAATGGTTCTTTGAGGATAATGGAAGGTATATGAAGCAAGGAAAAGGGTCTGATATGTGTGTTAAGGGATCAGTGATAGTTGGAGTATTTTCGAAAGTAGAGGTATTGTGATGATGCTCATTGGTACTTTATTTAGCTACGATGAATCGATTGAATGGATTTGTGTACCCTGGGCCGATGGAATGAGTCCAGTATCAATTTTGGGCTAAAGGTGAGTACACTAAAAAATGGCATTTATCCATTAATCCCTGGTAGAGGAATGTTCATACGAGTTATCATATATCTAGGGCATAATGAGTGATAGTGAGTGATGGATGCTATGTTTGTTTTGATTGTTTTCTCCTATAGTTTATCACTCTAAGGATGTTACCAGAGATAAGTATTGGGAATAGGAATACTTGGACAACTTTCATTGCAATTAGGTCGCAATACACCCTTATTTTGTTTGTAGAGTTGTATATTATGTTTGTTATATGCAAACTCTTTCATTATAGGGGCAGGTCAATTATGGTTAATATATCCTTTTTCCTTACTATATCGACTTTTATAGAATTTTGAGATTCATTTATCAATCACATTAGATAGTTGCCTGATATGAGGTTTTATTCTTTGCTTCTAATTATCTCAAGTACTCTTAAATGAGTAGACTATTCGGTAGGTCCAAGTAATACGCTGTGGCTGTGTAGAGGACGAGCTGGATGGAGCTTTCTCGGATTATAAATGAGTGTTTTTGAGGATTAAATAAACAAGTTTGTACTCGAATTCATGGACAATATTCGAAGGTGGAGGAGGAACATAAAATGCATTTGAGGATTGTGCTCAGGGAATTAAGAAGACATCAATTTAAAGCATAGTTATCGAAGTGTTACCCATGGAGGAGGGAAGTGTAATTTCTGGCTCACGTTGTTTCTGACCATGGTTTTGATGTGGATCCTAGGAAGGTGGCAGTAGTACACGATTAAGATTGACCCAAGATGCTACTGACATGAGAAGTTTCCTTGGATTGATGGAATACTATAAATGTTTTATCAGGACTTCTCTAAGTAGAAGCACCATTAACCAACTTGACGAAGAAGAACCAGACTTTTACTTGGGATGTGAGGTGCGAGTACACATTCATAAGTCAGAAGGAGAGATTAATGAACGCACTAGTATTTGTCACTACAAGGAAGAATGAGGAGTTGACAGTATATACAAATGCCAGTAGATTGGACTAGGTGAGATGTAGAAAGGGAAAGTTATCATCTACGCTAGGCAACAGTTGAAACCACACGAGAGGAAGTATCTGGCACAAGATTTGGAGTTGATGGTAATAGTATTCGCTTTGAAGGCATTATTTGCTTAGAGAGAGGTTCGAGTTGCACATGGTCCATAAATAATTGAAGTTTTTCTTCTTCTACAAGGATCTTAACCTTTGTTAACAACAATGGTTGGAGTTCTTAGCCTCATACGACTTTGAAATTTCCTATACGCCCGGTAAGGAAAATGCAATCACTGATGCTTTGAGTAGGAGAAATGTCGGCTTAGGAGTGATGTTACTAGAGTGGAAATAGATGGAGTTTATCATTGGTTATGATTTTTGACCCCGATGTAAGGTAGAGCCAGAAGTGTTTACTAGCCAAACGGTCAGGCCTACCTTGATTGAGCGGATTGGTACTAGTCAGAGGCGAGATGCTAGACTATCGGAGATCATGATGAAGATAGAGGAAGGATTAGAGTTTGAGGAGATGAAGTAGTATGGGATCGACCATGATGGTAGGCTCCATAAAGATGAGAGAATTATTCCTGATGTCAATGGATTAAGGAATGAGGTGCTACGAGAGTGCTATTATTCGAGATTGACAATATATCTTATGGCAATAAAATGTGACGTGATACGAGGCGGACATTTCATTGGGAAGGGATGAAGAAGGACATTTTGGCAGTCATCTTGAAGTGCATGAGCTGTCAGTTTGGTAAAGGTAGAGCAGACGAAGCCGAGTGATTTGCTACAACCGCTCGAGATTCTTGACTGAAATAGGATCAAATTTCGATGGATTTCATTAATCGATTACTAAGGACCAGAGGAGGGTATAATAGCATCTGGGTTATAGTCAATAGATTGATGAAGATTGCCTGATTTATACTCGTTAAGTCTAGTAGAATGAAATCCAAATTGGTCGAGTTGTATGTGAAGTTGGTTGTGTGATTCCATGGTATTCCGAAGAGCATTATGAGTGACTGAGACCCATTGTTCACTAGTGGGTTTTGGAAGAGCTTACAAGGGACGTTAGGGATGGAGCTACATCTTAGTACAACTTATCATTCGCAAACTAATGGACAGACTGAGAAGGTAAATTGTATCCTAGAGGATGTCTTGCGAACTTGCATTCTTCATTTCGGTGGCTCATGCAATGACCATTTGCATTTGGTAAGATTCGCATGCAAAGTAGCTATCAGTCCGACATGCGTATGGCACCATTTAAGGCATTATGTGGCTGATCGTGCAATGCTCCTTCATGTTGGTGGGAAGCAATCAAGAAACCGGTAATTAGGACATATATGATTAGAGAGACTTTAGAGAGGATTGAGGCCATTCGACAACAAATGAAAGCAACTTAGGATAGACTAAAGAGCCACGTTGATAGAAGAAGACATGACTTAGAGTTCTTTGTTGACGATATGGTGTTTGTCAAGATCTCTTCACTAAAAAATGTTGTTCAATTTGGTATTAAGGGGAAGTTGGCACTGAGATCAGTTGATCCTTTTTGATACTTTAGAGGATTGAGAACCTGGCTTTCAGAGTCAACTTACCTCAAAAGATGGTGGGTATGCATAATGTGTTCCACATCACTCACTTTTGGAAGTTTGTGCATGGCTCAGGCATGATAGCTAAACCAAATCAGCTTGATGATATTGAGATTAAACTAGAAGCTTCAAGATATTGTAGGCATATATATATATCGTCAGACAAGATACAAAGCAGCTTAGGAGGAAGATTGACGCTACACGACCTACGGAAGCACAAGGCTTAGGTCGTTCACGAGTTAATGAAGGCCGGCCCCGACCTAACGGGTCACGTAAGGAGGAGGAACGACCTAACAGGTCACATGGGAAGGAGCAACGACTTAACCAAGCTTAAATCATTTGGGTTTGATAAGTCGCACACGATCTAATAGCACGGCTATAAGTCGTCCATGACTTAACAAGAAGCAGGGAGAAGCTCCAGTGGCTGAAGTCCTTAAGTCGGAAGCGGGTTATGACTTAGTTGAGTCGTGTGAAGATACCATCCTTAAAGCCGCCCATGAGTTACGACTCATGATAAGTCGTGGAAGTTTAAGTCGCATAAGTGTTAAACCGTTGACGACCTAAGTAAGTCATAAGTCGTAAGTCGTGACGTTATGTTGTAATTTGTTTGTATTTTCCTTGAGTCGTTGAATATTGAGTCGTAAGTCGTTTGAATCTTATGTCGTGAGTAGTTAGGTCGTCTACGACCTAAGTAATGTAATATGTTGTAATTTCGTAAGTCGTGATTCAGGCGCTATGTGTCTGTTATGTCGTAGGTAATCTGGGTCGTGTGTTTTAAGTCGTGTACGACTTAAGTATTTGAGTCGCGTTTATTGATAGGTCGTTGCCGACCTAAGGGTGAGTTGTAAGTCGTGTATGACTTAAGGAGCCAGTTGTAAAAATTCTATAAATAGGGAGTGTGTTGTACATTTGAAGGAGGTTGATTGTTGAATAAAATTTCGTTTTGATTGCTGTGTGCTTTCATCTAAATTGGTAGTTGAGTGTGATCTCCTATCTCTACTTTCGGTTAATCGAGTGCGCTCGATTCAACGATTGTTGAAGCCAATTCACGGTATCAAGTGCGCTTGATCAACGTTTGAAGAATTGTATATCTTCTTTCACAGTATCGTGCGCGATCAACGCGTCGAAGATAGCTAGAATTCGGTATCTTTGTGATCAATGAATTTGGGCATTTCAATATCTTCAATCCACCGTTTGCTACTTTCATCGATCTATATCGATTTTTTATTATCCGCTGCGCCAGTTTTTGGTATCAGAGCTAGACTTAGCCAATCATAGCTAAGCCGAGTCTTGGAGCCAAGGAGTTTAAAGTTGGTGTTCATCGTGTTCATCTTGAAGTTGCAACAAGTTAGAAGCTTTCGATCCATTTCATTTTGGATCAAAGTTGGAGAGGTGTTCGAGTAAAGGCCGAGCATAACTTTGTGATAAGCTTTGAGCCGTACATCATCTTGCTTGTTCAAGCCGAGTTTGAAGTTTGAAGTTGAAGTGAGTTGAGCCGAGTTAAGTGAAGACCATGACTTGTTGTACAAGTTAGTGTTGAAGTTTGATTTGTAGAAGATTTGTGAAGATTTGAAGTGTTTGTGTTGATTTAATCATGTCACCAAGGAGAGCTAAACGTCATCAAAATGTTGAAGCGTTGTATAGAAGAAAAGAAGCCGAGCAAATGGAACAACGCATTAATGAGAAATTTGATGAAGGCATTGGAAAGTTAGAGAAGTTGATGAATGATTTGAATCAAAATCAAAAGAGGAGATCACTAATCTCGAACCATGGAGGAAACAGAGTTTCGCCATCGGTTACGGAAGCGAGAAGGGTATCGCCACAATCTTTTAGAGAGAGAAGAGAAACATCAATTTCATCAAGGAGAGATCGCCATGACTATGGACATGAAGAAAGAAGAACTCCACGTGAGTTTGAAGATGAGCTATATCGAGATGAAGAGAGACATAGTAGAAGAGACATGCGTGATCGAAGGGATGTTGATGGTCGAGATCGATATAGACCTACATTTGATGAAGAGGGTGATAGAGCTAGCATTCATTATCGAGATCGAGACCAGGTTCGAAACTCGTATCGGGATGTTGAGGATGACCGATGATGGGAGTCGGGTATGAAGATGGAAATTCCAGAATTCAAGGGTGGAATGGTAGCAGAAGAATTTTTGGATTGGTTGTCTAATGTTGAAGAGATCTTTGATTTCAAGGAGGTTCCCGAGAATCGAAGAGTGAAGTTGGTTACTACTCGTTTGAGAGGTAGAGCCATGGCATGGTGGCAGCAGACTAAACTTACGCGGGAGAGAATGGGGAAGTCGAAGATTGAGTCATGGGAGAAGATAAAGAAGTTAATGAAGGCTACATTCTTGACTTACAATTATCAATCACTTATGTACCAGAGGTTGCAGAATCTGAGGCAAGGGACAAAGACTGTTAGTGATTATGCTGATGAATTTTATCAACTGATTGCTCGAAATGACATTATGGAGACAGAGGAACAATTGACTGCTAGGTTTGTTGGAGGGTTGCGGATGCAAATCCAGGATATGGTGAATATGTTTGATCCTAGATCTGTTGCTGAAGCACACCAGAAAGCGTTGGCTTGGAAGAAGCAGGGAAGACGTGGAGGTGGTGTGTTTACAAGTTCCAATATTCAGAACAAAGGTACTAGTGGGAGTTCCAATGTTTCGAAAGCTGTTAGTAAACCAGTTGTGAATGAAGTTGCGAAGGCGAAGGTCAACAACGGTTTCAAATGTTACAATTGGCAGGAAGTGGTTCACAAGAGTAATGAATGTCCAAAGCCGAAGAAACGAACTATGATTGCTGAAGTTGAAGCTGAGGATGTTGGCGAGGATTATCCTAGACCAGTTGAAGAAAATGAACAGGATGTTGTGTCAGGAGATGAAGGATGTAATCTCATGATGAGGAGGTCTTGTTTAATACCGAAGCAAGAAGAAGAGGCTACTTGGTTGAGGAGCAACATCTTTCAGTCCACATGCACTATTCTGGGAAAAGTTTGTAAATTTGTGATTGATGCGGGAAGTTGTGACAATATTATTTCTACCGAAGCAGTGAGAAAGTTGAAGCTAAAAACAGAGAAGCATCCAAATCCTTACAAGTTAGTGTGGCTAAGAAAAGGAGGAGAGGTGAAGGTGGACAGACGGGTTCGAGTTCCATTTTCTATTGGGAAGAAATATAAAGACGAGATTTGGTGTGATGTTGTGGAGATGGATGTTTGTCACTTACTTTTGGGAAGACCATGGCAGTATGATCGAGCAGTGCAACATGACGGTCGAACCAATAGCTACAGCTTTATGTTTGAAGGTGTTAAGATCATTTTAGTACCAAAGAAGAGACAACAAGGAGAGAGCAAGTCAGAAGAGATTGAGGAGCTTAAAACTTTGCTGACTTTGAAGGAATTTATTGAAAAAGTAGAGGAGAGTCCAGAGGTGTTTTTGTTGATTGGACATGAAGCTACTGAATCCGTTGAAGTTCCAGAGGAAGTAAAACCGATATTGGAAGAATTCAAGGATGTGTTTCCTGAAGAATTGCCAACGGAGTTACCACCATTGAGGGATATTCAACATCAGATTGATCTTGTGCCAGGGGCAGTATTACCACACAAGCCACATTACAGGATGAGTCCTAAAGAGCATGAGGAACTGAGAAGGCAGGTGGAGGAGTTGTTAGAACAGGGGCGTGTTCAGGAGAGCTTGAGTCCTTGTGCAGTGCCAGCCTTATTGGTGCCAAAGAAGGATGGTTCATGGAGGATGTGTACCGATAGTCCGGCACTGAATAAGATCACTGTGAGATACAGATTCCCTATGCCGCGGTTTGATGATTTGATTGACCAGTTGAGTGGAGCTGTTGTGTTTTCAAAGATTGACTTGAAGAGTGCATACCATCAGATTCGTATTAGACCGGGTGGTGAGTGGAAGACTACTTTTAAGACCAGGGAAGGTCTATACGAATGGTTGGTTATGCCGTTTGGCTTATCAAACCGAGTACTTTTATGAGAGTGATGAACCAGATTTTCAGACCATACATTGGAAAGTTTGTGGTAGTTTACTTTGATGATATTTTGATCTACAGTGGGAGTATGGGAAAGCATGTCCAGCATTTGTGTGAAGTACTGTTGATTCTACGACAGGAGAAATTTTATGCTACAGCAAAGAAGTGTGTGTTCATGACGCACAGAGTTTTATTTCTGGGATATGTTCTATCGAAGGAAGGAATTCAAGTGGATGAAAATAAAGTAGAAGATGTCAGGAGTTGGCCACCGCCAAAGACAATTACTGAAGTGAGGAGTTTTCATGTATTGGTATCTGTCTATCGAAGGTTCATTCCACGTTTTAGTAGTGTGATGGCACCTATAACCGATTGCATGAAAGGAAAGAAGTTTGAGTGGTCAGAGGAAGCAGGGGTTGCTTTTAAGAAGATCAAAACACTATTGACGACAGCACCAATTCTAGTTTTACCGGATTTTTAGTTGTTGTTTGAATTACATACTGATGCATCGAAGGTTGGAATTGGTGAAGTTTTGAGTCAGAAAGGAAGACCAGTTGCTTATTTCAGTGAGAAGTTGTCTGGAGCTAAGTTGAGATATAGCACTTATGATGTTGAGTTTTACGCAATTGTTCAAGCTGTGAAGCACTGGAGACATTATCTATTTCAGAAAGAGTTTGTTCTTTACACTGATCATGAAGCGTTGAAGCACTTACAAGGGCAGGATAAGATTTCAGCAAGGCATGCATCGTGGATAGCTTATCTGCAGCAATTTACGTTTGTCGTGAAACATAAATCAGGAATTACGAATCGTGTAGCAGATGCATTGGGCAGAAGGAATCACTTGTTGACTACAATGAAGGTTGAGGTGATAGGGTTTGAATTATTGCCAGAACTGATTGAGGAAGATCCTTACTTTATGAACTTTGTTGAAAAGGTCAAGGAGGGGAATGCTGATGAGTTTGTATTGGTGGATGGTTTTCTGTTTAAAGGAAATCGTTTATGCATACCGGATTGTAGTTTGAGAATGAGGATTATAAAGGAGCTACATGAAGAAGGCCATGTAGGTAGAGATCGAACATTGCAGTTGATTTCTCAGTCTTATTATTGGCCGTCAATGAGAAGGGAAGTTGAAAGGTTTGTGCGTAGATGTCATGTTTGTCAGGTTTCAAAAGGGACAGCTACAAATGCAGGATTGTATATGCCATTACCTGTTCCTACAAAACCATGGGTAGACATTAGCATGGATTTCGTGCTGGGTTTGCTGAGAACTCAAAGGGGGAATGACTTTATATATGTTGTGGTGGATCGTTTCTCGAAGATGGTACATTTTATTGCTTGTAAGAAGACGGCGGATGCTGTTCATGTTGCTTAGTTATATTTCAAAGAGATCTATAGACTTCATGGGTTACCAGAATCTATTGTTTCGGACAGGGATACCAAATTTATGAGGCATTTTTGGCTAAGATTGTGGAAGATGGTTGGAACGAAGCTGAAATTTAGTAGTGCTTACCATCCGCAAACCGATGGGCTAACGGAGGTGGTTAATAGATCATTGGGAAATTTGTTACGATGTTTGGTGAAGGATAATCTGAAGAGTTGGGACATGAAGTTATGCCAAGCAGAGTTTGCACATAATCATGCGGTTAATAGAAGCACAGGTTACAGTCCATTTCAGATTGTATATTCAAGTTTGCCAAGGGGACCGTTGGATTTGGCGGTAGTACCACAACCGAAGGGGACGGTTAAACAGGCTGTTGATTTTGTTGATGAATTAACTGAATGTCATAAAATCGTTCAGGAACGATTGGTGAAGGCAAATGAGAAGTATAAGCGAACTGCATATTTGAAGCGACGAAGTGTTGAATTTAACGAAGGTGATTTGGTTTACGCAGTGTTGACAAAAGATCGCTTTCCGGCGGGAACGTACAATAAATTGAAGGCGCGGAAAATTGGTCCAGTTGAAATTCTAAAGAAAATCAATGAGAATGCGTATCAATTAAAATACCAGAAGATGTTCATACTTCTGATGTTTTCAACGTCAAATATTTAATTCCATACCATGGAGCTGAACTTGTTGTGGAAGAAGATGGTGAAAATTCGAGGTCGAATTTCTGTCAACCAGGAGTGGATGATGCAGCACGACCTACGGAAGCACAAGGCTTAGGTCGTTCATGAGTTAATGAAGGTCGGCCCCGATCTAACGGGTCACGTAAGGAGGAGGAACGACCTAACAGGTCACATGGGAAGGAGCAACGACTTAACCAAGGCTTAAATCGTTCGGGTTTGATAAGTCGTACACGATCTAACGGCACGGCTATAAGTCGTCCACGACTTAACAAGAAGCAAGAAGAAGCTCCAGTGGCTGAAGTCCTTAAGTCGGAAGCGGGTTATGACTTAGTTGAGTCGTGTGAAGATACCATCCTTCCAGCCGCCCACGAGTTACGACTCATGATAAGTCGCGGAAGTTTAAGTCGCATAAGTGTTAAACCGTTGACGACCTAAGTAAGTCATAAGTCGTGACATTATGTTGTAATTTGTTTGTATTTTCCTTGAGTCTTTGAATGTTGAGTCGTAATTCGTTTGAATCTTATGTCGTGAGTAGTTAGGTCGTCTACGACCTAAGTAACGTAATATGTTGTAATTCCGTAAGTCGTAGGTCGTTTGTGATTCAGGCGCTATGTGTCTGTTATGTCGTAGGTAATCTGGGTTGTGTGTTTTAAGTCATGTATGACTTAAGTGTTTGAGTCGCGTTTATTGATAGGTCGTTGCCGACCTAAGGGTGAGTCGTAAGTCGTGTACGACTTAAGGAGCCGGTTGTAAAAATGCTATAAATAGGGAGTGTGTTGTACATTTGAAGGAGGTTGATTGTTGAATAAAATTTCGTTTTGATTGCGTGTCTTTCATCTAAATTGGTAGTTGAGTGCGATCTTCTATCTCCACTTTCGGTTAATCGAGTGCGCTCGATTCAACGATTGTTGAAGCCAATTCACGGTATCAAGTGCGCTTGATCAACGTTTGAAGAATTGTAGATCTTCTTTCACAGTATCGAGAGCGATCAACGTGTCGAAGATAGCTAGAATTCGGTATCTTTGTGATCAACGAATTTGGGCATTTCAGTATCTTCAATCCACCGTTTGCTACTTTCATCGATCTATATCAATTTGTTATTATCCGCTGCGCCAAAGATGCTAGAGCTGGTGAAGGTCCGGTGGAGTGATAGCGAAGGCGATTATACTTGGGAGACCAAAGAGAGCATGAGGACCACTTATTCGGAACTCTTTACTTGTTGAAACTTTTTATTTATTGCATTTAGTTTAACTTCTTTATCATATATGGTAGTTTAGTATCCTACATGCTAGGTAGGCGTAAATATCATTTCTTGCTTTTGTGTGCATATTTGATATATGATATGTTTGCTCGTCAATGTTAGGCATGCGGAGAAGCTATGTTTGATTTTACCTTTTTGTTGACGATTTCGAGGGTGAAATTCCTAAAGGGCGGAGAGTGTAACGACCCGTACTTTACATAATGGAGGATCGTAAAATATCATTTTTAAATCCATACGAGGTTGCATGACTATATACTTTGGAAAATGCATATTAGTGACGATTCCTATCTTTAAAATATCATCGGACGATTTTGCACCTAAAAACTTGTAACAATATGACTTTGATAGAAACCGAATTAGCATCCGAGACCACCTCCATTAGAAACATGTGATTGTTTCCCTTTCCATAAAGTGGTCATATTAGTGATTTGGACTTTCTGGCTATGAGATATGATTGATTGAAGTTTGATAGTTTTTGAAGTAGCTTAGTAGGTAATTAGTGAGATTGGCGAGACGCCTAACAACCTATTTGGGGTTTGGTGGCTATATTGGCTAAAGCAAACATCCCCAAATCATTTCTACCATTTCCCAGATAGATCTAGGCCTTCATTAACCCATTCTTGACACAAACCTTGTTTTTTATCCTCCGAATCAAATCTAAATCATAAATTAATGGTAGATTAGTAAGGGGATTTATTAGAGATCTTCATACCTGCATTTCTGGGGAGAAAAAATCAGAATTTTGTTGTTAATTTTTGGATTTGCCTCAATTTAAGTGCAAATGTGTACTTTTTGGTTGTTTTATTATCTCATACCTTATAATATAGGCAACTCCAGGTTTTGACATGTTTTGAATCTATTTTTAAAGTCAAAGTTTATTTTTAATGCTTTTTTAAAATCACAGCTGCGGTAAAAACTTGAATGAATGGACTTTTGGTGTTCTAATCATGTTATATGGATGCGTGATTGCCTTGGTAGATGTTGGACCATGTTATGGATGAATTATGTAATGATTTCAGTAATTGGTTGCATGTTTTGTATGTTTGAATGTTGTTAGGTGTGTGTAATGTGTTTGGGTGTATGCTTGAATGGTTGAAAACGCTCATTGGAGTGAATTAGAGGTAGGGCACATAATGGGATTTCGATAGATAGAGTCAAGGATGTTATGATTTGTATCGATGCATACGGAAGGCATATGTGTTGACGAACGTAGCATGGCGATGGAATCAACGTGAAATTTTGATTTGGAGAACCTATAATGTTTTGGTTCGGTGGTCTTTGTTCGATGGTGGAGTGCTCCGAATGTGCTTTGGTCTAATGAGAGTTTGGGTCGAGCTTCAGTTTGAGTTAGAGTGGAGGAAGACCGGACAACAAATGCTATCCGATGGCACTATGTTTGGGGACCAAAGAAGATTCATGGTTCGATTTTATTCGAGGTGTCTCGGTGATTTGGTGGGAGTACTCTAGTCCGGTACCCAAGCAAGGATTGTGGTTCATCGGTTTGGCATTGGTTTTGGGCTATTTTGAGTCAAGAGGCAGGTTGTTTTGGGTCTTTTCTTTGACAATGATGGGCTTGATTAGGCTATCACAGGATAGAGAATAAAAGTTTGGAGTTTTTTTCATGGCGAGACGATACTTTAGGGATTCCTTTGTGGCATTTTCTGGGGTTCCTATGAGCGATGTGTAGTGTGGTGGACAACTCTGGATGACCTTGGATTTCGTGTGGCCACTAGTAAAGAGATGACATAGTGCTTCGATGCAACAATGGTGACAATGACTTTGAAACTTTGGTGTGATAACCCTATGACTTGCGATGGGTGTCTGGAGGTGTTCCAAAGATAAGGACTTGATGTGGCGAGTGACTATGACATTTGATGATGGACTAAGAGGACGAGTTCTATGTGATAGCTCATGGGGTAGAACATGAGGTTGTGATGCTCATGAGTGGGATAAGGTAGTCTGCATGTATCCAAGGTAGTCTGTGTGTATCCAGTTCCTAGCCATCTGCATGGGCATGAGTTGAGCATTTGAGAGGTATTTCTACTATCGGTACTTGTGCTCAGGGATCAGAGGATAACTCTGAGGTTGCGATGCTCATAGTTGGGTAGTCACCCATATTTGGACATCTACGTTTGTCCAATCCCTAGCCAGCTGCATTGGCAATAAGTTGAGTATATCTAAGAGTTATTATATATCTAAAACACTTGAGTGAGAGATGCAAGGCTGTGTGATGGAGCTATGTTTGTTGTGTGCTTGATGTGTTGTGTTATACCACTATACTCTGTGTTTTCCACTTGTGATAGTAGTTTAGCATATACTATGTTTATGTGCTAACGTTTTGGATGCAGGGACATGTTGGGTTTGGTTCTTCATACTCACACCCTTATTTATTATATATGATTTTTACAATATTTTGGAGATGTTATATCGCTCACACTAGACTTTTGTCTAACCCGAGGTTTTATCTTTTCTTCTTATTATCATGGGTACTCTTAAATGAATGGATTATGGATAATACGTATGGATAGCGCATGGAGCAGTACGGAGTATGAGTAGGAGGCTATGCCATTTTATATCCATACTTAGAGCTTACTATCGCTTATATTCCATTGTACAATACGGTGGAGCTCTATAAGTACTTATGTTACCTTAAAGATAGTTTTAGAGTTTATTTTGAAGATTTGGGATGTTTAAACTCTACTATTTCAATTTTCTGTATAATCTGTGAACCTACTACACTCTGAAATTCTTATTTATGATTCATTCGATTATACTATCTCACCTGTTTTACATTTATATTATTATATTATATTTTGAAGTTGCGCTATGAGATGTCTATGGTTCCATGCTTAGATTTTTGTTACTTTATACACTTGGCTACCATACTGCATTGGTCGGGTACTTCCACATCGCATGATATACGTATATTTGGTACCGGAGGTCATAGAAGTTGTCCTTTGGGCATGCTTTATTCAAATACAAATAATTAATATATATTCGCCACTTTTCGTTTAATTTCTTGAAATATGGAATTCGCACCCATTAAGGGTACAAAGCATCATGGATAAAACTATTTCCATCAGCTTATCTACTTCCTTCTTTAATGCAGCAGATTGCTTTGAACCCAAACCACGTCTCTTTTGCTTTATCGGTAGGAATCTTGGATCAATATTCAACGCATGACACGTTACCTTGGGAGATATCCCATATATATCCAAATGTGTCCATGCAAATACATCCAAATTCCCTCGAAGAAAATTAACCATTTCCTTTCTTAATCTTGTAATCAGTATAGATTCGATTTTAAGAGCCTATGCGGGATCATTCATATCGATCAGAATGTTCAATCTCAGCTCAACCGGTGATGACAGCCTTTTGTAACAACCCATTCTGAAAAAGACATAAATTTTGACCCATAAAAGGCCCATTGAAACTTAGACCCATTCCAAAGCTGACTGTTGGTCAGTAAAAAGAAAAACTATACAGAGCTATCCATCTGTTCTTTCGGAACTCACAACGGAAGTAATCAAATATAATAGAAATAAAGTACCTATTTTATTTCAAATCAATTATCACAAAACATAACTTAATGTCAACATAAATCGTTATATTCTTGTTTAAAAATACATTTCATGAGTATAATAAAAAATAACATGAAAAGATAAATCGCTACTGCCAAAAGCTCTACTATCGTCAACTCCAAGCATCGTCAACTCATTCTCTAACTGTGTTGTAACGAGGAGGGAGTCAGAACAACAAGTGTCTGGTGAATAAAAACCTCGAGCCTTACTATTTCAGTACTTGAGCAGTGTATTTCAGAATAAGAATATGTCTTACGTATTTAAAACTATTTAATACTTCATATAAGGAAAAATGGCGGGCCCTCAGACAACCACTTAATGCCTTCAATTCCCCGATGTGGGTTTCCTAGTCTCAAAACCCATACCCATCGTTCCAAATGTTTAACAATGTAAGAGATAGTATCCAAGTCACTTAATATCCCTTAAGGAAATTGGTAGACTTTGACTATTTAAGACCTCAATTTTGGTAGTATCTCGATCATTTAATACCTAGATCCAAGGCGGACTATTCACAGATACCTATCTAGCTAACATTGCAGGTAAACACTACGAGCCACCTAATACTTTGAGGGTGGACCCTACAGCTACTTAATACCCATCGAAAGCAGACTCTTTCCAAGATACTGCCTATCGTAACCCTTCGACCATGTAATGCTCCACTTAGGGAAAAGAGACAAGCCCTCAAACAATCACTTAATACCTCGAAATCTCATAGCAAGTCTTCGTATTACAACCCGTACCTATAGAGACGTCTCATATTAGTCCGATCATTCGTAGGAACTGGTATCCAGATTAGCATGGTAGATTTACCCTACAAAATTAGGACTGTCCTCGCATCATCTGTAGTTACTTATCATAGGCGATGTTTCTATGACTTAGTCATATTTACAACACTCTTAATATATAATACACAGCTCACCATGTCCATTAATTACGTCGTATAAGAATTCCTTATTTTGCCTTAACAACCGATTACTTACCTAAAGGAAATTTATTGATAATTATTACAAATCAATTACACAATTAATACATTATAATTGTACGCTACATAGATTATGACCTCACTAGCATTAAATGTCAATTCCCTTTTAACAACAATATTACAAGTCCTTTTCTATATTATCAATGATGCCAAAATTCCAATATCCATTACAAGGGATCCTAATATCCATGACAAAGGATTCAATACTCATATCCAAAAATTGCAATAACAGACTTGTATATATAAACCTAAACTCAATCTATCACATCAAACTAATGGAATAATCTTTACAATATAAATTGTAATTCCAATTCCATCTTTTATTCAACTCCTCTTTTCAATGAAATAAACAAGGGATTTAATTTTTATGCAACAAGTGGTATAAACTACAGATAAGATTCATACTTTACACCCTTATTTTATCAAAATTTCATAATCAAATCTGTAACAACGCTGGTTTTGGAGATTACCTGTATATATTAAATTACGATGGTAGTTATAATTTAATATTGTAAATTAAAATAAATTGGAAAGTTTAAATTGTTTATTTGGAATAAACAATGAATTTTGAATATAGAATGAGAAAAATAAATTTTGGAATTTTATTTTATTTATTTGCATTAACAATGATTGGAAAATGGGTTTTATTTGAAGAAAATGCAATAATTGTATTAATTATTGCCAATTACTTCTTTTAATAATTTTTAAAAGAAGTATGAGATTTTTAAAGGTTTTTTGTTTCAATAAAAAGATGGAAATTGGTTTTAAAATAATTTTTGGCTATAAATAAAGTTTGGAAATGGTTGGAAATATTTTTCTAAGTAAGAAACGATTTTTGTTGAACTATAGAAGTAAAAAATGTAGATTTTTTTCATTTATTGGTGAAAATTGTGTATTATTATGAAATAAAGGATTTTAATAATAATAATGTTTTAAAAATAAAAATTAACCTTTTCTCATAGTGTAAAATATTTAATTTCATATGTGTATAAGTTTGCATTAGTTGTTGTATGAAAACTTGAAAGGAAAATGCAAATTGTTTTATAAAATAAAATTAATATGTGTCTTAGTGTTGAATAATAATTAAAATAGCTTAATTATTTATTTCTTTTTGAGTCAAGGCCCATTAGTTTGTATAAACCTGTAGAAGAGAAAAGATGCTTCTCTTCTCTTGTACGTATAATTTTCACTCCCTCTACCAGGAAATGAGAAATGAAAGAAAGAAAAATGGCTTCCCTCTCTAATTGATAAATAAAAATTCCTTCAAATTGCTGAAAATTAAAGAGAAATTAAGAGACTGAATTGCAAATAGAATCAAATATAGCAAATATAATCCAAACCCTTGAATCTATATTCTTTTTATTTTGTTGGAGATGAAATTGTTTATGTAACTCTTATTTCTTGTTATGTATGTCCACTGTTCTCAAGTTTCTAGCTCCTACAATCAAATTGAAGGCTAAAGGTTGTATCTTGCAGCTTTGCGTGATAAGGTGCTAAGGTGAGTTTGTTAACACATAACTCTAGCTAAAACGCCTTTTGATGCAAAGATCTGGAAGAAAATAGTTTACTTTAAACTTATTCTCTAGGTTTTCATATACAGTGAAATCTTATTTCTGCTGCTTCTTTGAGTAGTGATAACTTCTTGATATCTTAATGAATTGTTGCCAAATCTTTTAAAATCATAGTTTAAATGTTGTATTACGTGCATGCCAAATTTATGACATTTCCTCTTCATTTGCTATCTCAAAATGCTGCTGCAAAATGAATACAAAGTTTTGGAAACAAGCTCTAGAAATCGCATAGGATAGGTCGACCGGCAGGTTAACCTAGCGATCGACTTTCATGCCTCATAGATAGACCATACGGTCGACCTATGAGGGACACTGGTCGACCTATAAGTAGACATGTTGGTCGACCTATAGCCAGTGCATTTTCGCTCTTTGTTCTATTGATTTGCGACTTGTTCTAGCATGATTTACTTGATTTTGATGACAATTTTTGTCCTGTTTTGAGAGGTATGATGCCTATTAATAGGCTAGCTAAATTTTGATTATTTAAAATTCAAATTTTGAATTGATTTTGGGTTGAATTTAAATTGAATTCGAATTGAATTCGAGTTATCGATTTTGAGGTATCTTCTTTGTTATTCATTGTTTTCGAGCACGGTTTTCTCCAAACCTTTTTGAAATAAATGGGGATTTCAAATTATTATTATATAGTATTTTAAAATTATTTTTCAATATAAAATCTATTTATTTTCTATAATGAAGGAATTTCAAATATTGGTTTTAATAGTCGTTTTGGAAAATAGTTTTCAAAGCTAGTTTTCGCTAAAAAATTATTTTAAATATAAGACACATATTTTTGTACTATTCGAGCGTATAAGAAAGAGAATTAACTAATTTAGTAAAATACATGGTATGGGACACATGTGTTTACTATTTTGGTTAATTTGGACTTGTACGATCGAAGTTATTAGAGGTTATCGATTCTGAGTTGTTTTGCCATATTATGGCGTATTTTGATTTTTGTAATTCCTATTTATTGGAATTTTCCGAGATGGCCAATATTTGGAAGTTGAGAGCTTCAAGATCTTCTATTATAGGAGTAATAATCTATGAGAACCACTTATATATGTTGTTTAACTCACCGATGATATAAGATGAGTCTTGAGATGAGATTTCCCTTTTCGAGAATTATGGTTTATGAGAAACCACTATGAGATTTATTTTCACTTACTGATGAGATAAGGCAAGATATATGAGTATTCTGAGATTTCTAAGATTTAAGATTTCATTTTTATGATGTGAAGTTGATTATCGGTTCGTAAATTGTTTAGTGCAAACATGTGGTATGGGACACACGTTAACACTTTTCGAGTTCCTTTCCAAGAGTTTATGACACATCCTTGAGTATGCCAGTTTTATAGACCTTCGGGTCATCTGAGTAGGTGACTTCGATCACCACAAGTTATGTGACTTTGGTCACCATGAGTTATGTGACTTCGGTGACAACGAGTATGACCTTCGGGTCCATGAGATAGGTACCTAATTTATAAATAGCACTGGACAAGAGGTGCACATGCAACATTGCTTCGGCATGCAATTAGGGATCTGGCCAATCCGAGTTTTTTGAGTTTTATGAGTTTTTTTTATTATGATTTCACCATTTTAAGAAGTTCTATTACATCGATAGCCTAGTGTTGTATGAGATGTTATATATATGGTGATTTCATTTATGATGTTTTCAACTCTTATTGAGTTCTTTGAGTTAAGAGTTTTGATGGCTTCATGATTTTATAGGATATTCTGGGTTTTTTCCATTTAGCCGAGTTGAATTTGAATTTTATATACATTTATACCGATTAGATGAGGTATAATTGAGATTTATATTGGCATTCCATGGCATTTTGAGCTTTCATTTATGCCAATGAGATGAGGCATATTTGAGTTTTAGGATTATCCTGTTTGTTGAATGTTTTATGTTTGCCATTTTGGCGAGAGTTTGTATTAATGATTCTCCTATTTAGGAGATACGGTTCATCGAAACCATTATAGTTATCATTGAGATTTTGTCGATGATATGAGGCCTTTTTTATTCCTATTAGTGTATTATCATCGAGTTTTCTTCTTTTGAGGTTAGATACTTAAGTGATATTATGCCACTTGAGTTATGAGTATGTCTTTATTATTTCTTCTCATTCGAGAAGAGCAATCATCCTTTCCTTTTGATAATTAGTATCATGCTCTTGGTATGGCATCTTCTTGTTCGAGAGGATACTCTACCCTTTACTTATGCTTCATATTGTCTCCTATCTTTATTAAACTGATGTTTTGGCTAGACTGGCCCATATATTTTATACTTGGGTGAGACCGAGTTTGTTTCAGGTTAGACATTTACTTTTTGACTTAGCCTTGCCTTGAAGCTTCCGCATGGATATCTTCCTATCATCTTTTAATTATAGTCATTTGAAGTTGTATTTTGAGATGTATATTTATTGGACTCGTGTATATAATGTGGTCGTCATACCACAATTGATGTATCATTTGTATTCTATTGGATGTATCAGTATATATGTATTTACATATATCCTTTTGATGTTCTGTAATGTGATGTACATTTTGTTGTCATATTTTGTAGTGATAGATCCGCTAGCCACCTATGGTTTTGTATTAATCATTTATTGTACATGTCAATCCATATGAGTTAGAAAAAATATAGAGCACTAATCGACGTATTTAGTAGATGTTTAAGACAAAGCTATAGATGGTCGCTCCTAACCAACCCTATTCTTCACATTAGCAAACGAATTACCCTGTAATTCTCTTTGTTAATGTAGGTCTTGGGGTAGGGCGTCACAAAATCAAAGTGTAAAGAGAAGTGGAATAGACTTTGAAATTATCAAAAACTACAAAAACTATATAATTCCATCAATTCAACATGGATAATTGAGAATTTCCATCTAGAATTGACATTTCGAATTAAAGGAGTTTTGAGGGGTTTTATAGAGTTTTGTTTTCGCAATCCCAAAACACCTAAGGCACATTCAAATCCATCATATACTAATTAATTATTAAATAAGAAAAACTAAGGTCTCCACTCACAGTTGGCCTTTAGCTTTGCTTCTCTTTGAATTCAAAACTCCCATTATAGTTTCATTTGGATCTCTTCTTTTTGGTATATATAATAAGGGACTTGTATTTATATTAGATTCAAAAAATCAAAGGTTGGAGTAGAAAAGGTTTAGAAATTAAATAATAAACAAAGATAGGTATATAGGATTTCTTACCAGAAACTCTAATGGAGTTTTCTGAATCTTAGAAGAGTCGAAATTACAGAACTTCGTTGATGTTCCCAAAATATTTGTGAATAAAATTGAGGGTCAAGGGTCTTATTTATAGAGGTTGAAAAGCACCAAAACCGTAGAATAGAAATAGGTTGAAAATAATAAAATCTGGTAAATACTAAGCAACCAAAACCCTAGCCACCACAACAGGCAGCGGTCGACTGCCCTTATACACCAATCGACCGCTAAGGGTCGGCCGGTGAAATTAAGTAATCGATGCCCCCGTTTTGTTTCGGAACATTTAATAATTTTTGGCTATTGTTTATTTAATTCCTTAATTAACTCATAACGTTAAATTTAATATTTACCTAACCACTAAGTCTAATCTAAGCTCATTTTTAAATTTCAAATTTGAGAATTAATTATTTATTTGAATTTGAATTCTATTTAAATTATTTAAACCGGAAAATTTCAAATGCTCATAACTTCTTCGTTCGATCTTCGTTTTTAGCATATAGAAATTGATCAAAATATTTCCACGAATGCAACAACATAACTTTCATGGTTAAATTCCAAATTTTGTAAAATTTTCATTTTTACCGCTACCTTATTTTATTTATTTACTTATTTACATTCTCCCCCCTTTAAAGGGGATTTCGTCCTCGAAATCTTTCCTAAAGGGCGAACAGCATAACACGCAATAACATCCATGTTATATAACCAAGTTATCTATACAACCATCTACTCAACCAAAGTGCAATGTGGTTATGTACTGCAAGTATACTATAAATGAACTCAACCCTAGCCAGCATGTGTGATCGTGTCATGCAATTATGTATGCAAATGCTCTAAACATGCATAAAATATCTACATAAGTGTAAATTAATTGTGAAAAATTGTAGCTACCATCTCCTACCATCCAATTTAGCAACCACGATGCAACTAAAATCATAAATTTGAAGTGAAAAGTTTTCCAGAGAAATGTTTAGGACGAGAAGTCCTCATGCTTTCTATCGATTTTCTTACCATTGTACTTGGACCAATCAGTTCTTTGTTGCACAGCTTCCTAGTTCCAAACTCCATGATGCATGCAGTGGAACGGGATGCTTTTAGCTCCATCCCAATATCTCCTAATTTATTTGGCTCTACCGCAATGGTTGTGCTACGAAGATATTTCCTTAAATGTAAAACATGAAAAACGTCATGAACTCCTTCCAATTTATTTGTTAACTTCACAATTTTTTTTATTTCTCCTAATATTGGGAAAGGCCCAATAAATCTCGGTGCTAACTTTTTCGACTTTCCAAATCTTACCACCACACACTGTCTAGTCAACTCTAGCTTTCTGAAGTCTCGCCATTCAAATCTAGTCCGAGTAGAACTTTGACGGTGGTGTTCCACCAACAATTTGGCGATTTGCATGCCCTCCAATAAAGTTCTTCAAGGGTGCCATACCAATCGTCTATTTGCGACTACTATTATCCATAAATTCTACTAAAGGTAATTGTTGCTCCTAATGTCCTCCAAAATCCATGATAGTTGCTTATGGTGTCCCCTAAAGTCCATGATGCAAGCTTTCAATAAATCCTCTAAATTTCCATTCACTTCTTTAGTTTGTGCATTAGTCTGAAGATGGTAAGTGGCGCTAAGATTTGACAAAGTTCCTAAAGCTGCCAGCAAACTGCTCCAAAATTTGCTACTGACGAAGGGTTCCTTATCACTAATGATGCTAGTTGGAATTCCATGAAGTCAAACCCCCTCCTTGACAAGAATCTTTGCTATAGATGCTACAATCCTATTGCCCAAATGGGAATAAAAGGGTTTTTTTAATATTTATGTCAAACACCTAGCGACAAATTTTCTACCTTCCTCTTCATCCTTATTCAATATAAAATTATTCTCATCTCATATCTATATATATTTATCTCTTCTTCGAATAATTACGTTCTTTGAGCTAAATTTTATCCTAAAATCATAAAGTTCTAGGATTAAAGCATTCATTTACTTTAGGTCGCTAACCTAATTTCCTCATTAACTTTCAATCTTACTTATGGCGTATCGCTAGTTAAGTGTCTCTACAAATTTTCTTATTTACATTGCTTCTCAATGTGTGTATATTAATCAAGTGGTTTAATCCCATTCATAAAATCAAATTAGGATAAAACAGAGATATATCTTATACCACGTCATATGTTTTTCCAATGACTAGGGGAGACAACTGGTGATTACAACCCAAAAATTTTAAAAGAAAATTTTGCTGGAAGCTACCATTTATGATCAACTGGTATAAATGATGTTGAGGTCCTAACACTCCGTACTAAATTAAGATGAGTATTTCTAACGTCATACCATTATTACTTATTTTCCTTAATTTTCCTTTTTGATTCTAATAAATATGGTCCATTCATTGCTTTGGTTAATATGCTTATAACAGTTAATACTTATTGTCAAAATTGGACTATTCCCAAATAATCCTTATTTAATACTATTAACCTTTTACAAATTAAAAAATCCATCCATTGATCAGATTCGTTCTTCCAAGAATGTCATGTTAAGTTTCCCCAATCAGACCCCATTTAGTTCCTTTTTCCTCTCATTAATTTTAACTTTATTGCTCGTTAAATTTGTAATTAATATCTATAAATCCTAGTTCGTTAATTACTAATTAATGTGTATATAGTCGTAATTTATGCTATTTATATGTATTCTTATTTTTAGTCATTAAGCTTGGTTTTACGTGCATACTAATTTCTTAACTAGAACGCTTATTTTCATATTTTTAGTTTATTAGAGTTATCCTTCTAAAAAGGATTACTGTTATAACTTCCCACAAAGTAACCGCAAATGAATTTTTTTTGCTATGTTTGAATTTATAATGAATTATTTCTTTTCTTTTATTGAAAAAGGCGATTGAAAACGACGGTGTAAATAATGGAAAGGATATCCATATCCTACACATCTCTTTCATTTTTTGGTGCATTCTTTGTTAATTCAAACAACGCGCTTTTATACACATTTTGGAATATGGTAAGTTATGCAAATTACACGGCAACCGCTATAAATAAATTAAAACATAGAAATTTAAATTCTAAATTATCTAGGGCAACCTACTCTATAACCCAATTATAGATCAATATACCTTTACAACTTTACCAACTTCTACAAATAGAGGTTTGGGACTGATTTAAAGTTTCCAAATCAAGTTGTACATTCTATTCACATTTTATTCACATTCTAAACACTTTAATATGTTGTAACAACCCTGTTTTCAAAACCGTAATATTATATAAATTTAATTAAAATAGAAGCGTTTATATTCGATTTTTATTATTTTTGGAATTTAATTATTATTCAGTTGAACTCTATTTAATAAAAGATTTTCATTTAATAAATTGAATTGAGTAATTAATTCTATTTAAAAATAATATATATTTAAAATCGAATAAAAGGTTTTAATTAATATAAAATATTTTTAGATGTGTGAGTAATTATTATACTATTGAAATAGTGAGAAATAAATTTATTATGTACCAATATAATAAATAATTAAATTAGACTAGACCAAGAATTATTTCCAAATAAATACTTGGGATATGCACAAGGAAAGAAAATGAAAATTTATTAATTAAAAACAAAGCTCCTAAATAGGCCAAGCCCAATTAAGAAATTAGAACTCTCCCCATTAACCCATCATCAAATATCACCAAATTCACTCCGTTCAAAAGAAAATCAACTTCCCTTTGTGCCTTAAATCCTAAAATTTAAATCGATTCGAAAATTGCAATATTGGATGTCGTGAGCAAAGAGAGGCGGACGAGTGAGCATGGCTGGCGAGATGGGAGAGCACAACCTGGCGACAGCGAATTCGACACAAGTGCAGTATGTGACCGACGTGAGCTTCAGCCTAGAGGCGAAGTGCGCATGCATGGCGTCTGACCTGGATGATGCACGCGAGTTCAAGGGGAATGCGGAGGTGTTGGAGTATGGTGGCTTCAGGTGATGGGTGTTGTGAAACAGTGGCGAGATAAAGGGCTGGCTACGAGCTTGGTTGTCTCCAGTGATAATTATTGCGTCCTTGGCAAGTTGAAGGGCTCTTAAAGGGGAAACTCGACCTTGCTTCTTGACGTTGTTGGCATACATGATGAAAAGAAGGCATGGTGAAGGATTGTTTGAAGTAAACATGTGCAATAGTAAAACAGTGACTGAAGCATTGTTGTTGAAGCTCCGCTTAGCGATGGTCAAGGTGAGTTATTTTTAACTCACCTTTCTATATCTATTAATATAAATTCCTTATGCATGCTGTGATATGGTTGTTTGGATGATAATTGTTGATTTATAATCATTGAATTAGTTAAAACATGAATTTTTCTTTACATTTCCCTCCCTATTGTAGATCTCAGTGACTATTTGTTGTGTGTGAATGAATCAGATTAAATTATGGTTGCATGCTATGATTTAGTTATTTCATCGAATAATTAATTATTCGATGAGATTTGATTGATGGTGTTACATTGATGCATTGTAGGGATTAATAGTGTAAAAATTTCAAACGAAACTCTGTCCGATTGTGAATTAAGATTTTATAGTATGCCGATACTTGTGCATTGCTGTGTGATCGGAGTTTGTCCAAAAGCAACTCGAATCGCTAAATAATTCCAAATTATGGAACTATATTTTTAGAGCGAGTTGGCTCTAGTTATTAAATTTTCGATGGGTTTATTGTTGAATGTTTTTCAAAAAATGAGATTTCATTCATTTTGATCCTTAATGAAATTTTGTTTACAAAATATATAGCTAAATTATATTATATTCTTAAATTACATAATTTCTCTTTAAAACTTTTAAAGTTAAGTAAATTTATTAACAAAACTTTTTTAATTTATTATTGTAAGTATATTATAAATTTGAAAATGCTTAGAAGCAAAAGATAAAATATAGTATTTTTTTATAAAAGCTATTACAAAAGTAATAATTATCTGTAAAACCTTTTTAAATTTACTATTACAAGTATAATATTTTGGAAAGGTTTTAGAGACAAAAGACCAAATATAGTAATATTTATATAAGCATTGATGAAAGCAATAATTTTAACTTTAAGTGATTTGTAATAAAAGAGGTTTAAATGTTTTTTAAAATGGTTCAAAAGCTTTTGTAAATAAGAAACGCTTCTTTAAAATGAATTTATGGATTTAAAAGTGATTTTGTAAAAAATTATATCTTGATATATTCAAAAACTAATATAAAACTCTTTTATCTGTTTATCATGGGTTAACAAAGTTGAGAAGTTTAAAAGTGAATTATAGATTAAATATTTTAGAAATCATTTTCTATATGGTAAAATTTTATTAATTACTTTCAAACTATAAACTATTGCTGATCTTTATTGTATTTAGCTTTTGGCTATTTTTATGCATGTTTGAATTGAATTTCGATTTGATTTCATGATTTTCTATGAAACAATGAATTTTAATAAAAAATTGAATTGTCGGGTGGTATGGAACGCTTTGTATGATTCTTTTGATTATTACTATAATTTGTTAAATAGAGTTTGACTAAATACTAGCTTTTAGTAAATACTTGAATTTACTTTCTGGTATGGGAAAGTTAGCTAATTCTTGTAATTACTAGAGTGACGGTAATTTACACTTAGATTTGTATTATCTGAAGGTGTTCGGATTTCAGGTCGATAGATTCCCGAGAGAAGACAACTCATTTTTTCATGGATCTGGGAAACGATGCATTTTTAGATTTTGTTAGGCTGATCTCTTTCGAAAGATCTGTTATAGTGTAAATACGACTATTGCAACGACCCGTAAAATTTTCGATAATTTAATTGTTAATTTTATTAAATATTTGTTATCTAATATTGGAAAAATAGAAATTTGTGACCCATTAATGCAATAATGACTTAAATGAGATGTAAAAATGCTAATTTAAGTTAACTATTAACTATTTGAATGAAGTTACAATTAACGGAATTAATGTAAATGTTATACTAGGCTATAAATCGAATATAAGAGAACAAACGTAAATATTGAATTAATTAATGAATTAATATATATTGAATGGTAATTGAATAAAATCAATGTTAGTAAGAAATTATAACATTGGTTTGGGAATGATAAACTTATAAAAATGTGATTGAGAGTTAATGATAACAGTTATTATAAGTTAATCATTTATTTAGTCCATTAAATAAAAATTTGTAATCAATTGTAATGAACCTCAATTCAATGTTATGTTAGTGTAAATTAAGGAAATAATTGGAAATAATGTTAATTCTATTCATAATATGAAAATTGGTTGTATGAAAATAATGGATATTAAGATTTATTAATTTATTGGAATTTAAACTTAATAAATAGATTAATCGCAATTAAATAAAGTTTAATGAAATTAAGGCTAACCCTGAAATTGATAAATTAATCAACTCTGAATTGACATCTTAATTTGGTTAAATTAGTAAAAATTTAAAAACGATGAAATTTTGTTAATTATGGAGTTGAAATTGAAAATTTGATTTAATTAATTAAATATTAATTTATCGATTTACTGGAAAATAGCCATTTTGGCCACTAACTCGAATTTCGACGAAACTAGTTTCATCGGTCCGTAACGGTGAATTATAATAGGATTTCAATTTTCGTAGCGATGAGACTTGTCGTTTGATCGTACAGACTCGAAATGCCTAGAAATCAATTTAATTGAAATTAATTTGTAATAACTGAATTTTAGCATAACTTCTTCATACGATGGAATTTGGACCTGAAACCTATTTCATTGATTTTAAAATATTTGAAAACGTTTATTCGGATATATGGGTTGACCCAATTTAATTTCGGAGTCAGAACGGGCTTTTCGGGCCATTTATCATTCAACGGTCCAAACCAATCGTATCCGTTCCTCTATTTCTCAGCTCCACCTATATATATCCTGTTATAAACCCTAGCAGCCTTTCTATTTCTCATTTCTATACGTACAAATACTTCTGTTGCCCCTCTTCCTCAATGGATGAAACCCTAAAACTCCTCAATCCAATTTCAATTCAAAATCCAACTTCAAAATTCAAACTCCATAAACTATATCGAATTAAATATCGATCTGAAGCTCTCGATGAGTGCTTCTAAGATGCGTAATTTGTTACTGTCATTGAATCAAAGTTTGGCCAGAAACCACAAATTAATTCTCGACCGTCCATATGGTTCCGATCAATGTCGATGGATTGTCAAATCATGGGTACCGATGGGTAGAGAGCGACCCACGCAGTGCATCAGTGGTGTTTGCGAGGTCAGGTAACGGTCGGATCATCGGAGAAAATTGGATTAGGGTTCGTTAAATCGACGGCTTCTAGGGGGATTCTTGTGCGTTGATCGGCGAAGGAGGAGGTTGCCGATGGGGAGAGGGATAAGCGTCGCAGGCGAGGCTTCTAGTGGGGCCGCGACTTGGCGTAGGCGGCGCGATTGGAGGACCTGATGGCGCATTGACTTAGAGCATGATGTTAGGTTTTTGGGCAAAGCGTGGTTAGAGAGTAGGCGACGTGGCTACTCTGAATTAGGTGGGTTCATTTTTTTTTTATTTTTTTCTTTAAATTTTGATTTAAATGTTCTGATGTTTATAACTTTCACATATGATGTCCAATTTACACAAGGTTTTCTTTGTTAGGATAGTATTAAAATTTCGGACATTTTGGCGCTGGTTTGGAAGGATTTCGAGACTGTCTGAATTTTGGGTTTAAATTAGATTTAAATTCAATTTAAATTCAAAATGTAAGTGTTTTAACCCACTCACAATTTCAAAAATTTCTAATGTTTGTTAAATTGATTTATGATGTGATTAGAAATTTATTTATGACTGTTTGGCCTTTTTTTATTCATCATCTCGGTTAAATTGAATTTATTTTTCTTAAATTGTTATTTAATTTATTATTGCGTATAAACTGTCTGCTAAATTGTTATTCAATTTATTATTGAATATAAACTGCCAGTAAATACCGGTTATTTATTATCTGTTCTATATTGATGTTATTGTTTGAATTGGATGATGATTGTGATAAATGGTTGATGATTGATATTGGATGAATGGATGTTGTATTTTATATTGTTATAAACAGCAAGTTGTTAAGGATTTTATTTCATTCAGGATTGCGGTTTGAAATGATATATGACCGTATTTATGTTTTAAATTACGGATTGAAATGATAAATATCTGTATCACTTGACCAAAGGATAGAAAATTATATACAGACACCGCGGTCTATATATAAAAATATTTTGAAATGATTTTTATGGTTTTGTAAAGAGATATATAGTTATATAAATATTGATTTTAGATATTATATAAATGTTATTTTATTATTCATTTTTAGCTATGTATAAATTTGTTTTGAAATATAAAATAAGTTAAATAATAAAGTTTGATTGTTTTTACATAATATGGTTAAGTATCTGTTTAAATTATATTGTATTTAGAGTTCATAATGACTTAAATAAAATTAAGGTTGGAAGATAAATATGAAATTGATTTGAATTAAATTATTTAAGAATTATACTCGAGCAAATTAGATTTGAAATTTAAATAAATTTGAGATTTTTAAAGGGTATGATTTTTATAACTTGATTTTGGTTTAGAGTGATTTAAATGAATATCAAGTTGATTTAAATGAATATATCAAGTTAAATAAATTGAAAGAATATCCAGTTATTTGAAGTTTAAAAGTTTTACTTAAATGATATTGGATTTATTAAGTAAACATTTCAAATCTAAATAATAGTAACTGAATTTTATATATATGGAATTATCAAAGAATTAGTTTTGAGATGGTGGAATATTTGAAGCTTTGAAATATATGGAAATTGGAATGGTTTATTTGGGGGTTCAAATCTGTATTTGGAATTGATTTGTGAAATTGAAGAAGCTATTTTATTATATAAAGTAATATAATATTTAAGCCATTTAAGTGGTGTAGTTATTGTTCGAAGTTATGAGTTTCAACGTATTATGATTTGCAAATGTTATACTAAGTTTTTTGATTTCGAAGTGTTATAACTTTGAAAGTGCTATGATTTTGGAAAAAGGATATATTTGAAATAAAAAAATGATATTATATTGATTTGGGTTTTTTTATAAAAATGATATCATATTGATTTGGGTTTTAAAACGGAAACGATATCGTATTTATATGGTTTTGAAATGGATATTATATTCTGGTTTGAAGTACAGTTATTTTGAAATGACCGCGGTGTTATAATAACATTTGGTTGTTAAAGAGACCGGGATTGGAAGTTTTCATACTCTCTACCAACTCCGAAAACCACTTTAACAATTGTGTACGCGGTGGAGATTCCAGAACGAAGTAGGATGGTGACGGCGTTTCCTTTGACTTATATACGTTGACCCGACTCCCGTGAGTTGGCATAAGGTGGCTAAAATAGGAGTGATTGACGGGCTAAGAAGGTAGCACCTTTTATCGGACACACTCCATCGATACCATTCTATTATTTTATGATTGATTTGGGCCCTTTTGATTTTGAGGGTGTGGCTCGAGGTGGGCGGTAGTACCTGCTACGCGTTACCACCGATCCGAAAGTGTAATTGGTATATCTACCATGGCATTGCCTAGTTGTGCCGTGTCACCTACCCTAGCAAGACTTGTACGAGTTTGGTTTTCTCCCGTAGCCCGTGGAGTATTTAGGGTAGTCTCCCGATCTGGAGATGCGCTGATACTGGATGCACTACTTGAACCATTACGTGGTAAGGGCTATATGGGTAACCCTTTAATGCTATTTAAAAGTAAATTTATTTTACTATGGACACTATTATAATAGAGAAATGTTACTGCATAGTAAATAGTTTAACGGATCCTTAGGAGATGTAAATCCCGAACATCTCTTAAGTTACTGCACTCACGTTTGACACTGGATAGGAGATGTCAAATCCCGTAAACATCTCTGACACCGTTCCACTTATATTGTTTACCATTGATTTAACTTACATAAGATCTTTTAGTTCTGATTCGAGTGTTTTGTCTTTTCAATTTGCTCGGGTCAGTCTGAGCACTTCAGGATTCGAAGACTTTATTTCTAGAGGACGGAGACGAAGATTGCATTACTATTATTTATTATATTATTCCACTGCATTCATACTGTTCCGCTGCATTATTAAATATTCTCTGGTATGTGTAACTCTGATATGTGTTGTATAAGTATAATTAAATATTTTGTAAAACAGCTTCATGAATTGTTATTTGATTATTATATTTTGTCATTCCGCTGTGAGATTCTATTTTTTTTTATTTCTTTCTCCACTTTTCTTATTCACCCCAATAACAATCCGCCCTTCTGCATGGTTTAAGTTGACGTGTGTGGTTTATCGTCGGTTTAAAGCGTACAAAAAGGCGGGATGTTACACCTGGTATCAGAGCTTTGGTTTAGCGATAAACCTTAGCCTTGTGAGGTCTGACTCTTTATTAGTAGGGTACTAATACCCTATGATGAGTCGTTGAGTGTATATATAGGAGAGAGCGTATTTTTAGTGTTATAAAAAGGTTTTAATATTATGTTAATTTGTTCCGTTTTATATTTATAAATTCTGGTTGGTGCATTGGACGCTATGACATCAATAGGGATTTCTAAACACTTAATAGGACAAACCGACACAATATTTGTTTTGAAATATAGGTGAGTGAAATAATTTTGCCTATTATATTTTCTATATATAAAAAAATATTTATAAATGTTATATTTGGTTGTATTATATTGGTTGTTAGGTAGTGAAATTTATATATATTGAGTGGAAATAAGATTTGAAGTAAATAAAATAAATGAAAATGGGGAATTTTAGAACTTATGTTCCAAAGTTTTGAAAATTTCTTTCAAAGGATTTTGGAATATAATAATATTGTTTATAAGCGTTTCTGATATAAATATTTCAATATAAATTGAAAGAATGATTTTAAAGAATTTTTGGAAAGAAATAAGTCATGTACTTCCCACTATGTTGCTGGAAAATAATTTCCGTGATGAGTGCACACGTCATCGACATTCATTTTCGAGTTTCTAAGTGGGAATACCACTATGGTAGTTTTACTGTAGATCTGTTTTGATAAACAAATGTAGATTTTAAATGTTTTAGATATAAGTGGATATATAAATTGGAGTATATACATTTATCTATTATTTTTAAAATGACTTGAAATTTAACCTGGTATTTAGTTCTTAAGTTTCCGTTAATTAATAGTTTTAATTAGTGTAGTGAAATGGAATTTAATTAATAATGGAAACCTCTAAATGAAATAAGAGATTTAAAGCCAAGTTATAAATGGGATTAAAAGAAATTTGAAATTAGCAACCCATAAAACAAAGGATATAATTATTGAGCATTAAGTTAACTTAAAGAAATAAATAAACTTGTGTAACCTTCAATTACATCCTTAAAGGCATATATATAACTTACCAAATATTAAAAGTTCTAATGATAATAAGAAAATGTAATGGATATTATACAAGTAAACTTGAAGTAATGAAAGTTTTCAATGAAATTCTTTAATAAATAAGAATTTGATGTTGTAGTTGTTATAAACTTAATTATAATTGAAAATGCTTCTAATTTAATATAATAGAAAGGTAAGTATAAATAAATGATTATAAACTTAAGTAGATGAATTGATATGCTAAGAAATTTGGTTAAACATGAATACTATAAATAAATGAAGTTATGCAATAATGAAGGAATGAATAAATATAATGCAGTAAAAAGAAACTGACATGACCTGAATAAATGAAAATGAATATTGGTAAATAATAAATGAAATAAACATTGAATCAATGAACAAAAGTAAAAATTTGTAAGAATTAAATGTAAATTAAAAGATATAGCATTATATGAATGAAAAGGAAATCAAACAACAAATGTATGAAATGAAATTAAAAAGATGAACTTGATCTATTGTTTGAAATTGTTGTTTATTTGGTTTATGGTTGTTTGGGCAAGGATACTTTAAAATTGTTTGGATGTATAAATAATCTATTTAGTTTCGTCTAAGACTGTTGAGTAAATGGTGAACTTGATAGTTTATTTTCCATTCTGTACAATTTAAAGTTTTGAACCCGAACAACTATTTGTTTTGTTTGATATGAATGGATGATTGATTTGTGTTGACTTTATGCGATGGTTGTATGCATTGTTGCAAGTGATTGTTATTTATACTGATTTGTCTGTTAGTGGTTGAAACAACTTTAAATATTTCATTTTTATATAATTGTTAACCTTTTGGATTATATAAGTGAAATACAGGTCATGGAAGCAAGTGCTACTGCTTTTGGTTTCATAATTAAGCGTTGTTTGCACGACAAATAGGTATGTTCTCGGATTACGGTTTTATAGCCTTATTATATTATTTTTCCTATTGTTGGGATATATTATTTTGGAAATTATATGTTATATTTTGTTATATTTGATATTATATTTTCTTCCGAGCCTCTCCATATAAAGGAGACTCTGCCGAAATTTTCCATAAATTTTGGACTTAAAAAAACTTTGAAAATATTTTCCAAACTTTATTAATTTGAGTATAAAAAGATTTAATGGTTATAAATTGGTATATTTTATTTAAAATAATTAATTTTGTGAATATATTTGTCTATAAAGTTAATATTTTTGAATAAGATATTGTTTACTCAAATCTTTCCTTCCTTTTTCCTTTTCAGGGACGAAAAGTTTGGAGTGGGGGAGAGTGTAACGACCCGTAAAATTTTCGATAATTTAATTGTTAATTTTATTAAATGTTTGTTATCTAATATTGAAAAAAATAAAAATCTATGACCCATTAATGCAATAATAACTTAAATGAGATGTAAAAATGCTAATCTAAGTCAAATATTAACTATTTGAATGAAGTTACAATTAACGGAATTAATGTAAATGTTATACTAGGCTATATATAGAACATAAGAAAACAAACGTAAATATTAAATTAACTAATGAATTAATATATATTGAATGGTAATTGAATAAAATCAATGTTAGTAAGAAATTATAACATTGGTTTGGGAATGATAAACTTATAAAAATGTGATTGAGAGTTAATGATAACAATTATTATAAGTTAATCATTTATTTAGTTTATTAAATCAAAATTTATAATCAATTGCAATGAATCTCAATTCAATGTTACGTTAGTGTAAGTTAACGAAATAAATGGAAATAATGTTAATTCTATTCATAATATGACAATTGCTTGAATGAAAATAATGGATATCAAGATTTATTAATTTATTGGAACTTAAACTTGATAAATGGATTAATTGCAATTAAATAAAATTTAGTGAAATTAAGGCTAACCCTGAAATTGATAAATTAATCAACTCTAAATTGACATTTAAATTTGGTTAAATTAGTGTAAATGATTAAGAAATTTAAAAATGATGAAATTTTGTTAATTATAGAGTTGAAATTGAAAATATGATTTAATTAATTAAATTTTAATTTATCGATTTATTGGAAAATGGCCATTTTGGCCACTTACTCGGATTTTGACAAAACTAGTTTCGTTGGATCCGTAACGGTGAATTATAATAGGATTTCAAGTTTGGTAGCAATCTGACTTGTCGTTTGATCGTACGGGCTCGAAACGCCTAGAAATCAATTTAATTAAAATCAATTTGTAATAACTAGATTTTTGCATAACTTCTTCATACAATGGAATTTGGACTGAAACCTGTTTCACTGATTTTAAAATATCTGAAAACATCTATTTGGATAAATGGGTTTACCCAATTTTGTTTCGTAGTCAGAATGGGCTTTTCGGGCCATTTATCGTTCAACGGTCCAAACCAATCGTATCTATTCCTTTATTTCTCAGCTCCACCTATATATATCCTGTTATAAACCCTAGCAGCCTTTCTATTTCTCATTTCTGTAGATATAGAAACTTCTGTTGCCCCTCTTCCTCAATGGCTGAAAGCCTAAAACTCCTCAATCCAACTTCAAAATTTAAACTCCAAAAACTATATTGAATTATATATCAATCTGAAGCTCTCGACGAGCGCATCTCGGATCTGCAATTCGTTTCTTTCATCGAATCATAGTTTGGCCAGAAACCACAAATTAATTCTCGGCCATCCATATGGTTTCGATCAATGTCGATGGATTGTCAAATCATGGGTATGTTGGGTAGAGAGCGATGCACACAGTGCATCGGTGGTGTTCGCGAGGTCAGGTGATGGCCAGATCGTCGGAGAAAATTAGATTAAGGTTCGTTAAATCAGCGATTGCTGGGGGATTATCGTGCGTTGATCGGCGATGGAGGAGGTTACCGATGGGGGTGGCGGATAGGCGTCGCAAGCGAGGCTTTTGGTGGGGCCGCGTCCTAGTGTAGGCGGCGCGAATGGTGGATCTGATGGCGCATTGACTGCGAGCGCGATGTTAGGTTTCTGGGCAGAGCGTGGTTAGAGAGTACGCGACGTGGCTGCTCTGAATTGGGTGGGTTCTTTTTTTCAATTTTATTTTCTTTAAATTTTGATTTAAATGTTCTGATGTTAATAACTTTCACATACGATATCCGATTTACGCGATTTTCTTTATTAGGATCGTATTGAAATTCCAGACATTTTGGCGTAGGTTTGAACGGATTCTAAGATTGTTTGAATTTTGGATTTAAATTGGATTTGAATTCAATTTGAATTCAAAAGGTGAGTGTTTTAATCCACTCACAACTTTTAAAATTTCTTATGTTTGTTAAATTGATTTATAATGTGATTAGAAATTTATTTATGACCATTTGGCATATTTTTAGTCATCATCTCAGTTAAATTGAATTTATTTGAATTAAATTGTTATTTAATTTATTATTGCATACAAACTGTCAGCTAAATTGTTATTTAATTTATTATTGAATATAAACTACCAGTAAATACCGATTATTTATTATCTATTCTATATTGATGTTATTATTTGAATTGGATGATGATTGTGATAAATGGTTAATAATTGATATTGGATGAGTGGATGTTGTATTTTATATTGTTATAAACTGCAAGTTGTTATGGATTTTATTTCATTCGAGATTGCGGTTTGAAATGATATATAACTGTATTTATGTTTTAAATTACGGATTGAAATGATAAATATCTGTATCACTTGAGCATAGGATAGAAAATTATATACAGACACTACGGTCTATATATAAAAATATTTTGAAATGATTTCTACGGTTTTGTTAAGAGATATATGGGTTATATAAATATTTATTTTAGATTGTATATAAATGTTATTTTATTATTAATTTTTAGCTACGTATAAATTTGTTTTGAAATGTAAAATAAGTTAAATAATAAAGTTTGATTGTGTTTACATAATATGGTTAAGAATCTTTTTAAATTATATTTTATATGAAGTTTATAATGACTTAAATAAAATTAAGGTTGGAAGATAAATATGAAATTGATTTGAATTAAATTATTTAAGAATTATACTTGAATAAATTTGATTTAAAATTTAAATAAATTTAAGATTTTTAAAGGGTATGATTTTTATAACTTGATTTTGGTTTAGAGTGATTTAAATGAATATCAAGTTGATTTAAATGAATATATCAAGTTAAATAAATTGAAAGAATATCCACTTATTTGAAGTTAAAAGTTTTACTTAAATGATATTGGATTTATTAAGTAAACATTTCAAATCTAAGTAATAGTAATTGAATTTGATATATATGGAATTATCAAAGAATCAATTTTGAAATGGTGGAATATTTGAAGCTTTGAAATATATGGAAATTTGAACGGTTTATTTGGGGGTTCTAATCTGTTTTTGGAATTGATTTGTGAAATTGAAGAAGTTATTTTATTATATAAAGTAATTTAATATTTAAGCCATTTAAGTGGTGTAGTTTTGTTTCAAAGTTATGAATTTCAAAGTATTATGATTTGAAAGTGTTATAGTTTAAGTGTTTTGATTTCAAAGTGTTATAACTTCGAAAGTGCTATGATTTTGGAAAAAGTATATATTTGAAATAAAAAAATATGATATTATATCGATTTGGGTTTTTTTAATAAAATGATACCATATTGATTTGGGTTTTAAAACGGAAATGATATCGTATTTATATGGTTTTGAAATGAATATTATATTCTAGTTTGAAGTACAATTATTTTGAAATGACCGCGGTGTTACAATAACGTTTGGTTGTTAAACAGACCGTGATCGGAAATTGTCATACTCTCTGCCAAGTCCGAAAACCACTTTAATAACCGTGTACACAGTGGAGATTCCAGAATGAAGAAGGATGGTGTTGGTGTTTCCTTTGAGGTATATACGTGGACCCGACTCCCGTGAGTTGGCATAAGATGGCTAAAACAGGGGCGATTGACGGGCTAAGAAGGTAGCATCTTTTATCGGACACACTCCTTCGATACGATTCTATTACTTTGTGATCGATTGGGGACCTTTCAATTTTGGGGGTGTGGCTCGATGTGGGCGGTAGTAGCTGCTACGCATTACCACTGGTCCGGTAGCGTAATTGGTATACCCTGGCATTGCCTAGTTGTGCCGTGTCACCTACCCTAGCGCGCATTGTACGAGTTTGGTTTTCTCCCGTAGCCAATGGAGTATTTAGGGTAGTCTCCCGATCTGGAGATGCGCTGATACTGGATGGACTACTGGGACTATTATGTGGTAAGGGCTTTATGGGTAACCCCTTAGCACTATTAAAAGTAAGTTTATTTTACTGCATACTAAATAGTTTAACGGATCCTTAGGAGATGTGAATCCTGAACATCTTTTAAGTTACTGCACTCACGTTTGACACTGGAAAGGAGATGTCAAATCCCATAAACATCTCTGACGCCGTTCCACTCATATTGTTTACCATTGATTTAACTTACATAATATCTTTTAGTTCTGACTCGAGTGTTTTGTCTTTTCAATTCGCTCGGGCCAGTCTGAGCATTTCAGGATTCGAAGACTTTATTTCTAGAGGAAGACGAAGATTGCATTAGTATTATTTATTATATTATTTCGCTGCATTCATACTGTTCCGCTGCATTATTAAATATTCTCTGGTATGTGTAACTCTGATATATGTTGTATAAGTATAATCAAATGTTTTTTAAAATAGCTTCATGAACTGTTATTTGATTATTATATTTTGCCATTCCACTGTGAGATTCTGTATTGTTTTATTTCTTTCTCTGCTTTTCTTATTCACCCCAATAACAATCCATCCTTCTGTATGGTTTGAGTCTGACGTGTGTTGTTTATCGTCGGTTTAAAGCGTACAAAAAGGTTGGATGTTACAACTATCTCTTTCGGAAGGCATATTTTTAAATGCATCGTAGTCTGTAGATACCACAACCTATTAGTTTATTTTATTTTAGACAATTATACTATGTTTTCCTCTTTCGAAAGATAAATTTGCATATGACAGATTAGCTACATAGCTGCTCTTTTCTTTGAGCGGTGTCCCTAATCTGCACTCTCTTTCAAATGGCTTCCTTCTATGTAGTGGGTCTCTTTCGATAGATTTCGTGTCACTGCATTAAAATGATAGATGACTACCATTATTATTTCATTATTGATTATTTTTTCTTCAGAGATTTTTAGTAAGGATATTTTGCATCCTTTATGGCTCTGAGGAATTTTGAATTAGTTCTCACCATATTTTGAGATAATAGTCTATTGAGACTTGATATATATTTATGAAATTATGATTTGTTAGATATGCCTTATTTGAGTATTTGTTTTGGGCATATTTTATTTATGACTTATCTAGTTATCGTTAATTCAAAATTTTGAGAACTGTATTTATTGATTTGATATGCCTTTTTGAATTTTTGGATTTAGGCATATTTTGAGATGGCTTATTTTAGAGTAAAGTCATTTATGGAATTATAAAGTACTGAATTTTATTATTATGCCCTATTATGATTGTTTGTTCAGCACATTTTATATGACTTATTATTTTAAGTCATACAGTTATGATATTAATAGCTCGCATTTTTATTTGGATACAGTCTAACCCATTTATTATTTTAATACTCGAGTCAGGCCGAGACTTTGCAGGTACATGGACCTACTGACATTTGGATTTTGGGCTAGCATTGAAGTAGACTATTTTGATAGTTTTGGTTTACTTCATACTTGTATATATTTACAGTTTGGAGTTTATGTCATCTATATTATATATGAGTGACTTTGTACTTGATAAAAGATTTCGGATATGATGTATACATTTATGTGAGTCTAGTACTCATATTTTGTAGACTCACATTCTACTATGTAGTTTATCTATATTGTACACTATTTACAATATTTTAATCGGGGTGTTTATTACTTTGTATTAATACTGTACACATCTAAATTTCAGTTTAGATCCTCCAAAAAGGTAAACAAGACGTGTCCGTATTAGTATAAAGATATATCCACATTCAGTCACCCTTAACCAGCCGTATTCTCCGGATTAGCAAACGACATTACTTATAATGTTCTTTTGTTAAACTGGACATAGTGGTAGGGTCGTCACATATGTCTTGCCTAGTTAGTGATCTCTATCTTCTCAATAAAATTTTGGTTGTCATTATTATTTTTAAAACCAAAATTCCAGCAACATATAAAATAATTTTCAATAAATAGTTTCCATGCAAATAAACTTGTTACTTTAAATTCAAAATCAACATTTATTTCCTATTCCTTATAAAATTAAAATTTCACAAACATGAAGTGCCATATTCAAAATCTTCATCTTTAAACTTAGAAACCTTTTATCAAGAGTTTAAAATTGTTTAACTCCAAAATGGCATAAAATAATTTCCCTTTTTCAAAACTTTCTTCACAAAAGATTTACTCCTTTAAAAGTTAGGCTTTTAATTCATAACGTTCAAAAATTGATTAGTTTCAAAAAAAGAAACCAGGAAAAACTTCTATTTTTGATGACTTACCATAGTAAAGACTTACTTCTTTTGAAAATAGGATTTTTAACCCAAAACATACAAAAACTCAATCATCATTCCAAAATAATTGATTTTCCTTTATTAGACATTTATTATTCAAAGATATTTCTAGTTATTAGATAGTTATATTATTCTAAAAACATACATCAATATTTATTAATTTATTAATCAAAATGTATTGTCATTTTGTAACGACCCATTATTTTGGACCATTCAAATCGACAATAATCCACACATGTCGGACTTGAATAATTCAAGATAATAGATTGTACTAAATTTTGGAGCAAATAAAATCAACACAGAATCACAGACACAAAATATCAGAATAACTTGCAGCGGAAATAATGTAACGACCCAACTTCCACACTCCAGGAAGTCACATCGCTAAAAAGAAAGAAGAGGATAGAAAAGAGAAAGAAAGAGAAGAAGAAGAAATAACACATCAGAATCTAAACAGCGGAACGAATAAATTATATTAATAACATAAAATATTACATAGTTTACAACCACTATCAGAGTACACAGATAATACAACACATGCTAGACAGTTATAAACACCTGTCTAGTATTTACAACATAATATAATTCAGAGACAACACAGAAAACACAGCGGAATACTAATATCTAACGTAGAAGCCTCCTGCTCCATTGCTCCTCCAATATTCGTCAAAGCTAACCTGAATCCCTTGGCTACTCGTAAAAATTTGAGTACCCAAGAGTTTATGAAAAACAAAAGACAAACTCCGGGTCAGACATGGGTCTGGTGTGAGTAACGGGTTAAAGTTGCTTAACTTTAAAAATCCTTTGAAAAGAAAAGGTATCACGTAAGACTTCCCACACATAAACATGGAAAAGTTTTTACCTTACGCTAACCAAAACATTTGATAGAAAATCCGATGATATTATAATAGTGTCTAGGGTTTTCAAGTAAATAAGAAATAGCCGAAATTGTTACATCTATTAAATTCCAGCTACTAGCCACAAAAGTGGGTAATACAATCAAAACCGTTGGCACTTATTGGATTTTGGATTCCATACAATGGCAGGGCTACCGGGGTACCGCCCGTCACAGTACGTGGCCTAGATCAACGTACCAAGGAGTACTCCCACTCCCCTACAACACAAGGCCGGACTCATTCCTTACTGAATAGTTCCGAACAAGACAACCCCACAGTTGGTGCGCACTAACAACTGCCCACTAAGCCGAATAAAAAGGGACCTCTAGACAGGGATTAATCTCGCTCTCAAATGGGTGCTACCCACGAAGCCTTGCTGCACCTCCCCTGTTTTAGTCATTCCCCGTTGATGAGGCTTGAGGCTACGATTACCTTTATAGGACACATTATCTTAGAATGCTCATCGTCCACCTGACGATGTTCTGAAAGCATTCAATCCATACAAGTTCGTTCCGGGTTCGAACGAAACCGAAGGCATTATCTCGTTACACTCATTATGGAATCACCCATAGAGTTAACGACGATAACCCTTGCACTCTAAATCTCCATCTTGAATCTATAAGTACTATTCCGTCAAACTCATTACGGAATCACCCACAAAATTATACTGACGTATAGCCCTTACACCTCGAGTCTTCACTCGCTCCACTTGGATTAACGACCTAACGTTTAATTGGAATCGATGTGGTTTTCGGATATCCAAATATGGAAACCCGATCCCCGTCTCATCGAAATCCAAGCATGTCTTTTAGGTCCAAGTTGTTTAGAGTTTAAAATAGTTTAATAACATTATCTATATACACACAGATAGATAATTCATAGATTCATAACAGACAATTATCATTATCAAACCACAGATAATCCACATTATCACCTATCAAGGATAATTAATATCACAATGCAACCAATGCATCAAATCACTCAACATTATTAATCTCATAGTTGAGATTCAAAACCATTCAAAGCAACCAATCACAACTATTCATAAGCAACGATTTATAATCATACAATCTATAATTAATTTAAAATGAATTAAATTAATTATATCATCTTTAATCAATTTAAAATGAATTAAATTAATTACTTACACAATATAAATCTTGCTTACACTATCATTAATTAATTACAAATTAATTAATTAATTAACCTCTAATTTATCATCTTAATTAATCAATCCTGATTAATTATTCTTTAATTAATTCCACAAAATTAATTACCCTAAACCAAATACAGTAATTAACCTTTAGTTACTTCATTAATTAATTAACTATAATTAATTATATTTAACCTTAATTAATTACAATTAATTAATTACACCTAATCACTTATTATTGATTAATTAATATCAATTAATCAATCTTAATTATACCATTAATTATATATATTAATAAATGATTCTTAATTATATTTAATTAATTACTCCATTTAATTAATCACTTTCAGTAATTAGTCTCACTTAATCCATAATTATTAATCACCTTTGATTAATCTCAATCTATAACTAACTACCCTTAATTACTTATCAAATTAATCATTACTTAATTGATTTCTTTAATTAATCACTTGATTAATTATACAAAATAATTTAATCTAAATTATTTTCACAACTCCATCATTATTCACTAATTACATCCAGTAATTACCTTTAATTGCTTTACTGAGTAAACCCATTAATTACATTAAGTAATTATTATCAAATCTCATGTTTAAAATTAATTAAACCTAATTAAACAATTTATTAACATTAATTAATTTAATTAATTATAGAAAATTAATCATATTAATTAATTACCAAATAAACCTTAGTTAATAACCATCATTAACTATTATTTATTCCTTAATTATTTCCTAATTATCTCTAGATTAACTTAATCCAAATTATTAATTAAATAAATTAAATAAGTAAGTTACTTCTTCATTATCTTATTTATTTAATTATTATAATCTCTTAATAATTTTTAAGATAAACCATTCCTTATTAATAGTTATATAAATATCAAAGTGTACTTAGAATATTGCAATTTAGAATTTAAATCCAAATTCCATTTTTTTTTGAATTTAAAATTCAAAAATGATATTTATTAAAACATTATCCAACTTAAATTCATTTATATTTCTTTTTAGAATAAATATAAATAACATTTAAAACTTATGATTAAAACTTCTATAAGATAAGTCTTAGTATACTTGATTTAATTAAAAACTAAGTTTTTAAATACATTATTATTTCAAAGGGAAATCAAGTTTAAAAATATTTGTTTGAAAACAATTTACTTCTAATTAAACAATTTAAATTAAAACTTGTTTGAAAATCATTCAAAAAATTTAACTTATTTAAATATCAGATTTTAAATTCAATATACTTGAAACCATTCTTTATTTAAATTGTTTTTGAATTTAAACTTGAATTTATTCTTGCTTTACACCTTGATTTTAAACTCCTTATTTAAAAGTACAAATTCATTTTTTTTAAAACTGGAAGATTTAAAAATCCTTAAGAAATCTGGACTTAGATTTGAATTTAAACTGCTAATTTAAAATTAGCTTTCAAATTTAAAATGAAATTTAAAATTTTCAGAAAACTGTCAATTTCCTATTTTTTATTTAAAAAAACTGAAAACCTCTTTTAAATTTTTAAAACTTATAAGATTCAAAATCATTTGAATCTATAATACAACTAGCTTTAAACCTGACTCAGATTTAAAACCCAACTTCACTTAAACTTTTGATTCAAATTTTAAACAAAAAAAAATTGCAGACAGTTCAACAGGAAATTGTAATATTACAGTTACCCGAGCCACCTCAAAACGCTTCGAGTCGGACAGGCCATTTCTTCGAGCAAAATAAAAGAAAACCCGAGTTACACTTCGAGTCCAAACACTCCTATACCTAAAAATTAACAGGTTCAAAGAATTTTTTTGCTTTATGTTTCCATTTATATTACTGAATATCATAATTTTACAAAGTTTGATTTTCATTTTGTATATCAAATACCGCTGTTATGATTTCTTTTTATTCCCAGAGATACTCAAATAGACTTTGGCTTAAATAAGTTTTTAAAACACTAATCTATAATAAATCACGCCACCTTTGTTTATAAACTAAAACCTATTAACATTTGTTTGAAGAGAAAATGAATTTGAATTTAAATCAGGGAAACTAGAATTCAAACAGAAGAATACTTATATGGAACAAACATACATACTGCAGTCTTCATCATTCAATATACATACTATAATTTTAACCACAGAATAATCAGCAACCATGTTTTATACTAAATTCTTTAAAAAAAAAAAAAATAAGTTACTCACCTCAATCAAAAGAAGACAGTGCAGATATTTTAAGATAAACTGGAAATTTACAAAAGATTTGAACTTAAAGCTGTAGCCTCAAAACTGAATTTGCTTCCAACAGAAAATCTTCAGGTTGCTTTGACCCATTTGCATGCATATGAAAGTTTGCAAAAGCTTAACATTTTTGAAATCATACTGCAGGCTTGTTGAGATTACAGATTTGTTTTCTGATTTTGAAATGCATTACATGTTTAAATTTTAGTTTTGAGGATTGCACTTCAGGTTTGAATTGAGCAATTGTTTCAGATTTAAGTTTTTGAGAATGTGATTCTTTTTTTATATATATTTAGATCTAGAAAAGAAATAGAAATGAAAGTGAATTTGTTTTATATGTAAAAACTGAAATTAAACTCTATTAAACAAATAGAAGAAAACCAAATTTAAATGACACTTGTCTCAAATTTTAACATTTGTCATGTTAGTATGTAATTTACTTAACACATGTTCTTTTAATTTGTAAAAAGTTTACATTTGTCTTAAATTTTAATTTGTTATAATTATGTAATTTAGTTATAGTTAAATGCTAATTAGTTATTTAGTTATCATGTTAATATAAGATAAAAGTGAATCTTTGTTTAGTTCATTAGTTAACATGTATCACATGTATATAGATTTTAAAATCAAACTATATTTATAAAATTAAACTTATACAAATATTTCAGAATCAAGATAAATTAAAAACAATTATACTTCAGATTTAAAACTTTGAATTCATGTTTCAAAATAAATTTTTGAAATCCAGTTTATTTACGAATACAACTACAAATTTGAATTTTGGGAAACAATTATTTTTATTAAAAATTTATTTGTTGAAACAAATGTTTTATTATATATTTAAAAGTAACCATAAACAACTTATAAAAGAAATTATCTTCTTTATTAATAAATTATTTATCTTATCACATTATATTTAAAAGAAACTCAAAATAAATCTCATTGTTATTTATTTGAATTTTACACTTGAGTTACATATTTTAGATCACTTAATATTTATCTTAAGTATTTAAAACCATATTTATTTATTAAATAACCCTTTAAAAGTTTAACTATTAAATAAAATCATAAATTTCCAAATTACTAAAGATACATATTTTATAGAAAACATGATTTATTTATTAACCAGATTAAAACAATACTTATTTACAATATATACAATATTCTATATATATTATAAATAAACAAAATAAAATCTATCAATTAACTATGTATTTTATTGAATTATTAAATTAATTCAAATCTTATTACAAAGATTATTAAATCAATTTAATTTTTATTCCAGATTATTAAATTGATATTGCTTTAAAATTTCGGGTCATCACAAATAAAGTACCATAGCAGTTCATGAAGCTACTATATACATACTCTCAAAACATATACAAAATATCATAGTTTAAAAAGGATACAATAGAAGTCTGGATACATAAATCACTAATACAGAAGCAATACCGAATAGGAAATAACCGGATCAAAAATAGACGAATAGATAGTCGGATAAGCTCTAACAATTCTCTAGCTCCAGAAGGTGAATCCAAAGCTGTGACTTTCAGGCTGACCCAAGCGTAAAGTAAAACACAAACACTCGAGTCGGGACATACACACTTATACAATGTAAACCAACTCAAGTGAACTGTAATAGCAATGCACAATAACTTAAAGGATGCTTGGGACTGCCCATCCTTTAAGGATCCAGTAAACCATCAATTAAGAAGAAATAAACAATATCACATAAATACCTATATTAAAGTAATTAATGCAAATAACAGTGTAAATGTGGCTAGGGTAGCGCAGAGCTGCAGTAATCGCTCATCTATAGCCACACTCTCAAATTCAAGGTGTGTATCAAAACAATCGCAAGGAAATCAAATAGCACACAAAGAAGTGTACCCGTGGTTATAAATTTTAAAAAGGGTATTTTATACTTCAAAAATAAAATATCAATTCAAATTCAAATCTTAATCAAAATAAGGATCAAATCATTTCCAAACCATTTCAATATATCAAAATATCATATTCCTTCAAAATCTCATTTTCAAATCACTATTTGAATTCAATTTCAACTATTCGAATTTAATTACCTTTTAAAAATGGTTTATAGTATAATAAAAAATAATTCATTTAAACCATTTAAAAGTGAAGTTATTATACTTTCAAATAATTAAATCCATATTTTCCAATAATTCATTTATTAAATTCAAGTGTACAAATTCTCCTTTTCTTTGCATTTTACAATTAAATTTAACACTTAAATTTAAATTTCCATTTCATAAATTAAACTAAATTCCAATTTATTTTCTTTAACTTAAATCCTCGTTTTACACCAAATCTCAAATTCCAGGTTAAGTTATATTTCAAGTTACATTCTTAAGCATTCATTTATTTTACATTTTATATTCATAGAAAAAGCGATAACACTTTGGTAAATCATTTTAAATTCAAATTTAAATCAAAATATCATAATTTACATTTTAAAATACTTAAAACTATCCAAAATAATATATAAAATAACCACGGGTGAGTATAAAATTTTCTAGCCTAAATCAAGTGATATGGATAATATATCATTTCAATCCGTAATTTACAAAGAAAAATCCGGGTTTTATCATTTCAAACCCGCAATTCCAAGCTAAATAAAAAAATAAAAAATATTGCTTAGGCCTCTCATTTCAGCCCATAATGATTTTTCTCTATTCTAAAGTCCGTTCGAGTATGTATCATTTCAACCCATAGTGATTCTATTCTATAGGGAACTTGCAGTGTGAGAACAGAATAAAATAAACAATATAGCATCATATAGCAGTAATAGATGATATGACAGGTTTATAAACAGGGTTAACGTCATATGGTTCATATCACAGGCAGGTATAACATGATATAATATTTCTACATATTCACTTGTTGTTAATTCACTATTTATATAAGTATAAATGTTATGAGTAAATACTCACCTCCTTATGCTGGAGTTAGCAAATCAAAACACACAAACAAAAATACAGAAAGCACGATAGCACGACTTTTGATTTGAGTGGAGTGGAGGGCCAAGATGTTATTCTTGTATTCAACAACAAAACAAAGCAAAATATAAATATAAATACAATACTAAAATTATTAGAACAAATGGAAATAGAGTTTACAAAAGACAACGCCAAGTTTTCAATTGATTTTGCTTGACCACAAATCACATTTGCTCGGCCACAAAGCCATATAGGTTCGGCTTTGGTGATGTTTTGTCTAGGGTATGGATCTAATTTAGACTTAGGCATGGCTACAAGTAAAAGTGAAGAGATATGAGTTGCTAGTGAAGGAAGATCAAAGGTTAAGGCAAAAGGAGGAGTTTTGGTGGAACTTTAGGCTTGGCCATGCATGAATTGGGCTCGTCCTTGGCATGTACAAACCTGGTGGTGGCTGGAGTGAAGGCCAAGGGTGGTTAACTTGATGGTGGTGGTAGCTAAGGGGTGGCCAAGGCAACATATGAAGGGGATGGTGGAAACTAGCTTGGTTATGCATGGTTTCAAGGGGGGTTTTTGCAATTTTTGGAGGTGTATGCATCATTTGATGGTCGTGGACAGTCTTTGTCAGAGGAGGAGGGGTTTAGGCCGTGTATGGTCATAGGAAGGAGGTAATGTGGTGGTCGGTGAAGGTGGTGATGGGTTTAGCCGAGCAAAGCTAGAGATGAGCAAGAAAAAACAAATGAAAAAAAAAGAAGAAGAAAGGAGAGAAAAAGAGAGGCCATTGCTTAATCTTTTTTTTTTTTTCAGATTTGAAGTGCCGTGAGAAATGAAGATGGGAAGAAATTTTCTCACATGATAATAGGGATATAGGAGGCTAGGGATTAAGGAATAAACGACATAAATTGTGGAGAAGTTATGGTAGAAAATCAAGTGATGGAAAGATAAAAAGGTAAGAAATCAAAGTAACGTTTTCCTAAAATTAAAAACAGGTAACGTATCTTAATTGATGCATTTCCTATGAATTAAAGAAAGCTGTATACAAGAAGCTTTCACAAACAAATAAATACAATAACGTTAAATAAATACATTTTAAAAATATGCCTTTTAAAGCAATAACGTATATATATATTTGAAATTTCTTTCTAAGAAATAAATAAGGATCTAAACACTTACCATTTAATTAATAAATGAATGTCTAAATAGAAAAATAAGGTAGAGATAAATATTATGAAAAATAAATAAATATTTTTAGGAAAAGTAGGAAATAAATAAAGAAAATACTCTATTTAATGGAAACTAGAATTAAAAATTGTAAATAAAATTCAACTGACTTTGTAAACCAATACTTCTCAATAAATAAAAGTCAAGTAAATAAAATAAGTGCATAATAAAATAATGTGCAAATGAAAATAAATAATTCTTTTAAGGAAAAATAGAAAATAAATAAAGAAATAGCTATTTAATTGAAACTAGAATTTAAAAGTTGAAAACAATATACAATCAACATTTGAAAATTATAACTATACTTTAAAAATGTTTTAAAAATACAATATATGCATAATGTATCATGTTACAAAAACTAGAACATGATTTTACAAACAAAAATATTATTTATATAAATTAAAATAAACAAATTTGTTAAATAAAGCAATTTACACACAATATTGTAAAAAGCATAACTTTCACAATATTAATCCGATTTCAACGAAACGAAAAGCAGTATTCTTGAAATTAAATCTATTTTCATTATAAAAGATAAAATTAAAAGATTCAAATATTTAAATTTTAAATTTAAAAGTCAAAGTTTGACCATTTTGACCAAAATCCACCTTTTTGGAAATATTCCATTTATTCAGGTTTGGAGTTATAATTCACACAAAAATAAAAATCTATATTTAAAATAACAAAATTTATCCATTTTAATAAATAAAATAAAGTTTTTAAATCAGGAATTTCAGTTAAAATAATTAAAATACAAAATTAAAATAATCACAAAATAAAGGGTTGTTACACTCGTCCCTACTCAAATCTTTTCGTCCTCGAAAAGGAACGAGGTACAGAAAACACAGAAAAAGATAGAATGAAATAAGATTAAGACAAGATGATAAGAAGATTAAAATTATACCTAATAACTGTTGTTAGAGGTAAGTTTAACAAGGTGGAGAATAGGAATAGCTAGAAGGGAAAAACAGGTTGAAAGACAAGGATGAACCATTATTTTAAAGCTATATAAATTTCAATTATTTGGAAGGATAAAATAAATAATCAAAATATCCTTTATATAATACTTTATCAAAACACTTTTATAACTCGATGTCTTAACAAGTTTATCCTCGTTCCTGCAGGCTCTGGCTATGTGTTGATCAAGTGCAATGCTAGAATTCTCTAGATACTTAGTAGACTTGTTCAACACCCAGTGAAAATACTGGAAAAACTTAAAAAACAGATATGGAAAGTACAATCCAAACAAAACAACCAAACCAAAACATGTACCTATAGGAAACATCCGTACCTATAGGCTGGCTACCGCAGCCCTGCGACCACGCCATGAAGACGGGTAGTACCGCAGAGACACAATGATCACGCCTGGATCCCTCAGGAAACATCTGTGCCCGTAGGCTCTCGAAGCCCCTGCTGATTACGCTACCAGGCGACCCAATAAATCGCAGATACACAATGGTTATGCCTAGATCCACTAGGAAACATCCGTACCCGTAGGCTCTCGCAGCCCCTGCGAATTACGCTATGCAGTCGCGCTCAAAAGACCATGGGTTACACCATGGTAGGACACTCGAGTATCACATTCGAAAAACCAAAAATCAGAGAGAATAATATCGATAGAATGAATCCACAAGTGGACACAAAGCGGATATCAAGCAGAAGGCACTTTCCATATCTTTACTTCGAAAATATGTATCATATAGTACCGTTTTTAAATCACTTTCAAATATCATACTTATATGAAGTCCATTATATATAAGAATTTATTTTTAATTCGAATACTTTCCAAATCAATAGTATATCAAATCACACTTATATAGACTTCGATTATATAAGATTTCTCTTTCCAAATTGAGTACCTTTCAAATCAATAGTTTTCAAATCAACTTTATACTTATACAAATCCATTTTATATAAGTTCGACAACTCCCAAATCAAGTATTTAATAATACAAGGTTCTCAATTTCAAATCATTTCAATATCAATTCAGTTTCAAAATCATATATGATTTCACCAAATCATTTCTTCCAAATTAAATATCTTCAGTTTCAAAGTTTCCAAAACAATAAGTTCAGGAAAATAATCCAAATTTTCAAATCAACATAATTTATGTCAAATAAATCTGTTTCTAAAGTCACCGTATAAATACTGGGTTTTAAATTCCAATCTATTTGCAAAACCAAATATTTTCTCAAAATCAATTATACCAAAACTGGTTACTAACTTTAAAACCATCCCTTTTAAAACCTTTAAACTATTTATTTCTACATGAAAAATCTAATTTAACATTGGAAAGATTATTATTCTATATATAGATACTTTATTCAAAACATTTCCAATCTATAATTCATGCTAGTATAATTCAAAATAGTCTTATTCATTTACTTAACAAAGCAGTTTCAAACTAATTTAAATCACATTAAAAATACAAAAATAAACTCATATACTTTATCATATACTTTATACTTTTCAAAATTACTTAGCTTGGAAAAGTTAACCTTGATTTGGTAGTGTTGGAACATTCAAATGGTCGAAGAAATCATATTTCAAATCCAAGAGTTGGAAATCAACAACAAATCAGCGAATCAATTCCAAAAGGTAGGGTTATATCAATCAAATTCAAAACTCAAGAACTGAACACCGACTCAATTCAAACCTATGTCACATATATATGCATATATCTTTTCGAAAATCAAATTATACTTCGGTATTTGAAATCAAATTGGTTTCATAAAATCACTCGCATAGAAAAGCTATTAGAGTGGCCTCTCCCCCACTCAGAAACTCGAAAATCAATGTCGATGATCCATGCATTCATCACCGAAATTATTTTCCAGCGACATAAGTGAGTTCTGGACTTTTATTTTCTCGAAAACTTCTTTTGAAATTTCTTCGAAATCATCTGAAACTTATTAAATCATTTGAAACATTTCTTATTCGTAAAAATACTTTCAAATCATATTATTATATATTTTCAAAACCTTAAACCAATTTAAAAAGCCGGAGTTCCATCACTCAAATTTCAATTTCAAAACTATTCCATTAAAATCATTTTATAAACCAAATAATTTTCAAAAATTTCAAATCCTTTCAAAGCTTCAAAATTTTATTTTAAAAGGTATATAATTCTTATCGAAAACATTTTTCTTTTATACACAAAATATGTTCATCCTTATCAAAATAATAATTTCGATGTATACACAAGTTCAGAATACAATCAACAAGTTTTTTTTCAAGGGATGATTCAAGGATGGATTTCAAAATAGAACAGAGACTCAAATTTAGAGGAACCCTAATCGAAAGAATCCTAACCAAGAATAGATATAGAACTTATGTCAATACAAAAGAGTTTATATTCATTATTTGGAAAGACTTAAATTCATATAATACGAAGAATTGGAGCATAAATATCTTTGGTTTGACAACTTCAGCTAAGAAAAAGATACAATAGAGTTCACTTAATGCAACCTAACATACTACATATAACAAACAGATCCACAGAATACCACTCCTATATAAACAAAGCATCCGGATCGAACAAGATAGAAGTTCAAAATTCTAGCGAATCCTAACCGAAGATTTACTAACAAGGTGGGTGCAAAAAGGATGAAGTTTAGAAAATTTTGCTTTTGAAATAAAATTTATACCAAAATAGTCTTTAAAAATCCTTTAAATCATTTGAAAATCATTTTATACTTCGAAAGTACGTTCTCTCACAAGGAAATGATTCTGAGATTGATTTCACTCATTCTAGGGTATTTCTACCCTATCTCCAATGAGTTTTTGCTCCTCAGGCTAAGATTTGCCTAAAACCAAAGCTCTGCCAAATGTAAGGACCCATTATTTTGGGCCAGTCAAATCGATAATAATCCACACATGTCGGACTTGAATAATTCAAAATAATAGATTGTACTAAATTTTGGAGCAAATAAAATCAACACAGAATCACAGACACAGAATATCAGAATAACTCGCAGCGGAAATAAAATACCATAGTAGTTCATGAAGCTACTATATACATACTCTCAAAACATATAAAAAATATCACAGCTTAAAAATGGATACAATAGAAGTCTGGATACATGAATCACTAATACAGAAGCAATACCGAATAGGAAATAACTGAATCAAAAATAGACAAATAGATAGTCAGATAAGCTCCAATAATTCTCTAGCTCCAGAAGGTGAATCCAAAGCTGTGACTCTCAGGCTGACCCGAGCGTAAAGTAAAACACAAATACTCGAGTCAGGACATACATACTTATACAATGTAAACCAACTCAAGTTTTCACAAAATAATTTGTAGGATATTTCTGTTTTAAAATGTTTCGCCACTTTTTAAAATCATATCCTTTTTTCGAAAGTTTTCACAAAATAATTTGTAGGATACTTCCAAAGCTGACTAAAATCACTTTCTTTCAAAAAAAATTCAACTTATAATACATAAGATCTTCATTTAATAATTTTTTGAAAAACTTTTTAAAACATTCAAGGAGTTCCAAAAAACCAATTTATCAAATTCTCTCATAAGGTAGGATTTAAAAAAATTTCCTTAATTGTTCTTTCCTTTGAACTTTCCTATGCAATCATCTTAAAAATCTGCTTATCTTCTCATGGTGATTAGTGTACACCCTATTACGAAAGCTTGTTTCATTCCTTTACATATTATTTTCGGATGTTTACAAATTAAATAATACCTAACATTTTTATTTATTATTTACATAAATGTCATTTTGGTACTAAATGATTATTATCTTAATAGACATTTGCTAAAGATACTTATTTACTTATTCGATTTTTTACCTTAGTGGTCTTATTAATCTATAATTTATTTTAACTCCTCGCTTATTACACATTCATTATCTATTAAATTTTAGAGTTCAATCCTTTCTACCTACAAATCTATCCCTGTTATTTAATATGCTTATAGGATCCATAACTATAAGAAAGTCTAGGTCCAACAAAGGACTCAAATACTATTCATCTTTTCGGGTGCTTCCATATGTTGTGGTCATGCACTTGTAAGTCAATTCCTTAACAGTACGATCTCTGTTCCATGGGTAATCGGAGTAGAAATATAAATTTAACTCTATTTATTTTTTCAACCCATAGTGTAATGAACTGGATTTTCGATCCTCGAAAATCGACATTAATACGTCCACTGTATTATATGCCGAACATTCAAGTGCTGGAAATACCAATCTATTAGGGTGAAAGAAAAAGATAGAGAAAATAAAATAGCAAAGAATCTTACAGCGCAGCGAATAATATATAATACAACCATGATCTTTACGGAAAGGAAACATCATTATTCATATATACAACATCAGAGTACATTAGACATATCCTAAATCTTTGGACAGTTATAGAAACCCGTCCTCACATCGACAAACATACATACTCTATAATATAGAAAATTTTAAAATACGTGAATACATCTTGCCCATCCAGCTCCTCTCTAGCTCTAAAGTATCTAGCCAAACCTAGGAAAAACTTGCTCGGTCTGACCCGAGCATTACATGGAATAATGCCCGGTTTAGTCTGGTAATCAAGCGTGAGTAAAACTCGATAACAAGTAATAACCAAACCGATTTCTACATTTAAAAACTTTTAAAACAAAGGGAATCTCGTAAGATCACACCGCATGTAAAAACGGATGGGTTTTACCTTATGATAACCAAAACATTTTATATCAAAATCTAATGATATTTTCATAGTATCTAGGATTAAAGTAAATAGATAAAATAACTGGAATGCTTGCATCTCATATTCCAACATACTAGGTTCTACAATTGAAAACATAAGGCACTTATTGGAGATTGGGTTCCAACTAATGACTGGGCTGTTGGGGTACCGTCCGCCATAGTACACCTTTAGAAAAATGTACCGAGGTCGTACCTAACGACCCCTGCCAACATAGGACCGGCCTACCCCTTGCAAGATAGTACTGAATATATCATCACCCCGATTGCTTTGCAACCTTTAATCGAGAGCTCCTATGTACACGAATTCATTGATGATTGTGTATATATCTAGAAGGGTGATGATATACCCTAATGGGTGTGACCCACATAGCCCTGCTGCATATCCCCTATTTTAGTCATTCTCGGTTGATGAGGCTTGAGGCTATGTTTTACCTTTCTAAATAGCAAACCATATTGGAATGCTAACATTGCCCTCCAAGCGTCAATGCAATGCAAGCATTCATCCGTACGAGTTCGTATTGGGCCTGAACGAAATCGAAGGCACTAATTCTACTACATCCATTGTGTAATCCCCCCAGGGTTAGTAGCAGTAACCCTTGCACTTCAAAGAGCACCATCTTCAATCATTATCAAGATGTCTTCCACTCGAACGTATATGTTGGTTCAGAGTGGTTTTCGGATATATAAATCCAATCCCGGTCTCTCCGTACCAACAACTAATATTTTCTGGTTAACTAATTCTCGATTTTTTTGGAAGCAAGCATTCAAGTCCTATTTGGAAACTCGAATTTTACATTCATACTTCCTGAGTCAAATTAGGCCAAATTTGACCGTCGGTTATTTAACTATCAAATAACAATAACCAAACTCTAGAGATTTAAGTACCCCAATTACTAAGCCTCAAAACCATTTTCATTTATAAATCTCATTTTCCAAACATTTACTAACATTCATATACTTATCTCCTTTATATAAGTATATTCATAAAACATTTATAAGATTTCCTATTTCCAAATCTCTTAAATGGATTTAACTATATTATTTAAATTAGAGAAAAGTATAACTCTAAGCATTATTCCTTTGGCGTTAAGTGTGGACAGATATTCCATACCACCATTTTTTAAAAGGCCAACTTCGAGAAACCTAAACCTCAAATTCTTGTTGTAATTATCTTTAAAAAATCCTTTTGTAAATTTCCCTTACCTATGAAATCCTTTTTCCTTTAACTCAAACCCATTTACAACTTTTAAAAGGCCAATATCCTACTTCATTCTGGAATCTCCACCGCGTACACGGTTGTTATAGTGGTTTTCGGAGTTGGCAGAGAGCATGACAACTTCCGATCCCGGTCTCTTTAACAACCAAACGTTATTATAACCCATGGATATTTATTTCAAAATCATTTATACTTTCAAAACCAAACTATCATATCCATTTCAAAATCATATCATTTCTTTCAAACTAGTATATACTTTCAAAACCATATCACAATAGTATCATTTCCATTTCAAAACTAATTCAATAATATATCATTTAAATAAAACCCAAATTTCCAAATCATTGAATATTTCCTTCAATTTATTAAACTTGAAATATTCCTTTAAATTATCATATAATTTTGGAAATGTTACCTAAAGGAATCATAGCATTTTTGGAATGTAATACTTTCCACTTTAACATTTTATATAATCAAAGTATTTATATGCTTACAAATTTAACATGGTCATTTTATCATAGCCTTATAGTTAAATAAACTTTGTTACTGTAATATCCGATTTAAAGCTGAAATTCTTATGTTAACTTAAAAGTACCTTATTAACTTACATTATTATTACAATAAAGAAACTTTATTATTTTAATCATTTAAAATATGTCATTTACGTAAATTAAAACTTGCATATCGAATGTACATTACCAGCTTACATTTTATTATTTCAGTAAGTAACATTTATCATTTTAATCAATTTAAAATACCATTATGTTGATTAAAACTTACATGTCAAATGTACGTTTTAACTTACATTTATTACAATAAAGAGCATTAATCATTTTAATCAATATTTCACTAATTAAATTTATATTATCAAATGTACGTTTTAATTTACATTTCTATTATAGTAAAGAGCATTTATTAATTTAATCAATACCACCCTAATTAAAAATTTACATGTTTCTTTCATTAATTAGGACTTTACACGCTTCTTTCATTAATTAAAACTTTACATGTTTCTTGCATTAATTAAAATTTTTACATGTTTCTTTCATTAATTAAAACTTTACACGTTTCTTGCATTAATTAAAAACTTTACATGTTCTCTCATTAATTAGGACTTTACACGTTTCTTTCATAAATTAAAACTTTACATGTTTCTTGCATTAATTAAAAACTTTACATGTTCTTTCATTAATTAGGACTTTACACGTTTCTTTCATAAATTAAAATTTTACATGTTTCTTGCATTAATTAAATTTTTTACATGTTCTCTCATTAATTAGGACTTTACATGTTTCTTTCATTAATTAAAATTTTACATGTTTCTTGCATTAATTAAAAACTTTGCATGTTCTCTTATTAGTTAGGACTTTACACGTTTCTTTCATAAATTAAAACTTTATATGCTTCTTGCATTAATTAAAAACATTACGTGTTCTTTCATCAATTAGGACTTTACACATTTCTTTCATAAATTAAAATTTTACATTTTCTTGCATTAATTAAATTTTTTACATGTTCTCTCATTAATTAGGACTTTACACGTTTCTTTCATTAATTAAAACTTTACATGTTCTTTCATTAATTAAGAATTTACACATTTCTTTCATAAATTGAAACTTTACATATTTCTTTCGTTTTTTTATTACAATACAAATTTATTATATTAATCAATTAAAATATAAATTAAACTTACATCTCACATGTATGTTTAACTTACATATTTCATTTTAAAGTCATAGCTATTTATCTTACAAAACATAACATTTCACAAAAGAATATTTATCATAGTTAATACAACAATCAAATTCTTTACAAATTTATTCATTTAGACATCAATTCAACTATGATTCCAAGTTAAATAAACTTATTACAAAATGTCCCATAAAAATATATTTCATTTTATTTATTCAAAGCTATATTTATTTATTATACAAAATATGTCCATTTCAGGAAATAACCTTTATTAAAATTACTAGGTTAGATTTAAGTTTCTAAATTAAATTGAACTTAATTATTAAGTTATTAATCATAAGTGGGACTTTTTAAATTCCATTTAAAACCAATTAACTTATAAAAAAATTTAACTTATAAAAAAATTTAGCTTATAGAAAAATAATATTTCTTTGCACTTTAAAGAGTTAAATCAAATTAAGTTAAAAATTTCATATATTTATAATTCCAAAATACTTAATAACTTTCAAAAATATTTAAAATACTTAATAAATTTTTAGGAAAATATCATTTAAAAGTATAACCATGGGTCTGTATAATAGTTTCTAACCTAGGACAAGTGATACGGACATGTATCATTTCAATCCGTAATTTAAAAAGAAAAATCCAGGTTCTATCATTTCAAACCAGCAATCTCAAAGTAAAATAAATACAATAAAAATCACTCGAGCCTATCATTTCAGCCTATAATGATTTTTCCTTATTCTAAAGTCCGTTCGGGTATGTATCATTTCAACCCATAGTGATAGGGAACTTGCAGTGGTGATTAACAAAAATAAAATAACAATATAAATATAATATCATAACAAATGATGTAGCAAATATATAAATGGCATTTATCATCATGTAATCACAACACAGACATATATGAATGACATATCAATGTCTACACATTCACTTGTCATTTTTTCACAAAAATATAAGTATATATGTCTAGAGTGATAAAAACTCACCTTTTTAAACTAGAATCGACAACTTCAGAAAAAAAATCCAAACCCCGCAAAGCATGAAAAAGCACGACAAAGCACAATGCAAACTTGAGTGGATGAAGAGTCAGATCCAAATCTTGTATGCAAAAAAATATTACATACATAAGAATATGATTCAATACAAAACAATAGATGTTAAAACAATGGAAAAATAAATGAATCAAAGCGACATAACTTGCCTTAATCAATCAATGGCTTGGCTACACCACATACGGGTTCAACCATCATCTTATATTGCTTGGTCATGATGGTTAGAGGTGTGCTAGAGGCCAGAAGCTGAGTATAAGCATGAAGAACAAAGAAGAAACAAAAAGAGAAAAAGAAAGAAGTGGAAGAGAAGCCATGGATTTAGAGCTTGAATATAATTTTCTTTCACGCAAAATGATAATGAGAAGTTTTGGGAAGTTTTTATATGTGATAGACAAGAGAAATTCATGGCTATATTAAAGGAATGAACGACTAAGGTAAGTAATAAAGAGGCTATGCAATAAAAGACGGGATTTTGAATGGTTTGGAAAATAAAAAGGCAACTAATATTTGATGTATTTAATAAAAAAAAATCTTTCTTTCAAGGGATGAAATGAGAAATGGAATAAAATGAGATATGTTTGAGGAGTTTTGTACATGAATGATAAAAGGAAATACACGGCTATATAAAAAAAAACAGCTACGGAGTTATGAATACTTGGGAAACGGAAAGGCATAAGTTAAGGAGGAAGAAACGTATAATATATTTTATTTTTAAATGCAAATGGAAAAATGAGAGATGGAAAATAAATTTTTGTACATGAATTTTCAACTTGATATGCAAGGCTATGAGTAGAGTAATTCATGGTTAGGAATGAGGAGGAAACGGTAAGAAAATAATAAGGCCATGCAAATGAAAAAGGCAAGAGTTTAAACAATGAAACGTATGCCTCTTAAATTTCTCCAAGCCATTTATTTGCATACATTTCTTTATAGAAATGAAATGTGAAGTAAATGTGTACATGAATTATTAAGTGGAGTGGATGGCAAGAAAAGATTTGAACAGCTAAAGAGGAGTAAATGATAGGAAAACAAAAAGACTAGAAAATAAAAGGCAAGAAATAAGGAGAAAGAAACACACACACACACATATATTATTCTTAAATGAAATTGAAAAGAGGATATTTTGAGATGTTTGTACGTGATTAATAAGAGCAATTCATGGCTATGAATAGCGAATGACTAGGATAAGTAATAAAGAGGGTAGATAAATAAAATGGCAAGCATTAAATAAATGTAACGCATGTCTCCTTGTTTTTTTCCAAGCCTTTTATGAAAATTCATGCACACAATTAAAATCCAATAAATAAAGTTTAGATAAACAAAATATAAAAATAAAATAAAATAACATACAAAATAAAAATATAGAAATGAACATAGAAAAATTGAAATTGAAATACAGAAAATAACTACGTGTAAAACGCTGTAATTTGTCTAATTTAAAAAGTATAACTCAGAATTTAACGAAACGAAAAGCAGAACCGATATTATAAATATATTCTGCTTCAAAGAAAAAGATTAAAATTTAAAAAATCAATTTTTTTAAAAATTTAAACTGAAAATTCAAATTTTGACCAAAATATAAAATTCTAAAAATTCATTTATTTATTGCATTTGGAAAATAAATTACAAACAAATTCCAAACTTACATTGGAAAAATTCTAAAAATTCACTTTTAAATGATTTAAAAATCAAAAATTTAATTAAAAATATTTACAAAATTATGGGTTGTTACACTCTCCCCCACTCAAAACTTTTCGTCCCTGAAAAGGAACGAGGCATGGAAAATAGAGACAATAGATAGAATGAGATAGAATTAAGACAATATAAAAAAATAAGATTGAAATTATACCTGGTAACAGTCGTTATAGGTAAATTCAACAAGATGGAGATGATCTTCCCAAGATCCTCTGTAATCAAGGACACAAGCACAAAGAAGATTGTTGAAAAGTTTTCCAAAAGCAGACTGGTAAAGGTATTTTGAAAGGAAGAACTACAGATCGAACTTTAGGAGATAAGATCAATTTGGAATTCAATTCCCCGCTTAGGATGCAGGAGGATAGGAACAACCGAAGGATAATAGATTGGAAAACAAAATAAGATGATAAATTTTAAAACCATGAAAGTTTCAACTTAAATTAATAATTGATTTCATCCATTTGATTTTTCCTAAGTTAATTAAATCTTATCTATTTATAATTTCATTATCTTATCGCCCAAATAACAGTTTCTGAAATCGTGAATTTGAAATCATTTATTATACTCAAAATTTTATTCAATAAGTTTCATTCCTCTTTATTCCAGATGGTTATTACATTTATTCCACTTAATATATGTCCAATCACATATATTAAGTATATTTACACTTATTATGACTTACTCCAATTTATTTATAAATTCCTTTAACATCACTTTATATTGTATATTATTTAATTAAATTTCTATTCTATTTACCTTTATTAATCCTTTTATAACTAAAATTTAAGTGTATAACATTGATTATAAACATTCAAATTTTATTTATAAAATCCTTTTATATTGTATATTATCCAATTACATAGTTAACTTTTAAATAATTTAGGTAAGTTATAATGAAAATGCAATAGAATATTATACAAATAAAGTTTTCTAATTCAATTATTTCAACTTAAATATTTATTCAAAAATTTTGGTTCATTTTATAATTGAAAACATTCTTTAAGGTAAATTTAAGAATTACATATTCGATTAACTTCAAACCATTTAGAGGTAAATAAATATATATACAATATATATCAAATCAAATTTAAATCATATATCCATATATATTATAAATTAAGTCATATTTTTGAAATTCAAATCAATTAAATTCTCAAAGAAAAACAGTAGCAAAGCTACAGAATGGTCTCTTCACTTCGAAACTCGAAAATGATTGTCGATGATGTTGTAGTCATCACCGAAATTATTTTCCAGCGAAAAGAGAAGGGCACTGGTTTAAACATTAAAAATTCTTTGAAAACAATCTCGATTTGGAAAACACTTTAAATGATATATCTTTTAAAACTTTAAAAACCCAAGTTTGAAACCATCGGAAATTAAATTCTCAAGTTCTTGATTTAGATTCATTTTAATTTCCAAATTAATTTATAGCTATGTTTTATAGTTCAGTTATTTATATAGGAGACAAAAGTCAATGGTCACAAGATATATATAAAGTCAAATATTATTTCTTAATAACCTATTCAATTAATTATCAGAATTCAGAAAATCAAACTCATACATAATATAATTATACAAAATTTATCATTTACTAAATTTTGAAATCAATATGGTGTCAGTTTGCTCTGTTCAAGTGTTTTGGAAATCCTATCGATAGCGTTGATCAGACAAATCGATCGGAAACCCAAATCAACATCAACAACACAAACAACATAATATAAAAAACATTTTAAGTATAGGTTTACAAAGCAAGTATAGGGATTCAAATTTGACTGACTCAAATCAAGAGAATTCTGATTCGAAGATAAGTTGGAAACGAAAGATAAGATGATTAAATTGACAGAATAAGGAATGGATAAGCTTAAATAAATCGCGGGCAACCATAACCGGGTCAACCGTGACTTCAAGAATAGATCAATGTGGAATTACGAGGTAATTCTACATTAGATCTTAAGAAATAGAATTCGGAATAACAAGAGGTACTAGCATCTACACCGAGTATATATATAAATCTCCGGTGAATCAATGCTAACCGCAAAGGAGTTTCACTCCTTTACAAGTCATTTGAATGCTGACGAGACTGCCAATTCATTATAAAATCATTCAAAGTGGAGTAATGGGATACTCCAAAATCAAAAGTAGAAGAATAGTGAGGGACAAGAATGAATTTTGAAACCACAGGGAACGTTCCAAAACTCAAAAGAAACCCAAGTCAAAAGGGAAGAAATTCAACTCAAATGAAAGTGATTCTATAAATAAATTTACCATATATGCTAAGTTTGCCTAGAGCTAAAGCTCTGATACCAAATGTAACGATTCGATATTTTCAACCAATCGCATCCGCACATGTCGGACTTGGATTGCTCAAAATACAGAATTGTAAAATAAATTTGGCAAAACACAGCATAAACAGTAAATAAATAAATCACAGATCATAGACACAGAGTAATAAAAGAAGCGGAAGCAAAAAGATAGTAGTTCATGAAGCTAATATATAAATACTTCAGAGTTATACATGATACAACAGAAGTTTAATATGATAAACAAGAACAAGCTGAATGCACCACCAGAATCAACTGAATAACTTGAATCAACAGAATACTGAAATTGAAATAGATGGCTGGATCTTCAAGCAAGGCTCCAGCTCCAAAGGTGAGTCTCTAATGATGTATCACTCAGTCTGACCCGAGCGTAAAGCAAAACACAAAACACTCGAGTCAGGACATACATACTTATACAATGTAAACCAACTCAAGTGAACTGTAATATAAGGTACAAGTAACTTAAAGGATGCTTGGGACCCCCCATCCTCTAAGGACCCGTTAAACTATTTACTATGTAGTAATATTTCGCTATTATAATAATGTCTATAGTAAAATAAACTTACGTTTTTGATAGCATTAAGGGGTTACCCATATAGCCCTTAACACGTAATAGTCCCAGTAGTCCATCCAATATCATAGTCCCTCCTGATTGGGAAGCCATCAGAGGATACCACACGGGCTATGGGAGAAAACCAAACTCGTACAAGGTGCGCTATGGTAGGTGACACGACACAACTAGGCAATGTCAGGGTAGATATACCAACTACACACACGGGCTGGTGGTAACGCGTAGCAGCTACTACCGCCCACCTCGAGCCACACCCCCAAATCAAAAAATCAAAAGTGGCCACCAAATCAATCCAAAAGTCAGAGTATAATATCGAAGGGATGTTTCCGATCAGAGGAATGACCTCATTGGCCCGAGATCGCTCCTGTTTTACCCACCTTATGCCAACTCACGGGAGTTAAGTCCACATATATACCTCAAAGGAACGTCGCCACCATCCTACTTCATTCTGGAATCTCCACCACGTACATGGTTGTTAAAGTGGTTTTCGGAGTTGGCAGAGAGTATGACAACTTCCGATCCCGGTCTCTTTAATAACCAAACGTTATTATAACCCATGGATATTTATTTCAAAATCATTTATACTTTCAAAACCAAACTAGCATATCCATTTCAAAATCATATCATTTCTTTCAAACTAGTATATACTTTGTAACGACCCTAAATTTCCGACCCAGTTTAAAATTTTGAAATCCATCGTTTTTAATATAAAATTTTGAAATTTATAAACGATCTCAATTAACGTCCAAACTTTATTTATAAGATGCGTCCAGCTAGATATGAACATAGAAAAATTTTCGTCGGAAAATATTGCAGTAAATTTCGTTCGCGTTTTACTGTATATCAGTTCATATAAAGCTGCGTAAAATTTATCTTTCAAATCCAAATATTTTTACACAGCTATGTTCTAAAAATTATTTTGATCAAGATGATGTAATTCATTTCATCAAAAACTATCATCGCCTGTTCCGTTTAAATTGTTTTGCAAATCGTACAATTTAAGCGGCATAAATTCAAATTTTTATAAAACCATCGTATCGCAATCATCTGTGTACCGTTGCAAGTGCGTCGTCGCACTGATCAAAACGGTATATTTATTCGTGCCAATCGAAGTCCGACGTAAAATAGTCGCATTGATTAACCGTTCCGGACGGACCGGTTAAACAAATTTCAGCCCAAAATTCTTTAGCCCGTATACATTCAAAATTTTGAAATTAAAGTCAGCTGATGCATTTAAGAAAGTAGTTGGAAGCTGAGGGTTGGCATTGAAATGGGTTATGACTATTCGGTATTCGATATTGAAAATGTGAGATACGAAGCAACAAAGTAAAAAAATTATATTTCTCTAGTATCATTCCACTGTTCAAACATTTCATCTCATCCTCTCTGCATCATTTCGGAACCACCATGTAACATACTTTCCCTTCCTTTCTTCTTCCTTTCTTCTATTCTTTCTGAAATTTTGAAAATGAAAAAAAAAAAAGCATGGTCGAAAGCAATGCTCAGATCCTCCCACTTTACCTACCCTCCACCATGAGCTGCCCATTTCCTTCGCCTCCACATGCCTCTACCTGAAACCGACCCAGTCACCGACCTACCCTACCCCTGAAACCATTCGCCACCGCATCCTCTACAAACTCCACTCACTGCCGAATCAAACTCCACTTTCTCTATACGCTACCACTCTCCTGTCTCTAGTGTGTTATCGTGTGCATGGGGGAAACATGCGTGTGTTAAGGGGGAAAAACTGTTGTATTTGAATCTCGGCCTATATATATATATATATATATATATATATATATATATAATGTGGGAAAAGGAAATATGCGTGAGTTGGAGTTTGCAGCAAGTAGAGGGGAGGAAGGTGGATGGAACATGTACATGCATGCGTGAGTGGGGGGAGGGAGGTTTGCTGCATTTTTAGTCTCGGCCGATTAGAGAAAAAAAACAAAAACAAATGAGAGGATGCGTGAAAGGTGGAGGTGGGTTGTTTAGCTAAGTGGAAGGTTTCTGCATGTTTATTCATGCGTGCATAGGGGAGAAAGCAAAGAAAATGTCTCGGCATTGTTTATAAAAAAATAAAAGAAGTTTGCTGTTGCAAACTGTTGTGAAGTGCAGGCTTTTGTAAACCCATTTCTTTTGCTGACACGTATTTATATACGGATGTATATGAGTTGATGTTTGTGATAGAGTTGTAACCAATTTTCGTTTTCCCTGTTGTTGTGCAGCAACTGTCTGAGTTCTTTCGCAGCAGTATCAATCTTTCAGCCTTCGTTCTTTCCTTCGTTATCGGTAAGCGCATCTATAATTTATAAATTATAAATGAGCGTTCATTGTATTAATATCATCTCATTTGTCGATATTTACAGTGTTCGTTGTTCGTGTTGTACCGACTTCTTTCGTGCTTCTTCTTACTTTGGGTCAATTTCTTTATGCACGAAAGGTGAATTAATTTTCACGACTATATTCTTATACAAGTATGGTTCTTGAATGATTGCTATGTGATGTTGAATTGGATGTTAATTGTTATTGTTCAGTGATAAATAATTTGCAAGTTGAAATTTATATAGGATAGTTAACAATTTAAAATGGATTATATATGTCAAATGTTGATTAATTAAACTTGATCCCTTCATATGTTGAATATTGATTAGTTAAACTTGACCTTTTAATTGTTAATTAAATTGACACGTAGAATTTGATAAATAAACTTTGTACCTTTGAACGTATAATTGATTAATTGTTGTAGTATTGAAATTGAAATTGAACGATAAGTGCAAACCGTAATGTATTCATCTTTAATCTACATGAAATGATAGTGTAGATTCTAGAAATAATTATATTAATTTGCATAAATAACAAATGTAAATTAAGATGATTATTTCAGGATTATTTAAATTATTGAATTGTTATGTATGGATGCTATTGCTTGTTTATTTACTTTGACACCATCCTAGTTATCAACTGCAAGTTCCCTTTGTATGCTTTGGTTTTTGAATTGAAATGGAATCGGATTGAAATGATAGATACCCAAATAACTTTGACCTAGGATAGAAAATTAAATTGAACCTGATTGGTCAATGTTTTGATTTAAAATAAAACAAAGTTTTATTTGACTAATAACAAGGTTTTGAATAAAATAGGAATTTAAATTCGAATGAATGTAAATGTGAATATTTGAATTTGAAACAAATATTAACGTCGAAATTAACAAAAGAACATTGTTTAAAAATTTAATTATTTGATAATTAAAATTATTTGATAATTAATTTTGAAGTTATTAATAATTAAGTTTTGAATTAATTAACAATTTAGTTGGAAATTATTAATAGTTAAGTTTTGTAATTAGTAATAATTAATTTGGAATTTTAAATAATTAAGTTTGAAATTATTAATAATTAAGGTTTGGAATTATTAATAATTAAGTTTTGAAATTTTTAATAATTAAGTTTAAAATTTATTAATAAATTAAGTTTGGAATAATTAATGAATGAGTTTTGAGATGATTAAAATTTAAGAAATTGAAATTATTGATAAATTGATGAGATTGGACTATTTAATAATTGATTTAAATTGAATTCTTTATTAAGTGAATGGAACCTCTTGAATAAGTAAACTAAGTTTCTTATTTATTGAATTTAAAAATGTAACTAAGGTAATAAGTAAATGAAATTAGATTTCTTTTACAAGAAATAAAATGCGTTTTATCGAAACAAATGGAAGACTTGTAATTTAAAGAATTGGATTCGACCAAATTTAATGTAAAATAAATTTGTAAGCTTAAGATAATAAGTTGAACTTAAGAAAGTAATGTAATGAATTGGAAATTTAATTGAAATTGTTTTAATGATAAATTAATGAATATTGAATAAAATCGATAAATGGGTTTAAATCGATTTGAACGTTAAATTAAGTTTAAATGATTATGGAATGGAACTTATATACAAATTTAAGTGTATACTTCAACTATTCAAATCAAAATTTGAAATTGAATTATAGAATTCTGAATTGGAATTGAAAGTTATGAAACATAAATTTTGGAAATTGTTTTGGAAAGACAAATAAAATGTTGAATTACGAGTTCTAATTGAAATTGAATTTGAATTGGTTTTGAAATATATTAAACGACCAATTGGTAAATTAATTACGAAGGTTATTAAAGGAACCAGAATCGGTTAGGGATATACTCACTGTCTAAACCGAAAATCACTTTAATAACTATACGCGGAGTGTGATCCAGAATGAAGTGGTTGGAATAGCGTACGCGATGACTGAAGAAAGAGAACGATAATGGATAGCCTTAACACTTGTGTCAAATTGGAAATGACTAAAACAAGAGCCGTGTCAGGCCAAATGGGGTTAGCTACCTCGAGCGAACACACTTCTTCGTAAACTACTCATTTACTTTGTGATTGATTGGTGCGCACCCTTGAATTTGGAGTGTTGTTTGGCGATGTTGCGTTCGTTGCGGCGATGCGTTCTCACCTAAGCTATTGCCTCACTAACTAGCTAATCAGACGCGAGCCCCTCCTCGGGCGGATTCCTCCTTTTGCTCCTCAGCCTACGGGGTATTAGCAACTGTTTCCAGTTGTTGTTCCCCTCCTAAGGGCAGGTTCTTACGCATTAATCACCCGTCCGTCCGGATCAGGCAAACGGTAGTTTCACTACCTTAGGTATTGCATCATGTGCCTTGTCATACTTGTAATCCCATATACGCGACCACTATGATTTTGTTTTGTATTATATCTATGGAGTACTCCCTGATATCCCACTAGTTTATGGTGGAGTTTACAGTACTGTATAGTCTATAATGCTATATGAAATGTGTTAAGGGGGACAATGGTAACGCCTTAACACTATTTTGATGTTTTACTTTACTGTTAGATATTATCTATTTATCATACATTACTATATATAAATAGTTTAACGGATCCTGAAAGATGTTATTCCATTCATCTTTTAGTTATTGTTATTTGAACTTGAATCATATTATCTGTATAAGAATATATGTCCTGATTCGAGTGTTTGTTTATGCTTATGCTCGGATCAGATTGAGGACTGCTGTTGCTGTTCTACCTGGAGCTAAAGGCCGAAGACTATCACTATCTTATCTTATCAGTATTGTTCTTTATATTTGGACTATTGGACTTCTATGTTGTTCTATTTCTTTTATTTGAGACATTGTTGTATTTATGGGTAGCTTCATGAACTACTCTTATGTCTATGTTGTATATCCGCTGCATTATTCTATGATATTATATTTCTATGATTCTGTGATGATTCTCATTTATATATATGCACTCCATTAATGATTCATGTTTTGTATTATTTAAGTTGACATGTACGGAATATCGTCAATTTAAATGGTACAATTATACGGGTTGTTACAGTTGGTATCAGAGCTTTGGTTCCCGACAACCTTAGCATGTGGAGTTTAAAGCTCATTAGAGATAGGGTGAACATACCCTAGAATGAGGAGAATCATTTCAGAATCCATATCCTTTGATTCCATTCTTCTTATTGAATTCATTCGATTTGAATTTCTTTAAGTTCCATAAATTTCTATCTTTGATTCTAAAATCACTTTTGGTATTCCAGGATGACTATCAGAAGAAATGTGAGAGGCAGGGGTAGGGGAAACGCTCCCAAACCACGTGCCCTAGCTCCCGCATTCAAATTCTCCACTCTTAGCAAGGAGTACACTCAGCTTGGCGGAGTCAAATTCACTGGCTCCGAGAGTATCATCGAAGCACAGCAATGGCTAAAGGGTCTGGAGAGGATCTTTACTAGCTTGGAGATCACTGACGCTCAGAAGCATAAGTTGGCCGCTTGGCAGCTTCAGAATGCTGCACATGATTGGTGGGAGTCAGTCACTTCTCGTACTGATGAGGAAACCATCACTTGGGCCCAGTTTAGGTAGTAATCTATCTAAAATTTCATCTAAATAAAATTCCTTTTATCTTGTCAAAATTTTGACTCTTTTTCATATCACTTGTAAATAGGGATTCCTTTATGGCTCAGAGGATGCCAGCTGCTGGGAAGGCCCAACTCTATCGGTCTTTTATGGATCTCAAGCAGGGCAACATGACCTTCAATGAGTATGAAAGGAAATTAACCGAACTATCTAAGTTCGGACCTGGCTTGATTGATACACCTCTGCTTAAGAATGAGAAGTTCATACATGGTGCACGCCCTGAGTATTACGAGCTCCTCACCGCTCATGTCCACGGAACTTTAACTGAGTTGATGGACTTTGCTCTTCGATGTGAGGAAAAGCCAAAGGGAACTTCAGTCACTAAGGCTCCAGCTACTCAGCCATCCTCTAGTCAGACTGGGAAGAGGAAGCCAAATTTTGAGCAACAAAAAAAGAACTGGCAGAAGAAATCCGGGCTCGGCTATTCTCAAAAGAAGCCCATAGACATCTCATCTATCACCTGCTTTAACTGCAACCAGAAAGGTCACTATGCCAGTAGTTTCCCAGCCCCAAAGGGTGCAGCTATTCCGCCACCGGCTCAGATGGCCAAGAGAGACGTCTGTCACATGTAAGCCAGGACACTTTAAGAAAGACTGCCCAAAACAGAAGGGAGGTACCCCATCTGGAGTCTTTGCTATTTCCACACCTGCCCCAGAAGTTCCAGATAATCAAGGTACTTTACAAAGTACTTTTATGTTGCATACCTTGCCTGTTAGAGTTCTATTTGACACCGGAGCAACACACAACTTCATATCTATTGATTTATGTAATAAACTTGGTTTGAATGCACTCTTGCATCTATTTCCTTATGTGTATCTAACCCTATTGGAGGGCCCACTAACCCTCAAAAGGGTTTCCAAATATGTCACTCTTATGCATGGCATTCACCGTTTTACTTGGGATTTCTATGTCCTTGGATTCGAGGCATTCGATATACTATTAGGCATTGATTGGCTGCAAAAGTTCGAAGCCATTATCTCATGCAAAGCTCGAACCGTCTCTCTTATTGACGACAAGAGTATGCCTTTAGTCATTAAAGGTTAATCACCTCAAGACTATTCTGGGAGTTTTATATTCTCTCTTGACTCCCATCCAAATGAACTAAGCTCTACTCCAGTGGTCCAATTCTTTTCTGATGTATTTGGAGAAGTCAATGCTCTACAACCTTCGTGGGAAATCGAATTCCGCATCGACCTTATTCCTGGTGCACGACCAGTAGTTCTTCCTCCAAGGAGAATGGCTCCTAAAGAAAAGGCAGAGTTGAATGTTCAAATTGAAGATTTATTTTCTAAAGGCTTGATTCGGCGCAGTCATTCAGAATGGGGTGCTGCAGTTGTATTAGTCACCAAATATGATGGCTCACTCAGAATGTGTGTGGACTATAGAGAGCTAAACATGCTTACACACAAGAACAGGTACCTGATGCCCCGCATCAATGATCTATTCGACCGGCTTCATGGAGCTAAAATCTTTTCTCAACTTAATTTGGCTACCGGCTTTCACTAACTCAGAATCGCTGAGGATAGTATTCCTAAAACAGCATTACGCACTGAAAATGGTTTCTAACAATGGCTAGTTATGTCGTTCGGCCTCATTAATGCTCCAGCTTATTTCATTGATCTGATGAATAGAGTTTTCCGGGATGTTCTTAACAAGTTCTTTCTTGTTTTCATCGACGATATTCTCGTCTTCTCTAAAGATGAGAAAGAGCATAGATCACGTTTGGCTTTTTTTCTTGAAACTCTTCGCAAACATCAGCTTAAAGCCAAGTTTTCAAAATGCCACTTTTGGAGAGATGAAGTTCATTTTCTTGGCCATATTGTTTCGGAGAATGGGATTTCGGTCGATCCAGCTAAGATCGCCGTAATCAATGTAAGTTCCATTCTTACTTGTCAATTCTATCTAAACAACTTATCTATATTTAAATTCAAATCTTGAAATTTGCAGGATTGGGAGACTCCCAAAACTCCTAGAGATATCCGCGGTTTCTTGGGCTTGGCCGGCTATTATCGCAGATTCATAGGAAACTTTGCTCGTATTGCTGCCCCACTCACCACACTGACCAGAAAGAATGTGAAATTTATTTGGAGTGAAAAGTGAAAAACAGCTTTCAATGAGATGAAGCAAAGGTTGACATCTTCCCCAGTTCTAACATTTATTGACGGGAGCGAAGGATTGACCGTCTATACAGATGCCTGTAGTGATGGATTAGGAGCAGTCTTAATGCAGAAAGGAAAGGTTATTGCCTATGTGGGTCATCAGTTAAAGACCCATGTAGAAAATTATGCAACTCACGATTTACAGCTTCTTGCGGTTGTATTTTCTCTTAAGCTATGGAGGCACTATCTATTGGGAACCAAATTTGAGTTATTCACTGATCATAAGTCATTAAGATACATTTTCTCGCAAAAGGATTTGAATCAGAGACAAGTCCGATGGCTTGAATTTTTAGCTGCCTATGATCTTGATATTAATTAGACTCCAGGGAAAGCAAATGCCGTAGCCGATGCTTTGAGCAGAAACCAAGCAATGGCATGTTGTAATCTTGTTGAAGGAATGTTATTCCAGCTTTTTGTCTCCCCAGCTCTTATGGATCATATTATAGCCAAACAATACGAGGACACTTTGCTTTATCGCATCAAAGAAATAGTTCTCGGTATAGTTGGAAATGCTGACAATAAATTGGGTGCACATGTTGATAGTAATGGAGTCTTGAGAATTGATAATCGCATTTGTGTCCCTAATGTCGACGGTCTTAGATAGGAAGTGCTGAAAGAAAACCATCAATCTTCGATTTCATTTCATCCCGGGGTCACAAAAATGTACCAAAATATGAAGAAGCTATATTGGTGGAGTGGGATGAAGCGCGATATCCCTACCTATGTCAGCAGATGCACAACTTGCCAGCAAGTTAAAGCTGACCACTGAAAGACCGCAGGTTTGCTTCAACCACTAGAGATTCCAGGATGGAAGTGGGAGTACATTTCTATGGACTTTATTGATGGATTGCCAAGGACTAGAAAGGGTAATGAAAGCATTTGGGTGATTGTCGATAGACTGGCGAAATCCGCCCACTTTTCTAGTCAAATCCACTCATACTGCTTCGAGTTTGGCCAAGATATACATGAGAGAAGTTGTTAAACTTCATGGTGTACCATCCAGTATTGTATGCGATAGAGATCATATTTTCACCAGTAAATTATGGAAAGCATTTCAGGATACTTTGGGCACCAAACTGAACCTGAGCACTGCATATCATCCTCAGACAGATGACCAAACCGAGAGGGTGATCAGATTTTGGAAGACCTTCTCCGAGCGTGTATTATTGACTTTGGTGGATCCTGGGAAGACCATCTTCATTTGGTTGAATTCACTTATAATAATAGTTACCAGGTAAAGAAATTTAAATTTCAAATTTGAATAAGTATATTTGAATTTGAATTAATTATCCTTTATAAATCAGGCAAGCATCGGTATGGCACCGTTCGAAGCCTTATATGGACGGCCATGCAAATCGCCAGCTTGTTGGATTGAGTCTGGAGATTGATTAGTGCTTGGTCCAGAAATAATTAAGGAAGCTTCTGAAAAAGTCGAAGAAATCAAGAAGAAGATAAAGATGGCACAGGATAGACAGAAGAGTTACGCTGACAAAAGGAGAAGAGATCTCGAATTCAGCGTAGGAGACAAAGTATTTCTGAAAGCGTCGCCTTTGAAGAATATTGTTTGATTTGGAAGGAAAGGGAAGCTAGCTTCGAGATTTGTTGGTCCGTTTGAGATTACGGAAAGAGTCGGAACATTGGCATATAGAGTTGTATTACCAGAGAAGTTCGCCGGTGTGCACGATGTGTTTCACGTCTCACACCTTCGAAAAGTTGTGCACGATCCATCTATGACCATTCCCACTGCTCGGTTTGAAGAGATAGTTATTGAGCCTGATTTGACTATAGAGCGTAAGCCGCTTCGGATAGTCGATCGTGAGACAAAGCAACTTAGAAGGAAGTCAGTAAATCTCGTTAAAGTACAGTGGAGTGCAGATGAGCGAGATTGCACATGGGAAACTGAGGATAGTATTCGAAATTCAAACCCCGAATTACTAATTTCAGGTATAATTCAAATTTCTTAAAATCTATCTTAACTTTTCTGTTTACTTCATTCCTACTTCACTCGTCTCGTTCCTTTTCGAGGATGAAAAGTTAACGACCCTGAATTTCCAACCCAGTTTAAAATTTTAAAATCCATCGTTTTTAATATAAAATTTTGAAATTTATAAACTATCTCAATTAACATCCAAACTTTATTTATAAGATGCGTCCAGTTAGATATGAACATAGAAAAATTTTCGTCGGAAAATATTGCAATAAATTTCGTTCGCGTTTTACTGTATATCAGTTCATATAAAGCTGCATAAAATTTGTCTTTCAAATCCAAAAATTTTTACACAGCTATGTTGTAAAAATTATTCTGATCAAGATGATGTAATTCGTTTCGTCAAAAACTGTCATCGCCTGTTCCATTTAAATTATTTTGCAAATCGTACAATTTAAGCGGCGTAAATTCGAATTTTCATAAAACCATCTTATCGCAATAATCTGTGTACCTTTGGAAGCGCGTCGTCGCATTGATCAAAACTGTATATTTATTCATGCCAATTGGAGTCCGACGTAAATTAGTCGCATTGATTTAACCGTTCCGGACAGACCGGTTAAATAAATTTTAGCCCAAAATTCTTTAACCCGTATACATTCAAAATTTTGAAATTAAAGTCAGCTGATGCATTTAAGAAAGTAGTTGGAAGCTAAGGGTTGGCATTGGAATGGGGTATGACTTTTCGGTATTCGATATTGAAAATGTGAGATACGAAGCAACAAAGTAAAAAATTATATTTCTCTAGTATCATTCCACTGTTCAAACATTTCATCTCATCCTCTCTGCATCATTTCGAAACCACCAGGTAACACACTTTCCCTTCCTTTCTTCTTCCTTTCTTCTTCCTTTCTTCTATTCTTTCTGAAATTTTGAAAATGAAAAAAAACAAACAGAAGCATGGCCGAAAGCAATGCTTAGATTGTGAGGACCCGATTCTTCGATTTTTGAAAATCGACATCAACATGTCCACTGTATCAACTGCCGAGCAATCAAATGCCGGAAAACCAAACCATGAGGGTTAAAAAGAAGCGGTAGATGAAAAAAGATAGAAGAAGTAAGAAAATAGAACAGAAACAATATCAGAATCTCACAATCGCAGCACAACAACATATAATAGATAAATGAATAATCTTTAAAACAAAGAACTATATCAGTTATTACATTACATCACATCACATCATCATCAGAGTGTACAACAACAATATACAACACAACAAAACAATGGACAGTTATACAAACATGTCCTTACAAGTGAATTTACAGCGGAAAGATAATATCATATACAAGTGGTACGTCTTGCCATCCAGCTTGCCACTTGAGCTCCAAAGCACTTCTGAATCCAGAATGACCTGATAACCTGACTCTAGGCTGCCCGTGTGAAAATTATGGGCACCCAGAGTTTAGAAAGAGAACAATAAACTCCAGGTCAGTCATGTGACTGGTGTGAGAACTCAAAACAGTTATTTATCTTTTAAAACAACAACAACAAGGGAAGTGAAAAATATCCGCAATGCTTTTGGAAAATGAAACTACCATAAGGCCTCCCCGCACACACACAATGCAAACGCAGAATTGGAGGAGATTTCTCCTTATGATAGTCAAACATGCTTGATACGCAAATTTTCTTTGATATTATTACTATAAGTGCAAAGTGTGGAAACCCATTTCGAAAGTATAATATAAATTTTAGCCAGCATAGGTACCATTATAGTATGCTTACTATAGCTACCATATTAAATGGCAGGTTCTACAACTAAAACCGTACAAGGCTCTTATTGTTTCTTTGGATTTCCAACAAATGGTCAGGCTAAGGAACTTCCTACTCCCACATGGGTACGCCTCTGGAGGGACGTCCCGAGAACCTAACCAGATCTCTGCCAACACACGACCGGGTTACCTTTGTAACTAGGTAACTACTACTCAAGTATGTCACCCCCCAGTCTTTTGGGACCTTTATCCGAGGGCCCTCGATCACAAAGAAACAACCACACAGAAAATGAGATTGGAGCAACCACATAGGTTAAGCATCAAGGCCCCATACCTTACACCACCCTTTTCCAAAAGGAAATGACATACCCTAAAGGGCGCGACCCTCATAACCTTGCCGTATATTCCTATTTCGACCATTTCCGGGGTGTGAGGTCTGACGAAGTCTCGTCTACAATGCCACGCTTTTTCACAAAGCCACGCTTTTTCACAAAGCCACACTTTGATCAACAAATGATCAATAAATAATCATCACACAGCAACACTCAGCATGTCACATTACCAAATTGGGAGTATATCACTGATGACCTTCTTTTACAAAGCCTCTGAGCTCGTACGTCTCAGAGAATGGTGTTAAGCTAAGAGAATAAATTCTCGCCACCAACAGAAATGTATTTGAAAGAAATCTGCTTTATATCTCAAAATGTAATGTCAGACACGTAACCATACAAGTCTGTTCCAGGTTCGAACAGAACCGAAGGCACTTCCAAAGAAGCCTTTGCAAATCCGGGTATTCACAATGTCGATCGAACTTCCCATCACAAAAGAAATCTCTATACCGTAGCAAACGCTGCAGAGACAATCGATGGGTCATCCTATCGCTTTCAAAAATACCCGGTCTTCACCACCGGTCTTTAATGCTATCCATTGCATCGTATCACCTATTCGGAATGGGTTATATGACACAAAGGTCTCCTCCCGGCTAATCCGAATAGTGAACGCAATATTTTTAAAACATATGGATATTGGGATTTCAATTAAGTCATAACTTATTACCCAAACCCTTTTTTCAAATGGTTTAAACAAATTACCATTTTAAATCTTTAAACAAAAAGATTTACTTCACAAAGTTTACCCAGTTTCACAAAGATTTATTCCTAGATTCCCAGATAAATTTCCATTTCAATTGGATTAAATCATTAAATCTTAAATCAAGATTTGACTTATAGATTTCAAAACTATTCACAATTCAAGTCTTTTATAATATAAAAGATACACCATTTGAAATACTCCTTTATTTCAAGTCAAGTTCAACAACCTTTCACAAAGATTAATTCATAGCCTTCAAAACAGTTTAATTTCGAATTTACATTCTTTTAACACAAATGGGAATTTCTTTCCTTATGTGAAAGCTATTATTATTTGAAAACAGATAGTTTTCATTTTGGGAAAAACTAATTAATTTTTTCATGAGTTAAAGCCACTCAACTATAAACTTGGATTTAAAATTTAAAATTTCCAAAACTATATTTTAAATGGTTAAAAACCCATATAAACACCTTTTTATAGCTTGTACAATCTTTTAGACCAAAGTTCCCAAATCATTGAATTCAATTTCAAACATTGAATTCAAAATTTAAATCAAATGATTAAAATTTCAATTTTTATTAAGTTATTTAAAATAACTCTTATTTTTGAAATTCATTTTCAAAAACTTTCATTCCAATTCCAAAACTAATTTGGATTCAAATATTCAATCTTTAGAATTGTCAAAAAAAATCTGTGACTTAACTGATTTTCACGTGAAATCCACATTTTGTGTGTGTATTGTGTAGTCCAAGGGTTTAACACAATAGTGCAACAACATTCAACCATCACAGATCAAAATATAACAATATATTTGATAAGCGGTATAAACTATAACGCTTACCTTTCATTCACAAATCACATACATACATATATATATATATATATACATACATACATACATACATATATATATATATATATATATCACAGATAAACAAATTACAGACCACAACATACATCAGGATATATCACAAAGCATCACATATCAAAGATATCAAACAATTCAACATTCAATATAGTTGAAGCATCCATAAGTAGGATAAATTTTATCATCTGATTAATTTAAATCAAATAAATTTCTATGAATAAAATTTGCTAGTTATGGTAAATTAATAGCCAATTTATTATAAAAACATTTAATAAATTATCCTTTCATTGATCATTAATTGACTCTTCATTAATAGTTAATACTTGACTAATTATTCTTAATTAATTATCAAAACTAATTAATTTCTGCTTAATAAATTTCCAATGAATTTACAAAATCATTTCTTTTAAAATAAATTTCTTCAACTTATAATAATATAAATCGAAGTCCATTTACTTTGCCCTTTTTTTTCCGTAATTTGGAATTTTATTCAATATGGCTTCAAAAATAACTTTGTCTTTTTAAAACTCCTTTTTAACTTATCCAATTCTCAAAAATAATTTTTTTACTATAAACTTTCAACTTGAAATTTCAAAAATCCAATTTTTACCTATTTCCGGTATCCAATGATATCAAATATATATTCGGCTAACCTATAGCCTTCAACAATCTCAATCAAAAAGATAATCACACGGATTATAAATCAACCAATACACAACATATGAAATAAATTCAAATGTTTGAGGAATCCAGTTGGATCCCTCCAACCTGTTTCCCTACATCCAAAGATGTTAGCACAATACCAATTCCACTTCGAGGTGAAATATCGCGGTATGTGGGATTTATAAAATATTAACCGCTATTATGCGGCGCAATAGGGTCTCGTCCGCTATATAATGCGGGAAATCAACTCCAAATACATATATTATACCAATTCCACATCAAGTTGGAATTATCGCGGTATATGTGTTTAATAAATAACATCCGCTTAATATACGGCGTATAGGGTCTATTTAAATACAACAAATAATAATTTATCATCCAAGCATATAAACAACACAATCAAGCAATTTTAAATTTAACTATTTAAAATTTAAATCGAAACAATTCGATTGAGTGAGAAGTTCTCACCTTAGCCTTTTATTTTGCAATCCATTTTCCATTCCGAATTGTTTTCTTCGCGATTTTGACCTTGTATAAACATTTTTATACAACTGATTAATATTCAAAATAAATCGAATAGTAAATTTCCATTTAATAGATTTATTTAATTTAAACTAATAATTAAATTTCTTAAACCCATTTTCCTTTAATAAATTTAATTAACTAATAATTTTCACTTTAAGCTAATACTTTTAATTTTAAACAAATTCCTTTTTAGTAAATTATTTTTAGTAGTTAAAATGACTGAATAGATTAATAAAATAAATAACCACCAAACATTAATTTTTCTTCAACTACTATAATTATTTTCTGTTTTAAGGTCATATGTTATAACACATATATACATTTATTTCTTCTTTATCTATACATGTATATATACATCTTTATGTAAATGACAAAACAAAATTTTCTTACTGTAAAAATTAAATACTGGGATTTTTATATTTTTTTTATAAAATAAAGAATAGCTCACTGTAATGATTCGAACTCCACCCAGATTCGATCGAAGTCGAACTCGACCACGTTGCTGCCAAGTGTCCCCTTCTAGTCGCAAGCTTCTATCTGTCCAAAACCCATCATTACCGCACAAATTTGACGCGGCAGCTCCCAAGTCCTAGCTCGATCGAGCTTCTTGATCTTGAGCTCGAACTGGCGGTAGAAGAAATGCATCGCGACCACGTATTCTCGATCTCGACCCTCCATGAATCCCGCCGCTACCAACCACTGCCTCGCCAAGACATCGCGAGGACTACGCCATTCTGCAATTGCTAGGTCGCCGCCTCTGACGACGTCGAACCCTCCACGCGCAGACGATTGGTTTGCTTCTACCCTCTATCAATATCCCCCAGTTATCAGCGAGCACGATCCGCTTCCAAAAGAAATGCGGCCAAGGGATTTGGGTTTGAAAAAGAAAGAGGACAACCGCCATTTTTTTCCTTTCAGAACGAAGACAGGGTAATGAAATTCGATTCGTTCGAACTGGTATGAAGAGGAAAGACTTTTAAAAAAAATTGATCGAAGGTTTAAGGGCACGCGATTTAAAATCAAAGAATTTTGCTCCGCCATTTAATTTTTTATGATTTCGTTTTTAGTAGAAGGAGGGCTGAGCGATTTAAACAGGAAGGTGGATTGCAGATCTGCGCGTTCAGATGTTAGGGTGGCTCGAGTATGCTCCTAGATCAGCTAGCATAGGTATAAGATAGGGTGGCTGATGGGAAAGAATTTGACTAGCGACGTGATATATTTAATTTTTAAATCGATAATCATCTCCTAGACGTTTTTATCTCGTACGATCACACGATAGCTCTGAAAGCTATGAAATTTGAAATCCGATAATTATACAATATTACGGATCCAATGGAAATAGTTTCGTCGAATTCCGAGACTGTGCCTCGGAAGGCTATTTTTAAATATCGATTTAAACGATAAAATTTCAATACTGAACAAATCACTTTCAAATTCAATTCTGAAGCTTCTATTATCTTCAGTATTAACAATATGAATTTTACAAGCCTTTTAAATATTTTTAATCAGCTTAAAACTGAAGATTCAAATTTTTATCCAACTTTGATAAATTAAATCCAATAATTTAATCGCCAAATTCATAGTTATATTGGAAATTCAAGCTAAACAATTATTAAAATATTTAAATTAATTAAATATTTTCAATTTAAATTGTCCAAAATTTAGGGTCGCACACAAATCCTCCCACTTCACCTCCCCTCTACCATGAGTCGCCCATTTCCTTCGCCTCCACATGCCTCTACCTGAAACCGACCCAGTCACCGACCTATCCTACCCCTGAAACCATTCGCCACCGCATCCTTTACAAACTCCACTCACTGCCGAATCAAACTCCACTTTCTCCATACGCTACCACTTTCCTGTCTCCAGTGTGTTATCGTGTGCATGGGGAAACATGCGTGTGTTAAGGGGGGAAAAACTGCTGTATTTGAGTCTCGGCCTATATATATATATATATATACATATATATATATATATATATATATATATATATATATATATATATATATATAAAGTGGGCAAAGGAAATATGCGTGAGTTGGAGTTTGCAGCAAGTAGAGGGGAGGAAGGTAGATGGAACATGTACGAACCTGTACATGCATGCGTGAGTGAGGGGAGGGAGGTTTGCTGCATTTTTAGTCTCGGCCGATTAGGAAAAAAACAAATGAGAGGATGCGTGAAAGGTGGAGGTGGGTTGTTTAGCTGAGTGGAAGGTTTCTGCATGTTTATTCATGCGTGCGTAGGGGGAAAAGCAAAGAAAAGGTCTCGGCTTTGTTTATAAAATAAAATAAAAATAAAAGAAGTTTGCTGTTGCAAATAGTTGTGAAGTGCAGGCTTTTGTAAACCCATTTCTTTTGCTGACATGTATTTATATACGGATGTATATGAGTTGATGTCTGTGGTAGAGTTGTAACCAATTTTCGTTTTCCCTGTTGTTGTGCAGCAACTGTCTGAGTTCTTTCGCAGCAGCATCAATCTCTCAGCCTTCATTCTTTCGTTCGTTATCGGTAAGCGCATCTATAATTTATAAGTTATAAATGAACGTTCATTGTATTAATATCATCTCATTTGTCGATATTTACAGTGTTCGTTGTTCGTGTTATACCGACTTCTTTCGTGCTTCTTCTTGCTTTGGGTCAATTTCTTTATCCGCCAAAGGTGAATTATTTTTCACGACTATATTCTTATACAAGTATGGTTATTGAATGATTGCTATGTGATGTTGAATTGGATGTTAATTGTTATTGTTAAGTGATAAATAATTTGCAAGTTGAAATTTATATAGGATAGTTAACAATTTAAAATGGATTATATATGTCGAATGTTGATTAGTTAAACTTGACCGCTTCATATATTAAATATTGATTAGTTAAACTTGACCTTTTAATTGTTAATTAAATTGACACGTGGAATTTGATAAATAAACTTTGTACCTTTGAACGTATAATTGATTAATTGTTGTAGTATTGAAATTGAAATTGAACGATAAGTGCAAACCATAATGTAATAATCTTTAATCTACATGAAATGATAGTGTAGATTCTAGAAATAATTATATTAATTTGCATAAATAACAAATGTAAATTAATATGATTATTTCGGGATTATTTAAATTGTTGAATTGTTATGTATGGATGCTATTGCTTGTTTATTTACTTTGACACCATCTCAGTTATCACACTGCAAGTTCCCTTTGTATGCTTTGGTTTTTGAATTGAAATGGAATCTGGTTGAAATGATAAATACCCAAATAACTTTGACTTAGGATAGAAAATTAAATTGAACCCGATTGGTCAATGTTTTGATTTAAAATAAAGTTTTAATTGACTAATAACAAGGTTTTGAATAAAATTGGAATTAAAATTCAAATGAATGTAAATGTGAATATTTGAATTTGAAACAAATATTAACGTCGAAATTGACAAAAGAACATTGTTTAAAAATTTAATTATTTGATAATTAAATTTAGAATTATTTGATAATTAATTTTGAAGTTATTAATAATTAAGTTTTGAATTAATTAACAATTTAATTGGAAATTATTAATAATTAAGTTTTGAAATTAGTAATAATTAATTTGGAATTTTAAATAATTAAGTTTGAAATTATTAATAATTAAGGTTTGGAATTATTAATAATTAAGTTTTGAAATTATTAATAGTTAAGTTTAAAATTTATTAATAAATTAAGTTTGGAATAATTAATGAATGAGTTTTGAGATGATTAAATTTTAAGAAATTGAAACTATTGATAAATTGATGAGATTGGACTATTTAATAATTGATTTAAATTGAATTCTTTATTAAGTGAATGGAACCTCTAGAATAAGTAAACTAAGTTTCTTATTTATTGAATTTAAAAATGTAACTAAGGTAATAAGTAAATGAAATTAGATTTCTTTTACAAGAAATAAAATGCGTTTTATCGAAACAAATGGAAGACTTGTAATTTAAAGAATTGGTCGACAAATTTAATGTAAAATAAATTTGCAAGCTTGAGATAATAAGTTGAACTTAAGAAAGTAATGTAATGAATTTGAAATTTAATTGAAATTGTTTTAATGATAAATTAATGAATATTGAATAAAATCGATAAATGGGTTTAAATCGATTTGAACGTTAAATTAAGTTTAAATGATTATGGAATGGAACTTATATACAAATTTAAGTGTATACTTGAACTATTCAAATCAAAATTTGAAATTGAATTATAGAATTCTGAAATGGAATTGAAAGTTATGAAACGTAAATTTTGGAAATTGTTTTGGAAAGACAAATAAAATGTTGAATTACGAATTCTAATTGAAATTGAATTGGTTTTGAAATATATTAAACGACCAATCGGTAAATTAATTACGAAGGTTATTAAAGGAACCGGAATCAGTTAGGGACATACTCACTGTCTAAACTGAAAACCACTTTAATAACTATAGGCGGAGTGTGATCCAAGTTAAATAAACTTATTACAAAATGTCCCATTAAAAACTAGAATATCCATTTCTGTGATTCTTATAATTGGTTTCTCATTATTGAATATGGTCAATTCAAAACCAAATTAGCATATCCATTTCAAAATCATATCATTTCTTTCAAACTAGTATATACTTTCAAAACCATATCACAATAGTATCAAATCCATTTCAAAACTAATTCTATAATATATCATTTAAATAAAACCTAAATTTCCAAATCGTTGAATATTTCCTTCAATTTATTAAACTTGAAATATTCCTTTAAATTATCATAGCATTTTGGAAATGTTACCTTAAGGAATCATAGCATTTTTGGAATGTAATACTTTCCACTTTAACATTTTATATAATCAAAGTATTTATATGCTTACAAATTTAACATGGTCATTTTATCATAGCCTTATAGTTAAATAAACTTTGTTACTGTAATATCCAATTTAAAGCTGAAATTATTATGTTAACTTAAAAGTACCTTATTAACTTACATTATTATTACAATAAAGAAACTTTATTGTTTTAATCATTTAAAATATGCCATTTACATAAATTAAAACTTGCATATCCAATGTACATTATCAACTTACATTTTATTATTTCAGTAAGTAACATTTATCATTTTAATCAATTTAAAATACCATTACATTGATTAAAACTTACATGTCAAATGTACGTTTTAAATTACATTTATTACAATAAAGAGCGTTTATCATTTTAATCAATATTTCACTAATTAAAACTTATATTATCAATTGTACATTTTAATTTACATTTCTATTATAGTAAATAGCATTTATTAATTTAATCAATACCACACTAATTAAAACTTTACATGTTTCTTTCATTAATAAAGACTTTACACGCTTCTTTCATTAATTAAAACTTTACATGTTTCTTGAATTAATTAAAAACTTTACACATTTTTTTCATTAATTAAAACTTTACATGTTTCTTGCATTAATTAAAAACTTTGCATCTTCTCTCATTAATTAGGACTTTACACGTTTCTTTCATAAATTAAAATTTTACATGTTTCTTGCATTAATAAAAACTTTACAGGTTCTTTCATTAATTAGGACTTTATATATTTCTTTCATAAATTAAAATTTTACATGTTTCTTGCATTAATTAAAAACTTTACATGTTCTCTCATTAATTAGAACTTTACACGTTTCTTTCATAAATTAAAACTTTACATGTTGCTTGCATTAATTAAAATCTTTACATGTTCTTTCATTAAATAGGACTTTACACGTTTCTTTCATAAATTAAATTTTTACATGTTTCTTGCATTAATTAAAAAATTTACATGTTCTCTCATTGATTAGGATTTTACACGTTTCTTTCATTAATTAAGACTTTACATGTTCTTTCATTAATTAGGAATTTACACGTTTCTTTCATAAATAAAAATTTACATATTTCTTTCGTTTTTGTTATTACAGTACAAACATTTATTATATTAATCAATTAAAATATAAATTAAACTTACATCTCACATGTATGTTTAACTTACATTTTTCATTTTAAAGTCATAGCTATTTATCTTAGAAAACATAACATTTCACAAAAGAATATTTATCATAGTTAATACGACAATCAAATTCTTTACAAATTTATTCATTTATACATCAATTCAACTATGATTCCAAATTAAATAAACTTATTACAAAATGTCCCATAAAAATATATTTCATTTTATTTATTCAAAACTACATTTATTTATTATACAAAATATGTCCATTTCAGGAAATAACCTTTATTAAAATTACTAGGTTAGATTTAAGATTCCAAATTAAATCAAACTTAAATATTGAGTTATTAATCATAAATAAGACTCTTTAAATTCCATTTAAAACCAAATAAGTTATAAAAAAATATAACTTATAAAAAATGTAGCTTATAGAAAAATAATATTTCTTTACACTTTAAAGCGTTAAATCAAATTAAGTTAAAAATTTCATATATTTATAATTCCAAAATACTTAATAACTTTCAGAAAATATTTAAAATACTTAATAATTTTTTGGAAAGTATCATTTAAAAGTATAACCATGGGTCAGTATAATATTTTCTAACCGAGGTCAAGTGATACAGATATGTATCATTTCAATCCGTAATTAAAAAAGAAAAATTTGGGTTCTATCATTTCAAGCCTGCAATCCCAAGAAAAATAAATACAATAAAAATCAGTCGAGCCTATCATTTCAGCCCATAATGATTTTTCCTTATTCTAAAGTCAGTTCGGGTATGTATCATTTCAACCCATAGTGATAGGGAACTTGCAGTGGTGATTAACAGAAATAAAATAACAGTATACATATAATATCATAACAAATGATGTAACAAATATATAAACAGCACTTATCATCATGTAATCACAACACAGGCATATATGAATGACATATCAATGTCTACACATTCACTTGTCATTTTTTCACAAAAATATAAGTATATATGTCTAGAGTGATAAAAACTCACTTTTTAAACTAGAATCGACAAATTCGGAAAAAAATCCAAACCCCGCAGAGCATGAAAAAGCACGACAAAGCACAATGCAAACTTGAGTGGATGAAGAGTCAGATCCAAATCTTGTATGCAAACAAATATTACATACATAAGAATATGATTCAATACAAAACAATAGATGTTAAAACAATGGAAAAATAAATGAATCAAAGTGACATAACTTGCCTTAATCAATCAATGGCTTGGCTACACCACATACGGGTTCAACCATCATCTTATATTGCTTGGTCATGATGGTTAGAGGTGTGCTAGAGGCCAGAGGCCGAGTATAAGCATGAAGAACAAAGAAGAAACAAAAAGAGAAAAGAAAGAAGAGGAATAGTAGCCATGGATCTAGAGCTTGAACATAATTTTCTTTTACGCAAATGATAATGAGAAGTTTTGGGAAGTTTTTATGTGTGATAGGCCAGAGAAATTCATGGCTAGAATAAAGGAATGAACGGCTAAGGTAAGTATTAAAGAGGCTATGCAATAAAAGACGAGATTTTGAATGGTTTGGGAAATAAAATGGCAACAAATATTTGATGTATTTTATAAAAAAAATTCTTTCTTTCAAGGGATGAAATGAGAAATGGAATAAAATGAGATATGTTTGAGGAGTTTTGTACATGAATGATAAAAGGAAATACACGGCTATATAAGAAAAAAAACAGCTAAGGAGTTATGAATACTAGAGAAACGGAAAGGCATAAGTTAAGGAGGAAGAAACATACAATATATTTTATTTTTAAATGCAAATGGAAAAATGAGAGATGGGAAATAAATTTTTGTACATGAATTTTCAACTTGATATGCAAGGCTATGAGTAGAGTAATTCATGGCTAGGAATGAGTAGGAAACGGCAAGAAAATAATAAAGGCCATGAAAATGAAAAAGGCAAGAGTTTAAACAATGAAACGTATGCCTCTTAAATTTCTCCAAGCCATTTATTTGCATACATTTCTTTCTAGAAATGAAATGTGAAGTAAATGTGTACATGAATTATGAAGTGGAGTGGATGGAAAGAAAAGATTTGAATGGCTAAAGAGAAGTAAATGATAGGAAAACAAAAGGGCTAGGAAATAAAAGGCAAGAAATAAGGAGAAAGAAACATATATATATATATATATATATATATATATATATATATATATATATATTTTATTCTTAAATTAAATTGAAAAGAGGATATTTTGAGATGTTTGTATGTGATTAATAAGAGCAATTCATGGCTATGAATGGCGAATGGCTAGGATAAGTAATAAAGAGGGTAGATAAATAAAAAGGCAAGCATTAAAGAAATGTAACACATGTCTCCTTGATTTCTTCCAAGCCTTTTATGAAAAGATATACACTTAAGTAAAATCCAATAAATAAAGTTTAGATAAACAAAATAGAAAAATAAAATAAAATAACATAGAAAATAAAAATATAGAAATGAACATAGAAAATTTGAAATTGAAATACAGAAAATAACTGCGTGTAAAACGTTGTAATTTATCTAATTTAAAAAGTATAACTCAGAATTTAACGAAACGAAAAGCAGAACTGATATCATAAATATATTCTTCTTCAAAGAAAAAGATTAAATTTTAAAAATTCAAATTTTTGAAAAATTTAAACTGAAAGTTCAAATTTTGACCAAAATATAAAATTTTAAAAAATCATTTATTTATTGCATTTGGAAAATAAATTAAAACAAATTCCAAACTTACATTGGAATAATTCTAAAAATTCACTTTTAAATGATTTAAAAATCAAAATTTCAAATAAAAATTTAATTAAAAATATTCACAAAATTATGGGTTGTTACAACTATGCTAACCAAAAATCGCAAACATATATCATTATCATAACATGATTATAACAACCAGCTATTTCGACCCATTCAAGTTGACAATTATCCACTCATGTCAAACTTTAATTACTCAAAACAATAGATTGTTAATATATATTTGGCAAAAATTAGCATATACAGTAAATAAATCAATCAAATAAATCAATCACGGAATCACAAACACCAAGTAATATAACAATAATAAGCAGCGGAAATAGATAAATAGTAGTTCATGAAGCTATTATATAAACATCAAAGTCTGAAACAAATACAACAGAAAATTCCAAATACATAGAAGTCACTAATACAAAAGTAACCGACAAGTCTGAACATGATAATTAGAAATAACTAGAATAACTGTAAAGCTGGAAAGATAACAGATAGATTTCCAAGCGAAGCTCCAAAGGTGAGTCTCAAATGCTGTGATACTCGATCTGACCCCAGCATAAAGCAAAATACAAAACACTCGAGTTAGGATTAACATTCTTCTACAAGTAAATCAACTCAAGTGAAATACAAATTAACATAAAGGATGTTTGGGATTCCCATCCTTTAAGGATCCGTTAAACTACCTACATACATAGTACAATACGCTACATATATAATGTCTACAGTAAGTAAAATATTAAAATAGCTTTAAGGCGTTACTCATATCCCCCTTAGCACGTTTTTATATATTCCCGTAGTCTATACAGTACCATAATTCCTTCGTAAACTGAACGGCTATCATAAGGCACTCCATAGGTATGGTACAAACCAAACTCGTAGTAGGCACGATAAGGCATGCGACAAGGCACGCGAGGCAATGTCCAGGGTAGGAAACTACCATTTTGCGGATCCGAACTGGTGGCAACGCATAGCAGCTACTACCATCCACCTAGAGACATGCGCTCATAATCAAAGGTGCACCCAGTCAAATCAAAAAGTAATGGAATGGTGCCGAAGAAGCATGCTCGATCGGAGGTGCGACCTCACTTAGCCTGGCGTGGCTCCTTTTTTAGTCATATTAAGGTGACTTGCGGGAGTCATGGCTGCGTTCATACCTCATATAGATGTCGCCAAACCATCCTACTTCGTTTTGGATTCTCCACTATATACACAGTTGTTAAAGTGGTTTTCAGTATTGGCAGGGAGTATGACAATATCCGATCTTGGTCTCTTTAACAATCCGATCTTGGTCTCTTTAACAACCAAATGCTTATTTCACACCGTGGTCATTTTACATTTCCAACAATTCATACTTCATATCAAAGTATCATATTCATTTTAAAATCATATCACTTTTGAAATCATACTTTAAAATCGTACTCATTTCCAAAATCATAACCACAAAATAGTTTAAACCATCATATCGAAATATTCGCATTTAAATTCATTAAATCTAAATCATAACGGTTCCAACTTAAATAGTTTAAATATTGAAAATAGTTTATATATACAGAAATAGTTATAAATTAAAAATAATTTATATAATTAAAAAATAGGTTATAGATTAAAATAGTTTATACATTAAAATAGTTTGAATGTAAAAATATATATATTTAAAATAGTTTCAAGTTAGAATTGTTTCTTCTAATTTCACAAATCAATTCAAGTCAACTTTAGCTCAGAATTTCAATTTAAATCAATCTCAGTTTAACAGTTTCAATTAAAAGGGTTAAGGGTTCAATTCAAATTCTCATTAAAACCATTTTAATTTCTATCAATTTCAAATTCAGGTTTGAACTACAAATTTAAACCACTTCCAATTCAATGGGTTTCAAAGTCTAAATGTTCAAACAATTTACAATAACTCAATTTGATAAAGTTCATTTATATTTCAAAATTCAAACTTATTTTTTTAATTTAAATTTTTAATATTCACTTAATCACTTTTAATAACCATTTAAATAAAATCCAAGATTACAAATTTAAATCAAAATTAAATATTGAATTTCAATTTAGTTAAATTTGAAAATATTCATTTAATCATCATTGGTTAAACATTTAGATAAAATCTCAAATTACATATTTAAATCAGAATTAAATATTTAAATTCAATTTTATTTAGATTTAAAAATATTCGTTTAATCCTCTTTAATCAAAATCAAGTTATCAAGTTATAAAATTATATCTTTGAAATCTCAAAATTAATAAGTTCCAAGTCAATCCTTATTTAAATTCAATTATTAACCAATTTAAATTTCAAGCCAACTTTAATTTATCTTTCCATTCCAACCTCTATTATAAAGTTATTATAAAATCTATTTTTAAGATATAATATAATTTAAATAAGTATTTAAACATATTATATATATATAAGTTGTTACAAAAATCTATTTTAAAATAATAGCATAAATTCAAATAAATATTTAAACATATTGTATATTAGTTAAATTTAATTTTTATTAAATTTATTATATTAATTATTATTAAATCTAATTTAAATATTATTTTATATATTTAAAAATAATAAAGTTACAAGTAAAATTTTATAATTTACATTTTTAAACTTAACCTATAATTTTAAAATTTTCAAAACATATAGTTTTAAAAATGTAATTTACTCATATATTAAAATTTACAACCTTTATATTATATTTAAAAAAATCCATATTTATTAAAAACACATCTACTTCCTTTCAAAACTTGGTAATCATTTTCAAAATAGACCAACAGCGTCCGTATATAACTCTCCATCCTATGGCCAAGTGATGCAGATATTTATCATTTCAATCCGCAATAATTTAGTATTTACGAATATATCATATCAACCCGCAATCCCGAAATTTCAATATCAATAAAATCGCTTGGGTTTATCATTTCAACCCATAACGATTTTCCCTAATCTATAATATCCTTCAGTTATGTATTATTTCAACCCATAGGGAATTTCTAATCTAACAGGGAACTTGTAGTGTGATAAAAATAAAATAAGATAAAATAGCCTAACATATCAATTACAAGCATACGTAATCATTAACAATTTAGATATAACATATATACAACGGGTTATGGTGTCATATGTCAATAATTGTAAGTTAACAAATTTAAATAATAATATATCATTCAATTATTAAGTTTCTAACCAATTTGAATTTAATAACATATTTCAATCATCATATCATGTGAATTAAATTGATTAATATAAGAATGTTAACCGTAAGTGATCGCTTACCTTTTGAGGCTAGAGAGAATAGACAACACAACAAGCTATGATTGTGAATCGCGAACTTGACAATCAACCAATCCAAACGACCATTCCAAAGCAAAGCAAGGTGAACTTGAGATCTATGAAAACAAAATATATAAATTATTAAAAATCTATAATTTAGTCACATATTTAAAATAAAATTTTTATATTATATATTTTAAAAATCAATATTCAAATTAAAACACATATTTAAAATAAAAATATTCATATTATAATTTTTGTTAAAAATCAATATTTATTAAAACCCATAGCTTTTAAAATTCTTCAAATACATATTTAAACCGAATATCCATATATGTTTAAAGATCATTACTACAAAATCTATTTCAAAATTTAAACATATTATACACACACACCCCTTATTTGTATAAACCAATAAGAATGGATGACTTGGATCAGCAGGGGAGCAAGGCCAGGATGATATGAGGCTGGAAAAAAAAGCACGGTCAGGTGCTATTGGGTTTGAGTGAGGCGAATAGTGGAAGGTGGAGTGGTGTTTGTGCACTGGCGGGTGATGCAGTGTGCATCGGGTTGGAGTACGGAGCTACGAGTGGAGGTGGCTGGTGAACGGGTTTGGTCTCGGGTGGAGCAGCGGGCGTGAGGGTGTTGGATTTCAAGGTGGTTAAAGCAGGAAGTTTGGAGGTGGAGTAAGGTGGATAGCGAAGTTAGGTGGTGATGCACGCTGGATGATAGGGTGGAGAGGGTGGGTCTGCAGCCGAGACTGTGATGATTGTGGGCTGGACGTAGTTGCTTCGTAGGCGGATGAGGCGGCTGTGTGGACAAAAGCATGATGGACGTTGCCTGGGCTTGTGGATCAAATAGTGGTGATGGTGGAGATGGCAGGGAGGCCGAAGGTTGGCTACAAGGAAACATGGTGGTAGTAGCTGTTGTAAGGTGGACAGGTGTGTTCGGAGCATGCGAGGCTCGGTGAACAAGGAAAGGTAGAGAGTGAGAGCGGGGGTTCGGGAAGAGGACGAGCATAGAGGAGGCCGAGTTGGAGAAGCAAGGTCGCATGGGTTCGGCTGTTAGGAATGGTTTCAAGCGGGGAAGATTATGTGCGGTTGTACAGTTCGGAGCAAGCTGTGGAAGCACAAGTGAGATGGGAAAAGCCGAGCAGTTCTCTGGCATAAAAGGGATGAAGCTGTTAGAGAGGGTTCGATGCACAGTAAAACGAATGAAGTTTTCTCATAACAATTATATAAGCTTTTCAACTTTTTTAATATATGAAGCACATAATGAAATATAAATAAGAAGAAGGGGAGGAGACATTTGAACGCAGTACAGGCAACTGATGAAGAAGATGAGCAGCTTCTCCAATTCAACGCAAAATGAAAGCTATATATATATATATATATATATATATTATTTTACTTTTCTAAAGAATGAAAGAACAAACGAAGAGAGAGAAAGAGGCAGAGAAAAAAATGTGCGTAGGGGACTTGAAAATGAAAATGAACCAGCATACAGAATTTAATGAAGGGAATTACAAAAGTCAATATTAAATTCAGGAAATATTAAAAGCAATTGGTTGTTGGTATTACGATGGATATATGAAAGGTCGTAGAAACCCAGAAGGTCCAAATACGAAACCGATATTGCAAATCGTTTTGTCGTTTTCCCCACATACCGAACGCCGAAATGCACATATGAATATACTACGGAGATCAGCATAACGAGATAAACAAAATGGTATATGGATATTAGAGATACGACCATCCTAACAAAACTCGATATTCACTGCAAAACTGCTGCTAATCGCCGAAAATAAAATGGACGGGGCTATAGCAGTCCAAATTTGGCGAAATGAAATACGACGACTCACTTAGAAAATAATTTATATTTTTATTATGCAAAAATATTCAAATTTCATTAATATTTTGTTTTCATCAATTTAACCGATTTTAAATATAAAAACTGAAAATTACACAACAGTACTAACTTACAAATTTTTTGATGAAAATATAACACTTGCTACGTTTAAATAGACGTATTTCAAATATCAAATTTTCGTTGCAAAATTTTAAATATATATTTTCGAGAAATTTTTTGTTAATTGTATTATAAAAATCGTTAAAATTATGGGTCGTTACACTCTCCCCACTCAGAACTTTTCATCCTTGAAAAGAAACGAGTTAGGAGAATAGAATCGACCAGAAAGAAGGATAGATTCAAAATTCATAATATCAGATACAACAATTAATTCAAAACCCTATAAATTTCTTTATACATCTCATTACTTATTATTTATGTTGTATATTATTCAGTTACATTCAAACTGTTTCCAGGTAAGTTTTATTAATGCTTTTTAATGTAATTAAACACTATACAAATTTGCCTTTTATTTACAACACTTCTATTAAGCCAAACTTAGTTTGAACATTTTTATCACTTAAGCTTTTCTCTTATATAACCTTCATTTACATATTCACATAACATTTTAACTATTTGAATACCTCAGGTAAGTTATATATGTTTGGAATCCAATTGAGGTATTGTACAAATTAATTTTATCCTAGTTCAATTGTTTCAAGTTGTTTCAAACCAATTTCTCATTTTAGACATTCCAATTATTAAAAAAAATTACTTTATTTTAATAATTGAAAACCATCACTTAACATAGACTTAAGATTTTAAATTTTCGATTTCACTTCAAACAATTTTGAAATACATACATACATACATATATATGTTGTACATCAAATCATACTCAAATCCATTTTCCAAAACAAAAGTGTAGCGAAGCTACTAAGTGGTCTCCCCACTTTGAGACTCGAAAATGTCGAATGTCGATGATGCTGTATTTGTCCCTGAAATAATTTTCCATTGACGTAAGAAGAGAGTACCGACTTAGTAAAATTCTTTGGAAACAATTTCCATTCAATAATAATTTCAAATAATATATTTTCCAAAACTCCGAAAGCCAAATTTTGAAGAGCACGGAAAAATTAAATTCTCAACCCTTAATTCAAATTCATTTCATTTGCAAATCAAATTTATAAACTACGTTTATAAAATTCCAACTCCTTAACATACAATAATAGTTAATGATTTAGTAATGTTAACAAAATAAACGATAATCTGGTATTATCATTTCTAACAACCAATTCATTTATGTATCTAATTTTAGAAAATTATACCTTTATATATAAAATAATCATACATAAAATTATTTCATTTACCAATTTCAAAAACAATATTGTATCAATTTGCTATGTTCAAGTATTTGGGAATTCCTATCAATAGCGTTGGCCAGACGAATCGATCGAAACCCAAAATTCAAACTTAACAACTCAAACAACACAATATAAAACATTTTATATTAATAACATATACGCTCCCTCACAAGATGATACAAGAATGGATTATAGAATAAGGATAGTGATTCATGTTTAGAGGAACCCTAATCAAAGATGATTCTAATTAAGAAGATAGGATCGAAAGGAAAATAAGATAATTTGATTACAAAAGAGGAAAGATAGATAAACTCATATTAATTACGACAAGCTTAAACAACCGAGATTTAGGAAAGACGAGAATATCATCAATGTAAGTGGGGACAACATGCTGAGAACATCGTGGAAAACATGATTCATGGGATCAATGAAGAAGGCAGGAGCATTGGTTAATCCAAAGGGCGTGACTAACCATTTATAGAAACCATTCGTTTGGAAGGAAGGACAATAGGTCGAGCTCTAAGAATAAGATCGATGCGGAATTCTATTTCCTGCTTGGAAAGAAGAGAAATGACTTTACCAAAACATCAGGACAATCCTTGACTATCGGGGTGGAGTCGAGATCAGTAGGTTGAGCATCAAGCGGAAAAATAAAACTGCCTACAATATCCTACGGCAATCGACATTCAATCACAAGAGAATTACTCGGGTTATCTTCAAGAGAAACGATTCGGGCTTTGCAAGAGATAACAGCATCAAAACCGAGGACTTAGAAATCTTCGGTGAATTGACGCCAGTTGTAAAGGAATTTCATCCCTTCACAAATCATACTAAGTGTAACAACCCGATTTTTCGACTTTCGAAAGTCGACATCAATACGTCCACTGTATCAACTGCTGAACCATCGAACGTCGAGAAACCAAACCGTTAGGGTTTTAAAGAAGAAGAAGATAGAAGAAAAATAGAAACAATAAATAGAATCTCACATTTCGCAGCGGAACAATATATAATAGATAAATGAATAATCTTTAAATCAAAGACTCATCACTGTTAATACAACATCAGAGTTTACAACGACATCATACATCACTGACAGTTATTATAACTTGACTATATGAAAACTGATTTGCACTAACCATACGCAACGGACACTACATAGTAAAGAGATACGTCTCGCCATCCAGCTTCAACTCCTGATCTCCATAACAACTCTTTTCTGATTTCGCTCCCGAATAACTGATAACCTGACTCTAGGCTTCCCGCGTAGAAAATTATGGGCACCCAGAGTTTAGAAAGGAAACAATAAACTCCAAGTCAGTCATGGGACTGGTGTGAGATCTTAAAAACAGTTCTTCTCACAAAGAAAATAAAAAGAAATCTGCTATGCTTTTTTAAAAATGAAACTACCATATGGCCTCCCGCCACACACACAATGCAAACGCAGAATTGGAGGAGATTTCTCCTTATGATAGTCAAAAATGCTTAATACGCAAAATTCTTTGGATATTATTGTTAGTGCATAGCGTAGAAAATATTTCGAAAGTATAATATTAATCTTAGCCAACTTACAACATTTCCGTATGCCTACTATAGCTATCATGTTCAATAGCAAGTTACCGCCACATTGTATGGCAGGTTATACAACTAAAACCGCACAGGGAGCGTATTGTTTCTTTGGATTTTCAACAAATGGTCAGGAAAAGGAACTTCCTACTACCATATGGGTATGTCTCTGGAGGGACGCACCGAGAACCTAACCGGATCTCTGCCAACACAAGGCCGGGTTACCTTTACAAAAATAGGTAACTACTGACACGAGTATGCCATCCTCCGGTTGTAAACAACCTTTATCCAAGGATCCTCAACAACAACAATCACAAAGTAATATATATTTGCGATATCCACATAAGTTAAGTATCAGGGCTCCATACCATGATACCACTTCTATCCAGAAGGAAATGCAGATACCCTAAGGGGCGCTACCCCCTATAACCTTGCTGCATTCTTCCTGTTTCGACTATTCCGGGGTGTGAGGTCCGACGAAGTCTTCTCCACAAAGCTATGCTTTACACAAAAGCCATGCTTCGATCAACAAATGATCAGCAGCACTTCGTATGCCACATTACCAAATTGGAATGTATCACTAGTAACCATCAACTACATAACCTCTGAGCTCGTACGTCTCAGAGAAGGATGTTAAGCTAAGAGAATAAATTCTCCGCCACCAATAGAAATGTATTTGATAGAAACCAGCTTTACATTTCGAAGTGTAACGTCAGACACACATCCATACAAGTCCATTCCGGGATCGAACGGAACCAAAGGCACTTCAAAAGAAGCCCTTGCAATCTGGATATTCACTAATCACGTCCGGAATACCCATCACAAAGGGTGATAAAATCCCTATACCGGAGCAACCCGGTGCAGAGATATTCGACAGGTAATCCTTTCGCTTTCGAAAATACCCGGTCTTCAACACCATCTTCAAATGCAATCCCATATCTTCGTATCGTTTTTCGGAATGGGTTTTATGACACAAGGTCCTCTCGTGGCTAATCCGAATAATGAGCGCTTATTTTTAAAAATAAGTGTTCATTCAGTTTTCAAACAAATCACACAATCTCCATGTTGATCTTTTAAATAAAAGATCCATCACAATCATAAAGATTCAATGTAGATTTCGAATATCCAGGTGGAATTCGACTCCCGATCGCATTGAAATTCGATTGCCATTTAAAAAGGCCAATATTGACAGTCGGTTATTTAACCATCAGTCATCATTTACAACAATTATTGGATTTCAAATAATTTTCCCAAATCATTTATTTCCAAAATATGTTCGCAAGATATACTTTTAACACTTTAATATTTTGAAAACAAAATTCAATCACTATTCACATTTCAATCCTTTGGAAACAAATTTTCAAATCATTTTCTTTACGCGGAATATATTTCCAAATATTTATTCATTTCCACTGAAACTCTGCCGAGTTAAAATAATTCAAGTCACTTATCCAAAATATTCTTGGAACATTTAAAATAAAACCATCTTAAATACTTACTTAAATATTGGTTATGAAATCATTATACTGATTATCACATATAAGACTTCAAGTCGAAACTAATTTTAGAATAAAATTAGTAAAAAAGAGTATAAATGTTTAAATAACTATTTTTTAAATCAAACATCCATTTATCTTTAAAATGATCCTTTATATAATTAATTTAATAAATTTTTACTTTAAAGATTTAAAATAATTTTCAAAACTAATTTCTTCAACAGCATTATTTTAAAACCAAATCTAGAACTTTTAAATTTTATTTCAAAAGCTATTTTAAAAATATACGTGGCTTTCCAGTGAAGAATTCTTTTCCCATTACAAAGTGGTCCATTTGAATAAATTAATAAATCTTCTCGATTTATTTTAATTTACATTCCAAATTTGTAATTTCTTTCCACACTTTTAAAAATAAACCGGTATTTATTTTAAACAAAATTCCCTTTCCTTTATAAAATTTCCATTGTGAATTTTAAACTTTAAAATATCCAACGATATACGATTTTCAAATCGATTCCCAAGTATTCACTTTCAACACCAAATCAATTTTCAAATTGATTTCCAAATTATTTCAATTACCAAGTCCAATTCCAAATTAATTTCTAAATTTGTTTCAAACAACAAACAAATTTTTATATCAATTTTGCAAAGGTTTATTTTTTAACACCAAATTAATTTCAAATCGATTTCCTAATTTAAAACAGCAAACCAAATTTCCAAATCGATTCCTAAGATTTATTTTATCTCCAAATTAATTCCCAAATCGATTTCTAAAATTAATTTCAACTCCAAATTAAATTACAAATTTAATTTCTAAATTTATTTCCTTTTGGAATAAATTCTTTTATCTCTTTCAAATATTTAAAATACGTATCTTAAATAAATTCTTCAACTATTAAACAATATTACTAGAAATTCCTTTATTAAAATATTTTCTCATATTTTTGGAATTAATTCGATCGGATTATAAAAATCAACTTTAATACTTTAATTGTAACCGTCTAGGCTTTTTTACTTTAATTTTCAAAAATCCAATTTCATATTTCTGATATCCTACGATACCAAAAATATATTGGGCTAAATTTTAGCCTTCAATGGCTTCAATCACAAATAGTCACACACAGATTATAAATAATCAACATTCAATATTGAAACAAATCAAAATGTTTTGAGGAATCCAGTTGGATCCCTCCAACCTGTAACAACCCGCATATTTATCGAGTTTGTATTTAAATATTTTATTTAAATATTAACTCGTTAATCGGATTTTGGTCCGAAAAGCTACTTTTTGCAAACGGTCAAATTAGGACTCGAGACCACTTCCATTGAGTTCGAAATGTCGTTTACAACTTTTTTAAGTATAAACATCGATAGGTTTGGAGTTAGTGAAATTTCACTAACTTTTCCCGCTTTGGACTTTGGGTTAGTTTAGCCTATTAAGCCCAAGTTCCAACCCTCTTCTCCCCACTCTTCATAAATTTCCTAACTAATCAAGCTTTGGCATTAATGGTGGAGGGAATGGGAAATTAAAATTCCAAACTCAAATTCAATTGCAATCCATCTTTCTACTCCAAATTCAAGAAGAAGACATTGGATTCAAGCTTCTTGTGCTTAGATAGAAGAAGGATTGATTCTTGCTTGCTTAAAACTTCATTTTCATTGATATTTGGTGCAAAGGTGAGATTTTTATCTCACAAATCTAGTCTATAACTATATTGGACTGTTGGGAATGATTCCCTATCACTTTTGCATGCACATTTGCATTTGGTTTGGATTGGATTGGCGAAAAACTCCAATTTTTAGCGTTTTGGTGAATTTTCTGCACTTAGGTCGTTCTGGCCATTTTCGTGTGTTCGGAGTTAGGTCGCTCGCGACCTAACCCTTAGGTCGTAGGTCGTTTCTTGCCTTAAATTCCCCCTGCAGCGTTAGGTCGTTAGCCTCGGAATTAGGTCGTTGAGCCTTAGGTCGTAGGTCGTATGGACCTTAGGTCGCTAGGTCGCATGGCTTTAGGTCGCTAGGTCGTATGACCTTAGGTCATTAGGTCGTATGGCTTTAGGTCGCTAGGTCGTATGACCTTAGGTCGTTAGGTCGTTTGGCTTTTACGCCGCTTCCACGCTAGGTCGTTCGACTCTTAGGTCGTAACACTTAGGTCGCTCGCCTCTTAAGTCGCTAGGTCGCGTGCCTTTAGGTCGCGTTTCTTTATTAGGTCGCGTGTCTTTGTTAGGTCGCTGACCTTCTTAACTCGCATGACCTAACCCCTAGGTCGTTGGGCCTCGTTTCTACTTAGGTCGCTGCTTCTTATAGGTCGCTCGGCTCCTTAATTTCTTTAGGTCGTTTGAGTGTTAGGTCGCGAACCCATTTTAGGTCGCATGACCTTTACCCTATAGGTCGCTGGACCACTAGGTCGTGCCCCTTAGACCCCTAGGTCGCAACCATTAGGTCGCTCGACCCTATCCCTCTTAGGTCGTTAGACCTCATTTTGTCTTCACTAAGTCGTACCGTTTTGGACGGGGCGCTGCCCCCTGGACCCCCGCGACCTGACCGGGCAGGTCGAACCCCGTAAGCGGTGGCGTTTCCCCCGCACCCCCACCTTGGGGGGTTGCCACCCCCCCGGACCCCCCCTCCGTAGGGGATCTTATCCGAAAAACATTGAGCTGATTTCCTTGGATTTTATTCACATCTCCGTATGCGATTTTTGTGACTGATTGTTTCTACAATTGCTTCTGTGTTTTGTCACTTTATAATATAAAGGTTTCAATACTAGTAGTAAATATCAAAACTCTTTTAACAAACAATTTCAACTCTATTTTTAATAACAAAGCTCTTTTTTTTAAACCGTTTTCCAATCTATTAGTATATACAAACCTTTACCTCACTCGGATGAGAAATCTAATTAAACGACTTAGTAAAACAAGTGGTATGAAACGCTTGCGTTCACTTCGTCGGTTAATTCTTGGACTTGTTCGATTGAACCTCTTGTGACAATTTTATTAGTGAAGATTTACAGTTTGTTCGTAAATATTTAAGTTAAGCAAGTGGTTATGGGACATGAAGCTAAACTTCTATATTTACTAGCTTAGTGTAATTGACACTTCTCGTTGATCATGACGATCATTCTGATGATTTAGACTAGCAACTGTGCGATGTCTCTTGTTGCGAGGTTAGACTAGACACCACTTGTGTGATTCCACTCACACATACCTTTTTGCTTTTTGGTTAGTCTGGACCTTAATCTGTGTGATTCCATTCACACATGTGGGGTAGCTCCCCTTGGTCTTCGGACCGTCATGTGATAGGCCTCTTTCTCTTTTCTATGATTTCTGGACTTCTTGCATTGATTTCTAGAATTTATGTCATTGACTTGTTATGAGTACAAGTTTGGGGTATGATGCCCTTTCCGAATCTTTGAGAAGATTCTTGTGATATTGATTATCTCTTATTGATTGATCTTCTGTTGATCATTATTTACATACTTATAGTGGTATGTTATTATAGATGTTTATGTTTATGCCATATCTTTTATGTTATATCATGTCATCTGATATTTATAGCTAGACTGACCCGTTTATTATTTTTTTAAATAATACTCGGGTCAGACCGAGATGTTACAGGTGCTTCTGCTTGACTTCTTCCTAGGGATTCATCACTCTGACTTTTGGCTAACTGTTTAGATTAGCAGTTTTTGTTGTATACACTTGAGATATAGACTCATAGTTGTATTCTTTTGTATAGCACGTGTTGCTATTCTTTTGTATTATCGTGGATCTTTCTGACCACTACTCTGATGTACACTTTCATGTGTTAGTTATATATTCATATCTTCTTCCGCCTTTGTGATATGGATATCTGTGACTAATTTGTGATATGATTATTTCTATGTTTGTTTCCGAAGATTATTTATAGCCACCGTGTGATAGACAATTACATGGATGGTCGCTCCTCAACAGCCTTATTCTCCGTGCTAGTTGACAGCGCTACTCCGGAGTGTTCTTGGCTAGCGTGGGTATAGAGGTGGGGCGTCACACAACCCGTTTCCCTATATCAACAGACATTAGCACAACAATTAAATACCCATTCCACTTCGAGGTGGAATATCGCGGTATATGGGATTTATAAAATATCCTCCGCTATTATGCGGCGCATAGGTTCTCATCCGCTATATAATACGGGAAATCAACAACTCCAAATACATATATAATACCAATTCCACTTCGAGGTGGAATATCGCGGTATATGGGTTTAATATAATAACCTCCGCTATTATGCGGCGCATAGGGTCTAAACTAATATAACTAATAATAAATTAATTATTCGAGCACACAATCAATCAATTTTAAATTTAAATATAAAAATTAAATCAGCGATTGAGTGAGAAGATCTCACTTTTGTTTATGCCTGCAATCCATTTTCATTCCAGCTTGATTTCTTTCAAGTATTGACCTTGTATAAATAATTATATCATATATTAATATTCGAATGAATCGAACAATCAAATTCATATGGGATAAATTTAATTAACCAATGATTTAGTTTAAACTAATATTTTTAATCTCAAACAAATTTCCTTTTAACAAATTTATTTAACTAAAATTAAATTTAAAACTAAGTTTTCTTTAATAAAATATTTTTATAATGACAAAAATTAAATGAACCATTTAAACGAATTAATTCCTCTAATCGAATAATTTATCTCCATTTCATAGTTTTAATTAACTAACTATTTAATTTAATAATAAATTTTCATTTAATGACTAAGTTAACCAATGAATTTTCGTTTTAAACAAACCATTAAATTTTAAACAAATTTTCCTTTTAATATTTTTAACAACAAAAATAATTAAATAAGTTTACTAACAAATTTACCATAGTACTATTTTATTTCTCTATTGGACTATATATATGTACTTATAAAATAATTACAGCTTTAAAAATAAAATTCCTTCTTGCTGTAGATTTATATATTGTAAATATATTTTAAAATTTTCCAACATGCATACATACATTATGCATTAAATAAAATTTCTTTTACTGTACAATTTTTTTTTTCTAACCTGAAAATAACAGCACTGATTTCCTTTATTGTATATTTATGTATTCTTTATACTAAAATCAATTACCCTAAATTTTCAGCAAACTTAAATTAATTAGAGGAAAATACCTACTGCCTTCTCCTCTTCAACGATGTACACTTCCAATGTCGGGCATCCTGGCTCAACCAACTCCAGCCTTGACTCCAGAATGTCCACTTCGATCCACCGACGAATCCTATCGTACGCACGGGACATGAACCTTCCTCCCCATCACAGTCGCGGCCCCAAATGAACGTGACTTCGTTGCTTCGATCGACCCCTCGAACCCTTGTAAATCGAACGGCTCTTACTGTCGTCGAAATCACACTATTCTCTTCCACGCCACTGACGTGCACACGCATCCGCCTCCATCAACGAAGACCCATCACCTCGCAATCTCGCGTATAAGCTTCGACTGCCACCACGATCTTTCGTCCCCACGCGATACGACATCGCCTACTTTTCTGATATTCGAGCTCGGCTTTGCGAACTCCCCTTCCAAAAATCAAAATCCTTCTCGTGTGCGGATCCCAATAAATTTCTCGAACGAATTTGGTTTCTATATGAGAATTGAATGAGTCGACTTTGATTCGAGAAATGAATCGAAGTGATTTGGGGGTTTTTTTATTCACGAAGAGGTTTATGTTCGGTATTTTACTTTTTTTATTCTTTTGAATACGAAGAAGACGAACGCGTGTTAATTTGGTAAGACACGTGTTACCAGAGATTGCCAAATGTTAGATGAAAAAAGGTGTGAAATTTATCATTGTGAAACATTATATACATATATATTTATACTTTTTTAAATTTAAATTCAAAATGCTTCTATAAACGCAACTCAAAATCTCGATCTCTAATCGAGACGTGTCGGGAGGCGTTTATAATGGTAAACCCCTATTCCGAACGCAATGGAAATGGTTCCGAGTCCACATTCGATCGTATGGGGGAAGATAGCCTTTTGAACCAGTTAAAATATCGAATTTCGATAAAATTTTCAGTGCGTTTGTTTATCGTACGATCACACGACAACTCCAAACACTACGAAAATTGAAATCCGATAATAATACAATATTACGGATCCAATGGAACTGGTTTTGTCGAATTCCGAGACTGTGCATTGGAAAGCTATTTCTAAATATCGATTTAAACGATATAAATTTCAATACTGAACAACACAGTTTCAAATTCAATTCTGAAGCTTCTATCATCTTCAGTATTATCAGTATAGATTTTCTAAGCCATCAAATTATTTTTAAAAAACTTAAAATTCAAAATTCAAAATTTTACCCATCATTAATAAATTAAATGCAATAATTAAATTGCCAAATTCATAGTTAATTTTGAAATTCAAGTTAAACTAACTTACAAATAATTAAAATCAATTAAATATTCCATTTCAACTGTTCAAAATTTCGGGTCGTCACATCTTTCCCTCCTTAAAAGAATTTCGCCCCGAAATTACAAGTTAAGAAGAACGATCCTTAACCCATTCGCTATCTTTCCAAAACCAAATAGTTTTGTCGACTTACCAACCAATCTTTTCATTAAAGACCATCATTTCAACTAACTTTCCAAGTCTCCCATAATTTCCAAACAGTATTGTTTACTTCACAATTCAAGTTTAAATTCAAATTTCAAACTTCCAAAATTTTCTCAAATTTTTTCTAATACCCTAAATTTTCGAAAAACTTCGCCAGTATCTCCTTTGCGCGGCTAGCTCGGTACGACTACAAAATGGCATCACAGGCCCTCAAATTCAAAAAGAAATAGAAAAGCCAAGCGGCTAGACGAGAAGATCATCAAATTTCATACTGAAATTCAAATACATACCTTTTTCTCGAGCAATTCAATTTTATCTTCGAAAATCAAATCCCAATTCCCTTTCCTTCAATACACTTGTATATCCTGCTAGCCATAATATCCAATTACAACATTCAAATATCATTTTGCATATTTCATTACAAAATTTTCAATACATACTTCTTATACCATTTTTACTTTACTATTGAAGTTATATATCCATTTTATTTCAGTCTTACATTTTCAATTTCATTTGAATTCAATTTACAGTCTCAATCCTATTTGGATTTAATTTACCTTCTGAATGCTGAATTTATCAATTATCTTTCATTCACAATTGATTCATATCACTTATTTTAAATTAGTTTCATTTACAAATTCACTACAATTCCAATTCATTTTATCTCAACCCAATTTTTTCACCTTTATTATCTTTAGTTCACTTCGAACTAATTTTACAACTTCATTTTATTTCACACAATTCAAATTGGTTTTCAATATTCAGTTCCAATCCCAGTTCTATTTGCTTACAAATTTGAAATGAATTTCAATATTCAACTTCACTTTCATTTAATTGTAATCATAAATTTATTCATTCATTCATAATTTTATTTTTTCACTTTAATAGATTTTATTCCAAACATTTAGTCTATAAGACTTCTCAAATTCACATTTATTCAAATTAACTCAAATTTTTAATTTCCATTTCATTTTGAATCCACATCATCATTTTATTTGACTTACATTTTCAATCTCAATTCTTTTATTAAATTTTCATTTTTAATTCAATTTGATTTAAATTTTTCCTTCCAACTTATTTTGTATAACATTACAGAGTATTTTCAACCTTTCAAAAAATCATTTTTGAAATCAATTCAAATTATCCTTTGAATTTCCAAAACCAAATCCAGTTTTCCAAACAACCTCAAATTTTAAATAATTAGGCAGCAATTCCTCTTTTAGAAACCCGAAAATGAACATCGATGATGGTGCAGTCATCGCCAACGTTATTTTCCAGCGACCGAAAAGAGTTTAGAACTTTTATCCTTTCAAAAACATTTTTTTAAAACCTTTGAAAACCATTTCCAAACTCAAAAGAATTTAAATTTTTCCAGATCTCCAATCTTTTCCAAATTTCAAAACTTTCAAACCCTTTCAATTCTTTTCAAAGATTTTCTCTGGAATTCCATTTCAAATTACAAATAACATTTACAATTTATATTTACAAATCCTATTTGTATATAAATTTTATTTCTCGGCCTTAAGTTATGATTTCAATTTCTTAATCACTTCCTAATCAAACAATCAACCATATACTATAATAATTTATGGAAAATCATTCCTCTTATATGTGAAAATAATTTGGGTAAAATTGTTTCATTTACCCTATTTTAAAACAATATCGTGTCGAATTGTTCTGTACGAGTGTTTAGAAATCCCTATCGATAGAGTTATATAGACTATACCGACCAGAAACCATATACCACTCAACAAACCAATCATCACAATATAAAATAATTTTATATTCACTAACAAATACGCACTCATATCTATTAATACACTCAACTCATTCTAGAGTACTACTGACTCTATCTCTAATGAGTAACACCCAACAGAGCCAAGGTTATTGCTTAACCAAATGCTCTGATGCCAAAATTATAACAACCCGATTTTTCGACTTCCGAAAGTCGACATCTATATGTCCACTGTATCAACTGCCGAACCATCGAACGTCGAAAAACCGCACCGCTAGGGTTTTAAACAAGAAGAAGATAGAAAAGAACAGAAACAATAAACAGAATCTCACATTTCGCAGCGGAACAATATATAATAGATAAATGAATAATCTTTATCAAAAACTCATCACTGTTAATACAATACAACATCAGAGTTTACAACGACATCATACATCACCGACAGATATTATAAATTGACTATATGAAAATTGATTTGCACTAACCATACACAATGGACACTACATAGTAAAGAGATACGTCTCGCCATCCAGCTTCAACTCCTGATCTCCACAGCAACTCTTTTCTGACTTCGCTCCTGAATAACTGTAACCTTACTCTAGGCTGCTGGTATGGAAATTATGGGCACCTAGAGTTTAGAAAGGAAACAATAAACTCCAGGTCAGTCATGGGACTGGTGTGAGATCTTAAAAACAGTTATTCTCACAAAGAAAATAAAATGAAATCCGCTATGTTTTAAAAAAAAATGAAACTACCATAAGGCCTCCCGCCACACGCACAATGCAAACACAGAATTGGATGAGATTTCTCCTTATGATAGTAAAAAATGCTTAATACGCAAAATTCTTTTGATATTATTGTTAGTGCATAGTGTAGAAAACATTTCGAAAGTATAATATTAATCTTAGCCAACATACAACATTTCGTCGTATGCCTACTATAGCTACCATGTTCAATAGCAGGATACCGCCACATTCCATAGCAGGTTATGCAACTAAAATCGTACAGGGCACGTATTGTTTCTTTGGATTTCAACAAATGGTCAGGCAAAGGAACTTCCTACTGCCACATGGGTACGCCTCTGGAGGGACGCCTCGAGAACCTAACCGGATCTCTACCAACACAATGCCGGGTTACCTCTGCAAAAATAGGTAACTACTGACACGTGTATGCCATCCCTCGGTTGTAAACAGCCTTTATCCGAGGATCCTCAACAACAACAATCACAAAGTAATATATATTTGCGATATCCACATAAGTTAAGTATATGGGATCCATACTATGATACCACTTCTATCCAGAAGGAAATGCACATACCCTAAGGGGCGCTACCCCCTATAACCTTGCTGCCTTCTTCCTGTTTCGACCATTTCGGGTTGTGAGGTCCGGCGAAGTCTCATCCACAAAGCTATGCTTTTCACAAAAGCCATGCTTCAATCAACAAATGATCAGCAGCACTTCGTATGCCACACTACCAAATTGTGAATGTATCACTAGTAACCATCAACTACATAACCTCTGAGCTCGTACGTCTCAGAGAAGGGTGTTAAGCTAAGAGAATAAATTCTCCACTACCAACAGAAATGTATTTAATAGAAACTAGCTTTACATCTCAAAGTGTAACGTCGGATATACATCCATGCAAGTCCGTTCCGGGATCGAACGGAACGGAAGACACTTCAAAAGAAGCCCTTGCAATCCGGATATTCACTAATCACGTCCGGAATCCCCATCACAAAGGGTGATAAAATCCTATACTGGAGCAATCCGATGCGGAGATATTCCACAGGTAATCCTTTCGCTTTCGAAAATACACGGTCTTCAACACCATCTTCAAATGCAATCCCATTTCGTCGTCGTTATTCAGAATGGGTTTTATGACACAAGGTCCTCTCCCGGCTAATCCGAATAATGAGCTCTTATTTTTAAAAATAAGTGGTTTTCAAACAAATCACACAATCTCCACGTTGATCTTTTAAACAAAACATTCATCACAATCACAAAGGTTCGATGTGGGTTTCAAATATTTAGTTGGAATTTGTCTCCCGGTCGCATCAAAATTCAATTGCCATTTAAAAAGGACAATATTGATAGTCGGTTATTTAACTATCAATCATCATTCACAACAATCACTGGATTTCAAATAATTTTCCCAAATCATTTACTTCCAAAATATATTCGCAAGATATACTTTTAACACCTTAATATTTTGAAAACAAATTTCAATCACTATTCACATTTCAATCCTTTGGAAACAAATTTTAAAATCATTTTCCTTACGTGGAATATATTTCCAAATATTTATTCATTTCCACTGAAACTATGCCGAGTTAAAATAATTCAAATCACTTATCCAAAATATTCTTGGAACATTTAAAATAAAACCATCTTAAGTACTTACTTAAATATTGGTTATGAAATTATTATACTAATTATCACATATAAGACTTCAAGTCCAAACTAATTTTAAAATAAAATTAGTAGATAGAGTATAAATATATAAATAACTATTTTTTAAATCAAATATCCATTTAATCTTTAAAATGATCCTTATATAATTAATTTAATAAATTTTTACTTTAAAGATTTAAAATAATTTTCAGAACTAATTTCTTCAACAGTATTATTTTAAAACCCAAATCTAGAACTTTTAAATTTTACTTCAAAAGATATTTTAAAAATATACTCGGCTTTCCAGTGAAGAATTCTTTTCCCATTACAAAATGGTACATTCAAATAAATTAATAAATCTTCTTGATTTAGTTTAATTTACATTTTAAATTTGTAAATTTTTTTCCACACTTTTAAAAATAACCGATATTTATTTTAAAACAAAATTATCTTTCCTTTACAAAATTTCCATTGTGAATTTTAAACTTTCAAATACCCAACGACATACGATTTCCAAATCGATTCCCAAGTATTCACTTTCAACACCCAATCAATTTTCAAATTGATTTCCAAATTATTTCAATTACCAAGTCCAATTCCAAATTAAATTCTAAATTTGTTTCAAACAACAAACAAATTTTCATACCAATTTCCCAAAGGTTTATTTTTTAACACCAAATTAATTTCAAATCGATTTCCCAATTTAAAACACCAAACCAAATTTCCAAATCGATTCCTAAGATTTATTTTAACTCCAAATTAATTCCCAAATCGATTTCTAAAATTAATTTCAACTCCAAATTAAATTCCAAATTTAATTTCTAAATTTATTTCCTTTTGGATCTTTTATCTCTTTCAAATATTTAAAATACGTATCCTAAAAAAATTCTTCAGCTATTAAATAATATTACCCGAAATTCCTTTATTAAAATATTTTCCCATATTTTTGGAATTAATTCGATCGGATTATAAAAATCAACTTTAATACTTTAATTGTAACGGTCTAGGCTTTTTTACTTTAATTTTCAAAAATCCAATTTCATATTTTTGGTATCCTACGATACCAAACATATATTCGGCTAAATTTTAGCCTTCAATGGCTTAAATCACAAATAGTCACACACAGATTATAAATAATCAACATTCAATATTGAAACAAATCAAAATGTTTTGAGGAATCCAGTTGGATCCCTCCAACCTGTTTTCCTGTGTCCACAGACGTTAGCACAACAATTACTTACCCGTTCCACTTCGAGATGGAATATCACGGTATATAGGATTTATAAAATATCCTCCGCTATTATGCAGCACATAGGGTCTCATCCGCTATATAATGTGGGGAATCAACAACTCCAAATACATATATAATACCAATTCCACTTCGAGGTGGAATATCGCGGTATATGGGTTTAATATAATAACCTCCGCTATTATATGGTGCACAGGGTCTAAACTAATATAACTAATAATAAATTAATTATTCAAGCACAAAATCAATCAATTTTAAATTTAACTATAAAAATTAAATCAGTGATTGAGTGAGAAGGTCTCACCTTTGTTTATGCCTGCAATCCATTTTCATTCCAGCTTGTTTTCTTTCAAATATTGACCTTGTATAAATAATTATATCATATATTAATATTCGAATAAATCGAACAATCAAATTCATATTGGATAAATTTAATTAACCAATGATTTAGTTTAAACTAATACTTTTAATCTTAAACAAATTTCCTTTTAACAAATTTATTTAACTAAAATTAAATTTAAAACTAAATTTCCTTTAATAAAATATTATTATAATGACAAAAATTAAATGAACCATTTAAACGAATCAATTCCTCTAATCGAATAATTTGTCTCCATTTCATAGTTTTAATTAACTAACTATTTAATTTAAAAATAAATTTTCATTTAATAACTTAGTTAACCAATGAATTTTCATTTTAAACAAACCATTAAATATTAAACAAATTTTCCTTTTAATATTTTTAACAACAAAAATAATTAAATAAGTTTACTAACAAATTTACCATAGTACTATTTTATTTCTCTATTGGACTATATATATGTACTTATAAAATAATTACAGCTTTAAAAATAAAATTCCTTCTTACTGTAGATTTATATATTGTAAATATATTTTAAAATTTTCCAACATGCATACATACATTATGCATTAAATTAAATTTCTTTTACTATACAATTTTTTTTATAACCTGAAAATAACAACACTGATTTCCTTTACTGTATATATATATATATATGTATTCTTTATACTAAAATCAATTACCCTAAATTTTTAGCAAACTTAAATTAATTAGAGGAAACTATCTACTGCCTTCTCCTCTTCAACGATGTACACTTCCAATGCCGAGCATCCCGGCTCAACTAACTCCAGCCTCGACTCCAGAATGTCCACTTCGATCCACCAACGAATCCTATCGAATGCACGGTACACGAACTTTCCTCCCCATCACAGTTGCGGCTCCAAATGAACGCGACTTCGCTGCTTCGATCGACCCCTCGAACCCTTGTAAATCGAATGGCTCTTAGCCATCACGTTGTTCTCTTCCACGCCACTGACGCGCACACGCGGCCGCATACATTAACGACGACCCATCACCTTGCAATCTCGCATATAAGCTTCGACTGCCACCATGATCTTTCGTCCCCATGCGATACGACATCGCCTACTTTTCTGAGATTCGAGCTCGGCTTTGCGAACGCCCCATTCCAAAAATCTAAACCCTTCTCATGCGCGGCTCCCATTAAATTTTCTCGAATGAATTTGGTTTCTATATGAGAATTGAATGCGTCAACTTTGATTCGAGAAATGAATCAAAGTGATTTGGGCATTTTTTTTCACGAAGAGGTTTATGTTCGGTATTTTACTTTTTTATTCTCTTGAATACGAAGAAAACAAACGCGTGTTAATATGGTAAGACACGTGTTACCAGAGATTGCCAAATGTTAGATGGAAAAAGGTGTGAAATTTATCTTTGTGAAACATTATATACATAAATATTTATATATATTTTTTAAATTTAAATTTAAATTCAAAATGCTTCTATAAACGCAACTCAAAATCTCGATCTCTAATCGAGACGTGTCGCGAGGCGTTTATAATGGTAAACCCCTACTCCGATCGCAATGGAAAAGGTTTCGAGTCCAAATTCGATAGTATGGGGAGGATAGCTTTTTGAACCAGTTAAAATATCGAATTTCGATAAAATTTTCAGCTCGTTTGTTTATCCTACGATCACATGACAATTCCAAACACTACGAAAATTGAAATCCGATAATAATACAATATTATGGATCCCATGGAACTGGTTTCGTCGAATTCCGAGACTGTGCCTCAGAAGGCTATTTCTAAATATCGATTTAAACGATATAAATTTCGATACTGAACAACACAGTTTCAAATTCAATTCTAAAGCTTCTATCATCTTCAGTATTATCAATATAAATTTTCTAAGCCATCAAATTATTTTTAACAAACTTAAAATTGAAAATTCAAATTTTTACCCGTCATTGATTAATTAAATTCAATAATTAAATTGCCAAATTCATAGTTAATGTTGAAATTCAAGTTAAACTAACTTCCAAATAATTAAAATCAAAATATTCCATTTCAACTGTTCAAAATTTTCGGGTCATCACACTAAGATTGGCGGGACCGCCGATGGAATTGTTCATATATAAGGGCGAAGTTGCCCATTGAGGTGGCAGGATGTGCTCAAACTTATTACAGAGATCAACAAAAATAGATCTATTGGATGTTCCAATGTCAAGAAGAACATGAATAGGAAAGACAAGAATGTGTTTTAGAACAAAGGGATAGTTTCGAAATTCAAAAGAAATTGTAATCAAAGAGGATCCTAACAAGGAATTTCAAGCTTGAAGCCGATTCTGTATATATGGTTCTACTCATTCTAGGGTATTACTACCCCATCTCAATTGATTTTTTATTCCATATGATAAGTTTTGCTAAACCAGAGCGCTGATACCACTTGTAACGACCCGCTATTTCGAACCATTCAAATCAACAATCATCCACTCATCTTAGACTTGAATTGCTCAAAACAACAGATTGTTAATTTATATTTGGAGAAACTTAGCATATATAGTAAATAAATCAATCAAAAAATCACAGATATCGAGTAATATAACAATAATAAGCAGTGGAAATAGATAAATAGTAGTTTATGAAGCTACTATATTAACATTAGAGTCTATAACAAATATATAGAAAATCCCAAGTACATAGAAGTCGCTAATACAAAAGCGACTGACAAGTCTGAACATGATAACTGAAAATAACTGGAATAACTGTGAAGCTGAAAAGATAACAGATAGATCTCTAACCAAAGCTCCAAGCTTCAAAGGTGAGTCTTAAATATTGTGACACTCAGTCTGACCCAAGCATAAAGCATAGCATAAAACATTCGAGTCGGGATTAACATTCTTATACCAGTAAATCAACTCAAGTGAAATATCAAGTGAAATACAAATTAACTTAAAGGATGTTTGGGATTCCCATCCTTTAAGGATCTTTTAAGCTATCTACATACATAGTACAATACGCTACATATATATGTCTACAGTAAAGTAAAATATTAAAATAGCGTTAAGGCGTTACCCATATCCCCCTTAACACATTAGTATATATTCTCATAGTCTATACAGTACCGTAATTCCTCTATAAACTAGAGGGCTATAAGAGTGCACTCCATAGGTACGATACAAACCAAATTCGTAGTGGGCGCGATAAGGCATGTGACAAAGCACGCAAGGCAATGCGCAGGGTAGGATACTACCGTTTTGCGGATCCGGACTGGTGGTAACACATAGCAGCTACTACCACTCGCCTCGAGACACGCTCCCATAATCAAAGGTGCACCCAATCAAATCATAAAATTAATAAAATGGTATCGAAGAAGCACGCTCGATCGGAGGTGCGACCTCACTTGGCTCGGTGTAGTTCCTATTTTAGTCACATCAAGCTGATTCGTGGGAGTTAGGGCTGCGTTCGTACCTCATATAGATGTCGCCAAACCACCCTACTTCGTTATGGATTCTCCACCATGTACACAGTTGTTAAAATGGTATTTGGTATTGGCAAAGAGTATGACAATATCCGATCCCGATCTCTTTAACAACCAAATGCTTATTTCACACCGTGGTCATTTTACATTTCAAACAGTTCATACTTCATATCAAAATATCATATTCATTTCAAAATCGTATCACTTTCGGAATCATATTTACTATAAAATCATATGCATTTCCAAAATCGTAATCACAAAATAGTTTAAACCATCATATCAAAATATTTGCATTCAAATCCATTAAATCTAAATCATAACAGTTCCAACTTAAATATTTTAAATATTGAAAATAGTTTATATATATTGAAATAGTCGTAAATTAAAAATAGTTTATATATTTAAAATAGGTTATAGATTAACATAATTTATATGTCAAAATAGTTTATATATTAATATATATATATATATCGAAAATAGTTTCAATTAGAATTGTTTCTTCCAATTTCACTAATCAATTCAAATCAAATTTAGTCCAACATTTCAATTTGAATAAATATCAGTTCAACAATTTCAATTAAAAGGATTAAGGATTCAATTCAAATTCTCGTTAAAGCCATTTTAATTTATATCGATTTCAAATCCAGGTTTGAACTATAAATTTAAACCACCGCAATTCAATGAGTTTCAAAGTTTAAATATTCAAACAATTTACAATAACTCAATTTGATAAATTTCATTTATATTGTAAAATTCAACCTTAATTTTTTATTTAAATTTGGAGTATTCACTTAATCACTTTTAATAACCATTTGAATAATATTCCTAAATACAAATTTAGATCAAAATTAAATATTTAATTTCATTTTATTTAAATATGACAAATTCATTTAATCACCTTTGGTTAAACATTTAAATAAAATCTCAAATTACAAACTAAATTAGAAATAAATATTTAAATTTTATTTTATTTAATTAAAAAATATTCATTTAATCCTCTTGAATCAAAATTAAGTTATCAAGTTTTAAAATCATATCTTTAAAATCTCATAATCAATAAGTTCCAAATCAATCCTTTTTTAAATTCGTTTATTAACCAATTTAAATTTCAAGTCAACTTTAATTTATCTTTCCAACCTCTATTGTTAAAGTTAGTATAAATATATTTTTAAAATATAATTAAATAAATATTTAAACATATTGCATATATAAAGTTGTTACAAAAATCTATTTTAACATAATAACATAAGTCGAGATAAATGTTTAAACATATTATATATATTAGTTAAATTAAATTCCTGTTAAATTTATTATATTAATTATTATTAAATATAATTTAAATATTATGTTATATATTTAAAAATAAGAAAGTTATAAATAAAATTTTATAATTTGTATTTCTAAACTTAACTTATAATTTTAAAATTTCCAGAATATGTAATTTTAAAAATCTAAATTTTACACATATATTAAAATTAAAATCCTTTATATTATATTTTAAAAAATCCATATTTATTAAAACCAATCTATTTCCTTTCAAAACTTAGAAATGATTTTCAAAATAGACCAACAGTGTCCGTATATAATTCTCTATCCTATGGTCAAGTAATACAGAAATTTATCATTTCAATCGACAATAATTTAATACTTATTGGTATATATCATTTCAACCCGTAATCCCAAAGTTTTAATATCTATAAAATCGCTTGGTTTTATCATTTCAACCCATAACGATTTTTCCTAATCTATAATATCATTCAGGTATGTATCATTTCAACCCATAGGGAATTTCTAATCTAACATGTAACTTTTAATGTGAGAAAAATAAAATAAAATGGCGTAACATATCAATTACAAACATACATAATCGCTAACAAGCATATTATTTACAGCATACATAATCATATATACAACGGGTTACAGTGTCATATGTTAACAATCATAGGTTAAAAATTTAAATAATAACATATCATTCAACGATTAAGTTTCTAACTAATGTAAATTTAACAACATATTTCAATCGTCATATCATGTGAATTAAATTTACTAATATAAAATGTTAATCGTGAGTGATCGCTCACCTTTCAAGACTAGAGAGAATAGACAATACAACAAGCTATGATTTTGAATAGTGAACATGATAATCGACCAATCCAAACGATCATTCCAAAGCAAAGCAAGGTGGACTCGATATTGATGAAAATAAAATATATAAAATTTTCAAAAATCTAAAATTTACTCACATACTTAAAACAAAATATTTATATTATATATTTTAAAAATCAATATTCAAATTAAAAGACCTATATAAGATAAAAATCTTCATATTACATTTTTGGTTAAAAATCAATATTTATTAAAACCCATAGTTTTCAAAATTCTTCAAATATATGTTTAAACCGAATATCTGTATATGTTTTATTGCTAAAAAATATATTTCAAAATTTAAACATATTATATATATACCTTTTTTTATAAACCAATAAGATGAGAAGGCTAGAGGGAGATGGTAGCTGACTGGGATCAGTAGGGGAGCAAGGCCAGGATGATGTGAGGCTGGAAAACAAAGCACAGTCAGGTGCTGATGGGTTTATTGAGGCGAATGGTGGAAGGTGGAGTGGTTTTTATGCACTGGCGAGTGATGGAGTGTGGATTAGGTTAGAGTATGGAGCTACGGGTGGAGGTGGCTGGTGAACGGGTCTGATTTCGGGTGGAGCAACGGGCGTGAGGGTGTTGGATTTCAAGGTGGTCGAAGCAGGCAGTTTGGAGGTGGAGAAAGGTGGATAGCGAAGTAAAGTGGTGATGCATGCCCGAGGATAGGGTAGAGAGGGTGGGTCGGCAACCGATACTGTAATGATTGTAGGCTGGACGCAGTGGCTTCGTAGGCGGATGAGGCGGGCTGTGTGGACGGATGCTTGATGGGCATTGCCTGGACTTATGGATCAGATAGTGGTGAAGGTGGAGATGGAAGGAAGGCCGAAGGTGGACTACAATGAGACATGGCGGAATTAAGTTGGCAGTAGCTGTCGTATGGTGGAAAAGGCTAGGCTTGGCGAACAAGGCAAGGTAGAGAGTGAGAGAGGGGGTTCGGGAAGAGGACGAGCACAGAGGAGGCCAGGTCAGAGAAGCAAGGTCGTGTGGGTTCAGCTGCTAGGAAAGCTTTCAGGCGGGGAAGATTGTGTGCAACCGTACGGTTCGGAGCAAGCTGTGAAAGAATAGGTGAGAGAGGAGAAGCCGAATAGTTCTCTAGCACGAAAGGGATGAAGCTATTGAAGGGGGTTCGATGCACAGTGAAACGAATGCAGGTTTCTCAAAAAAATTATGTAAGCATTACAACTATTTTTTATATATGAAGTACAGAATGAAATAGAAATAAGAAGAAGGAGAGGAGACATTTGAACGGAGCACGGGCAACTTATGAAGAAGATGAGCGGCTTCTCCAATTCAACTCAAAATGAAAGCTATATATATATAATTTATTTTTCTTTTAAAAAGAATGAAAGAACAATCGAAGAGAGAGAAAGAGGTAGAGAGAAAAATGACAATAGGGAACCAGAAAATGAAAATGAACTAGCATATAAGATTTAACGATAGGAATTACAAAAGTCAATATTAAATTCAGGAAATATTAAAAGCAATTGGCTGTTGTTATTGTGGTGGATATATGAATGGTCATAAACCCAAAAGGGCCAAATATGGAACCCAGCAAATCATTTTGTTGATTTCGCCGCGTACCAGATGCCAAAATGCACATATGAATATACTACAGAAATCAGCATAACGAGATGAACAAAATGGTACACATGTATTAAAGATACGACTATCCTAGAAAAACTTGATATTCCTACCAAAACTGCTGCTAATTCGTCGAAAATAAAATGAATAAGGCTATAACAGTCCAAATTTGGAGAAAAGAAATACGATGCCTCACTCAAATAATTATTTACATTTTTATTGTGAAAAAATATTCATATTCCAATAATATTTTATTTTCATCAATTTAACTGATTTTAAATATAAAAATTGAAAATTACACAACAAAACTAACTTGCAAATTTTTCGATGAAAATTTGACACTTGCTACATTTTAATAGACTTATTTCAAATATCAAATTTCATTGCAAAATTTTAATTATATATTTTCAAGATAAATTTAGTTATTTACGTTATAATAATTGTCAAAATTTACGGGTCCATATAATGAGATTTTAACAACATGAACTATGGATTTCCATAACATATAATATATGGAAATAAAGTTAGTTCTTTATAAAAATAAGATAGCTTTACTCACCGAAAATCTTTGAAACCTAAAATGCCTTAGTGCATAAAAATCATCTCAAAAATATCATCTTCCGCGTGATTTTTGGACATATTACTCTCAGATTTTGAAAACGTGATCAGAAGAAAAGTTTTAGAAAATTCTTTTCTGCATAAACTAAAAAAGAATCACTCAAATCAGATTGTGGTTGAGGTAGATACGGTCAAAAGAAGGAGAGCTATTTTCGGACCTGAATTTCTGAGTTTAAAAGCACACTGCAAAGAAATGAGATTTTGATATACCAAAGCTTGAAAAAAATGTTAAAAGAAAACGTTGTAGCTACTGAAATTTTATATAATTTGAATAAAAGAAAATCTTGATTTGGTGTAAAATGGAGGAAGTTATGGCCGAATAAAGAAGAAGAGATTAAAAACAAGTTTGCATCTTTGAAACAATTTAAAACTTTGATTTAAAGAAAACTTAAAACTAACATAAGAAGCTGTGAAACATGAAATAGAGCTTAGGAAAAAGAAAGATGAAGATGTAAATGAGATTTGGGGTACGATTATATGTATTTATAGACAAGAAAATCGGTAAATGTCTAAATTACCCTTTGCATAAAACAATATAACATGCAATGATATGTTAGGTCATATCACCATCGTCCCCCCACTCCCTAGTCACGTCCCCTACGCTCATGCTTAGATGACGATGTTGGTACTAAAGAAATGACAAGAGATAGGTATGTATTTGGTGTGTGTGTGTATATAAGTGTATATTTATATATATGTTATTATTTTTAAAATCATGACTTGTCACATCACTTCCTAAACATAATTAACATAAGATAATAGATTATTAAGTATATTATTATATTGTTAATTATTTACTATATATGTATATATATAGTGCATAAAGGAGAACAATGTTCACGACAAATTTTAGGTGTCGAAAAATCAAAATTCCGGAAAATGTTCTTCGGTCATAGTTTCTATTTTTCTACGAACTATCTATTTTGATAAAGAAATTTTAAAAACTATTTTACTATCATTATTAAATAATTAAAACTGGTTTTTTGGCAAATAAAAATCTATTTATTAAATATTTAAAGCTAACTTGAATTTCCAAAAAATATAAAACTGATGGTATCAATTATCGATGTCATAAATACATTTTATTTTCCAAAAATAAAATAAATTTTTATTTCATAATCTTGTTTGAATATATTAGTGTATGTATCCGAAGCCGTGCACGACCCTTATTGTTTAAAAGAAGTTTTATTGATAAAAATAATTACCGGCTATTTTATCGATATTTTACCTAGGATGATATTTACAAATTATCAATATTTTACCTTGATAATTTGTTCGCAAATATTTTTATCAAACAAAATAACTATTATTATTTACCACTTAAATATGATTATTTCTTACTTTCAAACCCATATCTAAATATTTTAAAAATAAATATAATTTATCCAAGTGATAAATTTGCCAGTCGTGACACATAGTCGCTTCGCCCATCCATTCGGAATATGGTCGCAACTATTCTGTGGTTGGAATTTATAAAGTTAGGCATATATTCCAAACGAGTATATATATCTATATATATTAGGGTTTTTGTAAAATATTTTCAAAAATAACAAATACGCCACTCATACGTACACTTTTTCCCCCTTGATCAGGTAACCTAAGCTTCAATACCAAATGTAACAACCCGCCTTGAAACAAACCTAAATTCCGATCCAGAAAAGGTCCATTGCAATTAGACCCATTCCAAATCTACTTGTTGGTTGGTAATAATAAAACAATATAGAGCCATCCATCTATTATTTCAGAACTCACTGTGGAAGAAATAAAATATAATAGAAATAAAGTATCCATTTTAATTCAAATCAATTGTCACAAAACATAACGTAATGTCAATGTAAACCATCACATTATCTTGTTCAAAAATACATTACCTGAGTATAATAGAAAATAGCATAAAAAGACAAATAGCTACTACCACAAGCTCCATTATCGTCATCTCCAAGCATCATCAACTTCTTCTCTAACTTGTGCTATAAAGAGGATGGAGTCAGATCAGCAAGTGTCTGGTAAATAAAAACCTTGAGCCTTACTATTTTAGTACTGGGTAGTATATTTCAAAATACGAATATGCCTTCCAAATTTAAACTATTTAATACTTCATAAGAGAAAGAAGCAGGCCCTTTGACAACAACTTAATACCTTCAATTCCATGAAGTAGGTTTCCTAGTCTCATAACCCATACCCATCATTATAAACGTCTAATAATGTAAGAGACAGTATCCAAGTCACTTAATACCCTTTAAGGCAATAGGCAGACTTTGATCATTTAAGACCTAAATTGTGGTAGGCCACCCATCATTTAGGACCGACATCCAAGGCGGACTCTTCATAGATACCTATCTAGCTAACATTCCAGGTAATATCTTCGATCACTTAATACTTCGAGGGAGACCCTACAGCCACTTAGTACCCATCTGAAGTGGACTCTTTTTGAGATACCACCTATTGTAACCCTTCGACCATTTAATACTCTACTTAGGAAAAGAGACGGTCCCCAAACATCCACTTAATACCTTAAAACCCTAAAGCAAGTCTTCGTATTATGACCCGTACCCATGGAGACGTCTCATATTAGTTTGACCATTCGTAGGAACTAGTTGCCAGATTAGCTAGGCAGATTTCCCTATAGAATTAGGACTAACCTCGCATCTTCTATAGTTACTTATCATAGGCGATTTCCTTATGAATTAGTCATATTTTCAATGATCTTAATATATAGTACACACCTCACTGTGTCCATTAATTAGGCTATATCAGAAATCGTCTTGTTTTCCCTTAACAACCAATTACTTTCCTAAGGGGAATTTAATGACAATTGTTATCTAATTAACTGCGCAATTCATAGATTGTAATTATACACTGCTTACATAATTATATATAAATAAATACTCACTTAATTTTACATGCGTGCAGAGATCATGCCCTAACTACCGTTAAATGTCAATTCCTTTTTAGCAACAATAGTACAAGTCCTTTTCCATATTATCTATAACGACCCGCCTTTCATTCCATAGAAAGACACATCATTAAGAAGAAAGAAAGGGATAGAAAAGAGAAAAGATAGGAAAGAAATAAACCAACAACATCAGAATCTCACAGCGGAACGAATAAATTCTACTATATCACATAAAACATTACATAGTATCATTTACATCAGAGTTATACAGCTAATACAACACAAACTAGACAGTTATAAACATCTGTCTAGCAATTACAATTCAAGTTCATCAGAGGAAACAGATACAACTCAAACACAGCGGAACCACTATATATATCTACACGCTGAAGCCTCCTGCTCCATATCTCCTCCAGAACTCGTCAAAGCAATCTTGAATCACTTGACTACTCATACATAATATGAGTACCCAAGAGTTTAATAAAATAGAAAATAAACACTCGGGTCAGACATGGGTCTGGTGTGAGTAAACGGGTTTAAAGTTGTTTAACTTTGAAAATTCTTTTGAAAACAAAAGGTATCACGTAAGACTTCCCACACATAAACATGGAGAATTTTTTACCTTACGCTAACCAAAACATTTGATAGGAAATCCATTGATATTATAATAATGTCTAGGGTTTTCAAAATAAAATACAGAAATAGCTGGAATGCTTACATCTCACGTTCCAACATAGTTGGGCACAATCAAAACCGTACAGACACTTATTGGATTTTGGATTCCATCAATGGCAGGGTTACCGGGGTACCGCCCGTCACAGTACGTGGCCTAGATCACCGTAACATGGATCACTCCCAATCCCCTGCAACACAAAGCCGAAACCATCCCTTACTGGACAGTCTCGATCAAGACCACCCCGCATATTGCCGTCGCTAACTACTACACAACCGAAATAAAAAGGGACCTCTAGACAGGGGTAAATTTCATCCTACTTGGGCATGACCCACTTAGCCTTGCTGCACCTCCTCTGGTTTAGTCATTCCCAGTTGATGAGGCTTGAGGATACGATTACCTTTATAGGACACATCAATCTTAGAATGCTCATCGTCCACCTGACGATGTTCTGAAAGCATTCAATCCATACAAGTTCGTTCCTGTTTCGAACGAAACCGAAGGCATTATCTCGTTACACTCGTTTTGGAATCACCTTCAGAGTTAACGACAATAGCCCTTGCACTTTGAATCACTATCTCGAAGCTAAAAGTACTACCCCCGTTAAACTCGTATTGGAATCACCCTTAGAGTATTAACACGAATAGTCCTTACACCTCGAGTCTTCACTCTTCACTTGAGATTCACGACCTAACGTTTAATTTTTGGATCGATGTGGTTTTCGGAATTCCAAATTTGGAAACCCGATCTTGGTCTCATCGAAATCCAAACGCCATCTTAATGTCCAAGTGAATTTAGTTTGAACAATTAATTAAATTAATTCAATTCATCATTATCTATTTACACATAGATAGATAATTCACATATCTCAATAGATAATCACATTCTCATCATAAATAGATAATCCATATCATCATCGCAAACAGATAATCATCACAATCAGATAATCATTACAAACAGATAATCCATATTATCATACTTTAACTAAGCATCCATATCATATAGATATTACTCATCTCATTTCTGAGATCATAACCGTTCAATGAAATATCAATGTCATCCATAAGCAATGATTTATTAACCACCATTTATAATTAATTTAAAATGAATTAAATTAATTACTACTGTGACGACTCGGATTTTGCCCGCTCGAAAATCGACATCCATACTTCAAATCGTATTCGAATGCCATAGATTCGACCGTTCAAATCCGATTCGCCGGAGCTTATAACAATCATTAAGTAAACAACACAGCGGAATAAAAGAATAATACATTGATATACAGCTTTGATACAATATCTGATACAACAGATGATCCAATAGATATCAATATACATCAGAGATATGATACAATAAACAGCAGCGGAAAAGGAAATAGATAACATTTAACAGCGGAACAAATAACTCTAAGATAGTCTTCAACGAAGAACTCCAAATCGGAACTGTAACTCCATTTCCAAGAATCAATCCAGCAATAGCTCGAACTCCCAATAACGATGCATCAAGCTAAGCAAGACTGGTGCGATCCAAAGACTGAACTAACTCTAGAAATAACTCTACTAAACCTGACTATCTGAAAAACCCAACTCTAGACTGCTCGTGTAGAAAAGAATGAGCAACCAGAGTTTAGGAAAGAAACGATAAACTCCGGATCAGTCGTGGGACTGGTGTGAGCAACAAAAACAGTTTATCTATTAAAAACATTCAACAAAGGATTTTCAAAGTCAATTCGCAATGCTTTTGAAAAATAAGACTACCATAAGGCCTCCCGCACACACACACAATGCAAACGCAGAATCGGAGGAGATTTCTCCTTATGATAGTCAAAGATGCTTGATACGCATTTAAAATAACATTTCATATTATTACTAGTGCATAGTGTAGGAAAAATTCATTTCGAAAGTAGAATATAAATCTTAGCCAACATAGACATTTCGAACTATGCCTACTATAGCTACCATCCAAACAGTGTTGCGACACCATAAGTGAATGATAGGTTCTACAACTAATACCGTACAAGTTTCGTATTGGGAATTGGATTTCCAACAAATGATCAGGCCAAGGAACTTCCCATTGCCACATGAGAATGCCTCTGGAAGAAGAACAGTATTTCTTTGGGTTGTAGATGGAATTATCTATGCCTTGCACACATGTACATTTATATATACGCATAACAGATACTTATATATTAACATAGAACCAAGATTTATTCCAAATCACAGTTTTATTTAATAACTGGTAACATAAGTTTAGAGGTTTTACTCACCTGTGTTTCAGAAGGAAGAACAGAGTTCCTTCTCTATATTGAAAACTGCAGGCTTGTTTTTCTTTGTTGAATAATATATATATGGGAGTGTGTTTACAATATGTTTTTTTTTTTGTACAGGATGTGTATATATAAATGAAGATTTGTGTACAGGGGAAGGTATAAGCAAGTCATGGCTGAAGATACTTTGTTCCCATGCTTCCTATTCTTTTATGTTTACAGCCCATGCTTATGTACCTTTGCCTATATAAAAATCCATTTGATTTTATTTTTATTTTATTTTTTTTGTTTGCAGTTTTATATTGAGCTGAGTTTGTTTACATACCCTTTTCTTATGTGTATTTCTTCTTTTGTTTTATCACTTGTCATATGAATACATTTCTATTTTTATCTTGAGTATTTATTTTATCTTACATACAAATTGTTTTGTATCTTTCTATATATTTATTTATTTTTTTTTATTTCCAAATTACATATGAGTTTGTATTACATTAATTTGTTAAATTTGTTAAATATAAATAAATTTCTATTTTATATTACTTCCTATTTATTGTCTTGTATTTATTATTATTAAACCATTTATTTGAGATTTAAATTCAAATCAAAATATAAATATATATATACACACAAGATTTTAAAATTTCAAATTGACTCATATATACCCAAATATACATATATATATATATATATATTCACATATATACATATATACATAATATTTAAAAATTTAAATGATTTATATAGAATATATTTGAACTCGGGGAAACTCACATCACTATTTATAATTAATTTTATAAATTTTTTATTCAAAATTTCATTTAATTATTAATTTAAATTAAATAAAAATTCAGGATCGTTACAGACTTTCCCCCTTAAAAGAATTTCGTCCTCGAAATTCGCAGGCACGAAAACAATACAGAGATAGACGAAAGATAGAAGAAATATCTTTTCAGATCAAACTGGATATCGATTTTGGATTTGGCTCATCAAATCAGAATATCAACAATAGATACAAGAAATTATAATAAAATTTCAAATTCGGTTTTAAACGATGTCGTTTTATCGATACAATTCAAATTATCCTTCATATTCTATTAATCAATTTAACTCAATTTAAAATTTCTAATTTATTTAAAATTCTCAATTTCAATTTGCAAATTCATATTCATTAAGGTTTAAGATCAAAAACCGATAAGAAACCGATGAAGATACGAAGTAAAGATTTCCCACAACGATTCGTAGAGCATCAATGCATCGAAACTTCTTCTATAGCTGTTACGAAGCAATCAAAAAGGATTTGAAAAGACGAATCAAAGAATATTAATAGAGAAAGTTATTTCCACTGTTGTTACAGAGTATTGACCAATTATAGTCGTATTTCTCTGTCCCCTATCTCGTTCTCTTCTTGCACTCATACTTACTATCAGTGGATAGTAAGAGAATTTACTGAGGCATTCAAACGGATATCTTAAGGATTACTCATTCTAGGATTTACTTCATCCTATCTCTAATGAGTTACTTAATGTGTTACACTCCTGAGCTAAAGTTCAACCCTTAGCTCTGGTACCAGATTGCGACGACTCGGATTTTGCCCGCTCGAAAATCGACATCCATACTTCAAATCGTATTCGAATGCCATAGATTCGACCGTTCAAATCCGATTCGCCGGAGCTTATAACAATCATTAAGTAAACAACACAGCGGAATAAAAGAATAATACATTGATATACAGCTTTGATACAATATCTGATACAACAGATGATCCAATAGATATCAATATACATCAGAGATATGATACAATAAACAGCAGCGGAAAAGGAAATAGATAACATTTAACAGCGGAACAAATAACTCTAAGATAGTCTTCAACGAAGAACTCCAAATCGGAACTGTAACTCCATTTCCAAGAATCAATCCAGCAATAGCTCGAACTCCCAATAACGATGCATCAAGCTAAGCAAGACTGGTGCGATCCAAAGACTGAACTAACTCTAGAAATAACTCTACTAAACCTGACTATCTGAAAAACCCAACTCTAGACTGCTCGTGTAGAAAATAATGAGCACCCAGAGTTTAGGAAAGAAACGATAAACTCCGGATCAGTCGTGGGACTGGTGTGAGCAACAAAAACAGTTTATCTATTAAAAACATTCAACAAAGGATTTTCAAAGTCAATTCGCAATGCTTTTGAAAAATGAGACTACCATAAGGCCTTCCGCACACACACACAATGCAAACGCAGAATCGGAGGAGATTTCTCCTTATGATAGTCAAAGATGCTTGATACGCATTTAAAATAACATTTCATATTATTACTAGTGCATAGTGTAGGAAAAATTCATTTCGAAAGTAGAATATAAATCTTAGCCAACATAGACATTTCAAACTATGCCTACTATAGCTACCATCCAAACAGTGTTGCGACACAATAAGTGAATGATAGGTTCTACAACTAATACCGTACAAGTTTCGTATTGGGAATTGGATTTCCAACAAATGATCAGGCCAAGGAACTTCCCATTGCCACATGAGAATGCCTCTGGAAGAAGAACAGTATTTCTTTGGGTTGTAGATGGAATTATCTATGCCTTGCACACATGTACATTTATATATACGCATAACAAATACTTATATATTAACATAGAACCAAGATTTATTCCAAATCACAATTTTATTTAATAACTGGTAACATAAGTTTAGAGGTTTTACTCACCTGTGTTTCAGAAGGAAGAACAGAGTTCCTTCTCTATATTGAAAACTGCAGGCTTGTTTTTCTTTGTTGAATAATATATATAGGGGAGAGTGTTTACAGTATGTTTTTTTTTTTTGTACAGGATGTGTATATATAAATGAAGATTTGTGTACAGGGGAAGGTATAAGCAAGTCATGGCTGAAGATACTTTGTTCCCATGCTTCCTATTCTTTTATGTTTACAGCCCATGCTTATGTACCTTTGCCTATATAAAAATCCATTTGATTTTATTTTTATTTTATTTTTTTTGTTTGCAGTTTTATATTGAGCTGAGTTTGTTTACATACCCTTTTCTTATGTGTATTTCTTCTTTTGTTTTATCACTTGTCATATGAATACATTTCTATTTTTATCTTGAGTATTTATTTTATCTTACATACAAATTGTTTTGTATCTTTCTATATATATTTTTTTTTTATTTCCAAATTACATATGAGTTTGTATTACATTAATTTGTTAAATTTGTTAAATATAAATAAATTTCTATTTTATATTACTTCCTATTTATTGTCTTGTATTTATTATTATTAAACCATTTATTTGAGATTTAAATTCAAATCAAAATATAAATATATATATACACACAAGATTTTAAAATTTCAAATTGACTCATATATACCCAAATATACATATATATATATATTCACATATATACATATATACATAATATTTAAAAATTTAAATGATTTATATAGAATATATTTGAACTCGGGGAAACTCACATCACTATTTATAATTAATTTTATAAATTTTTTATTCAAAATTTCATTTAATTATTAATTTAAATTAAATAAAAATTCAGGATCGTTACAACTACTATCTCTAATTAATTTAAAATAAATTAAATTCATTACCACATCTATAAATCCTGCTTATATATCCATTAATTAATTAACCTAGTTAATTAATCATTCTCTAAGTATTCAACTTGATTAAATACATTTGATTAATCATTCTCTAATTACAATAAGTAATTAGTCTTTAATTAATTTCAAAAAATTAATTAACATTAATCATAAGTAATTAACATTTAATAACATCATTTATTAATTAAGTATAATTAATTACATTTATTCTTAATTAATTACATTAATTAATCACTTAATTATTAATTAATCCTTAATTAAACAATTCTTAATTACATCATTAGTTATATTAATTAATGATCTCTACTTTATATTTAAATTAATTACTTTATTTAAAATTAATTACATTCAGTAATTAATCTAAAATTTAAAATACAATTATTAATCACCCTTGATTAATATTCATTCCATTAATTAATCTAAAATTTAAAAAACATCTCTCACTAATTACATTCCAGTAATTATCATTTATTACTTCTCTAAGTAATCATGCTCCATTAATTACATTAAGTAATTACTCTTATTAAATCATCAAATGATTTCTTAAATTAATTAAACTAAATTAATTAACTTAAACAAATCACATTATCATAATTAATTACAATAAGTAATTAATCCCTTAATTACTTTTATCAAGCAATTATGCTTAACCATTTACAATTGATTATCTTCAATTAATTAATCTAATTAATTATCAAAATTAATCATATTAATTAATTACCTAATAATCCTTAGAAAATTATCATTATTAACTAACAACACTTTCTTTAATTACTTACTTAAGAATTTTATCTTAGATTAATCATTATTAATCATCTCTAATTATAAATTAATCTAAAATATTAATTAAAATCAATATATTAAGACATTCCTTAATTCTCTTATAAATTAAATTCTTTTTATTATCTTGATTATTTCTAAGATAATTCACTCACTTTATTAATGACTTCCTTAACATTCAAGTGTATTTCAAATATTACATTTCTCAATTTAAATTCAATTTCCATTTTGAATTTTAAGATTTCAAATGTTTAACCATTTAAAAACATTTATCCAAATTTAAATAAATTATAAACCTTAAAATAAAAGTAAAGAAAAATCATTACTTATATAAGATGCTTATATAAGAAAAGGTTTAAAACTAAATTACTTAATTTTATTAAAGGAAAACAAGCTTAAAAATAAATTGATTATTTTAACTTTCAAATTAAGCTAAACACTTCATAACTTTAATTCAAATAATAAAGAAAAGAAATCTTTCAAGTTTAGACATTTATTTGAAAACAAACTCAATTTTTTAAATCTACTTCAAAACATTTAAACATGTTCAACATTTAAATTTACAAACTGTTTTAAATTCAAATCTGGATTCATAGTAAGCTTGAAACCATATTTTAGACTTGATTTAAATTTAAAAATTCTCATTTTAAAAACTTAGGATTCAAAAGTTCCTTTGAATTCAAATTTAAACTTTACATTTTACAACCCCTATTTAAATCATGCTTTAAAATTTGAATTCCATTCATATTTTCAAAAACAGAATGTTGTCAGGTTTATAAACCTGAAATAAACTCCTTCCCGAGACCACCCATATCTTCTTCGAGTCATAACCCTGACTACTTCGAGACAAAAACACGAATACCTGAGCCCAATAGTTCTTCCCCAAAACCACAAAAACCCAAATATACGCAATGGCCACCATGCACGTGCACGGCAACCTAGCCTCCCTCCGATCATCGTTCAGACCATCAGCAAGTCGACATCGAGCACAGCATCACTCTCAACCACTCAGAAACGAAAATCGAATCAAAAATCAAAAATAAGCTTCCAGGTCGAAATCCGGAAAATTCACCATCATCATCGAAATCCATCGCCGTTGATGAACAACGCCACTAGGGAACCAGCACTTTCTTCCATAGCTTCTCCACGACGAGACACGACGATTTCCCTATGAGCGAATTTTGTATCTTCGACATCCGGATTCGCCTACTCAGTTATCTCTTGTTCTTCGGGATGTGGATAATTCCGAAATGGCTTTATATTCTCTTGACTCGCGAGATGATGATGATATATCTCGTATTCCTGTTGCTTGTGACTTTTCTGATGTTTTTGAACCTGTTTTGGGTTTACCACCTAAGCGGGCAATTGAGTTCCGCATTGATCTCATTCCAGGCGCGCAGCTAGTTAGTCGTCCTCCCACGAGGATGTCTACAAAGGAAAATGAGGAACTCAAGAAGCAGCTTTTAGAGCTTGAGTCCAAGCAGTTGATTCGGTACAGTTTTTCTCCGTGGGGATCCGCGGTCGTCTTCGTGAAGAAGTCCGATGGAACTCTTAGGCTTTGGATTGACTATCGCAAGCTTAACGAGTTGACCATCAGGAATAGGTATCCATTGCCTAGGATCGATGATATGTTCGATCTATTGAGTGGCGCTAAGGTCTTTTCTCAGCTTGACCTTGCCACAGGTTTTCATCAGTTATGAGTCGCGGAGGATAGCATACCTCTTACCGCTTTCCGCACTCGGTATGGTTCTTTTGAGTGGCTCGTTATGCCTTTGGTTTGACGAACGCTCCTGCTTTCTTTGTTGATCTTATGAATCAGGTATTCCGGGAATATCTTGATAAGTTCGTCCTTGTTTTCATTGATGATATCCTTATTTATTCTAAGTCTAAAGCTGAGCATGTTAATCACTTGAGAATTGTCTTGAGTACTTTTCGTCATCATCAGCTTAGAGCCAAATTCTCCATATGCCATTTTTGGGAGAATAAGGTTAAGTTCTTAGGCCATGTTGTATCTTCCGATGGCATCTCTGTCTATCCCTCAAAGATCGAAGCCATCCAGAATTGGAAGAGGCCTGAGAATGTGCATGAGATTCGTAGTTTCCTTGGATTGGCGGGTTATTACCGTCGGTTCATTAAGGATTTTTCCCGTGTTGTGCTTCCTCTCACCAGCCTTACTCGGAAAGGCATTCGTTTTATTTGGTCCGACAAGTGTGAAGCTTCCTTTTAGACATTGAAGGAACTTCTCACTAATGCTCCTATTTTGGTGGTTCCCGAGGGGAATCATGATCTTGTTGTCAACACCGATGCTTGTGGTAGTGGTCACGGTGCTGTTCTTATGCTTCTAGGCAACTGCGTCCGAATGAAGTTCGCTATGCCACTCATGATCTTGAGTTAGCCGCCATTGTCTTCGCCTTGAAGATTTGGCAACATTATTTATTGGATGAGCGCTTCATTCTCTATACCGATCATAAATCCTTGAAGTATTTGTTCACTCAGAAGGAACTCTATATGAGACAACAGCGTTGGCTCGAGTTTATTGCTTCTTTTGACTTTGATATCCAGTATACCCCTGGGAAGGGTAATCATGTTGCTGATGCACTTAGTCGCAAACATTCGGCTATTGTTTCTATGATGCTTGCCGAATGGGATATTCTTGAGACTCTATCTTTTTGTGAAATTCGGAATCGAGGTTCATCTTCTGATTCTCCTATTCTATTATTTAGTTTGGGAGCTCGACCTATTTTGTTGGATAGTATTGCCGATGCCCAATGGCGTGATCCTGATTTGTTGCATCTTATTCATCTTTGTGAGTCTCGATCCTGTGATGAGGCGTTGCGGGATTTCAGCATTGATTCTCATGGGTGTCTTCGCAAGAAGAACCGTCTTTTTGTGCCTTCTGATTTTGCACTTAGGCATAACATTCTTGATGACTGTCACTGTTCTAAGTATACCATTCATCCTGGTAGTAGTAAGATGTATGCGGATATGCGTCGTCTTTATTATTGGGAAGGCATGAAACGCGATGTGGCGAGTTATGTGAGTAACTGCATAACTTGTCAGCGTTTTAAGGCCGAGCATAAGCGTCCTTCTGGTCTTCTTCAACCTCTAGAGGTTCCATTATGGAAATGTGATAAGATTTCTATGGATTTCATTGATGGCCTACCTCGTTCGAGATCAGGCCATTTTAGCATTTGGGTTATTGTAGATCGCCTCACTAAGTCTGCTAATTTTGTTCCTATTAAGTCTAATAGGACTGCTTCGCATTTGGCTAAGTTGTATGTCAAGGAAATCGTGAGACTTCACGGTGTTCCTAGTTCTATTGTGAGTGATTGTGATCCTTTATTCACGAGTCATTTTTGAAAGAGTCTTCAGCAAGCTTTAGGGACAAAGCTTAATTTCAGCACAGCTTATCATCCGCAGTCTGACGGACAGACTGAACGGGTGAATCGTATCTTGGAAGATCTTCTCCGTATTTTTATTTTTGATTTAGGTGGTAGTTGGGAGGATCATCTACCTCTTGTAGAGTTCTCCTACAATAATAGTTTTCAGTCTAGTATTGGTATGGCTCCTTTCGAAGCCTTATACGGAAGGCTATGTCGATCTCCTTCGTGTTGGTTGGAATCTGGAGAGAAGCTTATTCTTGGTCCAGATTTTGTTCGTGATTCTTCCGAGAAGAATGATCTTATTCGATTGAGAATGAAAGAGGCACAGAGCCGCCAGAAATCCTACGCGGATAGCCGTAGGAAGCCTCTCGAATTCTTGATTGGTGATCTTGTTTTTATTCGTGTTTCTCCTTTGAAAGGGGTTATGCATTTCAGTACAACTGGGAAATTGGCTCCTCGCTTTATAGGACCATTTTCTATTACTGAACGTATTGGCCCTGTGGCTTATAGAGTTTCACTTCCAGCTCATTTATCTGGCATTCATGACGTGTTTCACGTCTCTCAGCTTCGGAAGTGTCTTCGGGAGTCGGATTCTGTTATTGCTTCTCCTGATTTTCAAGAGCTTGAGGTCTCACCGGACTTATCTATTGTACAGCGACCTATTCGTGTACTTGACACGGAGGTGCGACACCTTCGGAACAAGGACGTTCCGCTCGTTAAAGTTCAATGGTCCGCTGGTCCCAATGACTGTACTTGGGAAACCAGAGAGTATATCGAGCGATCTTATCCGGGTTTTCTATCTTCGCTTGGCAACGGTGAGTAATATCTTTTCATCTCAAGCTTATTTCCTTTTCTTTTGATTGTTGTTTGTATGTAGTTGTTACAAATATCGTCTCTAGGAATTGCGGGGACGCAATTTTGTAAGGATGGGAGATCTATAACAACCCGTATATTTAACGATTTTATATTTAAATGTTTTATTTAAATATAGTGCCGTTAGTCGGATTTTTGGTCCAAAATGTTACTTTTTGCAAACGGCCGAATTAGGACTCGATACCATTTCCATTGGTTCCAAAATGGCATTTGCGACCTTTTTGAGTATAAGCTTTGATATGTTTGGAGTAAGTTGAATTTTTGCAACTTTTTCTAGTTGGGCTTTGGGTTTGGGTTTAGCCCATTTGTTAGTTTATTAACCTAACTCAGCCCTCTCCTCTCCATTCACCCTCATTTCATTTCTTTAACTTAAGCAAAACTGAAAATGGTGGAAGGGAAAGGGAAATAGAAATTTCAAGCCCTAGTTTCTTCTTTGCAAACTTGATTCTTGCTCCAATATCAAAGAGAAGACATTGGTAAGCTTCCTCTTCATCTTCTCTATCTCCTTCTCTCTTCAATCTCAGAAATTCCTAAACCTAAACTTAGGAAAATACTTGTTTTATTCTTAGATTGAAGCTAGCTGAGTAGAAGTGGAGATTTGTTGGTCTTCTCCTTGCAAATTGAGCTTCTTCTTCTTTGTTTTTGGTTAAAGGTGAGTTTTGAACTCACATCTACTTCTCTTGATTTCATTGATGTTGGGTATGAATTCCTAATACTTGTTCATATGCATTTGCTTTTGGTTTGGATTGAATTGGAGAATATCCAAATTTTTAGCGTTTGGGTTCAATTCTTTAAAGATCCTAACTTTGATGTTTGAACATGTTTTTGATGGCGAATCGAAGAGCTAATGGAGTTGGGGTATCAATTGGCTAAGGCTCCTTAGGTCCATTGCTCGAACGGTCGCATTTTGGAAGAGTTTGCATTTAGAGGAGAAAGGGCAGGAACTGCAGAAATTTGCAGTTCGGCCGACCGAGACCTGTAGCCGGTCGGCTTACCTGCTATCCCGAGCTTTTTTTTTATTTTCTGCACCTGGCCAGCCGACCGAGCCATGTAGTCCGGTCGACCGACCTGCTCCTATTTTGTTGTTTTGCCTATTTTTGCTCATTTTGATTGGTTTTCCGAATTTTATCGATTCAAGTTGGTTTTTGGTGGTTTTCATTGCATCTTTGGCTTTGATAACTTATTTTTGACTTCATTCACGGGTTTTCATAAATAATCCCTCTAAATCGTATTAAAAGTTTCTTTCTCCGATTTATAAATTCTATTTAAAACATGCGCACAATTTCGCACTTCGAGCGAAGTGGAAGGGTGATTAAATGGTTGGGCAAAACATGAACCATGAATCTGTGTGTTTATCCTTCCGATTAATTTCCGACCTATTCAATTGATCGTTTTAACCTTCGGGTTTGGTTTACTGATGATATGAGGTGAACTTTGTACTGCTTTGAGTGTGAAATTAACTAACGGATAGTAAATCGTTTAGTGCGAACGAGCGGTTATAGGACTCGCGTTACCACTTTTCGGATTCCTTTTTGAGAGTTATGACACATTCCGCCAGTTAGTGGTGTCCAGTACTGTGTCTCCGACCTTCACCACTATGGTTTGTTGCCTTCGGGTATGTTGCCTTCGGGTTTGTGCCTTCGGCTTTGTTGCCCTTTAGTATCGCTTACGATGTTGGTAGTTATGAGCCGCATGGGTGATATTGGGTTGCCATTTAGTATCGCTTCCGATGTTGGTCGTTATGAGCCACATGAGTGATATTGGGTTTGGAGTCTTCGGGCTCATGGATCCTTGTTTGTACAGTACTGAGCTCGAGCAAATTTTATGATATTTTCATTCATATGCATATTCCCTAGGTATCGCCTTTCGGTGTTGGTCTTTTTGAGCCGCATGATATGTAGCGATTACCTTGTGGAACTTGTATTACCTTCGTTGGTATTTGTTATTTGCCTTTTTGGCTTGATTTGGGATAATTGTATCCTTTGTTTCTCTATGTTGCCTAGGATATGAGGCTTGTTTTGTTATGATATGATTCATCTTTTGTTAGATGATTGTGTTATCTCTTTTAGAGATATTTGTTATACCTTGTAACCTTGCAGGTTTATTGTTGTTCAGTTTATCTAACTGATTTGTTTAGCTAGACTGACCCGTGTATTTTATACTCGGGTCAGACCGAGATGTTTCAGGTTAGGTGCTTCTGGACTTAGCCTATTTTGCTTCCGCAAGGACTATTCAGCTTGTTCCTTTTTGTTAAAGCTTTTATGTAGTCCTATTTTGTTGTAACTCTGATATATGTATTCTTTTGACTCGTCTGTATATTGTGGTTTGCTATACCACTTAACATGTATTATTTTGTAAACTCTGTTATGTATCTGTATATGTGTATATGATGATCTACTGTTCTGTGATGTATATTACATTTGGTTGTTATATTCTGTTCTGATAGATCCTTCAACCACCTATGGTTTTGTTTTAAGTATTCATTGGGTATGTCGACCTGCTTGGTATGTTTATTGTCGATGTATTCAATAGATAGTTAGAGCAAGGCTATAGATGGTCGCTCCCAACCAGCCTTATTCTCCGTGTTAGTTGACGGCATGTAACGACCCGTAGATTTTAATAATTTTTAATTGGTTTTATAACGTATTTAATTTGGATTTTGAGAAATTTTAATAATAATATTTTGAAATAAAGTTTTAATATTTGGTTTACGTATAATTAAATATAGCAAATGGTAAATTTTCAATTAATTTTATGAAAGTTTATTTATTTTGTGAAATTCTATTAAATTCATGCTTAATGATATGTAATCTAAATTTTAATAAAAGGATCTGCAACATCGTAGTTGTAAATTATGAATGTTATTGTTTATAATCATACATGTAACTCTAATGATACGATTTTAATAACAAATTCCGTGTTCAAGATATGGATTTCATAATAGTATTTTCTTAATATCCTTAGCTTTCAACAATAATCAATTAGCGACCTTAATCTTAATAGGATTTGAAAATCATCAACATTCGGATAAGTCAAATGATATTCTAAATGTTAATAATAATCTTGAAAAAAAAACTTTATCAGAAGAACATTTTAAGCACACATAAATTTTTATGGGATTATGTTAATATGTATTCAGTAGGCATATGCTAACAACCGCTCAAACAAGAGATAATCACTAATACACAGTGTTAATTGTTAAAAACTCAAACTATCTATATTTATCACGCAAAAATGCAAAATCATAAAGGTCATTAGTGAAATTATGCAATCTTAACATGTGCGTAGAAGGCACATGCTGATATTTTTCGATTTTGTGCATTGCACTAAGAATTATTGGATCCTATTCATCGTTAATTTGCTACCATTTCACGACTTTGACCACCACCTTAATTTGTTGAATGCCACGAATGCCAAAATGATGAATGATGTTGCAAGTCAGAAGAAAATGCATGCTCCTATATGCGTTTTTGCGTTAAATGACATTAGATGCCAACAATATTATTATGCATTTTCATTATCTTAATTCTTTTATCAATTAACCTCTCCACTTTTCTTTCCAATCTGATTTATAACCTGCCTATTTACTTTTCTTACCATATTTATTATTTGCTAGAATCTAGCCGTTTCATAATTCCCTTTTTCAGCATTTGATGTGTCTTCTCTAAATCTAAGCGGAAAATCTAGCTTACCCCTTTTATTCATTTACATTTTTTTCTGTTTCAAATTTCATCGTGACTGACACGCAACCTTACTTTAATCACTGCGTCAATCAAGCATCCATCTATTAATTTTCATTTATTTTATATTTATTGCCAACGTTATAAATTTGAAAGATCACTTGCTTCCCTTGTCTCCCTGATTTCACATCTCTATGCCTATCCTTTTGAGTTTCTTACTTTTATATTCTATTATTTGCCTAAACGTGCATTTTGACTGTTGCCATTCCCGTATTTATTTCTTTCCTTTTTGAAATTAAAACATATACGTTTTACATTTATTTATTTCTAAACCATTCATTGCCTTTCCTTTAAATCAATCCATTCTCTTCTTATTTGTTTTAATTTATTTCCTCTTTTCACCAACACTCAATCTTTATACATACTTGTTTTAATTCATTTTCTCTATACATGTGCATTCAATCTTTATACATATTTGTTTTAATTTATTTTCTCTTTTCACCAGCATTCAATGTTTATATACATATTTGTTTCATTTTATTTCCTCTATTCACCAGCATTTAATCTTTATATATTTGTTTTAATTTATTTCCTCTTTCTTTTTTTTACTTCTCCTTAATTTATAGGAATAAATTCTTAAATTTCCTCTAGCCATTACTATCTTTATTTCTTGCCACTTTAAACAAAATTTCTTTCCACTTTATCAATGTGAGGCTTCTCTTATAAATACAAATCACTCGTACATACCCTACTCCATATCAATAGACCTTCATCTCCTCTCTTGCGTGTGAAGCTTCTTCTGTAGGTAAATGGCTGCACTAAATTTTTTTTTCTTCTTATTTCTTTTCTTTTTCTTCTTCTTTTTCATCCTTTTCTTTTGTTTTATTATTGTTTATATTGCATTTGCTTTTCCTTTATTTTAAGCATAACATGCTTCAAGTATATATTTTACATTATAAGTATGTTTATATAGTGCAGCGCAAGTATACATTAAATTTAATGTTATAAACATTTGCATTTGTTCTATGGTTAGTTTTATATGAGTATTTATTGAAATTTGTATAGTCTGACTTTTGAATATACATTGGGTTATTTCATACGGTTTATATATAATATAAGATGTTTAGCAGTCTGCATATATGTTACAGTATGTAAGATTTTTATATAAAAAGAAAGAAAGGTGTTAATTTTATATTGTATTGTTTATAAAAAGGTGTTAATTTTATAATATATATATATTGTGGGACAGTATACATTTATAAACATATTAATATACAGTAAGTTATAAAACATAAGTTTGATATATAGGTAGAGTTTGCATGGGTTTAAATTTTCCTTCTGTTGTTTAAAATATAGTTGTAGAGTTATAAAATTTTGGGGAGAATATATAGTATAATATATTTTAAGTTAGTTTGTGTGTCTGTCCAGAGATGAATTATTATACAAATACAGTTTTATAAGATCTAAGATCTGTTGTTTTAAAATGTAAGTTTATACTAGTGATTATATGGGTTAAAATTTGACATTGATACTTTTAAGATGATAAAGAAAGTTTAATGTAAGTGTTAACATGTAAGAAATGCCTGAAGCCTGTTTTAGTATTAAAGAAAATACTGGAATTTAAATTGTTAAATTAAGTTGGAGCTGTGCTCTCGCCCTTCTCTTTCTTATAAATATTTTGCAAAAGGTAAATTTATATCAAGTATAAGGTGTGTAGTGTTTCAGCAAATCAAGGAAAGTCGATATTGGTCTTAACAATAATAATGTGGAATGTTGACTTAATTGTTGATTTAAATATGATTATAAAAATAAAATATGTTAATATTGGTTTTAAACATAGTTTTGCAGTTTTCTATTATTTGCATTTGTTTGAAAACGTATGTATGTATATGTAATTTTAATGCGTTTCAAAACTAATATTGGTTAAGAGAGTAATATAATAGAATAATATTTGTATTCATTTCGGTCTACATAAAGCAGTTTCTGATCTATTTTCATCGATCTCTATTTATCAGTTGTCCATCGTATTCGTGCCAATCTTGCTTCGCTTTGAAAATTTTGTTTGGATTTGTTCGATGTCTAGATCGTGATCCAGCGTAGCTCAATTCTTTGTCCAATCTATCTAGCCTCGAAAGGTGAGCAATCACTCACGATTTAACATTCTTATATTTATTAAATTTGATTTCAATTGAAACGACAATTGAAATATGTTGTTATTAGTTATTTAAATTATTTATATGCTATTATTTGTAACTGTTCACCTGTGGGATATGACACCATATCATGTTGTTTATATTATACTGTTATTGATGATATATGCCTGTTATATTATTATTATTATATGTTATCACTCTGCAAGTTCCCTGTAGTTTAGAATTCACTATGGGTTGAAATGATACATACCCGAACGGACTTTCGAATAGGAGAATTTCGTTATGAGTTGAAATGATAGACCCAAGCGATTTTCATTTAATTGAATTTGGGATTACGGGTTGAAATGATATCCACCCGTATATATTTAGTGTATGGTTTGAAATGATAAATATCTGTAGCACTTGACCATATGATAGGAAATATATACAGACACCGTTGGTCCATATATATAAAAATATTTTGAAATAAGTTCATTGTTTTGGAAAGAAATATATGGTCTTAATAAATATTAATTCTTAAATTATTATATATAAAGGGTAATGATATATATATAGATTTAATAATATTTAATTCAATTAAGATTGATTTAATACATAAATTATGTTAATTATTTAGGTAAATTATAGTTCAAATAGATTTTTGCAATAATTGGGATAAATTAAGATTGGGAGATAAATTTGAGTTTATTAAAAATGGTATTTAAATAAGGATTTATTTAATTAAATCAATTTGAAATTTTGAATGGGAAATTTAAGGGTATGATTTTGTAACTGGATTTTTGATGTAAGTGATTAAATGAATATTTCACGTTTAAGTATATTAAAGAAAATATTGAGTAAAATGTAACTAAGGTTACTTAAATGATATTGAATCTAATAAGGGAGTATTTCAAGACTAAATAATAATGAGGTTAAATCGAGATCTATATGAAACTGTTATATTGAACTTTTAAATATTAAAGCCTTGAACTATATTGGAATTTAAATGGTTTATTTTGAGATTCGGATCTGTATTTGAAATAAATATAGTTGAATTCGTTATTTAGAAACTAAATTGAATTTAAATTGATAAATTAAGATTGGATTTAATTTGAATAGGAAGGTCGGGTTGATGTTGAAACAATTGGTTAAGTTGAGGAAATTGAAAATACTTTACTCTATAAATTATTTAATATATATATAAATACTATTTTGGGAAATATAGAGATATTTGAAGTGAAAATGATATTTGGTTTTGAAGTATAAATTAAGTTGAAAGGACTACGGTGTTATAGTGTATATTTCTACCTTGTAGATAGTTCTATGGACCCTTAAAGGATGGTTATCCCAAACATCCTTTAAGTTAATTGTATTTCAGTTGATATTTCACTTGAGTTGGATTTATTTAGATAAGAATGTTAATCCTGACTCGAGTGTTTTGTGTTTTGCTTTACGCTCGGGTCAGACTGAGTGATACAGCATTTGAGACTCACCTTCGAAGTTGGAGTTTGCTTGAAGATCCAGCTATCTATCCTTTCAGTCATCCAGTTGATTGGTCCAGAGAAGTCTTACGCACGTACTGGAGACTTCACTGTATCTGAGATATTCTATTGCACTTTATCTCTAACTCTGATTTTTTTTATAGTAGCTTCATGAACTACTATCTATTTATTCCGCTGCGTATTTTTGTACTACTCTGTATCTGTGATTCTGTGTTTGATTTATTTACTGTATATGTTGGGTTTTGCCAAATTTTAATTAACAATCTGATATTTTGAGCAATTCAAGTCCGACATCTGCGGATGCGAATGGTTGAAAATAGCAGGTCGTTACAGTTGGTATCAGAGCTTTGGCTCTAGGCAAAACTTATCATATATGGTAAATTTATTTACAGAATCACTTTCGTTCGAGTTGAATCTCTTCCTTTCTGACTCGATTTCCTTTGAATTTTGGAATGTCCCTCGGTTCCGAAATTCATTCTTGTCTCTCCCTAATTATATTCGTTCGATCCTGGAGTATCCCATAACTCCACTGAATGATTCGTAAAAGGGGGTGAAAACTTCTTTTCAATTGGCATTGATTCACCGAAGATTTTTTTTGTATCATCGGTTTACGATGCTGTTGTATCTTGGTATGCCGAATTCTATCTCTGGCGATCGAATGTCGATTTGTTTTGGAATTCCGCATCGATTATATTCCTGAAGTCACGGTTGACTCGGTTAAGGTCGCCCGCGATTTGTAGAAGTATATCCATCTTCTATTTTGTAATTTAATTATCTCATCTTCGATCGAGTCTATCTTCGAATCAGGATTCTATTGATTGGAGTTCCGCTAATTTAAATCTCTATCTTTGTTTGAAACCCATTCTTTGAAAAATCGGGTATGTTGTAATTTTAAAATTGTTTATACGCGAAATTATTATAACTATGATTTTATTCTATATATAAAAGTGAAAATGTTTTCGATAAGGATTATATACCTATATAAAAAGGTTTTGAAAGGATTTGAAATTTTGAAAAATTATAATAAATTGATTTATATAAAATTGATTTATAACTATAGAGTTAAATTTGAAATTCGAGAATTGAATTCCGGTATTTTGAAATTGGTTTTAAGATTTTGGAAGATATATAAAAATAATATGATTTAAAAGTATTTTTCGAATAAGAAATTTTTCTAATGAATTTTAATAATTTTGAAGAAATTTCAAAGAAGTTTTCAAGAAAATAGAAGTCCAGAGCTCACTTATGTCGCTGGAAAATAATTTCGGTGATGAGTGCACGCATCATCGACATTGATTTTCGAGTTTCAAAGTGGGGGAGAGGCCACTTTAATAGCTTCGCTATGCAAGTGATTTTGTAAAACCTTTTTGATTACAAATTCCGAAGTATAATTTGATATTTTAGAAAGATATAGGTATATATTTTAAAACAATTTAAAATGAGACCAGTGTTCAGTCCTCGAGTTTCAGATTTAATAATTGGTTTATTGATTTATGCTGATTTTCAAATCTTGAATTTGGAAATTTGATTTCCCTAACTATTTTGAATGTTCGAACACTTCCAAATCGAGATTAAATTTTTAAAGCTAAGAAATTTCGAAGAGTACAAAATGTTTGATAAACCATATAAGTTTTGTTTTGTATGTTAAGTTTGAAACCTTTTGTTAGGTAAATGAATATGACTATTTTGAAATTATACTAATATGGAATTTAGTTTTAAATGTTTTGAAAAACTATTAGTTTTAAATAATGGTTTTCAGAAAGGAAAATTTGATATTTCAAATAAAAAAAAAATACTTTAAAGGGTTTAAAGGGATAATTATAAATTTGGAAACCATTTGAGTATAATTAATTTTGAGAAAATTTTTGGTTTTGAAATTAAATTGAAATTAAAAACCAGTACTTATATTGTGATTTTGAAAATGAATTTGTTTGACTTGAATTATTTTAATTTGGAAACTGGGATAATTTCTAAACCTATTATTTTGGGAACTTTGAAATTTAGATATTTAATCTGGAAGAAAATTTGGTGAAATCATATATGATATTGAAATGATTTGAAATTGAGAACCTTATATTATTAAGCACTTGATTTGGGAGTGGTCGAACTTATATAAAATGGATTTGTATAAGTATAAAGTTGATTTGAAATCTATTGATTTGAAAGGTACTCAATTTGGAAAGGGAATTTTATATAATCAAAGTCTATATAAGTATGTTTTGATATACTATTGATTTGGAAAGTATTCGATTTAGAAAGGAATCCTATATATATGGACTTTATATAAGTACGATATTTGAAAGTATTTGGAAAGGTACTATATGATATATATTTTCGAAATAAAGATATGGAAAGTGCCTTCTACTTGATATCCGCTTTGTGGCCACATCGTGGATTCATTCTATCAATATTATTCTCTCTGATTTTTGGTTTTCCGGATGTAATACTCGAGTGTTCCCACCGTGGCGTAACCCATGGTTTTTTTTTCTCTCGTGAATGCATAATGAAATTGCCTGGCTGAGTCTTGCCTAGGGGTACGGATTGTTTCGTGGGGGATCCAGGCGTAACCATTGTGTATCCTGCAATCTGTGTAGGTCACGAATAGTAGCGCAAGTGCCTAGCTGAGTCTTGCCTAGGGGTACGGATTGTTTCCTGGGGGATCCAGGCGTAACCATTATGTATCCTGCACTCTACTAGTCATAATGGCGTAACTCGCAGGGCTGAGAAAGCTTACGGATATGGATTGTTTCCTGGGGGACCCAGGCGTAACCATTGTGTATCTGCGAACCATGATCGGACAAAGGTTTTGGTTTGGTTGTTTTGTTTGGATTGTACTTTCCATATCTTTTTTTTAAAGGTTTTTCAAGTATTTTCACTGGGTGTTGAAACGGGTCTACCAAGTACTTGAAGAATTCTAGCTTTGCGCCTGATCAACGCATGGCCAGAGTCTGCAAGAACGAGGATAAACTTGTTGAAACATCGAGTTATAAAAGTATTTTCGAAAGGAAAATTTATATCGATATAATAGTATTTTATTATAAAAGTATTTTTCCCAACAAAGAATTTTTGAATTAATATTTGAAATTTAAATTCTTATGGTTCTAGATTAATTATTCGTGCCCGATACTATTCCTTGCATCTACCTTATCTGCTCAGTTTAGTTATTCACCTTGATTCAGTTTTCCAAACCTACCTTCCTTTCCTTTTTGAATATAATCTTTAAAATATTGTAAGTATTTTTAAGTTATTAATTTAATAAAACATATTTAATTCCAATGGGTTTTGAAAACTTAAAGTATTAAAGATAACTGAATTGCAAATGAAGTTTTTAAATAAATATTTCAAATAAAATGTATATAGTTAAATAAATTGTTAATCCTTATCTTTCAATCTATCTTTCCTTCCGGTTGTTTCTTTTCTCCTACCTCCTTCCTTTTCGGGGACGAAAAGTTTTGAGTGGGGGAGAATGTAACGACCCGTAGATTTTAATAGTTTTTAATTGGTTTTATAACGTATTTAATTTGGATTTTGAGAAATTTTAATAATAATATTTTGAAATAAAGTTTTAATATTTGGTTTACGTATAATTAAATATAGCAAATGGTAAATTTTCAATTAATTTTACGAAATTTTATTTATTTTGTGAAATTCTATTAAATTCATGCTGACTTGCTAATGATATGTAATCTAAATTTTAATAAAAGGATCTGCAACATCGTAGTTGTAAATTATGAATGTTATTGTTTATAATCATACATGTAACTCTAATGATACGATTTTAATAACAATTCCGTGTTCAAGATATGGATTTCATAATAGTATTTTCTTAATATCATTAGCTTTCAACAATAATCAATTAGCGACCTTAATCTTAATAGGATTTGAAAATCATCAACATTCGGATCAGTCAAATGATATTCTAAATGTTAATAATAATCTTGAAAAAAAAACTTTATCAGAAGAACATTTTAAGTACACATAAATTTTTATGGGATTATGTTAATATGTATTCAGTAGGCATATGCTAACAACTGCTCAAACAAGAGATAATCACTAATACACAGTGTTAATTGTTAAAACCTCAAACCATCTATATTTATCACGCAAAAATGCAAAATCATCAAGGTCATTAGTGAAATTATGCAATCTTAACATGTGCGTAGAAGGCACATGCTGATATTTTCCGATTTTGTGCATTGCACTAAGAATTATTGGATCCTATTCATCGTTAATTTGCTACCATTTCACGACTTTGACCACCACCTTAATTTGTTGAATGCCACGAATGCCAAAATGATGAATGATGTTGCAAGTCAGAAGAAAATGCATGCTCCTATATGCGTTTTTGTGTTAAATGACATTAGATGCCAACAATATTATTATGCATTTTCATTATCTTAATTCTTTTATCAATTAACCTCTCCACTTTTCTTTCCAATCTGATTTATAACCTGCCTATTTACTTTTCTTACCATATTTATTATTTGCTAGAATCTAGCCGTTGCATAATTCCCTTTTTCAGCATTTGATGTGTCTTCTCTAAATCTAAGCGGAAAATCTAGCTTACTCCTTTTATTCATTTACATTTTTTTCTGTTTCAAATTTCATCGTGACTGACACGCAACCTTACTTTAATCACTGCGTCAATCAAGCATCCATCTATTAATTTTCATTTATTTTATATTTATTGCCAACGTTATAAATTTGAAAGATCGCTTGCTTCCCTTGTCTCCCTGATTTCACATCTCTATGCCTATCCTTTTGAGTTTCTTACTTTTATATTCTATTATTTGCCTAAACGTGCATTTTGACTGTTGCCATCCCCGTATTTATTTCTTTCCTTTTTGAAATTAAAACATATACGTTTTACATTTATTTATTTCTAAACCATTCATTGCCTTTCCTTTAAATCAATCCATTCTCTTCTTATTTGTTTTAATTTATTTCCTCTTTTCACCAACACTCAATCTTTATACATACTTGTTTTAATTCATTTTCTCTATACATGTGCATTCAATCTTTATACATATTTGTTTTAATTTATTTTCTCTTTTCACTAGCATTCAATGTTTATATACATATTTGTTTCATTTTATTTCCTCTGTTCACCAGCATTTAATCTTTATATATTTGTTTTAATTTATTTCCTCTTTCTTTTTTTTTACTTCTCCTTAATTTATAGGAATAAATTCTTAAATTTCCTCTAGCCATTACTATCTTTATTTCTTGCCACTTTAAACAAAATTTCTTTCCACTTTATCAATGTGAGGCTTCTCTTATAAATACAAATCACTCGTACATACCCTACTCCATATCAATAGACCTTCATCTCCTCTCTTGCGTGTGAAGCTTCTTCTGTAGGTAAATGGCACTGCACTAAATTTTTTCTTCTTCTTATTTCTTTTCTTTTTCTTCTTCTTTTTCATCCTTTTCTTTTGTTTTATTATTGTTTATATTGCTTTTGCTTTTCCTTTATTTTAAGCATAACATGCTTCAAGTATATATTTTACATTATAAGTATGTTTATATAGTGCAGCGCAAGTATACATTAAATTTAATGTTATAAACATTTGCATTTGTTCTATGGTTAGTTTTATATGAGTATTTATTGAAATTTGTATACTCTGACTTTTGAATATACATTGGGTTATTTCATACGGTTTATATATAATATAAGATGTTTAGCAGTCTGCATATATGTTACAGTATGTAAGATTTTTATATAAAAAAAAAGAAAGGTGTTAATTTTATATTGTATTGTTTATAAAAAGGTGTTAATTTTATAATATATATATTGTGGGACAGTATAAATTTATAAACATATTAATATACAGTAAGTTATAAAACATAAGTTTGATATATAGGTAGAGTTTGCACGGGTTTAAATTTTCCTTCTGTTGTTTAAAATATAGTTATAGAGTTATAAAATTTTGGGGAGAATATATAGTATAATATTATTTTTTGTTAGTTTGTTTGTCTGTCCAGAGATGAATTATTATACAAATATAGTTTTATAAGATCTAAGATCTGTTGTTTTAAAATGTAAGTTTATACTAGTGATTATATGGGTTAAAATTTGACATTGATACTTTTAAGATGATAAAGAAAGTTTAATGTAAGTGTTAACATGTAAGAAATGCCTGAAGCCTGTTTTAATATTAAAGAAAATACTGGAATTTAAATTGTTAAATTAAGTTGGAGCTGTGCTCTCGCCCTTCTCTTTCTTATAAATATTTTGCAAAAGGTAAATTTATATCAAGTATAAGGTGTGTAGTGTTTCAGCAAATCAAGGAAAGTCGATATTGGTCTTAACAATAATAATGTGGAATGCTGACTTAAATGTTGATTTAAATATGATTATAAAAAATATATATGTTAATATTGGTTTTAAACATAGTTTTGCAGTTTTCTATTATTTGCATTTGTTTGAAAACGTATGTATGTATATGTAATTTTAATGCGTTTCAAAACTAATATTGGTTAAGAGAGTAATATAATAGAATAATATTTGTATTTCATTTCGGTCTACATAAAGCAGTTTCTGATCTATTTTCATCGATCTCTATTTATCAATTGTCCATCGTATTCGTGCCAATCTTGCTTCACTTTGAAAATTTTGTTTGGATTTGTTCGATGTCTAGATCGTGATCCAGCGTAGCTCAATTCTTTGTCCAATCTATCTAGCCTCGAAAGGTGAGCAATCACTCACGATTTAACATTCTTATATTTATTAAATTTGATTTCAATTGAAACGACAATTGAAATATGTTGTTATTAGTTATTTAAATTGTTTATATGCTATTATTTGTAACTGTTCACCTGTGGAATATGACACCATATCCTGTTGTTTATATTATACTGTTATTGATGATATATGCCTGTTATATTATTATTATATGTTATCACTCTGCAAGTTCCGTGTAGTTTAGAATTCACTATGGGTTGAAATGATACATACCCGAACGGACTTTAGAATAGGAGAATTTCGTTATGAGTTGAAATGATAGACCCAAGCGATTTTCATTTAATTGAATTTCGGATTACGGGTTGAAATGATATCCACTCGTATATATTTAGTGTACGGTTTGAAATGATAAATATCCGTAGCACTTGACCGTATGATAGGAAATATATACAGACACCGTTGGTCCATATATATAAAAATATTTTGAAATAAGTTCATTGTTTTGGAAAGAAATATATGGTCTTAATAAATATTGACTCTTAAATTATTATATATAAAGGGTAATGATATATATATAGATTTAATAATATTTAATTCAATTAAGATTGATTTAATACATAAATTATGTTAATTATTTAGGTAAATTATAGTTCAAATAGATTTTTGCAATAATTGGGATAAATTAAGATTGGGAGATAAATTTGAGTTTATTAAAAATGGTATTTAAATAAGGATTTATTTAATTAAATAAATTTGAAATTTTGAATGGGAAATTTAAGGGTATGATTTTGTAACTGGATTTTTGATGTAAGTGATTAAATGAATATTTCACGTTTAAGTATATTAAAGAAAATATTGAGTAAAATGTAACTAAGGTTACTTAAATGATATTGAATCTAATAAGGGAGTATTTCAAGACTAAATAATAATGAGGTTAAATCGAGATCTATATGAAACTGTTATATTGAACTTTTAAATATTAAAGCCTTGAACTATATTGGAATTTAAATGGTTTATTTTGAGATTCGGATCTGTATTTGAAATAAATATAGTTGAATTCGTTATTTAGAAACTAAATTGAATTTAAATTGATAAATTAAGATTGGATTTGATTTGAATAGGAAGGTCGGGTTGAAGTTGAAACAATTGGTTAAGTTGAGGAAATTGAAAATACTTTACTCTATAAATTATTTAATATATATATAAATACTATTTTGGGAAATATAGAGATATTTGAAGTGAAAATGATATTTGGTTTTGAAGTATAAATTAAGTTGAAAGGACTACGGTGTTATAGTGTATATTTCTACCTTGTAGATAGTTCTATGGACCCTTAGAGGATGGTTATCCCAAACATCCTTTAAGTTAATTGTATTTCAGTTGATATTTCACTTGAGTTGGATTTATTTAGATAAGAATGTTAATCCTGACTCGAGTGTTTTGTGTTTTGCTTTACGCTCGGGTCAGACTGAGTGATACAGCATTTGAGACTCACCTTCGAAGTTGGAGTTTGCTTGAAGATCCAGCTATCTATCCTTTCAGTCATCCAGTTGATTGGTCCAGAGAAGTCTTCCGCACGTACTGGAGATTTCACTGTATCTAAGATATTCTATTGTACTTTATCTCTAACTCTGATTTTTTTATAGTAGCTTCATGAACTACTATCTATTTATTCCGCTGCGTATTTTTGTACTACTCTGTATTTGTGATTCTGTGTTTGATTTATTTACTGTATATGTTGGGTTTTGCCAAATTTTAATTAACAATCTGATATTTTGAGCAATTCAAGTCCGACATCTGCGGATGCGAATGGTTGAAAATAGCAGGTCGTTATACGACATTACCCTGTAGTGTCCTTGGCTAGCGTGGGTATTGAGGTGGGGCGTCAAGAGAACCCCCTATCAAGTACGAACATCACTAAACAAATCTGATCCCGGTCTCTTCGCACCAACAACGCAAAAGCATTTCTCAACCTCACATAGAAACTAAGTCTCATAGACTTATAACGTTTCCAACTTTCAACTTGCTATCCTTCGGGCCAAGAAGGAAGCTCGATAGATTGGAGTAATACTCCGCGCTATATGAATCAACAACCTCAACACAAATGATAATCAAGCCTACACAGAAGGCAACGTACTAAGTGTATGACTAAATAGTTCACACATCAAGTCGAGGAACTAAAAATTTTGGGCAATTTGATAGTCGGTTATTTAACTATCAAAGCAAAAAAACAAATATTCAGCACCATAACAATCACTAGGCCCTTTTAATTAATCTTTTGTTAATTAAATCATTTGCTAAATATTCACTTCAAATTATCTTTAAAAAGATATAATCTCAAAACATTTCACTTCATATTGGAAAACATATCCATATACTTAAATAATAATAAGTAATTCACAAATCTATTTATTTTCAACATTTAGAAAATATTGTATATACTTAAAACACGATTAAGTATATATTTTATTATATAAGGAAAACATTCTCTTTAAACACATTTATTTGGGTCAAAACGAATGTTGCGTAAAACATCGTTATGGCAACCCAAAATCACTAGTATAGGGATTCGAAAATAAAATAGATATATAAATCCCAAATACTATACAAAAACATTTCCTTTCGAAAATCATTTACTATAACAACAGTGTTATAGTCCATCATTTCCTTATTTCTCGAAAACGTCTATTTCAACAATGAATGTTGAAATCTATGGTTTCGATCCTTAACATATTTTAAAACATCTTTTAATCATTTTATTCCATTTAATAATATTCACTTTTCAAAAATATCCATTTTATTTAATATACTATTCACTATCCAAAATCGTGAATATAATTCCCTAACCAAATTTGATATTATTTCAACATTTAATTTAAAGTATAATTCACCGTCCAAAATCGTGAATATATATCCTATACCAAATTCATTACTATTTCACATTTTTATTAAAGAATTATCCACTGTCCAAAATCGTGGATATATCTTCTTTAATAAACTTCTATATTTAACTTGTCAAAATCAATTGATTTCGGATTTATAAAACAATGTTTATAAACCAAATTTATATTTTCCAAAAACTTCAACTTATAAAATCACTTTTTGAGCAATTCCATTTATAACTCAATTACATGCCAAAATCCAAATTATAAGTTAAATACTTATAATTCATTTATTTACATAATCATTTATTTTATAACTTCACAAATTATAGATCTTATTACTTATAAGATTCATTTATAATTCCATTTAACATTTATAAAAACTCCATTAAAATTCCATTATTCTGATTTATAAAAATTCAATTTTACAAATCTTATTTATAAACCGTTTATAATAAATCAAAAATCTCAATTTAAAGCATTTTACAAAATAGTTAACTTCACATCCCAAAAATCATATTCTGGTTTTATTTCACAAAAACCATAATTTCAATTATACTTCCCTAAACATCATAATTTTTATAACATAAAATTATCATATTTATTTAAAATAAATCCATTCCTTTAACACTTCAAAATTCAACAAAACGTATATTTTCAAAATCACTTGAAAATCCTTTTAAATTTGGAAATCGTCACTTTAATATTTTTTAAAATTCCAAAAATAGGCACAATGCTGCAACAACACTAAATACATCAATCACAGCATCCAAAACATCCTATATCATATGATAACAGAATATATCACAAATATCTGTAAATAAATCAATACTGGTGAGGAATCCAGTTGGATCCCTCCAACCTGTCACTTGCAACAAATATACATATTAGAATATGTGTACAATGTCCGCTTCAAGGCAGACGCGCATACAAAGGGTCATCCGCTCATACACGGGAACGTATAGGGTCATCTGCTCCATTAGGTAGGTATATATCCAAATATCAATCAATATATCATATATTATCCAAACAATCATCAATCATCATATAATAAATTATTTCTCACTTATATAAAAATATCAGTGAGTCAGAAAGAGTGAGTTGTACTCACATTGCGTCCAATAGCAGTTGCAGTGTTTTGTTTCGAATAAAATTAAACGATCGTTTAATTTTACCCAAAATTCACACTAGCTCCAATCAACTCCAATCCAGCTCCATCGCGTTGTATTGATAATACGAATCCAACGCAAGTCGTTTCGTGCGAAACGGACCTCGTATGAAAAAGATACGACATTTCAAAGTTTATACGATTTTATAAATATATAATTTACAAAATTATTTTATTTTCAAACCCAGATTCATCTCGGCCGCACGTTCAAACAAGGCAAATCACGGTCTTTTTTTGCATCTTCTTCCACCCGTGTTTTGTTCCTCCAGGTTTCAAAAGAAACCCACGGCTACCATTATAAATCGAATTATCGTGGCCACTTCTATCATCTTTGCAACGATCAACAACCACCATCGAATAGCCCATCACGCGAGCCACCATCGGCCACGAGCGCTGCAAGCTCGGTCGCCCCCTGCGTTAAAAAATGTGTGCAACTTCGTGCGTTTAAACCCCTTTTGCCATCAATTTACTCGACGATATTCGATCATCTCCATACGGATTTAACGGTCTCGTTGTTCTCTTCAACATTGGAGCTGAAAGTATTTTTGAATTGATTTACGGATTTGAAGAAATTGAAGGAAGAATAACGTTGTTTCTTGGCCACTGAAATTTTAGGTGGCGGCTACAACCCTAACCCTAGGGTTTTGATGAAAATAGTGAATAATAACATCTTTATATAGGAAATTCCAAAACACTATTCATCTTGAAAATTTTCAGACTCGAAACGAAGCGTGCCGCCAGACGTTTATGATATTTTACCCCTATTCCGAATGCAATGGAATATATATCGGGAGCCAATTCGATCATATTTGAAAGATAGGTTTTTGAATCGACTATTTAAATTTAAAATTCACTTAAACAGATTTCTACGCGTTTTAGCTTGCCCCGGACAAACCGTAAATCCGATTGACACGAAATTTGAAATCTTACGATAATATAACATTACGGATCCGATGAAACTAGTTTCATCGAAATCCAAAACTGTTTGAAAAATGGCTATCTTTACACGGCAATTAAATATTAAAATATTCAATTTCTACAATTTAACTTTTAATTCAATTTTAGAAGTTCTGTAACATCATTCTAATTCAAATATAATTTATATCAACTTTATAAATCATTTTTATCCACATTAAATTCAATTTACAATTATTTCTATAATTTCAAATATTAAATTATCAATTTAATTATCCAATTAAATAATTATATTTCAAATAAAATTTATTCAGCTTATAAACTTAACTTTTAAATATTTAAAATCAACTGAATATACGAATTTCAAACGGCTGAAATTCTGGGTCGTTACAAGTAAATAATTGAAAAGTTATATGGTAGCCAATAAGTGTTTTCCAACTAGGCAAGTTGTTAAAAAGAAATTGCTTAAAGCTGCTATGATTCATCCTTTAAATCATAAAAAGGTGTTTCGCCTTTAATGGAAGATACCTTCCAACACCTTTGGTTTCACCCCATTATAGTCGAAATCAATCAAAGTCGAAACCTTTATAATCAAAACCAATACACATGGTATCTCTTGGAAGGTTGTAGTGGATTGAAATGTAACGACCCGCTATTTTGGACCATTCAAATCGACAATAAAACCATACATATCTGACTTGAATAATTCAATGTACCGAATTGTTAATTAAAATTTGGCAAAACTTAAAATATACAGTAAATAAATCAATCACAGATCAGAGAGTAATATAATGCAGCGGAATAGATAAAGAATAGTAGTTCATGAAGCTACTATATACATCAGAGTTAGAAAAATACAACCGAATAGTTCAAATGCAACAGATGGCTTCTCTGAACCAATCAACTTGAAAGGCTGGAATCTGAATCGATAGTTGGATTTCCAAATGAAGCTCCGAACTCCAAAGGTGAGTCTCAAATGCTGTATCACTCAGTCTGACCCGAGCGTAAAGCAAAACACAAAACACTCGAGTCGGGATTAATATTCTTATATCGGTAAATCCAACTCAAGTGAAATATCAACTGAAATACAAATAACTTAAAGGATGTTTGGGATAACCATCCTCTAAGGGTCCATGGAACTTCTACAAGGTAGAAATATACACTATAACACTGTGTTCATTTCAGCTTAATTTATACTTCAAAACCAAATCTCATTTTCACTTCAAATATCTCTATATTTCCCAAAATAGTATTTATATATATTAAATAATTTATACAGTAAAGTATTTTCAATTTCCTCAACTTAACAAATCATTCCAACATCAACCCGACCTTCCCATTCAAATTAAATTCAATCTCAATTTATCAATTTAAATTCAACTCAATTTCTAAAATAACCACTTAAATTTTATCGATCTCAAATTCGGATTTATAATCACAAATACCCCTTTATATTTCCATATATTTCAAAACTTTAAGTATTCAACGTTTCATCTAAATTTTATTCAATTTAGTTTTCTAAATAATAAATTCAAATTAGTTCAACCTAAATTTTCATTTTAATTCAATTTAGTTGCTAAATAACAAATTCAACTACGTTGATTTCAAATACAGATCCGAATCTCAACATAAACCATTTAAATTCTAATATAGTTCAAGGCTTTAATATTTAAATGTTCTATATACCATTTTCATATAGATCTCGATTTAACCTCATTATTATTATTTTGTCTTGAAATACTCCCTTATTAGATTTAATATCATTTAAGTAACCTTAAATTACATTTTACTCAATATTTTCTTTAGTTTATTTAAACGTGAAATATTCATTAAATCACTTAAATCAAAAATCCAGTTATAAATCATACCCATTAGATTTCCCATTCAAAAATTTCAAATCGATTTAATTAAATAAATCCTTATTAAATACCTTTTTTATAAACCCAAATTTATCTCCCAATCTTAATTATTCAATTTATTACAAGAGAATCTATTTGAAATATAGATTTACATAAATACTTAACCATATTATATGTATTAAATCAATCTAATTTAAATCAAATATTACTACTAAATCTATATATACAATTTTCATTTATATAATATCTTAAGAATCAATTTATTAAACCATATATTTCTTTCCAAAATTATAGAAATTATTTTCAAAATGTTTATATGGACCAACGGTGTCTGTATATATTTCCTATCATATAGTCAAGTGCTACAGATATTTATCATTCAATCCGTATACTAAATATATACGGGTGGATATCATTTCAACCCGTAATTCCAAATTCAATTAAATGAAAATCGCTTGGGTTTATCATTTCAACCCATAACGATTTTCTCCTATTCTAAAGTCTGTTCGGGTATGTATCATTTCAACCCATAGTGATTTCTAAACTATAGGGAACTTGCAGAGTGATAACAGATAATACAATAAAATAACAGGCATATATTATCAATAACAATATAATATAAACAACAGGATATGGTGTCATATCCCGCAGGTGAATAGTTACAGATAATAGCATATATAACAAATTTAAATAACTACAGCAGCATATTTCAATTGTCGTTTCAATTGAAATCAAATTTAATGAATAAAAATATGTTAATCGTGAGTGATTGCTCACCTTTCGAGGTTAGAGAGATAGACAATGAAGTTGAGTTACGAAATGCAAGCACGACTTCCAAAGCAAAGTTAGATGGTACGATTTCGATGGAAAAGCTGATAGATAGAAATTGATGAGAACGGATCAAATTAGCTTGATAAAATGGAAACGAAGATTATATGATTAATTTATTACTTTCTTTCAAAATGAACGTTAAATCGAAACACGCATTTAAAAAATGAAATATATATATACATATGCATACCCATGAAAACCATATAACTTTAAAACGTTTCCATTTCATATTAATGTTAAATAACAAATATATAATTATTCAAAATATCACATATATAGTATATTCATTTAATGGTTGTCGTTTCCATGTAATAAATATACATTTTAAACCAATATTAAAATAATATATATGTATAGTTAAAAATCAATGTTCTAACATAAAACACATATATTAAAGATCAACACACATATATATAATATCTTTTTAAATGAATACTTATGTATATATATAATTATTATAGTTTATTACTTTCCTTTTCAAAATATCCAGCAGGAAATCAAACAAACTTATGCACATATATATGCAGATAAACAATATTCTTTATAATACATTGTTAACTTACTCCTTTTTTTGTTTTTTTTAAAGAGTATATATGTAGTACAGTTTATAGAAATTTTTTTATTTTTTTATTTTTTATAAAACCTTCATATATAATAAAATATATGTATAAAATAAAATATTTGTATATATAAGAATCTAACCTTTCAAACATATATTCAAAAACTGGATCATATAAATAACAATGTATTTAGTTAACGCATAGTATAAAATTCATTTATATAACTCTCTTATATATTCATTATAACTATAATCGAAATGGTTATATATACTTTTATATAAATTACCCAAATATACACGTTACTTAACCTATCTGTACCCAATCAATAGCTTTAATATTAAAGCACGCACATCATAACAGTATGACGATATACAATGCTTTAGGCTTATTAAACAATATATTGCAACTTATGTATACTAATATGTGAATATAAATAAGCTTACATACTTATTATATAAAAATCAAAATAAAAAAAACAATATAACAAAAAAATATAAACTCAGAAATTGATATATAAGCTTATACTGTTATATAGAGAATTTTTTTTATTAAGTACAGCCATACATATATATCTTTGGGTACTACAATTTGTATTATTTGCCTTTTATAAAGAAAATTGTGGTTGCACTGAGTTTGTACATATAGCTTACTTTATGTATATAAATAATATAAGCTGTCATACATATATACACTAAAATACGTAAATTTAAGGTAGTATACTACTAGCAAATATATATAATATAATACAATGTATAGACATACCCTGTGTAAACTCGAGTCGTTGATGGGTGGGCAAAAGGAATAAATAAGAAACTACAGACAATGGGGAAAATGTTGATGCCACCTACGTGCTGTCAGAAGTTATTACCTCTAGGCTATACACTTGGCTATGATGAGGCCGCCGATGTGGATAGGGAAGATGTTGGGTTCGGCTGGAAGGCAGGGTGTTTCTTAAGAGAAGAGGAGGGGAGAAGGAGGGGACAGGCGCTTGGTGGAAAGAAAATTTGCAGAGAGAGGATGAAAAGAATGCAGATGTACTAGGTAAAAGAAAGGAGGAGCAGGCTAGAATAAATAGAATGTACGAAGAGAACAAGGAAGGTTATAAATCAGATTGGCATGAAAACGTAAAGAAAGAAATCAATGAATGCGAAATAACGTATAGTATTTTATACGTTTCAAACTTTGAAATGGCAACGGTCATGAGTTGATTTAGCTACATTTAAAGCAATAACTTTTTTGTTTGTAGTACGTAATAAGTTTGGAAAGGCAATGATATTTAAAATGGAACAAGGAAGGTTATAAATCAGATTGGAATGAAAACGTAAAGAAAGAAAGAAATAAATAAAAGAAATCAATGAATGTGAAATAACGTATAGTATTTTATATGTTTCCAACTTTGAAATGGCAACGGTCATGAGTTGATTTAGCTACATTTAGAGCATTAACTTTTTTGTTTGTTGGATTGTACGTAATAAGTTTGGAAAGGCAATGATATTTAAAATGGAACAAGGAAGGTTATAAATCAGATTGGAATGAAAACGTAAAGAAAGAAAGAAATAAAATAAATCAATGAATGTGAAATAACGTATAGTATTTTATACATTTCAAACTTTGAAATGACAACTTTTAATGCCACCAGCTGCACGTTCAAATCTGAAAAGGCAGAGTAACGGACCATATAATAAATTGAAACGATGGATTGATAACAGCTACAAGTATATATTTAATAGAAAAGAACGGACAGAGAAAATTTTGTGAAACGTACTGAAAATAAATATGGAGTACTTATTATATTATCGTTTGTTTTTGAATGCAGAGTCCAAAATTTGAAAGCTAAGTAACGGTCAACCCTTGATTTGGTGAAAATAATTGTAGCAATTAATAAAAGAAATAAATAGCAACGGTCACGTTGCTTTGATTTAGTTGACCCATCAAAGCAAATTATTTATAATTTAACCGGTAGGAAACGTAAAGGAACGTATCACCATAAAAATGAAATTGATAACATTTGTGCATTGATTCTGCAATATTTATTAAATCAATTTATTAGCTAGCTTGAATTAAATAGAATTTCACAATGGAATAAACTTTGATAAAATAAATTGAAAATCTGCTATGTTTAATTGGACGTAATCCAAATATAAATTTTTTATTTCAAAATATTATTATATAAAATTTCTCAAAAGTTTCAATTAATTACGTTAAATAAAACCTTTAAAACTATTAGAATCTACGGGTCGTTACACTCTTCCACACTCAAAACTTTTCGTCCCCGAAAAGGTAGGAGGTAGGAGAATAGAACAACCAGAAATAAAATAGATTGAAAGACAAGATTAACAATTAATTTGAAACTATATAAATTTTATTTGAAATATTTATTTGATAACTTCATTTGAAATTTAATTTTCTTTAATACTTTTCAAACTCCTTTGAAAACAATCATTTACATTATTGCTTATATTTACAAAGAAGCTATTGAAATATTAAATCCAAAATTCATAAATTTTTATTTTGTTTCAAGATACCTTCCAAATATTATTATTAGATCACAAATCATTTTAAAAAAAACATATGTTTTATTTTAGATAAATAACTTCTAAAATATTTATAACACTAAAATTTCTATTAAACCATGTAGTATATAATTAAACAATATTTTAAAGGATATATCCAACAAGGAAGGAAGGTAGATTTGGAAAACAGAATCAAGGTGAATAACTAAACTGAGAAGATAAGGTAGATGCAAGGAATAGTATCGGGCATGAATAATTAATCTAGAACCATAAGAATTTAAATTTCAAATAATAATTCAAAATTTCTTTGTTGGGAAAAATACTTTTATAATAAATACCTTTATAATAATACTTTTATAATAAAATACTATTATATCGAAATAAATTTTCCTTTCGAAAATACTTTTATAACTCGATGTTTCAACAAGTTTATCCTCGTTCTTGCAGACTCTGACCATGCGTTGATCAGGCGCAAAGCTAGAATTCTTCAAGTACTTAGTAGACTTGTTTCAACACCCAGTGAAAAATACTTGAAAAACCTTTAAAACAGATATGGAAAGTACAATCCAAACAAAACAACCAAACCAAAACCTTTGTCTGACCATGGTTCGCAGATACACAATGGTTACGCCTGGATCCCCCAGGAAACAATCTGTATCCGTAAGCTTTCTCAGCCCTGTGAGTTACGCCATGAAGACTAGTAGAGTGCAGGATACACAATGGTTACGCCTGGGTCCCCCAGGAAACAATCCGTACTCTTAGGCTATCTCAGCCAGGCAGTTTCGCTATTATTCGCGACCTACACAGATTGGAGGATATACAATGGTTACGTATGGGTCCCCCAGGAAACAATCCGTACCCCTAGGCCAGACTCAGCCAGGCAATTGCGCTATGCAGTCGCGAGGGAAAAAAACCATGGGTTACGCCACAGTGGGAACACTCGAGTATTACATCCGTAAAACCAAAAATCAGAGAGAATAATATCGATAGAATGAATCCACGATGTGGCCACAAAGCGGATATCAAGCAGAAGGCACTTTTCATATCTTTACTTCGAAAATATATATCATATAGTACCTTTTCAAATCACTTTCAAATATCATACTTATATAAAGTCCATATATATAGGATTCCATTTTTCACAAATCGAATACTTTCCAAAATCAATAGTAGATCAAATCATACTTATATAGACTTCGATTATATAAAATCTCTTTCCAAATTGAGTACCTTTCAAATCAATAGATTTCAAATCAACTTCATACTTATACAATCCATTTTATATAAGTTCAACCACTCCTAAATCAAGTGCTTAATAATATAAGGTTCTCAAATTTCAAGTCATTTCAATATCAATTCAGTTTCAAAATCATATATGGTTTCACCAAATTTTCTTCCAAATTAAATATCTAAATTTCAAAGTTCCCAAAAATAATAGGTTTAGAAAATTATCCCATTTTCCAAATTAAAATAATTCAAGTCAAACAAATTCATTTCCAAAATCACCATATAAGTACTGGTTTTTAATTCCAATTTAATTTCAAAACCAAATATTTTTCCAAAATCAATTATACTCAAAATGGTTTCCAAATTTATAATTATCCCTTTTTTTTAAACATTTAAACTATCTATTTCTATGTGAAATATCCAATTTACCTTTCTGAAAACCATTATTCAACTATTTTTTTTCAAAACATTTCAAAACTAAATTTATATTCTTTATCAAACATTTTATACTCTTTGAAATTTCTTCGCTTTGAAAATTTAATCTCGATTTGGAAGTGTTCGAACATTCGAAATAGTTAGGGAAATCAAATTTCCAATTCAAGACTTGAAAATCAACAATAAATAGATAGGATTATACCAAATCAAATCCGAAACTCGAGGACTGAATACTGGTTTCCTTTAAATCATTTTAAATATATATACATATATCTTTCGAATATCTAATTATTCTTCGGAATTTGAAATCAAAATTTGTTTCACAATATCACTCGCATAGCAAAGCTACTAGAGTGGCCTCTCCCCCACTCTGAAACTCGAAAATCAATGTCGATGATGCGTGCACTCATCACCGAAATTATTTTCCAGCGACAAAGTGAGTTCTGGACTTCTATTTTCTTAAAACTTCTTTGAAATTTCATTGAAATCATTGGAACTCGTTTGAGTCATTTGAAACACTTCTTATTCAGAAAATACTTTCAAATCGTATTATTATATAATTTCAAAAATCTTAAAACCAATTTCAAAACACCGGAATTCAATTTTCGAACTTCAAATTTAACACTTCAGTTATAAATCATTTTTATATAAATCAATTTCTTATATTTTTTCAAAATTTCAAATCCTTTCAAAACCCTTTTATATAGAATAACATTTCTTATTTGTTTTATATATAGGTATATAATCCTTATCGAAAACATTTTCACTTTTACATATAGAATAAAATCATAGTTATCAAAATAATAATTTCGATATATAAAACAATTTCAAAAATGCAAACATACCCGATTTTCAGAGGATAATTTTAAGAATGGATTTTAAAACAAAGATAGAGATTTGAATTAGAGGAACTCAAATCAATAGAATTCTGATTCGAAGATAGACTCGATCGAAGATGCGATAATTAAATTACAAAACAGAAGATGGATATACTTCTATAAGTCGCGGGCGACCTTTACTGGTCAACAGTGATTCCAAAATTAGACCGGTGTAGAATTCTGAGGCAATTCGACATTCGATCGCCAGAGATATAGAATTCGGCATAACAAGATATAGCAGCATCGTAAACCGAGGATACCGAAATCTTCGGTGAGTCAATGCCAATTGAAAAGGAGTTTTCAACCCTTTTACAAATCATTCAGTGGAGTTATGTGATACTCCAGAATCAAATGAATATAAATAGGGAGAGACATATGAATTTCGGAACCGAGGGACGTTCCAAAATTCAAAGGAAATCGAGTCAAAAGGAAGAGATTCAACTCGAGCGAAAGTGATTCTGTAAATAAATTTACCATATATGCTAAGTTTTGCCCAGAGCCAAAGCTCAGATACCAACTGTAACGACCCGCTATTTTGGACCATTCAAATCGACAATAAAACCATACATATCCGACTTGAATAATTCAAAATACCGAATTGCTAATTAAAATTTGGCAGAACTTAAAATATATAGTAAATAAATCAATCACATATCACAGAGTAATATAATGCAGCGGAATAGATAAAGAATAGTAGTTCATGAAGCTACTATATACATCAGAGTTAGAAAAATATAACCGAATAGTTCAAATGCAGTGAAGTCTCCAATGCAACAGATGACTTCTCTGAACCAATCAACTGGAAAGGCTGGAATCTGAACCGATAGTTGGATTTCTAAACGAAGCTCCGAACTCCAAAGGTGAGTCTCAAATGCTGTAACACTCAGTCTGACCCTAGCGTAAAGCAAAACACAAAACGCTCGAGTCAGGATTAACATTCTTATATCAGTAAATCCAACTCAAGTGAAATATCAACTGAAATACAAATAACTTAAAGGTTGTTTGGGATAACCATCCTCTAAGGGTCCATGGAACTTCTACAAGGTAGAAATATACACTATAACACCGTGTCATTTCAGCTTAATTTATATTTCAAAACCTCATTTTCACTTCAAATATCTCTATATTTCCCAAAATAGTATTTATATATATTAAATAATTTATACAGTAAAGTATTTTCAATTTCCTCAACTTAACAAATCGTTCCAACATCAACCTGACCTTCCCATTCAAATTAAAGTCAATCTCAATTTATCAATTTAAATTCAACTCAATTTCTAAAATAACCACTTAAATTTTATCGATCTCAAATTCGGATTTATAATCACAAATACCCCTTTATATTTCCATATATTTCAAAACTTTAATTATTCAACGTTTCATCTAAATTTTCATTCAATTTAGTTTTCTAAATAATAAATTCAAATTTAGTTCGACCTAAATTTTCATTTTAATTCAATTTAGTTGCTAAGTAACAAATTCAACTGCGCTGATTTCAAATACAGATCCGAATCTCAACATAAACCATTTAAATTCCAATATAGTTCAAGGCTTTAATATTTAAATGTTCTATATACCATTTTCATATAGATCTCGATTTAACCTCGTTATTATTTAGTCTTTAAATACTCCCTTATTAGATTCAATATCATTTAAGTAACCTTAACTTACATTTTACTCAATATTTTCTTTAGTTTATTTAAATGTGAAATATTCATTAAATCACTTAAATCAAAAATCCATTTATAAATCATACCCATTAGATTTCCCATTCAAAAATTTCAAATCGATTTAATTAAATAAATCCTTATTAAATACCATTTTTATAAACCTAAATTTATCTCCCAATCTTAATTATTCAATTTATTACAAGAGAATCTATTTGAAATATAGATTTACATAAATACTTAACCATATTATATGTATTAAATCAATCTAATTTAAATCAAATATTACTACTAAATCTATATATACAATTTTCATTTATATAATATCTTAAGAATCAATTTATTAAACCATATATTTCTTTCCAAAATTATAGAAATTATTTTCAAAATATTTATATGGACCAACGGTATCTGTATATATTTCCTATCATATAGTCAAGTGCTACAGATATTTATCATTTCAATGCGTATACTAAATATATACGGGTGGATATCATTTCAACCCGTAATCTCAAATTCAATTAAATGAAAATCGCTTGGTTTTATCATTTCAACCCATAACGATTTTTTCCTATTCTGAAGTCTGTTCGGGTATGTATCATTTCAACCCATAGTGATTTCAAAACTACAGGGAACTTGCAGAGTGATAACTAGAAATTACAATAAAATAACAAGCATATATCATCAATAACAATATAATATAAACAACAGGATATGGTGTCATATCCCGCGGGTGAACAGTTACAGATAATAGCATATATAACAAATTTAAATAACTATAGCAGCATATTTCAATTGTCGTTTCAATTGAAATCAAATTTAATGAATAAAAATATGTTAATCGTGAGTGATTGCTCACCTTTCGAGGTTAGAGAGATAGACAATGAAGTTGAGTTACGAAATGCAAGCACGACTTCCAAAGCAAAGTTAGATGGTACGATTTCGATGGAAAAGCTGTTAAATAGAAATTGATGAGAACGGATCAAATTAGCTTGATAAAATTGAAACGACGATTATATGATTAATTTATTACTTTCTTTCAGAATGAACGTTAAATCAAAACATGCATTATATATATATATATATGCACACCCATGAAAACCATATAACTTTAAAACGCTTCCATTTCATATTAATGTTAAATAACAAATATATAACTATTCAAAATGTCACATATATAGCATATTCATTTTATGGTTGTCGTTTCCATGTAATAAATATTCATTTTAAACCAGTTCTAACATAAAACATATATATTAAAGATCAACACACATATATATAATATCTTTTGAAATGAATACTTATGTATATATATAATTATTATAGTTTATTACTTTCCTTTTCAAAATATCCAGCAGGAAATCAAACAAACTTATGCACATATATATGTAGATAAACAATATTCTTTATAATACATTGTTAACTTGCTCCATTTTTTTTCTTTTTTTTAAAGAGTATATATGCAGTACAGTTTATAGGAATTTTTTATTTTTTATTTTTATTTTTTATAAAACCTTCATATATAATAAAATATATGTATAAAATAAAATATTTGTATATATAAAAATCAAAACTTTTCAAACATATATTCAAAAACTGGATCATATAAATAACAATGTATTTAGTTAACGCATAGTATAAAATTCATTTATATAACTCTCTTATATATTCATTATAACTATAATTGAAACGGTTATATATACTTTTATATAAATTAACCAAATATACACGTTACTTAACCTATCTGTACCCGATCAATAGCTTTATTATTAAAGCACGCACATCATAAAAGTACGACGATATACAATGCTTTAGGCTTATTAAACAATATATTGCAACTTATGTATACTAATATGTGAATATAAATAAGCTTACATACTTATTATATAAAAATCAAAATAAAAAAACAATATAACAAAATATATATAAACTCAGAAATTGATATATAAGCTTATACTGTTATATGGAGAAATTTTTTTTATTTAGTACAGCCATACATATATATCTTTGGGTACTACAATTTGTATTATTTGCCTTTTATAAAGAAAATTGCGGTTGCACTGAGTTTGTACATATAGCTTACTCTATGTATATAAACAACATAAGCTGTCATACATATATACACTAAAATATGTAGATTTAAGGCAGCATACTACTAGCAAATATATATAATATAATACAACGTATATACATACCCTGTGTAAACTCGAGTCGCTGATGGGTGGGCAAAAGGAATAAATAAGAAACTACAGACAATGGGGAAAATGTTGATGCCACCTATGTGCTGTCAGAAGTTATTACCTCTAGGCTATACACTCGGCTATGATGAGGCTGCCGATGTGGATAGGGAAGATGTTGGGTTCGGCTGGAAGGCAGGGTGTTTCTTAAGAGAAGAGGAGGGGAGAAGGAGGGACAAGCGCTTGGTGGAAAGAAAATTTACAGAGAGAGGATGAAAAGAATGCAGATGTACTAGGTAAAAGAAAGGAGGAGCAGGCTAGAATAAATAGAATGTACGAAGAGAACAAGGAAGGTTATAAATGAGATTGGCATGAAAACGTAAAGAAAGAAATAAATAAAAGAAATCGATGAATACGAAATAACGTATAGTATTTTATACGTTTCAAACTTTGAAATGGCAACGGTCATGAGTTGTTTAGCTACATTTAAAGCAATAACGTTTTTGTTTGTAGTACGTAATAAGTTTGGAAAGGCAATGATATTTAAAATGGAACAAGGAAGGTTATAGATCAGATTGGAATGAAAATGTAAAGAAATAAATAAATAAATAAATAAAAGAAATCAATGAATGCGAAATAACGTATAATATTTTATACGTTTCAAACTTTGAAATGGCAACGGTCATGAGTTGATTTACCTACATTTAAAGCAATAACTTTTTATTTGTTGGATAGTACGTAATAAGTTTGGAAAGGCAATGATATTTAAAATGGAACAAGGAAGGTTATAAATCAGATTGGAATGAAAACGTAAAGAAAGAAAGAAATAAATAAAAGAAATCAATGAATGCGAAATAACGTATAGTATTTTATACATTTCAAACTTTGAAATGGCAAGTTTTAATGCCACCAGCTGCACGTTCAAATCTGAAGAGGCAGAGTAACGGACTATATAATAAATTGAAACGATGGATTGATAACAGCTGCAAGTATATACTTAATAGAAAAGAACGGACGGAGAAAATTTTGTGAAACGTACTGAAAATAAATATGAAGTACTTATTATATTATACGTTTGTTTTTGAATGCAGAGTCCAAAATTTGAAAGCCAAGTAACGGTCAACCCTTGATTTGGTGAAAATAATTGTAGCAATTAATAAAAGAAATAAATAGCAATGGTCACGTTGCTTTGATTTAGCTGACCCATCAAAGCAAATTATTTATAATTTAACCGGTAGGAAACGTAAAGGAACGTACCACCATAAAAATGAAATTGATAACATTTGAGCATTGATTCTGCAATATTTATTAAAGAATTTGATTCTGCAATATTTATTAAAGCAATTTATTAGCTAACTTGAATTAAATAGAATTTCACAATGGAATAAACTTTGATAAAATAAATTGAAAATCTGCTATGTTTAATTGGACGTAATCCAAATATAAATTTTTTATTTCAAAATATTATTATATAAAATTTCTCAAAAGTTTCAATTAATTACGTTAAATAAAACCATTTAAAGCTATTAAAATCTACGGGTCGTTACATGGAAGATGGACGGAAGCTTCGGTGTCGAAGGGTAAGCCTCTGATGGGGTCGAAACCCTACTTTTTTTATAAGTTGAGTTAAGTTAAAGTCCTTTGCCTTGTTTTGCTCAAAAATTTCGACTCAGTCGAAACTTATGGTTATCTAAAGAGTGTATGATTAGCTTTCGAAGAAGGTTGTCATGTTATACTAAAAGTACTAGCTTTTGAAGGAGATCATTTTCTTTTAAATAAAAGCCTTTAAAAGGGGTTGGTTTCGACCTAGTCGAAGCCTAGCCGCTACTCTACCTTTCGACCATGTGGTCCAATAATGCTTTCGAAGAGGTTGCCCTTGTTTTACCTTGAACCAAATCGTTTTTCGTATTGTTTTCAAAAGGGGTTGGGTTTCGAAGGAGATGGAGTCGAAAGGTCCCTTTGAAGTTGTAGTTTTTAAGTCTTTTGCTTTCGAGCTAGATCGCTCCCATACCACCAATTTTTTCCATAATTAGTTGTTCGTTTTGAAAGAGATACTTTCATATTCAACCATCTTGACCTAAATTATGTTTTAAGAGTAAAACCCAATGCTTTCAAAAGGGTATTTCATTTGTTTCAAAACCTATTTTTAAAGAACGTTTTCAGGATACCATCAGAAGGTCTTATTGGTTTCGAAAGGTGTATATATATACTTAGAATTGTGGAAAGAGGATTTCTAAGCTTTCGAAGGAGGTCATCTAAGGGTTTCGAAAGTGATGTTTTAAGGTTTCAAAGCTAATAACCAATTCTCATTTTTAAAGGAAAACCATGACATAAATAAATAAAGATTTTGATGTGTTATTCACATTGTTTTCAACCCATAACTGAATTTTGGGAAAGGGCGGAAGAACCAGCTAGGTTGACCCAGTAGTCAATATAACTTAATAGATGTTAAATTCTTAATTTAAAGATATTGGTAGGGGCCAATTAATTTTAGGAAGCCCATGAAAATTGTATGATATTGGCAGGGGAAAATAGGTTCATAGTCAACCCATGAAAATTATGACTTGATACTAGCATGGGCCACTAGGTTTGTAGTTAGCCCATGAAAATTATATCCAAATTAAGATGTTCACAATCAGCCAATAGGTTCCTAGTTAGCTCATGAAAACTAGGATAAGAGATATGATATTAGAGTTACCAATAGTTTCTTGGTGATCCCATGAAAACTAAGTAACTAGACAAGTAGTGCTTAACATTTTAACAAGTTAATAGTAACCCTAGAAACTATAATTGAGACAGATGTCAGAATAAATAGGGATGGGTAATCCAGAATTGATTTATATATTTTGCATACCATCATAATATTTTGAAATACTATATTTTAACCATTGTGGATGTAGGAAGCACAGTATATGGTTCTGTAAAAAAATTAGGGTATTAGTGAGGGGAAAACTCGTTCCGCTAAGCGGTGTGGTCTCACTAAATTTCTAATGATTTGACATGGTAGATTATCATTCATACTAGGCTTTTTGCCTGACTCTAAGTTTTTTTTTCCCCTTAAACTCTCAGGTACTCAATTGATTTTGAGTAGGCTGAGAGTTAACGTTTTCAGATGTTCTTTTAGATGAAAAATGCCTTGGAGGATGTGCAGGAGGCAACATTGTTATTAGAGTTCTTTTATTTTCGCTGTGTGTTTTTTGTAAAGGCAAAATGATTTTTGCATGTCTTTATACTCTGATCTACCAAAGAGACATCTTCATATGTTTCTCTTGCGTATTTTGTAATAATTATAAGTTATCTGAACGTGGAATGCGGATTGGGATTATGTAATCGATTTGGAATATTTTGAAATGGAATATGGAATTTGTTTGTTGTTTAATTTTTTTTTCATATTCTTGTGTTTCTATGTATTAATGTATCTAATATCGTCGTGTTTCGTTACCGAGGATTAATAACTATAGATGACTGCAGCATCCGTACCTGTTAGTTTTGGGGCTCCAAGCAGGAGGATGTTTCAAGTTGGTATTAGCACATTGGTTATGAAACTCTAAAAGAAACTTAAACCTAAAAGATTTTTCAAACAAAATCCAATGAATCGGATAAAATAAGATTTGGATTTGGGTTAACGCTACAGTAACATACTTATATTATATATATAGTTATATAAATATGTATGTATCCTTCGTTCTCTTAAATCGTTCTTCTATATCTTACTAAAGCTCGTATGCAGATTTACGAGAAAGGAGATATGGAAGCAGGAAACAAAAGAGGAAATCTTGGTGGAGGAAGCACCACAACTAATGAAAGTGCTTGACCCGCTACTTAGAGAAACCCAGGTCGACCGGATAATGTTAGTAACCAAAAATCTGAAGCCAATGTGGGTGTTGGAGATCCACCAATAGATATGGAGGCGTTGTATCATTTCTTAGCCGGCTTGATGCAAGCTGGTGGAGTTGCTGGAAATAGAGAAAGAGCAAATCCAGTGGCTCCAGTTGGGAATATTGCTTTGCTGAGTAGAGATTACACTAGCCCAATGTTCTCACGGAAAAAAGAGGAAATTCTTTAAAAAGAAGAGGACCCAGAAGGGAGATACTGCTAAGAAGTCTAAGGCTAAGGTTGTTTGCTATAAGTGTTACAAGAAGGGTCACTTTGCTAATGAATGCCAGTCAGGAAATGGGAGAAAGACTGCAGTTTAGAAGAATGTGAAAAGCTTCAACTGCGATCAAGTTGGGCATTACAAGAATCAGTGTCCAAAGCCAGTTAGGGAGGATAAAGGAAATGTCTTTGCTATTGGATCAGCTAGGCCTCCTGTAGCAGATAAGAGAAAGACTGTGATTGAAGGTACGCTTTTGATTCAGAGAATTTCAGTCAGAATACTTTTCGATACCGGTGCATCACATTTATTTATATCTCAGTGGTTGGTTGATAGATTATGTCTAGAACCCACCTACCTTGTTACTTCCTTAAGGGTTGTGAATCCAATAGAAGGTATGCAACTCTAGGGTTGAGATGTGACCAGTTAGAACTTGACTTGTTAGGTCATAAGTTTGCATGCAGTTTGTATGTTATTGATTTCGTAGATTACGTGATCATTTTGGATATGGATTGGTTGAGCAGACATGAGGCTAGAATTTTTTGCCAGGATAGGGAAACATCATCGAGAAACCACGATAGTCATAATCGAGTTATATTCTCAGTAGAGAATACTAACCATAGTGTTTGTGCTATGCTTAATGCTATGGAGGTGGAAATGAGTTAAGTCAAGCTCAAGTAGCAAGATAATTTGCAAATATTTTTGAGCCAATCACTGGACTACCCCCCAAAAAGAGCTGCTGAGTTTAGAATAGATCTTATGCCAGGAGCTGAACCTGTAAGTAGACCACCTAGCAGGATAACACCGACTAAGATGAAGGAATTGAAGGTACAACTGGTGGATCTAGTAGGAAGAAATTTTATTAGACCAAGTAGTTCACCTTGAGGAGTAGCCTTGGTGTTCATGAAGAAACCGGATGGGTCGTTAAGGATGCGTATTGACTATTGTAAGTTAAACGAAATGACAATTAAGAATAAATATCCTCTGCCAAAAGTAGATGATCTGTTTGATCAGTTAAGTGGAGTCAAAATATTTTCCCGATTGGAATTGGTGATAGGTTTCCGTCAGTTGAGAGTGGCTGAGGACAGTATTCCTTTGACAGCATTTCAAACTAGATATGATTCATATGAGTGGTTGTTGATGCCATTTGGATTGACGAATGCACCTTCTTTCTTCATAGATTTGAAAAACCGAGTTTTCCGAGAGCACTTGGATAGGTTTGTACTAGTGTTTATAGATGACATCCAAGTATACTCTAAGAATGAGAAAGAGCATGAAGTTTATCTTGGAGTAGTACTTGAGACGCTGAGGCAGAATCAGCTAAAGGCGAAATTTACCCGGTGTCATTTCTGGAGGAAAGAGGTAAATTATCTTGGTCACATAGTTTTAGAAATAGAATTATCAGTCGATCCAGATAAGATCGAAGCTGTGAATAATTAGAAGAGACTGGAGACGATGACTGAGATCACGAGTTTTCTTGGACTTGATGGCTACTACCGAAATTCATTAAGGATTTCTCATGGATAGCAGCACCCTTAACTAAGCCAACCAAGAAGGAAGAAAGATTTGTTTGGTCCGACAAATGTGAGAAGACATTCCTTAAGTTAAAGCATTTGTTGACTAATTCACCCATGTTAGTAGTTCCAAACAGAAATCAAGGTTTGGTGGTGTATACTGATGCATGCGGAACTGAACTAGGAGTGGTGTTGATGTAGAATGGTAAGGTCATTGCCTAGGCATCTAGGAAGCTTAGACCACATGAGGTTAGATATCCTACTCATGATTTGGAGTTGGCAGCTGTAATCTTTGCATTGAAGATTTGGAGGCATTATCTCTTAGGGCAGAGATTTGAGTTGTATACCGATTATATGTCTTTATGGTGTTTATTCTCTCAAAAGGAGTTGAATATGAGACAGTAGAGGTGGCTGGAGTTTTTGGCTGCATATGATTTTTGGTATAGAGTATACACTGGGAAAAGGTAATAAGGTGGCAAATGCCCCCAGTAGGAAACATCAGAATAAGGTATTAGCCACGTTGGCGGAGTGGAAAAATTTGTAAGCTTTAGCCAGCGGCCGTGTGCAGTTAAGATAGACTGTTGGTTCTAGCCACAGTACTGCCAGGTTGTCTTGTTTAGAAGCTCGACCAGTATTGATTGAGAAAATTGCTTCTAAGTAGAAGGAGTATCCAGTAGTAGCTAAGAGGATCAGAAGACTTGAACTTGGAACGGAGATCGATGATTTAAAGGATTTTAGTCTTGACCAGAGAGGATGGCTAAGAAAGAAGGGAGTGTGTTCCGAACATGGAGGACTTAAGGAAAGAAGTTATGGGAGAATGTCATCGATCCAAGTGTATGATTCATCCTATATGAACCAAGATGTATCAGGATACGAAGAGGAGATTCTATTGGGAAGGCACGAAGACGGATGTTGGCTCGTGGGTTAGACAGAATGCAAACTGTCAACAAGTGAAAGCGAACATTAGAAGCCCAGTGGATTGCTACAGCCTTTAGAGATTCCAGAGAAAATGGGATTCAATATCCATGGATTTTATAGACGGGTTGCTAAGGTCAAAAGGAGGTAATGAAAGCATGTGGGTTATGCTGAACAGATTGACCAAGAGTGCCCATTCCATTCCAATTAAGTCAACCAGAACGACACTTGTTTTAGCAAAGTTTTTCTGAAGAACATAGTTAGACTGCATGGAGTTCCTAGTAGTATAATCAGCTATAGGGATGCATTGTTCACTAGTGAATTCTGGAGAAGTCTATAGGAAGTAACTGGTACCAAGCTTAAAATGAGTACTGCATATCACCCTCAGACAGGTGGGCAGATAGAGAGAGTCAATGAGGTACTCAAAGATTTATTGAGAATTTGTGTATTGGACTTTGAGATCACCTATATTTGATTGATTTTTCCTATAATATATTGTCAAACTAGTATAGGAACGACGCCATTTGAATCTTTGTATGAAAAACCATGCAAATAACAAGCATATTGGTTGGAGACTGGAGACAGATGGTCTTAGGTCCAAATTTAGTTAGAGAGGCATCAGAGAAGATTGAGTTAATCTAGGAAAGGATGAGGAAAGCTCAGTCCAGACAGAAGAGTTACGTAGATAAGAGGTGTAAGGACCTAGAATTTTCAGTTGGAGATAAGGTTTTCATTAAGGTATCACCTACGAAGGGTGTGATACGATTTGGAAAGTCAGGAAAGTTACCCATAAGATATGTAGGTCCATTCCAGTTTATAGAGAGGAATGGAAAGCTCGCATACAGAATATAGTTGTCGAGCAGTTTGGTAGGTGTCCATAATGTATTTCATGTTTCTCATCTTCGTAAGCATGTGCATGATCTAGGGACTACCATTCTTCTGATAGGATTGGATGACTTAGTGGTAGAGCCTAATTTGACTATTATTAAACAACCAGTTCGGGTTGTAGCTAGAGATGAGAAAAGATTAAGAAACAAGACAGTCAGGTTGGTAAAAGTTCAGTGGAGTGACAACGAGAAGGACTGTACTTAGGAAACAGAGGATAGGATTAGAGATACTTATCATGATCTGTTTCGAGGGTATGTCTATATTATATTTATATTGATAGTTGCTAGTCAGCTAGACTAGTATGATTGTTAGGAGTTGTTACAGATGATTGCTATGTTTAGTATTTAGTCCTTTCTGAATTTTGAGGACAAAATTCATTAGGGGGAAAGCCTGTAACATCCCTAATTTTTTATAACATTATTTAGAAGATTTAATTAGACAAGTTAAATAGAATAATGACAACAAGGAGACTGAGATTTGATTAAATTACATAATAGGATCGTGCTTATTGACAAAGTAAATGGGCTTTAAAATGGTTTATTGATTAACTAAACTACACATGGGCATATTGGTAAATAGCCATTTATTTTACACGGCTATATCCTTTTGTGATTGTCCATTCACTATTCATGTTTCATTTCCACTTTTACAAAAGCAAATTCTAAACCCTAATAGAGTTGACCGTTAAAGGACAAGGGAAATTTTAATCAAATGCTAAAGACCAAAAGCTAGGAAGGATTAATCAACAACAAGTCTCAAATTCCTTATCAAGTTTAAGGTGAATAATAATTTATTCCATCTTCTTTTAGTCTTTATAATCCTATGATTTCGGATTTATGTTTTACTTCATTTCTATGAATTTTTGGATGATGATATGCTTAAATTATGAATTGTTTGATTTAAACAATTACCTTATGTGTGTGTGTATATATATAATTTGTATGGTTTTAAGGGTAAAACTGTGAGATATTGATTTTGAAATGCTATGGAAAAAATTTATGTTAAGTAAAACGTAATTTTTGAGATGGGTTTTAATTTTTAGAATTTTCCAAGCTATGGAAATTTTATTATGAAGTTTTGATGTAAATTATGATACGATTGGGTTAAATATTTATTTTGTGAATTTCAGGGAGAAATTGAGTCTAAAATTTTAATATGTTTGATTACATGATTAATTCGAATTTTTGTCATTTTTGGGGATTTTCCCAATTGATTTACTAGAGGAAATAAATTATTTTAAAGAATGACTTTTTGCAAATGTCACATTTAGGTTATTTGGAAAGGTTTTAACGTCTAAATCCTTTAATTTAGGATCTGAATAAATGCAGCAGTTTTAGAAGTAAAGTAATGGAAAAGTTTTATGGCAGCCAATTAGTGTTTTCAAACTTGGTAAGTTGGTAAAAAGAAATTTCTTAAAGTTGCTATGATTCAGCCTTTAAGCAGAAAAAGGTGTTTCGCCTTTAGTAGAAGATACCTTTCGACATCTTTGGTTCAGCCCCATTATAGTCGAAACCATCAAATTCGAAACCTTCATAACCAAAACCAATACAAATGGTATCTCCTAGAAGGTACGTAGTGGATTGGAAGATGGGCGAAAGCTTCTGTGTCGAAGGGTAAGCCTCCGATGGGGTCGAAACTCTACTTTATAAGTTAAGTTAAATCCTTGCCTTGTTTTGCTCAAAGCATTTGACTTAGTCAAAACTTATTGTTCGAAAGGGTGTGTGTTTAGCTTTCAAAGAAGGTTGTCATGTTATGCTAAAAGTACTAGCTTTCGAAGGAGATCCTTTTCTTTTACATAAAAGCTTTTAAAAGGGGTTGATTTCGACCTAGTCGAAGCCTAGCCGCTACTCTATCTTTCGACGATGTGGTCCAATAATGCTTTCCAAGGGGTTACTCTTGTTTTACCTTAAACCAAACCTTTTTCCTTATTGTTTTCGAAAGGGGTTGGGTTTCGAAGGAGATGGATTCGAAAGGGGGTTCCGACCCAGAACTTTGAGGTTTTGATTTTTAAGTCTGTTGCTTCCGAACTAGATGGGTTTTGATTTTTAAGTCTGTTGCTTCCGAACTAGATGGCTCCGACACCAACAATTTTTCCCCAAACTAGTTTTTGTTGGTTTCTAAAGACATACTTTTGTATATAACCATCCCAACCCAAATTACGTTTTAAGAGTAAAACCCAATGCTTTCAAAAGGGTATTTCATTTGTTTCGAAACCAATGTTTTAAAGAACTTGATACCATCGGAAGGACTTATTGGTTTTGAAAGGTGTATATATACACTTAGAGTTGTGGAAAGAGGATTTCTAAGCTTTTGAAGGAGGTCATCTAGGGGTTTCTAAAGTGATGTTTTAAGGTTTCAAAACTAATAACCATTCTCATTTTTAAGGAAAAACCATGACATAAATAAATAAAGATTTTGATGTGCTATTCATATTATTTTCAACCAATAACTGAATTTTGAGAAAGGGTATAATAACCAGCTAGGTTAACCTGGTAGTGAATATAACTTAATAGATGTTAAATTCTTAATTTAAAGATATTGGGGGGCCAATAGGTTTGCAGTAAGCTCATGAAAACTATAAGATATTGGCAGGGGCTAATAGGTTCATAGTCAGCCCATGGAAACTATGATTTGGTACTGGCAGGGGCCAGTAGGTTTGTAGTTAGCCCATGAAAACCATATTAGGATTAAGATATTGACAATCAGCAAATAGGTTCCTAGTTAGTGCATGAAAACTAGGATCAGTGATAAGATATTGGAGTTACCAAAAGGTTCTTAGTGATCCCATAAAATTAAGTAACTGGACAAATAGTCCTTAACATTTTGACAGGTTAATAGTAACACTAGCAACTATAATTGAGACAGATAGTCAGAATAAATCGGGATGGATAATTCAAAATTGATTTATTTGTTTTGCATATTATCATAATATATCGAAATACTTTGTTTTAACCACTATGGATGCAGGAAGCACAGTATATGGTTTTGTAAATGCTTTAGAGTATTAGTGAGGGGAAAACTCATTTCGTTTAGCGGCGTGATCCCCTTAAACTCTTGGGTACTCAATTGATTTTGTGTAGATTGAGAGTTAAGGTTTCCAAGTGTTCCTTTAGATGAATAAAGCTTCTGAGGACGTGCAAGAGGCAATATTGTTATTAGAATTCTTTTATTTCCACTTCGTGTTTGTTTGTAAAGGAAGAATGTTTTCTTGCATGTCTTTATACTCTGATCTACCAAGGAGGCATCTTCATATGTCGCTCTTGGTGTATTTTGTAATAATTATATGTTATCTGAATGTGGTTTGCGAATTGGGATTGGGTAATCAATTTGAAATATTTTGAAATGGAATGTGGAATTTGTTTTGTTGTTTAAATTTTTTCCATATTCTTGTGTTTATGTGTATCAATGTATCAAATATCATCGTGTTTGGTCGTCGAGGATTAATAACTATGGATGCCTGCAGCATCCATGGCTAATAGTTTGGGGCTCCAAGCAGGGGATGTTACACCCTCCTTAGGTTAATCTTCCTTAATCACAAATATCCAAACTTGCAATACAGTGCGACACTCCCTCTAATTTCAATGTAACGTGGAAACAAATGCAAAGTGCAAAAACTCGTTGGACCTTCACATGTCCTTACAATAGAACCAAAACTGGATAAATAGCCAGTTCCTGGGAGCATCGCCCTATTAGCCTACTTTTACCATGATTTGGGATCCTTAGATTCCTCCTAAGGCATTGGTATTTATGTGGAAACTACTTCATAATGCTCTTCCACTCGATCTCAGCCTCACTATATTAAATATCCTTATTGCCTTGAAATGTCGATGTTGTGGGCGAAGCTCCAGCAAATTCATCCCTTACCCTTTTGGAGCTAGCAAGATGGTGCTCGAAATTTGGAAGTTCTTTGAAGCCTTGATGGGCATCAGGAACGTATTGATGAATATTTGGCATCAACTAATCATCTAGTGGTCTCGTGCTCGTTCATGCTATACTTTTTCAAATCATTCCATGTTATATTGTAGGCATATATAGTGCACTCGCAATTAAAATATCTTTGACAACAAAGACATTAGATCTACTGACATAATGGCTCTCACTCTCAAGGGTATTAAATCAGTTTTTGCTACTAAACCTTATTGACCGTAATAGGTTTCTTTTTTTTTATCAAAGCTAGCCAGTATTATTGTGTGTCGTCCACATATACAAAAGAATAAGAAATAAGTTGTTCTGCACAAGCGCCAGAAAAACTACAAGGAAAATAAAGCATAGGAAGTTGGCAATAATGCCAACCTACTAATCATAATAGGTTTCTTCATCCATATGTCATTGACTTTAGTATCCAAAAACTAATGATGATGTCTACGCACCTCCTTCCTTCACAACTAGTATATTTTCCTTGCACATGGTTGTACGGTTGTTGCTCTTGTTTCTTTTATTATGGTAGGTTCATTGGAACCCCAACCTTGGTCTTTTATCCGGTTATATAAAGAAGTTATGCATACTACTTCCTATTTTTAGGATAACATGGGATGGTTGGCCTACACTTATGTTCTGATGACCCACTTCCCGGCCTGTAGTTACACTTACATCCTAGACATATTTGACTTACTCTGCACAAATTACTTATATGCCTGAGTATACAGAAGCTTATAGTCTTGCTTTTTATCTGTAAGACATCAGAGGAAGGCACTTTTCCTCCCTTTTGGTTATTAATATAGCAGACTCTGTTCATTAGTTTTTGCGCACTACCTCCAAAGGAACCGAGCTAGTCGAAAGCCGCCGAAATAGGTGCATTTTAATTTTTTACCTTATTTATGGATTGTTAGGCTTATGAAGTCTAAAAGGTTTATTAGACCAATATAATATAGTTTTAAATAATATCTTATTTAATTTAATTTGTTTTAAAAGAAGTCTATACCGTTACAGCCTCGCTAAAATCCTATTAATGCCCTCCTAAAGTAGTTAGCGCACTTTGCCACTACACATTTTTAATTTAGCACTATTATACAGTAGATTTGCATATAACCCCACTATTTTCCGCTGCACCCACTAAATTAGGAAATTTTAGCATCCGCTTTAGCAACTTTATTACAATAAGGTTAACTTGTTTAATATTCATATAAAGCGATTCAACAAACTTAGGGTATGGGTCTACGTTCAAGTTCTAAATGCTCAACATAAATTTGAACTCCATTATATTCACCGAGTTTGAACTGCATGGATTATTAAATTCTTTAGTTTTGTTACATAAAACTGAACGATGTTTTTTTACTACGCAAATGATGTAGAAAATAAGAATAAATCAACTTTGGATAATTGATTTTATCCCTATTAAATATTTTTACACATCCGCTATTTTTCAATATATCATCTTTGTAGCTTTTCGCACCAACGCCACTATAAAATCACAAAGTTCTTTAATAAAACAGAAAGGAGTTTCATTCAATTTGTATTAAATATTTTACAATAAACGTATCAAATACACTCATATATGTGTGGTGCAGTGCAACATATAAGCAATGTATATGGTTATCTGTATGTTTATAGATGTTGAGATTTGCATCACAACGGACACAATCGTCCCTTTATTATTGTCCATAGTTTTCAATTAAATCTAAAATAACAACTACACACATACACACGTATTAAAATTTATTTTGATGATTTTACATGTTTTGAAATCTAATTTTGACCAAAGAAGGAGTTTCAATGTTAGGTCTGCAATTTTACATAGAAGCCCTTTTATAAATTTTGAATTTAAATATAATATGTATTTACATGCAAATCTTATAATTTTATATGTTTTATAATTTAAAATTAACAATTTGAAATCTAGTTTAAATTAGGAAAATTCCAAAATTAGATCTATGGTTTTGCACGAAAGGCTTTTTATAAAATTTGAATAAAAAATCATTATAAATAAACATATGTATATAACAATCGAAAGTATTTGCTATTCAAAATAACATTCATATACACGGAATAAACATTCATGTTTATAAGATAATTTCAAATAGATTATATCTGTGTTTCACTTATATTTGTATATACAATATATTACAGAATATTTCAACTAATTAAAGTTATACTATATCTGAATTTTCATTAAGCTTTAATTTCTAAACAGTGGCAAACAAAAGAATGTACAACATAAGAATGTATAATTCATTGAACATGATTTGAGATCTAAATTAAATTAACAAGATTTAACATATAATCATAATGAGATATAAAAATAAAGGATCTAAACCACGTGATGCAATATACATTAAAAGAGATTGAGAATTACCATCTGATGAAGCCAAAAAATCACACCTTGATTAGGAAAAACTCCTAGATTCGATTGGATAACATTTAGAAATTGCAATGATCTAAAGCGCCATTTTTATACTAATTTTATTTGATTGTTTCAATTTTATTTTGGGAATTTTTATGGCTTAGAGGCCATGGATTTTTGGCCAAAGGAGAGAGGAAGAGAGCAGGTGAAAATGATTTGTCTGAAAAGAATATTGAATAAATGAAAGGAATTTTATTTCAAAGGAAACATTGAAACATATCTAATTCCTTCCTTAAAACCTTCCCACTTTAGTTCTTCATTAAATCTTAATCAACTCTCCTTCTCTAATTATGTATGCCCGACCAAGATAAGGGCTATGTGGGCCCTTGAAATTTTCAAAACCGTTTAGTAATTAACCGCTTTAAATCACATTTAAATATTTTACCAATATCATATATTGATATGCGCATACATAAATTTTACATTTATCGCTTTTCATTAAAACTAATGACATTCAAACATCAAATAAAACATTATAATATATATTGGTAAGATTAATTAGTTTAAATATAAATTAATTAAATCATATGGTTTTTTAGGGTATTCATCATTAAGGTTGTGCGACTCAAAAGTGTAAATTCAAATGGTGATTAATAGCAAACCTTTTGAATGCTAAAATTCACATGTCACTTAGATAGTAGTGTGATATTTTGGTTTAATTTATCGGTTACACATTTTCCAGGTAAAATCCAATTTTACTATTATAAGAGGTGGGTTACACTTATCCTCATTGTCAAAACTCTATAACTTAAGAACTCATATAATTTGGTTTTGATCAAAATTCCAATATCGTCTACATTCAACATGATTAGTCCAAATACAAATCTTTGGTTTGATAATAACAATTATTATTAATCATACTTCTTTGACCAAATTCTTTGAGTTGACTACGTATGATTGTGATACTAACACCTTATAATTGAGGAGACGCATTCTCTATTGAATAGTGTTTCACTTTCACTGCTCTAACTTAGATCTAACTATAGCTTTTGACGGATTGTCATGCCATGATTTAACTATAGTCAAAGTGGAGTGTCAATGTTGAAGTTCCATGATATTCTCAAGTCAATGAAACTACATCACCACTTTGAGATTCTATGTTGACCATGGTTATATTAACCAATAGAAAACACTTGACTGAGTCATTCCATGTTTATTCAATAATTATCAACATATAACCCCTTGTTGCCTCTAGTAACCATGAGTAATACATTACCCAACTTTTAGAGAGCGTTATGTACTCTAGAATCCATGAATAAATTGGGTATCCTTTCTGAAAATATCTTGACTGGGAAATTTTAAAATAATATATTATTTTAATGTGATAAATTTATCTTGATTACAACACATTGTAATTACTATCACATAACATGTCATTAGGATTTTCTATTTAATATATTGTAAATTAATCATCTCACAATATAGCAAAGTACATTATAGAAATCAAATCCTTTATTGTAAATAAGATTGATTATCGAGTTAGACATATACGCAGCAAGTTTCATAATTGCCCCTAAAACATACCTCTAACTTTATCAATCTCCCACTTGAACTTGGGTCAATTATAGAATATTATTCCAACTCCTTCGATTGGTTTTATCAAAAACTAATTGGACTAATCCATTAGTGAATGGCTATACCATGTTGTTTTAATTATCTACCATGTCAATTTACTCTCTCCGGTCTTGATAAATTACTTTATCATGTGGAATCCTATGTTTTTGACTTCTAGTGAGCTTTAGGTTCTTTTATGAACTGTATCACATCATTGCTATCATATAACAATACTATAGGATTCTCAACATTTGGAATCATCCCTGGCCTAGTTGTAAATTTGTGCATTTATTTATACTTCTTTTATCGCAATACTATTCAAGGGAAAGTACTTAGCCCTTGTTAAATAGCCACTACTTATTGTTTGAAACATTTCCAATTTAAAGTTATCAACCTAAGATTGAACGAAAGAATAATGTTACATCGTAGTATCACTTTTTATTAGAGGAGAAACAACAACGGTTTCGAGTTTCGACATGAATGATAGAGTGATGTTAGAGGAGAAGCAACAAATTGAGAATGAAAAAGAAAATGTATAGTAATGCTACATCGTATTATCACTTTTTGTTCTTTAAATAAATTAGTTATGTACATTTTTGTTTATAATGCTATTTTGTACTAGCATTTTATGAATTGTAGCAGCAGTTTCTGAATTATATTAGCAGTTTTAAACCTGTAGTGGTAGTTTATAAACAATTATAGTATTTTTTAGATGTGTGTAGTGATTTAATAGCGTCATTTTCTTTGTTTTTTAATAAATCAATAACGTATTTTTTTTATTCATAATTCTATTTTATTGTAGCATTTTATGAACTGTAGCAGCAGTTCTGAATTATTATAGTATTTTTTAAAATTATAGCATCATCTTTTTAGATGTGTGTATTAATGTTACTACATTGTTATATTTTTGTTTTAGTAAATTAATTATGTGTATTTATGTTTTTAATGCTATTATATATTTGAATTTTATGAATCGCAGTAGCAGTTTCTGAATTGTGGTAGCATTTATTAATATATAGTATCTATTTTATAGATGATGTATATATTGTATCTCATAATATTATTTTATAGTAGCATTTATGAACTACAGTATTAGTTTAATTGTTCAGTTTGTAGTAGGTTTTTATGAATTGTAGTACCAATTTTTGAATTAAGTTTTTAAATTCCACTATCTAATATTATTTATGATTTTTGTAAAGGTGATATCAATTTTATTTTATTTTTTAAAGTTTGTAATATTATTTTCATAATTTAGTTTATAATGCTACTACATAATAATGTAAAGGCGGTAACACTTTTATTTAACTTTTTGAATATTTATCATGCTATTTCTCGTAAATTATTTTATAATGCTGCTATGTACTATCGATTTTGTATTTGCTAGATTAGAAAAATAAAACACTTATATTTTAATTTTATTATGTAATAGTTTATCTTACTTTACGGTAGCATTTTATGTTTAAATTATACGATTCAGTGGCATTTTGTACTTGTTATATTTGTTCTTACATTATTTTCTCATCTAATGATATTGTATAGTATCATATCATTTGTTTACCTTCCGCAATTTCTATAGTAAATAATGATTAGTCAATACGATGAGATGAAATATGATGGTTTGATATGCTACAAGATGTAGGCATATGTTTGGTGGTGAGTATAGGCCTAAGTTTGTTTGTTATGGTCGGGTTTTGAGGAGGAGACGGTTATTGGATGTGGTGGTTATAGGATGCGGCGACTAAGTGTGACAGAGGGTAAATGTAGAGTGGCATGGAGATGTGCTGGCATAGGGTGCGGTAGCATTTGAAGCGACGACTTTGGATGTATGTTTGGGTTGTGTCTACGTGAGAAAGAGATGTGGAGAAGAAGTTATCTTTACAACTAAATTTTGAAGAGGTTGTCCTAGAAACCAAAAAAGTTTGAAAGTTTGTCCTATAAACTAAATCTCCCTAATGATAATACAAATTTCGTATATGAGGGATGCAAAATTATCTAATATATGATAGGAAAATCGCATGGTAAATATTAGTATCAGAATATTTACCTAACTCCTTAATATTAACAAAATGAATTTAATATTAAATGCATCCACATGTTCAAAGAAATTAAGCAAATGGTAACTCTAGAAGTTTTCCTAGCATAAACATGAATCTCGGTAATCCTATATAACCTTTTTTACATATTAGTATTATGGTAAAGCAAATGAGTTATCTTTCAAATTTTTTATGACCTTTCAATAAAAATATTCATTCTTCTCATAATAAAAATGAGGTAGAACCAATACAGATTTCTTTCTCGATTTATCTCTGGGGTTGAATTCCTCATTCAAGAAATTTTTTTGAACTAACAAATAGGAATCAATAGAAAAGACAAATCGTCTATGACACAATAGATCCGGCTCAGTTATGATAGAGTAAATAGATCTGTCGGTTCTTGAAATCTCTCTTCTGAGTCAAAACTGTGGTATAATGTGTATCCCTTTTGTTTTATTTGTGAAATATATGAGATTAATACGAAAATGGATATTTGGATCAAAACGTATCAAATGTTGAAAATTTTACATGATAGAATTTAGAAAATGCAAAAGGACTTCGCATTAATCCTTTTAATTCACTACACCATACCAGCCGTTTTGCAACCCCGAAGGCGGAAAATTTGCAACGGCTCTTAGCCGTTGCTATTAAGCAACGGTTAAAGTCCGTTGCAAAACCTTATAATACGGCTCATAATCGTTCTAAATTTTGGAACGGCTCTTTCGCGTACTGCATTTTAGTACAGCCTTCCATACCCCCGTTCCCAACTAGCTACGCCCTATTCTATCATTATCCACTTCGATAAAAAAAACGATAGATCCAGATCCAGATCGCCTCGTGCTCACATCTTCTCAATCGACTTGGAAGCTCTTCGCTCTCCTGTAGGTCCGCCTCCGTGCTCAGGTCATTCTGTTTAGGGGTTTGAAAGTTTATTAGGTAACTTTGTTTCCGTTAATTTTTTAATAAAATCAATAAATGTAAATCGAGCTTATCTATTTTGACATCAAGGTTGTTTTTCGCACCCAGATCGAGCTGAAATTCGTAGATTGAAATCTTTCCTCCTTTTTTTTCTTTTGGATATTGGAATCGGTTCGATTACATGCGCAGATTGCTGTGCTGGTTGGAGAATTGGTCGCGAGTCTGATTGGAGTCACGGTGGTTGGCGAGTGGTGATTAGTTTGGGAATAAGTGTTGTGCTAGAGTATAATGTATTGAACTGGAGTCACGGTGGTTGGCGAGTGGTAGATGTGATGTATGGTAGCAGGCAAGGGGCAGCAACTAGTGAAGTGAATGGTTTATATGGAGGGAAAGTGAGATATCTGATGTTGCTGACAATAAGGTTGGGGAGGAAGTATGGTAGGGTAGTTTGACGGTCAGTAATAGTATTGGAATGAGTAGCTATTGGATGTGTTGATGAATTATAGTGTTTATGAATGTATGTTTGGGGTTGATGAAGCTGAATGTCTGTTAATCGATCTTGAAGCGTAGACCAATTGGTGTCAACAAATAGATAGTCCCATCTACACAAGAATTTTTTAATAAAAATTTCAGTAAACCCCGCTTATAAGTTGGATGAATTAATACCTACAAACTAAAATAATATATGTTACTATAGGAGGGAGAGGGTGGATGTGAGTTCCACTTAGAAGGTAGACGAAATGATGGAAATTTCAAAAAATAATAATAAGGTTACTATAGGAATTAAGGGTGCATTATTTTAACTTATAACAAAACTACACTTTATAATCCTCTCCTGATACATTTTATTGTTTTTTTATCTCCCTATTTTCCCTCTATCTGGTAAGTCCCTTATCTAATTTGTTTCTTCCTTTAACATTTTTATTTTTATTACTGCTTCTTGAGGGGATTATTTGGCTTTTCGGGTGATATAGGCAATATGTTTCTATGAGCATCTATACATTATAGATGGGTTAATTACTCGAAGACAATGTTGGCTTTGGTATGAATGGCACTTCTTTGGTTTCCAAAGTGTTAAAAATTCATGCGATGGACAGTTCACTTATGTTTTCTATTTATTTTGTTAATCACTATTCACTTTTTAGTCTAATCTGGCACATGCAATTTTGAGATTTTTGTTATGCTTTAGTATGGTATAGATACGCTTTTTGGAGGGATTCGGTGATAATCATAATAAAAAATATGTATGGGGTGCTCTAGATGGAAATCTGTAGTTGCCTCAGCAAAATATGCTGACCAGTTTTGGGTTATTTTGATTAATTGATAGACAGCAGCATGGCTGAGGGCAGAGAGCCACTGGGAGGATAAATCAGACACGAGGTATGTCCATTTGTTTTGTTGAATTTTGTTAATTTATCTGTCATTTGTTATATAGGAAGTTGGTTTATTTTGGAAAAATGGCTTTATTTCTTGATGCAGAAATGCATACTCTTTTAAGCGGAAGTTTGCAGAGCAGGTGATATTTTTATGATACTGTCTGTAATATATGATATTTAACCTTCTAGCAGTAGTAATTCAATCGAGCAATATGAGCTAAATTCAGTTTTAATATCAGATTGGACAGCTTTAACTGTCTACGGCTTGTTGTTGATTTCTGGAATGTAATTAGAATTTGCAAAATATTGTTAAGGGTGTCAGATGATCGATAGAGGGAGTGATAACTCTTCCTGTGAGTATATATAGGTATAACAGAAGTTTATCTTGGAAGTTCTTTTTTTTAGTTGTAAAAAGGAAATTTAATCTTTTTATATAGAATGGTCTATCAATCATCTAAAGTCGATGCAATCCAGAGAAAATTTTGTATTTCAGTAATCAAGATTGGAACTAAACATAAATTGACCCAAAACATAAGATACATGTGAAGTTGACAGCAAACATAAAGAGACGTTCAAGATTGATAACGACAGGCTAAAGTAGTTGCGCTTATGTCTAGTAATATGATGTTACTTGGATCAGATGTTAGAATGACAAAATTGAGAACACATTGGCAGCAGCACAAGTAAACATATCAATTTACTTATATCGGCACTTAAGCTGTTAATGAAATCAAATATCCTACAGTTTCCCTCACTTCATATGATAGCCTGGATTATGATTTTCCAGTATGTTATAAAGTGGGAATAGCTTTTGTTAACACTAGATATTTACGTCTTGAGCCTTATAGTTGCGATATTAATCAATACAAGTATTTTAAGTTTATCTAGACTTATATTTTCATATGAACAATCATGTCGGATATGTTTACTAACAGGTTTGTTAGTTTCGTGCCCTCAAGAATAGCAGTCATGACAATGCAACTCTTGGGCTCCATGGTTCATACATTCAATTGCTTTTGGTGACTAATGGGAATACAAAAACTTGAGCAGTTAAACAATTTGCGTTGAATGGTTTAGCATTTAATTAGGAATGGAACTATATACCACTTGCAAAAATATATGAAAGAATTAAACTTGTGATCGCTGAATGTGAATTGTAACCTTTCTAAATCTATAGGAACTTCAGTAGCTGTAAGCATGAAATGTTGGTTATGCTGCTTGTATTTCTTTGATATCCTTTTGTTCTGAATTATAAAAGATTTCACTATAACGTTATCTATCAATTTTTTGAAAGTAGGAGTTCAATGCAATAAAGAGACGGTGCAGTGGCAAACATCCTATTAGGACCGAGAAGTCTACTTGCATCATTGTGGTATGATGATGACATCTTGTTTAAAGGCGTATTCATGATAATGCATGTCTACCCTTAGTTGGGTAATTTTTTAAATAAATTGAAAAGGTACTAACTGCTTTTTTCAAGCAAAGTTGACGTCGAGGTGGTTTATTTTAGTGTCTCCATATGTGCTCTGTTAAATAATAGATGAAGCCATGGTGGTTTTCTTTTCTTTTTTTAGGTTCTCTATTGTTTGTAGGATTCCTAGCGGTACAATGAAAATCCAGTACAACCAATGTCCATTTAATGGCTATGCTATTCACTGGCCCTTTCTTTATTAATATGGCAAGCCGTCTTTATAGATATATTCATTTTAATATATACAATCTCCTATATCATAGGACTATTAGCATATTCAACTTGGTTCCTATGCATATCTTACATCTCTATGGAATTTATGTTCTAAGACTTCAATAATTTTGGATTTTCATTTCCTAGGTGTCAACAAGTGTTATCTATGAATTAATGCATACTGTACACTAAATAAAAGTTCTGTCATTTTTGGTACAGTTATATGATAGTAGTACTGATTATTAGTTAAACAACTTTTGTAGTACGTAACTTTTTATATCTTCTTTTGGTATATAAACAGGTAAAGAAGGAAAATACAAACACCAAGCGCACAGTTTTATTCAGCGTAGTAGGGACGTTAGACATTAATGTTAGGCATCTTCAATGTGGGGAGACTTTCCCAGAGGCATGTAATGTGACGCATTTTTTATTCACCCAAATGGGTTTTAATTATTTGACTTCCAACATATAAGTTTTATTTCAACCAGGAGAAGACCAAGTCGCCTAATTCCTGCAATAGATTTGGAACAAAAAATCAACCTAGCTATGGATATATTGCCAATTTATCTGTTGCCAAATATGCATGGCGCCAAGGAATTGCGGGTAACATGATTACTTTAGCTTTGGAAGCTGCTAAATCCTATGGTACGTATAAACTTTGATTTTTGAACAATTGATTCGTGGATATGATTTATGTGCACGGTTGCCATCATATTTTTTAGTCATAAGACCCATAACTGCGGAAAAAAAAATGAAGGTAAATAGTTGATAGAAATTCCCATCTCTTATCTAAGCACTACACATTTTCAATTTAAATGCCCCTGTGATATTGTGTGATGAACGAAACAGTCAAACTTAATTGAATCTACCATTTCACATGTAAAAGCCTTCAGATGCATACTAGATACCCTACCAAGTTAAATACCTTGGAAGCTTATTTTGCAAAGAGAAGCATCTCACATATAAATATAAAGATATGTTGTGAAATTTTTTTAGGAATACTGTTACTGGAACTGCACTGATGTACGTTTTATTTGCCTATTTACTATTTTCACTTGCATTCTTCAGGAGTCAACGAAGTATATGTACATGTGTACAAAGATAACATGGCTGCTAGGAGACTGTACTAGAAGCTAGGGTTCAAAGTACAATTTCAAAAAATTGTTCTTTTAAAAAAAAATTATACGCTTTTTACGGAAATTTACTTTTGCTATAGAACTCATCCACGATGAACTAAGATCTTACAGACTTCATAACTGAATCTTATCATTCAAGTATGAGTATCTATGCTCCTTGTATAAGTGATGATACCTTATTAGTTTCAGTTTTGCCTTGTTTTTATGTACACGTGAATCATCGGTTATGCCTTTTGAAGCTGATTTCTTATACTGGTCTTTTAATACAAAATATAGTATAATAATGCATTCCTAGTGGAAGTCTTTGTTTATACTGTTATGTGTAATTTTGGTGGTATTTAATTCATATTAGTGCTACACACATGATTTTGAAGCAAAATTTGGCACTTGCATACATATTATGATCAAGTACTCCTGTATCTTGATGACTGCAGTTACTCCTGTATCAAACCACTCCTGTTTCATATTAATATCCTTCTGGTTGATTTTTGTTATGTGCAGATGATATTGATTTTCCAGCACTTAGTGGAGGGAATCCTCATATGACATATCTGATTTGTTGTTTTGTCCTGCTTGTGAAGAGGATAATATTTGTATTTGTGCGAGAACTCATAATTTATATTTGTGCGACATAAGACTAATCAACCAAGGCAGGTTAAACATAAGATTGCAATGTAGTATTATGTAATGATTCCGTTGTTGTACTATATAGTGGTATGTGTTGATGTTGAACATTATAATTCAAACATTTGTTATGTTTGGTTTGTGTTGAATGTATGAAAAATATTTGGTTTAATAATCTTTCTTTTGTGATAGTGTTAAATTTGCAAATTTTTGTATTAATTATGATAATGAAATGATTGTCACTGGAACAGAGAAGAAATTTTGATTTTTTTTTAGAAAAAAATTAGTAATCAGCAGCGGATTAAAGCCGTTGCTAATAGTTAAAACAACAGTTATACGTCTACATTTAACAACGGCTTTAAGCCGTTGCGAAATAAAATCTGGAACGCCTATGAGCCTTTGCTAAATAAGATTCTGCAACGGCCCTTAACCGTTGCAAAATTATATTTCGCAACGGACAAGAGCCATTGCGAAATTTTTACCACTCCATTTCGCAACGGCACAAAGCCGTTGCGAAATCATTTTGCAACGGCTTAAAGCCGTTGCGAAATGAGGATTCTGGTGTAGTGATTAGCACGAAAAATGCAACACATATTTGAGTTTAGTTATGTATTTCAAAATACGCCTTTTAGATTACCATCTAGTTGGTATAGTTAGAGCATCTCCAACTGTTGGAGACTAAAGGCTCAATGTTAAGCTTTGCTGCTTTTGAGCTCTCTAACAGTTGGAATACTCTTGAATATTACGTGTAATGGTCAGGGACCAATTCATTATTTTTAATTGGTACTGAATGCCTATTTAATAGGTTCCTGATTATAGGCACCTATTAAATTAGTAACTAGTTTCCAATAGTCTATTTCCAATGACCACCCCTCAACTGTCAATTCACCCCTAAATCAATAAATAACTCACTTTCAGTCTTCAAAAATACATCAAATTCTTTGAAATGCTTATATTAAACCACGTTAATCTTGTATCAAATTTAATCTTAAAAATGTATTCACCATTACAAGAGTTCGCATATCCTTCAAATTCTTAAAACTACATGTTCGAAGACAATAATGAGAAGAATAGTACTTCTCTTAGCCAGCATTCATCCAATCTATGGTGAAGTGGTAAAAACTACGGCTTATGCAAAATTTACCATCATTATTCCAAATATTCGATTATGGTAGTGACCAAACTAGGCAAATTTTTGAAAGAAAATAATGATTACCTACAATATAACATATTTAGACAACACATGTTTATTGGCAGTGATTTAAGGTCCAAATTTATAAAATAAAGAAAGTGAATCCAAGTGGAATTGGAAGCGAAGATCATTTGATATATCTCTTGATTTCATTTGTTTATAAATGCAATATCTTAATATTTATTATATTCTCTTTTGTTATTAGAAAAGAATGACGAATGAGGAATTTGCAAAGCTTGTTACAAGAGAAAACGATGTTAAAAAACCACGCTATTATCAATTCGAGAATTGTTAAGAGTTGTTGACAAGTCAACTGAAGTGGAATTCTAGAAATGCAAAGAGCTTAGGGATGTTAAAAAAAGAGAAAGGAAAGAAAAAAAAGTACCAAAATCATAATCCTGCTCTGGTCCTAGAAACTCATCAGGTAGAGAAATGCCATTCGAGGGAGAAAATAAGGTGGATGTGCTCACTTAGAGACCTGATGAAGATTTTAGACCAGTAAGGTCCAAAGCAGCAAAGAAGAATAATAATGTCAAAGTCAACTTGAATTCTCGAATGAGAGTCACCCATGTAATTCACGAAAGAACACATCTAGATAGGACCAAGCAAGCGCAAAATAAGATTGACATAATGTGAAAGTTTGCAGAAATTGACAAGAAAAGTTGGATCTTAAATGTTTAAAAGTGGAAATATAATGTAAAAAATATGAGCAATTGGCTATGGAAAAGGATTTGATGAGAACTGATGAAGTTAAAGTTCAATCTTGAATGGTGTGCAAAAGGCAAAAAATGACGGTTAACTTCCTTCCAACATAGTTTATTTTAAACCTAGTGATTTGTATTATTAGAAATCTACTATTTTTAGAAATGTGTTTTATTCGGTTATTAGTTAATGACCTACTAATTTCGATTCCGTATAAACAAAGCACCACACATAATGACTAGTTTTGTAAGTCAAAACAATACTAGAGCTAAGTAAAAGAAGTGAGAATAGAAAATAAGTAGGCGTATACACATTGTACATAGAATCTGCAAGTGAACTAAGAATCTCCATAATAATTCCAAATATGATGCATAACATCCTTTTGAAGCATAATGTGCATTTGTGAGCCTAAGAATGAAAGTTGTTGTTCCGCATGAATGTTGAAAGCTTCTGGGTTACAAGAATGTTACCTCGGAATATTTGTGGCATATGATTTGCACCATCGTATTTGTAGCGATGATGGGTCTCATGCATATCTCTTTCATCTTCAATGATAATGTTATGTAGAATTATTCATGTAAACATGATTTTAGACAACTTGGGTCAAGACCATAACCTATCAGGATTGCCAATCATTACAAATCTAAATTGAAGGATGCCAAATGCTCTTTATACATCTTTTCTTTGTCCCTCTTCCATCTCACCAAAGTTTGCCTGCTTCTTTTTTATTAGATTTGGACGTGTCTTCACAATGATGCTTTATTTGGGATAAATCCTAACTTCATGATATATCCGTATTCGTAACTGTTTTGGCCAAGTGTAAGACACTGGAAGTAATTTTCCAAGTGCCTGATCATTAGATAAGTGTGACCAGTTAATAACATTTAATTCATTATTAGAACCAAACATTCCAAAGAAAGCATGTCAAATCCTACTAAGTAATCATTTCCAAAATAATAGTTGCGTTTTCCCTTTAGGATTATAAGCTCCATGATATGCTTTATAGCAGTTCTTCCATTCCTAATCATATAATCGATACTTCCCAAAATTTCAAACTTCCTTTTCTTTCATGTTTTTATCCAACTCTCACAGCATCATCCTTGTTTGGAGATATGAGGTACTCAGTGCTGTAAATGTCTACCACACATTGAAATATAATTTGATAGTTTATAGTGCAACACTCTCTTCAATCTGGTATGCATTTCCTAGAGCATCTGCAACAGTTACATGAGCAAACATCCTTAAATGGTACTCATTTTTTGATGTCTGCTTAAATCTTGAATTTTTGATGTCTGCTTAAATCTTGAATTTTTGATGTGTTTGGCCTATGAATAAATTATTTATTGTTGTTTGAATACCTGCCAAGATCCTAAAAAATAAATCACTATGCATTTTGAATCTTCTCCTAAAAATATTTAGCCCATACGTTGGATTTGGATTGAAGTAGTCTTCATGGGAGTTTTATGAAATGCAAAATAATTATGATTTTTATCTTCTCGACCAAAGACTGCTCCACTATGCTTTCTAGATGTTAAGCCATAAGCTTCTTGGAATAGATCTACTATTTCTTACATTTTCTCTGCTTCTTCTCATAGAACCTTTTCCTGTTCGAAATCACTATCGAACGCCACAACACATTTGAGAAAAGACGAAGTATCCATTTTAGAACATAATTGTCAGATATGTGATAAAATATGACGTTTGTAATGTATCTGAGATGAATATTAGATTTCTTATATAAGGGAAATTTAACACGTTGTGGAACCTACTTTAGTAAAGTTTAGGGACATGTGTGGACAATTATTTCAAAGGGTTGTCAACTCAACTTTAACATGTTGTGCGGTATATTGTACCGATTTGACAGTGTTGTGAAATTTTCTTTAGTAACTTGTGGACATATGCAAACAATTATCTCAGGGTGTTGTCAAATCAACTTTAACACATTATGTGGTATACTATACTAATCTGACATGGCATTTTGGAAACTGTTTTAATAAAATTTGTGGACATGCATGAGAAATTATTTTGGAGTGTTGTCAATTCAACTTTAACATATTATGCGTTATATTTTATCGATTTTACATGGCATTGTGTAGTCTACTTTATTAAAGTTTGTGGATATGAGTGGACAATTATTTCAGAGTGCTATCAACTCAACTTTAGCACATTGTGTGGTATGTTGTATCGATTAGACATAGCATTTCAGAATCTACTTTAGTAAAGTTTATGGACATGTGTGAACAATTTATTTTAGAGTGTGTTAAAATCAAACTTAACACATTGTGAGGTAAACTATACTAATTTGCATTATGGGATCTGCTTTAGTAAAGTTTGTGGACATGCATCGACAGTTATTTCAAAGTGTCATCACTTTAATACATTGTGTGGTACATTGTACTGATTTGACATGGTGTTGTGGAATCTGTTTTAGTAAAGTTTGTAGATATTTATGGAAAATTATTTTAAAGATTGTAAACAAGAAATAGAAACAAACAAAATGGTACATGATACATTGCATTGTAGAGATAGTACACATCATACAGAAAACACAGAAATACAAACAAACGATAGGGTCCATGATACATTGTAGAGCTACAAAACATTAATGCTCTCATAAATTATTAACCACATCAAATAAAGGATGATGTAAGTTGTTTTTAAGCAGCCTAATCTCATGCCCTAAGTTTGTGGCAAACACTTCAACTCTTCAAGGGAGCATCTCATTGGTCCAAAAGTGGATACCACGCTTATGTTAGGGACACCTAAAGAAATGATGTTCGGTATTTAGATTTTCTATTATAATAATGTTAGTATGATCCATAAGGCATAATTAAAGTAAAACATGTTGCGGTTCAAGTTAACTCTCGCCCTTGAACCAATGCTAGACTTACTTAGTTTTGTAGTGAGGCTAATTCCTTTTGTGTTTCCGATGTGTAGTCGACTACATGTTGAGGTAGACAATCGTCAATCCACTAATGAAATTAACATATATGGAAATGATATCTCAGATAACGACATCCAACATCTAGGCCATATTTCATAATGTCTCGCCACAAATTAGCACAGCACTCTAAAGCAGATAAATCCAAATCAAACAAACAAAAACAAGAAGAAAACAAGAACAACACTTTTTATGGTGGTTCCACAAGTACTCCAGCCTAGGTCCACTTTAGTCCTTGTTTTAATTGTTTTCTCTTCAGATTATAATGAATTCAATCAGATCCAACCAAAATCTAGTGGATCTCAGATTTACAATGGAATTTCTAGAGTTAAAGAAGGAGGTAGCACTTAGAAATAAAATGCCCCTCCTAAAATCCAAAAGAGAAAAGTCCCCTCTCTAGTTAAAGTTAGGTGGTTATTTATAGGTGATTCTCTCCTTAAGCCTTACAATTGTGCCAGAATTCGTCCAGGTCCTCAAGATCCATAAATCAAGGCATGAAGATCGAGTCATCCTATACGATCTCCAAGTAGAAAATCAATTCATTAACGACTACCTCTAGTCGGTTCCGATTTAATTTTCCATCATTCTTCAAGTTTTTCTCTATTTCTTAGCTCTCCTTATTCGCCTCTTGCAAAATCTTATTGTTATTTTAGGTTGGTAGTCATCAAAAGTGGCCGGTACCACCTGAATTTTTACATCCAAAGTTCATTTTCTCTTCATATTTAGGCTCCATTCATCCATCAGTTGCCAATCTAGATAGTTATAATCATGTTGCTGAAAATCATGGATTTTAATTCGATACTGACCTGACTTAGTGTCCAAACCAAGTATTTTGTGTGTTTGCTTTGAGTCGTGACATGTTTTCATAGGATTGCTGAGCTTCGAGTTTTTCTTTGCTTGCTTCGAGTCCGACCCAAGATTTTTGTATATCCGACCCGAATTCTACTCGATACCGACCAGAGGACCCCGATCAAAAATGTGACTTTCCAAATTTTCAACTATTTTATGATATTTCATTTGTTTTGCCTTTTTATGATGTTTCCAAAGTCCTTGGATCATTTCATCATCCAATTCGCTCGTTTAAATCCATTCGAAGACTATGGAAAATTTGGTTATAACACTTGTCCCCCAAAGTATGCCTTATGAATGTAAGGCGTGTTTTTTTCAAAAAGAATCTACAACAGTAGCGGCCAATCATTAGTAGTTAAGCTCTCTGGCTATACATTGATCCAAGTTTTGGTGAATCATCTGGTTCCTTCGAATTCAACTGCAAACCCAAGGTCATTTTAGACCATTTTCATTCGTAGTTGTCATAAATCAAAATCAGACAATTTTTATTCATTGTTGTCATATCATGTATCAAAATCGTCCTTTGTCATATAATGTATCAAAATTAGTCAACTTGGAGTGTGCCTAGAGACCAATCGAGATCTCATACACATGTAAGCGGCCCAAGTTTATTATTATCTTATTTATCCAAAACAAAACGTAAAAAATGGGAATCGATCCTTACTTTCCTCTATCCTGATCATGGGATTTCCAATATCGACCTAGATCCACGGGCGCGACTTGATGTATTCGGTGCAAGCACCACTATAGTTTTGGTTTCTTACATATTGTTGTAGCTGGTTATTCCAAACTAGCCATTCTATCAAATCATTAAAGTGTCTACACTCATTCATTTTAGGACAGTCCATCTCATGGAAAAGGAAAAATCTTCTAGACCTTTTCTCCTAATCCATGGGTTCCCTCTTAGCTGGCTTTCAGTAGGGTTTCTGCCCCTAGTGTCTAGGTATATCCTTTCTAGGGTTTAATATAGATTAGTATAAGAAGAGAATTTAGTGCCCTCCTTTGCCGCTAAGGTCTTCCGAAGCCGTCATCTGCTTTTCGCGTTCCTTTGTCTTTACCATATCCTACTTTGAATAGTCCTCCAACATCCACTACATTAACCTTATCAACTTCAGCGTTCTCTTGAAGCAAATATCTCTCGGCTTCATAAAAAATTCCAAGAGATCCATTGACGGATCCTTTTCCAATGAAACTTTGACTTCGGTCTTACTTGCGACTCTAGACATTGCCGCCATCAGGACTATCAATGGATCTGAATTATCTACCATTATGGCTGCTACATTAAATCTCATTAGATAACTTCTTAAGGTCTCTCTAGCCCTTTACTTCATGCTCGACACCGTCATTACATTCTTTGATCGAGTGATATGAACTCTGAACTATCTCAAGAATTTGTCTACCTATCCAGCCCATGTGTTTGTGGACACATTCTCTAATTTCCTGAAACACATAGCAGCTAGCTCGGTCAAGTACAGTGAGAAAAAATGTCTCGTTATTTCTTTGAAAGCACCAAATATCTGTATGTCAGATGTATCTCATCAGATGAATAGTTGAATATGTCCTTCCGAATAGTTCAAGCATCGGTAGCTTGAAATTGGGTGGATTCCTTGCATACTAGATGTTAGGGGTTAATGGATTCTATTCATGTCCTCCAAACACTGGTCTGGGAGTCCATCTTTCACTATTTTTTTGATCATCTCTGTTATTCGGTCGTTTTCGTCTAATGGAAGTTTTCGATCCATAAGTATATTTTGCCTCCCGTTCCTACAGGGAAACTCCGACACATACTCCTTTAACTGTTGTGCATTCGCGTTCTGATTGGTGTTTCTGACTCCAGCATCATCCACTCTTGACATTCCAGCTTGCTTTAAGCCTAAATCAACATTGCCTCCAAGTAAATTCATCTCGGTACCGACCTGATTTAGATTTGGTACCGACTTGTTCAGTTCGTGAGGCCATTGTTCCAGTTTTCTCTGCTCCAACTCCAGATGCTCCTATATTAGTTTCTGGTCTTGGATTCTAAATTCCAACTGTTCCAACTATTCCTTACTGTTCCCCTCTTCAAAAAAATCTATTCAACATCTCCTTTTTTTGAGCCATCATCTGATCTTGCATCTGTTTCATTATCCTCTCCATATCTTCCTCGATTATGTAAACTGATGGATCTAAATTTAAGGACAACTCCTGGCTGCCTCCATGTCCTTGTTGAATTTCCCCATTAATAGGCCTTGTAGTAGATAAGTCTCTTCATCTTCTCCAAACTTCAAATCCAAACTCTTTCTTTGTGAAATCACCAAAGAATTTATACCAAAAAGGGCACAATACCCCAAAGTAGATAAATCCAAATCAAGAAAGCAAAAACAAGAAGAAAACAAGAACAAGCAACATTTTTATAGTGGTTTGGCAAATACTCCAGCCTTTGTTCACTTTAATCCTTATTATTGATTGTTTCTCATTGGATTGCAATAAATTCAATCAGATCCAACCATAATCTAGTAGATCTCGAATTTATAATGGAATTCTAGAGTTAAAGAAGCAAGAGGTAGCACTTGGATCTGAAAATGCCCCTTCCAAAATCCAAAAGAGAAAAGTCCTCTCTAGTTGAAGATAGGATGCTTTTTATATGTGATTCCATCCTTACATCTCGCGCTTGGGTCAGAATTCATCCTAGTCCTCAAGATCGAATCCAAGCATAAAGATTGATTCATCATGCACGATCTTCAAGTAGAAAATCAACTCAGTAGTGACCACTTCCACCCAGTAACAATTTTATTTTTCCATTATTCTTTAAGTTTTTCTCCATGTCTTAGCTCTCATCATCGACCTTTTGCCAAATCAAGTCTTTATTTCAGATTTTTATCATCAAAAGTAGTCTGTACCAACATGAATTTTTAGATAAAAGTTCATTTCTCTTCGTGTTAGGCTCCTTTCATCCATATATTTCCATTATAAATAGTTATAATCATGTTAGGATAAATCATGTTAGATAAAATCATGAGTTTCAGGTTGGTACCGACTTGACTTGGTGTCCGACCCGAGTATTCTGTGTGTTTTCTTCGAGTAGAATCTTAGGTTTTCTTAGGTTGTTGAGCTTCAAGTTTACCTATGCTTGCTTGGAATCTGACCTGGGATTTTTGTGTGTCCAAATCGAGTTCTACCCAAGACTCCGACCAAAAATGAGATTTTCCAAAATTTTAATTTTCTTCGACTATTTTTGATATTTGTTTTTTCCTTTTTTGATGTTTCCAAAGTCCTTTGGTCATTTCTTCATCGTTTGTTCATCTAATTCCTCATTTAAGTCCGTTCAAAGGCTGTGAAAAATTTGGTAATCACACTTAATATACACTGGAGATTTATAACACAAAACGTCAAATTGCTGTTGAGTCCCCCTATAAACCCTTCTTGTTATTGTTACAAATGAGTGTTTTCTGCCTTAGTAAGTTGTAATGGATAAGGGGTGATGTACATCGGTTGACATTTTACAAAAAATGAAAATACTTTTTCCTTATAAAAACTTAAGAAGTGATTTTGAAAGGAGAAAAATATCGGTGTTATTTATATGGTTTTGAAAGCAAGAACAAGTACACAACACTATTTTACTTATAAACTATATCACTGGATACCATGCCAATAAAAGTCATACAATAGAATCAATAACAGAACAAATGTCCATATAAACTATATCACTATCCATCATGCCAATAAAAGTTGTCTCATAATTAATAACGGAATTAATATACATATAATCAACATAATGGAATTCAACATCAATAAGGGAGTAAATACATGTATATGCATACTCAATCAGATAAATAAACACTCATCCCAAGTGCACCACACCATCATCATCAAAATCATCTTCATCATCTTGTACATCATCAAAATGATTAGGACTACCATCACTCACCTGGAATACAGCTAACTAAGCTTGTAGCTCATCAATCTTTGCTTGCCAAAGCTATCCCTATATCGCATGTTGTTGACTGAGCTCTAAGAATCAAAGGGTGATAATACATGGAAATATGTTGTCTATGCTCATCCATCCTAGAGGCATACTGTAATTACAAATGATATTTGAGTAGACGACATTTATCTAAGATTGTACAATGAATTACTAATTTATTCAATTGCCTCAAAATGAGGTTGTAATTTAACCGAAGGAATACTAGTTATCTCATAATCTGGAGGACAGACAATGGGTTGTTCGATAAGAGTACTGCTGATGTTGTATACTCTAAAAGTGCAGCCCAAACCAAAATCCATTGGGTGTTGCAAGTATTAAGATGGAGTGGGATCAAAAGAAAACAGAGGGGCCTGAACTCTACCAAATGTTAAATGAGGACCTACATGATCAGATTTCACTTCACGAGAATAGTCAACTGACATGAAGCATCAAGGAGAAAATCTGGCCCAACAGATGTTAAAATCACCATCAGCTACGAAGAATTTCCAAGCATCTACATATCCAGCTTGTCGTAGTGTCAAATAGACACTGCATCTCAATAGTCTGATGTCTCTTGAAAATGTCATCACATGATAGAGGAACTCCTGGTATATGTATCTTACCATTTATCTGAAACCATCATCTCTCTTTCAAATATCAAATAGGAAGAAAGACTGGTGTATGCAAAGAAATTCTCCGTCTAGAAGCATGATGTGCAATAGCAAGAGGATGAGTATCAAACATCTTCCCAGTTCGTGTCAAGTGGATCTAGTATCTAGCCTTGGTGCTCATAAAATGTTACTCCTACTCCCGAAGTAAATCTAAGATCGAGCATCCACCAAATCATTTCTAATGCCTATAGGCGTGTGAGGAATATATTATAGACACTCATATCGTCTCATGTGGAGAAATTACATCGCGATCACCTAGCTAGCTGTCCCAATAATGTGGGGATGCATGTTTTCCATGTACTCATAGTACCAGCATGACAGAATATACCAAAACTCAAACATCTGCTTAACATTCCCTAAGGCATAAGAGTCAAGATTTGTGTACAAATATCCAAGTATAGGCATCTCCCAGCCAATAGTATAAAGCCGTCCTAGATCGACTATCGCTACAAGATAGCATAATCTAACGGTCCTCTTTTGGTTCAAAAAGAATGTAAAACCAAATAAATATAGTAGAAAGGACCTAATGGCAGCATCACTCATAGCATCATTATCCCTATGTTGTATAATAATGTATTGTGGAAGGTACATCAAGGGGACAATGCCAGAAGTAATAACTTCATCCTCAAAATGGGGTAGATATACGGTGTATAAAGCAGGAGTCTCGTAATCACCATCAAAAGGAAAAATGAATCTTCTTTGGGCCTCATATTTCAGTGGCAGTCGTCATATAAAAATCAGATGGATTAACGCCTAGCTCAAAATCAAAAAAATGGAACGTGTATGGTGGACCACCATCTCTGAACTAGGGAGAAAATGAGATGGCGTTGAAAAAACTAGGGAGGTCTAATCTATAGGAAATAGCAAAATGGACTGGTTTGCAGTTTACCTACTAAAACCAAAGGGAGTATATCGTAAAACTGTTCAATACACTTGGACTACCGGCCGGTAATTGATGTACGTATCTATATAATAAACGATAGTTCATAATTAATATACGATTAACTGAAAATTGATATGCTTGGACCAATAAATAATAATGATATTTGAACTATATAATTAACAGTACAAATACTACTAATTAACTAATATATAATTAACATAATATTGATGTTCTAACGGTTGTTTTATATTTATAATTATACCTTGACTATATTCAAAGTGGTACACATGCGATGCGTATATCCATCTGGAAGCTTCCATAAGATCTGTAATTCGGAAATCGTCTACAACTAGGTATAATGTGAAGCGGATCAGTTTGCTCCTTTGTTTGTCTTCAAACAGCAGGTCTTGCAATTTTGATAGCTCACTGTGGAATTTTGACGCTTTTTTCAATCAAAAAAAATATTTGAAATATACAAAAAAATCATGAGAAAGTGGATGACACCCCTCTTACAAATGTTCAACGTCGAAATTATATTTATTTGGCATCGGACGCTAATTAAATAAGCGTTGAGCCGACGTCTAATTGTTGTCCTCTTTCCTTAATATTAAAGCAGCTCTTACGAATTGGAGATGCTCCTGGTGATTTTGTTAAGCACCTTATTGAATTGTTTCTTCTACTAGTTTTTAGCTTTTCTTGGTTGTTTACTAGTGAAATTAGAGGTTTTATACATGTTTTGCTGTGGCTCTTCTATAATGATAACATGCGAGCTGAATTTTTAAGGAGGCTACTAAATACAATACGGTCTTTGACATATGATAATAAAAAAGAAAAACTCTTATTTTATGGCAGTTTCGAAAAAAGTAAATATATTAATAGAATATTTTGGAAGAAGAAAAGGAAATTTAACTAAAATAAACACTTCTAAGTCCCTTTATTATTTAGTACGTAGTGAGATCATCTAGGAGCTCTGCTTCAAGAATAAACGATAGTACGAGCGAAACTGACCCGAAATAAAAAGAGCGATATATGGTTTTCATCATGGGATCAATGACAAGCCAATATGCTCTGTCAATTAGCTTGGAACATTCAGACTATATAATCGGTGCAAATTTCATGGAAGAGATGTAACTGCTACCGATAAAGGCATAGATATAAAATCATTGTTGGGGGAAATCCCTTTAGATGATCAGTCTAAGGGACTAAAAAACCCAACGCAGTGGAAAACAACTTGATCGTGATTGTAGCAAGACGGAACAAACAGAGATAAACACCAGAACAGACAGTCACAGATCAATGCAATGTAGAAAAATAAATAACACCCATATTTATAGTGGTTCCACTAACGCGAGGCAGTGTACGTCCACTTGGGGAGAGGAGATTTTTTTTAATCACCGAAAGATTAGAGTTACTAGATTGATTCACTTTTGGGGGCTACACATAAGAAGAATTAACAATGTAGTCAAAATTCTGCAGAGTTTTAGCTCTCTAGGATGGCATTGAAATTGGCTGAGAGTAGCTCCCAATTTCGGGTGCCATTGTTGTCCAAAAGCTCCTCTATTTATAGAGTGAACAAACGAGGAGGGTGGTTGTTATATAGAAGCTCAAATTTGGTTCGGCATGTTTGGTCCAGCATATGGCACTTGGCATTTGGTTCGGCATAGTACACTTCAAGTCTGGACCAGCATCTTCCAATTGCTGAACGAGAAATCTGGAATGGTCTTCCTTTTCACCTACTTGGTTCAGAAACAATTGAACAAAATATTTTGTTCGGCATCACCGGATCACCGAACGAAAAATTTGGTTTGGCCTTCCTTCACCGCTCCAAACCAATGCCGCTCCATTTCTTTTCTTTACCGAACGAAGTTTCTCAGTCGGTCTTCTTCAATCACCGAACAAAGTCGCCATCGCTCCAGAACTCTGGAACGACAAATCCAAGCAACACCGGGCCACTGATTTGTTCTGGCAAATCAGCTTCCTCCACCGAACCACTTTGCTAGTTCGGTCTTCAGCTCCTGCTCCTGGGCTTCGGCTTCCTCCTCAATGAGTTTCTCCAATTGCCTCTTCCCGAATTCAGGTATCATCTCTAACAATCTCCACCTTGATACTGAATTCCATACAACCCTTCCAAATTCATCTACACCTTCATGTTCCAAGCAATGGATACTTACCCATTGAGCTTCGGCAATATCATCACCCATTGCACTTCGTCAACGAACTCCGACAATGACACCGTCCATCAACAAAGTGTCTGAAGTACCCAATTTGTGTAGAATCTATCAATCTCCACCATGAAAACAAACATATGAACCATCTTAACTCTCCCCCATGCCACCTCGTGGCACCTAGCACTTCATTAAGCGAATCAAGTCCGAGCAATGCTCGAACTTAGCAACAGGCAACGACTTGGTAAACATGTCTGTTGCATTCTTCTTTGTGTGAACTTTCTGAAGACGAACTAGATTTTCTTCACTCATCGAGACAAGGAATGACTCTCTTACCTCAATATGCTTCGTCCTCGAGCTAAATGCCAGATTTTCAGCTAAGTAAATTGCACTCTGACTATCACATACATCCACACCTTCATATACGAAGCCCAAATCACACAACAATCGCCTCATATAAAGCGCTTCCTTGGCTGCTTCGACCGCAGCTATGAGCTCTTCCTCTGTCGTAGACAAAGCCACAATCTTCTACAACCTCGCTCTCCAACTGATCGTTGTTCCTCCAATGGTGAACACATATCCGGAGATTGTCTTCCTTCGATCTCTACCACCGACATAGTCGAAATCACAAAATCCAATCAAGCTGAAATCTCTTCCTCTGCCGCCAAAGACAAGTCCATGGTTTGGAGTTCCTCTAAGGTATCTGAAGATACACTTCACTGCTTCCCAATGCGTCTTCCCTGGATTCGCCATGAATCTACTCACTAATTCAACAACCTGTGCAATGTCAGACCTAGTGCAGACCACGACATACATCAAGCTGCCAACTACACTTGCATATGGGATCTTCATTATATAAGCCTTGTCATTTTCTAAGATCGGAGAGCCTTTACTAGAAAGCTGTACGTGCAAAGGCATGTGTGTGCTAATTGTCTTTGCCCCTTCCACGCTAAAATGAGAAAGCACTTATCGAATGTACTCCTTTAGAGTGAGGCTCAAAAATCCTAACTTCCTATCCCTTTGGAATTCCATACCCAAAATTTTCTTTGCTTCTCCAAGGTCTTTCATTTCGAATTCCGCTTTTAGCTTTCGCTTTAAACTATCGATTTCAGCCTTATCCTTGAAAGCAATCAACATATCATCCACGTACAGGAGTAGGTACACTCATCTATCATTCTTTAAATGCTTGAAGTACGCATAAGCATCTTTAATGCTACGATCAAAACCAAGTGAAAGCATAAAAGAGTCAAATCTCGTGTACCATTGTCTAGGCGACTGCTTAAGTCCAAACAAAGACTTCTTCAATTTGCAAACCCAATTTTCTTTTCCATATGCAACAAATCCTTCTGGCAACTTCATGTAGATGGTCTCATCCAAGTCCCCGTGCAAGAAAGCGGTTTTTATGTCTAGTTGCTCCAGCTCCAAGTCACGAGCTACGACGATAGCGAGTAAAATGCGGATGGATGTATGCTTCACTACTGGAAAGAATATCTCATCATACTCCAATCCATTTCTTTGTGAAAACCCTTTAGCAACTAGTCTAGCCTTGTATCTCCAACCATCGTTCACCTTGAATACCTATTTGCAAGCTATGGCTTAGCTTCCTTGAGAAGGTCGTACCAAATCCCAAGTCTTGTTCTTCTTCAACAACTCTAACTCTTCTTCCATAGCGCACATCCACTTCGAACTGTCACATGACTTCAAAGCTTCATCAAGGTCAAACGGCTCCTCAAGAAGCACATGTAGGGCATAGTCAAACTGATCATCAACGCTAAGGTTCGCAAACTACCAATCATCGTACCTTTTGGGAGGCCTAATAGTCCTATGACTAACCGGGGTAGGTACAACTTCGCCTAAACTCCTTTCAGCTTCACCTTGAACTAGACTTCCTCTAGATTCATACACATCACCGGCACTACTAGAAGGTATCTGTGGACTATCCTGTGATGTTTCATCGACTGCGTTTTCCTCGACAGCATCAACAACAACTCTACTCATTGGCTGGAACACAGGGACTTCTTCCATCTCCTTAGGTCTATTAGAATCTTCTGATGTGGTAGGTAGCTTCTTCTTCGGATTAAACATAGCAGACTCATCAAAAGTAACATGTCTGAAATGAACAATCTTTTGATCAACAGGGTTCAAAATTTGATACCCTTTGATACCATCGGTGTATCCCATTAGTATGCCCTTGTATACTCTAGCCTTCAACTTATCATCACCTGTATAGTGAACGTACACACGACAACCGAAAATTCGAAAGTAATCAAGATACACTGTTTTACCTCTCCACTTGTTCTTTGGAATCTTCTCATCTGTGGCTGAGCATGGAATTAAATTTATGATATTCGCCGCAGTTGATAATTCCTCGGTCCAAAAGCCTCTAGACAAGCCCGCTGTTAATCTCAAGCAACGAGCCTTCTCCAGTAGATTCATGTTCATCCTTTCTGCAACCCCATCGGATTGCGGATCGCCGGTGTAGTGAAATGTCTCTGAATGCCATGTTGTCTACAAAAGTGGAGGAACTTTCTAGAGACAAATTTACCGCCATTTCAAATCTCAGTACCTTCAACATAGAACCAGATTGGTTCTCAACAAGTGCTTTCCAGTCTTTGCACTTCTCAAAAATATCTGATTTGGCATTAATCACATACACCCTTACTTTCTGATAAAAGTCATCAATGAAAGAGATGGAATACTTTGCTCCTCCAAGAGAAGAAGTAGCAACTAGTCCCCAGACATCTGTATGCACGTACTCAAGTACTCACCTCGATCTATGGAGTCCAACTCCAAAAGATACTTTAGTTTGCTTGCCTAACACATACTCCTGGCAAAAATCCATCTTGTTGAAGCTTTCTCCTTTGATCATCTTCCGTCTTTGAAGCAACTCTAAGCCCTTCTCTGAAATATGACCTAACCTGATATGTCAAAGCTTTGTGGCATCCAATGCACGAGAACTATCCACTCCAACACACGTCTCTTCAAAATCTGTGGTCCCTTTCAGCAAATATAGGTTTCGAAACACATCTCCTTTCATAAGAACTAGTGCACCTCTCGAAACCTTCAGACTATCCTTCTCGATGGTTACCTTGCATCCCAAAGATTGTCCTAAAAAAATTAAGGACTTTCGAAGACCTGAAACATATCGGACACCTGTCAAAGTGTGTATCACTCCATCAAACATACTGATCCTCACTGTACCTTCACCCATTGCTCTACAGCTAGCGTCATTACCCACAAGAATAGAGCTTCATTCTTGTCCAACGAAAAAACTGAAGTAATCCTTATTAGACGTCATATGGAAAGATGCCCCCTAGTCCAGCATCCAATGGTCTGAGATATCCGATACTGGTGCAGACAACACGTTGTCAGATACAAACTTCTTCACTGCAAATAATGAAGATCTATCTTCTTTCTTCTTCAAATCTGGACAATTCTTTTTTCAATGACCAGGTTTTTTGCAGATAAAGCACTTCCCATCCTTAGACTTTCCTCTCCTGCCATTACCGGGCTTCTTGAACTTGGAACGTCCTCTAGAGTTCCAATTCTTCTTATCTTCTCTACCTCTTTCAACAAACAGGTCGTGACTACTACTTCCACCTCTACTTTCTTCACTTATCTCCTTCATCTGATCTCTCAAGCCCTCAGATAGAAGGCCTAACTTCACATCTTATACTGTAAATGTGTCTCCAGCGAATATAAGGCTATTAGCGAAACCTATGTAATGCTTTAGAAGTGTACACATAAGAATCATTGTCATTTGCTCCTCATCCATCTTCAAGTCGACAATCATCATCTTCATCACAAGATCATCAAAGAAATTAAGATGTTCCTTCACTAAAGTACCCTCTCTCATTTGCATGGTGAAAAATGTCTTCAGCAATATCAAATCGTTAGTCAGAGATTTCTTCAGGTAAAGATTTTCTAGCTTGATTCAAATGCCCCTAGCAGTGTACGCACTGCTAGCTCTGAAATGACATTTTCTCTCATAGCTAGTTGTAAAGTAGTAAATGCCCATTTCTCCATCTCCTACCTTTCTACGACTGAGATGTCGGACGTCAACTCCTCAGGGGCAAAAACTATTGGATGGACTTCATTCCTCATTAGAACAACCTTTATCCTCCATTGCCACTTCTCGAAGTCTTTATCCTCGTTCCATTTCTCAATTGTCAACTGTGATCCTGACGCGACATACATCCCTCTAGTATAGGGTCTTGTAACAACTGGAGTCGCTTCATCTTCTGCCATTGCGTCTAATACTTCTCAATCAACCTTCCAGCTCTGATACTAGACTGTTGGGAAAAATCCCTTCAGATGATTAGTCCCATTGAATAAAAACTCAACGCAGCGGAAAATAACTGAATCACGATTGCAGTGAGAGGAACAAACAGAGGTAAATATCAAAACAGACAGTCACAGATCAATGCAAGTCAGAAAAATAAATAACACAAGTATTTAATACCGCGAGGCAGTGTATGTCCACTTGGAGAGAGAAGATTTTATTAATCATCGAAAGATTAGAGTTACAAGATTGATTCACTTTTGGAGGCTATACATAAGAAGAATTAAGAGTGCAGTCAAAAATCTACAGAGTTTCAGCTCTCTAGGATGGTTTTGAAATTGACTGAGATTAGCTTTCAATTTCGATTGTCATTGTTGTCCAGAAGCTCCTCTATTTACAGAGTAAAGAAATGAGGAGGAGTGGCTATTATATAGAAGCTCAGGATTTGGTTCGGCATCTTGATTCAGCATGTTTGGTCAGGCATACGGCACATGGCATTTGGTTCGGCATAGTACACTTCAAGTCTGGACCGAGCATCTCCCAATTGCCGAACGAGAAATCCAGACCGGTCTTCCTCTTCACCTACTTGGTTTGGCAAATACCGAACGAAATATTTCGTTCGGCATCACCAGATCATCGAACGACAAATTTGGTTCGGTCTTCCTTCACCGCTCGAAACCAATGTCGCTCCACTTCTCTTCTTTACCGAACTAAGTTTCTCATTCGGTCTTCTTCAATCACCGAACAAAGTCGCCACCGCTCCAGAAGGCAAATCCAAGCAACACCGGACCACCGATTTGGTCCGACAAATCAGCTTCCTCCACCGAACCACTTTGCTGGTTCAGTCTTCAGCTCCTGCTCCTAGGGCTTCAGCTTCCTTCTCCATGAGCTTCTCCAATGACCTCTTCCCGAATTCAGGTATCATCTCTAACAATCGTTATCGAGAGAAGACCTCAAAATTCAGTTAGTATACATGCAACATACTCTGATGATGAGATTCTTGCTCATGGATTACCTTTCATGTGTCGAACTTTATTAAGATCATATTACAAACTTTCACACAGTTAAGGAGACTCAAAATCCATTCAAACTGCGATTCAAAGTTTTTAAATACATTAACAAGATTTCTTTATGCAAATCATGCTGACGATGATTATAAATATATATTATAGTACTAGTACTAGCACATATTAGACAACGAGGAGACAATAACCAGAGTTTCTTACGATATTATCCACATAACTCTTGAAATGGACAAGGTCAAACCAAGAATACATCATATAGCATCCCTACAAATACAATACCAACCATATAATAGCAATTCCTTACATAGACAACACAAAAAATAAGCCACAACAGACACACACAACTAAGAAGTTCACTATAGAAATTTAACTTTCTAGACTTGCCATACCATTAAAATACTCTCAAAGACCACTACAGAAAACCTGCTTGGAGTTCCACCATTAGAAGCATTTACGGTGGACAATGGACGGGCCAGATTCATCATATTCTCCCTTGGATATCCACATCTACACATCAAAATTAAATTAATCAAGCAAGGTTCCAACTTCAAATAGAGACCGGGAATAGCTCTTGATGGACTCGATTATAATTAAGAAAAAATACATTAACCAAATGACATTCAAAATTTGGAGAATGTTAAAAGAAAGAAAAATCTGTCAAGGTATGATGCATCAGTGTAGCAAAATGTCAATTTTTGTACAAGGCTTTCAAACCAAAAAAAACATAAGGGTAGCTCTATTAGCACCCCAACTTTTGCCTTCCACCCCCAATATTTGAAGAAAAAAATTGTGCACCCCGTTATTTTCCTTTAACCCCCGTTTTACTCCATAAGTAACCTTCATGACAATACTTTCTAAAACAGGAACAACAGTTCAGGTGAAGCGTTGTTTTTTGAATATATCATCATTCAGCTCGAGCAGGGTTTTGTGTGAAACCTTGTTCAGACTGAACGCCGTTTCATATAAATCCGAGCTCGGGCCTAGCACGGTTTTGTATGGAACCAAGCATGGATCGAGCGAGGTTTTATAAGAAACCACACATACCTAAAGCGTCGTGTTAATGTCTTAAAATTCATAGTTATTACGTTTCAAGTAAGCTGGTTTTTTATGTTTCCTCACTCATGCCTAGCTTGGTTTTTATGTTTCCTCATTCGCTCCAAGCTTGATTTCTTATATTTTCTCACTCCAACTGAGCTTGTTTTTGGATGGATCCACTCTAATATTGACTGTAGTTTTATATATTTCCACTCCTCTCCTGGGCATGGATTCGTTTCAAAAGATCTGTGCCTTCATAATGCTACCATTCTGAGGGCGATTTTGTCCAAATGAATTTTTTTTTTTAAATGGGGGTGTGAAAAGTAAAACTTGGGGTTTCGAAGATGACACTAACCATATATTGTCCTTCCAACACTAGTATAAAAATTAAAACTAACATTTCTATTCAACTGATGCAAAGATATTAAAATAACTATCATCATGTTATGGTATAAAAATAATACTAACATAAGGTTTCGAAGATAAAATAAATTTTATGTTTTAACTGTTTTTATATTTGAAAATATTAAGGCGCTTTTCCCATACTTTTGACAAAGAATGGCATCTCTATCGAACAGAGACGCAAAAAAACAAATGATCATCCAAGTAATACTGCATTATTGTAACAAAGCGATTTTTTTTTTTTGGGTACAAGCTTTCACAGATGAAAAATAGTTTGTCACTAGACAAATTTGTTTATAAATATGCCACAAATTTTGAATAAATAAATAAAACTTAATGCAGAAGCAATTACATCATTAACGATTGATGACCTTCCAGCTTACATGCCTAAGTCTAGTACTAGAATATCTAGCAGTTAAAACTTTTATAAATATTGTCTTTATTTATAGCAGGTTAATTATTTGATCATCATTTTTTTCGCTCATAATTTTCTATACACACGCCCATTAGACATGCCTTAGTACTGGGGTGTGTGTGTACATATAAGGCAAGGATATGTTACACCCCTCTTAAGCTACATCTCATTTTACCCTTACGTTTTTCAGTGCTACACTATTTGAAATCGAATGATATTTTGAGTATGTTAAATCTACACTATGAATATCATATCCACAAAATGTAAGATCGTTTTGAATTTTGTAACATGTACAAAATGTTCAATCAATATCAGCCGTTAAAATGTCATTTTTAACCATCGATTTAAAATATTGTTTTGAATATGCTAGAACTATTCACATCAACCATTTGTGAAGATGATCTTGAGGCATGTAAGAGCATATCTATAAATTTTCGTTCGATTTTGAATCGTGTAGCTAGAAAAACCATAGAGGTGTAGATGTGGTGTAGCGGAGAGGGGTGTACTGGAATCTTTCACACACACACTACATGTGTGTGTGTTTAAAATCAAATGATTGTGAGATACCTTAGAAGTAAATAATTAGAATGTTTGTAGCAAAGGTAAGAGAATTAATAGTTTACAAAGTGTTGCACATCGAAACTACTCATAAACTGCTTGGACTTATGTACTATGCCTTTAGCGAGTAGGCCTGTCAACGAACACTTCCGAATGCAAATAGAGTCATATCCGCATCCACATCCCGCATCTGAAATCATTTTCGAATGTTGGATATTCGCATTCGTGGATACGGACGGATATCGGGTAATTTTCCTATCCGCTAAAGCTCAGTAATCTAGAAACATAAATAGAAAATTTTGACTTTAATTTTTTTTCAATCGATTCGAAAAATATGCAAAATCAACAAATATGGTGATATATAGTTTTGAACAGCTATGTGAATTAAATGCATATAATATAAACTATTATCTTATTAAAACAATAAACTCATTCCTTTCATTGTACTAAATTACATGTAATATAAACTATAATCTTGATAAAAACCAGATGGATAATTTTCGGATACGAATGCTTTCATATATGCATCCGTATCCTTTTTCCGGATATCGAACATTTACCCATTTTACCGATACGGATGCAGACGGATTTTTGATTTTTTAGATATCCATTGGCAGGCTTGTTAACGAGGAATAACAGAGCAGCGTACAATTCTGAGAAACATATAACATAAACACAATAAATGTATCAAAAATTTACCTGCTGAAAAGTGCTCAATGAAGCAAGAATAGAACCACCAATCCAGACACTGTACTTGCGTTCAGGTGGAGCAACCACCTTTATCTTCATGCTACTTGGAGCAAGTGCGGTGATCTCTTTGCTCATCCTATCAGCAATTCCAGGAAACATAGTTGATCCTCCACTAAGCACAATATTTCCGTACAAATCTTTCCTGATATCCACATCGCACTTCATGATAGAATTGTATGTGGTCTCGTGAATTCCAGGAGCTTCCATACCAATTATCGAAGGTTGGAAAAGGACTTCGGGGCATCTAAATCTCTCAGCTCCAATAGTAATAACTTGTCCGTCGGGTAATTCGTAACTTTTTTCCACTGACGAGCTACTTTTTGCTGTTTCAAGTTCTTGTTCGTAATCTAGGGCAACATATGCAAGTTTTTCTTTTATGTCCCTGACAATTTCACGCTCTGCGGTTGTAGTGAAAGAGTAACCTCTTTCGGTTAAGATTTTCATTAGACTATCCGTGAGATCACGGCCAGCAAGATCCAAACGAAGGATTGCATGCGGAAGTGCATATCCTTCATAAATTGGAACAGTGTGACTAACACCATCACCAGAGTCAAGCACAATACCTGTAATTAAAAAACGGATGCTTTTAGAAGAAAAAAAATGAGAGAAATATCTGCAAAAACATTATCAACCACACAAAAGTTATTAGTCACTGAAACCATATATTTTATTCTAGAAAAATAAATCGAGAAATTTTCAGCATATCTTTTAGAACCATGCCACTCATTTCCCGAAATCGGACATATAGCTGCTTGATTTTCCCTGATACCCTCCAAATTTCTATACCTCTTACAGGTATGACTAGAATTTTAGATAACTACATCTTTATCCAAGCGGTTGACTGTTGACTTGCATGTGCTAATGTGCTTGAGCAATATGTATAACAATGAGGAATGCTACCCTGACGCTCTTAAGTATGGGAAGGAAATACCCTCACACTCTTAAGAAACGCATGGGGAAATACACTCCACTTGTTTGGTGGAAATTAGGGAATATGTAGCAAAAGTACACCCTAAATTACACCGAACATATGATGTGGGTTGGCTCACACTACTTTTATTAGTGTGAGCTTGATATATCAAATCCTATCTAATTTTCCATGTGTAAGCCTGCAATTAACCAAATGCAATCAGTTCTTAGGCCAAGATAAGAAATTAAAACACAACTATGAGATTACTCAATTTATTTAAGTGCAAGCATCGAGTCGAAAAAACATTATTAAAAAAAATAAAGATGGGTACAATAGGAAATTGTCTAAATAAATTTATGTTTGTCACTTGTTTCCTGGACCTATCATTAACTCAAAACACATTCATATACTGTAAGTATACTGAAGGAATTTTTTAACAAAATTTGGTCATTTTTGTGTGCACATATTTGCAAAACAGAACATAATTTTCAAATAACAAAATTAGCACCTACCAGTTGTACGCCCACTAGCATACAGGGAAAGCACTGCCTGAATTGCCACATACATGGCAGGCACGTTGAACGTCTCGAACATAATTTGTGTCATTTTCTCTCTGTTTGCCTTGGGATTGAGAGGGGCTTCAGTGAGAAGTACAGGATGCTCTTCAGGTGCAACACGGAGTTCATTGTAAAATGTATGATGCCAAATCTTCTCCATATCATCCCAGTTGCTAACAATGCCATGCTCAATCGGGTACTTCAGTGTTAAAATACCTCTTTTGGATTGGGCTTCATCACCAACATAAGCATCCTTTTGTCCCATACCAACCATGACACCAGTGTGTCTAGGTCGGCCAACAATACTTGGAAATACTGCTCTGGGTGCATCGTCTCCAGCAAAACCAGCCTATAGCAATAGTATAGCGGTAAGTTTCCTCTTGAAAGATGTAAAGTGAAAAGGTATACATGTGACATTAGCAAGATTACAGTAGCAAATTAGCTAGGTATCACATAAATATGAGTGAACTAATCATGGATAGGGGAAAAACATGGTTTCGGCCTATATTGTTCGGGCAAAGGGAGTGCTAAGAACCAAGGATACCTTTGGAGTCCAGACGGTGTCTGAACTATGCAAAGCTCCACGGCTTATTCTCCAGAATTACCAATAGTTTGCACCTAATAACTATTAGCATAATAATAATATTTCCAGATTCAATTAAAATTATATACTATTCGTACCAAATATTCACGTATCTTATGTCAATGTGCATACTAAAAACGAAAATCACTAACATTTTTGAACAACAATCTATAGCTAACATACCCAACAATACAAACATATTTAGCAAAAATAAAATAAACATTTGAACGTACAAAATATTGTACATGCATAATCATTTCAAAAATGATTCATAAATACCCAAAATGCCCATTACCATCCTAGAGGCCAGGATGGCACAAGAGAATTAGACTTAATTGAAAGATCATATTACGATATAGAATGTATTTTGAAATAATAATCGCTTCAATTGCTACCAACAATGCCCGGACGTCTGTAATAATAACATAGGTTTAGGTTTCGTACTATTTTATGTGACCTGAACGGGCTTAAATTCTACTATTCAAGATATTAAAATTGTGTAACATAAACCTGTTGACGTGACTACAAACTATGCTTTGTCAAAACATTATAAATAACTGAATCGGTGAATTTGTTTCAATCACAATAGCTAGTATAAAAAACAGCATGCGGTAAAATTCTTGGAATAAACTCAAAAACCAACCAAATAAATGTATTTTGGTTCATTTCTTCTGTTAAATTACTTTTATCGTTTTTTTATCAGATTGCATTATGATTCTATTCGGTATCTGAAATAACTTATTGAACAAAATTTTATTTCAACATTTTATTAAATAATAATTAGTTTCTAAACGGTATAATTAGTAAAGCACTTATTTTTGAAACAGATAAATAAGATAAAGATAATTTATAAAAGGTCCAACAATATTTAACAAACACACTTTTATTTATTATTTGATGATAAGCAATTTGAAACATCCATCATTCCATCTACAAATTAGTTATTAAAAGTTAAAACATATACTTTACAGCCTAAATATAAATCAATGTAAGAAAAAAGATGACTGAAAATCGCAATTAATTCTAGTTTGGTTCAGTTTCTAATTTCTGTGTACCTATGATTTTGAAGTTTCTGTCAAAAAAATGAAATCTATAGATGCTCACCACGTAGAAAATTACATAAAATACCCCAATTAAACTAATTTTTATATACTTCTTCCTATATCCAAAAGCCTCAGTTTCATATTAATGAAAACAAACATTCATGTAACATAGTTATCAAGGTGTCAAATACGTATAGAAATACTCAAAAGATACACACACACAATCATACGGTGAAGTAAAACATTTTCATTTTTTTTCAATAATCTTAAAATCATACAGCTAATTAGATCGATATTTCTTATACAATTTTCCAGCATAAAATAAAATGAAATCATTGATTTTTAACCTAGTACAATCAATGCTAAGAGCATATAAAAGTTCAAGCCTACTCTATATAACACTAGCCAATCCTAGTTCAATATTGAATACACCATGTCTTTGACTAGAAACATTGTACCCTTAGTAATGCAATAAGTTAGAATCTCCAACGGTTTAGACCCTTATTATTTGGACCGTTAATATTAAGGGTTGAAAAAGAGGAAGTTTTTCCAACAGTCACGCACATATTTAATAGAAGTTTAATTTAAGGTTCCTATTAAATAGACATATATACCTCAGACATATATACCTCAGACACCTAATTAATAGGCGCCTAAGCTCAGACACCTATTAAATAGGCGTCCAAGAATTAATCTCTTAAAAAATTAGAGAGATTTGAGGGTCTATTTAATAGATACCTCATATCAAGTGCCTATTAAATAAGTGCGCAAACTTTAGGGGCTTAATTAATAGGCGATTGACTTCAGACACCTATTAAATAGGCTTCGGAACCAATCAGGATTCTGAATTGGTCCTTGAATATAAAGTTGAACTGCAGCCATTGGAGAGCTTCTTCATTTTGACGTTGAATAAAAAGGCTGAATGAGGAGCCACTGGAGATGCTCTTAGCATCTAGGGAGTAAAAAATACGGTCAATAAGAATTTACCTTAACCATTCCTGTTCCATTATCACAAACAAGGGGTTGAATGTCCTCTTCAGCCATCTTTTAAAACTCTGTAAAAGAACAAAACATGTAAAATAACAAATAGGCAAATGTACCATTGAACATCAAATAATTGCATATTAACACAAAACCTTAGGTTTATATATGAAATAAATCAAAATGGAGGAAAAATTGCTTGAGTGATGTATTTAGCCAAAAGATATAGCTTGATTAGTAATTAGTAGCTTGACCAGGAGAAATTCATTGAATAAAAGACAGATCACATCATTGGAGTAGGTTCACTTTAGTATGTTGCATGACAAATTTAAAAGGGGTTTTTAGGCTCAAGGAAAAAGTTAGAAAAAAATTTAGTTTCAAGGACAAGAAGTTAGTTTTTTAGGCTGAATGACACTTTTTAGTGTAATTCACAGAATGATAGTTGTAACTATCATTTTCAGTTTACACTAAAAAGTGTCTATCAGACTAAAAAGCAAACTTGTTGTCCTTGAGACTAATTTTTTTTGCAACTTCTTCCTTGTGCTTACTTACCTGAATTTAAAATTGATGTGAAAATATAAATTAATAATTAATGACGATAACATTACATGATGATGACTAAATAAGTATTATTGATAGGTATAAAACATGGAACATAGCTCATTTTGAAGGTACAAAAGCAATGATATCAAAACTAATTACTCAATAATGATCTCCTGTCCAAAAAAATTAGCCTTCCTACTGCCTATCCCTGTGATCATACATGTATCCAAAAAATACACTAATCAAATTTATAATTGAATTTACAAAATCAATCAGATCCGCAAGCCTATTATACACTGGTCCAATCATCCAAATAATTAATTAGCTACGAGCTAATCAACAGATAAAGTATAAAAGAACATAAACCTAACTAAAATCAACCATAAAGTTGAGATTCTAATAGGAGGATCGTCTATAAGTCTATCAGATCTGGGAAAACATCAACTCTAACATCCTAAATCTGTAAACAAGCCGGCAGGATCAACAGAAATCATTCTAGTTATAAATGCAATTAAATTAACAAGATCTAACCACAAATATCAGAAATGGGTAGGATTACGAAGATCAAACCTTAATGAAGAGCGGAAAAGAAATGGGATTCAGGTAGAATAAGAATATGAGTTATGAATAACGTTATGAAAATGGCAGTTTAAAAAGAGAGTGATGAGTGAAGGCTGAGGCTGGAAAGCCTGAAATTATTAATTTTCTTTCTTCGTTGTATCGTGTACCTAAAATAAAAAGGAAAAGCCCACCCGCGTGGCTATATTGCTGGCAATTAGATCCTTGAAACCGACTATCTCATCCTAGCCACAAACCAAGCCTAATTTTGGTGGACTTAACAGTTACTGGATTAATTCCATCCGTTAAATCCGATTAGATCATTAATGATCCGGTACAAAAATTTAAAAGTACTTGTATTTTCACCATTGGCTTTTTCCTATGGGAATTTATCACAATTTTAGATCAATCTGAAATTAGTTTTCAAAAACGTGTACATGTAGAGAAAATGACATACATAGTGATCTCAAAATTGTATAACAGTTGTAATACTTTTGATGTCATGTTTTTTTTTTGTCAGCTGAACTATCAAAACGCTCATTACAGATATTAACAATTATTAATATTACTTAAAAATACGATCTAACAAATAAAATTCATTTACTAATTCGAAACCTCACGATATCAATACTATCAAATATTAATATCACTTAAAAACATGATATAACATATGCACGTCCTTTACAAGTTTGTTTTTTTATTAATTATAAAAGAAATAAAAATTCAAAGTTACAAAAAATTAAATGTTACAACCTGTGCAGTTAAAGCTCAACTAAAGCATCGCAAAATCTCCACTATAGCATATAGGGCTCATCGACCGTTACGTTGTTTCAATTTAGCGTTATTAAACAGTAGATCAACTTTAAGTCCTGCTATTTTCCGCTACTTTCACTAAATCAATATTTTGTAGCATCTGTTTTAGCAACATTAAAATGCAGATATTGATTTGACTAGTTCTCTTTTAAACCAAATCAACAAAGTTAGGTAAAGATCTAAGTTTAAGACATACGTGCTCAATATAAGTTAGAAATCCATTGTAGTCACCAAATCTAGTCTGTATAAATCATGATATTCATTGATTTTATTGTATAAAAATAAACAATATTTCCTTTTCCTACACAAATGATGTGCGGATGAGAATAAGTTAATTTTAAATATTTTTTTATATAGCTTTTTGTACCTCCATTATTTCGCGCTATATCTCCGCTATAACTTTTTGCATCTTCACACCTATGTAACCGTTAAGTGCTTTAACTATACAGGTTGCAACATAGAAATTAAAATTAAAATTAATCACACACGATTTCAACGTAAAAATATGGTTAAATGTTGTGCAAAACATTTTCTCTTGAATGTATTAAACATATACAATTTGTATAAAAACAATTCACGCACGAAACGCATGCCAACATTAGCGCGAAGCGCATGCTGTTTTTTAAGTATTCTAAATTTTGGGGCAATGGTCACATTTTATTTTGGTGAACAATATCAATATGACTTTGTGAATAACTTTTGAAACTATTCTAGACACGTTGAGAGATATTGATATGACATCTGAAGTGAATTATTTAATTTGAAAAGAAAAAAAAGTTTGATAGAGAATGATTGATTCTATTGAATTTTAGAGGAGAAGAGACACTATGATAAATAATTAATTTTATTGCTAATTTTTCTAATTCTACAAGTTCTTGTACATGACTGTATATAACTTAATTCTACCGGTATTTGCTTATTTCCTCAATTATAAGTCTACTAACCGTTACTTATTTTCAAAATTATAATTCTACCCGCCGTTGCTTATTTCCTAAATTATAATTGTCTAATTACACCATAATTACAGCTAAGTACCAAATATAGCTGACAGCTGTATGATAGATGTTAGCCTTTTATATGTTTCTTGTATTCAGCCTATGATGAAATATTCTAAGGCTATCATTCCTATTTCTTAACACTCCCCCATCAAGTGGGGTTCGAATAAATTTATAGAACCCAAATTGTGGAGTATGTTCGAATGGTTAGCCTTGTCGAGTGCTTTTGTGAAATATTTGTGGGTTGCTCTTTGCTTTTAACAAATGGAGTTTCTGTTTCCCCCGATTGCACTTTTTCTCTAACAAAGTGACAATCTACCTCTATATGTTTTATTCTCTCGTGGAAGACTAGATTGGGTGCAATATGATGAGCAGCTTGATTATCCGGTACATTTACATTGCTTTTGCGTACTCTATCTTCATGTCATTGAGTAATTGCTTAATTAAGATAAGCTCATTTGCAATAGATTTCAAGCCTTGATATTCCGCTTCTGCACTTGATCTAATCACAACATTCTTCCTTTTGTTTTTCCAAGTGACAAAGTTACCACCTAAAAACGTACAAAACCACGTGGTTGATTTTTTGTCGTAGCTTCCGGTCCAATCTGCATCAGAGAAACTAACCACATTGTTAGAATTGTTTTTCTTCATCCAAATTCATTAACCTGGAGTGCCTTTAAGGTATCTTAATATTCTAGTAATTGCACTCAAGTGGCTAGTACATGGAGCATGCACTTATGACACTAACTGCCAATGTCAGGTCTTGTTAGTGTAAGGTAGATTAATTTACCTACCATCCACTGATATTTTCTTATGTCAGATAATATCTCACCATCTTCAACTTTGAGTTTTATATTTGTCTCCATAGGAGTATTAGTTGGTTTAGTCCTAATTTACCTGTCTCTTTTTACAGATCAATGATATATTTTCTTTGGGATAGAAATAATCCTTTACTTGAGTGGGCTATTTCTATTTCGAGAAAATATAAAAGTTTTCCATGGTCTTCAAATTCTTTTTTTAAATATTGTTTAACCCTTTTAATTTCCTCTTTATTATTTTCAGTGATGATAATGTCATCTACATAAACCAAAATAATAGTAGTGGTATTTTGTGAGTGTTTGATGAACATAGAGGAATCATCGGTACATTTACAAAAATTAATCTTTAAAAGAGAAAATATTAGCTTGGCATACCATAATCTTAGAGACTGCTTTAGACCATAGATCATCTTTTTTTTAATTTACACAGTAGTGATGGGTTCGTCTCACTTTTGTAGCTTGGAGTAAGAGTTATATAGGCTTCCTCTTCTAAATTTGCTTGAAGGAATGCATTTTTACATCCATTTGGAACAAATCTCATCCCAAGTTGGTGGTTACTTACAACAAATTCTAAACGTATTCATTTTTGCTAATGGTGCAAAAGTAGTCAATACCATAAGTTTGAGTAAATCCCTTAGCCACTAACATAGCTTTGTACCTTTCAGTAACACCATCACTATTGTATTTGATTTTGTATACCCACTTGCAACCTATGGGTTTTATGTTTTTTGGTAAATTAATAATATCTCATGTATCATTTTTTTCTAAGGTTTGAAGTTCTTCGTTCATAATCTTACACCAAATTGGGCTTTGATTGGCTTCGTTAAAGTTTATTGGTTCTGTTTGATTAGTGATGTTACTCAAGCTGGCTCGGTATAAAGGGGATACCATGCTATATGAAACAAAATCTTGTATTGGATACACCACCTGTTGGGATACATAATCCCTTAATTTGACGAAAGGTTGAGTTTGTCTTGTAGATTTTCTTATGACATTTTCTTATTGAGTTGGTTCTTCATGAGTTGGCTCTTCACTTGACTCCATTATCTCTTCTTCTCCCTTTGAAGGAATTTGTGACGCCCTACCTCTATACTCACGCTAGCCAAGGACGCTATTAGATAACGCTGTCGACTAGCACGAAGAATAAGGCTGTTGAGGAGCAACCATCCGTGTAATTGCTTTGTGCGAGTACCGATATGTCAGATAGTTTGGCATGCATTTCATTCAAGAGGAAATACGACATACCAAATACAAACTCAAAGCTACTACACAGTGGCTATGTGGACTTTGGAAACAAATATAAAATAAGCATAACACAAATTAGTCACATATATTCATATCACTAAGGCGGAAACAGATATGAATATATCACATAAAAGTGTACATCAAAGTAGTGGTCATACAAGATCCACTACATCACAAAAGAATTGGCACACGCGCTGGACAAAAGAATATATATACATCAAGGAGTCTCTATCTCGAATGTATAATAACAAAACTACTAAACTAGAGTAATTAGCCAAAAGTCAAAAGTTAGTCCCTTCTAAGAAGTCAAGTGGAAGCACCAGTAATGTAACGATCCCGAATTTTAATTTACTTTAAATGGATGATTAGATTTATTTTTGATTTAAAATTGTGAAATTAAATGATAAATTGATTTGAGTTTATCCAAATCCAAATAAATTATGTTTTTCTTTATTAAGAAAGATATAGTTTCTTTTATAAACTATTTTAATTTAGTATTGAGTTATTTTTAAACAACATTAATATAGAAATATTTGAGTTCAATCTTATGAAATGTATTATAGAAGTTGTATAAATATAACAAAATTTTTGAAATAAATATTTAAGTTAAAATAAAAGCAAATATACAAAGTAAAATAAAACATAAACAAAATGCACAAACAAAATACATCAAAATATAAACTATTGAAAATAAATATACCGAAGTATCTATTTACAAACAAGTAAAAGAAAGTATGTAGGGCTAACACAAGTATAAAAATAAGAATGCAGATCTGAAATATCAAATCTTTGAGCTTGTAAAACAAGACAGTGCAAACATTGATTCAAGCATGAACAAACAAAATATATCTTTAGTCACCAAATCAATATCATTTCAGCCACTTAAGTAAGTAGAGAAAATCATTAGCCAGCAATACAAAATCTTCGTATAAATAATTAAGTAAAATAAATATGTATCAAACATAAACAAAGCAAACAAATGAAAATGTAAATACATAGGCATATAAAACAAGAAAAAAGAAAAAAAATATAAGTATGCAGGCAAGAAGACAATAAACATATAATGAACTCAAGCAAAGTAAAAAGAAAAGTAATACAAAATCACTAAAGCCACCAAATGTACAACATGCAGACAAAGACAAAATAAAATACATACATAACAATACATAGCATAAGAGTGTAAACAAGAAAAGAAATAAGTCATGGCTGAAGACATAAAGGACTAAGGTAATAAATGCAACATACTTCTAGCATTTAATGCAAGCACCCTTAGCATGCCTTTTGTACACAAGAAACTATCAGCCTACAAAACCTGTCAATTTTATCACCCTGTAACTCATTTCTTTTATATATATCCTTCTTACTTCATTCGTTCACTACACAGCAAACCCGAAAAGTTGTATTGCAAGCATTTTTATTTTTACAAACTCAAACATCATTTAAGCAATAAACAAAAAGTAAGAAGATTACAGAAGAATCAAGCTTGAAATTTCACAGTCTGTTTCAACACAAAGCAAGCTCTGTTCATTTCTAAACCAAGTGAGTAACATATTCTTTTTAGATACTTTTAAAGTATAAAACTGTTGCTTATATATATAAGTATATCTGTGAGCAAACTGACCTGTTCTAATGATTGAATCTCTTTATATATGTGATACTTCTAGCTGTTGTGAAAGTTGCTTTGAACTATGATGTTATGTGAGAATGCATGTCTGGTGTATGTTATATATTCACAAATGTATACTCTTTGTTAAATTTACAAGCTTATAAACCCATTACAAAATAAAAAAAATCAATTGCTACTTATATAAACAATAGTAGATTTTGGTTCATAAACAAGGAATGATTATGAGGCTATAACCTTTTTTTTTTTTAAAATCTCGGCAGCAAATCTGGTAAAAAACTCCCTGCTTCCAAACCAAAATGTGAGTACCTTCTTTTTAAAATGGATCTGTTGCAAGATAAAGTAAGATAAGTATGTTTATATACATATATATTTAAACTCTCTATATACAAGTGAATGGTAGATGGATTGTGTACAGGCTTTGATACATATGTATGTTCTGTGTTTTAAAACTCTGAACCCAAGTTTGCTTCAAGAGAAAAAAAAATCAATCTCTCTTGATCCATTAACTTTTTGAACTTGGGATTAAGACAAAAGTTGTTTGTTACAACATATATTCAGTTTTAAAAATGCATACAAGTTAAAATAACTTGTCAATGTCTCTGGGAAACAAAAGAACTGAGCACAACCTCAACTTTGTTAAAATTCAAACCACTTAATTCACAAATTCAGATATGGGAATTGAATTCTCATACCAAAACATGATTTTTAAAGCTTAAATCATAATTTTTAGTGTTAGGAGTTAAGAGCGGTTCGTATTTGTTTGAAATTCATTGACTCGGCAATTGCCGGCGATCGGCTAGTTCGTGGAGCTCGGGGTTTTGTGTGGAGATGGAGGAGTGTACGGTGGTTGCAGGAAAAATGGTGGAGGTGGTTCACAATCGCTGTGGCGACGAAGATAGTTCGATTCAGTTTAGAACCCTAGTTTTTATCTGGGTTAAGTTTTTTTTTGGTTCGACTTCCTCGGTGCATCGAGCTGCACGTACGTTTGAGGAATGGAAGCTTTGGGGTTGTCGATGACGTGTCTGAAGCCGCTGGCACTCCGGTGGTTGGAGGTGATGGTGAGGGTGAACTTTGGCAATAGGTTCTGAAGTTTTGTTTTAGTTCGTTCGTTCGAATTTTTTTTCTCGAGATGGTTCGAGGATCGGTGTTGCGAGGTGACTCAAAGGAAGGTAGTCGATGTGTCGATGGTTGGAGCTAAGTTCGATGCTGGCCAGGTACCGTGTGCATGTGCACCGTAAGACGCGTGCAGGTGGAAGAAAGAATCGGGAAGGAGAAGAAGAAGTGAGTTTGGAGGAAGGTTTGCTCACTGTTGTTTTGCTCGAGATTAGCCCGGGTAATTTGAATGCCGAACCCGAAGTGGTGAAATGTCTTACTCGAAGCAATATTCTGTTGCCTCGGGTTAGTTTAGTTTGGTTACAGGTTTTTAATAAAAACCTGTCACTATTTTTAATTTTTTTTTAAAATGAAATTTGGATTATATATCAAAAGTTTTAAATCAAGGTTTTTAAACAAAGATTAAAATCAAGTTTAAAACTATGTTAAAAAGGGATTTCAAGTTTTCTTGAATTAAAATCTGGAATTTAAAATCAGTTTTAAATCTGAAAGTGTTTTTAGCAAGTTTATATTAAATAGTTTTAAAAAAAAGTAGATTTGTTTTCAAACAAATGTTTACACTTGAATTTTGATAAACTTCTTTTTATAAAAGGGTTTTTGAATGAAAGTATTTATGATATTAAACAATATACCTTACATTGTTTAAGAGTTTTCTAATTATATTTAAATTTGGTTAGAGTTTTAAATGATAAATCATTTTGAATCTTAAATTCAAAATGAAATTTTAATTTAAATTCAAAAGCGTAATGTTCTACACCTTAATATTAATTAAGTCATTAATAAAGAAATAAATTATCTTATAGATAATTAAGGTATTAAATGATTTAAATCAATAAGGTAATTAAAGAATGATTTATTTTATTTATAAATTAATAAATTAAATTAATTAGAAATGATTAATAATGAACCAATCTAAGATAATTTCTTAAGAAAGTGATTAAGAAATGTTATTGGTTAATGAAGATAATTAACTAAGGATCATTAAGTATTGATTAAGGTGATTAATTTTATAATTAATTGGATTAATTAATTTAGATAATCAATTATAAATTGTTTAAATGTAATTACTAAATGAAAGTAATTAAGGATTAATCGCTTATAGTAATAAATTTTGGATCTTTTGATTAATTAAAGGTAATTAATTATGAAATTGGTTTAAAGGTTTGATTTAATTAATAAGAATAATTTAATTAATTAAAGTGTTTGATAAATTAATTTATATCAAATGATTGGAATTAATTAATCAAAATTGGAAAATAAATTCATAAGTAAATAAATATAATTGGAAATTAATTTAATTAATCCTGCTTATAAATAATTATTAAATGCATGAACTTACTTATGAAAGATTGTATTGTATGAGATGCCTTGAAATTGATTGTCCTATCTGATCTTTGATATTTTGTTTTGTGACTATGTATAATTTATCCATTCATTTACATTGTTATATTATCTGTGAATGGACGATGAGCGTTATAGTTTATATCGCTTATCAACTATATTTCTATGTTTTAATCTGTGATAATTGATTGATGTTGCACTATTGTGTTAAACCCTGGACCACACTTATACACACACAAATATGGATTTCACGAGGAAATCGATTAAGTCACAGATTTTGAAATGATTTACAAAATTGAATATTTAAATTCAAAAGTTTTGGAAATGGATTGGGTATAAAGTGAAAAACTTTTGAAATGGAATTTCAAAGATGAAGTTTATTTTTAATAACTTGATTGAATTTTGTAATTTAAATATTTTGATTTAAATTTGAATTTAATATTTGAAATTGAATTCTATGATCTGGAAACTAGGGACTAAAGATGTTATACTAGTTTATATGGGTTAAACTATTTTAAAGATATTGATTTGAAAATTTGAATTTAAATTCAAAAACTTTAACTCGTGCAAATAAAATGGTCTTTCTGAGACGAAAACTATTTGTTTCCAAATAATAAAAGCTTTCATATAGGAAGTGAACTTCCAAATTGTGTTAAAAAGGATTTCAAGTTAAAAATGAAAATGATTTCCCAAGTTATCGAAATTGTTTGAAAGCTATAAGATAAAATCTTGATTTAAAGATTTAAATGAATTAATCCAATTGAGATGAAATTGTTTTGAAATCCGGGAATGAATCTTTGTGAAAATGGATGAACTTAGTGAAATAAATCTTTTGTTTAGAAGATTTGAAAATGCTAATTCGTTTAAACCATTTGAAAGAAAGTTTTGAATTATTAAGTTGTGACTTAATTGAAATACCATATCCAAATGTTTTAAATGTTGCGCTCACTATTCGGGTTAGTCGGGAAAGGACCTTTGGGTCGTATAACCCATTCCAAATATGTGATACGTCGTTATGGATAGTATTTGAAGACCGGTGGTGAAGACCGGGTATTTGCGAGAACGATAGGATGACCTATCGATTTTCTCTGCACCGAGTAGCTATGGTATAGTGATTCCCTAAGTGATGGGAAGTTCGATCGGGATTGTGAATACCCGGATTGCAAGGGCTTCTTTGGAAGTGCCTTCGGTTCTGTTCTAAATCCAAAACAGACTTGTATAGATTGTAAGTCTGACATTACATTTTGAGATATAAAGCAGATTTCTTTCAAATACATTTCTGTTGGTGGCGGAGAATTTATTCTCTTAGCATTAACACCCTTCTCTGAGACGTACGAGCTCAGAGGTTATGTAGTTGAAGGTTATCAGTGATATGTTCCCAACTTGGTAATGTGGCATGCTGAGTGTTGCTGATCATTTGTTGATCAAAGCGTGGCTTTTGTAAAAAGCGTAGCTTTGTGGACGAGACTTCGTCGAGCCTCACAAACCGGTAATGGTCGAAACAGGAATCGTGGCGGCAAGGTTTCAGGGGTAGCTTCCCTAGGGTAGGACCATTCCTTCTGGAAAGGGGTAGTATCATGGTATGGAGCCCAGATACTTACTCATATGGATACACTATATCTAGTACTGTGTGGTGTTGTTGGAATCGAGGCCTCGTATATAAGATCCAAAAGGACCGGGGGTGGTATATCTAAGGTTTCTTACTCCCTAGGAAAGGGTAAGCCGGCCTTGTTTAGCAGAGATCCATTTGGGATGCTCGGGGACGTCCTTCCAGAGGCGTTCCATTTAGGTATGGGAAGTTCCTTTGCCCGACCATTTGTTGGAAATTCATTCTTCAAATACGTACCTTGTACGGTTTTAGCTGTAGATCCTATCATCCACTTATGGTGGCGCCCCACTGTTTGGATGGTAGCTATAGTAGGCATAGTTCGAAATGTCTATGTTGGCTACGATTTATATCTTTACTTTTAAAATGATTTTTACTACACTATGCACTAGTAATAATATCAAATGTTTCTTTTAATGCGTATCAAGCATCTTTGACTATCATAAGGAGAAATCTCCTCCGATTCTGTGTTTGCATTGTGTGTGTGTGCGGGAGGCCTTATGGTAGTCTCATTTTCTAAAAGCATTGCGAATCTAATTTAAAATTCTCTTGTTGTTTGTTTTTAAAAGATAAACTATTTTGTTACTCACACCAGTCCCATGACTGATCCGGAGTTTATTGTTCTTTCCTAAACTCTAGGTGCTCAAAATTTTTCTACACGAGCAGTCTAGAGTTGGGTTTTTCAGATAGTCAGATTAGTAGGTTATCTGGAGCTAATTCAGTCTTTGGATGTGGACGAGACTTGCTTGTCTTGGTGAATCGTGATGTTGGTTCGAGCTGTTGCTGGAGTTCTCTTTTGAAGACTATCTTAGAGTTATTTGTTCTGCTGTTGGTGTGATCCATTTTTCTTTCCGCTGCTATTTTCTTGTATCTCTGATGTATATTGATATTCATTGTATCACTCTGTTGTATCAATGCTGTATATCAATGTATTATTCTTTTTATTCCGCTATGTTGTTTGCTTAATGTTGTTATAAGCTCCAGTGAATCGGATTTGAACGGTCGAATCTACGGCATTCGAGTACGATTTGAAGTATGGATGTCGATTTTCGTGCGCGAAAAATCCCTCTCGTCACATTTGGTATCAGAGCTAAGGTTAAACTTTAGCTCAGGAGTATAACACATTAAGTAGCTCATTAGAGATAGGGTGAAGTATGCCCTAGAATGAGTATATCCCTAAGATATCCGTTTAAATGCCTCAGTAAATTCTCTTACTATTCACTGGTAGTGAGTATGAGTGCAAGAAGAGAACGAGATAGGGGACAGGGGAATACGACTATAAATGGTCAATGCCCTGCAACAGTGGAAACAAACTTTCTCTATCAATCTCTTTCGATTCATCTTTCCAAATTCTTTTGATTTGCCTCGTGGCAGTTGCAAGAAGAAGTTTCGGTGCGGTGATGCCCTACGAATCGTTGTAGAAAATCCTTTCTTTGTATCTTCATCGATTTCTTATCAATTTTTGATTTAAACCTTAATGAATATTAATTGGAAATTTGGAATTGAAAATTTCAAATAAATTGGAAATTTTAAATACATTTGGATATCTTTAAAGTTCTTACTCAACCAAATTGAAATACGACTATAAGATATGAATTAGGAAATTTTAAATTGAGCTAAATTGGTTAATTGAGTACAAGGATAAATTTGAAAAGAATCGATAAAACGATTTCGTTTAAAACCGAAGTTTGAAATTTTATTGTAATTTCTTGGGTATGTCGAAGTCCGAAGAGGGACAAATTGGTATTTATTTTGAGATATTCCGACTTGAGTTTGGAATCCATCCCTAGTGTTTGAGAATTATGGAAGATTTAATCCATTTATCTATTGTTTGGGTCTCGATATATTCTACGGATGGTTAGTTATCCTTCGAACTAATTAGTGTCTTGCATGTTTCGTAGATCTGATGACCCGAATATCTTATGAGTGTTAAATAGATTCGTTTTTGTATCTATTGATGATATTCTGATTTGGTAAGCCAAATGCAAAATAAATATTCAGTTTTATTTGATTAAATATTCTTCATCTATCTTTGTTGTTTTTGTGCCTGCGAATTTCGAGGATGAAATTCCTTTTAAGGGGGGAAGTCTGTAACGATCCCGAATTTTAATTTATTTTAAATTGATGATTAGATTTATTTTTGATTTAAAATTGTGAAATTAAATGATAAATTGATTTGAGTTTATCCAAATCCAAATAAATTATGTTTTTTTATTAAGAAAGATATAGTTTCTTTTATGAACTATTTTAATTTAGTATTGAGTTATTTTTAAACAATATTAATATAGAAATATTTGAGTTCAATCTTATGAAATGTATTTTAGAAGTTGTATAAATATAAAAAAAATTTGAAATAAATATTTAAGTTAAAATAAAAGCAAATATACAAAGTAAAATAAAACATAAACAAAATGTACAAACAAAATACATCAAAATATAAACTATTGAAAATAAATATACCCAAGTATCTATTTACAAACAATTAAAAGAAAGTATGTAGGGCTAACACAAGTATAAAAATAAGAATGCAGATTTGAAATATCAAATCTTTGAGCTTGCAAACCAAGACAGTGCAAACATTGATTCAAGCATGAACAAACAAAATATATCTTTAGTCACCAAATCAATATCATTTCACCCAACTAAGTAAGTAGAGAAAATCATTAGCCAGCAATACAAAATCTTCATATAAATCATTAAGTAAAATAAATATGTATCAAACATAAACAAAGCAAACAAATGAAAATGTAAATACATAGGCATATAAAACAAGACAAAAGAAAAATATATAAGTATGCAGGCAAGAAGACAGTAAACATATAATGAACTCAAGCAAAGTAAAAAGAAAAGTAATACAAAATCACTAAAGCCACCAAATGTACAACATGCAGACAAAGACAAAATAAAATACATACATAACAATACATAGCATAAGAGTGTAAACAAGAAAAGAAATAAGTCATGGCTGAAGACATAAAGGACTAAGGTAATAAATGCAACATACTTCTAGCATTTAATGCAAGCACCCTTAGCATGCCTTTTGTACACAAGAAACTATCAGCCTACAAAACCTGTCAATTTTATCACCCTGTAACTCATTTCTTTTATATATATCCTTCTTACTTCATTCGTTCACTACACAGTAAATCCGAAAAGTTGTATTGCAAGCATTTTTATTTTTACAAACTCAAACATCATTTAAGCAATAAACAAAAAGTAAGAAGATTACATAAGAATCAAGCTTGAAATTTCACAGTCTGTTTCAACACAAAGCAAGCTCTGTTCATTTCTAAACCAAGTGAGTAACTTATTCTTTTTAGATACTTTTAAAGTATAAAACTGTTGCTTATATATATATATAGGTATATCTGTGAGCAAACTGACCAGTTCTAATGATTGAATCTCTTTATATATGTGATACTTCTAGCTGTTGTGAAAGTTGCTTTGAACTATGATGTTATGTGAGAATGCATGTCTGGTGTATGTTATATATTCACAAATGTATACTCTTTGTTAAATTTACAAGCTTATAAACCCATTACAAAATTAAAAAAAATCAATTGCTACTTATATAAACAATAGTAGATTTTGGTTCATAAACAAGGAATGATTATGAGGCTATAACCTTATTTTTTAAAAAAAAATCTCAGCAGCAAATCTGGCAAAAAACTCCCTGCTTCCAAACCAAAATGTGAGTACCTTCTTTTTAAAATGGATCCGTTGCAAGATAAAGTTCAGATAAGTATGTTTATATACATATATATTTAAACTCTCTATGTACAAGTGAATGGTAGATGGATTGTGTACAGGCTTTGATACATATGTATGTTCTGTGTTTTAAAACTGTGAACCCAAGTTTTCTTCAAGAGAAAAAAAAATCAATCTCTCTTGATCCATTAACCAACTTGGGATTAAGACAAAAGTTGTTTGTTACAACATATATTCAGTTTTAAAAATGCATACAAGTTAAAATAACTTGTCAATGTCTCTGGGAAACAAAAGAACTGAGCACAACCTCAACTTTGTTAAAATTCAAACCACTTAATTCACAAATTCAGATATGGGAATTGAATTCGCATACCAAAACATGATTTTTAAAGCTTAAATCATAATTTTTAGTGTTAGGAGTTAAGAGCGGTTCGTATTTGTTTGAAATTCATTGACTCGGCAATTGCCGGCGATCGGCTAGTTCGTGGAGCTTGGGGTTTTGTGTGGAGATGGAGGAGCGTACGGTGGTTGCAGGAAAAATGGTGGAGGTGGTTCACAATCACTGTGGCGACGAAGATAGTTCGATTCAGTTTAGAACCCTAGTTTTTATCTGGGTTAAGTTTTGTTTTGGTTCGACTTCCTCGGTGCATCGAGCTGCACGTACATTTGGGGAATGGAAGCTTTGGGGTTGTCGATGACGTGTCTGAAGCCGCTGGCACTCCGATGGTTGGAGGTGACGGTGAGGGTGAACTTTGGCAATAGGTTCTGAAGTTTTGTTTTAGTTCGTTCGTTCGATTTTTTTTCTCGAGATGGTTCGAGGATCGGTGTTGCGAGGTGACTTAAAGGAAGGTAGTCGACGTGTCGATGGTTGGAGCTAAGTTCGATGCTGGCCAGGTACCGTGTGCATGTGCACCGTGAGACGCGTGCAGGTGGAAGAAAGAATCGGGAAGGAGAAGAAGAAGTGAGTTTGGAGGAAGGTTTGCTCGCTGTTGTTTTGCTCGAGATTAGCCCGGGTAATTGACTGCCGAACCCGAAGTGGTGAAATGTCTTACTCGAAGCAATATTCTGTTGCCTCGGGTTAGTTTAGTTTGGTTACGGGTTTTTAATAAAAACCTGTCACTGTTTTTAATTTTTTTTAAAAAAATGAAATTTGGATTTTATATCAAAAGTTTTAAATCAAGGTTTTTAAACAAAGATTAAAATCAAGTTTAAAACTATGTTAAAAAGGGATTTTAAGTTTTCTTGAATTAAGATCTGGAATTTAAAATCAGTTTTAAATTTGAAAGTGTTTTTAGCAAGTTTGTATTAAATAGTTTTAAAAAAAAGTAGATTTGTTTTCAAACAAATGTTTACACTTGAATTTTGATGAACTTCTTTTTATAAAAGGTTTTTGAATGAAAGTATTTATGATATTAAACAATATACCTTACATTGTTTAAGAGTTTTATAATTATATTTAAATTTGGTTAGAGTTTTAAATGATAAATCATTTTGAATCTTAAATTCAAAATGAAATTTTAATTTAAATTCAAAAGCGTAATGTTCTACACCTTAATATTAATTAAGTCATTAATAAAGAAATAAATTATCTTATAGATAATTAAGGTATTAAATGATTTAAATAAATAAGGTAATTAAAGAATGATTTATTTTATTTATAAATTAATAAATTAAATTAATTAGAAATGATTAATAATGAACCTATCTAAGATAATTTCTTAAGAAAGTGATTAAGAAATGTTATTGGTTAATGAAGATAATTAACTAAGGATCATTAAGTATTGATTAAGGTGATTAATTTTATAATTAATTGGATTAATTAATTTAGATAATCAATTATAAATTGTTTAAATGTAATTACTAAATGAAAGTAATTAAGGATTAATCGCTTATAGTAATAAATTTTGGATCTTTTGATTAATTAAAGGTAATTAATTATGAAATTGGTTTAAAGGGTTGATTTAATTACTAAGAACAATTTAATTAATTAAAGTGTTTGATAAGTTAATTTATATCAAATGATTGGAATTAATTAATCAGAATTGGAAAATAAATTCATAAGTAAATAAATATAATTGGAAATTAATTTAATTAATCCTGCTTATAAATGATTATTAAATACTTGACCTTACTTAGGAATGATTGTATTGTTTGAGATGCCTTGAAATTGATTGTCCTATCTGATCTGTGATATTTTGTTTTATGACTATGTATAATTTATCCATTCATTTACATTGTTATATTATCTATGAATGGACGGTAAGCGTTATAGTTTATATCGCTTATCAACTATATTTCTGTGTTTTAACGGTGATGATTGATTGATGTTGCACTATTGTGTTAAACCCTGGACCACACTTATACACACACAAATATGGATTTCACGAGGAAATCGATTAAGTCACAGATTTTGAAATGATTTACAAAATTGAATATTTAAATTCAAATGTTTTGGAAATGGATTGGGTATAAAGTGAAAAACTTTTGAAATGGAATTTCAAAGATGAAGTTTATTTTTAATAACTTGATTGAATTTTGTAATTTAAATATTTTGATTTAAATTTGAAATCAATATTTGAAATTGAATTCTATGATCTGGAAACTAGGGACTAAAGATGTTATACCAATTTACATGGGTTAAACTATTTTAAAGATATTGATTTGAAAATTTGAATTTAAATTTAAAAACTTTAACTCGTGTAAATAAAATGATCTTTCTAAGACGAAAACTATTTGTTTCCAAATAATAAAAGCTTTCATATAGGAAGTGAACTTCCAAATTGTGTTAAAAAGGATTTCAAGTTAAAAATGAAAATGATTTCCCAAGTTATCGAAACTGTTTGAAAGCTATAAGATAAAATCTTGATTTAAAGATTTAAATGAATTAATCCAATTGAGATGAAATTGTTTTGAAATCCAGGAATGAATCTTTGTGAAAATAGGTGAACTTAGTGAAATAAATCTTTTGTTTAGAAGATTTGAAAATGGTAATTCGTTTAAACCATTTGAAAGAAAGTTTTGAATTATTAAGTTGTGACTTAATTGAAATACCATATCCATATGTTTTAAATGTTGCGCTTACTATTCGGGTTAGCCGGGAAAAGACCTTTGGGTCGTATAACCCATTCCAAATATGTGATACGTCGTTATGGATAGCATTTGAAGACCGGTGGTGAAGACCGGGTATTTGCGAGAACGATAGGATGACCTATCGATTTTCTCCGGATTGAGTAGACACGGTATAGAGATTCTCTAAGTGATGGGAAGTTCGACCGGGATTGTGAATACCCGGATTGCAAGGGCTTCTTTGGAAGTGCCTTCGGTTCTGTTCTAAATTCAGAACAGACTTGTATAGATTGTATGTATGACATTACATTTTGAGATATAAAGCAGATTTCTTTCAAATACATTTCTGTTGGTGGCGGAGAATTTATTCTCTTAGCATTAACACCCTTCTCTGAGACGTACGAGCTCAGAGGTTATGTAGTTGAAGGTTATCAGCGATATGTTCCCAACTTGGTAATGTGGCATGCTGAGTGCTACTGATCATTTGTTGATCAAAGCGTGGCTTTTGTAAAAAGCGTAGCTTTGTGGACGAGACTTCGTCGAGCCTCACAAACCGGTAATGGTCGAAACAGGAATCGTGGCGGCAAGGTTTCAGGGGTAGCTTCCCTAGGGTAGGACCATTCCTTCTGGAAAGGGGTAGTATCATGGTATGGAGCCTAGATACTTACTCATGTGGATACACTTTATCTATTACTGTGTGGTGTTGTTGGAATTGAGGCCTCGTATAAAGGTCCAAAAGGACCGGGGGTGGTATACCTGAGGTTTCTTACTCCTTAGGAAATGGGTAGCCGGCCTTGTTTGGCAGAGATCCATTTGGGATGCTCGGGGACGTCCTTCCAGAGGCGTTCCATTTCGGTATGGGAAGTTCCTTTCCTCGATCATTTGTTGGAAATCCATTCTTCAAATACGTACCTTGTACGGTTTTAGTTGTAGAACCTATCATTCACTTATGGTGGCTCCCCACTGTTTGGATGGTAGCTATAGTAGGCATAGTTCGAAATGTCTATGTTGGCTAAGATTTATATCTTTACTTTCGAAATGATTTTTACTACACTATGCACTAGTAATAATATCAAATGTTTCTTTTAATGCGTATCAAGCATCTTTGACTATCATAAGGAGAAATCTCCTCCGATTCTGCGTTTGCATTGTGTGTGTGTGCGGGAGGCCTTATGGTAGTCTCATTTTCTAAAAGCATTGCGAATCTAATTTAAAATTCTCTTGCTGTTTTTTTTTAAAAGATAAACTTTTTTGTTACTCACAACAGTCCCATGACTGATCCGGAGTTTATTGTTCTTTCTGAAACTCTGGGTGCTCAAAAATTTTCTACACGAGCAGTCTAGAGTTGGGTTTTTCAGATAGTCAGATTAGTAGGTTATCTGGAGCTAGTTCAGTCTTTGGATGTGGACGAGACTTGCTTGTCTTGGTGAATCGTGATATTGGTTCGAGCTGTTGCTGGAGTTCTCTTTTGAAGACTATCTTAGAGTTATTTGTTCCGCTGCTGGTGTTATCTATTTTTCTTGCCGCTGCTATTTTCTTGTATCTCTGATGTATATTGATATTCATTGTATCACTCTGTTGTATCAATGCTGTATATCAATGTATTATTCTTTTTATTCTGCTGTGTTGTTTGCTTAATGTTGTTATAAGCTCCGGCGAATCAGATTTGAACGGTCGAATCTATGGCATTCGAGTACGATTTGAAGTATGGATGTCGATTTTCGAGCGCGAAAAATCCCTCTCGTCACAAGTAACACCTCGGTCTGACCAGAGTATTATTTAAGAAGAAACTAATAAACGAATCAGTCTAGCTATAAATATCATATAAAATGAGATAGGATACGAGATATGCTAAAAACATATGATAACAATAATGTCATACTGTGACAAGTATACACTAGATAACAACACAAATAATTCATTCTCGAATATACTCAAACACCAAAAAGAATGTCATATTCTTTAACATATTCACAAAACCACAAATATTAATAAAACTTATCAATGTAAATCACAAAAGTTGGTGAAACACAAATTCTAGAAATCATCAATTAGAAATCCAGAAAAAACAAAAGGGGGAGGCCTCTCACAAACGAGAGCATGAAAACACACCAACACGTGCATCACAAACGGAACGCTATTCTATGGTTGCTAACCATCAATTTTAAGCCGAGGCTCCATAAACGGCCCGAAGACCATGGGTCGCTACCCCACCAATTTTGAGTCGAAGCTTCACAAACGGGGTTTAGTCCCCCCACACAAACAAAGAGACATCGCACATCGCTAGTCTAAATCACAAAATGATTATCATCGATCATCGAGAAGTGTCAATTACACTAAGCTAGTAAATAAATGAGTTTAGCTTCATGTCCCATAACCGTTGGCTTAACTTAAGTATTTACAAACAAATTGTAGATTCCCACTTGAAAATTGTCACAAGAGTTTCAATCGAACGAGTCTAAGAATTAACCGACAAAGTAAACGCAAGCGTTTCATACCACTTGTTTTGCTAAGTCGTTTAATTTGGATTTCTCGAACGAATGAGGCAAATGTTTGTATATACTAATAGATTGGAAAACGATTTTATAAATGAGCTTTGTATTAAAATAGAGTTAAAACCATCTTTGTGAAAGAGTTTGAATATTTACTACTAGTATAGAAACCTTTGTATTTCAAGGTGACAAATCACAAAAATTGATTGTAAAAACAACCAGTCACTAAAAAGTCACATACGAAGACGTGAATCAAATCCATAGAAATCGATACTGAATCCATCAAAATGGATATTCTCAAAAATCCTGAAAAAGAAATTATCAAAGTCGACAAGAGTGATAACAACTAATCCGATCAACGAGAATCGATTAAAAATTGAAAATCCACACAAAATGGCAATTTGGCTAAGACAAGCAGATTCAGTCGACTGAACACATTGGTCAGTCGACTGATACTGAATCCAGAAACTTTCGGTTTTCAAGTTCAGTCGACTGGTACTGGTTTAGGAAATTTTCTGGTTCCTGGTTCAGTCGACTGAACTGTATGGTCAGTCGACTGATACAGGGCCAGATAATTTTCTATCCCTAGGTTCAGTCGACTGACCTTACAGTTCAGTCGACTGACCTTATAGTTCAGTCGACTAAACTTCCATTTCCAGTATTTTCAGCCTAGCCCCAAGAAGGGCAAAAATCCTAACCGGAAGCGATCAGACGAGCAACGGAGACTAGGGATTTATGTCAAGCGACAACCCAGCCTTATGGGCTCTTCGATACACCCCAAAAACATGTTCAAACATCAAAGATAGGATTTTAAAGATTTTTGACTTCAAAACACCAAAATTGGAATATTCACCAAATCAATTCAAATCAAAGCAAATGACATGGATAAATGTTAGGAATTCATACCTAACAACAATGAAAGTTATAGACATAGATGTGAGTTCAAAATATCACCTTCTTAACTCCAAAACAACAAATGAGAAGCTCTAGAACAAGAAAAGGTTGATCTCTCTTCAACAACACTTTAAGAATCTTCAATCTATTATCAAAGGTGATGTTTTTCCTAAGTTAGGTTATAGGAATTTCTAAAAATTGAAGAGAGATTGAGATGGAGAAGATGAAGAGGATGCTTACCAAAGTTTTTTCTTGATTTCTAGCTTGAAGTTGATAATTCCTAAGAGAATTAGGGCTTAAGAATTTTAATTTCCACTTCTCTTCCCCATTTTTACCCTATCTTAAGAGTGTTAGGAAATGATGAGTGGAATGAATGAAGAGAAGTGAAATTGGGTTATTTGTTAGGTTAGTGGGTTGAACCCCAAACCCAAAGCCCTAAATGAAAATATAAAAATTCTACTCAACTCCAAACATATTGATGTTTATACTCAAAAAGGTCGCAAACACCATTTTGGACTCAATGGAAGGGGTCTCGAGTCCTAATTCGACTGTTTGCAAAAAGTGACATTTCGGACATAAATTCGACTAACGATGCAATATTTAAATAAAACATTTATATATACAATCGTAAAATATGCGGGTTGTTATAGACTCCCCTCCTTAAAGAAATTGCATCCTCGCAATACTTAAGAAGCAAACAAAGAGTAACAACCATAAAAGCATATCAACATAAACGAAAATTTGGAATAATAAGTTCACCTCAAAGAGCTCGAGAGAGTAAGTCCGGATGTGTTCGCTCGATGAATTTTCTGGATTCCCAAGAGCAATCCTTAGGATTTGAGGACCATTGAACTTTCACAAGCGGGACATCTTTATTACGAAGACGTTTAACCTCCGTAGCAATGATACGAATAGGATGTTGCTCGTAAGTCAAATTAGGCGACACTTTAACTTCTTCAATAACATCGAGCTCAAGAATAGAATCGGAATCCCTAAGGCATTTTCGTAGTTGAGAAACGTGAAACACGTCATGAATCGTACAAAAATTGAGCCAGTAATAAAAGGCAATAAGCCATGGAACCAATGCATTCGGTGATGGGAAATGGGCCAATATATCCAGGTGTTAATTTTCTCGATCGACTGAAACACACAACACCCTTCATAGATAAAACATGAATAAACACAAAATCTCCCACAGAAAATTCTAATTTCCTTCTTTGATTATCGGCATAGGATTTTTGTCTACTTTGAGTTTCTTTCATTCTATGACTAATAAGGTCAATCTTTTATATGGCATCACGAATAAATTTGGACCTAAAACCAGCTTGTCACTGGCCTCGAGCCAACAAGAAGGAGATCGGCATGGCCTTCCATAGAGTGACTCGAAAGTTGCCATGCCAATACTAGACTGGAAGCTATTATTATAGGAAAACTCAATAAGAGAAATATGATCTTCCCAACTTCCACCAAAATCAAGAACACATGCACGAAGAAGATCTTTAAGAGTTTGATTCACACGCTCGGCTTGTCCATCGGACTGAGGATGATAAGCGGTGATAAAATTAAGCTTCGTTCCCAAATCTTTTTGAAGACTCTTCCAAAATACACTAGTAAATAATTGATCACGATCTCTAACAATGGAAGTAGTAACTCCATGCAATTTAACAGTTTATTTAACATAAAGTTTGGCTAAAAGAGGTACGTTCCGATTAGACCGAACGAGAATAAAATAGGTGGATTTTGTAAGTCTATCCACAATCACCCATAGATTTTCATGGACCGAACGAGAACGGGGAAGACCATCAACAAAGTCCATGGAGACCTGATCCCACTTCCAAACTGGAATGTCCAAAGGTTGCAATAACTCACCGGGCCTTTGATGCTCGGCCTTAATGAGTTGGCAAGTCAAGCAACGCTTAATGAAGTTAGCAGTATCAGATTTCATTCCATCCCAATAATAAAGTCGCTTCAAATCCGCGTACATTTTGCTACTACTGGGATGAATGGTAAATTTAGAATGATGAGAATCTTCTAAAATGTCTTTACGAAGATTACCAATATTCGGCACGATAAGCCTACTAAATTTTCGAATGCCGCCACGAGCATCGCTTCCAAAGTCTTTCAAACCATCAATATTACTATCCTGACAATTTTGGCTAAGATGAGCCAACTCGGGATCATGCCTTTGAGCATCAAGAATACGGTCTAAAAGAGATGGATGAGCCTCAAGGCTACATAAAACAAGAGATGAACATGAATCAGATTCACGATCTCGAATCTCACAAGTGGACAAAATCTTGAGATCATTCCATTCAGATAACATCATTGAAACAACCGCTTGTTGCCTACGACTAAGAGCATCGGCAACACGATTCCCCTTTTCGAAAGTATAAAGAATATCAATTCATAAGATGCAAGGAATTCGAGCCAACATTGTTGATGCAAATTAAGTTTCTTTAGAGAAAATAAATACTTCAAAGATTTATGATCCGTATAGAGAACAAGTTTCTCTCCCAAAAGATAATGATGTCAAATTCTAAGGGCGAAAACAATAGCCGCAAGCTCTAAATCATGAAATGCATATCCAGTCTCAGCAGGCTTTAATTGCCTAGAAGCATAAGCAATAACACATTCCCTTTGTATGAGAATGACTCCCAAACCAACACGACTAACATTGGTATAAACAATAAAGTTTTGGTTCCCTTTGGGAATCACAAGAATCGGAGCATCAGAAAGGAGTTCTTTTAATTTTTGAAAAGAAGCTTCATATTTGTCTGACCAAATGTACTTAACTCCCTTCTTTGTCAAACTAGTAAGAGGCACGAAATTTTTTGTAAAGTCTTTTATGAATCGAAGGTAATAACCTCCCAATCCAAGAAAGCTACGAATTTCCGTCACACTCTCTGGTCTCTTCCAATTTTGAATCGCTTCAATCTTTGAAGGATCCATGGAAATTCCAGATTCAGAAATAATATACCCGAGAAATTTCACACGAGATTTCCAAAAGTGGCACTTAGAAATTTTTGCTTTCAATTGATTGCTCCTAAGAGTTTCCAACATAATCCGGATGCTTTTCATGCTCTTCCTCGGTTTTAGAATAAACAAGAATATCATCTATAAAGATGAGAACAAACCGATCGAAGAAGTCTTTGAAAACTCGATTCATAAGGTCAACGAAATAAGCTGGAGCATTCGTTAAACCAAATGGCATAACAAGCCATTCATAAGATCCATAACGAGCATGGAACAATGTCAAAGAAATGCTATCCTCTGTAATACGAAGCTGATGAAAACCGGTTGCTAAATCTAACTGTGAAAAGACTCTAGCACCACTAAGTTGATCGAATAGATCATCAATCCGAGGTAAGGGATATTTATTCTTGATGGTGAGATCATTATACTTGCAGTAGTCAACGCAAGTCTAAGTGTACCATCGGATTTCTTCACAAAAATAGCCGAAGCTCCCCAAGAAGAGGAACTAGAACGAATAAACTGCTTTTCCTCCAATTCAGACAATTGTTTACGCATCTCCTCATTTTCCTTATTGGACATACGATAAGGAGAACGAGTTATAGGTAGAGATCCAGGGATTAGATTAAATTCTGAACTTGATTGCTCGCTTAGGGGGAAATCCTAAGACAGGCTCAAATATGTCGAAAAATTCACAAACAACGTGAATGAGGGAAATGACATCTTACTCGTCATCATTATTGTCATCATGAGGGTTTATAGAATATAAGGATGCGAATCTTTAAGAACATTAAAAATCTGCTTAACACATTAAGGATGTCGAAGATGAATAGTCCTCTCAGGACATAGGACATGGGCTTCATAACGGTTAAGCCAATCCATTCCCAAAATCATTCCGAAGCCCAGGTAACGCATGACATGCAAATTGGCTCGGAAAGAATAATCACATAAAATAATCTCGACATCTTTACAAAGTAAACTGAGTGTTGCGGATCCACCAACCGGATTTGCAATTCTCAAAGAAGTCATCAAGCGCACAACATTTAAAAAAAAAGTATCAACAAGTTCTTTTGATATAAAAGAGTGGGATGCACCCGTGTCAAAAAGAACTCGAATAGGAAGATCACAAAACATAATAATGCCATCAAGGATAGAATGAGAAATACCTTGACTATGAAAAGTGTTACTAGGGGCTTGCACAATAATTAGCTTTCCCTCATTCTTGCTTTGAAGTTTGGGACATGAAGATATAGTATGACCTGAACTTTTGCAATAGCGACAAGTAAGGGGCTTCGGACACTTATTTGCATAATGGTCCTTAGAACCACAATTGCAGCATTGCCCACGACTAGAGGTAGGAGTCTCTGCTACCGAAGTTGCTTGTTTCCCTTTCTTGTTGGAATTAGGGTTGAACTTAATAGGCCTCTTCTTGTTGTTGTTGAAGTTATGTTTGGCATCCACAACTTCAACATCACTTTCTTTATCGGCCTCTTCAAGTCGAGGAGCGATATCAACAAGCTGGTCGAAAGAAACTTCTAATTTCAGAAGTTGTGGCTTTTTGAGGTTCTTATTCAACCCATAAATAAACCTCGGATTTTTCTTCAATGGGGTATTAATGTGCTCGACCCTATATTTAGAGAGGGATTCAAAAGATGCGACGTAATCCGTCACAGAAGATTCACCTTGAACAAGGTCAATAAAACGCCGAGCTAAGTTACTTTTTCAACTTCCGGCACAAACTTCAACTCAAACTTTTCTCGGAATTGCTCCCAAGTAAGATTCGCTTCAATAATCTCAGAAACCAAAAGCTCATACCAATCTAATAAGATTCATGCGAGAAAAGATGCGATTGCATGTTCTAAGTCAAGCTTGGACTTTTATAACGCTTTCGGAACCCTTGAATGGCTTTCCATCCAAATTGGTTTAATCACTGCATAAGCATGCAAACCCAGATTTAGGATGAGTAGGCTTAGGAATAGGTCCGACAGCTTGAGCATTCTTTACAAGATCTAGAAGCTGTTGGGCAGACATAAATGTTCCATCCGGAGGAGTAGCACTGGAATGACCGACACTGGGATGGTCTGGTCTAACCATTTTTCTTCTTCAAGAAAGAAAGAAAGAAAGAAAGAAGAAAAAGGTTATTCTCAAAATGAATATCAAATAATCATGATTGATAAAACAAGGCATCATAAAAGAAAATAGGATAGAACGGGTCCAACGACTCGAATTAAATCCTAAGGTACGATTCCTAAGAGAGACTTAGGACAATGATACTTGCTATAATATTCTACATTGTTCCGAAGTTTGGCTCTGATACCAAGCTGTAACCCCCCGCCTCTATACTCACGCTAGCGAAGGACACTATTAGGTAATGCCGTCGACTAGCACGAAGAATAAGGCTGTAGAGAAGCGACCATCCATGTAATTGCTTTGTGCGAGTACCGATATGTCAGATAGTTTGGCATGCATTTCAATTCGAGAGGAAATCCGACATACCAAATACAAACTCAAAGCTACTACATAGTGGTTATGTGGACTTCGGAAACAAATATAAAATAAGCATAACACAAATCAGTCATAGATATTCATATCACTAAGGCGAAAACAGATATGAATATATCACATAAAAGTATACATCAAAGTGGTGGTCATTCAAGATCCACTACATCACAAAGAACTGGTACAAGTGCCGGACAAAAGAATATGTATACATCAAGGAGTCTCTATCTCGAATGTATAATAACAAACTACTAAACTAGAGTAGTTAGCCAAAAGTCAAAAGCTAGTCTCTGCTAAGAAGTCAAGTGGAAGCACCTGTAACACCTTTGTCTGACCCGAGTATTATTTAAGAAGGAAATAATAAATCAGTCTAGCTATAAATATCATATAAAATGAGATAGGATACGAGATATGCCAAAAACGTATGACAATAAGAATGTCATACTGTGGCATATATATACTAGATAACAACAAAAATCATACAATATCGCGAATATACTCAAACACCAAAAAGAATGTCATATTCTTTAACATATTCACTAAACCACAAAAATTGATAAAACTTATCAATGTAAATCACAAAAATTGGTGAAACACAAATTCTAGAAATCATCAATTAGAAATCCAAAAAACACAAAGGGGGAGGCCTATCACAAATGGGAGCATGAAAACTCACCAACATGTGCATCACAAACGGAACGCTATTGCATGGTCGCTAACCATCAATTTTGAGCCGAGGCTCCACAAACGCCCCAAAGGCCATGGGTCGTTACCCCACCAATTTTGAGTTGAAACTCCACAAATGGGGTTTAGTCCCCCCAGAAAAACAAAGAGACATCGCACATCACTAGTCTAAATCACAAAATGATCATCATCGATCATCGAGAAGTGTCGATTACACTAAGCTAGTAAATAAATGAGTTTAGCTTCATGCCCCATAACCACTGGCTTAACTTACGTATTTACGAACAAATTGTAGATTCTCACTCGAAAATTATCACAAGAGTTTCAATCGAACGAGTCTAAGAATTAACCGACAAAGTAAACGCAAGTGTTTCATACCACTTGTTTTGCTAAGCCGTTTAATTTGGATATCTCGAACGAATGAGGAAAAGGTTCGTATATACTAATATATTGGAAAACGATTTTAAACATGCCTTATTAAAATAGAGTTGAAATCATCTTTGTGAAAGAGTTTGAATATTTACTACTAGTATAGAAACCTTTATATTTCAAGGTGACAAATCACAAAAATTGATTGTAAAAACAATCAATCGCCAAAAATTCACATATGAAGACGTGAATCAAATACGTAGAAATCGATACCGAATCCATCAAAATGGATATTCCCAAAAATCCCAAAAAACAAATTATCAAAGTCAACAAGAGTGATAACAACTAATCGGATCAACAACGATTAAAAATTGGAAATCCACACAAAACGGCAATTTGGCTGAGACAAGCAGATTCAGTCGACTGAACACAGTGGTCAGCCGACTGATACTGAACCTAGAAACTTTCGGTTTCCAGGTTCAGTCAACTGAACACAGTGGTCATTCGACTGATACTGGCTGAGAAAATTTTCTGATTCCAGGTTCAGTCGACTGAACTGTATGGTCAGTCGACTGATACAGGGCCAGATAATTTTCTGTCCCTAGGTTCAGTCGACTGACCTTACAGTTCAGTCGACTGACCTTACAGTTCAGTCGACTGAACTTCCATTTCCAGTATTTTCCGCCTAGCCTCAAGAAGGGCAAAAATCCTAACCAGAATCGATCGGACGAGCAATGGAGACTAGGGATTTATGCCAAGCGACAACCCAACCTTATAGGCTCTTCGATAGACCCCAAAAACATGTTCAAACATCAATGATAGGATTTTAAAGATTTTTGACTTCAAAACATCAAAATTGGAATATTCACCAAATCAATTCAGATCAAAGCAAATGAACATGTATGGATGTTAGGAATTCATACCTAACAACAATGAAAGTTATAGACATAGACGTGAGTTCAAAAACTCACCTTTTTAACTCCAGAAGAACAAATGAAAAGCTCTAGAACAAGCAAAGATTGATCTCTCTTCAGCAACACCTCAAGAATCTTCAATCTATTATCAAAGGTGAAGTTTTTCCTAAGTTAGGTTATAGGAATTTCTAAAAATTGAAGAGGGAATGAGATGGAGAAGATGAAGAGGATGCTTACCTAAGTTTCTCCTTGATTTCTAGCTTGAAGTTGATAATTCCTAAGAGAATTAGGGCTCAAGAATTTTATTTTCCTTTTCTCTCCCTCATTTTTACCTTATCTTAAGAGTGTTAGGAAATGAGGAGTGGAATGAATGAAGAGGAGTGGAGTTGGGTTATTTGTTAGGTTAGTGGGCTGAAACCCAAACCCAAAGCCCTAAATGAAAATATCAAAATTCTACTCAACTCCAAACACGATGTTTATATTCAAAAAGGTTGCAAATGCCATTTTGGACTCAATGAAGGGGTCTTGAGTCCTAATTCGACTGTTTGCAAAAAGTGACATTTTAGACTTAAATCCGACTAACGATGCTATATTTAAATAAAACATTTAAATATACAATCGTAAAATATGCGGGTTGTTACAGAATTAGACTTGTTCTTCATTTGTATGTTCAACTTGTTCTTGATTTGTTTCTTCAGTAAACATGAAATTATTTGAAGACAATATGATTGGTTTTCTTGTGTAATTCTTTTTTCAGTTGTTTGATAATATGGTTCATTTCAAAAAATGATACATCCCATAAGATATAAAGTTTATGATTTTTGTACCATAACATTTATACCACTTTTCTGGATGAGTGTCCTAAAAATATGGCTTATCTTGTCATGTCTTTAAGTGAATGGAACATGTACATAAAAAACTCTTATGCAATCAAGATTTATTTTCATATTCTTAAGAATTTCTAAGGGACTCATACTTTTAAGCATAACACACAAAATTATTATTTGGTAATCTATTTATGAGGTAAGTCGTAGTTAGCAAAGCATTGACCAATAAGATTTTGGAACTTTAGTTTGAAATAGAAGATATCTAGTGACTTCAAGTAAATGTCTTTTTTCCCCCTTAAAACTCCATTTTGTTCGGGTGTATTAATATAAGTAGTTTGGTGTAGAATTCCTTTTTATTTAAAAACCTCTATGAAATCTTTGTTTACGTATTTTGTCCTATTATCAGATCGAATTTTTTTAATTTTTACATTATATAGATTTTCTATAAAACAGTAAAATTCTTGAAAACATGAAAAAACTTCTTCTTTTTTCTTTTAGAAGATAAACCAAAATATTGCCAAAAAAATCATCAGTAAATGTGATAAAATATTTAAAATGATCATAAGAATCAATTGGGCTGGACCCAAATATTAGAATGAATTAAATCAATGCATTTTTTTGACTTATTAGTGGATACAAAAAATAGTAAACTAATTTTTTTTCGAAAGCTTACAAACATCACAATTTTCGGAATCTAATTTATAACAAAAAAGTTTATTCAAATTTTGATCAGATGGATGACCAAATCTCCAATGCAACAATTTTTCACGATCTACTAAATTTATTGACACGTGACATTTATTGGTGTTTCCATCAAAATAATAAAGGCTATTTTTCAGACATCCCTCACCAATCTTCTTCCTTTATTCTCGATCCTGACAGGTCACTTTATACGGTGGGAATATAAAATTGCAATTTAGTTTTGGGATATTTTACTAACTGATAATAAATTAAAATTAAAATCTGGTAAATCTGAAATATTTTCACATCTTTTATAAGAAACTTTGTTGTACTAAAACCATGAATATGGACTTTATTTCCATTAGCAATATTTACATATAGAGGGTCTTTATTTTGTGTAACATTGGTTAATTTATTTTTGCCCCATGTCATGTGATCAATAGCACCTGCGTCAATCATCCATCTATTTGTATTTTGACACATTTTGCAATTTCAAAAATGTTGTTGACTTTGGATGAATTAAAAATAGCATAAGAAAGTACAAAACCTGAATTTTGTTGCTGCAATAAACTGTTCAATTGAGTTAGCAGTTGATTCAGTTGCACCGTTTGAGTCATAGAAGATCCTGTTGAATCGTAGGTGTTATTTAGTTGAGTCCATTGAGCCAATTCAGATCTATCCCCTTCTGTCTTCGCTCCTTTGCAAAAACCTCCGAAAAAATTCTCCTTTTTTTATGCCACTACAATTACCTTTTATGTAGCCCTTTTTTCTGACCGATTGGAGGTAGGGATCGAGGAACCAGTAGTCATCACGGTTGTGCCCTTCTTTCTTGCAATGGTCACACTTCTCGGTGCTCGAAGCTACCTTTCTTCTGGTCATGTCCCTAAAACTAGGTTAGAGTGATTTACCTGAAATGCCTTGTTCTTTTGATTTTCCAACCATCATGGGTTCGTGAGGGCCCGTTGTGATTGCTCTTTCTCTATTCTTGCCACTACATCATCAAAACTTGGCATTCCAATTGATGCCAAGACTTAAGGACTGTCTATTCATAACTTGGATCGAAAACCCCTAGGTAGGTGAAGATTAAGTCTTATTTGGATATTTTTGGATTTCAATTGGGTTTGTTATTGGTGAGAGATAGACGTTGAGATTTTCCCATTTTGACATAATTTTGGTCACTGGTTCATTATTACTTTGGGTACCTTGTTTAATTTGGGCGAGCTCTTGTTTAAGGCTAAAGATACGAGCAAAAAAAATTTGTTGGCCATACCTTCCCTTAGCTTTGTCCCAAACCTCTTGTGGTGTGCTAGAGTACATGAGTACACTTGAAACATAGATTTCTATTGTGCTGAGAAGCATGACATGATTAATTTGTCGGTTATCTCCCATTCTTCTATTTTTTGCTTTCTCTTTGAGAGTTGGCTCATTTGGATTTGCTGCTTTTGGTTTCTCCTTTTTTTCAATGCCAAATCTTAATTTCCGTTTTCCACCGAGTCCAATTGATACTAATTTGGACTAGGGAATGTAATTTATGTTGCTGTTGATTATGATATTTGTAGGTTTAGTGTTGTTGGATTGAGGCATACTAAACTGACTGCAGTTCTTTGATATTTGTTGCTATTGATGTTGTTACAGAACTTTTCAATTAGGATTTGACCTGCTTTGTTAGCAAATTGAATTTTAGAGGAGAAGAAAGAATATGATGATTAATTAGTTTTATTGCTAATTTTTCCGATTCTACAAGCTCTTTGTATATGATTATATATATCTTAATTCTAATAGCCGTTATTTATTTCCTTAACTAGCCGTTTCTTATTTCCTTAATTATAATTCTTCCAACCGTTTCTTATTTCCTTAATTATAATTCTACTAGCCGTTGCTCATTTCCTAAATTATAATTGCCTAATTACATCCTAATTAAAGCTAAATACCAAGTATAGCTGACAACTATATAATGGATGTTAGCTTTTTAATTGTTTCCTGTTTTCAGCCCATGATGAAACATTCTGAATCTATCATTCCTATTTGTCTATAGTTTCAAAATTCGATACAACATTCCTTGAATTCTTCCATGTGTATTAAAAGAGAAATAAAAAAATTGTTAGATATAATTATACATATGTTTTGTTTTATTGTACATTTGGATTAGTTTAAGGGAGGTTACATGAAAATTTTGATGTAGATGTCTGTATCAAAGTATTGCTCATTTGACGTTTCATGTGAAACATTTGTTGAAATAATTGAATAGAAAGTTTTATTGAATATTGATAATAGTTTCTGCTACAACTTCTTGACAGTTCCACAATACGTGACGAGTACTTATAATTATATTACTTTAAGCCCAAGTAATTATGATGTGAAAAAATATTGTAACTTAGGGAGTGCATATACCGAAATATTTTTAACATATTTATTCACGTATAAATAATATTATCTTGACGCAATGACCAAAAGCATCAAGAGTTTGCCAACCAAAAAATGAAAAGAAGAAACCGAGTGTGACTTTGTAAAGACATCTCTGATAAAGGGAGAGTAATTATAGATCTCTTACATTGGTTAAATGTAATGTGACAATCAATCTCGATATGCTTGGTCCTCTCATGAAATACTGAGTTGTGAGAAATCCGAACAACTCTCTTATTGTCACAATAAATAAGAGTAGAACTATAAAGAGACACCCTTATGTCCACAAGTAAACAACGTAACCAAACAATCTATTTGGTAGTAGAAGTTATAACATGACACTCTACTTTAATTGAAGGATAAGAAATGAAAAATTGTTTCATACTCTTTTAGGATATAAGGCAATCGCTTAGAAGGATTAAAAAAGCTTGCGATCTATGGGATCACTGCCTTAATTAGTATTATAATAGGCACCCAACTCCAGGGAGTAGGCGGATGAAAATAGAAGATTGGAATGTAGTACCTCATAGATACCTTAAAATACGAAAAACAACTACCCAATGAAATGTAGTTAGAGAAGCTATAAATTGACTAATAATATGAACAACATATGATATATCCGAATGAGTAATGGAAAACTAAGTTTCCAACTATAGATGTAGGATCCAATAGTAGTATTCCATCCAAAGGAGAGTATTTTGCATTAACTTCAATTTTAAGATCGTTATTTTTTTTAATGTTTTTATATTATTGTTCAAATTATAACTTTCTTTGATAACCTAACATTCTTATCTCTATATATTTTAATTTCTGCACTTGGTTTAGAGTATTGAGAAGTTATGTTTCCCTAAAATTTGTGTGGTTTCTCTAATTCTTCCTCCTATATTGTTTCACATTTTTAAGCATACTTATTTCTAATTCATCCCTATTGAGTTTTCCATTAGTATCTTTATGATTTTTCTTTCGTGCTCTTAATTTGTCATCTAGTTTTATAGATTTATAGTAGATCGTCATAATAAAGTTCAAAAGATATTTTACTAGTAGCCATGAAACATACATTCATCTCTTCAAAATCACTATCACTTTTAAAGAAAGAAGATGATGATGAGAAGCCTGAATCATACTATGTCACTTGAAATGTTTGTTTTTTCCTTACTAAATTTTCATACTTTTTTTTGAAGGAAATTCTCTTCTCATTGTTTAGTCTTGGACAATTCTTTTTCATATGCCCCCACTCTGTCACATTCAAAACATTTCAATGTAGACAAGTTTTTCTTATTACTAATATTTTGATTTTTTTTTCAATCCCTTAACATTTTCATAATTTTTAGGGGCAAACACTATGTAATCTTTTTCGAAGTCGGAAATTTTTTAACTTAAAAAGTTATATTTCTCTTCTTTTATGCTTGATTTCTACTAGTCTACAAATTAAATCCATACGACATCAAAATCTTCAACTTTGATTTGAATGATATCATCGCCTTTGTCTAAAATGATTACATTTCTCTCTTATTCATTAGTTAAAGACGTTAAACTTTTTGATACAATTTCCAAATCAGTGAATGTTTCGTCTAATGCAATGAGAGCATGTAGTATGTCATGAAATTTAGAATACATATCATGGTACTTTCATTCGGTTTCATTTTAAAACTCAGTAGTTGGCTTCTAAGCATAGAAATCTTTGTTTGCTTTACTTTATTTATGCCTTTCTGTGTAATTTGCAAAGTGTGCCATATGTGTTTATGCAAAATATTATTTTAGTAAACTCATTCTTATTTAGTGCACAAAACAAAATGTTTATTGCTTTTGAATCATTAATGGTTGCAGCCATTTGAACATCGGTCCATCTATTTCATGGAGTAATGGGAGCTTCATATTTGTTTTGAATAGTATCCCAAATTCCAAGGCAGTTTGCCTCCATGTAAATTATCATTTGTACTAACCAGCAAGCATAGTTAGAGTTGGTGAATAAAGGTGGTTCTGTAGCGAAATGAACTTCTTGAAAGGCGTTAAAGTCAGTAGTGGCCATATTACCTAAAGTTCTCAAAAATAGTTGTAAGATTTTTGAAAAATCACGTTCTGATAACGAATTAAAGTGTTATAGGGTCATGTAATATGGCTAAGAAACGGTAAGTATACTAAGTATCTATATATAACAGGGTAACCCACTTTTGAAACCTTTAAAATGTCTAAATCATCCTTTAGCATTTCTATTATATGATAAGGGTGCTTTTTTCATTTTTGTTTCTCCCTTTTTTACCTATGCATCAACTCTAACCGTAGTGAACTTGTCTCTTATGCCCTCATACCCCATTTTCTTGAAAAGGTAAAATTGGAGCCCTCCTTTAAGTTCAAAATTTTATCAAAGGTAACATTCTCTATTCCGATTAATCAAAAGCCATCTCTTATCAAAATCTGGAACAACACTGCACTGTTTAGGTGAATTCCATAACAATTCCAGCATGTAGTTCAGATCAGTTGGCCAACATGAACACATAGCCTATAGACAGAGATTTTATCGAGCAATCTTAGTCATAATCATAAGCGATGCTTATTATTATCATCTAAATGTTAAAATTTATCTTGCTATACTTCAGATCTAAAAATGAAATGGGATGCTTCAGATAGTTTTGTTTGGTAGTATAGATTGATAAACCCAAGCACTTCAATTTTTATGATTAGTTAGCTTCTTTATAGTATGAAAACTCAAATTGATGTCGTAGCTATATTTCAAATTTTATTTTGATTTATATTAAATCCCATATGTCAAAATTTCAATTTTTAGACTTAAGTAAGGATATTTTAAAGCATAAGGAAGAATGGCTCACTGTTTTCGAGAGAGATCTTGAGGATTGTTTCTGAGATAAGGCATGATGATTTCTAAAGCACGAACATTTATCAACTCTAAATGGAAAGGAATTGCTTGGTGAAGGGGGAAGATATGACTACCGCTATCAAATTGCAAGAGGTTTGTTAATTTTATATGATATTTATATATTTAGTTCCTTTTGTGTGCTAAATTTTGGAACTATTTAGGAATAGTTGAGGGTAACCTATATATATATATATATATATATATATATATATATATATTTGGTAACATAATGCTTTAGTGCGGTGAAAATTGATACTATTGTTTAATTGTTTATACTTAGAACAATTATACAAGAATTATAGCATTTGATACTTGATTAATAATGGGGCATTTCACTAGAAGGACAAACTTTGCAGTCCAATTAGTTTTTAGGACATACATCCATAGAAACTAATTTCTAGGACAAAGTCAGCTGAATAATTACTTTTAAGGACAAAGTTAGTAGTCCAATTACTTTCAAGGACATAATTTCATAGGTTTTTAGGCCTTAGAAACTAACTATTTTTATTTTGTCCTTAAAAGTAATTATTTCAGTTGTGTGTCCTAGCAACTAATTGCACTTGGTAAAAAGGCCCTTGTGGCTATTTTCCACATTAATAATCTAATAGTTGGAGTTGGTGTTTGATGAAATGTACGTAAATTATAAAGAATACCATCATAAAATAACACTTTGACCATTGACATATCCATGTCAGTAAAAATGAGGATTGTTGATTTTTAAAACCATATGGAGAACAATGTACAAGTTGGCGTCAAAATTGACCGCCAACACCCAATTATGTGAAAGCACCAATATCCAGTCCAGTCATGGAAATATGAAGAGAAATAAATGAAGAAAAAAAAATTAAAAACAGTCAGAAAGCAGATAAATTAAGACATAGATTTATAGTGGTCCGGATAACTCCGACCTACGTCTACTTCAAGGATATTCCTTTTATTAGTTTATACTGCCGATTATAGTTACAAATCCATCAAATTTAAGAATAAAAATGGCAGAATATAGCCTAGGTAGAAGATGAAGAGAAGCAGAATAAAGCTTTGTTTTCTGAAGCCATGCCTGCTGTATTTATAGGTCAAACTTCAGCTACAGGACCTTCTTATCCATATGGTCCCACCATAGGGGGCGCTAGGCCCAACTCTCAATGGAGAGGGATTGGTGCCGATACCTTCATATGTTGAGTTCGGGGCAGCAACCCCTATGGTAGCCTCCTTATACTTTGATATGATCATGTTTCAAATGTCATTATGATTGGATGCATGATGCTCGAGTTTTGGTTGACCTTTGGTTCAAATCCCCTTCTAGTTTAAAAGATGTCGATCCTTCTCTGAGAGTGACATACCGATCCATAATGATCATGAGATATATGCCGATCCATAATGTTTGTGAGATATATGCCAATCCATAATGTTTGTGAGATACATGCCGACCCATCCACTTGGAATGTCACGCCGAACCCTAGCACAGTGGACGCTATGCCGGCTCCTCTTGTTTTATAAGGCTAGACCGATCCCTCTTGCACGAAGCACACCGATCCCTCTTTTTTCCAATGAAGTAGACCGAACCCTCTATAGTAAACCATACCGACCCTTTATACAACCAATCTTGCCAATCCCTTCAAAGTTACTAAGCTATGAAGTACGTCAATCCCTTTATATTGAAGCATACCTATCCCATTGTCATCGACCATGTCGAGCCATCCTTAATGAAGCAAGCCGACCCCTACCCATGAGCCAATCCATGACGATCCCTTCCATCTGTTGCACCATATTCCTTACTTTGAACATTATGCCTTATTTATCTACCAGTTCCATTCAATTTTGACTTAGTATAACTATTTTTATTTACCTTTGGGTCTTACATCCGTCGCTCTGCACTCACCATTCATGATAAACATAAAGTCTGTTGGGTAAAATCCGCATGTATACTGCCTTGATGAAAGGCAGGTTAACAATAACCGTGAAGTTTGTTGGGTTAAATCCACCTGTATACTGCATTGATAAAAGGTAGATTAACACTTTGCCCACCCAAAACATGCCTTGCGATAGGAAGGCGTGTTTTGAATCGCTTTAAGTCAAATGTTCATAACCGGTTGATGACCTGTGAACAAATCAGTGATCTTGCCTGATTTTTATTAATGACTGTTTAGGATCGTTAATGGAATTCGTAGCCATCCTAGGCTAATGATGATCGCATGAAATCAAGTGTTTGTTCGAGGCAAAATGCGATCATTCGAGATTGTGTGCTGATCAAGGCGAAATGCGATCATTCGAGATCAGACACAATTCGAGGCGAAATGCAATCGTTCGGGATCGGACGTGAAATTCGATCTTTCGAGATCGGGCGCCATTCGAGGTGAAATGCGATCGTTCTAGATAAGGTGCCGTTCGAGGAGAAATGCGATCATTCAAGTTTGTGTGCCATTCCAGGCGAAAAGTGATCGTTCAAGATCGAGTGCAATTCGAGGTGAAATGTGATTGTTCAAGATTGGGTGCTATTCGAGGTGAAATGTGATCGTTCGAGATCGGGTGCCGGCCGAAGCGAAATATGATCCAAAATTATCAATGTCATATTTCACGTTCAAGTGAGTTTTAGGACAAAGTACCAAAAAAGAAACAAAAACAAAAAATAAACACTGCAATGCATGCATCTCCGGGTGTGTCAGTTCATTGTAATCTTAGAGCATGCTTGGGGACCGTTCTCGATCCCGTACATGTGTAAGCGAGTTAGCCGTTTTATTATGGAGTTTATTACTTATTTGTTGCCATGTTGGTCAATTGATGACAAGTTGACGCCTCAATCCTAGGTGGTTCCCATTCGATGCGGATGGTGGGTTCTTCTGCTCCATTGCCGCTGCCCGAGTTCTCACATATTGTGACAACCTGCCATTCTAGATATGTCCCCTTAATCTCATCCTTTAAGTGCCTACTATCATTTGTACTATGTTCTTTCAGTTCATGGAACAAACAGTATTTATCTGATTTCTTTTCATCGTTTGTAGGTTCTCTCCTCATTGGCCTGCGATAAGGGATCCGCCCCCTAGTATCCAGATATATCTGTTCCAATGTTTCATTCAATTTCGTGTAAGAAGTGAATCTCGATTCCCTTCGTGGATGCTTCGATCCATCAAAGCCATCCTCTGCTTTCCAATTGCCTTTATCATTCTTGTTTACATCTCTTGATGATCTTCCACTTTGCACATCATTCACCTCCAGTTTGTTTGATTGTGCATCTTCCTACTCTGCTTCATGATAAAACTCCCCAAGATCTATAGGCGGATCCTATGCCAACGAATCCTTGAACTCCATGCCATTAGCAATTCCAAATACAACTGCCATCAAAACCATAGATGGGTCCGGACGATCCACCGCTGTCACCATGGCATTAAACCATGTTAAGAAACTTCTTAGTGACTCTGGTCCTTTGCTTCAGTGTTGCCAAACTCATAACATTCTTGGGCCTCGAGATGTGAACCCTAAACTGCCTCATAAACCTCTCGATTGGTTCCGTCCATGTGCTAACCGAGCCGCCTTAAAATTGTCTGAACTATAGTGTAGCTATATCTATTAAGTACGAGAGGAAGCACATGCCTGATTTCCTCTGATGCCCCTAATACTTCCGTGTGTCTCATGTGTCTCGTCAGATGAATAACAGGATCCATTTTTCCATCATATGTCTCAAGCATTAGTAGTCTAAACTCCGGTGGATTTCTAGCATGCCTGATACTTCGGGCAAATGGACTTTTATTTACATCTTCGAAATCCCTATTCACTAATCCTCCACGCATAGCTTGCTTTATCATCTCTGTAAGCCTGTTATTATATTCCACCAGGTGTAACGACCTGCAGTTCCGTACCCCTTGAGTCGACACTATTCTCCTTCAATCAACCCAAGATGTACGGAAATACGAACCATTTGGGTTGAAGAAGAAGAGGTAGAAGAAGAAAATAGAAAACAACATTAGAATCTAACCATCACATCGGAATAAAATGTAATAGATAACAAATGATCTTTACACAAAAGAAAATACATCTGTTTGTACATTACATCATCAGAGTACAACATCAGAGTTCAATACAATCAACACCACATCTCATGACGGTTATAATACCTCGTCCTTCCCAAAACTGAATACACAGTGGATTATTTCATACAAATACGGAAGTATGTATCGCTATCCAGCTCCATAGCATCCTTTCCTATAATCTATAATACTCGGTCTGACCCGAGCATTATAGTGAAATAATACACGAGTCAGACTGGAATACCAGCGTGAGGAAATCACACTCAATTTGATTATTAAAGTTTCAAAATCCTTTGAAAACAAAAGTATCTCGTAAGACCACGCCACAAATAAACATGTCGGGTTTTTACCTTACGATAGCTAAAACACTTTTTATCAAAATCCTCTGATATTATAATAGTGTCTATATACAAATACTTATTCAAATAGCCGAAATTGTTACATTTACTAAATTCCAGCTAATAAGTATACAAACAAAACCGTAAAGGCACGCAGGGAGAATGGATTTCCAACTAATGACTAGGCACTGGGGTACCACCTATCACAGTACCTGGTTTAGATCAGCGTACCGAGGAGCCACCCTAACTCCCCTGCAACACAAGACCGGAACTACCCCTTACTGAATAATCCTGAGTAAGATCGCCCCACGGTTGGGATCAGCAACCACACCACTAAGCCGAAAAAAGGGACATCTAGGCAGGGAAGACCTCACCCTAATGGGCGCTACCCAATTAGCCTTGCTGCATAACCCCTGATTTTCAGTCATTCATGGTTGATGAGGCTTGAGGCTAAACGTTACCTTTTCATAATGTTTCACTTAGAATGCCCATTGTCCACCTGATAATGTTCTAAAAGCATTCATCCATACAATTTCGTCCCGGGTTCGAACGGAACCGAAAGCACTACTCCTACAACATCCATTTTGGAATTACCCTCAGGTTTAGTAGCGACTAGCCCTTGCACTTCACTGCTCCATCTTCGACTCCGAACTTGGTTTTCCTTACGAAAACGTACAAACCGGATGGAAGTGGTTTTCGAGAAATTAATCTTGATCCCAGTCTCTTCGAAACGATCAGCGCATTGTCCAATATTGATAGTCGGTTATTTAACGATCAATTAACATTCACAAACATCCATCAAACATAAATAATTTCTTCTGAATTATTTCTTAACCCCAAAATATCTTCGCAAGATATATTTCCATTTTCAACCCCTTTTGAAAACAGTTTTCAAACCACACTCTTCTCATGGAATGAATTCCCAACTATTTATTTCCATTGAGAACACCAAGCACAAAAACTTTAGATTTTTAAAATAATTTAAAACACTTTATTATAAAATATACTTTAACATTTAAATTGAAAACTACTTCAATACTTTATTAAAAATATATACTTTCGGAATATTTAAAATGAGGTGACTTTATAAAATATAAAACTGGATTTTCTCTTTAAAACAAAATACCAAGTCACCTTTAAATAATTACTACAATAATAGATTTGAAAAATACTTACTTTAGAATTTAAACATTTAGAAATAATAAGTTTTCTAAACGTACTTTTTAAAACAACATTAAAACTTTTAACTTATATTTAAAAATTTGCTTTGAAAACGTACTTGGCTGTTCAGTGAAATACGCTTCCCTTCCACATCTTTTAAAAATAAATCACTATTTATTTTTAACAAATTTTACTCATTTCCTTAATAAATACCCACCGTGAATTTAATCTTCCAATTATCCACTGATATATCACTTCGCTTTTATAAACCCAGTTTATAAATTTCAAGTCTCGCTTCTCTTTTAAAAATCCCGATTTTACACACTTAAATCAATCCCCAAATTGATTTCCAATTTACTTTACCTTTAAAATAAATTTCCTTACTCCATTTATTCCAAAATCCATTAACTTCAGATTTTATTTCTTTATTATGATTTGAAATCTTTTAACCGAAAATACCAATTTCATATTTCCCCAAATTTATTCTTTATCCTTTCAAATAAATTCAAACCTTGAATTTCAAAATAAATTCTTTATTTCTTGAAATAATATCACTTGAGTTTAAAAATAAAATCACTTATTCCCATTTATTCAAAATCTCATTTCTCCATACTTGGAATTTATTTGCTCGAATTCAAAATTCACTTTTTATTCTTTTCCAATTCATTTTTAATTTATTCAAATTTCTATGATTATTTTACTCAAAATTCACACTTTTATTTTCTTTTCAGAAATCCCATTTCTATAGATTTTGATAACTCAGTTCACCGAAATATTTTAAATCAACCATGGTATCCAACATTTTCAATTATCAATATAATTCATCACAGGATAGCAAATAATTATATCACAGAATATTTAACAAATCTAAATATTTTGAGGAATCCAGTTGGATCCCTCCAACCTGTTTCCCTGCATCCACGGATGTTAGCATAATAAAATACCAAATCCACTTCGAGGTGGAATATCGTGGTATATGAGTTTATAAAACATCATCCGCTATTATGCGGTGCATATGGTCTCATCAGCTGTATAATGCAGGAAATCAATCACTCCAATATATACTATATACTACTATATATAACATAGCACATCAAATCAGTTCAATTCGATCATTCAACCAATTATTTAAATTTAACCATTTAAATTTAAATAAAACCCAGATGAGTGAGATTAACTCACCTTTATTTTCAAATTTACAGATCGTTCCAATCTGTAATTCTATTGCATAGATTCCACAGCTACAAATCTAAATGACTGATTCGTTAGACTGAACCTCGTATTAGAAAATTTTAATTTATATAAATCAACGATTTCAAAATATAATAATAATAAATTAATTAATTACTTAAATTTAAACTAGTTACCTATTTGTGAATTAATAAGCAACTTGAATTCAATTAATTTACCTAATAGCTTTATTAAAAGTTAATTACCACATTAATATACAATTTACCTCTTCGTATCCTATCTCTCAGGTTCTAACTCGAGCACAACTATGCCAATCCTCAATCAACCGCACCTCCCATCGAAGCAACCTTCCACTGTCGTGCCTGTGGTCGAGATCTGGCCTCACCACACGCCATCGCCACCTCTTAATCCCCCCAAACTGACGTCGATCGAACTGCACACGAACTACTCTTCCCGGTCGCGATTGCCACGCACGCTCCCTCCATGTCTAGCGCGCCTTACTAGTGTCACACTTCCCTTGTTGCCCCCAAATGCATGCCACCACCACTCTCAAGCTCTCGACCTGCCACTGATCACATAGCGACAGTATCGATGTCGCATCCCATTTCCGTTTCCCCCCTCCAGTCTCGAGCGCGCTTTGCCCCTCCTTTTACCTTTTCTTCTGTCGATTTTGTTTTTTTGAAATGGAAGAAGAAGGAATGAAGGCAGTTTTAAATATTTTTCATACAAGCAGATTTCGATTTGAGATAAGGGAGGAGACATGATTTTTAGCAGAGAGAGCGGCGTGTTTGGGAAGGAAGGAACGGTGTATTGGAGAAGGTTACTGTTTATTTGATTTTGCTTATATATTTTTTTTGTCAAAATATCTCAAATTATATACTGTAAAAATTTGAACTCCTATTTAGATGTGCCGCTGGACGTTTATAATGTTATGCCGCTATTCCGAGCCTAATGGAACCAGCCTCGTGCTCCAATTCGATCGTATTGAGAAGATAGTTTTTTTAAATCGACTATTTTAAATTAAATTCAATTAAATTATTTCTTGGCATTTCCAGATCATACGAATCAACGGTGCATCCAAACGCTACGAAATTTAAAATCTGATAATAATACACTATTACGGATCAAATGGAACTGGTTTCGTCGAATTCCGAAACTATGCCTCGGAAGGCTATTTTTAAATGTCAATTTAAATGATATATTTTCAAAACTTAACAAAACATTCCCAAATTCAATTTCAACACTTTTACTATCTTCAGTACTATCGATATAAATGTTACAAACCCTTAAATTATTTTTAGCAGGCTTAAAACTCCAGATTCAACATTTTACCCAATTTCCAGTAATTAAATCCAGTAATGAAATTTCCAAATAATGGTGATATTTGAAATTTAAGTTACAAACTAACTTTTCAATATTAAAATCAATTAAATATCTCAATTTAAATTGTCCAAAATTCTGGGTGGTCACATCCTCCCCCCTTAAAAGAATTTCGTCCCCGAAATTGCTAGTTAAGAAGAATGTCCAATACCCATTTACTTTTTCCCAAAACCAAACAATTCCAAACAATTCTCAAAATAATCTTTTTATTAAAGACACACTAACCCTTTTTCTTGCTTTCCAAACTTATCCATAAGTCCCAATAATATTATTTACTTAACAATTCAAATTTGAATTTAAAACCAAATTTTGAATTCTCAAAATTTTCTCAAATTTTTTCTAGCTCACTAAATTTCCAAAAAATTTCGCCAGCGTCTCCTTTGCGCGACTAGCTCGGTAAAACTACAAAATGCCTCTACGGGCCTCCAAATTCAAAAAGAAAACAAAAGGCCAAGTGGCTAGACCAGAAAATCATCAAATTTCGTACGGAAATTTAAATACATACCTTTGCCGAGCAAATTTCAATTTATCTTCTGAAATCAAAAATCCCAATTTTCCTTTTATAATACCTGCATATCTTACTTAGCAATAATATCCAATCACAACATTCAAAATCATTTTATTGACTCCCTTAAAAAATTTCAATATTTATTCATCCAAGCCCCTACGATGTACATATATCATCCGTACGAAATATCAAATTCGATCACTCGCTCGATCATAAAATTTCATTTTCGAACTAGTATCGTCTACCCGACTTCCTATTGCGGACTCAGATCTGGTTTCTTGATCAGAAACCATCATTTTCCTTGCATAGTCATAACTATGATAGAGAATTTCCAGAATCAACCAAAATCCATATCCAAGGTTCGCCGTCGAAAATCGAGTGAAAAATCCTAACTCGGATCGATATAAATATCTCGAAATTCTGTGCTCGAATCTGGATCAAATTGCTATGCGAATAAAATAATATACATACATCCTATGTATTTATCTCAATTGATTTTCAACTATATCAGTTCTCTTTTATTCACAGTCATCTGATTTCTATTCCATTATCAACGCTTATCATTTCACATATTTATTAAATCTTCACTCAAATGCTTATTCAATATATATTCCCGACACCCATATTCAATTTTTTTTAATCCTTAAGTTCCAACTAAACAATTAGCTTAAATTTCTATTTCCAAAATCCATTATTTTAATTCCAATTTGAAATTGTTTTGTCGCTAACAAAATATTTTTCAAAAATTTTCTAACTCCCAAAATTTTCGAAAGTTTTTGGTAGAGTCTACTTTGTACGGAGGAGCCTTTGCAATTTGACAAGAGATATAAATATATATACATCAACCCACACGGTCGGAAAACAAAAACAGTTCATATTTCCTATTTTTATTGCGTAAGCGTACCTTTATTTAGCATTGTTAAGCAAGCGGCTTATTATTTTCGCAAATAGCGCATCCAACTCCAGCCAAACGGCTTCCCGGTACCTGTACTTACTCAATTTAAACATGTAAGTACTAAATATACTAAATTTATTAACATTTCACTTACTTACAATAGATAAACACTTACATTTCATAAGCAACATGCACCAAACACTTTCCACGAGCAATTTATATGATTTCAAAACTAATTCAATTACTTTCAACCAATTCACGTGCCATTCCATTCAATTATAATGGTTTACACTTCAATTTCTTACATTCAATTTATTTTTAATCCAAACAAGCTCATATTTAACTCAATTGATTTCAAAATCAATTTTATTTCACTTCTATCAATTCATAGAATTTTATTTAATCTCGTTTTCATCAAACGACAATTTATTTCTACGCAATTCGACTATGTTCATGTGAATAAATAATTACTTAAGCTTATAACCATTTCAAATTGATTCTAACTCAATTTATATTTAATTCCTTCCATTTTAATTCATCCACAACCATTTTATTTAGCTCGACGCATTCCATGCTTGTATACTACTAACCATTCTCAAATTAATTCAACCCAAGCTTTTGTTTAATGGTCTACCCTTCCTACTTGAAGTCGAGCTTCTCATTATTCTTAACTTAAGTTAATTTACTTCACTTTATTCCAACTTCAAACTTAAGTTCACTTCTATTTAATTTGATTCTCATCTAATCAAATTCCAATTAATTCAGTTAGCCCATCCATTTTATTTTAATTCACCTTCTAAATTTATCAAAATAATATCCAAGCACATACTTAACTCATTTATACTCGAATTGGATTTTATTTGTAACTCAAATCATTTCTATTATAATCCAATTCCATTTCATTTGACAACTTCGATTCATAATTAATCCACTTACAATATGCAATGAATATTATTTATACTCAAGTTCTATTTCTATCATTTAATTTATAAACCAATTTTATTAACTCACAATTCACTTTTATTTAACCAATTTAAACCCCATTAACATATCCAATTAACTCATTTACTTCAAATTAGTCCCCTTCCCACTTGCAATTCAATATTTGATTTTTATCTTCAAAAATCACTTCATTTAATTTTCTTGAGTTCAATCTTATTTTATATCTCAAGTTTGGAAAAAAAATTTCATTTCCAAAACATCAAATAATATTATTTTAGACTATTATTTTACTTTTCCATTTTTATTTTAACTTGAGATCTTTATTTAGCCTAAGCATATTTTTATTTACACATTTTCAATTCTTTGATATGTTATCGAAGCTTATTTATCCAAATTCAATACTTACTTAGTTTACGCTTATTTATTTAAGTAAGAATTTTATTCCATTCAATATTATCTATAGCTCAACTGAATTCATTTCAGTTCAATTTTATTTAACTTAACTTCAGTTAAATCTAGCATCATACCATTCTCTTTAATCCACTCAATCCACTTGAATTTAAATTAAATAAGAACTTACTTTCACTTAATATCATCTACATCTCAATTTATTTCATTTCAATTTCAACTTAATTCAAATACAACTGGGTTTTATTTTCAGTTTAATTTAATTTATTTCAATCCAATTAAATTTTATCTCCCAATCCAAATTTAATTTCTATTTTCCCATTCCAATCACATTCAAGATTTACTAATTATCTCTTCCAATCACCCATTAAATTTTCCATTTAAGCCGAAATCAATTAAACTTTCAACAATTTAATTCCTTCACCATTATCCAAGTCAAATTTATTTTAACTCTCTTATCTTTTTCACTTTTAAATTTTGATTACAACATTCACATCTCTTATTTTCCTTCCTTATTTAAAAATCATCTCAATTTATAAGTTTATAACTTATCTCATCAAGATTTTCAATTCAAATAAGGATTCAGGATTTTTAAACACCCGGCTTTTGGTTTCAAATCATTTTAAAATTATCTCAAAATCATACTTCTCAAAATTTTAAACCAGTCCTGGTTTTTATCCCCAAAAAATTTCCTTTGAAATATCAAGAACAAAACTAGTTCATATGAACAAATCAATTTGGCAGTAATCCGTCACTTAGAAACTCAAAAATGAACATCGATGATGCCACAGTCATCACCGAAGTTATTTCCCAGCGACTGAAGTGAGCTCAATGCTATATCCCTTCTCAAAATTTATTTGAAACAATTTCCTTTCAGAAATACTTCTAAATAATAATGCGATTATTTGTCTTCAAAACACTTCGAAAAACACTTCCAAAATCTCCGTGATTTTAAATTTTCAGATTTCGACTTAAATCATAATTCATTTGTATAATTTATGCTCATACAAATTCCCTTTTTTGATTACACAAGTCATTTCAATTGTTTTTATAATCTTATTTGTTTAAGATATTATCATCCCAAAATCCAAGTTATATAACAATTAAAGAAGATATTTCTTTTATATCAAAATATAATTTTGGGCAAAATTATTTCATTCACCCACCTTTAAAACAATACTGTGTCAATTTATCATGTCAGGCGTGTATAAACTCTTCTCGAATAGCGGAAAACTTACCTGATCAGAATTCATATTCCACCCAACCAATAAATCAACACAATATTAAAACAATTTATATTCATTAACAAATACGTGCTCATATCTATTAATACGCTCAAACTCATTCTAGAGTACTACATACTCTATTTTCAATGAGTAATCCCCACCAGAGCCAAGGTTCTCGCTTAACCTTTCAGCTCTGATACCAACTGTAATGACCCACAGTTCCGTACCCCTTGATTCGACACTATTCTCCTTCAATCAACTCAAGATGTACGAAAATACATGTAACGACTCGAAATTTTCGATCAATAAATTTCGGATAGTTAGGAAAGAAGAAAGAGAAGAAGAAACAAAAAACCCAACTCAGAGTCTCACATTCATAGCGGATAAAATATAATATCAAATAATATTATTTACGCAGAGAAAGCTGTATCAGTAAATTTACAATTTCAGTATATCAGAGTTACAACATTTTACAATCACTGGACAGTTTACAATAACTTGTCCTAGTTATACAATAATATATCATAGTGGAAAATACTCCATTCATTCCTGGCCTCCAGCTCGCCTCCTGAGCTCCAAAACGTCCTAACCTGAAAATCTGTAATACTCGGTCTGACACGAGCATTACATCAAAGTAACACCCGGGTCAGGCTGGAAACCAGCGTGAGTAAACCCATCTAACATGGAATACAAAAGCCTACAACTTATATAACCCGGGTAACTCGTATCAATTTACACATTCATAATTTGTTATAGACATCACTTATACAACACATCTATTTCTAAGCACCAAAACTTAGATTAAATGGTTCGATTAATTTAAATCATTCCATACCATCCTATTTATTCCACATATCAATTTATAAAGAATCGAAGTTGTTTCGATTATTTACTAATACCCGACTCCTGTCTCTTCGAATACAATACAATCTTAATCCAAATTATTCAAGTGAGATCCAATTCAACTATAATATAAGATGTTGGTTTTACATGGCAATTCATCATTGATAGATAATCACAATATCACTGTACACCTAAACCTATTATACCACGTATTATTTCATATCAGGGATATCAGCCAATTCAAGGCATTTAACGTCATTCACTCATTCATGTGCAAGATTTATCACTTTCAAAATTAATTTAATTTTATTCCAAATTAAATTTATTACTAATCCTCAATCACCTAGATTACCCAACATTAATTGATTACCAACCAATTAATTGATCATCCTTTTATATCATCTTAATTAATCACCCTTGATTAATTATTCTTTAATTTCATTAAGCCTTAATTAATAACACAAGTTTATTTATCCTTCACTATTCACTTAAATTTCACTTACCCTCCTTCAATTAATCACATTTAGTAATTACTCATTAATTACTTCACTAGGTAATTACACTTTATTAATTACATTTATATTTAATCAATCATCAAATGATAAATCTAAACTAGTTAATTAACTTAAACTAATCTCATTAATTTAATTAACTACAATAAGTAAATAACCCTTTTTTCTACTCAATAATTAGTTATCCTAAATATATCTTAATTTATTTAAATGAACCCAAGAATTAACAATAAATTTATTTCCAAAAGCTTGGATAATTTATAAATAAATAACTTATTTTAAATTACCTAAATTAAATAGACTTAATGCATATCAATTTTTAAATATTTTAAAAATTCCTTTGTCCATATAAAACTTTAAATAAGCACTTACATTAAAGAAATTCGGTTTAAAAGTTTGCTTTAAAACAACATGCTTGAGTTTATGTTTCAATGGGTTATGAATTTATCTCTCTTTTTAACAAATTTCCATTAAAAAAAACAAATCAAATTCTATTGTAATTGAACAAACCCATCAGGCCTAGCCCAAAGCCCAAAATCGAAACCAAAGACAACCGAACCTATAAATTATCACATTACACGGCAACGGGCCGAAGCCCAAACTTAATTATTTAAGAATAATCCGAAAACCCAACTAAATAACCTTCTTCTTCTCCAACTTCTACTTCCAGGAAAACACCAAAACACTCGAACGAAAGCACGAGCCAGAGAAATCATCACCGACCAACTCGACGCCTCCCAACGAACTTCGATTACTAGCGAACCTATCTAAACCAGATCGAACGCAAAACTTCCCTGCCGAACCGTCCTGATCAAACAACACTTCGTGCACGTGAACCGGTCGCTGGCAACGCTCCGGCATTCGCGACCACCACCAACAAGTCACCAGTCATTCCCTCTTTGGGTCCAAACACCCAGATCCTAATATATGCCCGAAAGTCGAATTCGAGCCTTCATGTTCAAACTGGAGTAAAACATCTCCGATCCAAATTCGCCACGCCCAGTCAACCCCGACCACCAGAGAACCCAAGCCTTCGTCTGAAGCCTCTCCACGAACTTAAGCTTCGAATTCCCCACGACCGGCCTCCTCCGGTGCTTTGACGATAGTGCGGTAGCCAACCTTTCGACCTCGACTTCTAAACCTCCTAAACCCTAGTTCTCTAATTCTCCGACGCCACAGTGGCCAAATAAATCCCTAACCATTTTTGCCGACTTCGACGATCGCCAAAGTTGTCTCAACCGAGACCCCGATCATTCCAGTGCCGTGGATTACCAGTAATTCCTCTAAACCCAACATTCAACCAACATGCCATTTCCCTCAATTCATTATGTTATAAATCATGATTTTATTTTTAAAAATCCTAAAATTTGATAAATGATCCAATCATAACCCTAAAACAACAAATTAAACATGTTGAGAATTTGTTCTATCAAAGTTTTTTTTCTTCTGTTTTTCTACCTGCTTGAATAATGTAACTTCATATGAATCATTGAGCCATTTTAAATTTATAGTTTGATATTATAAACAAATTTTGTTTGTAGATTGAAGGCTAACAATACTCAGAGAAGAAGATCTTGAATTTTTTCCAGTTTTGAAATTTGAACAAAACAAGAATAGAGCCAACAGTTCATATAACCTGCACATTCAATTATTCAGACATATATCCATACCCTCCAACATCATGCAACAATTTTTACATCAAACTTCAAAGATTTATTCATGCATCCAGATTTAAAAAAAATAAAGCTGTGTTTACTCACATGCATCAGGGGAAGATAGTTAGATTTGGTGAAAAGGACGAAATGTTCACTCACCTCTTCGTAGACAGAGGCTCAACTTGAAAAACTATTCTGGGTTTTTAATTTAAACTTGATGTTGACATTTGCTTTGATTACTGAATTAAATCTGAAGCTTTAAGTTGAGATGATTGAGATTTGAACAGAGATAAAACTGCCTTGAGTTTGAACTTGCTTGATTTTGAAATTTCAGGTTGAAGAATGTAGACTTTGATTTGCAGATTTGATTACAGGTTGATGGTTTGATTTTTCATTTCTGGTTTGTGGAAGGATGAGTTGCAGATTTTGTTTTTGAGAATTGTAGGCTGAAGATTTTTCTTAATTTTTGAATTGAAAAGAAAATAGAAAAGAAATGAAGAAGATGAAAACATATGTATTTATAATGGCTAAAATGATTAATTAAAAAAAACAAAATTAACAATGACACTTGTTAAAATATCTTAACATTTGTCCTATGCATTTATTATAAATTAACACTTGTTAAAATGTGTCTTAATTGGATTACACTTGTCCTTTAAGTAGTTAATACTTATTTTAAATGTTATAAAACTTTTTATAATTACAATTAGAAATTCTTAGCTAAATACATATATTTAAATTCTTTAAGGAAAATAAAACTAATTATATTCTAAATAAAATTATTTAATCCATTTTTAAATTTTAATTTAAAAGCATTTGTACTTATTTACCATTAAATAAATATTTTCTAAATTTATAAAAACTCTTTTATTTTCAAAATAATTTCAAGATATATATATATATATATACACACACGTTTCTTTTAAATTTCAAATTCAAATCCAAATTCAATTTAAAACTTCAATTAAAAACCAACTCAAATATATATTAATTTAAACAACACATTATTAAATTTATGTTGAAGATAATAAGTTTTGCCCATTTTAAATAATCCTATTAGGAGATTATCAAATATTTTTTCCCAGATATGAATGTAAATTTTTAGATTTATTTGTATCGTCCTTAACAATCGGTAATAAAAATCAGTATTTTTATTAATTAATCCACTTAATTATTAATTAACAGATATTCCAAAATTCGGGTTATCACATTCCTTCCCCCTTTGAATCTTTTCGTCCCCGAAAAGAAACGAAGTCAGAATTTATTAAAATGCTTAATATTAGTTAAACCACTTTAAAATCTATATAATATTGCCAAAATAGTTTTTATAAAAATATCATTTATAACTCGATGTTTCAACAAGTCCGTCCTCGTTCTCATAGAAATTCGGTCATATGTTGATCAGGCGTAGGACTGAAAATCTATAAGTACTTGGTAAACCCGTTTTCAACACCTAGTGAAAATACTTTAGAAAATAATTTTACTAAAAAATATAGAAAACATTTTGAAAAATAGAGGAAATATCTTTGGTGAGAATGCTCTGGAAATTATCACCCCCGTCCATGGTCGTAGTTAACCCGATGGTTACGTCGCCATCCCGACAAAATCCATAGATAACTGTAGGCCTCCGCGCCCCTCGATTACACCATGGAACCCGCTACAGATTGCAGCTACAACTGGGGTTACGTTGCCATCACAGCAAAAACCCATATAACTGTAGGCATCAGCGCCCTCGAATTTCGCTGCCAAAAGAATGAAACTTCTCCACTGCACTTGACCATAGATCGCAGTCTACCGATGTTACATTGCCTTCCCGGCAAAATCAAGCGTAGACCGTTGACACTCACCTCCACACGATTTCCGCTATGGTCCACACAGTAGATCGCAGTGACATCGAGTTACACTGTCGTCACAGCATAACCCAAATGCCTCTGTAGGCATCAGCGCCCTCGACTTTCGCTACCCAATAATCCTCGTGAACTAGTTTGTTCGGACTCCTCACATGATCAACTTTAGAACCTCCCCCTTAGAGGCTCAAGGCAGTACCAACCTATGGTACTCCTGAGAAGTTCATCCAAGGGAGCGCCTTTTTCTCTAGAGCCATTTTCAAAACACTTTATACTATACACATATAGTATCTTCTAAATCATACACCTAGTATGAATCCCATATAAATCTCCTTCCTCAAAATCGATTATCCCTAAATCGATAATTTTCAAACTAGGCTTTCTAAATCAATATTGATTTTACCCAAAAATCAAAAGCCTTTTCAAATACAAAGGTTCCCAAAACCTTTTTAAAATCATTCTCACAAGATTCTTTATATATATAGATATATATAACTTTGAAAAATCTTTGGATCATTTCAAACTTGTATAAAACCCTTTTATACGCAAATATTTTTAAAGCCCTTCTTCTGGCTTTAGATTCAACAAGGGGAGATTTATCTTATATAACAAAGATATATAACTTTGTTTATTCTAAATCAAATATTCAAATTTGATTACTCTATAAAGTCATTAACTATATTACTTACTTCCATAAAGTAAATTTCTACAATAGAAATATCCAATTTCTATTTTATTTCATCATATATTTCACAAAATAAATTTTCCACTTCAAAAACCTTTTCACATTTCTTATCCACAAACTTTCAATATCAATTTCATTCCAATCTGTACGATGTACACATATCATTCGTATGCAATATCAATCTGATCGCTCACTTGATCACATAATTTCCCTTTCGAACTAGTATCGTCCACCCGACTTTCTAGTGCGGACTTAGATCTGGTTTCTTGATCAGAAACCGTCATTCTTCTTGCATAGCCTAGCTATGATAGAGAATATCCAGAACCAATCAACAATCCATATCCAGGTTCGCCTTCGAAAATCGAGTGAAAAATCCCAACTCGGATCGATATACTATCTCGAAATTCTGTGCTCGAATCTGGATCAAATCACTATACGAATAGAATAATATACGTACATCCTACGTATTTAACTTTATTGATTATTACCCAAATCAGTTTCCTTTCTATTCATCCTCACTTTGATTTTATTCACTTATTCACATTTGCCTTAATCCCCATTCGGATTATCACTTCAATTATTGCCACAGTTGGGTATTTAATCAATAGCAGTTTGAACTCCTGACTAGTTTATATTTAGAAAATAACTTAAAAATTCTAAGAATAGACAAGTAGCTGAAAAATAATTATTAGTTTGCAAAATAGCTGTAAAATAGTTAACTAATTGTAAAATAATTGGAAAATAGTAGAATAGTTTCAGAAATTTTAGATAATTGCAAAATAGTTGTAAAATAGTAATTCATTTGTAAAATAGTTGAAAAATAATAATTAGTTTATAAAACAGTTGAAAAATTGTTAAATAGCTCCAAAAATAATTGTAAAACAAATATAAATAATTTGGCTTTAAAAAGAAGGATTATATACATTAAATAGCTTGGAAGAATAAGTTTATATTAAAACAATTTATATTGAAAATAGTGCAGAGTCAAAACTGTTCACTTCCCCATCCATTCAGTTTAAATTTCCACTTCCTTTTAAATTGACTCAATTCTAATTTGAATAACTTTAATTTCTTTCCAAATTTAAATCAAATTCCATTTGATTTAAACATATTCACTTTAACTACAAATCCTAAATTATTCAAATTAATTTAGACGAATTTCAAATTGAATGTACTTCAATTTCAAATCATTTCAATGTCTAGGAATTAGTCCCAATTCCTATTTGAATTTGAACTCATTAAATCTTCGATTTTATTTCAAATTAATTCAATTCAAAATTTCCATTTTAATTTTATACCTATCCATCTTCAATTTCAAACTACATTCAATTTGAACTAATGTAATTTAAATCTCAATTTTAACCCATCTCGAATTATAAAAATTCGTGTTAAATTCCCAAGTGTTGGTTCAACCCCTTAAATCAAATTAACATTTATTTTTACATCAATAACCCAAATCTTTAAACAATTTAATTTTGAGTCAAATCCTCAAAATTCCATTTTAAATTATCTTTACTTAACTTTTTCCAAAGTTCAAATAAGAGTTCAAAACAATTTTATCTTAAAATTTTAATTTATTACTCAATTTTATCTTCTAGTTCAAAACTAGTTCCTTAAACAATTTTAATTTACAAGTGTAATTATTCAACTTTTCAGTTCAAAGTAATTCCTTATCCTTAATTTCAAATTAAAGTGTAATTTTCCTTTTATCTCAATAATGGATATAGTACCACACTTCATTTCTCATTTATTTAAACAAATCCAATTTCAGCTTAAAGATTATTAATAACAACAGGATGGTATCATTTAAATTATTTTAAAGCATCCATCCATTTTCAAATTCTAGATCTCAAACCCATTTTGAGATCACACAAACTCCCAATTCAAATTAACCATTTAACTTTCCAGGTTAAATCCCGATTTCATCTTGAAATTTCCAATTCAGGTTGTTCATTCAAACTTATTTAATTTTTCAAAGTTAAATTCAATTTACTTAATTCAGTCAAATTTACACAATTTGAATTCCCATTCAAATTTCAAAATACTTTCCTATCTATAAGTTCAAAAACTTATCACTTTGGGTTTTCACATCTCATTCCAAATTTAAAACTCAACATTTAGAGTTTATTTCAAACCATCTTTGATATTATGTATATTCCTCACATATATACATATTTTCTTCTTGGTCTACCCAGCCGAATTTTGAAGTTTAAACCACATTTGGTTTTAATTCAAAACAAATTCTTTTAAAGTTTACAAACAACTTCTTATTCTAAAATAAGATTACATTCAAAATAGTTTGAATAATATTATTTCCTTTAACACTTTGAAAACAATTTCAAATGTTTAAATTTAGAATTCAGAACTTCACAATTGGAAACCCACTTTAATTTACATCCTTTCTAATTTACAAGTTATTCTCTTTAAATGGTTACTTCCTTAAACATTTTATTGTTTATTAGAAAACAATCATCCCACAATAACCATTCTATTTTCTGGTGAAACCAATTCTAGTTCGTCTTATTTTGAAACTCTTTCCCAAATTCAAGATTTTAATTTCAGTTTGAATCCATTTCAAACTTATCTTTATTTAATTTCTATTTGGTTGTATTTCTATTAACACTCAAATTTAATTCCAATAATTTAACAACCAATTACCTTAATATTTATTAGAAAGAAATATTGCTTTATATATCAAAATATATTCTTATATAAAATCATTTAAAATCTTTATATAAGAAAATAACAAGTACGCTCTCATATATATTCACTCAACTCATTCTAGGGTACCATTGACCCTATCCTTAATGAGTAATCCCACCAGAGACAAGGTTCTCGCTTAACCTTCTGCTCTGATACCAAATGTAACGACCTGAAATTTTCGATCCATAAATTTCGGATAGTTAGGAAAGAAGAAAGAGAAAGAAGAAGAAGAAACAGAAAACCCAACTCAGAGTCTCACATTCATAGCGGATAAAATATAATATCAAATAATATTATTTACACAGAGAAAGCTGTATCGGTAAATTTACAATTTTAGTATATTAGAGTTACAACATTTTACAATCACTGGACAATTTAAAATAACTTGTCCTAGTTATACAATAATATATCACAGCGGAAAATACTCCATTCGTTCCTGCCCTCTAGCTCGCCTCCTGAGCACCAGAACGTCCTAACCTAAAAATCTGTAATACTCGCTCTGACCCGAGCATTACATCAAAGTAACACCCGAGTCAGGCTAGAAACCAGCGTGAGTAAACCCATCTAACATGGAATACAAAGCCTACAACTTATATAACCTGGGTAACTCGTATCAATTTACACATTCACAATCTGTTATAGACATCACTTATATCACACATCTATTTCTAAGTACCAAAACTTAGATTAAATGGTCTGATTCATTTAAATCATTCCATACCAGCCTATTTATTCCACATATCAATTTATAAAGAATCGAAGTGGTTTCGGTTATTTACTAATACCCGACTCTTGTCTCTTCGAATACAATACAATCTTAATCCAAATTATTCAAGTGAAATCCAATTCAACTATACTACAAGATGTCACTTTTACATGGCAATTCATCATCGATAGATAATCACAATATCACTATACACCTAAACCTATTATACCACGTAATATTTCATATCAGGGGTATCAGACAATTTAAGGCATTTAACATCATTCAATCATTCATCTGCAAGATTTATCACTTTCAAATTTAATTTAATTTTATTCCAAACTAAATTTATTACTAATCCTCAATCACCTAGATTACCCAACATTAATTGATTACCAATCAATTAACTGATCGTCTTTTTAATTATCATCTTAATTAATCACCCTTGATTAATTATTCTTTAATTTCATTAAGCCTTAATTAATGACGCAAATTTATTTATCCTTCACTATTCACGTAAATTTCACTTACCCTCCTTCAATTAATCACATTTAGTAATTACTCATTAATTACTTCACTAAGTAATTACACTTTATTAATTACATTTATATTTAATCAATCATCAAATGATAAATCTAAACTAGTTAATTAACTTAAACTAATCTCATTGGTTTAATTAACTACAATAAGTAAATAACCCCTTTTTTCTACTCATTAATTGGTTATCCTAAGTATATCTTAATTTATTCAAATGAACCCAAGAATTAACAATAAATTTATTTCCAAAAGCTTGGCTAATTTATAAATAAATAACTTATTTTAAATTACCTAAATTAAATAGATTTAATGCATATCAATTTTTAAATATTTTAAAAATTCCTTTGTCCATATAAAACTTTAAATACGCACTTACATTAAAGAAATTCGGTTTAAAAGTTTACTTTAAAACAACGTGCTTGAGTTTATGTTTCAGTGAGTTATGAATTTATCTCTCTTTTTAACAAATTTCCATTAAAAAAACAAATCAAATTCTATTGTAATTGAACAAACCCATCAGGCCTAGCCCAAAGCCCAAAACCGAAACCAAAGACAACCGAACCTAAAATTATCACATTACACGGCAACGGGCCGAAGCCCAAACTTAATTATTTAAGAATAACCCGAAAACCCAACTAAATAACCTTCTTCTTCTCCAACTTCTACTTCCAGGAAAACACCAAAACACTCGAACGAAAGCACGAGCCGGAGAAATCATCACCGACCAACCCGATGCCTCCCAACGAACTTCGATTACTAGCGAACCTATCTAACTCAGATCGAACGCAAAACTTCCCTGTCGAACCATCCTGATCAAACAACACTTCGTGCATGTTGTGCACGTGCACCGGTCGCTGGCAACGCTCCGGTGTTCGCGACCACCACCAACAAGTCACCAGTCATTCCCTCTTTGGGTCCAATCACCCAGATCCTAATATATGCCCGAAAGTCGAATTCGAGCCTTCCTGTTCAAACTGGAGTAAAACATCTCCGATCCAAATTCGCCACGCCCAGTCAACCCCGACCACCAGAGAACCCAAGCCTTCGTCTGAAGCCTCTCCACGAACTTAAGCTTCGAATTCTCCACGACCGGCCTCCTCCGGTGCTCTGAAGATAGAGCGGTGACCAACCTTTCGACCTCGACTTCTAAACCTCCTTAAACCCTAGTTCTCTAATTCGCCGACGCCACAGAGGCCAAATAAATCCCTAACCATTTTTGCCGACTTCGACGATCTACAAACTTGTCTCAGCCGAGACCCTGATCATTCCAGTGCCGTGGATTACCAGTAATTCCTCTAAACCCAAAATTCGACTAACATGCCATTTCCCTCAATTTATTATGTTATAAATCATGATTTTATTTTTAAAAATCCTAAAATTTGATAAATGATCTAATCATAACCCTAAAACAACAAATTAAACATGTTGAGAATTTGTTCTATCAAAGTTTTTTTCTTCTGTTTTTCTACCTGCTTGAATAATGTAACTTCATATGAATCATTGAGCCATTTTAAATTTATTTTGACATTATAAACAAATTTTGTTTATAGATTGAAGGCTAACAAGACTCAGAGAAGAAGATCTTGAATTTCTTCCAGTTTTGAAATCTGAACCAAACAAGAATAGAGCCAACAGTTCGTATAACGTGCACATTCAATTATTCAGACATATATCCATACCCTCCAACATCATGCAACAATTTTTACATCAAACTTCAAAGATTTATTCATGCATCCAGATTTAAAAAAAAGTTGTGTTTACTCACATGCATCAGGAAAAGATAGTTAGATTTGGTGAAAAGGATGAAATGTTTACTCACCTGTTCCTAGACAGGGCCTGAACTTGAAAAACTGTTCTGGGTTTTTAATTTAAACTTGATGTTGACATTTTCTTTGACTACTGAGTTAAATCTGAAGCTTTAAGTTGAGATGATAAAGATTTGTACAGAGATAAAACTGCCTTGAGTTTGAACTTGCTTGATTTTGAAATTTCTGGTTGAAGAATGCAGACTTTGATTTGCAGATTTGATTACAGGTTGATGATTTGATTTTTGATTTCTGGTTTGTGGAAGGATGAGTTGCAGATTTTGTTTTTGAGAATTGTAGGCTGAAGATTTTTCTTAATTTTTGAATTGAAAAGAAAATAGAAAAGAAATGAAGAAGATGAAAACATATGTATTTATAATGGCTAAAATGATTAATTAAAAAAAACAAAAACAAAATTAACAATGACACTTGTTAAAATATCTTAACATTTGTCCTATGCATTTATTATAAATTAACACTTGTTAAAATGTGTCTTAATTGGATTACACTTGTCCTTTAAGTAGTTAAAACTTATTTTTAATGTTATAAAACTTTTTATAATTACAATTAGAAATTCTTAGCTAAAAACATATATTTAAATTCCTTAAGGAAAATAAAACCAATTATATTCTAAATAAAATTATTTAATCCATTTTTAAATGTTAATTTAAAAGCTTTTGTATTTATTTACCATTAAATAAATATTTTCTAAATTTATAAAAACTCTTTTATTCTCAAAATAATTTCAAGATATATATATATATATACACATATACATTTCTTTTAAATTTCAAATTCAAATCCAAATTCAATTTAAAACTTCAATTAAAAATCAACTCAAATATATATTAATTTAAACAACACATTATTAAATTTATGTTGAAGATTATCAAATAATCCCATTTTAAATAATCCTATTAGGAGATTATCAAATAATTTTTCCCAGATATGAATGTAAACTTTTAGATTTATTTTTTTATCGTCCTTAACAATTGGTAATAAAAATCAGTATTTCTATTAATTAATCCACTTAATTATTAATTAACAGATATTCCGAAATTCGGGTTATCACAATACGAACCATTTGGGTTGAAGAAGGTAGAAGAAGAAAATTGAAAACAACATTAGAATCTAACCATTACATCGGAATAAAATATAATAGATAACAAATGATCTTTACACAAAAAAATACATCTGTTTGTACATTACATCATCAGAGTATAACATCAGAGTTCAATACAATCAACAACACATCTCAGGACGGTTATAATATCTCGTCCTTCCCAAAACTGAATACACAGCGGATTATTTCATACAAATACAGAAGTACGTATCGCCATCCAGCTCCACAGCATCCTTTCCTGTAATCTGTAATAGTTGGTCTGACCCAAGCATTATAGTGAAATAACACCCGAGTCAGTCTGGAATACCAACGTGAGGAAATCAGGCTCAATCTGATTATTAAAGTTTCAAAATCCTTTGAAAACAAAAGCATCTCGTAAGACCACGCCACAAATAAACATGTCGGGTTTTTACCTTACGATAGCTAAAACACTTTTTATCAAAATCCTCAGATATTATAATAGTGTCTATATACAAATACTTATTCAAATAGCCAAAATTGTTACATTTATTAAATTCCAGCTAATTGGTATACAAACAAAACCGTAAAGGCACGTAGGGAGAATGGATTTCCAACTAATGACTAGGCACTGGGGTACCACCTGTCACAGTACCTGGTCTAGATCAGCGTACCGAGGAGCCACCCTAACTCCCCTGCAACACAAGACCGGGACTACCCCTTACTGGATAATCCTGAGTAAGATCACCCCACGGTTGGGATCAGCAACCGCACCACTAAGCCCAAAAAAAGGGACATCTAGACAGGGATGACCTCACCCTAATGGGTGCTACCCACTTAGCTTTGCTGCATAACCCCTGATTTTCAGTCATTCCTGGTTGATGAGGCTTGAGGCTAAGCGTTACCTTTTTATAACGTTTCACTTAGAATGCCCATCATCCACCTGACAATGTTATGAAAGCATTCATCCATACAAGTTCGTCCCGGGTACGAACAAAACCGAAGGCACTACTCTTACTACATCCATTTTGGAATTACCCTCAGGATTAGTAGCGACTAGCCCTTGCACTTCACTGCTCCATCTTCGACTCCGAACTTGGTTTTCCTTACGAAAACGTACAAACCGGATGGAAGTGGTTTTCGAGAAATTAATCCCGATCCCAGTCTCTTCGAAACGATCAGCGCATTGTCCAATATTGATAGTCAGTTATTTAACGATCAATTAACATTCACAAACATCCATCAAACATAAATAATTTCTTCTGAATTATTTCTTAACCCCAAAATATCTTCGCAAGATATATTTCCATTTTCAACCCTTTTGAAAACAGTTTTCAAACCACACTCTTCTCATGGAATGAATTCCCAACTATTTATTTCCATTGAGAACACCAAGCACAAAAACTTCAGATTTTTAAAATAATTTAAAACACTTTATTATAAAATATACTTTAACATTTCAATTGAAAACTACTTCAATACTTTATTAAAAATATATACTTTCGGAATATTTAAAATGAGGTGACTTTATAAAATATAAAACTAGATTTTCTCTTTAAAACAAAATACCAAGTCACCTTTAAATAATTACTACAATAATAGATTTGAAAAATACTTACTTTAGAATTTAAACATTTAGAAATAATAAATTTTCTAAACATACTTTTTAAAACAACATTAAAACTTTTAACTTATATTTAAAAATTTGCTTTGAAACCGTACTTGGTTGTTCAATGAAATACGCTTCCCTTCCACATAAAAATAAATCACTATTTATTTTTAAACAGATTTTACTCATTTCCTTAATAAATTCCCACCGTGAATTTATTCTTCCAATTATCCACTAATATATCACTTCGCTTTTATAAACCCAGTTTATAAATTTCAAGTCTCGCTTCTCTTTTAAAAATCCCGGTTTTACACACTTAAATCAACCCCCAAATTGATTTCCAATTTACTTTACCTTTAAAATAAATTTCCTTACTTACTCCATTTATTCCGAAATCCATTAACCTCAGATTTTATTTCTTGATTATGATTTAAAATCTTTTAACCAAAAATACCAATTTCATATTTCCCCAAATTTCTTCTTTATCCTTTCAAATAAATTCAAACCTTGAATTTCAAAATAAATTCTTCATTTCTTGAAATAATATCACTTGAGTTTAAAAATAAAATCACTTAATCCCATTTATTCAAAATCTCATTTCTCCATACTTGGAATTTTATTTATTAGAATTCAAAAATCACTTTTTATTCTTTTCTAATTCATTTTTAATTTATTCAAATTTCTATGATTATTTTACTCTAAATTCACTCTTTTATTTTCTTTTCAGAAATCCCATTTCTATAGATTTTGATATCTCAGTTCATCGAAATATTTTAAATCAACCATGGTATCCAACATTTTCAATTATCAATATAATTCATCACGGGATAGCAAATAATTATATCACAGAATATTTAACAAATCTAAATATTTTGAGGAATCCAGTTGGATCCCTCCAACCTGTTTCCCCGCATCCGTAGATGTTAGCATAATAAAATACCAATTCCACTTCGAGGTGGAATATCGTGGTATATGGGTTTATAAAATATCATCCGCTATATGATGCGGGAAATCAATCACTCCAATATGTACTATATACTACTATATATAATATAGCACATCAAATCAATTAAATCATTCAACCAATTATTTAAATTTAACCATTTAAATTTAAATAGAACCCAGACGGGTGAGATTAACTCACCTTTATTTACAAATTTGTAGATCGTTCCAATATTTGATTCTATTGCGTAGATTCCTCAGCTACGAATCTAAATGACTGATTTCGTTAGACTGAACCCCGTATTAGCAAATTTTAATTTATATAAATTAACGGTTTCAAAATATAACTATAATAAATTAACTAATCACTTAAATTTAAACAAGTTACCTATTTATGAATTAATAAGTATCTTGAATTCAGTAAATTTACTTAATAGCATAATTAAAAGTTAATTACCACATTAATATACAATTTACCTCTTCGTATCCTATCTCTCAGGTTCTAACTCGAGCACAACTATGCCAATCCCCAATCAAATGCACCTCCCATCCAAGCAACCTTCCACTGCTGAAACCTCTGGTTGAGATCTGGCCTCACCATACGCTATCGCCACCTCGTAATCCCCCCAAACCGACGTTGATCGAACTGCACGCGAACTACTCCTCCCGGTCGCGATTACTACACGCGCTCCCTCCATGTCTAGCACGCCTTGCTAGTGTCACAGTTCCCTTGTCGCCCCCAAATGAATGCCACCACCACTCTCAAGCTGTCGACCTGCTATTGATCACACTGTGACAATATCGATGTCACATCCCATTTCCGTTTCCCCCCTCCAGTCTCGAGCATGCTTTACCCCTCCTTTTACCTTTTTTTCTGTCGATTTTGTTTTTTTGAAATGGAAGAAGAAGGAACGAAGGCGGTTTTAAATATTTTTCATACAAGCAGATTTTGATTTGGGATATGGGAGGAGACGTGATTTTTAGCAGAGAGAGCGGCGTGTTTGGGAAGGAAGGAATGGCGTATTGGAGAAGGTTACTGTTTATTTGATTTTGCTTATATTTTTTTTAAATATCTCAAATTATATACTGTAAAAATTTGAACTCCTATTTAGATGTGCCGCTGGACGTTTATAATGTAATGCCGCTATTCCGAGCCTAATGGAACCAACCTCGCGCTCCAATTCGATCGTATGGAGAAGATTTTTTTTTTAAAATCAACTATTTTAAATTAAATTAAATTAAATTATTTCTTGGCATTTCCAGATCATACAAATCAACGGTGCATCCAAATGCTACGAAATTTAAAATCTGATAATAATACACTATTACAGATCAAATGGAACTGGTTTCGTCGAATTCCGAGACTATGCCTCGAAAGGCTATTTTTAAATGTCAGTTTAAACGATATATTTTCAAAACTTAACAAAACATTCGCAAATTCAATTTCAACACTTTTATTATCTTCAGTACTATCGATATAAATGTTACAACCCTTAAATTATTTTTAACAGGCTTAAAACTCCAAATTCAATATTTCACCCAATTTCCAGTAATTAAATCCAATAATCAAATTTTCAAATAATGATGATATTTGAAATTTAAGTTAAAAACTAAATTTTAAATACTAAAATCAGTTAAATATCCCAATTGAAATTGTCCAAAATTCTGGGTCGTCACACCAGGAGTCTCCTATCATCATGCCCATGTTGCCCCTCGAGTCGACGAGGGAATTCTGGGATGTACTCCTCAGGTCGATCATCCAAATATCTATTCACTCTAAGCTCCTCGAGATTGATCGTGGGTCCTCTAGCATCATGACAAACCAAACCCTGGTGCATGCCCCCCGGCCTGGGATCGGTGTCGATCCCTCTAGAGGTATAGGCGTCGATCCCTCTAGGTTGGCGGGGGTTGCCCCTAGCTGTTCTACTCCACTCCTCTATATGTTTACTCCATTTCCATGTCCCCGGCTCTGATTTCCAGCGATTCCTACAGCCTCAACTCCTTAGTCTATATCTCCAGTAGTTCCTAGGGTTCCAACCTGTCCAATTTGCTAGAGTAAATTCTGCGTCACCTCTTTCTGCCTTTTCAGCATCCTCTCCTGCATAGCATCCATCATCGCTTCCATATCATCCCTCTGATGTATATGGATACTTGATTAGCTCCAACTCTTGAGGATACCTCCTAACACCCTCTATGGTTTCTCGTTTCTGGTAGTGCTCTCCTTGTTGATTACCTAGCCATTACTTCCTTTCTCTAAGTATCCAAGCTTCAAAATCTGAACTCCTAGCTTTTGAATCCAATTATGCAAGTTTTCTCAGTGAAATCACCAATACGTTGGGGTTAAAATGGACCATGAATACCCAATTACGCGAAAGCACCAATATCTAATCCAATCATATAAATATGAAGAGAAATAAATGAAAAAATTTAAAAACAATCAAAAAGTAGGTAAATCAAGATACAGATTTATAGTGGTTCGACTAACTCCGGCCTACGTGCACTCCAAGAGTATTCCTTTTATTAGTTTATACTGCTGATTATAGTTGTAAATACGTCAAATTCAAGAGGCACAATATAGCCTAGGTAGAAGATGAAGAGAAGCAGAATGAAGCCTTTTTTTTTTTTGAAGAAATGGCTATTGTATTTATAGGTGAACCTTCGCCTACAGGACCTTCTTATCCATATGTGCCCAACATAAGGGACGCTAGGCCCAAATCTCAATGGAGAGGGATCGATACCGATCCCCTCATATGTTGGGTTTGGGGCAACGACCCCTATGGTAGCCTCCTCATGCTCTGATATGATGGTGTTTCAAATGTCATGACGATTGGATGCATGATGCTCGTGTTTTGGTTGACCTTTAGTTCGAAACCCTTCTAGTCTAAAAGATGCCGATCCTTCTCTGGGAGTGACATGCTGATCCATAATGATCATGAGATATATGCCGATCCATAATGTTTGTGAGATATATGCCGATCCATAATATTTGTGAGATACACGTCGATCCATCCACTTGGAATGTCACGCTGGCCCCTAGCGCAGTGGATGATATGTTGACCCTCTTACTTTACAGGGCTAGGCCGATCCCTCTTGCACGAAGCGCACCAATTCCTCCTTTTTCCAATGAAGTAGACCGAACCCTCTTTAGCAAACCATACCGATCCTTCGTACAAACAATCTTGCCGGTCCCTTCCAAGTTACTAAGCCATGAAGTACGCCGATCCCTTTATATTGAAGTATACCGATTCCTTTGTCACCGACTATGCCGAGCCTTCCTTAATGAAGCAAGCCGGCCCCTATCCATGAGCCAATCCACGACGATCCCTTCCATCCATTGCACCATATTCCTTACTTTGAACATTCTGCTTGTTTATCTACCAGTTCCATTCAATTCTGACTTCGTATAACCATTTGTACTTTACCTTCGGGTTCTACAACCGTCGCTCTGCATTCATCAGCCTTGATAACCATAAAGTCTGTTGGCCTAAATCCTCCTGTATAATGCCTTGATGAAAGGTGCGTTAATAGTGAACATGAAGTCTATTGGGTTAAATCCGTCTATATATTGCCTTGATGAAAAGCGGGTTAACAATACCAGAGGCACTAAGATAGGCCGATTGGAAAAATATGCATTTGCTTTGCATAAAAACTAAGCAGCTATCTTTACAATCCATTATTAAATTTTAAATCTCATTTTGTAAATATGGTGAATGCATTATTTCAAAATGGCCATAAATATTAAAGGGTTAATCAACCTCTTATCTCAATATGTTAGTAATTATTGAAATATTTGCTATATTAGTATGAAGAATGAAATGGTCAAAATCCATCTCAAGATCTTTATAGTTAATGGATCATTGAAAGTCACATTGGAGGTAAATAAAATGTAAGTCTCACAATATATTTTTCCCATTAAATATGGACATAGAAACCAGATTATTGCTCGAAAATACAACAATGAGTTTTGTGCTCATTTTTTTAATAATATTTCACATAAAAATGAAGTTTGCTCACATATTTATTTATGTCAAGCATTTTTATGCATATGAACGTTATTCGAAATAATGAATTTGCTTTTGATTTTCCTTGAACACATGCAGTGGACGTGCTTGATGTAATGGTCTAATTAATATAATTTTTTTACTAGTGATGATTCATGCCCTATGTGCATTTCCAAAGCTCCTCTTTTGAATTTCCACTAATCTGATCCCTCACTTAACCTAGTGGAATGGTTTATTACATGGCTCTTCCCGATCTTCCTAAACGTAACTTCAACTTTAGAAAAGAAATCTTTGATAATGATGTATTCTTTGGCAGCAAAGATTAGTCAATGTTATATACCCTTTCTATAGCCTTGTCATGTATTTGCACATCAAGAAAGTTAGAGATCACAAAAATATGTATTTGAACTAAAAGTTTAGAGTGATCTTTTATAAGATACAGTTTTTCAGCACTTTTGATAGTGTATTTGAGAGAAAGAGAGTAGAAAGTTAGACTAATCTCCTTTTTGAAATGAAAAGTTTTGTTAAAGAGTTACAATTGTTGGTAAGACAATAGTAACCATTATAAGAGAAGTATCTCTTTATAGAAAAAGAAATTTTTTAGAATATTTAAAAAATCAAATTTGAGAAAATTTAAAATTATTGTCATTATAGGTATTCAATCAATTGAATAGAAGGATTAGTCGATTGATGGGCCTTATGTAGATGGCTTAAAATATCCAAAGAAAACTAGGGCATAAATAGCCTCAATAGTTAACTTGATTTCAATACCAGTTGATGAACACTTTAACCAATCGACCGGTAATATCATTTAGTAGACTGATGCGATTTTATTATGTATTTCTTTGTTTTAATTTTTGTTGCGATGTAAAATTTGTAAAATAAGTTTGTAACTTTTTGAACATAATAAACTTATTTTTAATTTCAAAACCAACAATACAATTGTAATTAAATATGTTTAATGGTCAAAAAGGAAATTAAATTAGTTATTTTCCCAATGTAAGAAAATTATTAAATTCAAGTTATTACAATAACATATTATTTGTGATTACACGAGGATTTGGAAAGATCAGAAGTAAGTCCTTCGCTGGAGAGTAAACTGATGGGCTTGTTGGACGTTGGGTCCCTTTGCCGGCTTTGCCAGAGAGCAAGTGGAATCAGCAAGGATCTGGAGAGATCAAAAGTAAGTTCCTTCATTGAAGAGTGAGCGGATGGGCTTGCTTGGATGTTGGGTCTCTTTGCCAGAGAGTAAGCGGACTCAGCAAGGATTTGGAGAGATCAAACCTTAGATGGATGATAAACGATCTGGAAAGATCAATCCCTAGATTGGATGATGAACGATCTAGTGAGATCGAACCCTAGAACGGATGCAGATTTGAAAAAAGAATTTGAACGCCTTACAATCATAGTAAAATGGATAAATCCCAGGCGAACATGGTATGAATTTGATATACAAAATAATACCTTCAGATAAAAAGGAACCGATTATGATTTATGACTAACACTTGAGCAAGGTTTAGATTCCTTAGCGATAACAGTCTGGAATGACCACAGATTTGTAGGAGAATCCGAAGGAACCGTACGATTCTCCAAATTCAGGATCGTTGGATGGCCGGAGGGCTCAACTATCGAAGATTGACCACTGCCGAAGCTTGTGCTTAAACAAAGCACACCTATATGCAAATGGCATACTTTGGAGGCAGTATCAACCTGCTTTTTAGCTAATTTCAGCCGGACTTAAAAGGCCAAAATGAAGACGAGAAAAGTCATGAACTTAGAAACATTCTTAGAAAGGATAAAGGATTGAACTTAAGAATTTTGATGGAAATTAGGGCTAAGTAGACCACTTGGTACCATCCTAAACTCTTTGCACTTCAAGTACAACTTTAATCTATCATCAAAAAGTGCTTTTCTTAGAGAATAAACAAGCAACCTTAAGTACTGGTAAGAAGAAAGCGAAGAAAGATGGAAAAGACAAGCGATATGAAGTAAATTAGCAGAAGGAACTTGATCTTCATGAAAAAGAGTTTGAAAAGCATTGAATCGAAGGTAGAAAAACAAAGTAGGTGAGAACTAGAAGTTTTCACCACGGTACCGAGAGGAACCCCTCGGTATAAAGAGGTTTTTTCTGGTGATTGGACCGATGTGTTCCCTCCTACATATTAGGTCCTGCATCTGGACTTTATTCTATGTAGGCTCCTGGGTCTACTGGCGAGTTTCCCTACAAACACCAACCCTATAGCAACTAAAGAAGAGATTGACACTCTGCATCTTCTTCACCCTTATCTCCTTCTACAAATATAATCTAGAAATTCCACTATAAATCTGAGATCCAATAGATTGTGGTCAGATCAGATAAAATTAGTTATATTTCGAAGAGAAAACGACTAATTAAAATTATTAAAGTAGACGTAGGCTAGAGAATTTTTCGAATCACTATAAAATTGTGTCTCCTTTTTTGCATTTACCTTTATATTATTAGAATTGGTGCTATCATTTGACACTTGGGTATTTGAAACACCCCACACCACTTAATATACCCAAAAGGACACATTAAAAGGCGTGGTGCGTTGTTGGTATAACTGAAAATAACAGAGATTAAGATTCACAAGAAAAAAATAAGTGAAAACAGTGGAAACTAAGATAATAACTTATTTTAAAATAAGACTTCATAATTGTTTCATTGATCAAATAAGTCAAGTACCAAATACACATATATGTCTCAAAATCCAATATGTCTCATAAAAACTCATAGTCTTAAAAATCAGAGTACATAATATCCCTCATAGTAAGCCAGTACACAAAAAAAGCCATAGCTAGAATAAAAGAAATACATGGTAGAAATATTATCTAAGAAGCCTCCAAGAACTGCAACTTACTGCCCTCTCCTTTGATTGCCTATAGGGGGAAGGTGAAAATAGAGAAGTGGGTCAAACAAAAAGTCGGGTGAATGATAGTAACTACTAGAATCTTTAAGCAAACTAAAAGTAATAGACTTTACAACAGTCCTAGTATATAAAAGGAAACAAAGGAAATAGAAAAAAGAGAAACTAGAAATAAATACGAAAAAACTATTGTTCAATTAGTAAGATAGGTTAATTTTGATTGTTTGCACTTATCTTTGATAGCTACTTGATTAGGCTGAATTCCTAATCCTATAATTAGGCTGAAATCCTAATTCTACCCTTTGATCGGCCTGCTACTCCATAGACCTTACTACGGACTAGACGTTATATAACTCTCTACACAACAACCAATGGTGACTACTAAAGATATACAAAGCACCCACTGTGGACTAGAAGATACATAGCTCCCTATATAAAAGGCAATGGTGTCTATGAAAGACACACATACTAAGCGCTTGGAACTCATAGCGATTCCTGGGCACTGAAATGGAAGTCACACGCGCAACTGCCACCATGCTCATTCTACATGTTGCTTCACCTATCGGGTCATATTATTACCCCGACTCAGCATAAGCATGCCTCTCGTCTCACTCAGGATTATGTGAAACACTTTGTCCGTAGAAAATATAAGGGAATGCTGCTGGTACTGGTCTGTCATCCAAATAATATCTAATAGAGCCCTTGTCCAAATCCCCCGTGGTTTGAACATCTCTATATTGACCAATTACTACCACTACTAGCATAAGTGTTCCCCTCGTCTCACTTTAGGATTATGTGAAACAACGTACCTATAGGAAATAATAGGGGAATGATATTTGGTACAGGTCTTACTTTAATTCTTTGCTTATTAACTTAGATAAATTATTTAAATAAGCCTTTACTCTTGTTCTTACTTTCTATGCATATTAATTTATCCTAAGTCTTAAAATAAGCCTTATTCTGTTCTATTTTTAGTTATAGCCCACGTTATAATCATGCTTATTACTTAACCCAAGGTCTAAATGTGAAAATAATCTTTTTTTCTTCTTTTATTCTTTTTAATTAAAACTAGGCCATCCACTTTAATTCAGTCCAATTAATATCATAATTACGCATAATTTCAGATTCGATTTATATTACAGTCCTTGTAATTTACATCTTATATTCCATTATTTCAGATTTCTTATAATTTAATCCAATTTCGCGTTAATTCTATTCTAATCCATATACGAAGAAGAAGGAGGAATAAAAGAAAGTTGAAAATAGAGGGAAATCCAATGCGTAAGAAGATGTAAATAATGCATAAATAATAGTAAATAAACTAAAATACTATAAATAAACCATAAATAAATGGAAAAGCTAGAAATAAACTAAAATTAACTAAAAATAATTCTAAAAACTGTAAATAAATTACTAAAAAGGTTACTCCAAAAATCGTAGTAAAACTACAACTATTGGAAACCCTGTTATTTTAAATTACTTAAAGAAATTTAAAATAATTACAGTCACTCACCTCTGGTCCTTAGCTATTCCCTTTAGGCCTTCACGGATCCACTTGGGGTTGTTAAATATTTTTATTTAAAACTATTTCCTCCTTAGAAAATTATTCCGCTTAGGGTCCTTCCTGAATAGGTGAACCCAATTGGAGAAAATCTTAGAATGAGAAAAAGTGTTAGGCCTAAGGTTCTATTTATTGGGGCAGAAGTGAATCTTAGACCATTAGATTTAGGAATTGAATATGATGCAACCACGTCATATGCTGAATAGGAGCCATCGGATGCAATAATAGAAGGACCGGATTGGAAAATAATGCAAATGACGTGCAAAGTCGGCTAAATCCATGCTCATCGTTCAAACGAATGAACGTTCGTTCATTCATCCTAGAAGGGCAGGCAGGTCGATTGGGCGGTCGACCTCCCCTTGCCCAGGTTGACCAGCGGTCGACCGGCCGATCGACCCGCCCATATATATATATATATCGTTGTCTTGTTTAATTCATATCTGGTTCATATTAGCTTGATTTCTGACGTTCTATGGAAATTAACTAGAAAATTACCACGGACAAAATGGTGCAACTCCCATTGCTCAATTCTGATAATTTCACAAAGTTATTTTATTATTTAATTAATTAACGAATTAGTTATCATGGTTTATATTTTGGGTTGTTACATTCTCCCCTCCTTAAGGGATTTCGTCCCCAAATCTCTAAGGATAAAAGAATGTACTAAATGTTTTCATTCAATTCTACAACCAACTACTCAATCATCAACCATTCATCCATTGTCCTTGAGTTTTTCTAATGCAATTTATGATACTTATGCAATTAGTGTAGTGTAAATGTCCCTAACCAACGCAAAAGATTAGGTGGTCCACTGAATCAGTTGACCTCCTTTTATGCAATCATGTCCGTGCCATGTATCCAAATGAATGCGAAAATTTCCTAATGATAACTGATAATTCTATGTACACGCTACAAACATAATCCAAATGCAACAAACATGTGAAAATCATTCATTTATAACAACCATGAAAGATAGAGTAAAATGCGCACATATCCATATGCATATGCTCTAATGTCCTAGCTAGATCGATCCCTAAAGAATAATGGTGCCTAGTGTACCTATATGCATCCATTAGCATCCACTAGCAAACAATAACATACACCATTCATAACTTGTTCTATTAACATGTTTACATCAAATCATACCATCCATAGGTTAAATTCTAAGTTCTACCCTTCCAAAGGATAATAAAGGAAAGATACTATTCAAAACTAAAGATGGAAATTCGAAATTCGAAATTCACTATCGAAGAGAGATGTGGATAAAAAGTACGCATTTTTTCTAATAAATTTAATTTTCTTCGAAGTCTTCTTAACTGTGTCGGAGCAAAGGTAATCCCTTTATAGACCCTATCTAATGCGAAGGCGACTTGCGCAGTCTTTCATAAAGAGCTTCGAAAGGTGCCACTCTAATGCTAGCTTGAGAACTACTATCTTATGTGAATTCCACTAAAGAAAGATGCTTTTTCCAAGTTCCTCCATTCTCAACCATGCATGCCTTACTACCTTACTCATTTCACTTTACTATCTTTTTTAGTCTGCACACATGAATCAACATTCCTAGGTTCTTACTAGTGTCCTATACATTCCACAGGAACTTCCATCATTAGTTCCAAAATTAATCACTACTATCCCTTACACGATCTTACACTTTTTCTGTTACACCTAGGAAATGATTCTCTACACTCCATATTTATAAGAGTTTGGTTGGATGCTTATAGTTCCATTTTAAAAATTAAGATTTCTTAATTTTTATAACATTAAATCCCAAAATCTTTGTCTTTAAAAAGTGTTATTTTTTAGTTTCTATCAAATTCAAAAATATTTGGTTACTTAACTTTATTCCCAACTTAGAGGGAAAAACTTTCAAATTCTAAGTCCAACACTTATTTCTCGTTTTTCTTTTAAAGACCTTTACAATTTCTAAAAAAATTTGAATTTTCAAATTCTGCTTTTATTAAGTTTTTCATTTCCAAAAACTTATTTACTTTTTCACCAAACTATTTTCTTTTAAAATATCTTTAAACTACTTTTATGTGGTTCCAAAACATCTTCCTATTATACCTTATGGTCTCATACATAATATATTAGAACTACTTTCTCAAATGAGAAATATTAATGTTAAAATCTTCTATGAATCTTTTAAAAGAGAATATCATGTTTATGTGAAATTACAACGAACTACTTTTATATATTTCAAATTAGGCTATACAAAATATGGTGTTTTTCATATCTTGTATATCTCTTTCATGTATTCCTTGTAACTTGCACAAAACATTTTCATCGGTTTCATAGAAAATCATACCATTATTCTTTCCATTCCAATAGATTAAAGTATGTCTAATCTATATTCTTCCATGATAAATATTTTCCAATATCTAACTTACACATTTTCCTTTTATAAAAACACATCCTCAAAACTATTTTAATATTCTCATAATTGCAAAAACATTTCCTTATACTTATTAAAAATAATAAGTGCACTTTACAAACCATTTTATTTCTATACGTAGAAATTATCTTTTAAAATACATTTTTATTTGGGTTAGAATGGATGTTGCGTAAAACACCGTTACTACAACCCAAAAGTACTAGCGTATGGATTAAACTAAATAAAAACCAATAAATCTCATTTACCTATGTAAAAATATTTATCTTAGGAGTCACTTACTATAACAATAGTGTTATAGCTTATGATCCTCTTATTTTTCACGAAAACATTTATTACAATAATAAAAGTCGTAATCTACGTTTTGGATACGTGATACACTCTAGTTTTTTGTGTTTAAAATCTTCGTTTTCTTATAATGAAACTAGTGAGTTATATATATACTTTATAATTCTTCAAAAATAATTCTAATTTTCCATTATATAAAAACCAACTTAAATTTCGTATCATTCTTCAAAAACCCCATATTTATTTTGTGAAGAAAATATTAACAGTGAAAATTTTAATTCCAATAATTACAATTTTTTCCAAATTTTTAAATTTTGAAAATTTCATTTTTTTGGGATTGGCATAAAGTGGATTTTGTCCATACTTACCTAGGAGTGTTTTTCTTAAATCTTGGAAATCCTATTTCCTTACTAAAGTCTTTCGTTAGATTTATTCCAAGGTGCTACCATTAAATTCACTTATATGAAACAATTATAATTTTTATAATTATCTACACATGGGTTTTCATCTTTTCTTATTAACTGAACCTATTTTACATCCCGCAATCTTTGCCTACCTCTCTTTGGATTTCCACAGTCCGATACTAAGTGTACAAAACTGTTTCTTAAATTCCTACCATGTGTAGACATTCTCTATTCCCCAATAAACGCACTTCAAAAGTGATACTTCAAGAACTCTATCTTCAGATGATGAACACGAAGCGTATGAAGAACCTCCTTTAGATGAATAACATGCTCTTTCATACTTCTTGGAAAACACCAAAATGTCGACCACCAATACCACCATGAACTTTATTTTAGGACATCTCTAAAAACATGGTTTATCAAATCTATAGAATAGGCTAGGACATTAGTTAGCCCAAAAGACATAACCAACCACTAAAAGAATCCGTCGGGTTTCCTAAATATGGTCTAAGCGATACTTGCATCAGCTACCCTAAGCTGATGAAATCCAATGGCTAGACCAAGCTGAGAAAATACTGAAGAGCCAACTACTGGTCAAAAGATCTATTTTAGGGAGTGGATAATGGTTTTTCTTTGTGAGCTTATTCAATTCTCCATAGTCAATGCAAAGTCGAAGAGAACCACCTGCTTTGGTAGCGAAGACGACTGGTGTTCCCTATTTCGGTATGTTTCTTCTTATGAAACTTTTCTCCAAAGCTCACGGATCTGCTTGCTCAATCCCTTCCTTTTCCTAGGCTCCATATGCCCTATGGGTTATGCTACTGGTTAGCAAAATAAATCCTAAAGCCGGTATCTCTCTTAGAGCAGTAGTCCCTTAAATTTCTCAAAGATGTCTGGAGAATTTCTGATGACAGGAACCGAATCTAACTCTGATGATGATGAATCGAAGGAATAAAGGAAGTTCAACACAACTGACCCTTACGGATCGCAAGAAATTTTGAGAGTCCTACTGATGCATGTCTCTAGTCTAACGACTCTCCTCTCACAGTCTAGAATAACTCCTTATGTGGATAGCCAATCCATACCCAAGATCATCCCATACCCTGAGAATCCCAAAACATAGGCGTCACAGTCAAATTCTACGCCTAGGATGTAAATTTTCAAACCCCTACAAACCATCGACAAGTGTGCCGATCCACTTATGGGTTTGAACAACGATGGGTTCTACCACTAAAGATGTCTAAGTGCAAATAATCTATTAGAGAACTAGAGATGAAAAAGTGTGATGCTCTAGAATCGAAAAGAGTCCGAATGAGAAAATCAGAAATCATATTTTCCTACCTTGATTTGGTCAGCTACTAGAAGGTGTTGTACCCAAAGTCTGAATTGGTGCTGCAGGTGCACTCACTTCTTGTCCCGTTTTCTGGGGACAAATCCTACTAAAGTGGACAATCTGTTCACAATTGAAACACCTTCCCTTCATTCCTACATTTTTACAGTCTTTTGCCTAATTACCGGTCATTCTACAACGATTACATTTTCCACTTTTCTTGATTCGCTTTTGAGGTCCTTCCTCTTTCCTCTTGTCCTTATCCTTATATTGCTTCTTAGATCTTGTAGGAACCTTCTACAGCTCCCTCTTTTACTGCCAAGATGTAGGCTGAACACTCTGTCGGTCCTCCAAATCTAACTGCCTAAACCTTTGCTCCATATTCTCAAACTAACTCGCATCTCCACGGAATCCTCCGTACCAGAACGTGTTCTGCCTCCTATACTAGCGAAGTCCTTGCATAGCTCAGAAAAGGGGGCTGATGTGGGTGGATTAAAGGGATTTCTGCCTACTGGTGTTGTAATGGGCACTTTCCCTTGCACCTCTAGTACTGTAGCTCTACGGACAACCATTCAATGCAAAGAAAAGAGAATTTAGGCTCCAAAGAATTGAAAGAAGATTGCACTGGACATGGAGGGGATTTTTATAAAAACTCTTTTATACATAAAAACTATTTCTAACAGTTCTTTTCTGAAAATTGTTGATACACGAAGATTTTGATCAATGACAATGAGCTTCAACAAATAGGAAGAGAATGCAAAAGCTAGAAGAAGATAGATGAAGACCAAAGTATAAACATTAGTATGATTTTCTATGTGCCTTAGTCTAGATTATTTGTTAAAATCTATCCTCAAGAGATTTGCACGAACATTAGAACACATTCATAAAAACTTCATTCACATGTTCACCGTGCATACCTTTATACTTCAGTCGGCTGAACAGACATGGCCAGTCGACTGAAACTGTACACATATACAAAATTGCACAGTTTCAGTCGACTGAATTAACTGCGCAGTCGACTGAAATTGTTCCTGAAAATTTTTCTTCACATTTTCAGTCGACTGAATCTCCTGCTCAGTCGACTGAATTTAAACCTGCGAATTTTCTCTGAAAGGACACCTTCTTCTTCCCAAGAGTTGCAACCATTCATCAATGGAAATGGAAGCATCTCTTGTTTGCAACCTTTGACAACATATGCATCTCTTTTACAAGTATAAATTCATGATTCTAACATCATTTAATTAACCGAAATCTCTTGCTTTAATCTTACTATTCTCTTGTTCATATTCTCTAGATATTCTCAAAGCAATCACCAATTTATTGCTTAAATCACTGTTTTTGTTTATAACATTCTTTTGATTCATAGCAATTAACATTCCTAAATCTTCACAAACACATTGCATATTCTCGAGGATAAGATTATAGGAATATTGTACTACATTAGACTCATTAGTGTTGACAAGAACACAACAAGTCGAATATTGTATTTCAGTAATTGAGTTGAAGTCCTCTTCGGTTGTTGAGGCAAGAAATCCCGTTCGGTTGTTCGGGTAAGTTATAAACCTATTCCTCCGGGTGAAGTGAGGGTGTTAGTTAGTGAAATTCCTAAGAGAAGCTTAGGGACTGGACGTAGGACGAGAGGTCCGAACCAGTATAAAAGTCTTGGTGTCTCCTTGCATTTACCTACTTTATTTACCTAGACTATTTCATTATTCCATATTACACGATCCTACCGCATAGCCCACTCTTTCAATTGGTATCAGAGCAAGGTTGTCCTATAACCATAACACCGTTATTAGACATATTGATAATATGGAAAATAACGTAAGTACAAGCACAACATCTGCCTATAGTTCTACATTTGCGGAAGGACAATCTACCCAAAGACCTCCTCTATTCAATGGACTAAATTATAACTATTGGGCTACAAGGATGAGGATTTATATGCAAGCAACAAGTTTTGAAGCCTGGAATGCTACTCAAGCAGAGTTCGTCGTACCCACAACCGATTACCCTACATGGACACAAATTCAAAAGAATGAAGCTAGTGCAAATGCCAAAGCTATGAATATGCTATTTTGCGCCCTGGATAGAAATGAATTCAACCGTGTTAGCATATGTACTACTGCATATCAGATATGGGAAACACTTAAAGTCATACATGAAGGCACAAACAAGGTTAAACAAACAAAGATATCCATGTTGAAGAATCAATTCCAAAACTTTAGAATGCGACAAAATGAAACCATCAATGACATGTACTCAAGATTTCAAGACATTCATCATGCTCTAATCGGACTAGGAGAAAGATACACGGACTTTGACATTGTGTCTAAAATTCTAAATTCAATCACTGATGAATGAGAGAGAAAAGTATTAGCAATCGAGGAAGCAAATGATTTATCTACAATGAAACCAGAAGAATCGATTGGAAATCTTATGTCGTATGAAGTAAATATGCAAGCTAAAAAGGATCAAGCTCAAGAAAGAAAGAATATTGCTTTTCATGCGGAAAAGAAAGAATCAGAGTCTGAAGATGAGGATCTAGCATTTATAGCCAAAAATTTCAAGAAATACTTAAGTATAGAAAAGGAAACAAAAACGGATTCAAAAAGAATTTCTTGAACAAACCATCATCCTTAAATATAGAATGCTTCAATTGTCATAAGAAAGGACATATGCAAAAAGATTGTCAAGAACAAATGAAGGAAAATCAGAAAAACTTCAACAACAAAAATAAGAAATTCAAAAAGAAGGCATTTTCTGTAACATGGGACGATTCAGATTCATCTTCATCCGAAAATGATAGTGATAGCGACAATGAACAGGAAAATGTATGCTTCATGGCTCAAGAATCTGAGGTAAATAATTTAACTTTCGACGATTTAATTGAAGTAAACACTGAACTCTTAAGCATAATAAAAATTCTTAAAATGAAAATTAAGGAAATTCGTGAAAATCAAAACAAAGCTGAGTTTGAGAGAGATATGTTAAATGATGAAAAGAAAATTCTTGAAGAAGAACTTGAAAAAGTTCAAGAATCTTATTCAAATTCGGAAACTCAATTATCACTTTTAAGTCAAGAAATTGAAACTCAAAAATTAAAAAATGATATAATTATTTCTGAAAATCATGATTTAAAAACTAAAATTAGACAAGTTGAGTTAGAAAATAATAGTCTTCAAACTAGATTAGAGAACATCACTAAAAATGTTTCTAACTTTAACAAAGGAAGAGAAAATTTATCTAAGATTTTAGAAAATTCTCAATTCTCTTCAAATAAACATGGATTAGGATATAATAAGGAGTCAAAAATTCCTAAAAAGAAAAATACAAATTTTAAAAGGAATATGGATTCAAAACAAAAAAAATTAATTAAGAAACCTATTAAAACAAAAGTACAAAACAAAATAGTTACAATTTGGGTACCAAAAACTAACAATGTATTAATAAGAAATAAATATATTAAAACATTTATGGATAATGTTCATCATAATAAAAACTATATTTATAAAAAAGACACCAAACCAAACTGGGTTTGGTTTCCTAAAACTCTAACTTCTTAGGACCCTATTAAAAAGTGGGTACCAATAATCTCATATTTATTTTCAGGTCCCACTTAAAAAGAAGAAATGGATATTAGACAGTGGTTGTTCAAAACACATGACCGGAGACAAAGATATGCTTACAAACATCACATACTTTGATGGTGGCTCGGTTACCTTCGGAGACAATTCAAAAGGCTATATCATTGGCAAAGGAGATGTGAACAATTACGTTACATCAAATTTACCTTTTATAACAAATGTTTCATTAGTTGAAAATTTAAAACATAATCTACTTAGCATAAGTCAATTATGTGACAAAGGTTTTAAAATAACTTTCTCAAATAATAATTGTAGTATTTTTGATCAAGACCACAATCTTATATTTGAAGGAAAAAGAGATAGAAATATTTATGTTCTAAATATGAGTATTAATCATAATTCAAGTATGTGTTTACTTGCCAAAGACAATGATCCTTGGTTATGGCACAAAAGATTTTGTCACATAAATTTTAAAACTATTAGAAAACTTTCTAAAAACGAATTAGTAAGAGGATTACCCAAAATAAGTTTTAAAATAAATAATTTTTGCGATGATTGTCAAAAAGGGAAATTAACGAAATCATCTTTTAAATCTAAGAAAACTATTTCAACTTTACAACCATTAGAATTACTACATATGGACTTATTCGGACCAACACAAGTTCAATCCATTAATCATAGTCGATACGTATTTGTAATTGTTGATGATTTTTCAAGATATACATGGACTATTTTTATGAAAAATAAAAGTGACACTTTTGAGCATTTTAAAACATTTGTCAAAAGAATCCAAAATATTAAAAATATTCGAAGTGATCTTGGAGGCGAATTCGAAAATGAAGATTTTGAAACATTTTGTAAAAAGAAAGGAATTAATCATAATTTCTCTTTTCCTAGAACTCCTCAACAGAATGAAGTTGTAGAAAGAAAGAATAGAACATTACAAGAATGCGCGAGAACATTGTTAAATGGATGTTCTCTACCAAAACATTTTTGTGCAGAAGCAGTTGCTACTGCATGTTATGTATTAAATAGAATTTCAATTAGACCTTTAACTAAAAATACTTCTTATGAACTGTTCAATAATAAAAAACCAAATATATCTTATTTTAAAATATTTGGATCAAAATGTTTTATTTTAAATACAAAAGATCAACTAGGAAAATCCGATTCCAAAGCTGATGAAGGAATTTTCGTAGGATATTCTGAACAAAGTAAAGCATATCGAGTATTTAATAAACGAACAAATGTACTTGAAGAATCTTTACATATATCTTTTGATGAAAACTTTAATAAAAATTTAAATATAAAAGATGATGAAGTATTGATAAATATAGAAGAAATAAACGTTGAAAATAATAATGAACTAAGATCTCCTCCTAGAATATTACGAGATCATCCAACTCAAAATATAATAGGAGAAATAAATTCTCAAGTTAGAACAAGAAATCAACTAAATCAAATGAGTCATGTGGCTTTCATTTCATCTATAGAACCTAAAAATCCAAAAGAAGCATCAACAGATGATTATTGGATTATCGCAATGCAAGAAGAATTAAATCAATTTGAACGTAACAATGTTTGGAAATTAGTTCCCCGTCCTAATAATCAACCAGTAATTGGAACAAAATGGATTTACAAAAATAAAGTAGATAAACAAGGTAATATAACAAGGAATAAAGCAAGACTAGTAGCACAAGGGTATAATCAAGAAGAAGGTATTGATTTTGAAGAAACATTTGCTCCCGTTGCAAGATTGGAAGCAATACGTATACTATTAGCCTTTGCTTGTTTCCACAATTTTAAACTTTATCAAATGGATGTTAAAAGTGCATTTTTAAATGGTTTTATTAAAGAAAATGTATATGTAGAACAACCTCCGTTATTTATACATGAAAAATATCCGGATCATGTATTTAAATTAAAGAAAGCACTACATGGTCTTAAACAAGCTCCTCGTGCTTGGTATGAAAGACTTAAAAGTTATTTATTAAACTCAGGATTTAAAATTGGAAAAGTAGATCAAACACTTTTTATTAAAAATACTGCCAAAGATATTTTAATAATTCAAATATATGTAGATGATATTATTTTTGGTTCAACAAATGAAAATTTGTGTAAAGAATTTTCAGATATAATGACTAATGAGTTCGAAATGTCTCATATGGGAGAACTATCATATTTTCTCAGACTTCAAATCAAACAATTAACAAATGGAATTTTTATAAACCAAGAAAAATATTGTAATAATTTAATAAAACGATTTGGTATGGAAAACACTTCTGCTAAACCTACTCCTATGAGTACCACTACACATCTCGATCGAGATGAAAATGGCAAAAGTGTAGATCAAAAATTGTTTAGAAGTATGATAGGTTCTTTGCTCCATTTAACCGCTAGTAGACCTGACATAATGATGAGTGTTTGTTTATGTGCACGTTTTCAATCCGGTCCTAAAGATTCACACTTAAGAGCAGTAAAACGAATAATGTGATATCTTAACCAAACTAAAGATTTCGGTCTTTTCTATCCAAAGGAATGTTCGTTTGAGTTAGTGTCATTCAGTGATGCTGATTTTGGTGGATCCCGAACGGATAGAAAAAGTACAAGTGGTACTTGCCATTTCATTGGAAAATCACTTGTGCCTTGGTTTAGTAAGAAACAAAATTGTGTCTCACTTTCCACATGCGAAGCAGAGTATATATCAGCTGCTTTAGCTTGCACACAAGTTATATATATGTAACAAACACTTATAATACAAGTACCATAAACTTATCTAAAAATCCTGTTAATCACTCTCGGACAAAACATATAGATATTCGCCACCATTTTTTACGAGACAATATCGAAAAAGGAATAATTAATTTAGAACATATTTCTACCGAAAATCAAATTGCCGATATATTTACTAAACCTCTATTAGAAAACTCCTTTATAAAACTACGACGATAATTAGGTATAATATCCTTTAAAGATATAAATTAAATATAATTTTAAAATACTTAATCATTTCAGTCGACTAAAAAAATCCGTGCAGTCGACTGAATGAAAATATACAATATTTTTCAGAAATGTTATATGTTACATTATGTAATTTTTAAACCACACGTTTTAAAACTGAATTATTAATATGAACCATACTTTTCTATCAACATTCTCCTAACCACTAAATCATTGTGCGGCTACAAATTTTAAAATAAATTATAACCTTTAGTTATTTAGTAAAGCTCGACTATAAATAAACTCAATTTTTTTTTCTCACATCTCGATCTTACAATTAAAAGCTTAATCAAATTTCAATACAAAATGTCGTCAAACAACTCCTTCTCTCCAATCAATATCACCTCGTCAGTTGATAACACTCCAACATCACCAAAACTTCCCACACCAACACCAGCACATGAGCCGGTTTACAAATGGAAAAATTATCGTACTGCTTTCACACCAGAATCGAAAAAGGCGAAAAGAGGACTCTTTATTTCACCTGACACAAAAAGAAAGATTGATGAAATTCATCACTTTCAACAACAACAAATCGATCTTCAACGAGAACTATACTTCGAGCAAAAAGTTACGGCAAGACGTTTGAGTTTTCTAGAACAAATCGGTTTACGCTTCTGTGGATCAAAGAAGAACGAAGTGGCTGAACCCCTACCCCGTCCTGTTAGCTCACTTGATCCATCTTCATCTTATCGTACACCAGTTGATCCTGTGAATCCTTGGATGTCTCCTAAGACTCCTCAATATAGTCCAAATTCATGGGATATAAATTACATGAAGAATGAAGGAAAGAAGACTCCAAGTCCATCCCCAAAGAAATAGTTGAATTTTAAAATATTTATATCAATATTTTTGTAACTATTCCTTTAAATAATTTGTTTAATTTCAACAATTAACTGAAACAACAACATTGCACGTTTCAGTCGACTGGATTCCTCTGCTTAGTCGACTGAAAATATGACAGAAAATAATATATGCAAAGTTCAGTCGACTGGAAACATCTGCGCAGTCGACTGAAAATTCAACAGAAAATTTCAGCAACAAAATCCAGTCGACTGAATATACTGCTCAGTCGACTGAATCTATCACAGAACACTTCGGCCTTTGATTCAGTCGACTGAATAGAATATTCAGTCGACTGAACGCTGCTTCCCAAGCAGAATTTCCCCTTTTAACCACCAAAAATTACCATACCTATTCACTTTTACCTCCTACAAACCTTCTTCCCCAAATCTATTCGAAACCCTAGCTCTCAAATTCCTCAAAATCAAATCAATTCTCACCAAAATGGCACCAAAAAGATCAAGAGCCTCATCTTCTTCATCCTCCGAGCCAGTTGATGCTCAAATAGCACAATGGCTTTATGATGGAACCGCTGTCACTCGATGGAACAAGATGAAGAATTCTCGAATTATTGAGCATTCTTTCGTTGATTTTCAAAGCTTTCAAACCTACAACCTTCAAGCATTAACAGATCCGGCAGGTTTGACTCCACTTCTAGATTTGAAAAGAAATGATCATGCTATTAATCATGTAATGGTAAAATTATTTTATGCTAATCTTAATCTTGGACACCAAACTCCAAGAAATCCAAACAATAGTGTTTGGAGTATGGTGTGTAGAAAGAAAGTTTGGTTCTTCTTGGATAGAATAGCACACATTTTAGAATCCCCAAATCTTGGAAGAAAGCTCGAGGAGATAGATTTCAACCCACACATTCGTGACAACATCAACCATCGATTTATGGAGGATAATATCAACTTTAGGGATTTTAAGTCCACCACCCTTCGACCTATGGCAAGAATTCTCCATAAAGCCCTAATGAGAACAATTACACCTCGTACGGGATCGTACGAAATTGTCTACCAAAATAACTATCGAGCGCTATATGCTATTTTTGGCAATATACAAGTTAATTGGGTACAACTTATTCTTGATGAGTTTCTCACTTTCAACAATGGCAAAATGCGCACTATTTACTTTGGAGAATACATCATGCGACTTCTCCTAAATGTTGATACGCCATTACCTGAATCAGAGAATACAATGGTCAATCAGATTAACCATCGGACCATAAGCCTAATGCAACTCCCATCTCGACCTCCTCGCATAATATCACTTGTCGAATGGGAAGCAAGGCATCAAGAACAACAACAACAACAACAACCTCTTCAACCTCGCCACGAAGAACATCTCGAGCAAGATGATGAAATTCGTCTTGTTGACCCAAGCTTCACTACCAACCAATCCTTGGGGATATTGTCAAGAAATCAACAAATTCTTGACACTCGTCTTAAAAAAGTAGATCATAAGCTTGATAAAATCAAAGGATTCTTCAACAAGCTTTGGGATGCAATCTCATGCTCAAGCACCACTACTGCTTCAACATCTCGCGGCAAACGTCCGGCACCCACATTTACATGGACGACATCCGAAGAGCATACAAGTAGTAGCGCAGGCGGAGCTAGTTATGGCCAAGGAAGAAGAGCACCTAGACCACCTGTTCGTCGACGGAAATTCTATCGGTTTAGAAAACCGTCGAACGAATTTTGAAATAAAAATATAACCGCAAGCGCACGGCGTACACTTGTAGTACGTGGCGGATACGGGTCGATCCACAGGGAATTGATGATTTAAATTTTCTATTCAATCAAATTAACCAAAATCGAGAATGTGATTAGCTAAAAATGTAAGAAACTAACAAAAACTAGCAAAAGAAAAATTGATAAAAATGTGAGAGTTTAAGAACAATTTAGAGATAAATCCACTCTCTAGATCACATAAATCAACAAAATGAAGTTATGATCTCTCTTTTCTTTTCATTAGTGTAATTAGTTGATGTGCTTATCATAAGTATGGTATATTTGTGCTATTAATTAGCCCAATATAAACCATCAAACTATAACACAACCACTAATACACTTCTAAATGTCATAAAATATGACAACAAAGTTGAAAGCAAAATCTATTTTAAGCATAGCCTATTAACTATTGTTTAGAAATATAGGCTATCAAATTTCAATTTCAACATTCACTTCTTTGCCATAATCATATTTAGATGAAGAGGCAATTTGTGTTATGTTTGTTTAAGCATAGTCTATTTGATATGATCAACATAGACTATCAAATTCAAAGCAAAACAATCATCATTAAACCACTTCAATCATTCTCATTAAGCACAAAAAGAGAGCATAAACATCAAGTTAAGTTGAAGCTACATGATTAGAGAGCTTCATTACCCCTAAATTGAAGGGGTTTAGCCTCTCATATTTGTTATCAAAACAACCAATGTAGCTTTCAACATGAAAGAATAAGAAAAGAAAAAGAGAGCAAAATTAAATGAAAAAACTATTCTACTTGCATGAAAGTAAATCTACCTACAACATGAAAGTAAATAAACATGAAAAGAAAAAGAACATGTATTGAAGTTGCATAAAAAAAATTACATAAAAGAGAAATGGCTAAGTAGCCATGGAAAAGAGAAGAGAGCTTTCTTTTATTTGATCTAAAACTAAACTAAAGAGAAGGAGGCCTAAAAGAGACTAAGAGAAGAGATAGCCTAAGAAAAGAGAGAAGAGATCATGTTACATGAAACATATGGGTATTTATACATGTATGAAACCCTAATTCATATTTTTGGGGAATACCCAAAATGCCCCTTAGGAAGTGTGGAGGCCAAGTAACCATTAACATGTCTTAATCCCCCATTAAGTGTACATGAAACCATTAAGTCCAAAAGCATGTGCATTAGCCTTTAATTTGTACATTAAGGTAGGTGGGTAGGTGGGGTCCTCCATGTTCTTCACTTTGAATTATTTCCATCTTCATTCCTTTGTATTAATTTTGTGCATGCATATCTTCATGAAACCACTTCTATTTGAGATCAATTTCCTACAAAAATATATAGAAATTTTCAATTAATTTTTCTCAAAGAAATATATGCACTTAAATGACTGTTTTGCCCCTATATGAAGATGAATATGTGAAAATTTGGAATTAATATGAATTTTGGTTAAAACAAGTTAAAATACCCAATATGATCATTTATTTAATTTAAATAGAATAAATATGGTGGTAAAAATATGCACATTTACGTGCACATCAAATACCCCCACACTTATCTTTTTATTCGTCCTCGAATAAACTAAAACTAAGATAAATCCATTTTCGTAGGGAGTACGATTGCATTGAGCGTATGCAACAAGCCGTTAAACCTCTGGGTGTCCCCAGTAGGACGAGTGTTGTCTCGTGAGGGTTTTCAGCGGATACTACCCACAAAATCCAAATGCAGGATGAAAATATTTACAAAATGCAAGATTTATTTACAAAAAGATGAATGCAAAATTTTGAAAATATTTACAAATGAAGGATTTATTTTTAAATTGACACAAATAAGTTAAATATAGGTTTTGGTTATTATTTGAAAATTTATGTCATTTACTCGTCAAAATTTTCAACAAAAATCAAGTTATCATAACGAATACATTATAGTTTAACTCGTTGTTTCGGTTGATAACAAAGTGTAATTATAAAATGAATCCTTAGTTGATTATCAAAGTTTATCAAAGTGGTATTTTCATTTCTTTTCAATAACAAATCAAATCAAATAAGTAAAAATAGTGCTAGGATTTCAATTGCTTGCTCTCTCATTATTTGCAAAAAAAAATTACACACCTAGCTCAGGTAAACTGAGGCCAGATATACCACCCATGCACTTCCTTTCGGGCTTATGTGAGGGGAGTACAGAGCATGGCGAGTGCACACACTTTCGTGCATACACCTATCGACCGTAGGTGATTTTTATTAAGTTTGTTCTTCTTTTTTTTTCTTTTTCTTTTTTATATGTGTTCCATACATGCATAACCGTGAGGACTTTTAAATGAGTATGAAAGCACATAATCAAAGATTCCAAGTAATTCACCCATGCATAACCGTGAGGACTTTTAAATGAGAGTGAATACTTTAGATATTCTTATTTTTTTATTTTTTTATATTTTTTAAAAGAGAGAGAGTTTTGCAAAATCATCTTAGCACCATTTAACTTAGATGACAAAAAAAATGTTACATCCTTTACTTTAAATCAACCACTTTTTAAAACAAAGATTTTCAATTAGGATGTATTTCATAATTAACACGTATGAATCTTCCTATATACCAGTTAAACCATTATTATTTGTAATAAAACTTCATTTTTATTTTTGTTAAGACGAATAAATTTCTAAAATTTCAATTTAATAAGCCAAAACCATATATTTATCCTATAGTATTTCTTTAAAAATAAATCAAAATGCTTAAAAAAATTCTTCTTTTGTTTTTAAATTTTTTTTTTTTTTTTTTTTTTGGAAGAAAAATGAAAAAAATCAAAAAGAAGATGAGTCTCCCCCCCACACTTGATTTTGACTGTGTCCCCACAGTCAACCCAAGTGAAAGGAACGTTTATTATTATTTACATGAAATTGAAATGTATTTACACGACATCAGAAAGTATATTGCCAAAAAGTAAATGAAACGGTCTTCCAAAAACCGGTTCATTTGTCTCGTCAAATATACGAGACACAACTTAAGCGTAGAAAACCAAACCGTAAAAGATTTCGAAGTTGAACGTTGATTTGGAAAAACGAATTTTGTTTTATTAAAAATTGAACGAGTTGTTTTATTTTCAATGATTTTTGGGGTTGATAAAATAATTGATTGAAATTCAAGTTTATCGTTGAAAAATTCTTCAAAATTATTGATTTCAAAATCAAAGTGGTGATTTAAATCTTCCCCGTTGGAATTTAACAACTCGTCATCCAAAAGTCCAAAAAATTCATGTTCGTTAAATGCGACTTCCTTTGTTGGATTATCAACAACTTCATCATGTAGATCGAGTTTCAAAGTTGTCGTATTCAAATTTTCAGAAAAAGGAAGATCGAAGTTTAAATCGTGTTTCGCACCCTCAAAAGAATTGAAATCCAACTCAATTACCGTATTTTCAACAACTTGATTAAGATCGTCATTATCAAATTCAAAAGTTGTTATTTGAAAATCGTCGATTTGGGTAAAAGGTGGATTATCACTTGACTCATCACACGTTGAGATTTGATTTTGTTGTTCACGTTGTTTCATATAAGTTTCAAACAACAAATCCGTGTGATCATCGTAAATTTCATTCATTTGTTCAACAAAATCCAATTTATAGTTATTAAATTGAGAATTTTCGATTTGGATTTGTTGAGAACAAAAAATTTCACTCGTAACATGGTTAAGATTATTCCCATTGCCAAATTCGTTTGAAAAGTTGTTTTCATTTTCATTTTGAGTTTGAAATTCATTTTCGAGTTCGAAATTGAAGTGGCATGGGTTATACTCAAAGTCATTTGAATTTTGAAGTGAATTAAAATTTTGATTATTTTGAAAATTTTGACTTGAGTTATCACACAAATATGAATTGCACCACTCATTTATCTCTTGATTTTGCTGTGTAGCGATTTCAAGTAAAGATGAAATACTATTTTCAAGATTTGAAGCTTGGTCATCGTTTTGAAAATTTTGTGGTTCAGAATTCAAATCGTTTAAAGAATAGTTGTCGTTAAAATATCCACACGAATTTGGAGTGAAATCATATGGATTATATTGATTTTCGCAACTATTGTAAACTTCAATTAAGTGGGGAAACTCGGACATTTTCAAGAATGTTTTTGTGTTTTTTTTTGGTAAAAGAAAAATATTTACAATTGGAATTTATTTTTCAAAACGGAAATTGATTTTTGGGTTTTCAAATTTTTTCTTTTTTTTTTGAAAAGTTTTTTTTTTGGATTTTTGATTTTAATTTTTTTTTTGAATTTTTGGAATTTTGATTTCAAAAAAGGAAAAAGAAAAAAACTAAGTTAAGAAATATTAACAATTTTTTAGTTTTGGATTTTGAATTTTTTTTTTGTTTTTTTTTTTAAATATGCATGAACTAATGCAACTAAATGAATGCAAGGGTCTAATTACAAATGATTTCTCCTAAATTAACCCAAAATTGTATAATCACAAATTGTCTTAGATAAACAAGATAGTTCTCAGCCAGGTAACGGACAGGATTTATCGGTGCACCACGAATCACCGTAGCAATGCAGCCGAAGGTTTAAGTACCTTCAGAGGAACAACCACTATAATATTTACGAATCACCGTAATATTTATAAATGGTTATTACTCTGCCGTAGCCTAGACACCAAGAAATTAAATTGTTCAAAGAAGACAAATTGTTAATATACAATTTAGTGTTATTGATTTCTAACCATTATTATTAATCAAAATCTAAGATGAAATGTAAAGCAGAAATTAAACGTGTATTAACAATGCAACTACAAATGATTTTTGTTTTTATTTGTTTTTTTTTTTTGAATTTTTTTTTATATATAAATTCAAATGCAAGCAATCAACAATGCAACTAATAAAAACAAGAGATATATACAATGCAAGGCAAATAAAACAAAAATAACTATTAGCAAGCAGGCAATTTTTTTGGCAGCTGTCTTCCTTCTGAAATTCTGCTTTGGCAACCTGAAAAATAAAACAAGAATATGTACAATTTTTTTTTTTTTTTTTTTTTTTTTTGTTTCTTGAAAGGAAACTTAAAAGTAGGGTTTTACTTTAAAAAAAAAAAAAAAAAAAAAAAAAAAATTTGTTCAAATTTTTTTATTTTTTAGATGAAGAAACAAAATAAATGAAAACAAAAGAAAACCAAACAATTGAAAACAAAACACAACAAAGCAAATGAAAATTTGTATATTTTTTTAAAAATCAAAGGAGAAATTAAACAAAGGAAAATCAAAACTTTTAAAATCAAAAGAAACAAAACAAAATAAAATATTTCTAAACGAAACTTATTTGATGTTTTTTTTTTTTTTTTTTTTTCAAAAGAGAAACTAAAGTTTTGTTCTTTTTTTAAAAAATAAAACACTTGAAAAATCAAATAAGGCCCGGTCCAGTTAACATCAACAAACAAAATCGTATTTCCACCTTTTCTATCGCAACCACAAGCTAAAACGCAGAACTAATTTTCACAATCGATATTCTCGAAACTCCAGCTTCTCAAATCGAATTTAATTTTCTTAATCCAAAGTTTCCCTGCTTTCTCTTATGGGTGTCGAGGCGGTGGTTGTTCGGTTCGAATTGGGGTTGCTATTTTGTTTGAGGTTATCGAATTCCAGAGTTCGATTGTGATGGCCGCGGAATTGGGGAGGGTTGCTGAATTGGATGAGGTGGTGGATTCGCGAATGAAGTCGATGCTATTGCTGTAGTCACGATTTTGGGTTCCGGTTGCAGTTCGTGGTGGAGTGGGTTGTGATTGTAGTGGTGGATGGTTGTTGTTGTAACTGTTCGTACGTGGCTTGGTTGGAGGATGTCAGGCGCAGTTTTGTACGTGGGTATGATGGGAGTAGGTTTGTGGTTGTTTCAGAGGGGTGATGGAATGTTTGATAGCTGCTGATGGTTCGACAGAGGTGGTGATATGAAGTGGTTGAATGGGGTTGGAGAAGTTCTATCTGCAGTGTTATGTTCAGGGAAGGCTGACTGGTGGTGAGTATAATGGGCAGTAGTGGAAGTTTGTCAGTTGAATTTGACTGCAGTGGTTGTCAGATGAAGGCGGAAGTTTTGGGGATGCTTTGAGCAGAGGGGACAGTGGACTTGTAAGTCAGTGAAGGAAGATGGTTTGATTGCTGGGAATTGGAGGTCGCGGTTGAAGTTGTGGGTGATTCGATTTGGGAATAGGTGATGGTGGTTGGGGGGTGGCTGCTGTTGTTTGCTCCGTTGATATTGGTTGCTGTCTTAAATTTGGGTGATTGTTGAGGTAATGTGGTTCTGAGATGTAATGATATGAAGTGCACTGGAATGTGATCGATGTAGGTGTGATGTCAGTGGGTTGAGGTGAATGTATGGGGCGCGGTTAGAGGAGGTTATGGGTTGTTGAATGTTCTTTGGAACTGAATGGTGGAGGAGGTGCACTTGTGTAGTGAAGAGGAGCAGGAGCAGTGGATGTTTGTTGCGATGTCACTGCAGTCGGTAATGATGATATGTTTTGGTGGTTGAAGAAGTGTGGGAAGTGCAAACGTTGAAGATTGTTGTGGGATGTTGGAGAGGTGGATGTTGTAGTTGTAAAGTGACTTGTATGTAGAGGAAGTGGTAGATATGAAAGTAAGTAGTAGTAAATAAGAGGTTGTTGTGTGATGTATGCAAGGATACAGTAGTGAATGAGATGTACTATATGAAGAGGCAGTGGAGTGTAATGGTGCTGGCAGAAATGTTTGTGGCAGTTAGATGGGAAGGTGGAAGCAATGGTTTCAGGTCGGGGATGGTAAGGGTGAAGTGGCAGTAACAAGTTGATGTGCACGGATGAAGAAAATTCTGGTGATGTTTGAGGTTGTGACTGAAGCAAGTTGAAGTTTGTTAACAGAGGCTTGTTTATGAGGGGACGACAGTGCACAGGAGTGTTTGCACAGTTTCAACTTGAAACAGAGAGTGTATGTAATACTGCAATGAGAATTGTGAAATCAAATGTACACAACAGATTGTGAAATCAAAATGTAATGCAATCAGTGTAATCAAAGGTTTAAGAATGATGAAGATGGTGAACAACTGAAATTTTTTTTTAAATTTTTTTAATATGGAAATGCAAAACAAACAACAACACAAACAAATGCACACAAAAACCAAACACACAAACAATTTTTTTTTTTTTAAAAAAAAAAAAAAAAACACAACAAAAACAAAAACAAGCACACTAAAATCAAACACAATTAATTCGAAGAATAAAAAATTAAAATCAAAACTAATTCCCCGGCAACGGCGCCAAAAACTTGTTCGTCGACGGAAATTCTATCGGTTTAGAAAACCGTCGAACGAATTTTGAAATAAAAATATAACCGCAAGCGCACGGCGTACACTTGTAGTACGTGGCGGATACGGGTCGATCCACAGGGAATTGATGATTTAAATTTTCTATTCAATCAAATTAACCAAAATCGAGAATGTGATTAGCTAAAAATGTAAGAAACTAACAAAAACTAGCAAAAGAAAAATTGATAAAAATGTGAGAGTTTAAGAACAATTTAGAGATAAATCCACTCTCTAGATCACATAAATCAACAAAATGAAGTTATGATCTCTCTTTTCTTTTCATTAGTGTAATTAGTTGATGTGCTTATCATAAGTATGGTATATTTGTGCTATTAATTAGCCCAATATAAACCATCAAACTATAACACAACCACTAATACACTTCTAAATGTCATAAAATATGACAACAAAGTTGAAAGCAAAATCTATTTTAAGCATAGCCTATTAACTATTGTTTAGAAATATAGGCTATCAAATTTCAATTTCAACATTCACTTCTTTGCCATAATCATATTTAGATGAAGAGGCAATTTGTGTTATGTTTGTTTAAGCATAGTCTATTTGATATGATCAACATAGACTATCAAATTCAAAGCAAAACAATCATCATTAAACCACTTCAATCATTCTCATTAAGCACAAAAAGAGAGCATAAACATCAAGTTAAGTTGAAGCTACATGATTAGAGAGCTTCATTACCCCTAAATTGAAGGGGTTTAGCCTCTCATATTTGTTATCAAAACAACCAATGTAGCTTTCAACATGAAAGAATAAGAAAAGAAAAAGAGAGCAAAATTAAATGAAAAAACTATTCTACTTGCATGAAAGTAAATCTACCTACAACATGAAAGTAAATAAACATGAAAAGAAAAAGAACATGTATTGAAGTTGCATAAAAAAAATTACATAAAAGAGAAATGGCTAAGTAGCCATGGAAAAGAGAAGAGAGCTTTCTTTTATTTGATCTAAAACTAAACTAAAGAGAAGGAGGCCTAAAAGAGACTAAGAGAAGAGATAGCCTAAGAAAAGAGAGAAGAGATCATGTTACATGAAACATATGGGTATTTATACATGTATGAAACCCTAATTCATATTTTTGGGGAATACCCAAAATGCCCCTTAGGAAGTGTGGAGGCCAAGTAACCATTAACATGTCTTAATCCCCCATTAAGTGTACATGAAACCATTAAGTCCAAAAGCATGTGCATTAGCCTTTAATTTGTACATTAAGGTAGGTGGGTAGGTGGGGTCCTCCATGTTCTTCACTTTGAATTATTTCCATCTTCATTCCTTTGTATTAATTTTGTGCATGCATATCTTCATGAAACCACTTCTATTTGAGATCAATTTCCTACAAAAATATATAGAAATTTTCAATTAATTTTTCTCAAAGAAATATATGCACTTAAATGACTGTTTTGCCCCTATATGAAGATGAATATGTGAAAATTTGGAATTAATATGAATTTTGGTTAAAACAAGTTAAAATACCCAATATGATCATTTATTTAATTTAAATAGAATAAATATGGTGGTAAAAATATGCACATTTACGTGCACATCACCACCAATAGGAGGACCCGTCATACGTGAACCAACTGGAAGGGAAGGTTCATATGACTGGGATAAGGATGAGTGATTTTGTTGTTTTGATGTCTATTTTTAAACTTTCTAATAGCTATTTTATGCTTGTCTGTCATAACATTTTTATTTCTCTTAGTTCATGCTTGTATTCTCTATAATTTAGTGATTGTTTTGATATATTATTACTACCGTTAGTTCTTCCTTTTTGTCGATGACAAAGGGGGAGAAAATCTATGGTACTAACTTTGTTTTGTAGAAAAGATAGTGCATACATTCAGGGGGAGAAAGTAAGTATATACATCTCTACAAAAGTATTGTCAGCAATCAAAAAGGGGGAGAATGTTGATACACGAAGATTTTGATCAATGACAATGAGCTTCAACAAATAGGAAGAGAATGCAAAAGCTAGAAGAAGATATATGAAGACCAAAGTATAAACATTAGTATGATTTTCTATGTGTCTTAGTCTAGATTATTTGTTAAAATCTATCCTCAAGAGATTTGCACGAACATTAGAACACATTCATAAAAACTTCATTCACATGTTCACCGTGCATACTTTTATACTTCAGTCGACTGAACAGACATGGCCAGTCGACTGAAACTGTACACATATACAAAATTGCACAGTTTCAGTCGACTGAATTAACTGCGCAGTCGACTGAAATTGTTCTTGAAAATTTTTCTTCACATTTTCAGTCGACTGAATCTCCTGCTCAGTCGACTGAATTTAAACCTGCGAATTTTCTCTGAAAGGACACCTTCTTCTTCCCAAGAGTTGCAACCATTCATCAATGGAAATGGAAGCATCTCTTGTTTGCAACCTTTGACAACATATGCATCTCTTCTACAAGTATAAATTCATGATTCTAACATCATTTAATTAACCGAATTCTCTTGCTTTAATCTTACTATTCTCTTGTTCATATTCTCTAGATATTCTCAAAGCAATCACCAATTTATTTCTTGAATCACTGTTTTTGTTTATAACATTCTTTTGATTCATAGCAATTAACATTCCTAAATCTTCACAAACACATTGCATATTCTCGAGGATAAGATTATAGGAATATTGTACTACATTAGACTCATTAGTGTTGACAAGAACACAACAAGTCAAATATTGTATTTCAGTAATTGAGTTGAAGTCCTCTTCGGTTGTTGAGGCAAGAAATCCCGTTCGGTTGTTCGGGTAAGTTGTAAACCTATTCCTCCGGATGAAGTGAGGGTGTTAGTTAGTGAAATTCCTAAGAGAAGCTTAGGGACTGGACGTAGGACGAGAGGTCCGAACCAGTATAAAAGTCTTGGTGTCTCCTTGCATTTACCTACTTTATTTACCTAGACTATTTCATTATTCCATATTACACGATCCTACCGCATAGCCCACTCTTTCAAAAACTACTTTTTAAAACAAGTTATTTAGGAAAATACTTTATTTTAAAATAAATTTTTAGAGATCCTGTAACCTTAGGCTGTAATACCAAATGAAACACCCCACATCCCTTAATATATCCAAAAGGACACATTAAAAGGCGTGGTGCGTTGTAGAAATAACTAAAACTAATAGAGACTAAGATTCACAAGACAAAAATAAGTAAAAATAGTGGAAACTAAGATAATAATTTATTTTAAAACAAGACTTCATAATTGTTTCATAAATCACATAAGTCAAATACCAAATACACATATATCTCTCAAAACCCAACATGTCTCATAAAAACTCATAGTCTCAAAAATCAGAGTACATAATATCCCTCATAATAAGCCAGTACATAGAAAAAGCTAAAGTTAGAATAAAAGAAATACATGGTAGAAATCTTCTCCAAGAAGCCTCCGAGCAACTGCAACTTACTGCCCTCTTTCTTGATTGCCTATGTGGGGGAGGGAAAAATTGAGGAGTGGGTCAGACTAAATGTCTGGTGAATGATAGTAACTACTAGAATCTTTAAGAAAAGTAAAAGTAATATACTTTATAATGGTTCTAGTATATAAAAGGAAACAAAGGAAATAGAAAAGAGAGAAACTAAAAATAAATACGAATAAACTATTGCTCAATAGTAAGATGGGTTAACTTTTATTGTTTGCACTTATCTTTGATAGCTTCTTGATTAGGATGAATTCCTAATCCTATAGTTAGGCTAAAATCCTAATTCTATCCTTTTATCGGCTTGCTACTCAATAGACCTTACTACAGACCAGACACTATATAACTCTCTACATAGCAGCCAATGGTAACTACAAAAGATACACAAAGCACTCACTGTGGACTAGAAGATATATAGCTCCCTGCATAAAAGGCAATGGTGTCTACGAAAGACACACATAGTAAGCGCTTGGAACTCATAGCGATTACTAAGCATCGAAATGGAAGTCACACGCGCAACTGCCACCATGCTTATGCTATCTATTGCTCCACCTATTGGGTCATATTATTACCTCGACTCAGCATAAGCGTGCCCCTCGTCTCACTTCAAGATTATGTGAAACACCGTGTCCATAGAAAATATAGGGGAATGCTGCCGGTACTGGCCCATCATCTAAATAATATCTAATAGGGCCCTTGACCAAATCCCTCGGGGTTTGAAAATCTCTATATTGACCAATTACTACCACTACTAGCATAAGCGTGCCCCTCGTCTCACTTCAGGATTATGTGAAACACCGTACCAATAGGAAATAATTGGGGAATGCTATTTGGTATAGGTCTTACTTTAATTCTTTGCTTATTAACTTAGATATATTATTTAAATAAGCCTTTACTCTTGTTCTTACTATCTGTGCTTATTAATTTATCCTAAATCTTAAAATAAGCCTTGTCTGTTCTATTTCTAATTATAACCCACATTATAATCATGCTTATTACTTAATCCAAGGTCTAAATGTGAAAATAAGCTTCATTTCTTCTTTTATTCTTTCTAGTTATAATCTAAGTTACAACTAGGCCGATCTCTTTAATTCAGTCCAATTAATATCATAATTCGGCATAATTTCAGCCAAATTCCATTTATATTACAGTCTTTATAATTTGCTTCTTACATTCCTGTAATATCCCGAGATTTCCAGGAGTTTAAAATGTTGATAATCTCTTATTTAATTATTTAAAATTGTTATTTTCAAAAATAATTAACCAAGTAATATAATATAATGTTTTAATTTTGGTTATAGATTGGTTTTATAATCATAATTATTTTGTATTGTGTAAATCAATTCTAATTTGACTTATTATTTTCAAAATTTATAAGTATGTTTAAATATATTTATTTCTGTGTATTTTAAGTTGATTTTAAAAATAGGATATACTATTTGTAAATAATAATAAGCTTATTTAAAAATAGAAGTTTATATTTATTTAAATTTATTTTAGATTTGATTTTTAAATTTGACTTTGAAAATAAATATAAATTTGAATTCAAAGAAATACATACATATTAAAATCAAATAATATATATAGTTTGGTTTTAAATTACATAGATAATGTTTTTAATTAAAATAAGATTTGTTTTATAGAAATTTGAATTTTATTTATTTAATAAGAATAAATGCAAGGCTTTTTGAAATAGCATCTTTAATATGAGTTTGCAATTTGTATATAACTTTATTTAAAATCATATTTGGTTTCATTTCTTTCCAAAGATTGTAATTTATACAAATATTAGCATACATTTATAAATGTAAAAATGTATTTGTTTATTAGATATTTAATTGGAAAAGCATTTTTCAAAATAAGAAGAAAAAATCATATTTGTTCATTGGGAAATAATTTAAAAAAATCTTTTAAATTTCTTTAAAAATAAAATATACATAAGAAGTGGCAAATGTTTTGTTTTAAAACACTTTGTTAACAAGTGTTGACACATGCATGAGATTGAGACAAGTGTACATGTGCTTTTCTATTTTCTTTTTAATTTAATAAAATCTAAAACTTGCCTATATAATCACCCTTTCTCTCCATTTTCTTTTTATTTAAAAACTTTTGTTCATTCTTGAAAAAGAAAACTTGAATATGCATGAAAATCTGAAGCTCTTCAATTCAAACCATGTTCAAATCAAAATCCTCTTCAAAACAAATTTGCAAATTTTGTTACTTGTACAAATTTTCCCATGCCTGCATCTACTCCTAAATTCAAACAAATGCTCAAAACAAAGCCTGAAACTTTATTTCCTCAAACCAATATCTGTAATCTTTACAAGCCTGCAACATTCTGTTTTATAAGTTTAAACAAACCTGTAATGTTCAAACCTGTCAAGCAAAGTTTTTCCAAACCAGAGGCTTCAAACCAGAAAGCTGTAAGCAAGAAACCAGAAGCATTGTTTATCAAGCTTTTCAGTTTTGAAGTTCAAGTGTTCAAAAGCTTTTCAAATTTTCAAGTTTCAAATTCAAACTGTTTTACAAGTTTCCCGCTTTATCAACTCCCTGCATTTCTCTAAGGTGAGTAAACTTTTTAATTAAAGTTAAGTAGACAAATATGGTTGCTTTGAAATTCTATGGTTAAGATGCTCTGCAAGTTTATATTTATAAGTATAGTACTTTTTTTTATTTGTTTGTGATCAGGAGTGTGCATGTCTATGATTACATTGTTCCCCTGTTCTTATTACAGAATTATCAAAGTTTTAACAAAATTTCATGCTGCTCTTACACTGATTTCATATAGGATTGGTTATCAAGCATTAAATGTTTGTTTAAGCTAAGATTCAACATTAAAAATGAATTTAAGTAAAAGGATTTATCAACTCATTTGGAAAATGAAATCTTTATAAAAATTCTTTTAAACAAGACAAATTTTGTTACTTAAATTTACAGTTTCAAGTTTACAACTTGAATCCATTCTGAAGTTTAGGATTTTTAAAATCAAAATTAGGAATTTAAATAAGGTAAGGTGTAAGAAAATGAGTATTGTCTGGATATTAGGTTTTTGCAAAAATCAATTGATTTATGCATCTAGAATGATTGAGATTCTTGATGGAGTTATGGTTTGGATCAGAGAGTGTAGCAAAAATAGTTGAAGAATTTATAAATCACTGAATAGTTTGATTTTGCCAAGAGATTCATTTTTAACCTAGTTTGGGTTCTTGCTGTAAGTTGAACTACGGCATCTACATCTCTGCATCGAGCTTGATAGAATTTTGGGTGAATGATGTGCGGTGGGTTAGCAACCGATGGCCGGAGTTGTGGCGATTGTACTTGATCGGAGGCGAGGGTTCAAGGGGAGTTTCCTGATGATGTTTGGGTTCTGTTCGACAGTGGGTACTCGATTTTGAATGAGGTGGGAGATGATGATCTGTTGGTCATGGAAGCTTGTAGAGTGGTAGGGTGATGTGGTGGTGAGTTCGACGTTGGTCGGAAGGGTTCCGGCAACGGTGCAGGTTGCACGGTGACTTGTTGGTGTCTGCAGATTATATTTGTTGGGTTGCTTGTTTTTCTCGAAGAAGGACTCGGGAAGGGGCTCCTGTATTTTTGGTTGTGGCTCGGGGAAACTCGCATGGTCTCTGGGGTTTTGTATGCAGTGTAACTGTTTGTTTTAACAGTTTTTGATTTTAAATTTAAAACATTTTTAAAATTTTACAAGGGCAAATTGTTTTAAAAGAAATGTACTTTGTATATTGAATTCCAGTAAACATGGGTTGAACCCAAACTAAAATGTTCAACAAATTTTCAAATTTAAATAAGTAAGTTTTAAACTTTAAAAAAGTTTAAGTTAAATTAAAATTCTTGTTTTTTTTTAAATTTGATTTGTTTTTATAAATGAAATTTGTATGATGTTTTAATTGTCTTAAGTTAAAAACCTTGGTATTATTTCAAAACTTATTTTGAAATATAAAAGAGAATTTTAAGTAAATGTTTTATTTAAATTAATTAGTGTAAAATGATTTAAAATTAACAATTAAAGTTAAGATAATTTACTAGCTTGGAACTAGAATTGTTAATTAATAATTAAGGAAAGTAATTAATGATTATTTTACATCTTAATTTAATTAATGAATTTTGTTAAGTAAAGGTTGTTTTCAAGGTTAAATGAAGATAATGTTTTATCTTAAATATTAATTAAGCATAATTAATTAAATTAATTAAGAAATTTTAAGTTAATTAATTAATTTAATTATTATTTAAAGGGGATTAATTAAGTAATCAATTAAGTATAATTATTTATTTAGTTAACTATTAATTAAGATGATGATTTAATTTATGACTAATGATTAATTAAATTGTAATTACTTATTTATTTAAGTAATTAAGAGTTAATTAAAATAGTAATAAATTAATACTGAATAAAGGTTTTATTAAGTTTTAATTGGGTTTTCTTAATTAATAATTAAAAGATTATTAAAATATAATGCAAGTTAATTAAGGATTAATTAACTATTTTTATTTAAGGTTAATTAATTTTAATTAAGGATTAATTAATTATATTTATGGATTAATTAATTTGTAATTAAGATTGTTAATTAATAATTAAGTTTATTAATTAATGATTAAGAGATAATTAAATTGTTAATTAAGTTTAATTGATTAATTATAAAGGTAATTAGTGATTAATTACTTTGTATTAAAGGATTGATTAATAATTAAGGATTATTAATTAATAGTTGAAGATAATCAATCTGTTAATTGAAGATTAATTGGTTAATGAGTAATTAAGGAATGAATTACTCAATTATAATTAATAAGATAAGTATGATCAGGTAAGTTAATTAATTAGTTATAGTCACTTGATAAATGATTAAGTATGTTTACTTAATAAGTTTTGATAAGGCTAATTACTTGGGATAAGTAATTGATAAATTACAGAGGTAATTGAAATAAGGTAAATTACTGATTGGGGAGTAATTTTAAATGAATAATTAATTGTTAAAGTAATCAAAGGTTTATTACTTGGAGTAATAAATCAATGAATTTATGAAGTAATTAAGAAGTAATTAAAAATAATTAATTAATATTTATATTTGATTAATTGAAAGTAATTAATTTAAGCATGATTTGTTAATGTAATTAATTAATAAATAATGTAATTAATTAAAATTAATTAATTAATAAAAGTAATTAATTAAGTTCATTAATGATATGATTAATGAGAATAATTAAGGATAATTACTTGATTTAGAATTAATTAATCATGGTTGAATTACTTAGGACGGTGATTTAGTAATTGGTTTAACTAATGGTTATTTAAGCAAGATTTATTTTGATGAAGTAATTAATTTAATTTATTTTAAATTAATTATAGATGAAGTAATTAATTTAATTCACTTTAAATTAATTAGAGATAGAGATAGTTAATTTAATTCATTTTAAATTAATTATATTGTGATATGAGTAAATCATTGCTTATGTATGAATGGATGACATTGATTGTCTTGAATGCTTTGTGATCTCAGTAATGAGATAAGTATGGTTGTATGATATGAATACTTGGTTGCACTGTGATGATTACATAGATTATCAATTGGGATGTTGATATATGGATTATCTATTATGATATTGATAATGTGGATTACCTGTTATTTGATAATGTTGATTATCAATTGTGATTTGTGAGTTATCTATCTGTGTGTATATAGATACTGTATTGAATTGTTTTAAAAAATTTAAAACTACTTGGACTTAAAAGACACGCTTTGGATTTCGATGAGATCGGGATCGGGTTTCCATATTTGGATATCCGAAAACCACATCGATTCCAATTAAACGTTAGGTCGTGAATCAAAGTGGAGCTTTGTGAAGACTCGAGGTGTAAGGACTATACGTCAGTATAACTCTGTGAGTGATTCCGTAATGAGTTTGACAGACTAGTTCTTATAGGTTCGAGATGGCGATTCATAATGCAAGGGTTATTGTCGTTAACTCTGAGGGTGATTCCAAAATGAGTGTAACGAGATAATGCCTTCGGTTTCGTTCGAACCAGGAACGAACTTGTATGGATTGAATGCTTTCAGAACATCGTCAGATGGACGATGAGCATTCTAAGTGATGTGTTCACTAAAGGTAATCGTAGCCACAAGCCTCATCAACCGGGAATGGCTAAAACAGGGGAGGTGCAGCATGGCTTCGTGGGTAGCCCCCACTAGAGAGTAAGATTTACCCCTGTCTAGAGGTCCCTTTTTATTTCAGCTGTGTGGGCGGTTGAATAGCTACATCCGCCGGGGTTGTCTTATTTGGAACTGTTCAGTAAGGAATGGGTCCGGTTTTGTGTTGCAGGGGAGTTAGGGTGGCTCCTCGGTACGGTGATCTAGGCCACGTACTGTGACGGGCGGTACCCCAGTAGCCCTGCCATTGATGGAATCCAAAATCCAATAAGTGCTGTACGTATTAGTTGTGCCCAACTATGTTGGAACGTGAGATGTAAGCATTCCATCTATTTCTGTATTTTACTTGAAAACCCTAGACACTATTATAATATCATCGGATTTCCTATCAAATGTTTTGGTTAGCGTAAGGTAAAAACTTTTCCATGTTTATGGGTGGGAATTCTTAGGTGATACCTTTTCTTTCAAAAAAGTTCTTTAAAAGTTAAGCAACTTTAATCCGTTTACTCACACCAGACCCATGTCTGACCCAGGGTTTATTCTATTTTTCTTAAACTCTTGGATACTCAAATTTTTACGAGTAGCCAAGGGATTCAGGTTAGGATTTTAGGTTGGCTTGACGAATTCTGGAGGAGCAAATGGAGCAAGAGGCTTCTGCGTATAGCTATAGAGTATTCCGCTGTGTGTTCTCTGAGTTGTTGTATTGAGTTGTATAACTAGACAGGTGTTTATAACTGTCTAGTATGTGTTGTTCAGCTATGTGTCTTTGATGTATATGATACTATGTAATGTATTATGTGATTAATATAATTTATTCGTTCCGCTGTTTAGATTCTGATGTTGTTTCTTTCTTCTTCTCTGTCTTTTCTCTTTTCTATCCTTTTCTTTCTTATAGATGATGTGATTTTCTGAGGTAAGAAAGTCGTGTCGTCGCACTTGGTATCAGAGCATTAGGTTGAGTGAATACCCAAGCTCTGTAGTGGTATCTTTCTTGAGAGAGCGTACTTGTAATTTTTAATAACAATATATATATATATATATATATATATATATATATATATATTTCTACATATCTGTTGGGTTACCTGTTCAGGTTTTCCAATATAAGTTATAAAGGTAGATGAGGTAGTAGTGTGTGTAACACGACTACCATTGGTTGGAGTTTGAATGTTTGAGGTTGGAAGTGTATTTGTCGAGACTGTAGGCCTAATACCGTCTCGAGTAATCTTTGTAGTTGGTGTAAGGATTTCATTGATCTCTGAAGGAAACCTGTTAAGGTTCGGAGTTCATCTTTGAAGTATAGGTTTGATTGCGCTCGTGTGAGCAGATTTTTGAGAATTTGGATTTGTCGGTTAGGCAGAAGTAAGTGATGGTATTTTGATACTTCAAGAAGTAGTAGCTGCGTGATGAGATGTAGTGACTATGGATGTCTCCGGAGATGTTTTCTTTCGGAGCAAGTTTAAGGAAGTGTGTCTGCTTCGGTGTTGTAGCCGAGTTCAGCAGGATGTATGTGTTTAGTTGGAGGTCCGAGTTTCTCAAAGAACTTTGGGTAAGAAGTCTTTGGCATCTGTGCTAGCGGTGCAGCTCGGGAGTGTTCTGTGTTTCTGCAGGAAGATCTTTTTGGCTTAGCATTTCCTAGAGGTGGAATTCAGAAACAGCAGCGAGGATCCGTTTCTTCGATGGATTAGTTGCTCGAGGATAAACTGTTCTGATTAGTGGAGAGAGAACAGTATCCTGGATACTGGATTGGTTGATCGCAAAAGTGATTTGCGATGGTTTGGTGATTATCTTAGATAGTCTTTTGCTTGGATTTGTGGCATCTCTAGAAGATGTGGAAGTTATGGAGTTGCTGAAGATTTTTCCGGGTATATCTTCAGGAAAGTTAGAGATTTGCCCACATTGGAGTTTAAGTTCTGAATTGACTTTATGTCAGGAGTGATACCGGTGATTCAATTGGGTAGAAGGTTGTCTCCTAGGTTGATAGATTGGTGAAGCAGCTCTGTATTTCTTGGAATTTCTGTTAAGCCTTATTTCCGAGATGTGCTGTTTAGTCTGTACCTGTGTTCTTTCAACGGCATTTTCATCTGCCCTAGATCAGAGTTGTGCAGGTTGTTTTTGAGTAGAAGCAACTGGGAATTGCAGTGATTTCGATTAGAGAGTTTCTTCTGAATTTATTTTTCAGGATTTGAGGCAAGTTGGCGGTGATTCTGTTCTGTCTTTTTCAGATAGGAGAAGTTGTTTTGTACTGTTGATAGTAGAGTTTGGTTTTGATTTTTGGATTGATCTTGTGAGGATCAGTTTGTGACTTGTTGTGATCCAGTTTGTTTGTAGAAGCATCAGCGAAGGCTAAGTTGATCGGGAAGGATCTATAGGCAGCCCGGATCGGCGGGGAAGTTTTTGAGGTTAAGTAACAGAAGAATTTGGAATTCGAAGCTGGAAGCTTCGATGTTGTTGAGGTTTTCTCTGGTAAATGAAGCAATAAGTTTAGGTGATCTTCAAGGCATATTGGATTCTTCTGAGTTTTTGTAGAGATCAGTACTTTGGTCTGAAGAGTTGAATTGCCAGCTTGGAAGACTGGAATTCAAAATATTTCGCGTGTCTCTGAGGGAGTACATGTTTTGGTCCATCACTGGTTTTGAGACCAGTAGTTCTGTGAAGGTTCCAGTTGTTGATCAGACTTGTCTGTGATCTGGTATCTTGTGTAGATTATAGATCTAGCTGAGTGGGAACTCAGTAGCTTAGAAGTATAGCTAGTTTGGGTTTAGTAGAGCGAGTATCCCTGTGTTTGTACTGGGAAAACTCGAGATAATTTTAGGAAGTTTATCTGGATCTGTGTCTGGATAGCTAGTGTCGTTTATTTGTTTAAATTGGTTGTTTGGATGGAATTGTTTGTTTGATTGATAGTGTATGGCTGTTATGAATGTTTGGATTGGTTAAAATAAAATAAAACTTTGGATTATCTTTTTTTTTAAATTTCGAGGACGAAATTCTGTTAAGTGGGGAGGATTGTAATATCCCGGGATTTCCAGGAGTTTAAAATGTTGATAATCTCTTATTTAATTATTTAAAATTGTTATTTTCAAAAATAATTAACCAAGTAATATAATATAATGTTTTAATTTTGGCTATAGATTGGTTTTATAATCATAATTATTTTGTATTGTGTAAATCAATTCTAATTTGACTTATTATTTTCAAAATTTATAAGTATGTTTAAATATATTTATTTCTATGTATTTTAAATTGATTTTAAAAACAGGATATATTATTTGTAAATAATAATAAGCTTATTTAAAAATAGATGTTTATGTTTATTTAAATTTATTTTAGATTTTATTTTTAAATTTGACTTTGAAAATGAATATAAATTTGAATTCAATTAAATACATACATATTAAAATAAAATAATATATATAGTTTGGTTTTAAATTATATAGATAATGTTTTTAATTAAAATAAGATTTGTTTTATAGAAATTTGAATTTTATTTATTTAATAAGAATAAATGCAAGGCTTTTTGAAATAGCATCTTTAATATGATTTTGCAATTTGTATATAACTTTATTTAAAATCATATTTGGTTTCATTTCTTTCCAAAGATTGTAATTTATATATATATTAGCATACATTTATAAATGTAAAAATGTATTTGTTTATTAGATATTTAATTGGAAAAGCATTTTTCAAATTAAGGAAAAAAACATATTTGTTCATTAGGAAATAATTTAAAAAAATCTTTTAAATTTCTTTAAAAATAAAATATACATAAGAAGTGACAAATATTTTGTTTTAAAACACTTTGTTAACAAGTGTTGACACATGCATGAGATTGAGACAAGTGTACATGTGCTTTTCTATTTTCTTTTTAATTTAATAAAATCTGAACCTTGCCTATATAATCACCCTTTCTCTCCATTTTCTTTTTCTTTAAAAACTTTTGTTCATTCTTGAAAAAGAAAACTTGAATATGCATGAAAATCTGAAGCTCTTCAATTCAAACCATGTTCAAATCAAAATGCTCCTCAAAACAAATTTGTAAATTTTGTTACCTGTACAAATTTTCCCATGCCTGCATCTACTCCTAAATTCAAACAAATGCTCAAAACAAAGCCTGAAACTTTATTTCCTCAAACCAATATCTGTAATCTTTAAAAGCCTGCAACATTCTGTTTTATAAGTTTAAACAAACCTGTAATGTTCAAACCTGTCAAGCAAAGTTTTTCCAAACCAGAGGCTTCAAACCTGAAAGCTGTAAGCAAGAAACCAGAAGCATTGTTTATCAAGCTTTTCAGTTTTGAAGTTCAAGTGTTCAAAAGCTTTTCAAAGTTTCAAGTTTCAAGTTCAAACTGTTTTACAAGTTTCCAGCTTTATTAACTCTCTGCATTTCTCTAAGGTGAGTAAACTTTTTAATTAACGTTAAGTAGACAAATATGGTTGCTTTGAAATTCTATGGTTAAGATGCTCTGCAAGTTGATAATGTAGTACTTTTGTTTATTTGTTTGTGATCAGGAGTGTGCATGTGTGTGACTACATTGTTCCCCTGTTCTTGTTACAGAATTATCAAAGGTTTAACAAAATTTCATGCTGCTCTTACACCGATTTCATATAGGATTGGTTATCAAGCATTAAATGTTTGTTTAAGCTAAGATTCAATATTAAAAATGAATTTAAGTAAAAGGATTTATCAACTCATCTGGAAAATGAAATCTTTATAAAAATTCTTTTAAACAAGACAAATTTTGTTACTTAAATTTACAGTTTCAAGTTTACAACTTGAATCCATTCTAAAGTTTAGGATTTTTAAAATCAAAATTAGGAATTTAAATAAAGTAAGGTGTAAGAAAATGAGTATTGTCTGGATATTAGGTTTTTGCAAAAATCAATTGATTTATGCATCTGGAATGATTTAGATTCTTGATGGAGTTAGGGTTTGGATCAGAGAGTGTAGCAAAAATAGTTGAAGAATTTATAAATCACTGAATAGTTTGATTTTGCCAAGAGATTCATTTTTAACCTAGTTTGGGTTCTTTCTGTAAGTTGAACTACGACATCTACATCTCTGCATCGAGCTTGATAGAATTTTGGGTGAATGATGTGCGGTGGGTTAGCAACCGATGGCTGGAGTTGTGGCGATTGTACTTGATCGGAGGCGAGGGTTTTGGGGGAGTTTCCTGATGATGTTTGGGTTCTGTTCGACAGTGGGTACTCGATTTTGAATCGAGGTGGGAGATGATGATTTGTTGGTCATGGAAGATTGTAGAGTGGTAGGGTGATGTGGCGGTGAGTTCGAAGTTGGTCGGAAGGGTTCCGGCAACAGTGTAGGTTGAACGGTGACTTGTTGGTGTCTGCATATTATATTTGTTGGGTTGCTTGTTTTTCTCGAAGTAGGACTCGGGAAAAGGCTCGTGTATTTTTGGTTGTGGCTCGTGGAAACTCGCATGGTCTCTGGGATTTTGTATGCAGGGTAACTGTTTGTTTTAACAGTTTTTTATTTTAAAATTTAAAACAGTTTTAAAATTTTAAAAGGGCAGATTGTTTTAAAAAAAAATGTACTTTGTATATTGAATTCCAGTAAACATGGGTTGAACCCAAACTAAAATGTTCAACAAATTTTCAAATTTAAATAAGTAAGTTTTAAACTTTAAAAAAGTTTAAGTTAAATTAAAATTCTTATTTTTTTTTTGAAATTGATTTGTTTTATAAATGAAATTTGTATGATGTTTTAATTGTCTTAAGTTAAAAACCTTGGTATTATTTCAAAACTTATTTTGAAATATAAAAGAGAATTTTAAGTAAATGTTTTATTTAAATTAATTAGTGTAAAATGATTTAAAATTAACAATTAAAGTTAAGATAATTTATTAGCTTGGAATTAGAATTGTTAATTAATAATTAAGGAAAGTGATTAATGATTATTTTATTTCTTAATTTAATTAATGAATTTTTTTAAGTAAAGGTTGTTTTCAAGGTTAAATGAAGATAATGTTTTATCTTAAATATTAATTGAGTACAATTAATTAAATTAATTAAGAAATTTTAAGTTAATTAATTTAATTATTATTTAAAAGGGGTTAATTAAGTAATTATTTAAGTATAATTATTTATTTAGTTAACTATTAATTAAGATGATGATTTAATTTATGACTAATGATTAATTAAATTGTAATTACTTATTTATTTAAGTAATTAAGAGTTAATTAAAATAGTAATAAATTAATACTGAATAAAGGTTTTATTAAGTTTTAATTGGGTTTTCTTAATTAATAATTAAAAGATTACTAAAATATAACGCAAGTTAATTAAGGATTAATTAACTATTTTTATTTAAGGTTAATTAATTTTAATTAAGGATTAATTAATTATATTTATGGATTAATTAATTTGTAATTAAGATTGTTAATTAATAATTAAGTTTATTAATTAATGATTAAGAGATAATTAAATTGTTAATTAAGTTTAATTGATTAATTATAAAGGTAATTAGTGATTAATTACTTTTATTAAAGGATTGATTAATAATTAAGGATTATTAATTAATAGTTGAAGATAATCAATCTGTTAATTGAAGATTAATTGGTTAATGAGTAATTAAGGGATGAATTACTCAATTATAATTAATAAGATAAGAATGATCAAGTAAGTTAATTAATTTGTTAATTAATTAATTATAGTCACTTGATAAATGATTAAGTATGTTTGCTTAATAAGTTTTGATAAGGCTAATTACTTGAGATAAGTAATTGATAAATTACAGAGGTAATTGAAATAAGGTAAATTACTGATTGAGGAGTAATTTTAAATGAATAATTAATTGTTAAAGTAATCAAAGGTTTATTACATGGAGTAATAAATCAATGAATTTATGAATTAATTAAGAAGTAATTAAAAATAATTAATTAATATTTATATTTGATTAATTGAAAGTAATTAATTAAGCATGATTTATTAATGTACTTAATTAAGAAATAATGTAACTAATTAATAGAAGTAATTAATTAGGTTCATTAATGATATAATTAATGAGAATAATTAAGGATTAATTACTTGATTTAGAATTAATTAATCATGGTTGAATTACTTAGGACGGTGATTTAGTAATTGGTTTAACTAATGGTTATTTAAGCAAGATTTATTTTGATGAAGTAATTAATTTAATTTATTTTAAATTAATTATAGATGAAGTAATTAATTTAATTCACTTTAAATTAATTAGAGATAGAGATAGTTAATTTAATTCATTTTAAATTAATTATATTGTGATATGAGTAAATCATTGCTTATGTATGAATGGATGACATTGATTGTCTTGAATGCTTTGTGATCTCAGTAATGAGATAAGTATGGTTGTATGATATGAATACTTGGTTGCACTGTGATGATTACATAGATTATCAATTGGGATGCTGATATATGGATTATCTATTATGATATTGATAATGTGGATTACCTGTTATTTGATAATGTTGATTATCAATTGTGATTTGTGAGTTATCTATCTATGTGTACATAGATACTGTATTGAATTGTTTTAAATTTTTTAAAACAACTTGGACTTAAAAGACACGCTTTGGATTTCGATGAGACTGGATCGGGTTTCCATATTTGGATATCCGAAAACCACATCGATTCCAATTAAACGTTAGGTCGTGAATCAAAGTGGAACTTTGTGAAGACTCGAGGTGTAAGGACTATACGTCAGTATAACTCTGTGGGTGATTTATGTAATAAGTTTGACAGACTAGTTCTTATGGGTTCGGATGGCGATTCATAATGCAAGGGTTATTGTCGTTAACTCTGAGGGTGATTCCAAAATGAGTGTAACGAGATAATGCCTTCGGTTTCGTTCGAACCCGGAACGAACTTGTATGGATTGAATGCTTTCAGAACATCGTTAGGTGGACGATGATCATTCTAAGTGATGTGTTCACTAAAGGTAATCGTAGCCTCAAGCCTCATCAACCGGGAATGGCTAAAACATGGGAGGTGCAGCAAGCTTCGTGGGTAGCCCCCACTGGAGAGTAAGATTTACCCCTGTCTAGAGGTCCCTTTTTATTTCGGCTGTGTGGGCGGTTGAATAGCTACATCCGCCGGGGTTGTCTTATTTGGAACTGTTTAGTAAGGAATGGGTCCGGTTTTGTGTTGCAGGGGAGTTAGGGTGGCTCCTCGGTACGGTGATCTAGGCCACGTACTGTGACGGGCGATACCCCAGTAGCCCTGCCATTGATGGAATCCAAAATCCAATAAGTGCCGTACGTATTAGTTGTGCCCAACTATGTTGGAACGTGAGATGTAAGCATTCCAGCTATTTCTGTATTTTACTTGAAAACCCTAGACACTATTATAATATCATCGGATTTCCTATCAAATGTTTTGGTTAGCGTAAGGTAAAAACTTTTCCATGTTTATGGGTGAGAAGTCTTACGTGATACCTTTTCTTTCAAAAAAGTTCTTTAAAAGTTAAGCAACTTTAATCTGTTTACTCACACCAGACCCATGTCTGACCCAGAGTTTATTCTATTTTTTTTAAACTCTTGGGTACTCAAATTTTTACGAGTAGCCAAGAGATTCAGGTTTGGATTTTAGGTTGGCTTGACGAATTCTGGAGGAGCAAATGGAGCAGGAGGCTTCTACTTATAGCTATAGAGTATTCCGCTGTGTGTTCTCTGAGGTGTTGTATTGAGTTGTATAACTAGACAGGTATTTATAACAGTCTAGTATGTGTTGTTCAGCTGTGTATCTCTGATGTATATGATACTATGTAATGTATTATGTGATTAATATAATTTATTCGTTCCGCTGTTTAGATTCAGATGTTGTTTCTTTCTTCTTCTCTGTCTTTTCTCTTTTATATCCCTTTCTTTCTTATAGATGATGCGATTTTCCGAGGTAAGAAAGTCGGGTCGTCGCAATTCCATTATTTCAGATTTCTTATAATTTATCCAATTTCACGTTAATTCTATTCTAATACATACGCAAAGAAGAAGGAGGAATAAAAGAAAGCTGAAAATAGAGGGAAATCGAAGGCGTAAGAAGATGTAAATAGTGCATAAATAACAGTAGATAAACCAAAATACAGTAAATAAATGGAAAAGCTAGAAATAAACTAAAATGAACTGAAAATAATTCTAAAAACTGTAAATAGATTACTAAAAAGGTTAGTCCAAAAATCAATGTAAAATTACAACTATTGGAAACCCTATTATTTTAAATACTTGAAGAAATTTAAATAATTACAATCACTCACCTCTGGTCATTAGCTATTCCCTTTAGGCCTTCATGGATCCACTTGAGGTTGTTAGATATTTTTATTGAAAACTTTTTCCTCCTTGGAAAATTATTCCTCTTAGGGTCCTTCCTGAATAGGTAAACCCAATTGGAGAAAATCTTCGAACGAGAAAAAGTGTTAGGCCTAGGGTTCTATTTATAGGGGCAGAAGTGGATCTTAGACCGTTGGATTTAGGAATTGAATAGGATGCAACCACGTCATAAGCTGAATAGGAGCCATCGGATGCAAGAATAGAAGGACCGGACTGAAATAAATAATGCAAATGACGTGCAAAGTTGGATAAATCTGTGCTCATAGTTTGAATGTTCGTTCATCCCAGAAGGGCAGGAAGGTCGACCGGGCGGTCGACCGCCTCCTTTCCCAATTCGATCGGCCAGTCTACCTGTCCATATATATATCGTTGTCTTGTTTAATTCATATCTCGTTCATATTAGCTTGGTTTCTTACGTTCTATGTATGGAAATTGACTAGAAAATTACCATGGATGCCACAGTTCAACTCCCATAGCTCAATTTTGATAATTTCACAAAGTCATTTTACTATTTTATTAGTTTAGCAAATCAATTATTATGGGTTAAATTTCGGGTTGTTACAGTATTGGTGCCATTTTTGGCATCAATAGTAACGGTATACAGTAGTCTTCTGACTTGAGAGTCTATCAATCTTGAGTACGTACGCTTTACTTTCACTATGGTCAACCACATGGCATTGCGATCATGCTATGGACATATTTAGGTACACGTTCAACTACACAAAGTGGAACACTACTCAAGAGAGGATCTGTCTCCTTCATTATAAAGGTCAATATCTCTGTAATTAGTATATCAACCTAAACTCAAAATAACTGGCCAAAGTAATTCACTTAATTGATAAATACTATTGGATCAATCCAAGAACTTTAAAGTGGCTCATGTAATTAATATATATCAATAGAGTTTTTGACCTTAAACTAAACTTTATGTACCTAAGTGATATAATGATAATGAAAAGAATACATGTACAAACTATCATTATTGGGTGAGTTTATTTTAAATCAGGAATATGGTTTCGCCTATGGTCTATAAGTGGTGAACTTGGCCCTGTATTCTATTTCAATGAAGTCCATATAGGCTTTAGTATTGAATTGTTTAAATATTGATCATGGACTGAGTTTATATTAGAGAGTCAACACAACCACATTATTAATTATTTATGAGTTAGACCAATAGTAAAATTTAATTATAAATTTATATTAAATTGATACAAATTTTATGTTAACATTTATGGCTAGTTTTAATTATTTATTTAAAGCTTAAAATCAAATAGAAGGACGTATAAAATTTATATGACATTTCGATTAGTTTAGCAGCTATAAATTTCTTAGTTAAATGGTGATTCAAATAGAAGCCAAAGGGATGTTTGACCTTGTTTGGTTAACATTAACGCATGCCATATTAGGGGAAAATGAATACTAAGTATTTAAGGGCTAGAGAAAATAGTGGAGAAAAGGGTGCAAATCCCTGGCTATATATAAGATAGCCTCCATTCTATTTCAATACACTTTTTCGGAAGCTCTCTCTTCCGTAGCCGCATATATACCTACCTATTGTAATGATAATATAGATATTGTTTTTTTCTAAATCATTTAAAATGCTATATATATACATACATATGTATACGTGTAAACAATAAAGACGTGTAAACAATAAAATTTAAAAAGTTAACTTTATGATTTTTGTAAAATTGTATTTTTACTAACAAATGTGCAAAAAATAAATTCAGTCAAAATATTACACCACTAGCTGAGGTGACATGTGAACATTAATATTTGAATTATTCGGTATTAACCACTGATTAATTTATACCTTTGAATTGCACAACCGTAATAATGAATTCTCCAAAAAACCACATGATCTAATTAATTCATAAAATACTGTAAATTAATATTTAATTTAATTGATGTTTGTGAGTTGTTTGTAATTATTTGAATGCATTTATAGAAGTTATATTTATGCGTATTGATATACGATGTAATTTTAAATGTGTTTAAACAATAGATAATTCCATGAAGTCATTTCTGGAAATTTTATGTCAAATGATGGCATATAATTTCAGTCATACCATGTGAAGAGACATGAGTGGAAAGAGAGAGATAATCAAGGTATTTATTAGGGAAGTTTAAATTAAAGAATGGGAAAGTTTCATTCTTTCAATTAAAACATATCCACTAGTTCACTTTCTATAAACAATTCATTCTTTCTCATTCATTTTTTCCTCTTCTCTCCTCGTAACCTTCCATGGTAGAAATCAAAAAAGGTTTCCAAAATGTTAAACTCCAAAGGAAGAAACATCAAATAAAATAAAACACAAGTGGTTCATCCATTTCTTGGAAGGATTGGATGTGGATATTTGAGTTCTAAGGAGATTTCTTTATTTAAGGTGCATTCTCTTGGCAACATCTCGAGGTAATAATTTTAATTTTAATTATTCATCATTCACTTTGTTCATATGATATAGATCCATTACATATTTCATCTCATCTGAATATTTGTTTATTTGGTTACATAGATTAGATTCCCTTTTGTTGCTTCTTAATTAATTGTATATGTTCACCACATTATTTTAGTTTGGATCCATTTTAAGATATACTTTGATTGCTTACATGTTCATCTTATCATCATTAGATCTACATCATATGATTTCACATTAGTTAATTGTTCATTTTTCCTATGTAGTTTAGATCTAAAACCTTTGTAACACACACACATATGTGCCTGATTTGTCCTATCTATTTTTGTTATTGTTTTAAATTTTCTATTTAAATAAAAAATCTTTGATCAAAATCTTATTTTTAATTAATAATATATTTTTATTACTTATTCAAGTAGAAAATACATATAGTTTATCAACGTTTGTATATATATGTTTTGTATTTGTTATTTTGAATACAATCTTTTGGTTATTGCATTCTTTTGTTTGGAAGTTCAAAAGAAAAAACCTTTATAAACAACTGGACTTTTGTGCAAAATATTGAAAATCCTTGGATTTCCTTGTAAATTAACTTTAGATTTCAATTTGTTACTTTATTTTAAAGCATATACTAAATTATGAATTTTATCATACATATGTTGTTTTAAGTTGAAAACATTATTCACAATAATTTACCTACATGTATATGTGTATTAATTTAACTTAAGATTTATAAAATGCACTTTTGTGTAAAACCATAATTTTAATCTTATGCCCTTCCTAACTTTGAAACTAGATTCAAAATTGTTTTTTTAATTTAAAATAGTGAAATTAATTTTAACACATTTATATGTATGTATACGTGTGTGTGTATATAAGCTCTATTATAAAACCGATCATTGGGGAGGTGTGCCTACTATAGGCTTGCTAAACCAAATTATCTAAAGCCAACAAATAAGGAACATGTTTGTAACATGTCTCCTTAAATCTCTGCAATCCATGTTACTTTATCCTCTCCACTAATATCTCCTTACATCTATCTAATTTTAATTTTTTTCTAGCATATTATCGTTTGATGCTTAACTAAAATTAATTGAAATACAAACTATTTTTTTATATTATGTAATCTAACGGTTGGTTCCCCATCATTGTGCAGTTATACTATATATAGATATATGTATGTGTATGTGTATGTATTTTAAATAATACTATGGACAACAAAGGGGTGTGTGTGTGTGTGTGTGTGTGTGTGTATAAAGGAAACATCATCTATGCACACTTCTCATACGTTTCACTTATACAATATACATTGGAGTATATTTGGATATACTCATATATCATGCTGTCTTTAATTAATTAACAATGATATTTGACAAACCATCAATCTAACCAGAGAGAGAAACGAAAGGTTTCTCTTTCTAATTAATGCTATTTATTTCCATAATTTATGGCATAAGTATTAGAGAAGGAAACAAATAATTGCTACACATATGTGCATTTGATGCACTTATTCATTTAAACTCATATCAAATTCAAACTTTATCAAGCTAATCAAATAAAACAAAGGATTTTATTTAAAACACCATTTATATTGGGTCTAAAATCTCTTTAGACTTCATAGGTCCAATAGATCCAAAGTGGATATTTTGAAAATTTACTCTTTAACTCCATTACAGGCTGGCCCAGTTTCTTCAATTTTATCAGAGTCTAATAGCCTATACTGTCTAAATTAGTCATGTTAAGGCTAACTAATTAAGCTTGCCCACTTAGTACGATGTTTAAAAAGATAATATCTAGAATTAAAATTGATAATCAAGTACCATGTTCTATTTGGTTACCAGTCTAGCTTGAAAGGTGAAGCGAGCCCCAAAATTGCCTATGATAGAAAAAGCCCAATTTCAATTGGGCCTTAGGTTAATTTTCAAATTTATCTTGAAAATTAAAGTAAATACTTTAAATTTAAAAGTTAAATTTAAAATAAAAGATGTTTATTATAATATAATATAATATAATATTAGTTCTCAAAATGTTTAAAAAGATAACAAAGTTTCAAAGTGTTTGAAAATTTATTATCTAAACGTTAATTTTGAAAAATAATTTATTAATAAGACTAATAAAATAAATTAATTAAATAAGTTAATTAAATATATATATATATATATATATGCATGTATTATATATATATTCATATGTGTTATATTAGCTTAAAATGTTTAAGATAGTATAAATATGCACGCATGTATATATAAAATAACTTTCAAAATTAATGTTATTTAAGTAAAAGTGTTTGGTTAAATAAATTAATTAAAGGTTAATTAATTGAATTAATGATATATATATATATATATATGAATGTATGTATGTATGATATATATGCATTACTAAAGGTCATAGCATATACCATAAAGGTTTTGACATTCATGCCCAATATAAAAGCTATATTGGAATAATAATATAAAATTAATTAAAGAGTTAACTAATCAAAATTAGTTAAATGAGATTTAATTAATATAATGTTATACATAAAATTATTATATAAGTTAATGAAATATAGAAGTTATATAATAATTAAACCTATATAATATGAGTGTATAAACCAAAGGTGGAACATTAAAGAAACCCAAATAGACTTAAGGAATAAATGCATATGTAAATGAATATATACCTTGATTTCTAATGTGTTCGACACTCGAATCACGAGGGTATTTCATAAGAAATACATTCTTCCACAAGTCGATATCACTCGGTTAAATATACCGATGATTATGAATCTTTAATATAAGTGTTGTCCTTTACCATTTATGTATTAATAAATTACTTGTATACTCTATGGTTGTTAAGTAAACTCAAGCTAGAGATGTTATGTGTCGTATTATTAATATATTGACTAGATGAGTGGAGATAACTATATGTATTTGTTGAGAAAACTCAAACTACATATACTATACTTAGGTTGTCGAAAAAGGTAGGTATGAGCGAAAAATTTCTTTTGATTTATTGAGCAAACTTAAGGTCAAAATGAGATTAGGACAAGGAACCATAGGTTAGGATTTGTATATGATACAACCGATAATGAGTTATTCATCGTTTGCGAGGCTGTGGCTTGTTAAGTAAACTCAAGTTCTGAATCCCAAGAAAACGAGTCCTATTATCCATTAGTGAAGTCAAAAACTTTTATGTTTAATCTTAGGGTCTGGAAAAACATATAAGACTGGTGGGAGCCTTATTAAAGAAATGCAATGGTAACATATAACCTTTCTAATATTGTAAGAACGTACGCTATATAATGTTATACAATCTACAATGATAAATTTATGCATTTAATATGATTGATAAAAGTTTATCTATTATAATATACAAATGAACTAAATTGAAAATGAAAAAATAGAAATATAATATATACCTACTATCAAATACATTGTAACAACCCTAGATTTTTAAATATAATTTTAAATTTGAATTTATTTAATTTTTAAATTACTTTAAATTTATTTTTATTTCAAGATTTCATTTTTAAATATTTTTAAAGTGATGATAAAAAATTTCCAAAGCTTATTGTATTTATTTTCCATTTTTAAAACCTAGTTTCTATTTTAAAGCTATTTTATTAATTAATTTATATTTATTTAAAATTTATTTATTTTTATTCATACATTTTTTTGTTTTGTTTTTATCTTATTTACTTACAATTTTCATGTGTTTAAAAATGAGAAAAGAAAATGGGAAATTTGAAGAGTTTTGAAACCTTTCACTTACCCATGACTTTTGGTATGCATTTGCCTTTTCAATTACAAATAACACTTCCATTCAATTGTCGTCCATATCTACTATCTTCAGCCGAACACTTTCTTTTTTTTTCATGCAAAGAAAAAATTTCTCAACCCTAAAACTTCCGGGCATAATCATCTGAAGCAAAGTTTGGTAATGTTTTTTTCCATTTTTTTTCTTACTTTCTTCTTTGTTTATTATATATCTTGCCTATGCTTTCACCTACATGTTCGGCCTATAGCCTCCATCTTCACCATCACCTCTACCACCATCATACTCGGTTGTCATCTCCTCCAGCACCTCTGTCCTATCATGGACATGGCCACCCTTGGTTGCAAGATCCACAAAAAATGCAAACACTTCATATATATACATAGCCGACCTCCATATGCCATCATCACCCATGCTCACCCTCTCGGCCACCTTTGCACCACCTTTCACCAGCCCCTACCTGACCCAAAGTCACTACCACACCATCCCTAGCCTCCACCAGTCAGGGCCGAGCCAATTGGAGCCATGGCCGGAGCTTGTTGTTGTACAAAAATCCACTTTGTTGCCTTGTGCTTGCATTTTCATACATAACAACTTTCACACCTTCATACCTTAGTTAGGACGAGCATACATAATCCATACTTGACCAAATACACCCCATAGCCGTGCCTTATCGTCATATGGCCAAGCCTTGTAATGGTGAAAGCAAGTGCAAGTCATTTAATTATTTGTTGTTCCTTAATTTCTAGCTTGTTAAATATTATATTTTGGGATGTATATTCATGTCCTATATATATATTGTTTTGTTTCATATGCCCAAGACAAATTGTAACATCCCAAAATTTATGAATTTAAATTTGGTAACTTGGTTAGATTTTTAAAATTCAATTTGAAAGGTTTCAAAGGAAATAAAATATTATTAATATTAATATTAATATTAAAAGGATATATGGATATAAATAAAATATTTGGTAGTTTAAGTTTTAAATAAATGATAATATAGTAAATAAAGAAAAAAAAATATCACAAACAAGAAATTGTCTTAAACCATAAAATAAAACATATGTGATAAAATTAATGTTGATAGTCAAACTTCAAATAGAAATTAAAAAAATTCAAATGTATGTTTGTAATAAAATCATCTGGTTATAAAATGACATAGGAAATACATACAAGGTTGCATAAAGATTTTCTTTGAACTAGGAAACATAAAACAAAAATATAAACAAGAAAAAAATCTAGAAAATAAAACAAAATGTACGTACAAAAATCAAAATAGGATTGTATGTTAACAAGGATGGAAGCATGAACATTAAATGCCATCTCCTCAGCATATATAAAATCATATCGGTCGAAATTAAATTTGGATTAGTCAACAAGAAAAATAAAATAAAATATCTAATCAAAGAAAAATGTTGCACCAGTAATCACCTACCCTTATAAATAACTGCCTCCTTTACATACACATCCATATTCATTTTAATTCGTTCAAACAAACATAGTAAAGTCAGGAAAGAAAATATAAAACATCACCATAATTTCAAATTCAAATAGAATCCGCTGAACAAAAAGAAAAAAAGAAGGATCCAAATTGTTTTTTTTTCAAAACACAGAAGTAGCTCCGTTCAATCTTATTACCAGGTGAGTAAACATATTTTGGAAAGATTCAAGCATGATTCAAACTGTGTAGATGACTTATAGCAAGTATTATGCTATATGGCTATATACAGATGAAAATTTTCATGTATGTTAACTATATTTGTTCTGGACATAATTGTCTGTCATCTTTATGTTCTATTTTTAAAAGGTACAAGGTTCAATCAAGTTAAAACTTTAAATTTCACTTCCCTAATCCCTGATGGATTTCAATTTGCAACAAATAGGTTAGTTTAAAACGTTATTTATGAATTAAATTTTGTTTTATGCTTGATCATGAAGAAGTTAACTCTGTAACCAAGATTTTACAGTAAAAACAAATTTTTATGATAAATTCAAGTATTTTAAAACATTGATTTGATCACATAACTTGGATGAACATACCAAGACATGATTTTTAAAAGCAATATGATGATTTTTACTTGAATATTCTAAGAGCGGTTCGAATTTAAACCAAATTTGCATTTTTCCTAATTTCTGGTGAACGATCCAATAATAAACATTGAAATTTGGTTTGAAGCTTGTTTGAACTTCTATGATGATGAGAAAATTGCTAAATAATTTTTCGAATGCACGAATTTGACGAATGAATCTGAAGTAGGGTTTAAGTTCGAAGTTTGTAGTGGGTTGGAAGTGTGATGATTTCATCACCATGGAGTAATCGAGTTGCACGTGATGATGGGGGAGGGTAGTATGGAGCATTGACATGATGTGGCCGAAGCCGTGGCGTCGCTGGCGGTCTAAGGAGCGGTGGCGAGGCAATTTAGTTGGGTGTGTTCGTGTTACAGTGTCGAGCAAAACACTCACTTTCGATTTCGAGTTTTCTGTGTTGAGTCGAAGTGCGATTTCGAGTGAGGGTGAGAATTGCGACTTGCCGAAGGTCGCGATGGCCACCAGAACGGTGGCGCGACGCCGTGCACGTGCACGACGTCGATTCGGTGTCAGGGAGAATTGGGCCTGGGGAGAAACTCGAAGGAGCACTCGAGTAGAAGGTGGGTTGGCTCGGGGTCTCTCGCGCTCGCGTGTGAGTTGTTTCAACAGTATATAACTTAAGAAAAAAGAAAAAAAGAAGGAAAGAACAGGAAGGAAGAAGAAAAAAACAGGAGATAGACTCGGGGAAAGATGGTAAGAAACTCGAGTTGAACTCGAGTAAACACCTGGGTTTGCTCGGATTATTTCCCAAAACGGGTTTAGCCCAATTTACTCAAAGTTTATAATGTTAAAGTGAACAATGTTGACTATTTTTAAGTTGAGAATTTGTTTCAAGTGAATCAACTAAGTGGGTATATAACAATGTTTTTTCTAATTAATGCTTCCACTAAATAATTTAATTTAAGTTAAGTATTAAAGTTAATTAACATTAAAACTTTTTATAACTATAACAAATCGATTTTCAAAGTGTAAAGAGAATTTTTAATGATAATTAAGGTAAATAATTTTTATTAACTAATGGTTTTGAAAAGTAATTAAGAATGATTTACAATTTGTAATTAAAATTGATTAGTAAACGATTAAGTGTCTAAATTATTTATAATTAAGAATTGTTAATTAGATAACTTGAGTTAATCAATTTATAATTAGTAGTTAATTAAAATAATTAATCAAGATATAATTAATCACGCTAATTAAGATTTAATTTATCCAAAATTAATCATTGATTTCAAGTAATCAATAAAAATAATTAGATGGTTAATTTATTAAATCACACTCACATTGAAAAATAATTAACTATTGTTTTGCACTGAATGGTTATTTTTGTTGTGATCATAATACTGTGTGATGTGAATTGCGTTGTACTGCACTGTGATTTGTGATTTAATTCTGTATTGATGTGAAAACCCCTTTGCCCGTAAAACGACATTTAAACTTCGATGCGACAGGGAGTCGGATTCCAGTTAGTTATCCGAAACCCACATTGAACCCTAAATGTGAATCATTGTGATTGATATATCCACGTGTTTTAAAATTAAGCGTTCACTATTTGGTTTAGCCGGGAGAGGACCTTCGTGTCATATAACCCATTCCAAATAGTGATACGTCGAAATGGATAGCATTTGAAGACCAGTGGTGAAGACCAGGTGTCTTCGAAAACGATAGGATAACCTATCGATTGTCTCTGCACCGAGTAGCTACGGTATAGAGATTCCCTAAGTGATGGGAAGTCCGATTGAGATTGTGGATACCCGGATTTGCAAGGGCTTCTTCCTTTATTGGACGAAGTGCCTTCGGTTCTGTTCGAACCTGGAACAGACTTGTATGGTTCTATGTCTGACACTACACTTTGAGGTATAAATAAGATTTCTTTCAAATACGTATCTGTTAGTGGCGGAGAATTTATTCTCTTAGCTTAACACCCTTCTTTGAGACGTACGAGCTCAGAGGTTATGTAGTTGAAGGATATCAGCGATATACTCCCAATTTGGTAGTGTGGCATGCTAAGTGCTGCTGTGTGTTGATGATCATTTGTTGATCATTTGTGATCAAAGCATGGCTTTCGTGTAAAGCGTAGCTTTGTAGACGAGACCTCATCGGACCTCACAACCCGGAAATGGTCGAAACAGGAAAGATGCGGCAAGGTTATGAGGGTCGCGCCCTTTAGGGTATGTCATTTCCTTCTAGAAAAAGGTGATGTCACGGTATGGAGCCCAGATATTTACCTATGCGGTTGCTACAATCTCATTTACTGTGTGGTTGTTGCTTTGTGATAGAGGGCCCTCGGATAAAGGTCCCAAAGGACCGGGGAGTGGCATACTCGAGTAGTAGTTACCTAGTTACAGAGGTAACCAGGCCTTGTGTCGGCAGAGAGCCAGGTGGGTTCTCGGGACATCCCGCCAGAGGTATACCCATGTGGTAGTAGGAAGTTCCTTAGCCTGACCATTTGTTGGAAATCCAATTCCCAATATGAACCCAGTACGGTTTTAGTTGTATAACCTGCCATTTACTTATGGTGGTCACCACTGTTTAGATGGTAGCTATAGTAGGCATAGTTCGGAATGTCTATGCTGACTAAGATTTATATTATACTTACAAAATGCTTTCTACACTATGTACTAGTAATAATATCAAAGAGTTTTTCTCGTATCAAGCATATTTGACTTCATAAGAAGAAATCTCCTCCAATTCTGCGATTGCATTATGTGTGTGGCAAGAGGTTTTATGGTAGTTTCATTTTCCAAAGGCATACCGGATTTTATTTTATAAATCTAGTTATTTAAAAGCAACCATTTTTGTTTACTCATACCAGTCTCATGACTGACCCGGAGTTTATTGTTTCTTTTCTAAACTCTGGGTGCCCATAATTTCCACACGGGCAGCCTAGTAGCAGGTTTCCGTGTTCTGGTGTTAGCAGTGTTTTGGAGCTTTTGCTTTGAAGATATTTTAGAAGATTTTGGGATCTCAGGTGCTTAGTTTTTGGAAGTTTGCTATTGCTTCATTCCATTTGAAGACTTTTTGGATATATAATCACTTGTACTAGTATGATGTTTCAGTTGTAGTTGTGATATATGTATAAAAATACTCTGATGTAATGATGGATATTATGTTGATGTTATATCTGTGATGAGATGCATGATATTCATTTTATTTCCGCTGTTTTATATTCATCTGATGTTGTTATAAGCTCCATCCGACTCGAGTTCGATGTTTGAATATTTGGCAGTCGAATACAAGTAAGGTATTTAGTGTCAATTTTCGAACATTGGATTTCGGATTGTGACACAAATAGCTTTGGCTCTCCTCAAACTTGAATCATAGTCGTGTTTTTGTCCCTTTATGGATCTTGGTTTATGTGTTTGGCTGTTTTATCTCCAGCATGTAGAGGTGAGTAATTCTCACCAAACAATTTATACATATATAATTAGTAAACAGATAGCAATTGAATCCGTAAATTATACCATCATGTAATAACTGCATATGCTATGATCATATGATGTTCACCCCTGTTTATACACCTATTATATCATCTGTTACTATTATATAATGCTATTCTGTTTATTTATATCAGTTTATCACACTTCAAGTTCCTTGTAGATTAGAATCACTATGGGTTGAAATGGTACATACCCGAACAGACTTTAGAATATGGGAAAATCGTTATGGCTAAAACGATAGGCCTGAGCGATTTTATTTATTTCATTTTACTTGGGACTGCAGGTTTGAAATGATAGAACCCGGGTTTTCTTTGTAAATTACAGATTGAAATGATAAATATCCGTATCACTTTACCTTGGATAGAAAATTATATATAGACCCGTGGTGTATATATTTTTTCTAAAATTTTTAAAGTATTTTTTTAAAAAATATTATAATATTTGATTTAAATTTGAATTTAAAATGATTTTTATAAAGTGATATTTATTTTTCTATAAATTAAAAATGGTTAAATTTGAAATTTTGAAATATAACTTAACTTAGAAAATGCGAAATGTGTTTTTGGATTAAAAGTTAAGTTAAGAAAAATAAAATGGAATTTAAATTTAACTTATGAAATGGTAAATTAAATTAAAATGTAAAGCAAATGAAATGTTATGAAATTTATATTTATTTTATAAGTGAAATATAAAAATTTTGATAATTATTTATGAAAATTTCACTTTATAAAATCATTAATTAAAAGATATTTAAATGTAAGTTTAAAGTGAGAAAAATATGATTTTTATAAGCTAAAAATGATTTAAATAAAAATTTAATTGTTAATGAAATTATATTGAAACTTGGAATTTAATTAACAGCATTTTTGAAATGCTATCAATTCTTAAGTAACGGATATTACAACATTTCCAAGTGCTGTAGTTGATACAAGTGAAATATATAGCTAAAAATGAACTAAGGGCTATTACAACACTTTGTAAGTGCTGTAGTTGCTAAATTTAACTAAAGTTTTATTTGAAACTAAATTAACCTATTACAGCATTTTAAATGCTATCTTTTGTCAAAATGAATTGTTTTAAAACATAACTTTCCGTAGCATTTTCCAAGTGCTGCGAAAGTTGGAAATTCACTGTTTTGATAAATTTAAGTGAATAAATGAACTTTGAAAAGGCTAATTTTGAGAATTTAATATTTAATTATTAAATATAATAACTTTATTTTAAATGGTTTAAATGGAGTATTTTGATTTGAAATATAAACCTTTTGAAATGTGAGTTGGAATGATATTTAAGTTAAATAAAATGAATGTGGTTTTGAAATGATATGATATTTTGAAATGGATTTGAAATGGATTTGAATTGTTGAAATGATATTTAATTTTTGAAATATAAATTCCATTTTAAATTATAACCATGGGTTGTAATAACGATTGGTTGTTAAATTGACCAGGATCGTATATGGACATACTCTCTGTCGATACCGAAAGCCACTTTAACAACTGTGTACGCAATGGAGATTCCAAAACGAAGTAGGATGGTGGCGACGATCCTATTGAGGTATGAATGTGGACCCAACTCCCGAGAGTTGGCTTAAGGTGGCTAAAACATGAGCGATCGACGGGCCAAGTAAGGTAGCTCCTCCGATCGGACTCACATCTTCGATACCATTCTATTACTTTTGTGATTGATTGGTGCACCTTCTTTGATTTTGGGAGCGTGGCTCGAGGTGGGCGGTAGTGGCTGCTACGCGTTACCACCATCCCGAAAGCGTAATTGGTATATCTACGCTGGCATTGCCTCGTGTGCCTTGTCACTTACCATAGCGAGCCTTACTACGAGTTTGTTTTTCTCTTATAGCCCATGGAGTATTTAGGGTAGTCTCCCGATCTGGAGATACGCTGATACTGGATGGACTACCGGGACTATTATGTGTTGGGGGCTATATGGGTAACCCTTCGACGCTATTTTAAAGTAAGTTTATTTTACTATAGACATTATTATAATAGCGCAATATTCTTACATAGTAAATAGTTTAACGGATCCTTAGATGATGGGCGGTCTCAAGCATCCTTTAAGTTACTTGTATCTTATTACAGTTCACTTGAGTTGGTTTACATTATATAAGTATATATATCCTAACTCGAGTGTTTTATGTTTTGCTTTACGCTCGGTTCATCCCTAGTATTCACAGCTTTGGATTCTCTTTCTGGAGCTGGTCTTTACTGGAGATTCTGCTTATCTATTTATATATCTATTTCAGTTTCAGCTGTTCTAGTTTATCTCATGTATTAGTGAACTTCTTTGTATTTAGGATTTTTATTATGTTGTTTTCAGACTATTATGTATTTGTTTTGAGACTTTGTTATAGTAGCTTCATGAACTACTATGGTATTTTATATTCCACTGCGAGTTATTCTGATTGTTCTGAGTCTGTGATTCTGTGTATTTGATTTCATTTGCTCCAAATTTATTTATGATCTGTTATTTTGCATCATTCAAGTCTGACATATGTGGATTATTGTCGATTTGAATGGTACGAAATAGTGGGTTGTCACATTTGGTATCAGAGCTTTGGTTTTAGGCAAACCATTGCCTACGGAGCAAAAACTCATTAGAGATAGGGTAGAAATACCCTAGAATGAGTGAAATCAGTCTCAGAATCATATCTTTGTGAGAGAACGTATTTTCAAAGTATAAAATGGTTTTTCAAAATGATTTTTAAAAGTACTTTCAAAGAATTATTTTGATATAAAAATTTTCTTGTTTTAGAAGGATTTTTCAAATGTTTTCTAACTTCCTTCCTTTCGTATCTACCTTGTTAGTGTTCTCTTTCATTAGGATAATCATCCAAGTGAATTTATCTTGTCTTATCTTAATTTATCTTTGGCTTCTCTATACCTTGTCCTAAACTCATTCTTGATATTTTTAGGATGAATCGAGGAAATGCCAGAGGTAGGGGTCATGGTATTGCCCCAGCTCCTCAGCCTGCTGCACTCGTTAAGTTCACTGTTCTCTGTAACGAGTACACTCAACTTGGTGGAACCCCATTCACCAGTTCAGAGAGCATCATTGAGGCTCAACAATGGTTGTGGAGTCTAGAGAGGATATTTACTGGTCTCGAGATTACTGATGCTCAGAAGCATCAGTTAGCAGCTTGGCAGTTGCATGAGTCTTCTCTAGATTGGTGGAAGTCTGTTACGGCTAACACCGTCGAAGCTTATATTACTTGGAAGCGGTTTAGGTATCCTTTGTGTTATCTTGAATTTTGTTCCTATTTTCCTTTTCTTTCGAATCTATCTTAAGTTTGTTATGTATCTCTTTTCCAGGGAGGCTTTTGTGGCAAAATGGATCTCAAGCAGGGTAGCATGTCTTTTGTTGAGTATGAGAGGAAGTTCAATGAACTTTCCAAGCTCGGTCCTAGCCTGATTGACACTCCTCTTAAGATGAATGAGAAATTCATTGCTATTGCTCGTCCAGAATACTATAGTCGTCTCATTGCTCATGTTCATGGCACTTTCACCCAGCTTATGGATATGGCTATCCGTTATGAGAACCCTACTTCTAAGGGTTCTGCTGCTTCTGGTGCTCCTTCATCTCAGTCTTCCTCTGCTAATCCTAGGCAGAGGAAACCTAATTATCATCAGCAGAAGAAGAATTTGCACAAGCGTCTGGGTTGGGATCTTCATCATCTGCTCCTTCTCAGAGGCAACCGTTGATCTTTCCTCTTTTACCTGCTTTAGATGTGATCAAAAGGGACACCATGCCAATAGCTGTCCTACTTTATCTGGTGCTGCTATCACTCCATCTGCTTAGTTGGCTTGGCGTAATCTCTGTCATATCTGTCTCCGGCTTGGTCATTTTAGGAAGGATTGCCCTATCCAGCAGAAGGGAAAGCCTTTTGGTGTATTTGCTGTTTCATCTGCATCTTCTCTTGTTCCTCCTTCTACTCGTACTCCTGGTGATGACCAAGGTAATCTTCAGGGCACATTTACTTTATTTCATCATCCTGTTCGAGTTTTATTTGATACCGAAGCTTCCCATAGTTTTATTTCTTTTGATTTGTGTGATAAGTTGGAGCATCTCCTTTCTCCTGGGTATGCTTCTATTCCTTTATGTGTCTCTAATCCTATCAAAGGTCCCGCGAACCTTAATAGGATTTGCAGAGGAGTGAAACTCTTCCACTCTGGCTATCATTTTTCTGGTGATTTCTATGTTTTGGGCTTCGATGCTTTTGATCTATTGCTTGACCAAGATTGGTTGAGGAATCATGATGCCCTTATCTCTTGCAAATCCAGAATTGTCACTCTTGTCAGAGATAAGGGTGATACTTTGATTATTCAGTGCCGCATGCCTTTCCTTAGGATTTTGCTGGCAGTTTTATTTATTCTTTGGATTCTTCTCCTAGTGATCTTGATTCGACTTCTGTGGTCAGATTATATCCCGATGTATTCTGTGAAGTCACTTCTTTGCCTCCTAAGCAGGAAATTGATTTTTAGATTGATCTTATTCCTGGTGCTCGACCTGTTGTTCTTTCTCCTAGAAGAATGGCACCCCGCGAGAATGTTGAGTTAAGGAAACAAATTGGGGACTTGTCTTCCAAAGGTCTGATTAGGCCTAGTTTTTCTGAATGGGGAGCCTTGGTGGTTTTTGTCACCATGTCCGATGATTCTTTGAGGATGTGTGTTGATTATAGGGAGCTGAACAAGCTCGCTATGAAAAACAGATATCCTATGCCTCGTATCAATGATATGTTTGATCAGCTTTATGGTGCCACTGTTTTCTCTCAGCTTGATCTTGCCATAAGTTTTCATCAGCCCAGGGTTGCTGAGGATAGCATTCCCAAGACTTCTTTTCGCACTGAAAATGGATTTCATGAGTGGTTAGTCTTGCCTTTTGGTTTGACTAATGCTCCCGCTTTCTTTGTTGATTTGATGAATCGTGTTTTTCGTGATGTGCTTAATAAATTTGTTCCAGTCATTGTTGATGATATCCTTGTCTTCTCTAAGACCAAGGAAGAGCGTGAGTTGCATTTGAAATCTGTTTTGGAGACTCTCAGAAATCATCAGTTGAATGCTAAATTTTCTAAATACCATTTTTGGAAGGATGAAGTCCGATTTCTCGGACATATTGTTTCTGGTAATGGAGTTTCTGTTGATCCAGTCAAGATCGCTGCGATCAATATAAGATTTGTTTCCTCTCTTTTCATTTTTCATTTAATTCTTCTATTTTTTCGGTTGTCCTTATGTTCTCCCTATTCTGTTGCAGGATTGGGAAACTCTAAAGACTCCATCTGATATTCATAGTTTTCTGGGCCTTGCCGGTTACTACCGGAGATTCATTGAGAATTTTGCTTGGATTGCTGCACCTCTTACTGCTTTAACTCGTAAGAATGCTAGGTTCATCTGGGATGAGAAGTGTAAAGCTGCATTCAATGAGTTAAAGAGCAAGCTAACTTCCGCACCAGTTCTTACTGTTCCGAATGGAAGTGAGGGATTGACGGTATATACTAATGCTAATCGTGAGGGTTTGGGTGCTGTTCTCATGTAGGATGGTAAGGTCATTGCCTATGCCAGCCATCGGTTGAAAACCCATGAGGCAAATTATGCTGCTCATGATTTAGAGTTGCTTCCTGTTGTCTTTGCTTTGAAGCTTTGGAGGCATCATCTTCTAGGAACCAAGTTTGAGCTTTTCACCGATCATCAGTCTCTGAGGTATATCTTCTCCCTGAAGGATTTGAATCAGAGGCAAGTTCGTTGGCTTGAGTTTATGGCTTCTTACGACCTCGATATTAGCTATACTCTCGGTAAATCTAATGTTGTGGCCGATGCTTTGAGTCGAAAGAAGGCTTTGTTGTGTCAGCTTTTTGTTTTTTCTTCTCCCCTTTTGTATCGTATCATAGCTAAGTAGGATGAGGATGAGATGCTTAGATTGATGAAGGAGAGTGTTCGTAGCAGAGTTGGTGGTGGTAGTGGCAGTGGTAGTGGAGCTCAGATCGATGATAGAGGGATTTTGAGGATTAGTGGCAGGATTTGTGTCCCAAATGTTGATGGATTGAGGCAGGAGTTGCTTCGAGAGAATCATCGATCTAGGCTTTCTATTCATCCTGGTGTGTCGAAGATGTATCAGGATATGAAGAGGCTTTATTGGTAGAATAGGATGAAGAGGGATATCTCTATCTTTGTTAATCGGTGTGCGACTTGTCGGCAAGTCAAAGCCGATCACCAGAAGTCCCCTGGTTTGTTGCAACCCCTTGAGATTCCCAATTGGAAGCGGGAACAAGTTTTCCTTAATGTTTCTCTCTTAAGGAATGTCATTCGCTTTGGTCGTAGAGGGAAGCTTTCTCCTAGGTTCATCGGCCCTTTCTGCATTGTGGAAAGAGTTGGTTCTTTGGCTTGTCGTCTGGATTTGCCCGAGAAGCTTTCTGGAGTGCATGATGTATTCCATATCTCGCATCTTCTTCGATATCTTCATGATCCATCTCTTATTGTCCAGCCTTCTGCTCTTGATAGTTTAGATATTGAGCCTAATCTGACAGTCGAGAGGAAGCCACTTCGTATTGTCGATAGAGGTACGAAGCAGCTCAAAAGGAAATATATTAATCTGGTCAAAGTATAATGGAGTACCGATGATCGAGATTGTACCTGGGAGATGGAGGAGAGCATTCGTGCTTCGAATCCAGAATTGTTCGTTTCAGGTACTATTTTGTTTTTATCATTTCTCTTTATTTTCCTTGCCCGTTCTTTTCGAGGACGAAAAGATTTAAGTGGGGGAGAGCGTAACAACCCTAGATTTTTGAATATAATTTTAAATTTGACTTTATTTCATTTCGAAATTATTTTAAATTTATTTTCAAGATTTCATTTTTAAATATTTTTAAAGTGATGATAAAAATTTTCCAAAGCTTATTGTATTTATTTTCAATTGTTAAAACCTAGTTTCTATTTTTAAGCTATTTTATTAATTAATTTATATTTATTTAAAATTTATTTATTTTTATTCATACATTATTTTGTTTTGTTTTTATCTTATTTACTTACAATTTTCATGTGTTTAAAAATGAGAAAAGAAAATGGGAAATTTGAAGAGTTTTGAAACCTTTCACTTACCCATGACTTTTGGTATGCATTTGCCTTTTTAATTCCAAATAACACTTCCATTCAATTGCCGTCCATATCTACTATCTTTAGCCGAACACTTTCTTTTTTTTCCACGCAAAGAAAAAGTTTCTCAACCCTAAAAATTTCGGCCACCATCATCTGAAGCAAAGTTTGGTAATGTTTTTTTCCATTTTTTTCTTACTTTCTTCTTTGTTTATTATTTATCTTGCCTATGCTTTCACCTACATGTTCGGCCTATAGCCTCCACCTTCACCACCACCTCTACCACCATCATACTCGGCTATCATCTCCTCCAGCACCTCTGTCCTGTCATGGCCGTGGCCACCCTTGGTTGCAAGATCCACAAAAAAATGCAAACATTCCTATGTATACATAGCCGACTTCCATATGCCATCATCACCCATGCTCACCCTCTCGGCCACCTTTACACCACCTTCCACCAGCCCCTACTTGACCCAAAGTCGCTGCCACACCATCCCCTGGCCTCCGCTAGTCAGGGCCGAGCCAATTGGAGCCATGGCCGAAGCTTGTTGTTGTACAGAAAACCACCTTGTTGCCTTGTGCTTGTATTTTCATACATAACAACTTTCACACCTTCATACTTTAGTTAGGCCGAGCATATATGATACATATTGACCAAATACACCCCATGGCTGTGCCTTATCATCATATGGCCGAGCCTTGTAATGGTGAAAGCAAGTGCAAGTCATTTTACGGTTTTAAATGATAAATATCCGTATCACTTTACCTAGGATAGAAAATTATATACAGACCCATGGTCTATATATATTTTTCTAAATTTTTTAAAGTTTTTTTTAGAAATATTATAATATTTTGATTTAAATTTGAATTTAAAATGATTTTCATAAAGTGATATTTATTTTTCTATAAGTTAAAAATGGTTAAAAAATTAAATGTTTATATTTGAAATTTTGAAATATAACTTAACTTAGAAAATGTGCAATGTGTTTTTAAATTAAAAGTTAAGTTAAGAAAAATAAAATGGAATTTAAATTTAATTTATGAAATGGTAAATTAAATTAAAATTTAAAGTAAATGAAATGTTATAAAATTTGTATTTATTTTATAAGTGAATTATAAAAAATTTGATAATTATTTGTGAAAATTTCACTTTATAAAATCATTAATTAAAAGATATTTAAATGATAAGTTTAAAGTGAGAAAAATATGATTTTTATAAGCTAAAAATGATTTAAATAAAAATTTAATTATTAATGAAATTTTATTGAAACTTGGAATTTAATTAACATCATTTTTGAAATGCTATCAATCCTTAAGCAAAGGATATTACATCATTTCTAAGTACTATAGTTGATACAAATGAATTATATAGCTAAAAATGAACTAATGGCTATTACAGCATTTTGTTAGTGCTGTAGTTGCTAAATTTAACTAAAGTTTTATTTGAAACTAAATTAACCTATTACAGCATTTTAAATGCTGTCTTTTGCCAAAATGAATTGTTTTAAAACATAACTTTCCGTAGCATTTTCTAAGTGTTGCGGAAGTTAAAAATTCACTGTTTTGATAAATTTAAGTGAATAAATGAACTTTGAAAAGGATAAATTTTGAGAATTTAATATTCAATTATTAAATATAACTTTATTTTAAATGGTTTAAATGGAGTATTTTGATTTGAAATATAAACCTTTTGAAATGTGAGTTGGAATGATATTTAAATTAAATAAAATGAATGTGGTTTTTGAAAAGATATGATATTTTGAAATGGATTTGAAATGGATTTGAATTGTTAAATGATATTTAATTTTTGGAATATAAATTCCATTTTAAATTATAACCACGGGTTATAATAACGATTGGTTGTTAAAGAGACCGAGATCCGATATAGACATACTCTGTCGATATCAAAAACCACTTTAACAACTGTATACGCGGTGGAGATTCCAGAACGAAGTAGGATGATGCCGACGATCCTATTAAGGTATGAACGTGGACCCGACTCCCGTGAGTTGACTTAAGGTGGCTAAAACTGGAGCGATCGATGGGCCAAGTGAGGTAGCTCCTCCGATCGGACACACTTCTTCGATACCATTCTATTACTTTTATGATTGATTGGGTGCACCTTCTTTGATTTCAGGAGTGTGGCTGGAGGTGGGCGGTAGTGGCTGCTACGCGTTACCACCATCCCGGAAGCGTAATTGGTATATCTACCCTGGCATTGCCTCGTGTGCCTTATCACCTACCATAGCGAGCCTTACTACGAGTTTGTTTTTCTCCCGTAGCCCATGGAGTATTTAGGATAGTCTACCGATCTGGAGATACACAGATACTGGATGGACTACTGGGACTATTATGTGTTGGGGGCTATATGGGTAACCCTTCGACGTTATTTTGAAGTAAGTTTATTTTACCGTAGACATTATTATAATAGCGCAATATTACTACATAGTAAATAGTTTAACGGATCCTTAGAGGATGGGCGGTCCCAAGCATCGTTTAAGTTACTTGAATCTTATTATAGTTCACTTGAGTTGGTTTACATTATATAAGTATATATGTCCTGACTCGAGTGTTTTGTGTTTTGCTTTACGCTCGGGTCAGCCTGAGTATTCACAGCATTGGATTTTCTTTTTGGAGCTGGTCTTTGCTGGAGATTCTGCCTATCTATTTATATATCTATTTTAGTTTCAGCTGTTCTAGTTTATCTCATGTATAAGTGAACTTCTTTGTATTTGGGATTTCTATTATGTTGTTTTCGGACTGATATTATGTATTTGTTTTGAGACTTTGTTATAGTAGCTTCACGAACTACTATGGTATTTTATATTCCGCTGCGAGTTATTCTGATTGTTCTGAGTCAGTGATTCTATGTATTTGATTTAATTTGCTCCAAATTTATTTACGATCTGTTATTTTGCATCATTCAAGTCTGACATGTGTGGATTATTATCGATTTGAATGGTACGAAATAGTGGGTTGTCACATATATCTTGCATGTTAATATTTTCTACACCTATGCAAGTTGTAACAACCCACAAATCTGCACAATTCGAGCTGACAATAAACCACACATATCCAACTCGAATTGAATGAAAAAGCGAATTGTTAGAGGAAAGAAAGAAGAAAGAAGAAAGAAGAAAGGAGAGAAAGGAGAAAGAAAATCAACAACATAGAATCTTACAATGCAACGGAAAAACATATAATATAATATAATATCAATGATCTTTACAAAAGAGACTATAATATATATATATATATATATATATATATATATATATATATATATATATCAGTCAGAGTACAACAACAAATCCCAAATCATCAACCTCGACATTTATAATAACCTATACTCACAAATGTTAATAATTAAAATAACCAATGCATCGGAAAATAAAAATATACGTGAATACGACTTGAAGACCTCATGCTAGTCTTCGAAAGCTCCAAAGCATCCAAACCGAATTTGTAAATATACTCGGTCTGGCATGGGCATTAAAAGGGAGAATACCCGGATCAGTCTGCTAAAGTAGCATGAAAAAAAACAACTCAATTGGATTTTAACATTATCAAAACCTTTCAAATAAAAGTTATCTCGTAAGACCACGCCGTACATAAACACGGATGCGTTTTTACCTTACGATTACCAAAACATTTCATATCAAATTATGTTATATTATACTAGTGTCTATTATACAGATAATGTAAATCATAGCCAAAAAATTTATATTGAGTAAATTCTAGCATAATAGGTTCTATAATCAAAACCAAAAGCTTATAATGAAATTGGGTTTCCAACATGATAGGGAACTAGTGGCTATTTCCTCTAAAATCCACGTATAAACAACTAATACCTCAGTGGCTATTCACTTATCTCAAGCAAGCCTTTGAACTATATTGGATACACTACCATGGAGCAACATATTGCTCGATCTCTATACTCGTTCCCTTTCAAGCCTCCAATACCTTTCCATAAGGCATAAATGCCTTGAGGCGCAGATTCCACTGGTCACCTCCATACTCGTAAAACTGATACCACATCATTACCCGCGTCATCTTTGGGGTATGAGGCTTAAGGTAACGTTTACCTTTCACATGGCACATTCCACTTTGAATGCCACATTGCCAATTCCAACAACAAACTAATTGGTTTCCATAAAAGTACAATCTTTGAGCTCATACGTCTTAGAGAAGGGTGTTTAGTGTAATAGAGTTACGTCTTACACCACCAAACAGATGTATGTTTGTAAAAGCCAATGTATGTGGTTCTTAGAAATGCAATGTCAAACATTTGTCCATATAAGTTATTCAGGAATAAGACAATCTGAAGGAACTCTCCTACTACATCCTATCGGGAGTCAACCCGAGGGTTAGTACTGAGCAGTCCTTGCATTAAATATTTTCATAATAGAGCATTGCTGCCACTATATATATATATATATATATATATATATATATATATATATATATATATGGAATCGCGGGGCTAGTAGCAAGCAGCCCTACATCATGAAGATCTCCATCTTCAAAATCATTTTCTTCAGTAATCTACACTTTTGAACGCATATGTTGGTCTGAAGTGGTTTTCAGATTAATCCGATCCTGGTCTCTCTGGACTAAGAATCGACAAAAAGGCCCTCAACCTCATACGAAAACCAAGTTTTGCTATTCCTTCGGCCAAGAAAGAAGCCTGATAGATTGGAGTATTAAAGTCACTCCACACTACTCGAATCATTATCCTTTAAGCCAAACAATAATCAAGCCTACACAGTTGGCTACGAACTAAGTGTACGACTAATTAGCTCCCACATCAAGTCAAGGAACTGAAAATGGCGAAATTTGATAGTCGGTTATTTAACTATCAAAGCAATAAATAAAACCTAGCACATAAGACGTCACTAGGCCTATTTAATTAATATTTTTATTAATTAAATTTATTTCCAAATATTTACTCTAAAATATAATTAAAAGATATATTCACAAAACTACATTAATCTTTCGATATTGGAAAACATTTCCTTATACTTATATCAACGGTATAAGTATATTCATAAACCATTTCATTTTCGAAACTTAGAAAATATATCTATATACTTAAAATAGAAATAAGTATGTATCTAAATCTTGAGGAAAGTATTCTTCAAAATGCACTTTATTAGGGTCAAAACGAATGACAACCCAAAAACATTAGTAGGCGATTCGACTAATTATACTTAACATTAATCTTCGATGTCGAACTTCGACTATTTATTAGTTAACAATGAAGCCATTCAAGTTGGGGTATCATTACCTCTCAGACCTTGATTGAACATCATTCTTAACTTCTAATTAGATAGAAGTTACACACCTTGAATATTAACATCAAATATAGGATATATATATATATATCCCATATACTATACGAAACATTTCCTTTCAGAAATCATTTACAATAACAATAGTCTTATAGTCTATGCCTTCCTACTTTCCTCGAAAAAGTTTATTACAACAATATATATTGAAATCCATGTTTTCACTACCTAACACATTTTAAATCACTTTTTAAAAATCATTTAAACTCCATTTGGAAATATCACTTTCAAAACATTCATTTTAAAAGATTAACCACTTTTAAAACGATTAACTCCATATTTAAATCTCAACATAAATCATTTCCATATTCATAAAACTATGTTTATAAATCTCCTTTTTATTTTATAAAACTTCTTTTTATAAAATCTCTTTATTTACAAAATTCTATTTATAAATTCATTTCTTTATAAATCTCTTTTATTTATAAAATCCCATTTATTAATCCATTTATAATATTTATAAAACACCGTTTAAAATCTATTACTCTATTCATAAAATATTCTTTCATAAATCTTTTATATAAATCATTCAAAAATCTTCATTTAACATACTTCACAAAATGAGTTGATTTAAAACACCAAAAATCATACTTTTATTTTATTTAAAACAAACTCCTTCCTTTTTATAATTTAAAAATTATTAAAACATTTATACTTTCAAAATCACTTTGAAATCCCTTTAAAATCACTTTAAAATCAAAACCAATATTTTACTGTATTTTAAAATACCAAAAATAAAGCCTAGTGCTACTAAAGCACTAAATACGGGAAATCAAGTCAATGTCATCAAATATGGCATCTAATACATCATATATCATAGTATTTGAAAAGTAAAATCAACAGGGTGAGGAATCCAGTTGGAGCCCTCCAACCTATCCCACTACGTCTCATACAGTATATAATTGAATAATATAAACCAACAGCTTTATGGTTGGATCGCATACAAAGGGTCAACCGCTCATATACGTAAACGCAATAGGGTCTCATCCGTTCTAGGGGCAAGAATATTTCCAAACCAACTAATAAAATAATAAATCATCCAAAAATTCAACAAAAAATCAACAATATAATTGTCCATACTTATATAGAAATATAAGTGGGCCAGAGAAGTGATTTAATCACTTTGATTCCAGTGATCGCTGAAGCGTTTCGATTTGAATTAAAATCGAACAGGCATTCAATTTGAACCCAAATTCCTACTAGCTTCAAATCCATCAAATCCAAGTCTATGTCATAGCATTCGCTAATAATATCGCAATGCAACTGACCGCATCCAATTTGGACCTCGTATGAAAGAGTTATTCATTTTATAAGATTTCGATTTAAATATTATAATTATTCTCTAATTAAAAATAAATCTCTAATTAACCTTAACTGGCCAGTCACCGCCGTTCATTCAGATCATGGTTGTTAATCCCCCTTCCTTTCCAAATTTCATTCGAACCAAACCCTAGCATAGCCACCACCATTCATCACTCCTCCTCGTCATTTTCGCCAACTTCCAACCGCCATGTTGCCACCAAGCCTAGCCCTGATCCTCCAGCCCAAATTGCCAACTATGCGGCACCCTAAAACACCGCCTATCACCACCAAAATCCAAAAACATCGCACGATGTTGCACTCAGATCCACGGCAACATAGTTCATCGTTATTCGTTCGTCGATCAGCTGGTATGGATGAACTCGTGATGACGAGCTCTACAAGTTTCATATTGAACGTTTCCCTTGATTTTGCCACGATCGGGACGTGCACTCTCGACTGTAGGATGCAGGAAACATTAATGGTCACTAGGTTTTTAATTTTAGGGTTTTATGAAAAGTGGTGAAATTAAGATTCTTCTATATAATAGATATCTAAACACTAATCATATTGTAAATTTTCGAATTCCAATCGAGGCGTGCCACTTGGCATTCGATACTAAACATCCATATTTCAAACATAATGGAACTAGTATCGGGATCCAATTCCATCATATACAAAAGTTAGTTTTCAAAATCGAATTATAGTAAATTAAATTTTTTTAATTAATTTCTATGCATTTCGAGCTCGCATGACCAAACATTACGTCTGATTGTCACGAAATTCGTTAACATACAATAATTCACTATTATGGATCTAATAACATTGGTTTCATCAAAATCCAAGGCAATGTCCCAAAAGACTATTTTCACACATTAATTAAAACGAATTATTATTAAAACAATTCAAATCACTTTATTTCAAATTTAAAAGTTTACTATCTTCACCCTTATTTAAATAGAATTTAAATTAGCTTTCAAAATCATTTTTATTCCCGTTAAATTCAGGATGCAATTATTCAAATAATTCTAATTATTCGAATGACCCTTATAATTGAAATCTAATCTATTTAACTTATAAAATTAGCTTTTCAATGTTTAAAATCAATTAAATATTTCAAATTCGAATGACTGTAATTCTAGGTCGTTACACAAGTACCTAATTTTACAACTACTAAGTACTTTCGTGTTTTGTCACTTATGTGTTTGTTTGGCCAAAGATCTATTGCATATTATGAGTTTCGAACTCTGAAGAAATACAAACTATGAATATTTGATCCATATACTGTCACATATAAGTGTTATATGGTGAACAGTCACAGTTCGTAACGTATGATACTTCGATGAAATTAGTTCATTCAAAATAAGCGAATAAACCATACTATAAGATTGAGTAATCAATTTGATTTAATTATGGTGAAATTCATATTTTTTAAATGAAACACTGACCAAAGCTACAAAAAGGATTTAAGGACTCAATCGTTGAAATGTCGGTTTTGATCAATTTATGTAAAGTGCAATGTAAATGTTGTCCTTAAATGTTAAAGATGACTGAACACACTTTTGTAAAGAGTTAATGATGACCTTATAGTAAGATTTTTCTTTTGAATAGTTCAACCATTTAAGAAGGAAAATGAATGCATAACAGTAGACGTGATTTAAGATGCTGTTGGGATGAAAAGAGTGAATTATCACTTCTGCTTCATGAAGAAACACCGGAAATGAAAATTGTAAGAATAATTGATACTGGACATTGGAATAAGAGATATGATTTCTATTTCAAAATGTACTTTTTTTTAGAAAATCGTTTTCTATAAGATTTATTTTTCTGAATTCAAAATAATTTATCAAAAAACTCCACACTGTAAACTAGTTACATTATGTGAAATGAATAATCTATATTAAGTGGATGATGGGCCTTCTTATTCAGTACACTATTATAGTAATGACATAAATAGTGGAAGCATGCCACATAGCCCATATTGATTGCATCTTGTTATGAAAATTGTTTTCGAAAATGTACCGCACATTATTTATGAAATAATATACGTTTTATGATGAGACTGAAGAATATACATAGTTTTATTTCAATGGGAATATTATGTGTGTTCTTTATGAAATGAAAGTATAATGTGATATTTGTCTTCATAACAAAAGTGATGCATTGGAAAATACCGAAGAACCTATATTACAATTATTTTGAAATTATAGACTAAGCCATAGTTTTGATAAATAATTTTTATTATATGATTATGAATCGTATTATACTAGTTAATTATATTTTAGACAATTAAGGACAAAACTGTAATGACTCAAAATTTTGTCGCTTTGATTTGTGAATATTTAATTAATTTTAAATATTCAATTAATGGTGTTTGATAATCAAATAATCCTCTTTCAATTTGTAAGTAATGATGATGAACTCATTTTGAAATTTTGTTTACAAAAGTAAATAGTTCAGTGAAAAATAGAAAATGCGATCGAAAATCGTTTTTTGGATTTTGACTTTTAAATGAACGAAAGTTATTGAAACATTGTTATACACACACACACACTTATATTGGTACACATACATTCAACAAATAAGAGTTGGTTAACGCTAAAAATATAGTTAGTAAATTAATTAAGTAATTAAGGTAATAAACTAAAAATGAAGACTTTTCTACCTTATTTTAAAATGATAAAGTACTAAATAGTACATTAATTTGTTTGCTTCTTTTTATGCTACGATGGAAAGTACTTTGGCATATGGGTTGGCACATGGGAGAAGATGCATGGAAGAAGGAATTTTGGAGGGGTAAATTAAGTCATCTGGCTAAGGGGCATTAGAAATCGTTTGTCATTTTTCAAATCCTATAAAAGAACGCCTTCTCTTTGTTTTTCCATCTTTACTTCATTTCTACTTTTGCTCTCTTTTCTTCATTTCTCCTTCACTCTTCTACCACTTAAGCTCCATAGAAGAACCGCCTTAAAAAAATTTCTTTCCTCCTCTAAACACTTAAATAAGCCTAGCATAATATATCTAACACTCTCTACACCTTAAAGATGCAAAGTTTGAAGTCGAACCCCCTCATTTTATGTTAGGCCGTGAGCAATTGAGGAGTAGGAGAAGAGTTTTCAAGGGCAAAGCAAGGAGTTTTGACGTATTGGTGTTTTTTTAAGTTAAATTCGGAGGATTGTTGCTTTTTACTAAGGTTTGGTCAAGATTAAAAGTGAGAAACAAAATGTTAAAAGTTGTATATTTTTATTCTGAAAATTGTGTAATAATTATTGTGTATACGGGTATGTGACTTGCTTATGTACACTGCTTATTTGGATTTGATTATTGCTTGAAAGCAAATGACATAAGTAACCTTTGTTTTGCAAGGGACAAAAAGAAGAAGCCAAAGTGTCTTTGTAGCGAACATGTCGCTATCGAACACTTTGAGATCCATATACATATATGAGATTTGCAGGGGACTTTTATAGAGGGATTCTAAGGAGTTCTCGCCTTATTGATTTTTATTTACATATGTTGTTGTTTATGTAAATGTTTGTGAAAGGAATTGGAAAGTTGAATTACTTTGTGATAAAAATAATTCATAAAACTTGATGATATGCATGAGTATTCTCTAAGCCTTCTTCCTTTATTCGAAAAGTTATACTACTGGATTTTAAATCGACATCAAACTTTATTTTGAAGTAAAGTGTTTTCTATACTTATAGTGATTAAAATATAAGAAGCAATTGCGTTTAAAATTTATTTTATTTATAAAACAAAGTTTGAAAAGTTACGTTCCATATAGCGATTGTCATTATGGATGCACTTTGGAAATCCATGATTTTAGCAAAGTAAGAGGAGGTTATCTACTTTAGATATTTTGAAAAGTCTTTTCAAATATGTTTTATAGACATTAAATAAGTACGTTAAAGGGAGTTGGGAGTTTAAAATATATTTTTGTATGGTTTATTTAAAAGAAATATCTTTACATTTTCAGAGTCAAATTATTTTAGAAAGTGATGGTTTAATTATGATTTCGATGGAAGTTTAAACTTTTTTCAAAAGTGTATAAATGAAGTTTGGAATTTATATAAGTGATTTAAAGAATTATTTGATATAATAAAGCAAGTGGTACTTTATAAAAAGGAAAATCCTTTATTTCCAAAGTCAAATTCTTTTCCAAAAGTGGTGACTTTTTGAGTGATGTTTGGATGAAACGTTTAAACCGTGTTTTAAAAGTGGTTCAAATACATTTTATGTAAGAAGAAAGCATGGATTACAGCATTCTTGTTGAAATAAATGTTTTTGAGAAAAGGAAGAAGTTCATGGACTATAACATTCTTGTTATAATAAACGGTTTCTGGAAACTGGAAAAGAAGTTTGGTTTATAACACTTTGTTTCAAAAGAATAGTATACAGAATTTACAAAGTCTTGTACTTGATGTTATGTCTCGAGGTAGGTAAACTTCTACCTATCCTGAAAGATAAGATTGTTGTTGAGTCAAAGTTTTATAGGTACTAAACCCCAACTTAAGCGACGTCATTATTAAGCAAAGGATAGATTATGTTTGAAATCGAAGATTGATGTTAAGTATATGAAATATTATTTTCGTATACGAATTCGATTACTTATGGAATTAAGTGTCCTATACTTGGCACTGAAGGTATATGAGTAGATTGATTCTTTATCAGTAAGATCTAGAAGTTGAGTATTTTAACTAAGGCGAGGCTAGAGCAATCAATACCCTCACTTACCTGGCTTCATTTCTAGGCAAGGGATAGAGTAAGTCGAAATATCGTAACAAGTATAGAACATTCGATTTCTATAAATGACCTTTTTAATTTACGGTGATATGGAAAGTATTCTTTTTATACTTAACACCAAATTTTGATGTAAGAAAACTCATCTCTATCTATGATATTTTAAGAATGTACATCGAGGCAAGGATAGTACGCTAACTTGTCCAACTGCATTATTAATCAAGGGATAGTACAAGTTTGAAATCAGAAAGTTATGGTAAATATATAAGGTATAATTTTTATATGACCTGTTTACTTACACCAAAAGTGTTTTGGGTTTGTTATTATTAACGTTTTTAAGTTACATTTGTTTCAATCCAATTAAATATGTTCTTAGAAGTAAAATATTTCTTAAGATTTTATGAATATACTTGCACCGTTAAGATAAGTATATGAATACATTTTCTATGTATTGAAAGTATAATTTTTGTGAATATACTTTAACAATGAGATAAGTATATGAACATTTTTCCAAGTATTTACAAAGTGATTTTAGTTTATGAAAGGACTAACTAAAAAGGCTTAACGGTTGCTTATATGCTTAATCATACTTGGTTTCCATATGAAATCAAATCTATGAATTGGTTATTTGCTTATTTGATAGTTAAATAACCAATTATCAAATCTTAGAAACTATTGTATGCTGGTTTGGAGAGACCGGGAGCAGATAAACATGAGTTATTCGAAAACCACTTTGAACTAGCATAAGCATTCGATTTAAGGACATCTTGAAGATGGTGGAAATCGAAGAGGAATTTCTTTGAAGTGTATGTGACAACCCGCTTTTTCGATCCCTAGAAGTCGATGCTAATACATCCAAGGCATTCACATGTCAAACATCCAAGTGCCGAAAAGACAAATTATTGGGATGAAAGAAAGAAAAGGTAGAACAGGATCTCACAATCATGATGAGTAGTATATAATATAATAATGGTATTTACCAAAGAAAACTGAACTTTAATAAATAAATACATAAAATCAAAGCAAAATCAATCTATTATCAGCTCTGGAAGTTATAACAACCTGCTCTTACAATTGTTGATAAACATAGCATGAAACTAACGGCAGAAGATAAAAGAATACGAAAGTACATCTTGAAGGCATCCAGCTCATCTTCTGAAGCTCCAAAATGTCTAGCTAAATCTAGAAAATATGCTCGAGCTGACCAGAGCGTTACAAGAAAAATTACGCACATATCACTCTAGTAAAACCAGTGTGAGAAATACACATTCTATGGATTTTAATGTAATAAAACCTTTCAAAATAAAGGTATCTTTTAAGGTCATGTCGTACATAAACACGGACGAGTTTTTACCTTACGATAACCAAACCATTTTGTAGAACTCCAATAATATTATCATAGTGTCTAGAGTTTAAAGTTAATTATGAATATAGACGAAATGCTTGCATCTCATATTACAACATAGTTGGGCATAACTAAGTCCATAAAGACACATATTGGAAATTGGATTTTCATCAATAACTGGGCTACCATGGTGTCATCGGTCACAATAACCTCTAGAAAATGTACAGAGGTCGAAACCCATTTCACCTCTGCAAATCGAAACCGGCCTACCCCTTACTAGATAATACCAAATATGTCACCACCCTAGTTGCTTTGCAACCTTTTCCCAATATATATATATATATATATATATATATATATATATATATAGAAAGGTGATGACATACCCTAATGGTAGCAAACCACATAAACCTATAGCATACCCCTCATGTCTAACTCAAGCCATTCAAAAGGGAGAATTGTCAATGGGGTAAATAATAAATAGGAGAAAAGAATGACAAACAAAACACAGAATCTCGCAGTGGAATGAAAAAATATAATAATCAAATAAACAGTTCATGAAGCCGTTTTACAGTGTACATTTGACACACAACTTTTACAATATAATCCAAGTATGGTCAACAAACGTACCAAAATAATGCAGTGGAATAATACTAATAATATAATATACCAACTCCGTCTTTGTTCTTCAGAAAATAATGCCTTCAAACATTGAAGTGATCAGGCTGATCTTAGCGTAATGAAAAGACAAAACACTCGGGTCATAAATAAATTCTTATGTAAGTTAAACCATTAATAAGTAAATATGAATGTAATAGCTTCAGAGATGCTTATGGGATTTTACATCTCCTATTCAGTGTATAATGTGCGTTCAATAACTTAAGAGATGTTATGGGATTTTCCATCCCCTAGAGATCCGTTAAACTATCCATACGTAGTAAAATACGCTATATATGTAGTGCCTATCAGTAATGTAAAGTATTAAAATAGCATTAAGGCTTTACATTGATTCCCCTTAACCCATTTTTAAGAAGGTAATATATGTAGGTCTTGTACCACAACTAGTAACATTGCTAGCCAATGGATCCCCTATAAGTACCATACTAAAACAAAATCATAGTCGTTGCCTATAAGGATAAAAGTAAGACAAGGCACATGAGGCAATGTCCACAGTAGGATACTACTAGTTCGGGTCGCAGGGTTGGTGGTAACGCATCGTAGCTATGACCGCCCACCGCGTCCAACAGCCTTAAATCAAATCAAGATGCACCGATCAAGCCAACATCAATATAGTAATATGAAGACGTGTGTCCGCTAGGGGTAGCTAGCCCACTTAGCACTGACAAGTTGTCCTGTTTTGGTCATTTTAAATTGGTACAAGTGTCGGGGTCATCAATCATCGTTCTCTTTCTTCAAATCCGGTAAACGCCTCCAATTCAACCAGTTCATTCTGGATAACATCCACCGCACACACACTTGTTAAAGTGGTTCCAACATTGACAGAGAGTATGCCAATAAGAGGCCCTAGTCTCTTTAACAACCAAACGTCATTTTTACACCGGTTGGTTCTTTTACATTTCAAATACGATTCATATTTGATATCAAAATATCATATTTACTTCAAAAATATCGATTCATTTCAAATACCATATTTACTCAAAATATGTCACTTGGAAATATCATTTTAAATTCCAACTTAGGTTATAACCTTATTAACCACATTCGCATTTAAATCAACATTTTAAATATAAACATTCCAACTTTCACAATTTGAAATTTTTAGAAAATAGTTTGAATAGTAACAAATAGTTTAGAAATTTAAATCAGTTTAATATAAAATGGTTTGAGTATTGGAAACGGTTTATATAGTAAAATAGTTTGGAAAAAATCAAAATAATTTGAGTATTTTCAAAAATTATTTTAAACAGTTTATATTAAAATAACTTATTTTGAAAATAATATTATCAAACTATTTCCTTATATTTCAACAAATCTGGAACCATGTCTAAATTTCAAATCAACAAACTCTATTTTCAATCTTTCAATTCAATTGGCTCAATTTCGATATAGTTTCAAATTAACTTAATTTCAGTTTCAATTCGATTCAACTTCAATTTTTGAAACATTCATTTTTAACTTCAAATTCAATTCAACAATTCAATTCAATGATTTAAAATTCCAATTAAGTTGTTATTTAAAACTTTGTCAATTTATATTGATTTCAAGTCCAATTTTGATTTACTAATTTAAACACTTAAATCAAATTAAACCTCATTATTAAATTTTGAAGGTTCAAATCTTAAAATAATTCAATCTTTCGAATCAAAGTCATATATTAATTATAACTTTACATTTTCAATTCAATTCTTTTAAACAATTTCTTTTAACCAATTTAAATTTCAACTTTTCAAAACTTAAATTAGAAATAATTCAATTCATATAAATCCATAATTTAATTCATTTAAAACAATAACATTTAACCAAAAATCCAAATTCAAGATTTTTAAAACCATTTAATGTAACCAATCCGATGTCCGTATATAATTTTCTACCCTATGGCTAAGTGATTGGTGATTCTGATTTTAATTATAGTGATTTATACATATCATTTCAATCCAAACAAAGTGTCATAGATATATATCATTTCAACTTATTTCTTAATTTATTCGAAATAATTCAATTAATATTTTATATACTGTCACTTAATATACAGGGTGGTAATAGGGATATACAAAATAAATAAACGTCCAATCATCGAAAATGTCAACAAATAAAAATCCATCACAATCAAACATCCAAATCAGCCAATAAATCTAAACAACTAACTAGATATCAATATCAGGTACATAACTAGCAATTAAATTTAATATTAATTTAAATGTCAAATTTAATTCAATATAAATTCAAACTAATTTAAATGACAATTTAAATTACCAATCAATAATCAACAAAATTCTTATCACTTTATAAACTTAATTTTACTAACATAAGAAGATTTAGTATTGCGTGAGTGGGTTAAATCACTCACCTTTGATTTATAGTCGATTAAAAATCCAATAAAAGCCCAAAATTTGAACAGTCTCCAAATTCAACAAAACCAGTTTCATGTTGTCCGGAATTTAAATATGAATCCAATCGAAAAAATCGTGTGTGAATTGAAGTTTATATGCAAAAAATATTCATATTATAAGAAATACTATTAAAATAATAATTGGTACACGTTTAATTAAAAAATTAACAAAGTTTAATACTTACGTTTTCCTCAAGATGAGGCTTAAGGCAAAGATGAAAGAACAAAATAAGATGAGGGAAGGACGTGTAGGAAAAATGAAAAGTTGAAACTCATGTTTCATAAAAGAAAGCTTTTGAATTTGCAAAAATGAAAGCTTTTGAATTTGCAAGCTCATCTTAAAATGGTTCGGGGAAAGGAAGATTTGAAATGGAGATCTGAACATAGGAAATGAGGAGGTGATAAAAAAATATGAAGGGACAAATTCGAAACATGAATAAATTTATGATAAGAATATACCTTCAATAGAGAACAATTTAAACTAAATGAATATGAGGTGTCAAGAGAAATAAAATGCAAATGAAGAAATAAGCTATAGGTTATTTAATAATTAGAAAATGAAGGTGGATGAACAAAAATAAGTGTCACATTTTACTTTGAAAGCTTCAAGCATTAATAATGCATAAGGAAATGTACGTAGGAATGGAAAAGTTTGCAAACCAAAGGAAAGTGAAATTTTGTATACGCGAAAATAAGGTGGCAAAAATTAAATACAACCTAAAAGTCATGGCTCAGGTATTAAACAGAAGGAGAAATGAATGGATCAAGTATTAATAACAAGTAACTATTTTAAAACGTACATGCAACAATTAATAACAAAATAAATGAAGGGACCATGTACATCGCACAACCTTTTGAATTTTAAAATTCAATTTTTGAAACGTAACCGACTTAACTTCATTACTTCAAATAATATTGAAATTTGTAGGAATTTATTTTTTTATCTATGCATAATAAATAAAATTATACTTACCTTAATAATGAAAACGTTCAATATGGTTTTCCCAAAATAATCTTTTATTTCCATTAAAACACCCTTTTTGTTTGACACAAAACGTGCGTTTCTTTTATTAAACCTATTAATTGCAATCAACGTTTTCTTTCCTTTTAATTGAAATATTTCAAATACATTAATTGCAACTGCTTACATAGTTAATTTTCAAAACAGACAACTAAAATGGATGAAAAATAGAACAATGGTTTCCTTTAGTCATTTAAACACGTTTATAAATTTGTTTTTTTATACAGTAGCGTAATAATAGCTCAAATAAATTATTTCCTGCTCTTGTAATCCATCTATATGCTAAAACATAGTTCAAATACACATATATTTCTTCCTTTAAATTCTATTCTTTATTTTAATGGAATTAAACCTACATTCACAAATGAAACATTCATTTTATTTGATATATATGTTCTTTTCATTAAATCAAATTTTCCTTATATTTTCACAAAACATAAGATAAATTTAATTACACCTATTAATTTACAATTTGGTGTCCTCTCTACTATTAATTGAAATTATTCGATTACATTAATTTCAATTGTTTACAAAGGCGAATTTCAAAATGGACTAAATAAATGTAATGACAAATGGAACAATTATTTCCTGTCTAATAGTAAGTTAAACATATTCATACATTATTCGATACAAACAGGAGTTATACATTTCTTACTAAATAATAGTTTCTCATCCCTATAATTAATCTGTAAGCTAAAATACATTTCAAACAAATAAACATGTGTTTACTCCTTTACTAAACTATTCATTTTTATCCTTTTATTTTTGATTCAAGTGTTCTCATATTAAATCAGCTATCACCATATGAATTTATTCAGTAAAGTATTCATTTTATTCCACTCAACCCTACAGTTAACATCTTTTCTTATATTAACTACAATATTTAATTACATTAAATTTCATTTATTTCCAATTAATTTCAACAGATTTAACAATAAGGTGACAAATAAAACAATTTGTTATGCATTAGTAATTCAAACACATTTATCAATTTGTTGTTTGCAACAAAGATTATAAATTATTTACCACATAACTGATTTCATATTCTACATTAAAACCACTTCCAAAATAACATATAATTGCACTATCAATATCATTTATTTTATTCCTTATTAAACTTACATATACTTATCTCGGCATTGTAAGTATATTGACAAACTACTTAGAAAATATTCATATTCTTACTATAAACCAAACCAGTATCCTTCGTGTTAAGTATGGAAAAAAACATTTCCATGCCACCATAATTAAGAAGGATTAATGGACAAAACAATTCTCATTCCATTTATAAATTCCTATTTTATAAGCCCATTTTATATTTACAAATACTTTCATAAATCTTCCAATTAATTCATAAAACTTCTTTACAAATCCCTAAATCGATTTATAAACTCCTTCACCATATATCATTTAAAAATCTCCTTTATAAAATAACATTTGTAAATATCTATAAATAAATCCTTCTTCCTAAATATAATCCTTTTTATAAAACAATTCATTGTTTATAAAAAAATATTAAAATAATTAAATAACTTACTTTAAAATCATCATTTATAAAACACTTAACTTCAAATTTTTATACAATTGAAGGTATTTAAATCCATGACTTTACAAACTCAAAAAGAGGCTTACCGACTACAACAATACTAAATCAAGTTACCATTTAATTAAATAGACTTTTTAGGTCACATAACTGGTATTTACATCAGCAATATAAACGTAAATCAAAATAAATTAGCAATCACTAGCTAATCCATCACTTATCCAATTAAGTGGCATACTAATTAATCCACGTAAGTCGACATTTATATAATAGCAGAATAAATCTTTATTCTGCTAAACTGATATCATTCACAGTTTATTCAGTTTAATTATAGTAGAACACGGATTTATTCTGCTAGACAGATGTCCAAAGTAACATATCCAATTAAGTTATAGTAGAATGGGGATTTATTCTACTTAACAGATGTCATCAATAATCTATTCATATTTGTTTGACTACTTAATTACACAGACACTGAGAATCCCTTGTATTTTAAACCATAAGTTGAAAAAGAAACCTACATTTTAAACAAACAGATCCTTGGAAATAAAATAACTAAAAATAAAACCATTATTTATCAAATAAGTGATTAAATCTTAATTAAATCTTAACTTAATTAATAAATAATTAGAATTAACTCTACCTAATTAACAATTAAACCTAATCGCTTAACAAGTAATTATATAAAACCTTACTTAAATAATAATTAATTAAATAATTAACCTTTTCTTAATCAGTGAATTAATACTTAGTAAATAATAATTATCTTATCTAAATAATAAATTAAGTACTAATTAGCTTTACTTAACTAATAATTAAGTACTAATAATCTTTACTTAATTAACAAATTAGATAATCATTAAACCCTTTAATTAATAAGTATTACTTATCTTTAAATACTTATAATATGTTTGAAAAAAATTTCAAAAATATTCAAATTAAAACACTTTTTGTTTGCCAAAAATGTTCGATTTCCCAAACGCATCCATAACGGCTATCGATATTGATACCATAAATTTTCAAACTAGTTTTTCTAGTCTAATACCTTTCAAACTTTTAATTTTGTTTTTCCTTTTTAAAACATAGTGTGAAGTTTTTGAAACTAGAAATAAAGTTTGGAACTTTAAAACTTTTCTATTTAATCAAAATAGAAGACATGACCTTAGTTTTCAAGGGATCTCAAGTCACTTTAACAAGTTAAGATGCTAAATTTCTTAGAATATACAATACATACATGATTAAACATCTATTTACATGCCATATTAACAACCTATAAGCAATATAACATTTTCTAATCATTCCAAACAATTAAACTTCAATTTCAAGTCTAATCCAACATCACATACACGCACATATATACCAAACCAAACTATAACTATAATTCAACAAATAACCAATATTGTACAACAATAAATAACAACTAAATTCAATGTTGAAAGTTTCCATAAATAAGTGAGTTTTACTCACTAAATGTTTATGGAAACACAATAAATCACACTTGAACTTAGATTTCCTTAGATCTTGTCTCCTACTTTGTAAAAACATGATTTTTGGCCTAGGGAAGTGAAAATTGGACTTGGCCTAGGAGGTTATAGGACTCGGTCTTGGGTGTTTAAGGGTGGTGTGGCTTTGTTTATGAAAGAAGAAGGGTGTAGGAAGAAAAGAAAGATTTTTAAAAGATTTTAAAGAGTTTAGAAGTAGAAAAGGAGTAGTATTTAAATTTTAAAACAAGGGAAGCTATTAAAATGTATTCTGCACTTAAGGAGGAAGAAGATAAGATTTTGAAAAGTAAGGAATGAAATGGAAGTGAGAGGGAAAATTTGAAATTGTTTTTATATAATTTAAAATAACCAAACTAGCCGTAAAGTACATATCCTCCTTTCGTTTAGTGCCACATAATCCCCACCCATGTTCTTCCCCTACACCACACGTAGGCACAAGCGTTCCCCCTTTGTCCACCAAATAAAACACTTCCTTGTACTTAGGATGTAAGAGATAATGTACATATCATTCTTATTATATTTTTATTAAAATTTTGGTTAAATGTCACATTTCTTTTTATATTTACTTAAGTAAATATATTTTTACCTTATTATATTACTAACTACACTTATATTATTAATATATGTGTATGTATGTGTGAACTAAAACGTACACAACTTTTCTGACAACTTTTAGACACCGAAAAGGTGAAAATTCGTAAAACGATTTTCGGTCACTTTTTCTATTTTTATTTGAACTAAATATTTTTGTAAACACATTTTGAAAGCCATTTCAACATCATTAGTTATTAATTAAGAGAGGTTATTCTAATTAATAAAAACCATCGATTGAATATTTAAAATAAGTTAAATATTCTTAAACCAAAGCGATAAAATTCTGGGTCGTTACATTATTTACCCCTTAAAAGAATTTCGACCCCATAACATCACCATATGAGTACTAAATATTATTCGTAGGTCTGCATGATGTTCATAGATCAATCCTATGCACAATTTGATTCCATCTCTACTCGAATACATAAAGCTGTCTTCCGAACTAGTATTGCTCACACGATTTCCTAGTGCGGACTCCGATCTGGCTCATTAATTAGAAATCTCTATTCTCCTTACATAGCCATATACTATGATAAAAAAACTTTAATTCCATATCAACACCCCTCACCAAGAGTTCGCCGTCAAGAACGAGTGATAGATCCTTATTTGGAACGGCGTGAAACACCTCGATGTCATGTACTTGAATCTTGGATCAAAAACTATATGAAAAAAAAAAGAAATAGCCTACATTCGAATTACGCACTTATTTTATTGGGTCTCACCAATACCAATTCTATTTCTGCTAAAATTATCTATGAAAACATTTCATAGAAACTAAACTTAAGTTTAACTTGTGTAGTACCCTACTACATCCCGAGAGTATACTCTATTTGGTTCCAACTTATCCATTTTGAATTTAACTTGATAACTAAATACCTTGTTTTTATTTCAAAATCTTTTCAAAATGATACTATATAATTGATAATAGAAAGTGTATATAATATAGTCTGAGTAACCCTAAAATGATATCAAGGAACTGAGTAGTCCCAAATAGTATCATATATTCCCTGACCAAGAAGGGTGATATTTAAGAAAAGTATTTACAATTGGAACACATCTCTTTTCCATTTTAGTTATTTTCGGGCCACTCAGACTAGTTGCCATAAAAATACTTCTTCCTATTCAAAATGCCCATTTTGAAACAATACTTTACATATTCCCAACTAATAGCTTTAACAAAATAAATATATAGCGAACTTGCTTTGGGTTCATTTGGATTTGAACTACTTTCGATTGTGCAATGATAAAGAAGATAATTTACTAAGCGCACTACAATGTTCGCCTGAGAAAACATCCGATCGTCATTGTGACGAACCAAAATTTTTGAACATTTGAAATTAGAATATTTAATTGATTTTAAATATTTGATAGTTAGTTTTAATATGAATTTCAAATATCGCTATTTATTTGACAATTAAATTATTGAATTTAATAAATTGGAAATTGGGAAAATTGTTGAATCTTCAGCTTTAAGCTGTTAAAAATATTTTAAAGGCTTGTAAAAAAATTTATATTGATAATAGTGAAGATAGTAAAAGCGTTAAACTTAAATTCGGAAGTGTTTTGTTAAGTTTTAAAATTTGATATTTTAAACCAATATTTAAAAAAATAGCCTTCTGAGGCATAGTCTCGGATTTAGACGAAACCAGTTCCATTGGATCCGTAATATTTTATTATTAGCGGATTTCAAATTTCATAGTAATTGGAGTTATTGTGTGAGCGTACGACACATAAACGCGCTGAATCTATATCGGAAATTTAATATAATAATTGAGTCCAAATGACATCTTCTCCATACGATCGAATTAGGACTCGAAACCTTTTCCATTGCATTCGGAACGAGGGTATAACATTATAAATGCCTAGCGGCATGCCTCGATCGGGGTTCACGATTTTAAGTCACGTAAATCGAGACGATTTAAATTTGAAATTTATATATGTTGTTGGGCCGATCAAACTATTTCAACAACAACCTACTTTCTTTCATATCAAAACTTTTCCAACACCTCAAATCACTGCTCTGCTTTATGCAACCATCTCTTCCTGTATCCCTTCCCTCCTTTCTTCATTTTAATAGCAACAGAACTCAGGCTAAATAATAATAATAATAATAATAGAGAGAATAACAAACGAAACCTTCCTCTTCTCTATTCTAAAAAGAACGAAAAAAATAAATAAATACTATCTTCGTTTGAAAATCAAAGTGAATCGAATCCCCCTCGTTCGAAAATCAAATTCAATTGTTTGAAACAAACTTTCTCCCCTTCTCATCCATCTTCGATTTGAGCGAATCGAGCAAGGAAGAACCAGAGGAATCCGACCCATTCCGAGCACGCGTGAAGGGAAAGTACGGTGGCACGATGGGCAAGCTAGGGCTATGTCTCGGGAGCGCACGCGATGTTGTGTCTAAAGCGGATTCACGAGCGATAAGGGAGTTAGGGTTGGTTACAAGATGGAGTCTTCACTTCATGACGGCAGCCAGAGACGAGCTCGCGCTCGATGTGTTGCCTTCGTCGAAGCAGATGAGGCCGGATTCGTGAGTTGCGTGAGGCAGGCGAGAATAATGAACAGTGCTGAATCGAATGCTGAGGCAGATAGGTAACGATTTTCTTTTTGTTATAAGTTTAAATTGGATGAATCAATGTTTATATATTCATATACAGAGAAAGAAAATTACTGCGTTGATTATGGAGAGGATATATGTATATATATTACAGTAGGGTTTTTATAAAAATATATATAATAAAGTCTGTTTTTTTATAGATATATATATATATATATAAAGGCAATTTTTTATTTAACAGTAAGACAACATTTTTGCTATTTTCCAATTTAAAAGATGAATAGGTACATTTGTTTGTACAGTAAACATAATTACTATTTTGATTTACAGGAAAGAAATTTATAAATATAAATATATCTAGAAAATGTATTATGGTAATTTGTTTATTAATTAACTTATTTAATGAATTTAGTCACTAAAAATATTTTATCAAATTATTAGTTGAATTAAATCATTAGTTGATTAAATTATTTTGAACATTTTAATCAATGATGGGTAAGTTTGAAACTATTCATTTAATTTGCTTATCAGGAATTTAACAAAAAAATTGAAATTTTATTTACCCAATAGATTTAAGTTTAAACGAATATTAATGGTGACTGATTGTTCGATTGGTTCAAAAATTCATAAATTGTATAAATGTCTATTCAAGGTCTAAAACGTGAAGAAATCAAGATGGATTGGAAATAGATTGCATTCAAAGTTAAAGGTGAGTTAATCTCGCTCTTCTGGATTGCTATTTAAATTTAAATGGTTAAATTTAAATAATTGGTTAAATGATTGAATTGATTGGATGTGCTATAATATATATAGTAGTATATATAGTATGTATTGAAGTGATTGATTTCCTGCATTATATAGTGGATGAGACCCTATGCGCCGTATAATAGCGGATGATATGATATAAACCCATATACCGCGATATTCCACCTCGAAGTGGAATTGGTATTTTATATTGTGCTAACATCTGTGGATGCAGGAAAACAGGTTGGAGGGATCCAACTGGATTCCTCAAAATATTTATATTTGTTTAAATATTCTGTGATATGATTATTGGATATCCTATGATGAATTATATTGATAATTGGAGTATTAGATGTTATGGTTTGATATATTTGGGTATACGTAGTTACCAAAAATATATATAAATTGGATTTTTGAAAAGAAAATAAAAGAAGAGGACTTGCAAGTAAAATAATCATAGAGAAATTATAGAATAAATGGAAAAAGGATAAAAGTGGATTCTAAAATTTTAATAAATAAAATCCGAGTATGGGAAGAGAGATTTTGAATAAAAGGGAGATAATGAATTTTAAAACCCAAGTGATATGATAAAGAATTTACTTTCGAATTCAGGTTTAAATTTATAAAGAAGGAATTTGGGAAATCTGAAATTGGATTTTTCAGTTAAAAGATTTTAAATCATAAGTGAGGATTAAAAATCTGTGGTCAATGGGACTTTGAAGTAAATGAGTAAGTAAAGGGATTTATTCCATAAAAGAGTAATTTGGAAATCAATTTGAAAATTGATTTAAGTGTTTGAAATTGGAATTTTAAGAAAGATGGGGCTAAGAAGTATATAAACTAGATTTATAAAGGTGAAGTAATATATCAGTAGATATTTGAAAGAATAAGTTCACGGTGGGAACTTGTTAAAGGAATGGGTAAATTTGTTTAAAAATGAATAGTGATTTATTTTTAAAAGGATGTGGAAGAGAAGTGTGCTTCCCTAGATAGCCAAGTACGTATTTGAAGCAAATTTTTATATATCAGTTAAAAGTGTTAAAAGCATGTTTTAGAATATCACTTATTTTTAAATGTTTAAATTTTAAAGTAAGTATTTTTCAAATTTATCTTAGTAGTAATGATTTAAAGGTGACTTGGTATTTTGTTTTAAAAAGAGAAAATATAGTTTTATATTTTATAAAGTAGCTTTATTTTAAATATTCATAAGGTATATATTTTTAATAAAGTATTAAAGTAGTTTTTAATTTAAATATTTTAAAGTATATTTTATAATAAAGTGTTTTAAATTATTCTAAAATCTAAAGTGTTTGTACTTGGTGATTTCAGTGGAAATAGAAATATTTGGGGAATTTATTCCGTAAAAAGAAGATGGTTTGAAACAGTTTTCAAAGGGTTGTAAATGGAAATATATCTTGCAAAGATATTTTGAGGATAATAAATAATCTGGGAAATTATTTATGGTTGATGGATGTTTGTGAATGTTAATTGATAGTTAAATAACCGATTATCAATATTGGCCAATGCGCTGATCGTTTCGAAGAGAATGGGATCGGGAGTAAATTCTCGAAAACCACTTCGATCCATTTTGTACGTTTTCATGAGGAACATGAGTTTGGATTCGAAGGTGGAGCAGTGAAGTACAAGGGCTAGTCGCTACTAGTCCTGATGTGATTCCAAAATGGATGTAGTAGGAGTAGTGCCTTCGGTTCCGTTCGAACCCGGAATGGACTTGTATGGAAGAATGCTCTCAGAACAACGTCAGGTGGACGGTGAGCATTCTAAGAGATGTGTTCTAAAGGTAACACTTAGCCTCGAGCCTCATCAACCTCGAATGACTGAAAATCAGGGGTCCTGCGGCAAGGCTAAGTGGGTAGCACCCATTAGGGTGAGGTCATCCCTGTCCAGATGTCCCTTTTTATTTCGGCTGTGTGGGCGGTTGCTGATCCCAACCGCGGGGTGATCTTACTCGGGATTATCCAGTAAGGGGTAGTCCCGGTCTTGTGTTGCAGGGGATTTAGGATGGATCCTCGGTACGCTGATCTGGACCAGGTACTGTGATAGATGGTACCCCAGTGCCTAGTCATTAGTTGGAAATCCATTCTCCCTATGCTCCTTAACGGTTTTGATTGTGCCCAACTATTGTTGAAACGTGAGATGCAAGATTTTCAGCTAGATTCTATTTTACTTTCTATAGATACTATTATAATATCAGATGGATTTGATAAAAAGTGTTTTGGCTATCGTAAGGTAAAAATCCGACATGTTTATTTGTGGCATGGTCTTACGAGATGCATTTGCTTTAAAAGGATTTTGAAACTTAAATATTCAAATTAAGTGTGATTTTCTCACGCTGGTATTCCAGACTGACTCGGGTGTTATTTCACTATAATGCTTGGGTCAGACCGAGTATTATAGAATACAGGAAAGGATGCGGTGGAGCTCAGAAGATGGGTTGGATGGCGATACGTACTTCCGTACATGTATGAAATATTCTGCTGTGTTGATTAGCTGTGTATTCAATTTTGTAAGGAAAAGTTGTGATAACTGTCCAGTGGTGTGTATTGTGGTTATTGTACTCTGATGATGTAATGTATAAATAGATATATTTTTCCTTTGTGTAACGATCATTTATTATCTATTATATTTTATTCCGCTGCGTTGGTAAGATTCTGATGTTATTTCTATTTTCTTCTTCTACCTCTTTCTTCTTTAACCCTAACGGTTCGTATTTCCGTTCACCTTGAGTTGATATGTTGGAAAATAGTGTTGACTTAAGGGGTACAGGTTTGCGGGCTGTTATAGTGGTATCAGAGCTTAGGTTGGTGATAACCTTGACTCTAGTGGGGATTACTCATTGAAATAGAGTTCGTAGTACTCTAAAATGAGTTTGAGTGTATTAATAGATATGAATGCGTATTTGTTAGTGAATATAAAAGTTGTTTTTATATTGTGTTGACTTATAGATTGAGTGTTTATGGATTATGGTCGATATATGAGACACCATGTTATCGATAGGAATTTTTAAACTCTTAAACAAGATAAACGGACACGGTATTGTTTTAAATAGGGTAAATGAAATAATTTTACCCAAATTATTTTTGTACATTAAGGAAATAATTTTTCGTAAATTATTATAGTTATATATGGATGCTTGGTTGTTAGGAATGATAATATTAAATTATTATCATTGTTGTGTAAAATTGAATAAGATATTGAAATTATAACTAAAGCTAAGGAATGAATTCATATACAATGGAAGTTTGTAAAGGTAAACTGTAAATGTGATTTATAAATTGAAATAAGATCTCAGAATAATATTTGAATATGAATTGAAAGAATTTAGAACTTGAAATTTGGGGAAGTTTAATTCCTTTGGGTTGAAAATGATTTTCAAAGATTTTGGGGAGGAATAATAGGAATATTATTCGGAAATATTTTGAATTGGATTTGAAATCTGGTGAGACTTGAAATTAAGAATATTTGAAAATGTTTTTAAAGAGATAAAAGCATTGAACTCTATCGGTCGCTAGAAAATAACTTCGGTGATGACTGCAGCATCATCGATGTTCATTTTCGAGTTTCCAAAGGAGAAATTGCTACCAAATTGTTTTAAATTGGAATTGTTTGCAAAAACTGGGTTTGGTTTTGAAATTCAAAGAGGTAATTGAATTTACCAAAGAATTTTGGATATAATTGATTTCAAATAATTTTTAAAATACTTAAATGATTATTGAAGACTCTGGAATTGTTTAAATTTTTGAGTGTCTAAGTAGTGGCTTAAGCTCTAGAGGTTTAACTAAAAATGTTTATGGATTATAAAAAGATTTGGAAATTTATAAAGTTTGAAAATTTCCTGGAATGGAATTAACTTGTAAGAAGTTAATAAGTTAGAAAATTTCCTGGAATGGAATTCTTAAAGTATATATTTTTAATAAAGTATTAAAGTAGTATTTAATTTAAATATTTTAAAGTATATTTTATAATAAAGTGTTTTAAATTATTCTAAAATCTAAAGTGTTTTACTTGGTGATTTCGGTGGAAATAGAAATATTTGGGTAATGTATTCCGTAAAAAGAAGATGGTGGGTTGTAAATGGAAATATATCTTGAGAAGATATTTTGAGGATAATAAATAATTTGGGAAATTATTTATGGTTGTTGGATGTTTGTGAAAGTTAATTGATAGTTAAATAACCGACTAACAATATTGGCCAATGCGCTGATCGTTTCGAAGAGACCGGGATCGGGATTAAATTCTCGAAAACCACTTCGATCTGGTTTGTATGATTTCGTGAGAATGATAAGTTTGGATTCAAAGGTGCAGCAGTGAAGTGCAAGGGCTAGTCGCTACTAATCCTGAGGTGATTCCAAAATGGATGTAGTAGGAGTAGTGCCTTCGGTTCCGTTCGAACCAGGAACAGACTTGTATGGATGAATGCTTTCAGAACATCGTCAGGTGGATGATGAGCATTCTAAGAGATGTGTTCTAAAAGGTAACTCTTAGCCTCGAGCCTCATCAACCGGGGATGACTGAAAATCAGGGGTTATGCAGCACGGCTAAGTGGGTAACACCCATTAGGGTGAGGTCATCCCTGTCTAGATGTCCCTTTTTATTTCGGCTATGTGGGCGGTTGTTGATCCCAACCGCGGGGTGATCTTGCTCGGGATTATCCAGTAAGGGGCAGTCTCGGTCTGGTGTTGTATGGGATTTAAGGTGGATCCTCGGTACGCTGATCTAGACCAGGTACTGTGATAGGTGGTACTCTAGTGCATAGTCATTAGTTGAAAATCCATTCTCCCTACGCACCTTTACGGTTTTGATTGTGCCCAACTATTGCTGAAACGTGAGATGTAAGCATTTCAGCTAGATTCTATTTTACTTTCTATAGACACATTATAATATCAGACGGATTTGATAAAACTTGTTTTGGCTATCGTAAGGTAAAAACTCGACATGTTTATTTGTGGCGTGGTCTTACGAGATGCTTTTGTTTTCAAAGGATTTTGAAACTTAAATAATCAAATTGAGTGTGATTTTCTCACGCTGGTATTCCAGACTGACTCGGGTGTTATTTCACTATAATGCTCGGGTCAGACCGAGTATTATAGAATACAAGAAAGGATGCGGCGGAGCTCAGGAGACAGGTGGGATGGCGATACGTACTTCCGTATATGTATGAAATGTTCTGCTGTGTTGATTAGCTGTGTATTCAGTTTTGTAAGGACAAGTTGTGATAACTGTCTAGTGGTGTGTATTGTGGTTATTGTACTCTGATGATGTAATGTATAAACAGATAGATTTTTCCTTTGTGTAATGATTATTTATAATCTATTATATTTTATTCCGCTGCGTTGGTAAGATTCTGATGTTGTTTCTATTTTCTTCTTCTACCTCTTTCTTCTTTAACCCTAACGGTTCGTATTTCCGTTCACCTTGAGTTGACGTGTTGGAAAATAGTGTTGACCTAAGGGTTACGGGTTTGCGGGCTGTTATAGTCATTTAGAAGATTATTCAGATTATCGCAAAACTAATCAAGATGTTTTCCCCTGAATTATTCGAAGGAAATATTCTTTGCTTAAAAAATTCCTTTCTAAAACATTTATACTTAAAAATATAATCAAGTACAAATATTAGTACTTTTTTCCATAAAACATTTGAAATCTTCTTCAAGACTCCGTTATTTAATTCCTCAAACCCTTTTATTTCTAAAACATATTTTTTAAAACCAAATTTATATAAAATCGCTTCTTTATAAAAAATCATTTCTCAAACATTTATTCCCAAACTATTCTAGCTTTCTTTAAGTAAGTATCTTTTATTAAAATCCCATTTTAACCCAATATTAACATCGAACGCCACAGTCAAGTTGTGAAACTTAATTCACAAGGTGTTCATTTCAATGTTTTCCCTATTTCTATCTACCCCAACCATGTTGAAGAAAGATAAATTACTTATAAATCAACAAACAATAGTCAATGCCCCACAACTGAACGAGCATGACTAATCAAACCTTAAATGATAATAATTGAATATTATCATTTCCTAACGAACCAACACATAAAAAATAACCATATTAACTTTTGAAAATTATCTTTTTATATATAAAGTGTACTGCTAAAATTATTTCATTTACCATTTTAAAACAATATTATGTTGGTTGGCCTTATTCAAATGTTTAGGAACCTCCATCGATAAGTGGGCTAGACGCAACAAAAAAGTTCATAAACCACTCACCTGATCAAACAACATGATATAAAACATTTTTATATCACTAACAAATATGTGTTCTTACACACATACATACACGCACTCAAACTCATTCTAGGGTGTTAGTAACACTATTTCTAATAGTTTACCCCACCAGAACGAAGGTTCTCGCTTGACATTCGGCTCCGATACCAACTATAACAACCCTCCTTTTCAATCCCCAGAAGTCGACACTAATACATCCATGGTATTCACGTCCCGAACATTCAAGTGCCAAAAAGATAGATTGTTAGGATGAAAGAAATAAAAGATAGAACAAAATCTCACAATCATGATGACTAATATATAATATAATAATGGTCTATATAAATGAAGATCAAACTTTAATATAAATATATAAATTTAGAGAAAAATTAATCTATCATCAGCACTGAATAGTTATGACAACATATTCTTACAACTACTAAAAAATACAACACGAAATAAACAACGAAAGATAAAAAATTATATAAAAGTACGTCTTGGAGGCATCTAGCTTGTCTCCTAAAGCTGTAATTGTCCGGCTAAATCTGAAAAATATGCTCGGGCCGACCCAAGCATTATAAGAAAAATAACGCCCAGATCAGTCTATTAAAACCAGCTGAGAAACACACATCATATGAATTTTAATATTGTAAAACCTTTCAAAATGAAGGTATCTTGTAAGACACACTGCATATAAACATGGATAGGTTTTTAGCTTATGATAAACAAACCATTATAGAAAATTATCTTAATGTCTAGGTTTTAAAGTAAATTATGAATATAGCTGAAAAGCTTACATCTCATATTCTAACATAGGAGGGCACAACCAAGTCCGTAAAAACACGTATTGGGGATTAAACTTCCATCAATGACTGGGCTACTAGGGTACAACCGATCATAGTACACCTCTATAAAATGTACTAAGATCGAATATCTTTCGATCCATGCGAATCAGGAATGGCCTACCTCTTACTGGATAGTACCAAATATGTCACAACCCCGGTTACTTTGTATCCTTTTCCTGAGAGCTCTCATGCACAACCAAATCCACACACACACACACACATGTATATATATAAGGGTGATGACACACCCTAAAGGTAGCGAACCACATAGCCCTGAGGCATTTCTTCAATTTTAGTCATTACCGGGTTGCGAAGCTTGTGAGGTCACGATTACTTTTTCCTTTCTTAGCAAATCCCACTTGGAATTCTAACACTACTTTCCAGACACCAAAGCAAATGCTAGCATTTTTTCTACAAGTTATTCAAGATGTGAACAAACCGAAGGCATTACTTCTACTACATCCATTTTGGAATCACGCTTAGGATTAGTAGTAGGTAGCCCTTGCACTTTAAAGATCTCCGTCTTCGATTCCATCATCTTCAAGATATCTTCAATATGATGTTTGATTTGGTTCAAAGTGATTTTCAGACAATTCATACTTAAATGATTCTGATTTCTTTGAACCAAAAGTTGATAGTTTTCGTAAAGTCAACTCCGGTTCTTTTGAAAATAATCAAACAATACATAAGAGTGGAGATCACCTCCTATCTATTTAAGTGGATGGATTTCCTCATCATTTCTCCTAAGAGAACAAAATGAGATTTACATGCACATTACAACATCATTGAAGATGACTACGCCATATTACTCCTGCGTTTCACCTACATATTTCCAGAGCTAAAAATAAGCCCAAATTTGATAGTCAATTATTTAGCTATCAAATAAAAACAATCAAACATAGATTCAATTTCATGTGGGATCCACCAAGCCTCTACTAGTTAGTCTTTCGTTAATTAAAATATCTTTCAATTATTTGATTTAAAATACCTTCATAAAAGATATGTTCCCAAACCCCTTATACTCTTTTCAATACATGGAAAAACATTCATATATTTATCTAGCGGTATAAATATTAACAATCCATTATATTTTCAATACTTAGAAAATATCCATATACTTATCTCAACGGTATAAGTATATTCACAAAACTTGAGGGAGATTTCCTCTTTTCCAAATCATATTTAAATGAGCCAAACAAATATTATTTAAAATATTTCTTACTATAGATCAAATCACTATCCTTTGGTGTTAAGTATTGGAAAGAATGTTCCATGCCACCATAATTGAGCTGGATTAATGGTCAAAACAAATCTCTTTCCTTTTATAAATTCCTGTTTTATAAGCCCATTTCATATTTATAAATACTTTTATAAGTCTTCCAATTAATTTATATAACTTTTTATAAATCTCTAAAACTCCTTATAAATTCTTTTATCAAATATCATTTAAATCTCCTTTACAAAATAACATTTGTATATATCAAAAAATAAATCCTTTATACTAAGTATAATCCTTTTTATAAAATAATTCATCATTTATAAACATCTTTATTAAAATAATTTAATAACTTACTTTAAAACATCATTTATAAAACTCTTAACCTCAAATTTTTATACAACTGAAGTTATTTAAATCCATAACTTTACAAATTCAGAAAGAGGATTATCGACCATAATGGTACTAAATCAAGTTACCATTTTATTAAATTTGACTTTTCAAACCATATAACTTGAAACGACCCGACTTTCTTACCATAGAAAATCGCATCATTTTTAAGAAAGAAAGGGATAGAAAAGAGAAAGAAAGAGAAGAAGAAAGAGACAACACGTCAGAATCTAAACAGCGGAACGAATAAATTATATTAATAACATAAATATTACATAGTTTACAACAAATATCAGAGTTACACAGATGTACATCACATACTAGACAGTTATAAACACCTGTCTAGTTATACAACTCAATACAGTACAAGAAACTATTCAGAGAAATCAACACAACAGAAAACTATATATACCTACATGTAGAAGCCTCCTGCTCCATTGCTCCTCCACAATCTTCAAAGCTAACCTGAATCCTAACCTGAATCCCTTGGCTACTCATAAAAATTTGAGTACCCAAGAGTTTATGAAAAACAAAAATAAACTCCGGGTCAGACATGGGTCTGGTGTGAGCAACAGGTTAAAGTTGCTTAACTTTTAAAAATGTTTTGAAAAGAAAGGTATCACGTAAGACTTCCCACACATAAACATGGAAAAGTTTTCACCTTACGCTAACCAAAACATTTGATAGGAAATCCGATGATATTATAATAGTGTCTAGGGTTTTCAAATAAATAAGAAATAGCCGAAATTGTTACATGACTAAATTCCAGCTACTAGCCACTATGGGTAATACAATCAAAACCGTTGTCACTTATTGGATTTGGGATTCCATACAATGGCAGGGCTACTGGGGTACCGCCCGTCAAAGTATGTGGCCTAGATCAACGTATCGAGGAGTACGCCCACTCCCCTACAACACAAAGCCGGACCCATTCCTTACTGAACAGTTCCGAACAAGACAACCCCGGTTGTAGCTAGCAACCACCCACACAGCCGAATATAAAGGGACTTCTAGATGGGGGTAAATCTTGCTCTCAAGTGGGGGCTACCCACGAAGCCTTGCTGCACCTCCCCTGTTTTAGCCATTCCCGGTTGATGAGGCTGGAGGCTACGATTACCTTTAAAGGACATATCATCTTAGAATGCTCATCGTCCACCTGATGTTGTTCTGAAAGCATTCAATCCATACAATTTCGTTCCGGGTTCGAACGAAACCGAAGGCATTATCTCGTTACACTCATTTTGGAATCACCCTCAGAGTTAACGACGATAACCCTTGCACTTTGATCCACCATCTCCAATCTGTAATTACTATTCCATTAACTCATTGCGGAATCACCCACAGAGTTATACTGACGTATAGTCCTTACACCTCGAGTCTTCACAAAGCTTCACTTTGATTCACGACCTAACATTAATTTGGATCGATGTGGTTTTCGGATATCCAAATATGGAAACCCGATCCCGGTCTCATCGAAATCCAAAGCGTGTCTTTTAAGTCCAAGTTGTTTTAAAGTTTTTAAAAAAATTCAATACAGTATCTATATACACACAGATAGATAACTTATAAATCACAATTGATAATCAACATTATCAAATAACAGGTAATCCACATTATCAATATCATAATAAATAACCCATATATCACCATCACAATAGATAACCTATGTTATCATCACAATGCGCTCAAGCATTCATACCACACAACAATACTTATCTCATTTCTGAGATCACAAAGCATCCAAGACAATCAATGTCATCCATACATATGTATAAGCAATGATTTACTCAACACAATATAATTAATTTAAAATGAATTAAATTAACTATCTCTATTACTAATTAATTTAAAATGAATTAAATTAATTACTTCATTTTTAATTAATTTAAATAAATTAAATTAATTACTTTACCAATATAAATCTTGCTTACTCAATCATTTAATTGATTACAATCAATTAAGTAATCATTCAAAATAAATTATCTTAATTAATCACTCTTGATTAATTATCCTTAATTACATTCATGTAATTTTCCTTAATTAATTTCACAAATTAATTATTCTCAACCAAACAGTAATTAACCTTTAATTACTTCAATTAATTAATTAATCATAATTAATTACATTAATCCTTAATTAATTAATTAATTAATTACCTTTACTTACCTATTATTGATTAATTAATCATAATTAATCAACTTTATTTACTTCATTAATTATAATAATCAATGATCTTTCATTATACTTAACTAATTATCTTCTTAAATTAATTATCTTAAGTAATTAGCTTATAATTATTAATCCTCATAGATTAATTACATTTAGTAATTTACTAGCTTAATTACTATATTAAACAAATTAATTATCCTTAATTAATTTCTTAATTAATTCCTTGATTTATTACTAAATAATTTATCCAAATTACCTCATTCTTAAATATCTCCACTTAATTACAACTTTAATTATTAAACAATTATTTAACTAAGAAAATTTCAAATCTCTTATTACATAAGGTAATTATCTTTAAATCTCAAGTGTTTAAAATTAATTAAACTTAATTATAAATTAAACAATCATATTAAACTAAATTAATCACATTAAGTAATTAATTTCTTAATTACTTTATTAAGTAATTATACTCAAACCATTCATAATTGATTATTATTAAATTAATTAATATAATTAATTATAAAAATTAACCATATTAATTAATTGTTAAATAATCCTGGTTGATGACCTTCATTAACCATTCTCTAATTATTTCATTTAGTAATTAACTTAAATTAATTACAATTTAAATTATCTTTAATTACTCATTAATTAAAGTTAATTATTAAATTAATTAACCTTGATTTAAAACTTAATTACATAACTAATAATATTCATTCATCATTAATTAATAATCTAATTAATTATTTTAATTATAAATTGATTAATCAATTATTAATTCCAAATTCAATTAATTAATTAATCTTAATTGCCTTATTAATTAAATTAATTCTGAAATATTAATCTTAATTTAATTTCAAGATAAAACATAACTTAATTATGTTAAAACAATTTAACTGAAACAAAGTACTTTTTGAACTACTTTTAAATTTTCATTTTAAATACAAGTTTTAAAATATAATAATTTAAACTTATCAAAGTTTAAATAATTTAAAAACTTTTTAAATTGCAAATCAAACAGGTGCTATGAAAATTTTAAAGTTAAATTCATTTCAAAATTTTAATAACTTAAATTTACATTTAATTTAAAACTTCAAATTTAAACCTTCTTTAAAATTTAAAACTGAAATTCAAATTTAACTTTTAGATTTCCAGATTTAAATAAAAATTCAATTCTTTCTAATATTTTAAAAACCTCATATTTAAAAGGTTTAAACTATTTACCAAAATAAAATAGTTAATTAAGTCAAATTTTTGAAACTTCTATTTTTATTTAAAAACTGGGATTTAAATTTGAATCTAAATCCAAAAATTCAAACTTGAATTTGAACTTAAACTTAAACCTTACTTTAAAAATAAAACTACAGATTTTAAAAATTTTTAAAACCCAGATTTTAAACTGGTTTCAGAAACCTGGAAATTACAGTGTAACCCGAGAACCAACAAAACTGCTTCGAGGCAAAACCACCTCTACTCCGAGTCACCCATCCACCTTAACTTCAAACCTCCCCTACAACACACAAACCCAACATCACCATCAGTAATTCATCGCCGTGCATATGCACGGAGACTCCAGCCATCGTTGATCGCCATGGACGATCGCTACACGTCAAAATTCCATCCTACAACCCATCACGAACATCCAAATCAAGCTATCACCCACGAAATCAAATTCAACCCCCAATTCAAAACCTATAAACAGAAAACCAGGTTTCTGTCAAAACCTATCAACGATGAATGTTCACCACTCCGACGCCTCGAACTCCTTCACACTTCAACTACACGATTCCCGAATATCAAAACACTCGATCAATTCTTCACCTCAAACTGACCCAATGCTTAACCCCATTCAAAACTAGGGTTTAACAAAATATTTTCAAACTGCTCCCTCCTCAATGGATTACATCATCATTTATGATTTTTCTAAGCATCTCCTATACTTCCTCTATTACTCAGAAGAATCCCAAAGCTTCTCAAGTCATATATCACCATAATTTGATTAAAACCCATCTTTAGTTCAATTTTAAACTGCAACTAAATCTTACACCTAAAAATCCTAATACTTGATTTAAAAATCAAGTTCCAGTTTAGATATTTGATTTATACTACTGAATTACAATATTAATTTGATTGGGTTTTGATAAAAATAAACATGCATGATGTTTTCTTCTGTTTCCAGAGTCAAAACTCATATTTTTAACTTACTTGTAATTTTTAAACATGAACTTAAGAAAATATAACAACTTTACTTTGCATATTTCATTTTAACAGAAAACTAATTAAAAGGTAAGTGTAGTTAATAAAATTTTTGCCTAGAAAATCAAAACAGATCAGAAAATAAAAGAACAGTATGAACACAATCCATTTCCACATTAACAACTACTGATAACACAAACAATACTAATTCAGTAAAACATGCAACCTATTTTAAAATTAAGATTTTAAGTTACTCACCTTATATTTAAAAGAAGCAGAGCTCTGATTTAACCTTATGAATTTTGCAGAAGACATCAAAATGCATGCTTGACCCTTTTTACTTCATGTCTGAAATGATATGCAGTTTTGCTTATGGTTTCCTGACTAAAATGCTTGCATGCAGATGCTTTTGACAAGCTTCACATTTGAAGTTGTGTAGATAGAAGAAAATGCAGACAGATTTGTTCATCTTCATGCTTAAAAACATAATGCAGGCTTCATTTCCAGGTTTCATAAAAATGCAGGTCTATTTTGATCTTGATTTTTGATATGAAGATGAGAGTTTGATTTTTGAGGAAGTGCATATTCGATTTGAGATGAAGATAGGTTTGATTTTGAAGAGGAGTTTAACTTGCAATTTGTAAACTAATTTTAAACTTTGAACAGGAATTTAATATGCAGGGTTTGATTATGGATATGAAAAATGAGTTTTGATCTTTTCTTTTGATTAAGGAAATGAAAAAAAATGAATGAAAGAAAATGCAGGTTTATATAAATGAATTTTAAGATCTAATAAAATAAAAGAAAAAAATTAAACTAAAATTTAACACTTGTACAATTTTGCACATTTGTCAATTTGTATATTAGTTTTTGAACACTTGTCAAAAGAATGAAACACTTGTTTCTTTAAAATAATTAGTACTAATTTACAAATTAATGTGTATGTTAGCCTAGTTTAACTTGTTAGTTTATATTTAAATATGGGTATAAATTCATAAGGAAGAAATGAGAACAATCATGTTTATAAATGAAAATTAAACAATTAAGATTTTATACTTTGAAATTTCAAATTCAAATTAAATTCAAAATCAAATATTTCAAATCAAGTTATATATAAATTCAATTTGAAATAAAAATTTACAAATTCTATTCAAAACTTATTTATAAAGACAATACACTGTTAATATTGCTTTTTATAAATATCTTATTATTAAATTAAAATCATTTTAAAAGAAATTAAAATATCTATTTTATTAAGCCATAAAACCTTTTTGTTTGTTTATTCTAAATTTAAAACTCAATCCAATTTAATTTAAACATTTAATATTTTTTCTTATTAATTTTAAAGTCATATATTTATTTATTGTATAGTTTTAAAAACTCAATACTAATTAAAATCAAAATTTCCAAATTATAATGTATATTAGAAATTTAAAACATGATTCATTTATTAAGTTTAAACCAATATTTATTTATTTATTCTTATCCTCCTCCTGAGGCTAAGTTGCATGATCAGAGTGATCTTTCATTGCCTGTGGTTTCTCCTGTTTCTCCGACTGTTCCTGAGGTTCTTTGTGCTGCTCATGACATTGATGACCCTGACCCTACCTTGTTGCTGCCTCCTGTGGCTTGGGATGAACCAGAAGGGTGTTGGATTGATCCCATTTCTGATATGAGGTATAATCCGGTTGATGAATCCTTCTTCCGGTTTGTATCTGATGATCAACAGGACCTTAGATGCTTACGCTATAAACAATTTGGTGATTCTATAGTCCTTGATATGGAAGGTCTATATGCGACTGAAAATTCTGACATGCTAGCTGATCCATCCTGGGATCGATCTTTTATCTACAGTTCTGATGTTGTAGATTATGACCCTCGTCTTGCTCTACGGTTCCGCCCATTTGCTGCCCTTATTGGGTCTGCCCCTTTATTGTTGTCTGGTGTTGTTAGTGACTCTCCCTCAGGGGAAAGCTAGTTTTTGTTATTTAGTTACTGTGACATAGTTGTCAAGTACCTGTGCTGTATTTTTTTTGCTTTATTTCTAGTAGTTAAGGTGCTTCTACCTTACTCCTGTACTTCAATTTTTATTACGATTGTAATAAAAGTGGACGGTCCACTATAAAACCGGCTGGCCTTGCCAAAAAAAAATTTCAAAATTACTACAAATATTAAAACTAGAAAATATGCTTTACTTATTAAAATTAAAACAATGCTAATCTATTTAGAATATAAACCATATTTTTTTTTTGGCAAGGCCAACCGGTTTTTTTTAGTGGACCGTGCCACTTTTATTATAACAAATAATAAAACATTAGAGAACAAGTGCTAGTCACAACGACTAACAGCTAATGAAAACAACGAAGAACAACCACGAAGAAAAATATCATGAGAGGATGACCACATAGAAAAATAAAAGCACGGGAAATAAGCAAGATGCTAATACCACCATGAATCGTGACTAATCCCCAGAGGAGGAAGACGAGTCTTCATCATCTATGGAAACAGGACCAATGACATCTACATACCCTGAGAATAGACTAGCAAGAATAGAGACATACCCTTCAGAGTCCGGGGAGTAAACAAATTTCCTATCCCAAGAGTTGTCAGAGAAGATACGATTATTCGACTCACCGTCAACCCCCTCACTAGCCAATAACAGTCCCTCGCCAACAACGTGATAATGGAGATACCTGCTCTCACCATCAGTGTCACTGACATAGGAAAAATAAAAACCTACCGAAGGAGAGTAACGCATGCCGGATGGGGTGTGCACCCACGCTTTCTCATTGGAGTCCCATAGGATAGAGTCTGGAGTAACTGCCACTGCAGAAGAAGGAGGAGGCACAGGGCAAGAAAAAGCCGGAGGATCCAAATCTGCGCTGAGAACATCATCAACTGGAGAAAGAACAACTGGAAAGTCAATCAGATCCAAAACAACAGAAGGGGCAACAAGCTTAGGAACCCATTTCCTGGAAGGGGGACGTGGAAGGGGAACACGATCCGGGAGAGGCAGAGGACCATGACCAATCCTACGAGAACACGTCTCCATAAGGTGACCAAAGGACTAACAAAGAGTACATATGTCTGCTTTCCAACTGTAGCTCACAAAGATCTCAGCTTCATGACCCTCATCTAAACGGACCTTGATGGAAGAAGGCAATGGCTTCGAGGGGGTTATTTCGATAAGAGCTTTAGCATAGACTAATCTCTTCCTTGCTACTGTGTTGGAGTCATAACAGATAACTCTACCAACTTGGCTACCAAGCCAGTCAAGCCCAAGCATCGGTTGAAGGACAGACGGGATGGAAGAAAAATGAGCCCAAACTGGGATAGAAAGAACCTGATCCTTAGCCCTATCAACAGACGGGCTCCAAGTGGTGATGATGAAAGGCTTTCCGGCAATCATAATAGGGTCAGCTTCAAGAATACGACGCCTTTCGTCACTCCGAGAGAATTTAAAGAAGAACATCTCATTATCAAAATGAACACTGAGACTTCCTCTTGGTTTCCATACCTGATTGCATCGCGCTTTAACAAGATGGTAAGCTGGATTAGCATCTAAGAAAAATCCAACAAGATAATCAGACCAATAGTCAATCCCGGCTTGAATCACTTCTTGCGGAGGAACCAAAGGTCCATCACAAACTGCATGCTCAAAAAAATGCGGAGAATAAGAACCTGCGTTATTCGACAACTTGTTGAACAAAGATTTCCAAGAGGGAGGAACAGCAGGACTAGGAAACATAGGAGGAATATTAGCAGAAACTGGCACTTGAAGAAAATTTGGATCTGGAACTTCAGAGGTGTTAAAGCAAACACCATGCGTGCCTAAATTTACCTCACGGGGATAACCACCTGAAGCATCACAGATGGACGTGCTTGCAACAATAGGACCAGCATTCTCATTAGAACGAGCAACAACCACCTCCTCCACGATACCAGCCAACACTTCCACAACAGAAGGAGGGGGACAACCAAGAATAGACTTACTTGGCAGATGAGCCGAAGCCAAGAACAGAGGTAAGGCGGAGACATCTGAGACAACGGCTGAAGAATCAGGCAACACAGTGGCAGGAACTCCAAGAGCGGAAGCACGATTAGAAACAGAGGTGGGAGACGCAATAACAGTAGCAAAAGATTTTCCAGATCTGGTAACCGATCGAGGCTTCTCCAAAGCTTGCTGCAGTGGAGACATAAGATTGATGGAAGCAAGAGCAAGATGGACGAAGGAGTTACGCAGAGGCAAGAAATTAGAATTGCGTTCCAAGCATAATTCGTACAGAGGCCATTAACAGCATAGAAAGCTTAATTTCACTTTAAATTCAAAATTGATAAATAGAAATCAATTTATTATTTTTAAAAGATAAAATAACCAATTTAAATATATATTGAAGATGATTAGTAGATCTATTTGAATTATATTAACAAAATATCAATATCAATTTAATTTTTTTATACAGATTATTAAATTGATATTGTTAAAAATTCCGCGATATTACAATCTTCCCCCTTAAAAGAATTTCGTCCTCGAAATTTAAAACAAAGGTAATTTAATAATCTTATTAAAGATTTTAAAACACAAGCATATATCAAACATATGCTAACAATCAAAGCAATCAATTCAATCAAACAAATCTAATTATCCAGACAAATTCTGGATAAAATTTTATCGAGTTTCCCCAAGTATATATATATACCGGATTACTCGCTCTAGAGAATCCAAACAATCAATGCTATGAAGCTACAAGACTCCTATTCATTTATATCTATAACACTAGACAAGATATCAGACTACAAACGAGTCTGACTCAACAACCAAAACTCCAGAACTGCTGGTTCCACAACCAGAGATAGATCATACACGTATTCCATCAGAGATACATGAAACTTATCGAATCCCAGTTATCCAAACTGACAATCCTATCCTGTAGATCAATCACTCATTTTCCAAGATACAGAAAAGATCCAAAACACTTCAGAGCTAGACTTTTGGACTTACCCAAACTTATAGCTCACTTTTGATCGGAGAAAACTTATCCAAAATCAAATCTCTGACTTCAGAGTCCAAATTCCTCCGACTCTTATCCACAAAACTCTTCAAACGATCCTGGGCAGTACACAACCTTACTGATCAGTTCAACCTTCGCTGATGCTTCTAGAAACAAACTAGACCAATCAACTCAACAAAATGATCTCCTCAAGATCAACCAAAACCAAGAAATCAAACCCTACTCCTCAACATCAGAAGACAACAACTTCTTCTGTCCAGAAAAGAAAAGAAGATACACTTCCAAACTGCTTCCACTGCTCAACTCTGATCCGAAGTAGAAGAGAATGCTAAAAAAAGAACACGAGCACAACTCAACAACACACCCCAGAATATGGTTCAACAAATCCATAAGAAAAATTCAGAAGTTCCTCCAAAACTCTGAGCTGTTATACCAACTCAATCTCCTGGAACCATTCTTCTATAAAGCTGAACCACCGGTACCACTCCTGGAATTCCAGTCGATAAGAAAACTCAATCCCCAGATGTGAACAAAACTCTAACTTCCTGAAGACATTCAGAAAAAATCAGATAACCCAAGAGAACACTCAAACAATCGCAAGTCACTTTTGCGATCAATCCAAACCAAATCCAAGGAAAACTGTTCTCCCTTAACCAAACAGAACAACTTACACTTAACTCGTCAATCCATCGAAGAAACGGGTCCACTTAACTGCTTCTAAACTCCACTCCAGAAAAACTGCTAAGCCAGAATATCTCTTGCCAACACCGAGAACACTCCAAACTGCTCTGCTGCCACAGATGCCAAAGAATTCCAAATCAAATCTCTTCGAGAAACTCGGACTTCAAAGCAAACAGAAACACCGGCTGAACACAGCCACAACACTGAAGCAGACTCACCTCCTTAACTTGTTCCAAAGAAAACATCTTCGGGAACAGCCATAGTCACTGCATCTCATCACGCAGCTACTACTCCCTGAGGTATCCAAAATACCATTACTCACTTCTGCCCAACCGACAGATCCAAACTCTACTCATTCGACTTCAGAAATAAACTCCGAACCTTAACAGGTTTCCTTCAGAGATCAATGAAATCCTTCATCTCTACAGAACTCACTTGAGATGGTTTTAGGTCTACAGTCTCAATAAATACACTTCCAACCTCAAACATTCAAATTCCAACAAATGATAGTCGTGTCACACACACTACTACCCAACTACCTTTATAACTTATATTGGAAAACCTGAACAGGTAACCCAACAGATAGGTAGATATATATATATATATATATATATAATTACAAATACGCACTCTCAAGAAAGACACCATTCACTCAACCTAGTGCTCTGATACCAAGTGAAACGATCCGACTTTCTTACCACAAAAAATCGCATCGTTTTTAAGAAAGAAATGGATAGAAAAGAGAAAGAAAGAGAAGAAGAAAGAGACAACACATCAGAATCTAAACAGCAGAACGAATAAATTATATTAATAACATAAATATTACATAGTTTACAACAAATATTAGAGTTACACAGATGTACATCACATACTAGAGAGTTATAAACACCTGTCTAGTTATACAACTCAATATAGTACAAGAAACTATTTAGAGAAATCTACACAATGGAAAACTATATATATCTACACGCAGAAGCCTCCTGCTCCATTGCTCCTCCACAATCGTCAAAGCTAACCTGAATCCTAACCTGAATCCTTGGCTACTCGTAAAAAATTTGAGTACCCAAGAGTTTATGAAAAACAAAAATAAACTTCGGGTCAGACATGGGTCTGGTGCGAGTAACAGGTTAAAGTTGCTTAACTTTTAAAAATCTTTTGAAAAGAATGGTATCACGTAAGACTTCACACACATAAACATGGAAAAGTTTTTACCTTATGCTAACCAAAACATTTGATAGGAAATCCGATGATATTATAATAGTGTCTAGAGTTTTCAAATAAATAAGAAATAGCCGAAATTGTTACATGATTAAATTCCAGCTACTAGCCACAAAAGTGGGTAATACAATCAAAACCGTTGTCACTTATTGGATTTTGGATTCCATACAATGGCAGGGCTACTGGGGTACCGCCCGTCACAGTACGTGGCCTAGATAAACGTACCGAGGAGTATGCCCGCTCCCCTACAACACAAAGCCGGACACATTCCTTACTGAACAGCTCCGAACAAGACAACCCCGTGGTCGTAGCTAGCAACCACCCACACAGCCGAATATAAAAGGACTTCTAGACAGGGGTAAATCTTGCTCTCAAGTGGGGGCTACCCAAGAAGCCTTGCTGCACCTCCCATGTTTTAGCCATTCCCTGTTGATGAGGCTGGAGGCTACGATTACCTTTAAAGGACATATCATCTTAGAATGCTCATCGTCCACCTGACGATGTTATGAAAGCATTCAATCCATACAAGTTCGTTCCGGGTTCGAACGAAACCGAAGGCATTATCTCGTTACACTCATTTTGGAATCACCCTTAGAGTTAACGACGATAACCCTTGCACTCTGATCAACCATCTCGAATCTATAAGTACTATTCCGTCAACTCATTACGTAATCACCCACGAAGTTATACTGACGTATAGTCCTTACACCTCGAGTCTTCACAAAGCTCCACTTTGATTCACGACCTAACGTTAATTTGGATCGATGTGGTTTTCGGATATCCAAATATGGAAACCCGATCCCGGTCTCATCGAAATCCAAAGCGTATCTTTTAAGTCCAAGTTGTTTTAAAGTTTTTAAAACAATTCAATACAGTATCTATATACACACAGATATATAACTTATAAATCACAATTGATAATCAACATTATCAAATAACAGGTAATCCACATTACCGATATCATAATAGATAACCCATATATCACCATCACAATAGATAACCTATGTTATCATCACAATGCGATCAAGCATTCATACCACACAACAATACTTATCTCATTTTTGAGATCACAAAGCATCCAAGACAATCAATGTCATCCATACATATGTATAAGCAATGATTTACTCAACACAATATAATTAATTCAAAATGAATTAAATTAACTATCTCTATTACTAATTAATTTAAAATGAATTAAATTAATTACTTCATTTTCAATTAATTTAAATAAATTAAATTAATTACTTTACCAATATAAATCTTGCTTACTCAATCATTTAATTGATTAAAATCAATTAATTAATCATTCAAAATAAATTACCTTAATTAATCACTCTTGATTAATTACCCTTAATTACATTCATGTAATTATCCTTAATTAATTTCACAAATTAATTATTCCCAACCAAACACTAATTAACCTTTAATTACTTCAATTAATTAATCATAATTAATTACATTAATCCTTAATTAATTAATTAATTACCTTTAATTACCTATTATTGATTAATTAATCATAATTAATCAACTTTAATTACTTCATTAATTATAATAATCAATGATCTTTCATTATACTTAATTAATTATCTTCTTAAATTAATTACCTTAAGTAATTAACTTATAATTATTAATCCTCACAGATTAATTACATTTAGTAATTTACTAGATTAATTACTATATTAAACAAATTAATTATCCTTAATTAATTTCTTAATTAATTCCTTGATTTATTACTAAATAATTTATCCAAATTACCTCATTCTTAAATATCACCACTTAATTACAACTTGTAATTATTAAACAATTACTTAACTAAGAAAATTTCAAATATTTTATTACATAAGGTAATTATCTTTAAATCTCAAGTGTTTAAAATTAATTAAACTTAATTAATTAAATTAAACAATCATATTAAACTAAAGTAATTACATTAAGTAATTAATTTCTTAATTACTTTATTAAGTAATTATACTCAAACCATTCATAATTGATTATTATTAAATTAATTAATCTAATTAATTATTAAAATTAACCATATTAATTAATTATCAAATAATCCTGGTTGATGACCTTCAATAACCATTCTCTAATTATTTTTAGTAGTTAACTTAAATTAATTACAATTTAAATTATCTCTAATTACTCATTAATTAAAGTTAATTATTAAATTAATTAACCTTGATTTAAAACTTAATTACATAATTAATAATATTCATTCATCATTAATTAATAATCTAATTAATTATCTTAATTATAAATTGATCAATCATTAATCAATTATTAATTCCAAATTCAATTAATTAATTAATTTAGTTAATTAATCTTAATTACCTTATTAATTAAATTAATTCTGAAATATTAATCTTAGTTTAATTTCAAGATAAAACATAAATTAATTATGTTAAAACAATTTAATTGAAACAAAGTACTTTTTGAACTACTTTTAAATTTTCATTTCAAATACAAGTTTTAAAATAGAATAATTTAAACTTATCAAAGTTTAAATGATTTAAAAACTTTTTAAATTGCAAATCAAATAAGTGCCATGAAAATTTTAAAGTTAAATTCATTTCAAAATTTTAATAACTTAAATTTACATTTAATTTAAAACTTCAAATTTAAAACTTCTTTAAAATTTAAAACTGAAATTCAAATTTAACTTTTAAATTTCCAGATTTAAATAAAACTTTAATTCTTTCTCATATTTTAAAAACCTCATATTTAAAAGGTTTAAACTATTTAACAAAATAAAATAGTTAATTAAGTCAAATTTTTGAAACTTTTATTTTTATTTAAAAACTGGGATTTAAATTTGAATCTAAATCCAAAAATTCAAACTTGAATTTAAACTTAAACCTTACTTTAAAAATAAAACTACAGATTTTAAAATATTTTAAAACCCAGATTTAAAACAGGTTTCAGAAACCTGGAAATTACAGTGTAACCCGAGGACCAACAAAACTACTTCGAGGCAAAACCACCTCTACTCCGAGTCACCCCTCCATCTTCTTCGAGCAAACTTCAAACCTCCCCTACAACACACAAACCTAACATCACCATCAGTAATTCATCGCCATGCATATGCACGACGACTCCAGCCATCGTTGATCGCCATGGATGATCCCTACACATCAGAATTCCATCCTACAACCCATCACGAACATCCAAATCAAGCTACCACCCACGAAATCAAATTCAACCCCCAATTCAAAACCTGTAAATAGAAAACCCGGTTTCTGTCAAAACCTGTCAACGACGAATGTTCGCCACTCCGACCATCTGAGTTTCCCCCATTCCGGCCTCGATCTCCTTCACACTTCAACTACACGATTCCCAAATATCAAAACACTCGATCAATTCTTCACCTCAAACTGACCCAATGCTTAACCCTATTCAAAACTAGGGTTTAACAAAATATTTTCAAACTGCTCCCTCCTCAATGGATTACAGCATCATTTATGATTTTTCTAAGCATCTCCTATACTTCCTCTATTACTCAGAAGAATCCCAAAGCTTCTCAAGTCATATATCACCATGATTTGATAAAACCCATTTTTACTTCAATTTTAAACTGCAACTAAATCATACACCTAAAAATCCAAATACTTGATTTAAAAATCAAGTTCCAGTTTAGATATTTGATTTATACTACTGAATTACAATATTAATTTGATTGGGTTTTGATAAAAATAAACATGCATGATGTTTTCTTCTGTTTCCAGAGTCAAAACTCATATTTTTAACTTACTTGTAATTTTTAAACATGAACTTAAGAAAATATAACAACTTTACTTTGTATATTTCATTTTAACAGAAAACTAATTAAAAGGTAAGTGTAATTAATAAAAAATTTGCCCGGAAAATCAAAACAGATCAGAAAATAAAAGAATAGTATGAACACAAACCATTTCCACATTAACAACTACCGATAACACAAACAATACTATTTCAATTCAGTAAAACTTGCAACCTATTTTAAAATTAAGATTTTAAGTTACTCACCTTATATTTAAAAGAAGCATAGCTCTGATTTGACCTTATGAATTTTGCAGAAGACATCAAAATGCATGCTTGACCCTTTTTACTTCATGTCTGAAATGATATGCAGTTTTGCTTATGGTTTCCTGACTAAAATGCTTGCATGCAGATGCTTTTAACAAGCTTCACATTTGAAGTTTTGTAGATAGAAGAAAATGCAAACAGATTTGTTCATCTTCATGCTTAAAAACAGAATGCAGGCTTCATTTCCAGGTTTCATAAAAATGCAGGTCTATTTTGATCTTGATTTTTGATATGAAGATGAGAGTTTGATTTTTGAGGAAGTGCAGATTTGATTTGAGATGAAGATGGGTTCGATTTTGAAGAGGAGTTTAACTTGCAATTTGTAAACTAATTTTAAACTTTGAACAGGAATTTAATATGCAGGGTTTGATTATGGATATGAAAAATGAGTTTTGATCTTATCTTTCGATTAAGGAAATGAAAAAAATGAATGAAAGAAAATGCAGGTTTATATAAATGAATTTTCAGATTTAATAAAATAAAAGAAAAAAATTAAACTAAAATTTAACATTTGTACAATTTTGCACATTTGTCAATTTGTATATTAGTTTTTGAACACTTGTCAAAAGAATGAAACACTTGTTTCTTTAAAATAATTAGTACTAATTTACAAATTAATGTGTATGTTAGCCTAGTTTAACTTGTTAGTTTATATTTAAATATGGGTATAAATTCATAAAGAAGAAATAAGAACAATCATGTTTAAAAATGAAAATTAAACAATTAAGATTTTATAGTTTGAAATTTCAAATTCAAATTAAATTCAAAATCAAATATTTCAAATCAAGTTATATATAAATTCAATTTGAAATAAAATTTACAAATTCTATTCAAAACTTATTTATAAAGACAATACACTGTTAATATTGCTTTTTATAAATATCTTATTATTAAATTAAAATCATTTTAAAAGAAATTAAAATATCTATTTTATTAAGCCATAAAACCTTTTTGTTTGTTTATTCTAAATTTAAAACTCAATCCAATTTAATTTAAACATTTAATATATTTTTCTTATCAATTTTAAAGTCATATATTTATTTATTATATAGTTTTAAAAACTCAATACTAATTAAAATCAAAATTTCCAAATTTAATGTATATTAGAAATTTAAAACATGATTCATTTATTAAGTTTAAACCAATATTTATTTATTTACCTTTGGAAAGCTAATATTAAATAAAAACAAATTTTCAAAACTACTACAAATATTAAAACTATAAAATATGCTTTACTTATTAAAATTAAAACAATGCTAATCTATTTAGAATATAAACCATATATTTATTTATAAATAGAAATCAATTTATTATTTTTAAAAGATAAAATAACCAATTTAAATATATATTGAAGTTGATTATTAGATCTATTTGAATTATTATTAACAAAATATCAATATCAATTTAATTTTTTTATACAGATTATTAAATTGATATTGTTAAAAATTCCGGGATATTACATAACTGATATTTACATAAGAAATATAAATGTAAATCAAAATTAATTAGCAATCATTAGCTAATCCATCACTTATCCAATTAACTGGCATATTAATTAATCCACATAAGTTCACATTTATACAATAACACAATGGGGATTTTTTCTGCTAAACAAATGTCATCCATAATCTATTCAATTTAATTATAGCAACAGGGAACTATTATGCTAGACAAACGTCCAATAACCTATTTAATTAAGTTATAGCAGAACGGAGATTTATTATGCTAAATAGATGTCATAAGTAATATATTTATATTTGTTTGGCTACTAAATGGCATGGACAAAGAGAATTCCTTGTATTTTAAACCATTCATTGGAAAAGAAAGCTGCTTTTTAAACAAACAGATCCTTGGAAATAAAATAATTAAAAACAAAACCTTTATTTAATAATAACTAAATAATTAATAAAATATTAATTAGCTTAATTAGTAATTAATTATAATTAACCCTACCCGATTAAGAACTAATAAATAATTAACCTTTTCTTAATCAATAAATTAATTTATCTTTGCTTAGCTAATCGATAATAACTATCTTACCCAATTGATATATTACGTACTAATTAACCGTACTTAACTGATAATTAAGTGCTAACTATCTTTACTTAATTAAAAAATTAAATAATTATTAAATGCTTAATTAATAAGTATTAATTACCTTTAAATACTTATAATGTGTCTGAATAAAATTTGAAAAATATTCACGATTAAAACACTTTTAGTTTGCAAAAAATGTTCGATTTTCCGAACTGCATCCATAGCGTCATCGCTATGAATACCGTAAATTTTCAAACTAGTTTTACTACTTTAATACCCTTCAAACTTTTACTTTTGTTTTCCCTTTTAAGACATAGTACGAAGTTTTTGAAACTAGAAATAAAGTTTGAAACTTGAAAACTTCTCTATTAAATTAAAATAGGAAACATGACTTTAGTTTTCAAAGGATCTTAAGTCACTTTAAAAAGTCAAGATGCTAACTTTCTTAGCATATACAACACATGCATGATTACAACATCGATTTACATGCCATACTAACAACCCATAAGGAAGATCACATTTTCCAACCGTTCATAACATTTATACTTTATTTCAAGTTTAATCCAACATCACATACAAGCATATATACACCAAACCAAACTATCATTATAATCCAACAAACAACAAATATTATACAACAATTGTGACGACCCACATTTCATAAGGTTAAAATTGACAATAATCCACACATGTCCCACTTAAACAAACCGGAATATAGATAATGAATGGGGTTAAATAAGAAAACTAAGAACAGAGGAAGAAAACAAACATAGAATCTCGCAACGGAATGATAAAATATAATAATCAAATAAAAAATTCATGAAGCTGTTTACTATACATTTGATTATAATCTATACAACATTCATCAAAGTTATACATACGCATAAGAGATTAATACATAATGCAATAGATAACATGATGCGGGACTAATAATAGTAGTAGTATACCAAATCTTCGTCTTCGTGCTCTAGAATAAATCTTCAATAAGCTGTAAACTCAGGGCTGACCCGAGGGTAATGAAAAGACAAAACACTCGAGTCAGGACTAAAATATCCTTACATAAGCAAATAAATATTCCATAAACATGAGCGTAACGGCATCAAAGATGCTTACAGGTTTTCACATCTCCTATTTAGTGTATAACATGCATGCAATGCAATAACTCAAGAGATGTCATGGGATTTTCTATCTCTCAAGAATCCGTCAAACTATTTATATGTAGTAGAATCACTGTATATAATGTCTAGCCAGTAAAATAAATATTTTTCTTAGCATTAAGGCCTTATAGCGATCCCCCTTATGCGTTTTTAAGCATTGTCGTACAGTTTACATATAAAACACCAGTTCAACAGTCGGTGGATAGTGATGCGACATGATATGACAACACTAAACCAAAATCGTAGGGGTCTCGTTTAGGGATAAAAGTTTGACAAGGAACGTGAGGCAATGTCCAAGGTAGGATACTACAAGTTTACCCTTCCCGACTGGTGGTAAAGCATCATATCCATGATCACCAACCGCGTCCAACCCTCCCACAATCCGGAGGGTGTGAACCAATCAATCATAATGTAAATGATGGTAATTCAAAGAAATGCGTCCGCTCGGGGTGGCTAACCTACTTAGCCGGTACGACTCCAGTTTTAGTCATTTCAAATTGGCACAAGTGCCAGGCTAATCCATCATCGTTCTCTTTATTCAAATCTATCAAACGATGCCAAATCCAACTACTTCGCTCTGGATCATCACTCCATGTACATAGTTGTCAAAGTGGTTCCGATATCAACATAGAGCATGCCCATTCTGGCTTCGGTCTCTTTAACAATCAAACGTCGTTTTACACACCGGTTGGTACTTTTACATTTCGAACCTTTCATGCTTGGTATCAAAATATCATATTCGCTTCAAAATCAAATCTATTTTAAAATCATCATATTTACTCAAAATATACCTTTCACTTTAAAAAATCATGTTCGTCTTAATATCTCGATTTCAGTTCCAAAATTGGTTCAAATTTCAGTTTGGTTTTAACTTCATTTTAACCCAATTGGTATTTAATCCATGATTTAAAAATAAACATTCCACCATTTTGACCAATTTGAATTTTTTAAAAATAGTTTGAATAGTTGTAAAATACTTTAAATAATTAAAATAGTTAAAATAGTTTAAATGGTTAAAATAGTTTAATATAAAATAGTTTAAGTATTAAAATGGTTTATGTAGCAAAATAATTTCGAAAACCATAATAATTTGTATATTTAAGAAGATAGCTTTTAAATAGTTTTAAATTCAATAATTTAAAAATAGTTTCAAAGTCAAACCGGTCCAATTCCAACTCCCTAATTCAAATCAATTCCAATTCCAATTCCTATTCAATCAATTCAATTTCGATTTCGATTCAAATCAATTTCGACTTCTATTTCAAGTTAATTCAATTCCACTTTCAAATCCAATTATTTCAATCTCTATTTCAATTTATTTCTATTTCGAGCTAGATCTTCAAAATATCGATTTAAAACATTTAAAACAAATAATCCTTCAATATATAGTTTAAAATCCCGATCTTCAAATGTAGTTCAATTCCGAGCTCAACGTTTAACTTGAGATCGATCAGGCGCCTCCATCTCGAACCCCTCCGCACAAGTCACCACCACCTAGAATATGGTTAAACTCGGCCTCCCTGATGGCCAGAAAAATGAGCTTGAACGTGAGGATTTCACCGCCAAAATTCAGGCGATCCACCACACTGTTTTCGATCATAGCCGTTGGATAGCAAGATCATGTCGAGTTCTTCAATATTATAGTAGAAAGTTGTAACGACCGCCTTTCATTCCATAGAAAGACGCATCATTATTAAGAAAGAAAGGGATAGAAAGAGAAAAGATAGAAAAGAAAGAACTAAACAATATTAGAATCTCACAGCGGAACGAATAAATATATTAATCACATAGTATACAACATCTATCATAGTTACACAGATTAATACATCACAAATTAGACAGTTATAAACACCCGTCTATTGTACAAAACAAGTTCATTCAAGACATCATCACAGAGATCAACACAGCGGAACCACTATATATCTACATACACTGAAGCCTCCTGCTCCATATCTCCTCCAGAAACTCATCAAAGCAAACCTGAATCCCTTAGTTACTCGTAAAAATTTGAGTACCCAAGAGTTTAAGAAAACAGAAAATAAACTTCGGGTCAGACATGGGCTGATGTGAGTAAAAGGGTTAAAGTTGCTTAACTTTGAAAAAACTTTGAAAACAAAAAAGTATCTCATAAGACTTCCCGCACATAAACACAGAAATTTTTTTACCTTACGATAGCCAAAACATTTGATAGGAAATCCAATGATATTATAATAGTGTCTAAGGTTTTCAAGTAAAATACAGAAATAGCTGGAATGCTTACATCTCACGTTCCAACGTAGTTGGGCACAATCAAAACGTATGACACTTATTCGAGATTGGATTCCATACAATGGTAGGGCTACTGGGGTACCGTCCGTCACAGTACGTGGCCTAGATTACTGTATCGAGGATTCCTCTTGATCCTCTGCAACACAAGGCCAGAACCATCCCTTACTGGATAGTCCCGAACAAGACAACCCTAGCAGTTGTCGCGACCAATTGCCCACACAGCCAAATAAAAAGGGACCTCTAGACAGGGGAAAATCTCATCCTACTTGGGTGCTACCCACTTAGCCTTGCTGCACCTTCCTTGTTTTAGCCATTCTCGGTTGGTGAGGCTTGAGGCTTCGATTACCTTTTTAGAACATATATCTTAGAATGCTCATCGTCCTCCGATGACGATGTTCTGGAAGCATTCAATCCATACAAGTTCGTTCTGGGTTTGAATGAAATCGAAGGCCTTATCTCGTTACACTCATTTTGGAATCACCCTTAGAGTTTACGACAGTAGCACTTGCACTTTGAATCTTCATCTCGATCTTCACTTGAGATTGACGACCTATCGTTTAATTTGGATCGATGTGGTTTTCGGATATTCCAATTTGGAAATCCGATCCCGGTTTCACCGAAATCCAAAACGCCATCATATAAAGTCAAAGTTTTAGGTTAAAACAACTTAATTTATTATCCATATTCACACAGATAGATAATTCACATTATCACAAATAGATAATCCATATTATCACAATTCAACCATGGCATCTCATATCAAAAAGCAACACATATCACAAATATGAGATGTCACATAATCCAACGCATTCAATATCATTCCATCATCCACAAGCAAGATTCACCATCTCTAATTGATTTAATTAACCACCAATGAATTAAAATTATTACCTAATTACTTTTAATCCTGCTTATTAATTAACTGCAACCCAATTAATTAGTTATCTTAATTAGTCATCCTTGATTAATTATCCTTTAATTACATTAAGTAATCAACCCTTAACTAATTACACAAATTAATTTCCTTAAACCAATCATATTAATTAACCTTTGATTCTCCCATTTATTAATTAACTATAATTAGTTACATTGACCCTTAATTAGTTATACTAATTAATTATTCTTAGTCACTTATATTTATTAATTATCCTTTAATTAATCACATTAATCATCCTTTAATTACTTTCATTAATTACATTAATTAATGATCCTTTAATTACCTCATTAATTATTATTCTTCTAATTAATTTAATAATTAATCTTTAATTAATCACATTCATTAATCAACCTTAATTAATCACGTACAGTAATTATCTATCCTTTAATTACTCACATTAATTAATTAACTCCTTAATTAATTATATTAATTAATTCTTTAATTAATTACACTAAGTGATTAATCTTTAGTTACTTCCACTAAGTAATTATCCTTCAATTACTTTCCATTAAGTAATTCCCCTTATATTAATTACATCTAGTAATTATCTATTAATTACTTACACTAAGTAATTACACTTATTAACTACATTAAGTAATTATACTTAATCAATCATTATGTGATTATCTTTAATTAATTAACTGGTTAATTAATTTAATTAATCACATTAATTTAATTAATTACATTGAGTAATTAATTTCATTGAGTAATTAATCCCTTTATTAACTTCCATTAATTAATTATACCATAATTAATTACCCTTAATTTACTTAGATTAATTAATCCTTAATTGATTAACTAATTAATTAACCTAAAATAATTGCCTTAATTAATCATTTCAGAATCACTAGTCAATGATTTTTAGCTTAGTTATACTCATTAAAAATTCTTTAATTACTTCCCTCAAGTAATTATACTTTGATTATAAATTTAATAACCATTATTAATTTCATTAAGAAATTAACTCCTAATTAATCACAATCTTGATATTTAAAAGACAATCTCTTATCTTAACTAATCACTCATCTAAATCATATTAATTTAAAAACTTGAAATCGATTTATGAAAATCAAATGTGATCTTTTGATTTATTTAAAATCTAATACACCTACCTTATTTGTTTCTTAATTACAACATTTATTACATTTTAAAAATACTTAGGAATTTTATTACAAAATATACCAAACATATAATTACTTTAAAATTAAAACAAATTAAAACATTACTTTATCATTTAAATCTTGGAACTACTGGTTTAAACTTGTTTAAAACATTCGCTTGGAAAACTAAATGTACTTTAAAATTTAAAACTTGTTTAAAACATTTTTTTGTAAAACTTTATTTTCTTCAAAACTAGGTTACAAAATTTATCTTTGAAACCATACATACACTTAAAACTTGATTTAAATACAAATTCGAGCTTCATATTTTAAATCTAGAAACCAGTTTTACTACACAAAACAAAACCCCAGCCTAACACAAGGGATCGCTGAGATCCTACTCGAGTAACTCAGGACCCTTCACTGCTTCGAGACCAACACGCTACAAACACGAGTTCGTCCTGAGAAGACATCAATTTCCAAAGCCAAAAACAAAACTGACGCAAACACAAATCCGCGAATGTGCACCGGAAAACCATGCTACTCCGACCAATCTTCCAACCTTCGATAAGTCGTCGACCACTTCGCCGTCCCACACAACAGCGTCATAGGGCCACACGACGTAACCCCCTCATGCGATCCACTCCGATGTACCATCAGTGTCGAATCATCTTGACTAACTCCTCGACCCCAAACAAGCTTCGAACCCTAGTTTGACGATGTTTGATCATCTCGGCCAACTGAACATCAAGAGATCATTTTTCCAATGACCATCAGCCTTCAAGCTACCTTCACCCTTAAGCTCGACGTCCCTCCCTTCATCTATTGCCGTGGAATGACAAAAACTCCCAAGTCGATCATCTCGCAAATACTCAAAAATTTCTATGCTAAAAATCCTGATTACTTTAACTAAATTCATCATATTGCAATAGGATTCTGTTTAGGTAATCAAAGCTTCCAATTAACATGATCAAATTTTTGGCATAAATTTGGTTAGCTCTGTAATTATAAAGTTTTGGAAAAATTCCTGAACTTAAAAACTTGTTACTATTTTTAAAATTGATATTGCATTCTTACAATCATTTGTTCATCATAAATCTTAACCCAAATTTGATCATATACAGAGTAATTGAATTTATAAAAAAAATTAGAGCTAGTCATTTGAACAGAGAACAGATTTACACATATACATTCATATGCATAGACATATCATATTAATATATATACATCCAACTTCAATCATACATGCAAACCATATTATTAAAAAGAATTCATCACAATCATCAAGCATACGACCCTAAATAAGTTCTTAAGAAAAATGTTTACTCACCAGGTAATAAAACAAAGAACATGATTCTTGTTTCCAGGAACTTGTATTTGATTTTGCACTGAACCTGATGTTAAGTGGCTTGAACTCGAAATCTGAAGCTCAGTTTTTGTTCAGAAGATTTAAGTTGAAAAAGAGATGAACTTTTGTTGATTTATCTTAAGTTTGCTTTGTTTGGGTAATTTCAGATTTTTGAAAATTGTTACAGGTTTTAGAGTTTTGATTTTTCTTGAAGGTTTTCTGGTTTGATATTTGTGTTACAGGGTTGTTTTCTTTGTTTTCAAATGTTAACAGGTTTATGCTTGAATGAAGATAGGAAAAGAAAGGGAAGAGCAAAGATAGATGTATATATAGATTAAATTGTGATTTATTAAAAATTAAAGAAAATAAAATAAAATAAATGACACTTGTTAAATTACTTACCATTTGTCATTTACACAATTTAATCACATTACACATGTTACTAACATGATTTAATTTATTAACACTTGTCATTATGTATTTTTAATTAATTTTTAAATGTTAATATAAAGCTTTTATATTTATTTTACTAATTAATAAATACTTTCTTAATTTATATAAATAAAGTTCTTTAAAAGAAAACAAATTATATATTAATAAAAATCTTATACATATATTTTTAGATCCAAAACATTTTAAGATAATTATTTTTTAAATTTCAAATTCAAATCCAAATTCAAATTTAAATTCAAATTCCATTTAAAATCCAATTTAAAATCAACTCAAATAAATATATACATTTAAAAAAAAATACAAATTCAAATTGAAAATAATAATTCTATTTAAAATTTATTTATCTTTATATAAAAACAACACATTTATTATACTTGTTTGAAAATAACAATTTTTTCCAGTTTTTAAATTAGTAACAAAGGAGATTATCTAATTAATTCAATTTTATTTGTTGATTTCAAACTGAAGCTTTTCTATTTACAATATATACATATATATTGTAACGACCCAGAATTTTTGTCAATTAAAAATTGTATATTTAATTGATTTTAAATATTAATAAGTGAAATTTATAAGTCGAATAAATTTTATTTCGAATAATTGTATTTAATTGGATAATTAAATCGATAATTTAATATGTGAAAATACATAAATAATTGAAAATTGGGTTAAATATGATTAAAATTGATTTGTAAAATTTTATTTAATCATGTTGGAGTTAGAACGATATTTTAGAACTTTTAAAATTGAATTAAAAGTTTATTTGTGAAAATTGAGTATTTTAATATTTGATTATCGACTGAAAAATAGCCAATTTTTGAACAGTCCTAGAATTGAACGAAACTAGTTTCATTGGATCCGTAATAGTTAGTTATTATTGGATTTCAATTTTCGTAGCAATCGGAGTTATCTTTTGACCATGGCAGCTCGAAACGCATGAAATTGTTTTAATATTAATTTGGCGAGTTAAAATAGTCTTTTTCAAACAATCTCGGATTTCGACGAAACCAGTTTCATCGGATCCGTATTGTGATATTATTATATGGTTTCAAATTTCGCGTCAATCGGATTTACGGTTTGTCCGAGGCAAGCCAAAACGCATAGAAATTTCGTTAAATCAGTTTAATTTAAAATAGATCGTTTATTACCGTAACTCGCACAGATGATCGAATTAGCCTCCGAAACACATTCCATTGTGTTCGGAACGCGGGGTAAACCTTAGAAACGCCGACCGGCACGCTTCGTTTGGAGTTCGGAAAATTTCGGATGAATAGTGCGTCGCCATTTTTCTATAAAGGCCCCTCCATTTTCTTATTTGCATCAAAACCCTAGGGTTTGAGCTCCAGCCGCCATTAAGAATTTCAATGGCCAGAATTTCGTCCCCTTCCTCTTCAATTATCTTCAAATCCACAAACAATTGGAGGAAGTTGTCAATTACAAAAGTGAAGAGGGTGGCGAGATCTTGAAGATGAACGGTCATTATCGGAATTGGAGCAACGGGGAGGCTGCAAGGGGGTCGCGTTTGGGCTGCCTTTGGGCACGCGGTTCGAGGAAAGGTGGAGGCCGAGCCTCAAACCCTTCAGGCCGAAGGTAGTGTATGTGTATGGCTTCGAGGTGGTGTTCTCTGATCATCTTCAAAGTGGACGGAGCTCGAGCAAAATGAAACCGTAGTGGTGGCTTGATGGGTTCATGTGTGCGTAAGTTACCTGTAGATGAACGTTTGGGGGAGAAAGGGAGGGGGCGGCCAGATCTGAAGCAAAGGAGATGGACGGCCTGGATTAAAAGTAGGGTTTGAAATTTAAAAAGAAAATGTAAATTGTCTATATTATAAATGTGTACGAACTTTAAAATAGCATAACTTTTTCATACGAGGTCCGTTTCGCACGGAACGAATTGCGTTGGCTTCGTTTTGTCGAGCACTCCGAAATGGAGCTGGTTTGGAGTCGTTTGGAGCTAGCAAGAATTTCGGGTAAAATTAAACGCGCGTTTAATTTTATTCGAAATAAAACGCTGAAACGGAATTGAAATCAAGGTGAGAACTTCTCACTCAATCGAATTGTTTCGATTTAAATTTTAAATAGTTAGATTTAAAATTTCTTGAATGTATGTTTGAATGATGATTGTTATCTACTGATTGTTAAAATAGACCTTATGCGCCGTTAGTAAGCGGAGGTTAATTATTAAAAACATATACCGCGAATATTTCACTGTATAGTGAAATTGGTATTATATATGTACTTGGAGTTGATTTTCCCGCATTATATAGCGGATGAGACCCTATTGCGCCGGATAATAGCGGATAATATTTTTATAAATCCCATATACCGCGATAATTCCATACTGGAACGGAATTGGTTATGCTAACATCTTTGGATGCAGGGAAACAGGTTAGAGGGATCCAACTGGATTCCTCAACTGTATTGATTTATTTACAGATATTGTGATATTTATTGATTATCATATCGATATATGATATTTGGATGTCGTGATTGATATTTGGTGCTGTTGCATCATAGGATCCATTCTTGGAGTTTTAAAATAATGATTTTTGATTTTTAAAAGAATTTTAAAGTGATTTTAGAAAGTATACGTTTTATAAAATTTTGAATTGTTAAAATAAATAAATGTTATAATTTTTATTATTATAAAAGTTATATTTTTGGAAAATAGTACTTAAGTATGATTTTGGAGTTATATAAGTTTTAAATAACGTTTTGTAAATTATTAAAAGGATTGGTTTATTTAAATTGGGACTTTTGAATTATTATAAACGGTGTATATGAAAGATTTCTAAAATTAATATTTATAAATTAAAAATATTGGAATTATATAACGAGCTTTTATAAGTGTTAAAAATGAAGTATAAATGGATTCATAAGTGAATGAAACTTTATAGATTTATGAATTGTGAAGTTATAAAATGAATAGATGTTGTAAGGAAAAAGATTTTAAGGAATTAACTTATAAATCGGATTTTTGCGTTTAAATTGAAATCTTTGATGAAGCAAAAATGGTTTATAGTTGAGATTTACAAAATATATATTTTATGAATCGAAATAATAGAATTTTAAAAGGAGTTCTATTAATGTTGAAAATAGGGTTATAAATGAAATCTTATAAGGAATAAGATTTATAATTTGTGAATTTTTAAAAGAACGATTTTGTAAATAAATGGATTATAAGCATTTAACTTATAATATGGACTTTTGGTATATAATTGAGTTATATAAATTAAATTGGATTAATAAAGGAGATTTATAAATCGAAGCTTATAAATAGAAATGGAATTTATAGACATTGTTTATAAATTCGAAATCAATGGAATTTGATAAATTGAAAGTTGAAATTGGTTAAGGAAGTATATTCACGATTTTGGACCGTGAATATATTATCAAATAAAATGGATATGCTTGGGAAAATGAATATTATAAAATGAAGTTAATCGTTTTAACGATGTTTTAAAATGTATTATAAATCGAATACATAGATTTCAACATTTATTGTTGAAATAGACGTTTTCGAGAATTAAGGAAATGGTGGACTATAACACTGTTGTTATAGTAAATGGTTTCCGAAAGGAAATATTTTGTATAGTATTGGGATTTATATATCTATTTTAATTTTGAATCCCTATACTAGTGATTTTGGGTCGTCGTCACTGTGTTTACGCAACATTCGTTTTGACTCAAATAAATGTGTTTAAGTGAATGTTTTCCTTAAAGAATGAAATATATACTTAATTTCCATATTAAGTATATTGAATATTTTCTAAGTATTGAAAATAAATGGATTTGTGAATTAATTATTAATAAATAAGTATGGAAATGTTTTTCCAATGTGAAATGAAACGTTTTGAGAGTTTACCTTTTTGAAGACAAATTGAAAATGAATATTAGAAGATTTGGGAATCATATGCTCATAGATATTTTGGAAGTGTAAATTCACTATGGAATTTATAAAAGAAAGGGGAATTTGATTAAAAATAAACGTCGATTTATTTTTGAAGTGTGGGAGTAAATTTACGGATTGGAACGTAAATATAAAGTAAGTCGGTAAAGATTTATTTAATTGGTTTAAATGAACCATTTTGAAATGAAAGTATTTCCACGTAAGGAAAATGATTGAAATTTGTTTTCAAAAGTGATAAAGGTGAAAAGTGATTTGAAAATTTGTTTTCAAATGGTTGAAGTGCGGAAATTATATATCTAGTAAAGATATTTTGGAAAGTAAATAATTTGGGAAATTATTTGAAATCTGGTAATGTTGAGCATGCCTATTGATAGTTAAATAATCCGACTATCAATATTTACCTTTAAATAGGTATTTGTTGTGATTTGCTTGAATTTGAATGCCACACTTATTTTTGAATAAGCGCTCACTATTCGGGTTAGCCGGGAAAGGACATTGGGGTCGTGTAACCCATTCCGAATATGTGATACGTCGTAATGGATTGCATTTGATGACCGGTGTTGAAGACCGGATATTTTTGAAAACGGAAGGATTACCGTTGAGTTGCTCTGCATCGACTAATCTCCGATATAGAGGTTTTATCACCCTTAGTGACGGAAAGTCCGGACGTGATTAGAAATTATCCGGAATGCAAGGACTTCTTTGTAAGTGCCTTCGGTTCTGTTCGAGCCCGGAACAGACTTGTATGGATTGTATGTCTGACATTACAAATTGAGATATAAAGCTGATTTCTTTCAAATATATTTCTGTTGGTGGCGGAGAATTTATTCTCTTAGCTTAACACCCTTCTCTGAGACGTACGAGCTCAGAGGTTATGTAGTTGAAGGTTACTAGTGATATACTCCCAATTTGGTAGCGTGGCATGCTGAGTGTTGCTGTGGGATGATCATTGTTTGATCATTTGTGACATGATCATTTGTTTGATCATTTATCTTGGTGATCATTACTTTGATCATTTGTTGGCCCAAAGCACAGCTTTTGTATAAAGCGTGGCTTTGTGGACGAGACTTCGTCGGACCTCACACCCCGGAAATGGTCAAAAAAGGAAGGATGCAGCAAAGTTATTAGTGGGTAGCGCCCCTTTAGTGTATGTCATTCCTTCTGGATAGAGGTGATATCATGGTATGGAGCCCAGATACTTAACCTATGTTGTTGCTGCAAATTTATTGCTTTGTGGTTGTTGGAAATCGAGGATCCTCGGATAGATCGGTTACGATCGGGGAATGACATATTTGTGTCAGTAATTACCCAGTTAGGGGTAACCCGGCCTTGTGTTGGCAGAGATCCGGTTTGGTTCTCGGGTTGTCTTTCCAGAGGCATACCCATGTGGCAATGGGAAGTTCCTTGGCCTGACCATTTGTTGGAAATCCAAAGAAACAATACGAGACTTGTACGATTTTAGTTATAGAACATGCCATTTACTTATGGTGGCGCCCCACTGTTTAGATGGTAGCTATAGTAGGCATACGATAATGGTTGTATGTTGGCTAAGATTTATATCTTTACTTTCGAAATAATTTTTCCTACACTATGCACTAGTAATAATATCAAATGTTTCTTTTGCGTATCAAGCATCTTTGACTATCATAAGGAGAAATCTCCTCTGATTCTGCGTTTGCATTGTGTGTGTGTGCAGGAGGCCTTATGGTAGTCTCATTTTCTAAAGGCATTGCGAATCTATTTTAAAATTATCCTATTGTTTGTTTTAAAGATAAACTATTTTAAGTTCTCACACCAGTCACATGACTGACTCGGAGTTTATTGTTTTCCTTCCTCAACTCTGGGTGCCCACCAATTTCCACACGGGCAGTCAAGAGTCGGGTTATCAGGATATTCTGGAATTCAAGATTTGCTGGAGGCAAGCTGGATGGCATAGCATATTCACTAGTATATAATATTCCTTTTCCGCTGTTTGTTGTTGTACACTCTGATGTTATGAAATGTTGTAATGTGGTGTAATGTAATAACTGATATAGTTCTTTGTTTAAATATTATTCATTTATCTATTATATGTTGTTCCGCTGCGATTGTGAGATTCTGATATTGTTCTGTTGTTTTTTCTGTTCTGTTCTATTTTTCTTCTTCCTTAACCCTAATGGTACGGTTTTCTGGCATTCGATTGCTCGGCAGTTGATACAGTGGACGTATTGATGTCGGTATTCGAGCGTCGAAAAATCGCATTCGTCACGTTTGGTATCAGAGCTTATGGTTAAGCGACAACCATGGCTCTGTTGGGTATTACTCATTAAAGATGGAGTCAGTAGTACTCTAGAATGAGTTGAGTGTAATAATAGATATGAGAGCGTATTTGTTAGTGAATATTAAATGGTTTTATATTGTGATGATTGGTTTGTTGAGTGGCATATGAACCTTCGTCAGCACAGTCTACACAACTGTATCGAAGGGGTTTCTAAACACTTGAATAGAACAAATTCGACACTGTATTGTTTTAAATTGGGTAAATGGAATAATTTTACCTTGATTATATTTTATATATAAAGGAATAATTTTTCAGAATTATTAAAGTATATAATTGATTGTTTGGTTGTTGAATAAGTTAAATAAAAACAACAGTTGTAAAAAAATGAATTATATAAGCGAATGAATTATAAGTATGAAATTATAATTAAAATGATTTACAATTGTGAAATAATCTTATATGTAAGAAGTGAAATTATATAAGTAAAAGATGTATAAATGTGATTTATAATCTAAAAACAAAATTCCAGAGGAATATTTGGACATGTTTGAAAGGGTTTGCAATTTGGAAAAGATTAAATTCCTTTTTGAGCTGAAAATGGTTTTCAAAGGTTTGGGAAAATTGTTTTGGAGAAATTAAAGCTCTAAACTCTTTTCGGTCGCTGGAAAATAATTCCGATGATGATTGCAACATCATTGGTGCTAATTTTCGGGTTTCCAAAAGAGGGATTGCTGCCAAATTGTTTAAAAGAAAGTTGTTTGGAAAATTTGGGTTTGGTTTTGAAATTCAAAAGATAATTTGAATTGTTTTCAATAATGGTTTTGAAAGGTTGAAAGGACTCTGGAATCCTATTTAAAATATTATGGAATGATAAATGAGTTGATAACTTATACAATTTTAATTTGGATAGAATAAATTTAACTTAAAGGATGGAGTTAAGTTAAAGGGAGTATAAGTGAATCAATTAAAATCCAAGTTGTAATTGATGAATATAAGTGAAATGATTTTTGAACTTATAATATGAATAATAAATTTAGCTTTGATAAAAAGTTAAATAGAACTAGAATTGGAATCTGAATTGGATTTATATGTGGAATATAACTTAAGTGATGTTGAATAAAGTTGACTGTGGTGTCAAAGTAAATTAATAAGTGAATTAATGAAATGAAGTCATTAATAATTTGAGCTTGAGTTATATAAATGAAATTCAACTTTATATTGTTAAAGGAATTAACAGTTGAATTAATAAATGGAATATTAATCAATGAATGTAAAATAAATTGATAAGGGATAATGAATGTAGGTGTTAATTCATTACAAGCTAATGTTATTGGAAGTTGAATAAATTGAATGGAAATCAATTTAATATGAACCAATTGGAATTAAAAGTGTTAGACCAAATAGAATGTAATTTAAATAAATTTGGTTATGTTGAATATACATTGGTTGTTATATGGATGTTAGTTGATTGTATATGAATTCATTAAGTGTTAATGAAATTGAATTAGCGAAATTGGAAGCTAATGTAATTGAATTCAAATTGGAAGTAAATGAATATGAACTGAATCTGATTCAATTTGGAAGCAAACTAATGTGAATTTAATTAGTAAATGTAAACTAATTGAAATTGAATATGAATGAATGTTAGTAAATCCAATGTTAATGAATCAAATGTGATTAAATGAAAAACCAATTCATTGAATAATAATGAGAAGTGAATGTATATTGATTTGATATGGATTTGTTGGATGATAGTTGTTTGGTTGTTTGGTTGTTGCATTTATTGCCTTTGAATGCATTGCTATGTTGGCATATGTAGTTGTAGTTGTTGTAGTGATATATGATGTATATTGATATTATTTTCATATATGCATGTTCTCATGTTGTTGTTGAGTGTTTAGTAGGTGCGGATTGCGCTTGCTTCGCATTTGGAGCTCGCTTTCGCGCTATATTAGCCGTATATGCTCGCTAATAATAAATAAGGTACATATCTCGGATTACATATCGTACTTTTACACTTTTTTTCCTACGGGATGCCTCATCACTTGATGAGATGTATATTTTTGATATATATACTGTCATTTTTTTTTTCGGATCGAGTTGCGTAAAGGAGACTCTGGCGAATTTTTCCGAAAAATTAAGGCGTTAGAATATTTTTGAGAAAATTAGGAATTTTTTTAAAACTAAGTTTGGATTTGGAAACTTAGTAAAGATTTTGTAAGAAGTTTAACTATGAATTTTGGGAAAGTTAAACATTTAAGAGATTTGAAAAATCTAATTTGAATGGTTTGTTTTGAAAAGTTAATGGATTTTGTAATTTTTTCTTACTTGGTGATTTCGAGGACGAAATTCTTTTAAGGGGGGAAGATTGTAACGACCCAGAATTTCTGTCAATTAAAAATTGCATATTTAATTGATTTTAAATATTAATAAGTGAAATTTATAAGTCGAATAAATTTTATTTCAAATAATTGGATTTAATTGGATAATTAAATCGATAATTTAATATGTGAAAATACCGAAATAATTGAAAATTGGGTTAAATATGATTAAAATTGATTTGTAAAATTTTATTTAATCATGTTGGAGTTAGAACGATATTTTAGAACTTTTAAAATTGAATTAAAAGTTTATTTGTGAAAATTGAATATTTTAATATTTAATTATCGACTGAAAAATAGCCAATTTTCGAACGGTCTCAGAATTGGATGAAACTAGTTTCATTGGATCCGTAATAGTTAGTTATTATTGGATTTCAATTTTCGTAGCAATCGGAGTTTTCGTTTGACCGTGGCAGCTCGAAACGCATCGAAATTGTTTTAATATTAATTTGGCGAGTTAAAATAGTCATTTTCAAACAATCTCGGATTTCGACGAAACTTGTTTCATCGGATCCGTAATGTGATATTATTATATGGTTTCAAATTTCGTGTCAATCGGATTTACGGATTGTCCGGGGCAAGCCAAAACGCATAGAAAATTCGTTAAATCGGTTTAATTTAAAATAGATCGTTTATTGCCGTAACTCGCACAGATGATCGAATTAGCCTCCGAAACACATTCCATTGTGTTCGGAACGCGGGGTAAACCTTAGAAACGCCGACTGGCACGCTTCGTTTGGAGTTCGGAAAATTTCGGATGAATAGTGCTTTACCATTTTTCTATAAAGGCCCCTCCATTTTCTTATTTGCATCAAAACCCTAGGGTTCGAGCTCCAGCCGCCATTAAGAATTTCAATGGCCAGAATTTCGTCCCCTTCCTCCTCAATTATCTTTAAATCCACAAACAATTGGAGGAAGTTGTCAACTACAAAAGTGAAGAGGGTGGCGAGATCTTGAAGATGAACGGTCATGATCGTAATTGGAGCAACAGGGAGGCTGCTAGGGGGTCGCGTTTGGGCTGCCTTTGGGCACGCGGTTCGAGGGAAGGAGGAGGCCGAGACTCAAACCCTTCAGGCCGAAGGTAGTGTATGTGTAGGGCTTCGAGGTGGTGTTCTCTGATCATCTTCAAAGTGGACGGAGCTCGAGCAAAATGAAACGCTAGTGGCGGCTTGATGGGTTCATGTGTGCGTACGTTACCTGTAGATGAACGTTTGGGGGAGAAAGGGAGGGGGCGGGCAGATCTGAAGCAAAGGAGATGGACGGCCTGGATTAAAAGTAGGTTTTGAAATTTAAAAAGAAAATGTAAATTGTCTATATTATAAATGTGTACGAACTTTAAAATAGCATAACTTTTTCATACGAGGTCCGTTTCGCACGAAACGAATTGCGTTGGCTTCGTTTTGTCGAGCACTACGCAATGGAGCTAGTTTGGAGTCGTTTGGAGCTAGTGAGAATTTTGGGTAAAATTAAACGTGTGTTTAATTTTATTCGAAATAAAACGCTGAAACGGAATTGAAATCAAGGTGAGAACTTCTCACTCAATCGAATTGTTTCGATTTAAATTTTAAATAGTTAGATTTAAAATTTCTTGAATGTATGTTTGAATGATGATTGTTATCTATTTATTGTTAAAATAGACATTATGCGCCGTTAGTAAGCGGAGGTTAATTATTAAAAACGTATACCGCGAATATTTCACTGTATAGTGAAATTGGTATTATATATGTACTTGGAGTTGATTTTCCCGCATTATATAGTGGATGAGAACCTATTGCGCCGGATAATAGCGGACAATATTTTTATAAATCCCATATACTGTGATAATTCCGTACTGGAACGGAATTGGTATTGTGCTAACATCTTTGGATGCAGGGAAACAGGTTGGAGGGATCCAACTGGATTCCTCAACTGTATTGATTTATTTACAGATATTGTGATATTTGTTGATTATCATATCGATATATGATATTTGGATGTCGTGATTGACTATTTGGTGCTGTTGCATCATCGGATCCATTCTTGGAGTTTTAAAATAATGATTTTTGATTTTTAAAAGAATTTTAATGTGATTTTAGAAAGTATACGTTTTATAAAATTTTAAATTGTTAAAATAAATAAACGTTATAATTTTTATTATTATAAAAGTTATATTTTTGGAAAATAGTACTTAAGTATGATTTTGGAGTTATATAAGTTTTAAATAACGTTTTGTAAATTATTAAAAGGATTGGTTTATTTAAATTGAGATTTTTGAATTATTATAAACGGTGTATATGAAAGATTTCAAAAATTAATATTTATAAATTAAAAATATTGGAATTATAAAACGAGTTTTTATAAGTGTTAAAAATGAAGTATAAATGGATTCACAAGTGAATGAAAATTTATAGATTTATGAATTGTGAAGTTATAAAATGAATAGATGTTGTAAGACAAAAGATTTTAAGGAATTAACTTATAAATCGGATTTTTGCATTTAAATTGAAACTTTGATGAAGCAAAAATGGCTTATAGTTGAGATTTATAAATTATATATTTTATAAATCGAAATAATAGAATTTTAAAAGGAGTTCTATTAATGTTGAAAATAGGGTTATAAATGAAATCTTATAAGCAATAAGATTTATAATTTGTGAAGTACTAAAAGAACGATTTTGTAAATAAATGGATTATAAGCATTTAACTTATAATATGGACTTTTGGTATATAATTGAGTTATATAAATTAAATTGGATTAATAAAGGAGATTTATAAATCGAAGCTTATAAATAGAAATGGAATTTATAGACATTGTTTATGAATTCGAAATCAATGGAATTTGATAAATTGAAAGTTGAAATTGGTTAAGGAAGTACATTCACGATTTTGGACAGTGAATATATTATCAAATAAAATGGATATGCTTGGGAAAATGAATATTATAAAATGAAGTTAATCGTTTTAACGATGTTTTAAAATGTATTATAAATCGAATACATAGATTTCAACATTTATTGTTGAAATAGACGTTTTCGAGAAATAAGGAAATGGTGGACTATAACACTGTTGTTATAGTAAATGGTTTTCGAAAGGAAATATTTTGTATAGTATTGGAATTTATATATCTATTTTAATTTTGAATCCCTATACTAGTGATTTTGGGTCGTCGTACCGGTGTTTACGCAACATTCGTTTTGACTCAAATAAATGTGTTTAAGTGAATGTTTTCCTTAAAGAATGAAATATATACTTAATTTCGATATTAAGTATATTGAATATTTTCTAAGTATTGAAAATAAATGGATTTGTGAATTACTTATTAATAAATAAGTATGGAAATGTTTTTCCAATGTGAAATGAAACGTTTTGAGAGTTTATCTTTTTGAAGACAAATTGAAAATGAATATTAGAAATCTATTTGGGAATCATATATTCATAGATATTTTGAAAGTGTAAATTCACTATGGAATTTATAAAAGAAAGGGGAATTTGATTAAAAATAAACGTTGATTTATTTTTGAAGTGTGGGATTAAATTTACGGATTGGAACGTAAATATAAAGTAAGTCGGTAAGGATTTATTTAATTGGTTTAAATGAACCATTTTGAAATGAAAGTATTTCCGCGTAAGGAAAATGATTGAAATTTGTTTTCAAAAGTGATAAAGGTGAAAAGTGATTTGAAAATTTCTTTTCAAATGGTTGAAGTGTGGAAATTATATATATCTAGTAAAGATATTTTGGAAAGTAAATAATTTGGAAAATTATTTGGAATCTGGTGATGTTGAGCATGCCTATTGATAGTTAAATAATCCGACTATCAATATATACCTTTAAATTGGTATTTGTTGTGATTTGCTTGAATTTGAATGCCACACTTATTTTTGAATAAGCGCTCACTATTCGGGTTAGCCGGGAAAGGACCTTGGGGTCGTATAACCCATTCCGAATATGTGATACGTCGTAATGGATTGCATTTGATGACCGGTGTTGAAGACCGGATATTTTTGAAAACGGAAGGATTACCGTTGAGTTGCTCTGCATCGGCTGATCTCCGATATAGAGGTTTTATCACCCTTAGTGATGGGAAGTCCGGACGTGATTTGAAATTATCCCGAATGCTAGGACTTCTTTGTAAGTGCCTTTGGTTCTGTTCGAGCCCGGAACAGACTTGTATGGATTGTATGTCTGACATTACAAATTGAGATACAAAGCTGATTTCTTTCAAATATATTTCTGTTGGTGGCGGAGAATTTATTCTCTTAGCTTAATACCCTTCTCTGAGACGTACGAGCCCAGAGGTTATGTAGTTGAAGCTTATTAGCGATATACTCCCAATTTGGTAGTGTGGCATGTTGAGTGTTGCTGTGGGATGATCATTGTTTGATCATTTGTGATATGATCATTTGTTTGATCATTTATCTTGGTGATCATTACTTTGATCATTTGTTGACCCAAAGCACAGCTTTTGTATAAAGCGTGGCTTTGTGGACGAGACTTCGTCGGACCTCACGCCCTGAAAATGGTCAAAACAGGAAGGATGCAGCAAGGTTATTAGGGGGTAGCGCCCCTTTAGTGTATGTCGTTCCTTTTGGATAGAGGTGGTATCATGGTATGGAGCCAAGATACTTAACCTATGTTGTTGCTACATCTTTGGATGCAGGGAAAAAGGTTGGAGGGATCCAATTGGATTCCTCAACTGTATTTATTTATTTACAGATATTGTGATATTTGTTGATTATCATATCAATATATGATATTTGGATGTCGTGATTGACTATTTGGTGCTGTTGCATCATCAGATCCATTCTTGGAGTTTTAAAATAATGATTTTTGATTTTTAAAAGAATTTTAAAGTGATTTTAGAAAGTATACGTTTTATAAAATTTTGAATTGTTAAAATAAATTAGCGTTATAATTTTTATTATTATAAAAGTTATATTTTTGGAAAATAGAACTTAAGTATGATTTTGGAGTTATATAAGTTTTAAATAACGTTTTGTAAATTATTAAAAGGATTGGTTTATTTAAATTGAGATTTTTGAATTATTATAAACGGTGTATATGAAAGATTTCAAAAATTAATATTTATAAATTAAAAATATTGGAATTATAAAACGAGTTTTTATAAGTGTTAAAAATGAAGTATAAATGGATTCATAAGTGAATGAAAATTTATAGATTTATGAATTGTGAAGTTATAAAATGAATAGATGTTGTAAGACAAAAATTTTTAAGGAATTAACTTATAAATCGGATTTTTGCATTTAAATTGAAATCTTTGATGAAGCAAAAATGGTTTATAGTTGAGATTTATAAATTATATATTTTATAAATCGAAATAATAGAATTTTAAAAGGAGTTCTATTAATGTTGAAAATAGGGTTATAAATGAAATCTTATAAGCAATAAGATTTATAATTTGTGAAGTTTTAAAAGAACGATTTTGTAAATAAATGGATTATAAGCATTTAACTTATAATATGGACTTTTGGTATATAATTGAGTTATATAAATTAAATTGGATTAATAAAGGAGATTTATAAATCGAAGCTTATAAATAGAAATGGAATTTATAGACATTGTTTATAAATTCGAAATCAATGGAATTTGATAAATTGAAAGTTGAAATTGGTTAAGGAAGCATATTCACGATATTGGACAGTGAATATATTATCAAATAAAATGGATATGCTTGGGAAAATGAACATTATAAAATGAAGTTAATCGTTTTAACTATGTTTTAAAATGTATTATAAATCGAATACATAGATATCAACATTTATTGTTGAAATAGACGTTTTTGAGAAATAAGGAAATAGTGGACTATAACACTGTTGTTATAGTAAATGGTTTCCGAAAGGAAATATTTTTTATAGTATTGGGTTTATATATCTATTTTAATTTTGAATCCCTATACTAGTGATTTTGGGTCATCATAACGGTGTTTACGCAACATTCGTTTTGACTCAAATAAATGTGTTTAAGTGAATGTTTTCCTTAAAGAATGAAATTTATACTTAATTTCGATATTAAGTATGCTGAATATTTTCTAAGTATTGAAAATAAATGGATTTGTGAATTACTTATTAATAAATAAGTATGGAAATGTTTTTCCAATGTGAAATGAAACGTTTTGAGAGTTTATCTTTTTGAAGACAAATTGAAAATGAATATTAGAAATCGATTTGGGAATCATATATTCATAGATATTTTGGAAGTGTAAATTCACTATGGAATTTATAAAAGAAAGGGGAATTTGATTAAAAATAAACGTTGACTTATTTTTGAAGTGTGGGAGTAAATTTACGGATTGGAACGTAAATATAAAGTAAGTCGGTAAGGATTTATTTAATTGGTTTAAATGAACCATTTTGAAATGAAAGTATTTCCGCGTAAGGAAAATGATTGAAATTTGTTTTCGAAAGTGATAAAGGTGAAAAGTGATTTGAAAATTTGTTTTCAAATGGTTGAAGTATGTGAATTATATATCTAGTAAAAATATTTTGGAAAGTAAATAATTTGGGAAATTATTTGGAATCTGGTGATGTTGAGCATGCCTATTGATAGTTAAATAATCCGACTATCAATATTTACCTTTAAATAGGTATTTGTTGTGATTTGCTTGAATTTGAATGCCACACTTATTTTTGAATAAGCGCTCACTATTCGGGTTAGCCGGGAAAGGACCTTGGGGTCGTATAACCCATTCCGAATATGTGATACGTCGTAATGGATTGCATTTGATGACCGGTGTTGAAGACCGGATATTTTTGAAAACGGAAGGATTACCGTTGAGTTGCTCTGCATCGGCTGATCTCCGAAATAGAGGTTTTATCACCCTTAGTGACGGGAAGTCCGGACGTGATTAGAAATTATCCGAAATGCAAGGACTTCTTTGTAAGTGCCTTCGGTTCTGTTCGAACCTGGAACAGAGTTGTATGGATTGTATGTCTGACATTACAAATTGAGATAAAAAGATGATTTCTTTCGAATATATTTCTGTTGGTGGCGGAGAATTTATTCTCTTAGCTTAACAACCTTCTCTGAGTTGTACGAGCTCAGAGGTTATGTAGTTGAAGGTTATTAGCGATATACTCCCAATTTGGTAGCGTGACATGCTGAGTTTTGCTGTGGGATGATCATTGTTTGATCATTTGTGATATGATCATTTGTTTGATCATTTATCTTGGTGATCATTACTTTGATCATTTGTTGACCCAAAGCACAACTTTTGTATAAAGCGTGGCTTTGTGGACGAGACTTCATCGGACCTCACACCCCGGAAATGGTCAAAATAGGAAGGATGCAGCAAGGTTATTAGGGGGTAGCGCCCCTTTAGTGTATGTCATTTCTTCTGGATAGAGGTGGTATCATGGTATGGAGCCCAGATACTTAACCTATGTTGTTGCTGCAAATTTATTGCTTTGTGGTTGTTGAAAATCGAGGATCCTCGGATAGATCGGTTATGATCGGGGGATGACATATTCGTGTCAGTAGTTACCCAGTTAGGGATAACCCGGCCTTGTGTTGGCAGAGATCCGGTTTGGTTCTCGGGTCGTCTTTCCAGAGGCGTACCCATGTGGCAATGGGAAGTTCCTTGGCCTGACCATTTGTTGGAAATCCAAAGAAACAATACGAGACTTGTACGGTTTTAGTTGTAGAACCTGCCATTTACTTATGGTGGCGCTCCACTGTTTAGATGGTAGATATAGTAGGCATACGATAATGGTCGTATGTTGGCTAAGATTTATATCTTTACTTTCGAAATAATTTTTCCTACACTATGCACTAGTAATAATATCAAATGTTTCTTTTTAATGCGTATCAAGCATCTTTGACTATCATAAGGAGAAATCTCCTCCGATTCTGCGTTTGCATTGTGTGTGTGTGTGCAGGAGGCCTTATGGTAGTCTCATTTTCTAAAAAGGTTTGCGAATCTATTTTAAAATTATCCTGTTGTTTGTTTTAAAGATAAACTATTTTATGTTCTCACAGCAGTCACATGACTGACTCGGAGTTTATTGTTTTCCTTCCTAAACTTTGGGTGCCCACCAATTTCCACACGGGCAGTCAAGAGTCAGGTTATCAGGATATTCTAGAATTCAGGAGTTGCTGGAGGCAAGCTGGATGACATAGCGTATTCACTAGTATATAGTATTCCTTTTCCGTTGTTTGTTGTTGTACACTCTGATGTTATGAAATGTTGTAATGTGGTGTAATGTAATAACGGATATAGTTCTTTGTTTAAAGATTATTCATTTATCTATTATATGTTGTTCCGCTGCGATTGTGAGATTCTGATATTGTTCTGTTGTTTTTTTCTATTCTGTTCTATTTTTCTTCTTCCTTAACCCTAACGGTACGGTTTTCCGGCATTCGATTGCTCGGCAGTTGATACAGTGGACGTATTGATGTCGGTTTTCGAGCGTCGAAAAATCGCATTCGTCACATTATTATAAATAGAAAACATTTTCATATTAGCTTTGAAAATTATTATATTGAATTTTAAAACATAACTTCAAATAACAATATATACAAGCATATATATTACAATTTGAAAACATCTCTTTATTAAAGTGAAACCAAAGACTTTCTATTTACAATATATATACCAATATATATACATTATAAATTGAAAACAATTTTATTAGCTTTAAAAGATAAAATTTACCGATTAAGTTTTTATAAAAGAAGATTATTAAACAAATTTAAATATTTATTAACAAAGATCATTAAATAAATATTGCCCAAAATTATGGGACATCACATTCCTTCCTCCTTTAAAGAATTTCGTCCCCAAAATTTAAAAGCAAAGATAATTTAATAATCCAACAAAGATTTTATTTGCAAACATCAAAGCAAACATATCAGCTATACACAAACAACCATAGCAACCAATTTATTTAACAAACAAATCCAATTATCCAGACAAAATTCTGAATATGATTTCCTAACACTATTTAGAGTTTCCCAGGTACAAACACCGGGATACTCGCTCTACTGAATCTAAACTAGCTACACTACTATGATCCTGAGCTCCTTCTCACCTAGATCTACAATCTGAATAGGAGATCTGACCAAAAACAAAACTGACTCAATCCTCAAATCCTCATGAACTGCCGGTTCCATAACCGATGATGGTTCATACATGTATTCCCTCAAAGATACATGAAATACATTGCGAATCCCAGCCATCCGGACTTGCCTTTCAATCCTGTACGCCAAAACACTTATCTTTACAAGAACACAGAAAGATCCAATATACTTGGAAACTAGCTTCCCAGTCTTACCAAACCTTAATGCTCCCTTTACCGACGAAACCTTAATAAAAACCAAATCTCCATCTTTGAATTTCGAATTCCTTTGTCTCTTATCCACATAACTCTTCTGACGATCCTGGGCTGCCCTTATTCTTCCTTGATCGACTCAACTTTCACAGATGCCTCTCGAAACAAATCTAGACCAAGAACAAGATGATCTCCGGATCCAGCCCACAAAATGGTCCCTCCAAAATCTGTTTAAATCCAGAATACAAGCTCAATTCCACAAACATCAGTGGACTTTAAACTAACTTCTCCTATCCGGAATAACCAAAACAGGAGCACTTGACAAACTCGCCTTTAGATCCTAAAAAACTTCATGTAGAAACCTTATAATCCAAAAATACTATAACTTCTGATTGCTTCCACTCTAAAATAGCTGCTTCCTTGCTTCCACTATGCAACTCTGATCTGGAGTAGGTGAGAATACCGTCGATGAATATGAGCATAGACTTGTCCAACATATCCCAGAAGACACGGTTTCTCAGATCCATAAAGAGAAAAGACAGAAGCTCCATCGAATCCTGAGCTGCTTCACCAAATCCTTTCTCTAGGAGCCATCCTTCTACTAGGCTAAACCATTGGTATAGCTCCAGGAACCTAGTCGATATGAAAACTCAAACTCCAGATGCTAAGGCAAACCACTGACTTCACTCAAGACGTTTGGAAAATCTCTAATAACTCAAGAGAACATTCAAACTATCGCAAGTCACTTTTGCGAAATCAATTTCCAAAGACACTGTTCTCTCTTCGCAAATCAGAACAACTTATGCTTGCCTAACCAATCCATCAGGGAAATGGGTCCACTCTGCTGCTTCTGAATTCTACCTCTAGGACACTGCTTAGCCAGATGACCTTCCTATCAGCACACTGAATACTCCAAGCTGCAAAGCTTCCACATATGCTAAAGATTTCCTATCCATAAGCTCTTCTAGCCTCAGAGCCAAACACAAACACCCTACTGAACCTAGTCTTATCACCGTTGCAAACAAACTCTCTTGCCTGAGATCCAGAAAATTCCTAGACAGTCGAGTCTTCACTGCTCCTCAAATACTTCCTAAAAATAAAACACCTTCAATAACATCCATAGTCACCACGTCTCACCATGCATCTGCTCTTTTCTGAAGTTGCCAAGATGCTATCACTCGCTTCTGCTCATCCGACAAATCCAAACTCTTGAAAATCTGCTCACACGAGCACAACCAAACTTGCACTTCAATGATGGACTCTGAACCTTAAAAAGACTTTCCTCCGAGATTGGTGAAATCCTTACACCATGCTGCAAAGCTTACTTGAGGAGGTACTTGAGGAGGTATTTGGTTTAAAAACACGAAAAAGTTTTCACCTTACAATAACCAAAACATTTGATAGGAAATCCAGTGATATTATAATAGTGTCTAGGGTTTTCAAGTAAAATACAGAAATAGCAAGAATGCTTACATCTCACGTTCCAACATAGTTGGGCACAATCAAAATGTACGGCACTTACTGGAGACTGCATTCCATACAATGGCAGGGCTACTGGGGTATCGCTCATCATAGTATGTGGCCTAGATCACCATACCGATGATCACTCCCGATCCCCTATAACACAATGCCGGAACCATCCCTTACTGGATAGTCCCGAACAAGACAACCCCGGCAGTTGTTGCGACCAACTGCCCACATAGCCGAATAAAAAGGACCTCTGGACAGGGGGCAATCTTGTCCTACTTGAGTGCTACCCACTTAGCCTTGCTACACCTCCCCTGTTTTAGCCATTCCCTGTTGATGAGACTTGAGGCTACAATTACCTTTTTAGAACATATATCTTAGAATGCTCATCGTCTTCCAATGACGATGTTCTAGAAGCATTCAATCCATACAAGTTCGTTTCGGGTTCGAACGAAACCGAAGGCGCTATCTCGTTACACTCATTTTGGAATCACCCTCAGAGTTAACGACAATAGCCCTTGCACTCTGAATCTTCATCTCGATCTTCACTAGAGATTCACGACCTATCGTTTAATTTGGATTGATGTGGTTTTTAGATATTCCAATTTGGAAATTCGATCCCAGTCTTATCGAAATCCAAAATGCCGCCTTTTAGGGTCATGTTGTTTTAAGTTAAAACAACTTAAATTTATTGTCTATATTTACACAGATAGATAATTCACATTATCACAAATAGATAATCCATATTATGTCCGCGAGCATAGCTCAGCTGGTTGGGGACTACCTTGCAACCATGGAACAAAGTTCCTGGAGGTTGCGAGTTCGAGTCCCGCAGCCGAGATATGTTTCCCATTAGGCTTGGAGTAGTTATCCTCAACAAAACCTACAGCGAGGTAAAGGATTGATGCTCTGGGCTGGGCTAGCTAAAAAGGGGGATCAGTGTGGCAGACAGCTGTATTCCCTAGCTCTACTCTTCGGAGTAGGGTTTTAAAAGAGATAATCCATATTATCACAATTCAACCAAGGCATCTCATATCACAAAGCAACACATATCAAAAATCAGAGATGTCACATAATCCAAGGCATTCAATATCATTCCATCATCCATAAGCAAGATATAGCATCCCTAATTTATTTAATTTACCACCAATGAATTAAATTTATTACCTAATCACTTTTAATCCTGCTTATTAATTAATTACAACCCAATTAATTAGTTATCATAATTAATCATCCTTGATTAATTATCCTTTAATTACATTAAGTAATTAACCCTTAATTAATTACACAAATTAATTATCCTTAAACCAATCATATTAATTAAGCTTTGATTCTCTCATTTATTAATTAACTATAATTAATTACATTGACCCTTAATTAATTATACTAATTAATTATTCTATAATCACTTATATTGATTAATTATCCTTTAATTAATCACATTAATCATCCTTTAATTACTTTCATTAATTACATTAATTAATGATCCGTTAATTACCTCATTAGTTAATTATTCTTCTAATTAATTTAATAATTAATCTTTAATTAATCATATTCATTAATCAACCTTAATTAATCACATACAGTAATTATCTATCCTTTAATTACTCACATTAATTAATTAACTCCTTAAGTAATTATATTAATTAATTCTTTAATTAATTACACCAAGTAATTAATCCTTAATTACTACCACTAAGTAATTATCCTTCAATTACTTTCCATTAATTACATCCAGTAATTATCCATTAATTACATACACTAAGTAATTACACTTATTAATTACATTAAGTAATTATACTTAATCAATCATCAAGTGATTATCTTTAATTAATTAACGGGTTAATTAACTTAAATTAATCACATTAATTAATTAATTACATTGAGTAATTAATCCCTTTAATTACCTCCATTAATTAATTATACCATAATTAATTACCCTTAATTTACTTAGATTAATTAATCCTTAATCGATTAACTAATTAATTATCTTAAATTAATTACCTTAATTAATCATCTCAGAATCACTAGTCAATGATTTTCAACTTAGTTATACTCATTAAAAATTCTTTAATTACTTCCCTTAAGTAATTATACTCTGATTATAAATTTATTAACCATTATAAATTTCATTAAGAAAATAACTCCTAATTAATCAAAATCTTGATTTTTAAAAGGCAATCTCTTATCTTAACTAATCACTCATCTAAATCATATCAATTTAAAATTTTGAAATCGATTTATAAAAATCAAATGAGATATTTTGATTTATTTAAAATCTAATACACCTACCTTATTTATTTCTTAATTATAACATTTATTACATTTTAAAAATACTTAGGAATTTTATTACAAAATTTACCTAACATATAATTACTTTGAAATTAAAACAAATTTAAACATTACTTTATCATTTAAATCTTGGAACAACTTGTTCAAACTTGTTTAAAACATTCACTTGGAAAACTTATTCATTTTAAATATACTTTAAATTTTAAAACTTGTTTAAAACATTTATTTTTATACAACTTTATTTTCTTCAAAACCAGGTTACAAAATTTATCTTTGAAATCGTACATACACTCAAAACTTGATTTAAATACTTATTCGAACTTCATATTTTAAATCTAGAAACCAGTTTTACTACACAGAATAAAACCCGAGCCTAACACTAGGGATGCCCGAGATCCTACTCAAGTAACTCATGACCCTCCACTGCTTTGAGACCAATACGCCACAAACACAAGTTCGTCCCGAGAAGGCATCAATTTTCGAAGCCAAAAACAAAACTGACACAAACGTGAATTTGTGAGCGTGCATCGGCGAACCATGCCACTCTGACCAATCTTCGACAAGTCGTCGACCACTTCGCTGTCCCACATGACTAACCAGATCGTCGAAATCGACGATCAATCGAAATCAAGGTGTCAAACTCACAGAAACCCAAAAATCGATCATAAAACCACTCGCCGCCGACGAATTCGTCCACCGGAGCACCCGTTACCCTGACCACAACAATGTCACATGGCCACATGACGTGACCCTTTTATGCGATCCACTCCTTATGCGCCATCAAAGTCTGAATCATCTCGACTAACTTCTCTAACCCAAACAAGCTTCGAACCCTAGTTTGACGATGTCTGATCATCTCGGCCAATTGAACATCAAGAGATCATTTTTCCAATGACCATCAGCCTGCAAGCTACCTTCACCCTCAAGCTCGATGTCCCTCCCTTCATCTATTGCCATGGAACGACGAAAACTCCCAAGTCGATCATCTCGCAAATACTCAACAATTTCTATGCTCAAAATCATGATTGCTTTACCTAAATTCATCATATTGAAATACGATTCTGTTTAGGTAATCAAAGCTTCCAATTAACATGATCAAATTTTTGACATAAATTTGATTAGCTCCGTAATTATAAATTTTTGGAAAAATTCCTGAATTCAAAAACTTGTTACTATTTTTAAAATTGATATTACATTCTTACAATCATTTGTTCTTCAGAAATCTTAACCTAATTTTGATCATATACAGAGTAATTTAATTTATAAAAAAAATTAGAGCCTGTCATTTGAACAGAGAACAGATTTACACATATACATTCATATGCATAGACATATCATATTAATATATATACATCCAACTTCAATCATACATGCAAACCATATTATTAAAAAGAATTCATCACAATCATCAAGCATACGACCCTAAATTAGTTCTTAAGCAAAATGTTTACTCACCTGGTAATAAAACAAAGAACAAAATTCTTGTTTCCAGGAACTTGTATTTGATTTTGCATAGAACCTGATATTGAGTGGCTTGAACTCAAAATCTAAAGCTTAGTTTTTATTGAGAAGATTTAAGTTGAAATAGAGATGATGTTTCTTGATTTATCTTGAGTTTGCTTTGTTTCGATAATTTCAGATTTTTGAAAATTGTTACAGGTTTTAGTGTTTTGATTTTTCTTGAGGGTTTTCGGGTTTGTATATTTGTGTTATAGGGTTGTTTTCTTTGTTTTGAAATGTTAACTGGCTTGTGTTTGAATGAAGATAGGAAAAGAAAGGAAAGAGCAAAGATAGATGTATATATAGAGTAAATTGTGATTTATTAAAAATTAAAGAAAATAAATAAAAAATGACCTTTGTTAAATTACTTACCATTTGTCATTTACACAATTTAATCACATTACACACGTTACTAACATGATTTAATTTATTAACACTTGTCATTATGTATTTTTAATTAATTTTTAAATGTTAATATAAAGCTTTTGTATTTATTTTACTAATTAATAAATACTTTCTTAATTTATATAAATAAAGTTCTTTAAAAGAGAACAAATTATATATTACTAAAAATCTTATACATATATTTTTAAATCCAAAACATTTTAAGATAATTATCTTTTAAATTTCAAATTCAAATTTAAATTCGAATTCAATTTAAAATCCAATTTAAAATCAACTCAAATATATATATATATATATATATATAAACAAACACAAATTCAATTTGAAAATAATAATTCTATTTAAAATTTATTTATCTATATTTAAAAACAAAACATTTATTATATTTTTTTGAAAATAATTTTTTTTGCCAATTTTTAAATAATTAATAAAGGAGATTATGTAATTAATTCAATTTTATTTGTTGATTTCAAACTACAGCCTTTTTTATAATATATACATATATATTTTTACATTATAGATAGAAAACATTTTAATATTAACTTTTAAAATTATTATATTAAATTTTAAAAAATAACTTCAAATCACAATATATACATGCATATATATATATATATATTACAATTTGAAAACATCTCTAAACCAAAGACTTCCTATTTACAATATATATACCAATATATATACATTATAAATATAAAACAATTTTATTAGCTTTAAAATATAAAATTTACCAATTAAATATTTATAAAAGAAGATTATTAAACAAATTTAAATACTTATTAACAAAAATTATTAAATAAATATTGCCCTAAATTCCGGGACGTCACAAAAGTTTCTTGAGTCTTTTGATGGATTGCAAGAAAAATGAGGAGAGAGAATGGAAGATTTCGGCTATTGATAATATAAGAACGGGGCGGGTGTAATAAGGCTAGGGTTTATAGTGGATGTGTATTTATATTCATGCATATAATATTTATTATTATTTTCAACTTTTTTTCGGATGAACTCCAAACGAAGCATACCGCCAGGCGTTTGTAATGTTATACCCCCATTCCAAACACAATGGAATATGCTTTAGAGTCTAATTCGATCGTATTAAGAAGATAGCTTTTGGATCCAATTATTATATTGAATTTTCGATATTAATTTCAATGCATCTTTATCCCGTATGACCAAGCGATAACTCCAAACGCTATGAAATTTGAGATCCGAAAATAGCACATTATTACGGATCCAATGGAACTTGTTTCTTCGAAATCCGAGATTGTGCCCCGGATCGCTATTTCTAACGTTTCGATTATAATATAAAATTTTCAGTTTCTAATTTTTCATTTTTTATCCAATTTTAAATGTTAAAAATCTTCATAGTTGTTTAAATAAATTTTACATCAACTTTTGATATCATTTTCAATCATAATAAATTTAAATCCAATTATTCAAATAATTTCCAATGTTAAATTTAAATAATTTAATTGTTCAATATTCAACAAATTTCAATATTCGAATTTAAATGAACTTTAGTTATCAATCAATTACTTTATTTACAGCTAATGAATTCAACGTTTATTATTTAATCCAGCTATTAATTATAAACACATCCAGTACTTAGCATTACTGTTTCAATAGTTGTTATTACTTGAATCTACGAAATTAGTTTATTTAAAAAATTTATTCAAGTTCATATCCAATAACTTACATTCAAAATCATTAAATTCTTATTATCAACCATTTTTATTTTATAATTACATTAAATTTAGTAATTTAAAATAGCTCAAAATACGGGTCATTACAATCTCCTGCACTCAAAACTTTTCGTCCTCGAAAAGATGTTAAGTAAAGAATTTAACATTTGATATACTTTATTCAAAAAAATGAACATATTAAACAATCAGATCTCATTTATAAAACCATTACTACGTTCCTACTATGCTACTCTGTTCGACTTACGAAAAATACAAGTTAGTTATCAAAACAAGTTATAAAAATTTTAAAACTTTAAAAAATTTTCTAGCACCTGTATTTATAAAAAATTCCGACAAAGTCTTCTTTGTGCAGCTCGATCAAAACAACTAAAAAATGCCACTACGGACCCCAAACCAACAAAAGAAAACAAAAGTCTACTGGGTTAATCATAAAACCATCAAATCCAATGATAAAATAAATGTGTACATTTTTGTCGGGCAATCCAAATTTTTCTTAATTCTAAATACCAGCATCTTATTTACCAATAATAGCCAATCATATAATTTAAAATCATTTTACATTTTGCATTTTAAATTTCCAATATTTGCTTTACTTAAGATCGTACGATGTGCATATATCATCCATACGCAATATCAAATCTAATCGCTCACTCGATCACACAATTTCACTTCCGAACTAGTATCGTTCACACAACTCTCTAGTGCGGACTCGGATTTGATTCCTTAATCAAAAGCCGTTATTCTACTTACATAGCCATATACAATGATAGAGAATTTTACAATCAAATCAAAAATCCATATCTAGGGTTCGCCGTCGAGAATCGAGTGAAAAATCCTAACTTGGATTAATATAAATTATCTCAAAATTTTATGCTCGAATCTAGATCAAATCGTTATGCGAATAAAACAATATACGTAAAACTTACATATTTATTCCAATTGATTCTTAGCTACGCCAAATTCCTTTGTTTACGTTTACTTCATTTCCATAATTTCATTTAATAACAAATTTATTTATGAAACATTTTATTAATCATCACTTTAGTTTATAATCATTCTATAAAAGTCCAACTTCTTATATATGGATTTATCTAAGTTTATAATTATCTCAAAGGTTACAAATTCAATTTCACAATTTCTTCGCAAATTTATATTTAAGTCTATAACCAATTTACAAAGATATTATTTGATTCATCTATCTACTTTCTTAAGTTCACTTACTTATTCCATTTAGTCATTAATAATTTCTTAATATACTTAAGTATATATACAATTATTATTATAACTAAATTGCTATTTATATATATTTAAATTACTTTTAAGTTTTGTTTGCTTGTATAATATCCGATTACATATCCAAATTATCATTTTAACTTTTAACATTTGGTAAGTCTTATTATATGTTATTTGAATGCAATTTGGGTATTATACAAATTAATCTGATATTTACTTAATGTTCACTATTTTAACTTGTCAAAATTTTTCTTTACTTTCAATTTTAGAGTTGCAAACTTCAACTCTAAGGTTTCTGAAACATTAAGCTCAGACTTCCTAATTCTCTTAATTTTTATAAGCTCTGCTTATTCCAATATTTCATTTCATTCAAATAATTTGAAGATTATTAATTAATAGAACTTAAAATTTTAAACACTGGGTACATTTCAAATCATTTGAAATAAGTGTATATACTTATCTCTTTTATATATATATCAAATCATACTTTTAGAGTTTAAACCAAAATATGTTTGTCAAAACAATTTCATAGCAAAGCTTCTCATAAGTCTCTCTACTTTGAGACTCGAAAATGAACGTCGATGATGCTGCGCAGTCATCAAAGAAATTATTTTTCAGTGATAGAAGAGGGGAGTATTAAATTCATTCCTTTTAAAATTTGAAAACAATTTGTATTTGTATATACTTTTAAACAATACTAATATTATTTTCCAAACCTTGAAAACCTTTTCGAAAATACCGAAATTTAAATTTCTCAAATTCTCAACTTTATTTTCATTTTACTTGCAATTTATATTTTACAAATCACATTTATATGATTTCATTTTCTTATAATAGCTAATAGTTTAGGAATATTGAGTATTCAAACAATAAACATAATGATTAATATTATCATTTCTAACAACCAATTCAAACTATATATACCTTAATAATTTCTAAAAAATTATTTCTTTATATACAAAATATAATTTGGGTAAGATTATTTCATTTATTTAATTCAAAACAATACCATGTCGGTTTACATTGTTTGAGAGTTTAGAAACCCCTATCGATGCGGCTGTACTTCCCGTATCGACCAAAATTCATAAACACTCAATCGATAAGTCAACACAATATAATTTTTTTACATTTACTAACAAATACGCGCTCATACCTATTAATACACTCAAAATCATTCTAGGGTGCTACTGACCGTATCTCTAATGAGTTACCCCACAAAGCTAACGCTATCGCTAAACCAAAGCTCTGATACTAATTGTGACGACCCACATTTCAGAAGGTTTATATTGACAATCATCCACACATGTACAACTTAAACAAACCGGAATATAGATAATCAATGGGGTTAATTAAGTAAACTTAGAACAGAAGAAGAAAACAAACACAGAATCTCACAACGGAACGATAAAATATAATAATCAAATAATTAGTTCATGAAGCTGTTTATATATTTGATTATAATCTATACAACATTCATCAGAGTTATAAATATACATTAGAGATAAATAGATAATGTAGCAAACAACACGACGAGGGACCAATAATAGTAGTAGTATACCAAATCTTCGTTTTCGTCCTCCAGAATAAATCTTCAATAAGCTGAAAACTCAGGGCTGACCCGACCGTAATGAAAAGACAAAACACTCGAGTCAGAGCTAAAATATCCTTATGTAAGTCAAATCAATATCCTATAAACATGAGTGTAATGGCGTCAGAGATGCTTACGGGTTTTCACATCTTCTATCCAGTGTATAACGTGCATGCAATAACTCAAGAGACGTTACGTTATTTTCCATCTCTTAAGGACCCGTCAAACTATTTATATATAGTAGAATGTGCTATATATAATGTCTAGTCAGTAAAATAAATATTTTTCTTAGCGTTAAGGCTTTACATTGATCCCCCTTAACACATTTTTAAGCATTATCGTACAATTTGCATATAAAAAACAAGTTAAATGGTCGGTGGATAGGGGTGCGCCGTGATATGACAACACTAAACCAAAATCGTAAGGGTCTCATTTAGGGATAAAAGTATGACAAGGCACGTGATGCAATGCCCAAGGTAGGATACCACCAATTTACCCATCCCGGTTGGTGGTAATGCATCATAGCCATGATCGCCCACCGCATCCAACACTCCCATAATCCAGAGGGTGCGCACCAATAAATCACAGTGTAAATGACGGTAATTCAAAGAAGCGCATCCGCTCGGGATAGCTAACCCACTTGACTGATACAGCTCCTGTTTTAGTCATTTCAAATTGTCGTAAGTACCATGCTAATCCATCATCGTTCTCTTTCTTCAAATCCAATAAATGACGTCAAATTCAACCACTTCATTCTGGATCATCACTCCACGTATATAGTTGTCAAAGTGGTTCTGATATCGACAGAGAGTATGTCCATATCCAGCTCAGGTCTCTTTAATAACCAAACTTCGTTTTACACACCGGTTGGTACTTTTACAATTCGAAAACCGTTCTTACTTGATATCAAAATATCATATTCGCTTCAAAATCAAATCTATTTTGAAATCATCATATCTACTCAAAATATACCATTTCATTTTAAGAAAAAATCATGTTCATCTTAATATCTCGATAACAATTCCTAAATTGTTTCGAATTTTAGTTTAGGTTATAACTTCATTTTAACCCAATTGGCATTTAAATCCATGATTTAAAAATAAACATTCCACCCTTTTGACTAGTTTGAATTTTTTTTTTAAAATAGTTTGAATAGTTTTAAAATAGTTTAAATAATTTAAATAGTTTAAATGGTTAAAATAGTTTAAATATTAAAATGGTTTATGTAGCAAAATAATTTAGAAAACCAGGATAATCTGTATGTATAAGAAAATAGCTTTTAAATAGTTTTATATTCAATAATTTATTTGAAAATAGTTTCAAAGTCAAACCGGTCTTCCAACTTTCTAATTCAAATTAAATTCCAATTCCCATCCAATCGATTCAATTTCGATTTCGATTCAAATCAATTTTAACTTCGATTTCAAATTAATTCAACTCAACTTTCAAATTCAGTTAATTCAATTTCAATTTACATCGATTTCGAGCTCGAAATTCAAAATATCGATTAAAATATTTAAACCAAATTATCCTTCAATATTTAGTTTAAAATCCCAATCTTCAAATATAGTTCAATTCCAAGCTCAATTTCAAAAATTTAGTTTTTACATCACTTTTACTTAGTAATATTCAAAGTTCAAAACAAAGTTAAATCTTTTAAAACAAATCAATTTCCAAAAATTCAAATTATTTTTCGATTATAACTTCGAAACCTCAACTTCGATTATTTAAACAACTTCGATTATTCAAACAACTTCGATTACCAAATTCAAATTTCAACATCTAGGGCTCAAGTTCGAAAATAATTCATTTTTTTAAATTTGATTTTTAGTTATTTTACTCAAAACCATTTAAATAATTTCAAATCAAAAGTTTTAAAATAATTTACTTTAACCAATCCGATGTCTGTATATAATTTTCTATCCTTTAGCCAAGTTGTCACGCCCCAACTCAATACCCACGCTAGCCAAGAACACTACGGAGTAATGCTGTCAACTAGCGCGGAGAATAAGGCTGTTGAGGAGCGACCATCCATGTAACTTCTTTGTGCGAGCACCGATATGTCAGATAGTATAGCATGCATTTCATTTAAGGAGGAAGTCCGACATACCGATACAAACTCAAAGCTATCACACGGTGGCTATAAATAAATCTTCGAAAACAAATATAGAAATAAACATAACACAATCAGTCACAAACATCCATATCACAAAGGCGGAAAAAGATATGAATATATAACTAACACATGAAAGTGTACATCGGAGTAGTGGTCATGAAAGGACCACATACACAAAAGAATAGCAACACGTGCTATACAAAAGAATACATCTATGAGTCTATATCTCAAGTGTAAACGACAAAAACTGCTAATCTAAATGGTTAGCCAAAAGTCAGAGTAGTAAATCCCTGGGGGAGGAGTCAAGCAGAAGCACCTGTAACATCTCGGTCTGACCCGAGTATTATTTATAAGAAAATAATATACGGATCAGTCTAGCTATAAATATCAGGTAACATGATATAAAACAATAGATATGGCAAGAACATATAGTAACCATAAAGACATACTATGATAAGCATGTAAATGAAGATCATCAAGAGATCAAACAATATCAAAAGAATCTTCTAAAAGATCCAAATTCACCTTAAAAAAAGTGATGACACACAAATTCACCAAAACATAAAAGCTGGAAATCATAACAATGAAAGTCATGAAAATATGTGAAGCACAAATTCCAGAAGACTACACAAGAAATCCAGAGATCACAATATAGGAGCATGAAAACTCACAAAATGGGAGTATGAAAACTCACCTACACGTGTAACACAAAGCGAGACGCTATCTCATGGTTGCAAGCCATTAATTTTGACACGCGAATGCCCCGAAGACCGTGGGGTGCTACCCCACATATGTGATGGCGAAACATCACACAAATGCGATGGCGGAACATCACAAGAGCGGGGTCTAGTCTCCCTCGCAGACAAAGAGACATCGCACAGTTGCTAGACTAAATCACAAAAATGATCGTCATGATCATCAAGAAGTGTCAATTACACTAAGTTAGTAAATATAAAAGTTTAGCTTCATGTCCCATAACCACTTGCTTAACTAAACATTTACGAACAAACTGTAAATCTTCACTAGAAAATTGTCACAAAAGATTCAATCAAACAAGTCCGAGAATTAACCGACGAAGCAAACGCAAGCGTATCATACCACTTGTTTTACTAAGCCGTTTAATTCGATTTCTCAACCGAGTGAAGTAAAGGTTTGTATATACTAATAGATTGGAAAACGGTTTAAGGAAAGAGCTTTGTAGTAAAATAGAGTTAAAATCGTTTTGATGAAAGAGTTTTGATATTTACTACTAGTATTGAAACCTTCATATTTCTAAAGTTGTTATCCCGTCTTTATAGCAAGGCCGTGATACCATAAAATCGACTGAGAAGCCCGAGATAGTTTGTCTCGAAAAATGGTCAACTCAGCATCTCAACAAAGCAAGTTCTGTTGAATGTTTTTCAGATAAGATCCCCTACGGAGGGGGGTCCGAGGGTGGAAACCCCCCAGGGTGGGGGTGCGGGGGCAACACCCCCGCTACGGGGTTCGACCTGCCCGGTCAGGTCGCGGGGGTCCAGGGGGCAACGCCCTGTCCAAAACGGTACGAGCTAGTGAAGACCTAAGGGAAGATAGGATCGAGTGACCTAATGGTTGCGACCTAGGGGTCTAAGGGGTCAAGCGACCTAGTGGTTGCGACCTAGAGGTGTTCGCGAGTTAGCAGAAGCGAGCGACCTAACAGGGACTCGTGACTTAAGGGACTCGTGACTTAACAAGGTAATAAGGTCGAGCGACCTATGACCTAACGAGGTAAAGGCCTAACGGCCTAGTGAAACACGCGACCTAAAAGAAGTAGCGGCATAACATATGGCCGAGCGACCTAACGAGAAGCAGGCCGAGCGACCTAGAGGCTGCAACAACCTAATAAGCAAGCGCGACTTAATGGCCCGAGCGACCTAAAGAAAATCAAGGCCGAGCGACCTAACAGGGTTCGCGACATAAAGTTGTACGCGACCTAATGGGTTAAAGATCATGCGACCTAACGGGTTAAAGGTCATGCGACCTAATGGGCTAAAGGTCATGCGACCTAACGACTCAAGCGACTCAATGGTCGAATGACCTAATGAAGCAGGCAAGGCCGAACGAGTTAGGGGTTAACGACCTAACACATGGTCGTGATAAGCAGTAGGGGGAACGACCTAACGATGTTGCGACCTAGAGGCCAGCGACCTAAAGCCAAAGACGACCCAAATTGGTTGCGAGTTAAAATGGTCAAGCGACCTAAGGATTTAAAGGCCATGCGACTTAAAGGAGTGGGCGTAAGGCCAAAGGTGAACGACCCAGTATCTCGCGACCTAACGATGTAGTGGCGAGCGACCTACGACCTACGACCTAGTGCCGAGAGACCTAAGGCTGTAGAACGATTTAACGCCAGAAATGAGCTATTTGAAGGCCGAGACTTTTCCACGCTAACGACCTAGCATAGGCAGAACGACCTAAGTGCGGAATTTCACCAAAAACACTAAAAATTGGAGTTTTTCGCCAAACCAAATGCAAATATACATGCAAACCTGATAGGGATTCATTCCCAACAGTCCAAGATAGTTATAGACAAGAATGTGAGATAAAAATCTCACCTTTTCACCAAATTATGAAGGTAAAGCTTGAAGATGAATGGAGAAGCAACTACAAGCTTGAATCCAATGCTTTTCCTTGAATTTGGAGTTGAATGATGGAGCTAGAGTTGAAACCTAGGCTTGGAGTTTCTAATTTCCCTTTCCACTCACCATTAATGTTAAAGTTTGTGTTTGGTAGGAATTTATGAAGAGTGAGGAGAAGGAGAGAAGTGGGTTTGAGTTATAATGGCTAATCTAACCCAAAGTCCAAAGCGGGAAAAGTAAGTGAAATTCCACTAACTCCAAACCTATCAATGTTTATACCTAAAAAAGTTGTAAACGGCATTTCGAACTCAATGGAAGTGGTCTCGAGTTCTAATTTGAAAGTTTGCAAAAAGTAGTTTTTCGGACCAATATCTGATTAACGACAAAATATTTAAATATAAAATCGATAATATGCGGGTTGTTACAGATTCCCCTCCTTAAAGAAATTGCGTCCTCGCAATATATAAGATGGAAATAAAAAGTAACAACCATAAAAGCATATTAACACAAAAGAAATTTGAAATAGGAAGTTCACCTCAAAGAGCAGGAGTAAGCAAGTCCGGATGTGTTCGCTCGATGAATTCTCTGGATTCCCAAGAGCAATCCTTAGGATTTGAGGACCATTGAACCTTCACAAGCGAAACATCTTTATTTCGAAGTCGTTTGACCTCCAAAGCAATAATTTGAATATGATGCTGCTCGTAAGTTAAATTCGGTGAAACTTCAATTTCTTCCACAACACCAGGCTCAAGAATAAAATCGGAATCTCGTAGGCATTTCCGTAATTGAGAAACATGAAACACGTCATGCATAGCAGAAAATTGAGCCGGTAATGTAAGGCGATAAGCCATAGAACCAATACGTTCAGTGATAGGAAATGGCCCAATATATCGGGGTGCTAACTTTCTCGATCGACTGAAACGTACAACACCTTTCATAGGTGAAACACGAATAAAAACAGAATCTCCCATAGAAAATTCTAATTTCCTTCTTCGATTATCGGCATAGGATTTTTGTCTACTCTTGGCTTCTTTCATCCTATGTCGAATAAGTTCAATCTTCTCTGTGGAATCACGAATAAAGTCTGGTCCTAAAACCAGCTTCTCACCGGCCTCAAGCCAAAAAGAAGGAGATCGGCATGGCCTTCCATAGAGTGCCTCGAAAGGTGCCATACCAATACTGATTGGAAGCTATTATTATAGGAAAATTCAACAAGTGAAATATGATCTTCCCAACTTCCGCCAAAATTGAGCACACAAGCACGAAGAAAATCTTCAAGAGTTTGATTCACACGCTCGGTTTGTCCATCAGACTGGGGGTGATAAGCAGTGCTAAAATTAAGCTTCGTTCCTAAAGCTTTTTGAAGACTCTTCCAAAATCCACTAGTAAACAATGGATCTCGATCGCTAACAATAGAAGTAGGAACTCCATGCAATTTAACAATTTCATTGATAAAGAGTTTGACCAAAAGAGGAACGGTTCGGTTAGACCGAACGGGAATAACATGGGCGGATTTAGTAAGTCTATCAACGATCACCCATAAGCTATCATGACCCGAACGAGAACGGGGAAGGCCATCTATAAAATCCATGGAAATTTGGTCCCACTTCCAAATTGGAATTTCTAAAGGTTGCAATAACCCACCAGGCCTTTGATGTTCGGCCTTGACAAGTTGGCAAGTCATGCAACACTTAACAAAGTTAGCAATATCAGATTTCATTCCCTCCCAATAATAAAGTCGCTTCATATCAGCGTACATTTTACTACTACCCGGGATGAAAGGTGAATTTAGAACGATGGGAATCTTCTAAAATATCTTTACGAAGATCACCAATATTTGGTACGATAAGTCTACCAAATTTTTGAATGCCGCCACGAGAATCAATATCAAAGTCTTTCAAACCTTCAATATCAATTTTATCCTTAACATTTTGGCCAAGAAGAGCCAATTCAGGATCTAGCCCTTGAGCTTCAAGAATGCGGTCTAAAAGAGAAGGATGAGCCTCAATGCTACATAAAACAAGTGATGAGCATTAATCGGATACGCGCTATCGAATCTCACAAGTGGATAAAATCTCGAGATCGTTCCATTCAGATATCATCATAGAAACAACTGGTTGTTGTTTACGGCTAAGAGCATTGGCGACACGATTACCCTTACCGGGGGTATAAAGAATATCAAGATCATAAGGTGCAAGGAACTCGAGCCAACGCTGTTGACGCAAATTAAGTTCCTTTTGAGAAAATAAATATTTCAAAGACTTATGATCCGTGTAAAGAATAAATTTTTCTCCCAATAGATAATGACGCCAAATTCGAAGGGCGAAAACAGTAGTCGCAAGTTCTAAATCATGTGTGGCATATCTAGTCTCGGCCGGCTTCAATTGCCTAGAAGCATAAGCAATAACACGTTCTTTTTGCATAAGAAAGGCACCCAAACCAACGTGACTAGCATCAGTATAAACGACAAAATCTTGATTCCCTTCGGAAATAACAAGAATAGGAGCATCGGAAAGGACTTCTTTCAATTTCTGAAAAGAAGCTTCACATTTGTCCGACCAAATGTATTTAACTCCTTTCTTAGTCAAGCCAGTAAGAGGCACGACAATCTTAGAAAAGTCTTTAATGAAACGACGGTAATAACCCGCCAATCCGAGAAAACTACGAATCTCTGTCACACTCTCCGGTCTCTTCCAATCTTGAATCGCTTCAATCTTTGAAGGATCCACGGAAATTCCGGATTCGGAAATAATATGACCGAGAAACTTCACACGATATTGCCAAAAGTGGCATTTAGAAAATTTCGCCTTTAATTGATTACTCCTAAGAGTTTCCAATACAATCCGAAGATGATTTTCATTCTCCTCCTTGGTTTTACACAAGGATATCATCAATGAAGATGAGAATAAATCGATCGAGGAAAGCCTTGAAAACTCGATTCATGAGGTCAACGAAGTAAGCCGGAGCATTCGTTAAACCAAATGGCATAACAAGCCATTCATAAGATCCATAACGAGTACGGAATGATGTCAAAGGAATACTATCCTCAGCAATACGAAGCTGATGAAAACCGGTAGCCAAGTCCAACTGTGAAAAGACCCTAGCTCCGCTAAGCTGATCAAACAGATCGTCAATCCGAGGTAAAGGATATTTATTTTTAATAGTCAGATCGTTAAGCTTGCGATAGTCAACACAAAGCCTAAGCGTACCGTCGGATTTCTTCACAAAAATAGCCGAAGCTCCCCAAAACGAGGAGCTAGAGCGAATAAATTGCTTCGTCTCCAATTCAGATAATTGTTTGCGCATATCCTCATTTTCCTTATTAGACATGCGATAAGGAGGACGAGTAATAGGTTGAGCTCCAGGAATAAGGTTAATTTTGAAATCAATTTCTCGCTTAGGTGGTAGACTTACAACGGGCTCGAATATGTCGAAAAATTCACGAACAACGTGGATACGAGAAATAATATCATCCTCATCATCATCATCATCATCACGGGGATTTAAAGAATATAAGGATGCAATCAAACAGGATTCTGAATCTTTAGGATTAACAGAAATCTGATTAACAGATAGTGAATGTCGGAGATGAATAGTCCGCTCAGGACATAGGATATGGGCTTGATAACAGTTAAGCCAATCCATTCCCAAAATTATTCCAAAGCCTAAGTAACGCATGACATGCAAATCGGCTAGGAAAGAAAAATCACATAAAATAATCTCCACATCTTTACAAAGCAAACTAAGAGTTGCGTATCCACCAACCGGATTCGCAATTCTTAAAGAAGTCATTAAAGCATCAACATTTAAAGAGAAAGTGTCGACAAGTTCCTTTGATATAAAAGAATGGGATGCACCCGTATCAAAGAGAACTCTAATAGGTTGATCATGAAATAAAATAATACCATCAAGAATGGAATGAGAAATACCTTGGCCACGAGATGTGTTGCCAGGGGCTTGAGCCACGTTTAACTTTCCCTCTTTCCTGCCTTGCAGTATGGGGCACATATGTACATAATGTTTCGAGCTCTTGCAATAGCGACAACTTTTGGGCTTCGAACACTTGTTCGCAAAATGGTCCTTAGAACCACAGTTATAGCATTGTCCGCTATTAGAGGAAGGTGTCTTTGCAGCCGAAGTTGCTTGCTTACCCTTTTTGTTGGGATAAGAACCTTTAAATTTGTTAGGCCTCTTTTTGTGGTTGAAGTTTGGTTTAGCGCCAACCACTTCAACACCACTCTCTCTATCGGCCTCTTCAAGACGAAGAGCGATATCGACGAGTTGATCAAATGTAACTTCCAGTTTCAGGAGTAGTGGCTTCTTAAGATTCTTATTTAAGCCATAAACGAACCTCTGGTTCTTCTTCAGTGGAGTATTTATATATTCGACCCTATATTTGGAAAGGGATTCGAATGATGCAACGTAGTCCGCCATAGAAGACTGACCTTGAACAAGGTCAATAAATCTCCGAGCCAAAGTTACTTTTTCAGCCTCGGGCACGAATTTCGGTTCGAAGCATTCTCGGAAATGCTCCCAGGAGAGATCCGCTTCATCAATTTCTGAGATTAACTGCTCATACCAATCCAATGCTCTTTCTTGGAGCATAATGGAAGCCACCTGGACTCGATGGAGGTCAGTGAGGTTCATGCGAGAGAAGATTCTATCGCACGTTCTGAGCCAAGCTTGGACCTCGATGATAGTTTCAGTTCCTTTGAATCGCTTCCCACCCAAGTTGGTGTAATCACTGCACAAACGTGCAAACCCAGATTTAGGGTGAGTAGGTTCCGGATTAGAACCAGCTGCTTGAGCATTCGTGACAAGGTCAAGAAGTTGCTGGGTAGTCATAAAAACTCCATCTTGGGGAGTTGCAGTAGATTGACCGGCACGGGGACGTCCAGGTCTAACCATTTTTCTTCCTTAAGAAAGAAGGAGAAGAAAAAGGTTATTCACTAAAAGATATATCAAGCAATCTTGATAAGTGAAACAAGGAAACATAATAAAAATAGGATGAATCGGTACGAAGACTCGAATTAATCCTAAGCTACGACTCCTAAGCAGGACTTAGGACGATGATCCTTGTTAAGTTATTCTACATTGTTCCGAAGTTTCGCTCTAATACCAAGATGTCACGCCCCAACTCAATACCCACGCTAGCCAAGAACACTACGGAGTAATGCTGTCAACTAGCGCGGAGAATAAGGCTGTTGAGGAGCGACCATCCATGTAACTTCTTTGTGCGAGCACCGATATGTCAGATAGTATAGCATGCATTTCATTTAAGGAGGAAGTCCGACATACCGATACAAACTCAAAGCTATCACACGGTGGCTATAAATAAATCTTCGAAAACAAATATAGAAATAAACATAACACAATCAGTCACAAACATCCATATCACAAAGGCGGAAAAAGATATGAATATATAACTAACACATGAAAGTGTACATCGGAGTAGTGGTCATGAAAGGACCACATACACAAAAGAATAGCAACACGTGCTATACAAAAGAATACATCTATGAGTCTATATCTCAAGTGTAAACGACAAAAACTGCTAATCTAAATGGTTAGCCAAAAGTCAGAGTAGTAAATCCCTGGGGGAGGAGTCAAGCAGAAGCACCTGTAACATCTCGGTCTGACCCGAGTATTATTTATAAGAAAATAATATACGGATCAGTCTAGCTATAAATATCAGGTAACATGATATAAAACAATAGATATGGCAAGAACATATAGTAACCATAAAGACATACTATGATAAGCATGTAAATGAAGATCATCAAGAGATCAAACAATATCAAAAGAATCTTCTAAAAGATCCAAATTCACCTAAAAAAAGTGATGACACACAAATTCACCAAAATATAAAAGCTGGAAAATCATAACAATGAAAGTCATGAAAATAGGTGAAGCACAAATTCCAGAAGACTACACAAGAAATCCAGAGATCACAATATAGGAGCATGAAAACTCACAAAATGGGAGTATGAAAACTCACCTACACATGTAACACAAAGCGATACGCTATCTCATGGTTGCAAGCCATTAATTTTGACACACAAATGGCCCGAAGACCGTGGGGCGCTACCCCACATATGTGATGGCGAAACATCACACAAATGCGATGGCGAAACATCACAAGAGCGGGGTCTAGTCTCCCTCGCAGACAAAGAGACATCGCACAGTTGCTAGTCTAAATCACAAAAATGATCGTCATGATCATCAAGAAGTGTCAATTACTCTAAGTTAGTAAATATAAAAGTTTAGCTTCATGTCCTATAACCACTTGCTTAACTTAAACATTTACGAACAAATTGTAAATCTTCAATAGAAAATTATCACAAAAGATTCAATCGAACAAGTCCGAGAATTAACTGACGAAGCAAACGCAAGCGTTTCATACCACTTGTTTTACTAAGCCGTTTAATTCGATTTCTCAACCGAGTGAAGTAAAGGTTTGTTTATACTAATAGATTGGAAAACGGTTTAAGGAAAGAGCTTTGTAGTAAAATATAGTTAAAATCATTTTGATGAAAGAGTTTTGATATTTACTACTAGTATTGAAACCTTCTTATTTCTAAAGTTGTTATCCCGCCTTTATAGCAAGGCCGTGATACCATAAAATCAACCGAGAAGCCCGAGATAGTTTGTCTCGAAAAATGGTCAACTCAGCATCTCAACAAAGCAAGTTCTGTTGAATTTTTTTCAGATAAGATCCCCTACGGAGGGGGGTCCAGGGGGGTGGTAACCCCCCAAGTTGGGGGTGCGGGGGCAACACCCCCGCTACGGGGTTCGACCTGCCCGGTCAGGTCGCGGGGGTCTAGGGGGTAGCGCCATCGGCGGGGTGCAGGGCAGCGCCCCGTCCAAAATGGTACGAACTAGTGAAGACCTAAGGGAGGATAGGATCGAGCGACCTAATGGTTGCGACCTAGTGGTCAAGCGACCTAGTGGTTGCGACCTAGAGGTGTTCGCGAGTTAGCAGAAGCGAGCGACCTAACAGAGGCGAGCGACTTAAGAGACTCGCGACTTAACATGGTAATAAGGTCGAGCGACCTACGACCTAACGAGGTAAAGGCCTAACGGCTTAGTGAAACATGCGACCTAAAAGAAGTAGCGGCATAACATATGGCCGAACGACCTAACGAGAAGCAGGCCGAGCGACCTAGAGGCTGCAATGACCTAAGGTGCAACCGCGACTTATTGGCCCGAGCGACCTAAAGAAAATCAAGGCCGAGCGACCTAATAGGGTTCGCGACATAAAGTTGTACGCAACCTAACGGGTTAAAGGTCATGCGACCTAACGGGTTAAAGGTCATGCGACCTAACGGGCTAAAGGTCATGCGACCTAACAACTCAAGCGACTCAATGGTCAAACGACCTAATGAAGCAGGCAAGGCCGAACGAGTTAGGGGTTAACGACCTAACACATGGTCGTGATAAGCAGTAAGGGAACGACCTAACGACGTTGCGACCTAGAGGCCAGCGACCTAAAGCCAAAGATGACCCAAATTGGTTGCGAGTTAAAATGGTCAAGCGACCTAAGGATTTAAAGGCCATGCGACTTAAAGGAGTGGGCGTAAGGCCAAAGGTGAACGACCCAGTATCTCGCGACCTAACGATGTAGTGGCGAGTGACCTACGACCTACGACCTAGTGCCGAGCGACCTAAGGCTGTAGAACGATTTAAGGCCAGAAACAAGCTATTTGAAGGCCGAGACTTTTCCACGCTAACGAACTAGCATAGGTAGAACGACCTAAGTGCGGAATTTCACCAAAAACACTAAAAATTGGAGTTTTTCGCCAATCCAATCCAAACCAAATGCAAATATACATGCAAACTTGATAGGGATTCATTCCCAACAGTCTAAGATAGTTATAGACAATAATGTGAGATAAAAATCTCACCTTTTCACCAAATTATGAAGGTAAAGCTTGAAGATGAATGGAGAAGCAACTACAAGCTTGAATCCAATGATTTTCCTTGAATTTGGAGTTGAATGATGGAGTTGGAGTTGAAACCTAGGCTTGGAGTTTCTAATTTCCCTTTCCACTCACCATTAATGTTAAAGTTTGTGTTTGGTAGGAATTTATGAAGAGTGAGGAGAAGGAGAGAAGTGGGTTTGAGTTATAATGGCTAATCTAACCCAAAGTTCAAAACGGAAAAAGTAAGTGAAATTCCACTAACTCCAAACCTAACAATGTTTATACCTGAAAAAGTTGTAAACGGCATTTCGAACTCAATGGAAGTGGTATCGAGTCCTAATTTGACCGTTTGCCAAAAGTAGCTTCTCGGACCAATATCCGATTAACGACAAAATATTTAAATATAAAATCGATAAATATATGGGTTGTTACACAAGTGATCAGTTATTTCAATTTAGTTTCAGGGATGGATAAATGTCTTTTCAATCCAAATCTCAATGTCATAGGTATATATCCTTTCAACATATTTCTTAATTTATTAAAAATAATTCAATTAACGGTTTATATACTGCATTTAATTTACCAGGTGGTAATAGAATATATAAAAAATAAATAAACACCAATCATCCAAATATCAATCAATTGACATCCATCATAATCAATCATACAAGCAGACAATATAATTCATAACCATTTCATAGATAATAATGACGCGTAATTTACTAGCAATTAAATCCCAATTTCAAATCTGACTATCAATTTTAAACTTCTTCTTTTTCGGTTAATTTGAATGACAATAGAATTTTATCAAACAATGATTAATAAATTTCTATCACTTCGTAATTTTAAATTTAACTATCATAAAAATATTCTAGTACTATGTGAGCATTATAAAACACTCACCTTGAGCTTTCAATTTTAAATTAAATCGAACGATGTTCGATTTAACCTAAAATTTTAACTAGCTCTAAACGACTCCAAATTAGTTCCATGACGTAATGTTTGTCGCCACGATCCCGTCGTCACTTGTTTCATCCAATTCTGACAACGTATGTCAAAGTCATGCACGTTATAAATTTCACGAATTATTTTACAAAATAATTTACATTTTTTTATTTTATATAAAACCAAATTTGGATCGTTGATTTCAAAGAGATAAGATCTGGCCGCTGTTTCCCTTTCTTCTTCCATCTTCGTACGTTGGTAAACGCACTCTACAACCCATCAACGTCCACAACCAACCCATCACCGCTCCCTCAACATTTAACTTGAGATCGATCAGGCGCCTCCATCTCGAAGCCCTCCGCACAAGGCACCACCACCTAGAATGCGGTTGAACTCAGCCTCCCTGATGGCCAGAAAAACGAGCTTGGATGCAAGGACTTCACAGCCAAAATTTTGGCAATCCACCACACTATTTTTGATCATAGCCGTTGGATAGCAAGATCGTACCGAGCTCTTCAATATACTGTAGAAAGTTTCATGAATTGGTCGATGAATTGCGAGAAAAATGATGAGAAAGAATGGAAGATTTCCGCCGTTGATAATATAAGAATGATGCGGCTGTAATAAAGCTAGGGTTAACGGTGGACGTGTATTTATATACATGATTGTTATCCCGCTTTTTGGCAATGCCGTGATATCAAAAGATCGATCGAAAGCAAAGGACAGTTCGTCTCAGATATTGGTCGTACTACGCTTCACTATGGATATCGCTGAATTTTGTCCGAGTCCAGATTGAGCTACAATTGATAGGACATGACAATAAAGATCATAGAAGTCAGCATCTCAAATTTCAAGTCAATACGCTCAAGTTATGATCGATTCAATTTGAAGGGAAAAACACCGGTTTCGTATCGATCACTTTCGTATCGACCAGGCTCCAGTGACTTCGTATCCATCGAAGTGCCACCCTTCGTATCGATCAACTCCGAATCCATCAAAGTGTCTCGGTTTGTATCCATGATGTTTGAATCCATCGAAGTACCTCGGCTCGACTCGGTCTCATTCGAACCCATTGGCAGAAGGCCCACTTCGCATCCATCAGAAGATGACCTACTTCGTATCGATCAACTCCCATGAATTCGTATCGATCAAGATTGGCCATGTTCGAATCCATCGAGTTCGTATCGATGGACTTCGCAACCATCAGCAGATGATGCACTTCGTAACGATCAGCAAATGTCTTCTTCGTATTCATCAAGGAAGCATCCCTTCAAATCCATCTGGTCAAAGCATTTCGTATCCATCAGGTTACCCTGCTTCGTATCCATTAGTGATTCGTATCCACCAACAGTTGCAATTCGTATCCATGAATGAGGCATCATTCGAATCCATCGAGTCCACCAAGAGTTCATTCATCATCTGTTCGTAAAAAGTAATTGAACCCCCTGTGTCACCTCAGTCGTCGTAGCTGTCGTCGTGGCGATCGCTTCAGTAACAATGGCCTCCTATTCTTGATGTGACTCTTGGACTGCAGGAGGCGCTGTCGATGTAACTTTACTCACTGGACAAGAAAGAAAAGAAGTTGTCAGAACTCGCTTCAATACAAATACTTCAGTTCAAACACACAGTAGATTTGTGCAGAGTACCTTCCTCAACTTGACTCGTAGCTGACTGAGCAGCTTCAAAAGAGTTCTCCCTAATGGGAGATAAGCATGGCTGCTCAGGGTCATAGCCTGAGACCAACTGCGGCTCAGTCGCTGGCATCGGTTCCGATCCAGATGAAGTGGTCATCTCTGAACTTGTAGCTGGATGCGCAACGCCAGACCCTTCACCCACTTCTAAGTGTTGGGTACCCAGCTTCTCTCTAGCATGAGAGATCGTGAAATCGTGGAGAACCTTGTTCTCATCATCAGTCATTATAGGGTTCTCCAACTTGAATTCATCAAAAACTTCACCTGCCTTTGATGCCTTCTCTTCTTCGACTAATAAATTCCAGGCGTTGAACAAATGCGTCGGATAATCATCAAGCCATGTCAAATTTATGTGCCTCATCACATTAGCATTATAAGTGATGAGAAGTTCTTCTATCTCTGTCTCCAGCTTAGTCTCTGCTTGACGAACTTTCTCATCGACTTCGGCTTCTGTCTCGCGGACCTTCTCTAAGGCCGCATCTCTTTCTCTCCGAAATTCCACCGCTTGATCACATGCTTCCTGTGCGGAAACGTTAGCGGTGTCCCTCTCCTTCATAATCTCTGCAACTTTGACCTTGAGCTCGTTTAGCTCTTTCAAGGCCGCATCCCGCTCGGCAGTTACGATGGTATTTCGGTGGCCCATGTCCTCCACCGTAGCGTAATGCTCACGCTTCATCCTATCCATCGCTGCCTGAGCTTCATCCGCTTTTCTGAGAGCTTCAATCTCCGACTTTCGAGAATACTCGGCCAACTGCCGAGCGCCTGAATAATGCGGTCCTTTTGACCAAGTTCCTTCTCCAACTTCTCGATCGTAGCCGCTCGATCAAAGGCCACCTTGGATGCTTTCTTAGCGGTCTTTGACCATTCTTGATACTGAAAGAATACATCTGAGAGATAGCCATGCATCATAGGTTCAACTGTCGACGGTATCCTTTTTAGATGCAGGGGAAAGACGAATCCGTCGAAGCAAATTTCGGGAAATTCCTTCCTCAGTTGAGCAAGCCTAACCGCTCCTTCCCCCGAAGGCTCCGTCAATGTCTACTCTGTTGACGGGGAGGCCGCGATTTCCGTTCTGCGGTGAGTATCAAACCTCGATGGCTGGGAAGGCGGCTTGGGCCGTGAAGTTTCTGGAGGCCTCGAGACATAAACTGGAGGCGGTGTGGGAGCTCTAGGAGGTGGCGTGCGAGATCAAGACCGACGCCTATAATCTTTTTCTCTATCAGAGCGCTCATGACTCGAGCGCCCATAGTCATACTCTCTATCTCCTTCCTTCCTACGTGCTTCATAATATAAAGAAGACTGGCGTTTCTTACGGAGACTGCCAAGCATCGAACCTCTACCAGACATAGTACCTGCGAAGCAAAAACATAAAGCGAAATTAGAAATATCTCATAGTGAACGTATTACACATAGAAATCGTGTAGTGCCGTGAAGTGTGGATGTGGGTGCAACCCCCCGACCAACTAGATGTGTCAACCGCACTAGTGGGCAGAGACTCGCTCAAAACTAAGGCTTTTGAAAGTTCGTCCAATCCGACATCATGTTGCAAGGACACATCGTCCGGAATTGGAATATCGGCGAGCCCTTCATAAAGATTCTCCGTTCTTGGAGGAGACATCTCCGAAATCCTAATTCCGAAGGTGGGTCAAGCTGTGACAACCGATTTCCATCTTCTCTTTTTAGATGACTCAACAATGGATGCCTTGCCTTTTCTTTGCTCTTCGATATCTTGGGCTACATCCGCAGATTCACCCAACGTTTCCTCATCGGTATGAGTTCTCTCCGAGTCGGCCTCCTCAATTACGATAACTTTAGGCTTTCTTCGTTTGACTCGTTCTTTTGAGGCGGTTCTTAAGACATCGTCAAGCATTATGCTTTACCTCCGCTCAATCAACCCAAGGATTCTGAGATTCTTGTCTGTCAATAGCAACTCAATATTCCTCTCTTCACTTGGGATTTCTTGAAAAACCCGAACTATCTCTTTGAAATGATCACCTTCGGGTCGCTGAATCACGACTGAAAACGAAAAGAGATGTGAGATCGAATTCGAATACATAGGTTTTATTAACTACCCAAAAAAATAGCAATACTCACGTCTGAAGAGCCATCGCCGAGCAAACCCTGGGGGCATCTGACATAAAACCACTCCGTCCTGATGTAGCTCAATCTAGTCCAAGCCCCCGTGATCACTTGGCAATTTCTTACCGCCTCCAGGAATGTGAAAGATGGACTATCGGCCCGACTCTTGAAGTTAAACAAGTATCTAATCTCAATCGGGAGTGGCGGTTGATAGAGATATTCCATAAATGCAATGAACAAGCTATTGAGCGACGCATATCCGTTCGGGTGCAGCTGAGAAGGGGCGATCCTCAAAAACGACAATACTTCTCTTATATACTGGTTAAACGGAGGGAGTGTCTCAGCTGCGCACGCGTGGCGATTGAATGCGGTATATCCCTCCGGTGGATTGTGCGGTCTATCATTTGGCCCCGGCAGTAGCACGTCATCCATCGACAAACCATGCCTTAAGCAAATTCTTCCTAGCATGTCTTTTGAAATGTTGGACGGAACAGAGTCTGATGGGTTACTAATGAAGGATGCGTCAGGTAACTCGTCCGGAGCTGGACCGATAACTTCAATCTCAATCTCCGGCACTTCAAGCACGGGAGGGACTGAACTCTGAGTTTCTTGCGGCTGTGAACTTGAAGTTTCCACAACTAGCTAACTCACGAGAAATCATCATTAGATGCTAAAAAGCCCGTGCATTCCCCGGTGTAAAGTGCATGAATGTGTCGTGCAATGCTGTGCATTACTTGAGCAAATTCTATAGAATAAACCGTAATGTACGAACGACAAAACTCTGAAAATCAAACCGAAAATGACCGTCATCTCTGACCGTCACAACCGTGCCATCCCCTCGCAAACGATCGATCCAAGTTAAAGTTCGTTATATTTTTGTTAAGTTACAGTTCCATCGGCGAGCTTCGAAAGGTAGTCCAATATGCAGTTCTACGGTCAAGTTCAGTCATGAAAGGCAGAAGCTCGTCGGAGTCAAGTATTCTAATGTGCAAAAGTTCTCTAAATTCGTCTAATTTCAACTTGGAATCGGTCACTGCAGTTTAAATTCATATCAAGTCGAAGAAATATCATCAACCACATTCGAACCGACATGTTTCGTATCAATCATGTTCGAATCGATATGTTTCGTATCGATCATGTTCGAATCGATACGTTTCGTATCGATCAGGTTCGACTCGATACGCTTCGTATCGATCCAGTTCGAAATGATGCGTTTCATATCGATCAGGGGCACACCATTTCGCATCGACCTGAGAACCTTGGCTTCGCATCGATCGCCGCTCTCATATTCGTATCGATACGAAATCGCGTAATCTCCTTCGATTCGAAAGCTCCACAACTCCTTCTTCTCCAAACAGGCCTTAACTCCATGGCCGCGCTCCATTCCCAATCTTGCTCTCACCCATCCAGATCTTGAATTCATCAAAACCGATCATAAAAGCAAGAAGGATGGATTGAGATTTCGAGTTTCATCATTCTAAGCATGATTCTATCCATTAATCACCTGATTTTAATGTTCAATTCTGAAGGACAAAAGAATCGAATCGATTCGAAGGCTAAAAGTTCTTTCTCTCTATCGATACGAAAGAAAAAAGCAACAGTAAAAGTAAAAAAGGTGAAAATGGCTAGGTCCACGCTATTTATATGGAGCCATAGGAGAACCGGGTCGATTCGTCTCCCGGTCCATGTGACCAGTCACTACCGGTCACCCTGGCGCTCGAGTCGAACGGTAGTTTCGAATCCATCACCAAAAGTTTCTATCGAATTGAAATAAACAACGGATCCATCGATACGAAACAAGCAGCAAAGACAGCTGAAGATTGTGAAGTCCATTGACTCGAAGCCCTTGTTCACATCAACAAGTTCACAACTCCATCCACTGTATATCGATACAAACAACGATTTCATATCCATCATTTCCTATCGATACGAACAGATGTTTCGTATCCATCCAAACTCATCGATACGAACGGATGTTTCGTATCCATCCAATCTCATTGATACGAATTATCATTTCGTATTCATCATTTCTCATAAATACGAATGGATGTTTCGTATCCATCAAAACTCATAGATACGAACGGATGTTTTGTATCCATCCAAGCTCATCGATACAAACTATCATTTCGTATCCATCATTTCGACTCGTATCGATATGAAAAACTACTTTTCAACCTTTTACATCGTTTCAGGAGAGGATCGATACAAGAGGATAGTCAAAAACAACCATCAAGCGTTGTTTCAACTCAAATTTCCAAATCGGCTCAGGAGAGAATCGATACGAAATTCAATAACAAACAAAACTGACAACGACTCGTGAACACACAACGTTAATGAGAGTCAAATTAACATATGTGCATATATGCCGGATTAATATTCGATTTTAAACATTCACAGGGATCGAATACTCATCTGGTTACGATTACAACAACCAGTAGCCAAGCACTATTCTACAGCAATCAATCATATCAAAGCAAGGTTACAACCTACGACAAAAGAGCAATGATTGTTCAGAGAGAAATCGCAGCTTTTCAAAAAACGTCATGTTTCCACAAGACGTACTTTGGGGGGCAAATGTTATCCCGCTTTTGGCAAAGCCGTGATATCAAAAGATCGATCGAAAGCAAAGGACGGTTCGTCTCAGAGATTTGTCATACTATGCTTCACTATGGATATCGCTGAATTTTGTCCAAGTCCAGATTGAGCTACAATTGATAGGACATGACAAGAAAGATCATAGAAGTCAGCATCTCAAATTTCAAGTCAATCCGAGCTAATACGCTCAAGTTATGATCGATTCAATTTGAAGGGAAAAGCACCGGTTTCGTATCGATCACTTTCGTATCGATCAGGCTCTAGTGACTTCATATCCATTGAAGTGTCACCCTTCGTATCGATCAACTCCGAATCCATCAAAGTGTCTCGGTTCGTATCCATGATGTTCGAATCCATCGAAGTACCTCGGCTCGACTCGGTCTCATTCGAACCCATTGGCAGAAGGCCTACTTCGCATCCATGAGAAGATGACCTACTTCGTATCGATCAACTCCCATGAATTCGTATCGATCAGGATTGGCCATGTTCGAATCCATCGAGTTCGTATCGATGGACTTCGTAACCATCAACGGATGATGCACTTCGTAACGATCGGCCAATGTCTTCTTCGTATTCATCAAGAAAGCATCCCTTCGAATCCATCTGGTCAAAGCATTTCGTATCCATCAGGTTACCCTGCTTCGTATCCATCAGTGATTCGTATCCACCAACAGTTGCAGTTCGTATCCACGAATGAGGCATCATTCGAATCCATCGAGTCCACCAGCCTTGATGACGTGTCATCCATCGATGCGAACGCGCCGAGATATATGGAGTCGAAGCGGTCAACACGGAGCAAAGACCGGATCGAGGCGAAGTGTGCACTCCACGTCATCACGAAGGCGCGTGCCACCATCGGTTCGAAGCGATCGATTCAAATGAATCGATTCAAAACAAACATCCACACAAAGAACGTCATTTCGTATCCACGATAACTCGAGATCTACTGATCCAAATGCCATGAAATTTTCCCAGAAGCTTTCACACATGCTAAGGAATGTCTCCACCAAATTTCAGCTCAATTGGACATCATCTTGATCGATATGAAATGACTTCATATCGATCACAGATCGACTCGAAACTTCCTGAGGTTGGTCGCGCGGGCCCACTCACGTGCCAGAAAAAGTCTCCCGAGATTTGAGCGCGATCTCAGCCTCCTACGCCTATAAATAGAGCCCCAGAGCCTACAGAAAAAGGATCTTTTGACTCTGAAGCGCCCAGACTCTGCCGGATTGAGATCTCCATCATCCTACATCTTATTCTTGCTATTGATTTCGAATTTCCAGTTGTAACTTGCTGTTGATTGCTGTAACAACTTGTAATCATTGAAAGAGAATCAATAAAACTGCAAAAAACTTCACAGTGGACATAGGCAACATGCCGAACCACTATAAATCGCTTGTCTACGCATTTACATTACTGTTGATTGGAGTTTTTGTTAGTTAACACTCGTTTTGAATTTACATTATTCATTATTATCTCTTCAATGACTCCCGAAGAGTGTTGTGACCAATTTTGGTGCAAACAATGCATACATTATTTTTTTATTATTTTCAACTTTTTTTCGGATAAACTCCAAACGACGCGTGCTGCCAGGCATTAGTAATATTATACGTCCATTCTAAAACAATGGAACATGTTTTGGGGTCTAATTCGATCGTATTGAGAAGATAGCTTTTTAGACCCAATTATTATATTAAATTTTCGATATTAATTTCAACGCGTTTTTATCCCGTACGACCAGACGATAACTCCAAATGCTACGAAATTTAAAATCCGAAAATAGCACACTATTACAGATCCAGTGGAACTAGTTTCGTCGAAATCCGAGACTGTACCCCGGATCGTTATTTTTAATATTTCGATTATAATATAAAATTTTCAATTTCTAATTATTCACTTTTAAATCCAATTTTAAATGCTAACAATCTTCATTGTTGTTTAAATAAAATTTACATCAACTTTAGAAATCATTTTCAATCATATTAAATTCAAAATTCAATTATTCAAATAATTTTCAATATTAAATTTAAACAATTTAATTTTTCAATATTCGACAAATTTCAATATTAGATTTTAAATGAACTTTAGTTATCAATCAATTACATTATTTATAGCTAATGAATTCAACATTTATTATTTAATCCAACTATTGATTGTAAACATATCCAATACTTAGCATTACCATTTCAATACTTGTGATTACTTAAATCTACGAAATTAGTTTATTTCAAAATTTTATTCATGTTCAAATCCAATAATTTACATTCAAAATCATTAAATTCTTATTATCAACCATTATTATTTAGTAATTACATTAAATTTAATTATTTAAAATAGCTAAAAAGGGATCGTTACAACAATAAATGACAACAAAATTCAAGTTTTAAAATTTCCCTAGATAAGTGAGTTTTACTCACCAAAAGTTTACGGAAACACACCAAATCACCACTCAAACTTAGGTTTCCTTAGATCTTGGCTTCTACTTTGTAAAATCTTGAATTTTGGCCTAAGAAAGTGAAAATTGGGTTCGACCTAGTGGGTTATAAGACTCGGCCTTGGGTGTTTAAAGGTGGTGCAGCTTTGTTTTTGAAAGAAGAGGGGTGTATGAAGAAAAGAAACGATTTTTAAGAGATTTTAAAGAGTTTAGAAGTAAAAAAGACTTGGTTTTTAATTTTTAACAAGGAAAGCCATTAAAATGAATTTTGAGCTTATGGAAGAAGAAGATAGGATTTTGAAAAGTAAGAAATGAAATGGAAGTAAGAGAGAAAATTTGAAATTTTTGTTATATAATTTGAAATAACCAAATCACCAAATTAGCCGTAAAGCACACACCCTCCTTTCATTTAGTGCCACATCATCACCATCCACCTCCTTCACCCACTTAACACGCAAGCACAAGAGCCCCATTCATCCATTAAATAAAACACTTCCTTATACTTACGATGTAAGAGATAATGTGACATATCATTCTTATAACATTTTTATTTAAATTTTTGGTTAAATATCACATCTCTTTTAATATTTAATTGAGTAAAAATATTTTTACCTTATTATATAACTAACCATGCTCATGTTATTAATATTATGTGTGTATGTGTTAACAAAATGTACACAACGTTTTCTATTTTTCTTTGAACTAAAAATTTCTGTAAAAACATTTTGAAAACCATTTCACCATCACTAGTTATTAAATAAAAGAGGGTATTTTAATTCATAAAACCATTGATTGAATATTTAAAATAAATTGTATATTCTTAACCAATGCAATAAAATTTGGGGTCGTTACAGTGCAAGTGCTACTTTATACAAATCCTGAAGGTGATTCCAAAAAGGATGTAGTGGAATTAGTGTCTTCAGTTTGTTCATTTCCTGAACAAATTTTATGGATGAATGCTTCCATTACATTACTACTTGGAGGGTGGTGTTAGCATTCCAAGTGGAATTGGCTAAAAAGTAAAACATAGTCACAAACCTCATAGTCTACAATGACTAAAACAAGGGAGATGCAGCAGAGCTGTGAGGTTCGCTATTATTAGGGTATGGTCATCACCCGATTTAGATCGATATTTATGGATTATGTATGCGAGGGGCCCGGTACGGTTGTAAGCTACAACCGGGGTGATGACATATTTGGTATTATCAGTAAAGGTAATGTAACAACCCATACCTTAATGGGCCTAAATTTCGACAATAATCGAAACACGAGTCAATCAAAGCACAGATTATTGGATTTTATACCTATAAATGAGCATGAGCATTATCAGTAATTGATGATATCTAAACACATAGCGAAAACAGTGATAGGGTAAGAATACTGGCTATGACTACTACCTTGTAATTAATGATATTCCATTGATAACAGACAGTCACATCAACATCGAGCATGAGAGAAAAGAAGACTTCTCTAATGACAAAGCACATCCAACTCCAGTTACCTATTCCTCTAAATCTACCTTGTGGGTTGTAATGAGGAGGTCGGTCAAAACAATGTTTTGGTGACGGGAAAATCTATAAACTGTCCATAACATAATTTATACTAATTGGTTTCAATTTAATTGTTATTTCCATTAAGGTTAGTAGTTCTATTCTAATCTTGCATTACACACACGATTACTTGCCTACCCTTCCCAAGGTACAAAATACTAATGAAGGGGGCTTCCATAATACTTTTAAAAAATAGGCAGACTCTTCCATTTAAAACCTAAATCAACGTAGACCCCGTCATTTAAGAATTATTCCCAATGTGGTTTCCTAACAATGTGGTCAATGTTCAATGGGTCCTAGCTACAAAGATCTCTAATCGGTATTTAAGGCTTTCGACATTTATTGTCCAATTGTTACCTAATCCATCGTCCATAAAGTTGTATCCATGTAATAGACAGTACCCAAGCCACTTAATACCTGTAAAAACGACTGGGTGGACTTCTAACCATTTAATACCTACGTTCTACGCATGACCCTATCACTTAGTACTTATCCTCAAGCAGATTCCTCACTGGTGCTACCGTTATTACGACATTAGCAATATGAGAGACTGTACCCTGGCCACTTAATAGCTCATTAATAAGAACTAGGCAGACCCTTGACCATTTTACACCTATTTGTAGATACGACTTTGTCATTTAATACCTAACCTTAAGGCAGACTCCTCATTGGTACTATCTAGCTGACTTTGCTTTGAAATCTCATTGGAATGCTTAATACTTCTTTTATAGGAAAGAGGTAGACCCTATAGTCACTTAATACCCCAAATGTGAAGTGAGCCCTTCCCGAGATATCCGCTGTCACTCTTAATTGTAAATATGGAATCTCATTTAGTTGCTTCTTTCGGTAGGGAAGCGGGCCCTACAACCACTTAATACCACAATACTGAAGTAAACCCTTTTAGAGACATCCTTATTTATTTGGAATCTCATTAGGTTACATAATACTTCCTTTTAGGAGAGAGGCGGACCCTACAACCACTTAATACCTTAAACCAGAAGCGAACCCCTATGGAGATATCTCTCATTGCTCCTAATTCCAAACTTGGTCCATTTAATACTTTCCAATTAAGAAAGCAGGCCCAATCTTTCATGTCATCATGGGTCCTAGGATTAGTGATATCTCACATCAGTAATAAGTGCACCCTATTGCTGGTAGCCTTAAAGTAAAGGGTATTCTTCTATGGAGTGACCCTACTGACTACGCGTCACTAACCTACTAAGTCTATTTAACCATCCTAAGTCTTTACTTATATTATCTTAGGTAAACATTGGACTTAGCTTATTAATTCCTTTTTAATTTAATGCAATAAGATTTACCTTAAATACTTATATATCCATAAATCTCCTTTTTATGCTCAGCCCATAAAATCCTATGTATGTTTTCTAAGACATTTAGTATGATTACTACTTTCAAATTAGTAACCTTTTTGACTATTCCATTGTTATTAATTCAACTTCTTTAATTATTAATCCCATTAATCCACTTACCCTATCAAGTTATTGCAACTTCCATATTTATTACCATTTATTTCCTATTTGTTGGAATTACAATCTTTTAAATTCCTTTACCATTAATTTATTATCCTAAACATGAACATTATGAGTAAGCATCGTTGTTAGCTTTTTATTTAATTATTGCAAATGAAGTAAATTACGTACAAATATCTACCTTTATCGAATATATTCTAGTTATAAATCTTCACTAGAGTATTCTTTTCCACGTTCAATTGTTGAAATTATATCTAAAAGATTATCTGCTATAATATCCATAAATTAGTCCAAAACAAAATATTTAACTTCAAAATATAAAAGATTACATCATTTGAAACTACAAGGAATTATTATTTCTTTTTTTATTGTTGAAATAGACAGTGTAACTACAATGAATTCATGCTTAACATATCTCTTTCCCTTTTCATTTGCATCTATCCCTTTCTAAATCAAACATTGTATTTTTCCTAAAAGGGAAAGAAATCAAACTAATTTATAAACATTAAACGGGTCAAAATTCCAACAATTCCAAATATAGAGAAGTTTACATTCCAAATTAATAATATTATTTTACAATCTATTTCAAATCTGGAATAAATTTCATTCAAATCACTGTTCTAAATTCGTACTTTTGGGATTGATTTCCAAATAAGATTGTAAATAATTCTAATAAAATCCATAAATAGGAATATATAGGCGATATTTATTATATTCAATTTATTGTCTACAACTCATATATAATTGTCCAGTTAGGCATAAAAATCAAATAAACACCAATGGGATAATTTCATATGGTAATAATTTATAAAATTTCCAAGTCACCTTTTAAAAGCTATCAAAATCTTTAGATCTGAAGTAGAACCTTTGATTCATCTCCAAATTCTTTTTAATCCAACATATATGTCTAAAAGGGTATTTATATACATTAGAATTACATGCTTGAGAAGAGATTTGGGATTGGGATAGAAAATAGATACAAATAAATAAGTTACCTCAAGTAAGTGTATAGTTGATTCTCTTATCTTCTCCTTTTTTGTAACGACCCGCTATTTTGGACCATTCAAATTCGACAATAAAACCGTACATGTCCGACTTGAATAATTCAAAATACCGAATTGTTAATAAAAATTTGGCAAAACTTAAAATATACAGTAAATAAATCAATCATAGATCACTTACACAGAGTAATACAATGCAGCGGAATAGATAAAGAATAGTAGTTTATGAAGCTACTATATACATTGGAGATAGAAATAAATACAATTGAATATCTTAGATATAGTGAAGTCTCCAGTATGCGCAGATGACTTCTCTGAACAAATCAACAGGATGACTGAAAGGATAGATAGCTGGATCTTCAAGCAAGGCTCCAACTTCGAAGGTGAGTCTCAAATGCTGTATCACTCAGTCTGACCCGAGCGTAAAGCAAAACACAAAACACTCGAGTCAGGATTAACATTCTTATATCTATAAATCTAACTCAAGTGAAATATCAACTGAAATATAATTAACTCAAAGAATGTTTGGAATAACCATCCTCTAAGGGTCCATGGAACTATCTACAGGGTAGAAATATACACTATAACACCGTGGTTCTTTCATCTTAATTTATACTTCAAAACCAAAACATTATTTTCACTCCAAATATCTCTATATTTCCCAAATAGTGTTTATATATATTAAATAATTTATACAGTAAAGTATTTTCAATTCCCTCAACTTAACAAATCGTTTCAACATTAACCCAACCTTCCCATTCAAATTAAATTCAAATCCCAATTTATCAATCTCAAATTCAAATTTGAAATCACAAAATACCCCCTTTATATTCCAATATATTTCAAACTTTAAGTATTCAACGTTTCAAACTAATTTTTATTCAATTTAGCTTCTAAATAATAAATTCAAATTTAGTTCAACCTAAATTTATATTTTAATTCAGTTTAGTTTCTAAATAACAAATTCAACTATATTTATTTCAAATACAGATCTAAATCTCGAAATCGCCATTTAAATTCCAATATAGCTCAAAGCTTTAATATTTACAAGTTCAATTCAAGTCGATTTAATTAAATAAATCCTTATTTAAATACCATTTTTAATAAACCCAAATGTACCTCCCAGTCCTATTTTTTCAATTTATTACGAGAAAGATCTATTTGAAATATAGATTTCCATAGATACTTAACTATATTATATGTATTAAATCAATCTAATTTAAATCAAATATTACGACTAAATCTATATATAAAATTTCCATTTATATAATATCTTAAGAATCAAAATTTATTAAACCGTATATTTCTTTCCAAAATTATAGAAATAATTTCAAAATATTTATATGGACCAACGGTGTCTGTATATATATTTCCTACCATATAGTCAAGTGCTACGGATATTTATCATTTCAATCCGTACACTAAATATATTCGGGTGGATATCATTTCAACCCGAAATCCAAAATTTTGAATTAAATCAAAAATCGCTTGGGTCTATCATTTCAACCCGTAACGAAATTATCCTATTCTAAAGTCCGTTCGGGTATGTATCCTTTCAACCCATAGTGATTTCTATACTAATAGGGAACTTGCAGAGTGATAACAGATATGAAAATAATAATAACAACAAGCATATATCATCAAAATAAATATAAACAATAAGATATGGTATCATATCCCATAAGTGAACAGTTACCGATAAAAGCATATATAACAATTTAAATCTAACAGCAGCATATTTCAATTGTCATTTCAATTGAAATTAAATTTAATAAATAAAAAAACGTTAATCGTGAGTGATTGCTCACCTTTCGAGGCTAGAGATATATGATGATGAAATAAGCTAGGAAATCCAAAGCAACGCTGGATGGACAAGATTTGATGCAGAAAATAGGCACGACGGACAAGGCTGATAATGGGAAATCGATGAGAATGAATCGAATCAATTTTGATATTACAGAAAAAATATAAATTATTATGATATTAATTCTCCCAAAACCAATTTTCAAATTAAAAATGTATATTTAAAATCTATATATACCTATATGTAATTTAAACATAATTCGTCCAAAAAAAAACCATTGTATTATATTTTATAGTCAATAATTATTATAAAAACAATATAACCACTTATTGTAATATATATTACTTAAAAAAAAACCCATGAAAGCAACCTATATATGTTCATAATAAAAATGTATATATAGAAATTCCAAATGCATAGCCTATATTCGGTTATATATATATATATATATATTACGTAAGTCTGAAACAAACACCTAAACGCATATATATGTCTCGAGATTTATAAACAACAAAATACTTATAGTGACACATGCACTCATATACTTATATAGACTGTGAACAAGTATACATACTATGCCGTATAAAATCCAACACTAAAAAAAGTAAACTCACACTGAAAACATTTTAGTCAATTATTAAATATATATATATTAACTAGCGTATAAAACTAACGTATCCTGTAACTTTATAATATATAAGCTATATCAGATATGAAACTATCATTATATCAGATATATAAATAGTTAAACATTTTATACAAAACTATCATAACTTTATTAAATTAAACATACATTACACACTTACACAAATAGACCGTAAACTGTAAAACTTCACCCATTTTAAAGTGGTAACAATACGCTTGCTAAAAATATAACCCACATAGCTCGTACTTCCCTATAAAACTATATAAATATTTGTAAGCTAACCATTAATATAGTCTAATTCACAATATGCATACCTTTATAACTTTAAATCAAATGTGTATATATATACTTATAACCAGTTATTCACAAAATACATAGCTTTAAACATATCATATATTTAAATACATATACAATCGACTGATAAGATGAGTATGCTTTACGTTTTATATATGTACTAACTTTTTATATAATATTTATATATACACTTATCAAATTTTATAACATGCGAACAAAATTTTATATTATATAGAATCTGAAAACTGCAAACATTTCATACTTGGAACCATACTATATTTATAAGATGTATATATGATATCTTAAATCAAAAAAAAAAACTTACTTTGCTATAATGCATACAATATTACTGCATAGATATACATTACTGACATATATTAAACTATATATTAACTAATATATAACCTTCAAACTTTTAAAATTGAATACCAACGTGACACATAAAGTATAAAACAATCAAGTTATCAAATCTCTATACATAGTATAATATCATACACACTATGAACGAAAAAAAAAGAAAAAGAAAAAAAAAAGAATACTGTTATGAACTCATATATATAATACCATATGATACATAACTAACATGAATTTAAAATCATGTAGGACAGATCACATATTCCAAATACAGACTTATAGAAAATATACTATAACACATATATATTATAAATATATGCTAACCTATTACTCAAAGATAACGTGTGGCATGATTGTTGATGGTGAAGGCTCTGAGGATGGCTGAGCATGCAGGCGATGACAACACGTGTAGAGAGATATGTGCATGAGAGGAGGAGAGAAAAACGCGGAGGGAGAGGGATGAGTTGGATGTGGTGGGTGACGAAGCGATGGGAGGTGGAAGCACGGTAAAAGAAGGGAGAAAATAGGTGGATCTGTAGAAAGAAAAATGGAAGAAGGAGGAGGAAGAAAACTTAAAATGAGGAATGAGATTGGAAGTGACAGCAGTTTGCAATATGAAAGAAACGAAGTCAAACAAGGTTATAAAGGCAAAATAAATAAAGAAAAGAACCGTTGCATACGAAACGTATACAATAAATATGAATTGATTTGAATAGTAATGGTCAAATTCAGCTGAAAAGATTAAAGCGAATAAATACGGAGCATTGGTTATGGTAAAGTAACGCACAAAATTAGGGGAATAACAAAGGAAAGGACTGGTCAAAATAAATGAATGTAAACGTGCAACGAATATAAAAAATCTATATAATTGAACCGATGGAAACGAAGGAAGCAAATAAAAGAAAGGGAACGAAGGAAAAAAAATGAGCTGTGTCCCGAGCATAAATAAAAGTGGTAACGTATGAGAGGAATGAGAAAAACAAACGGGCACAATTTGAAATCAATGCAATAAAACGGCCAAAAGCTGATTTTTAGGAAAATTATTAAAGAAATATTCCTTGGGCTGCGCGTTTGAGATCCGAAAAGGCATGGAAATCAAAAAGTTATAATTTAGATTGGAATGAAAACGTACAGGAAATAATAAAGGAAAAAAAAATAAATGCGAAATAATCATATAGCATTTATTACGTTTCAAACTTTTGACATGGCAAGGGATGGAAACAGCTATACGCTAATTGAGAAGCTATTAAAGCAATTTATTATTAGTGGCATGTTATACGTTTTTATATTTATTTATTTCCTAGATCTCAATTCATATCTGATTATACTATGCAGATTTATCTTTATTATTAAACGTTCAAAAAGAATAAAACGTATACAAATTTTCTTGATTTTCGAAACAAAATTAACGGCTAAAAGATGATGAAGGGACAAAATATAAGAAAGGGAAAGAGATGAATGCGTACAATTATTTATAAGAAAAGAGAGAGAAAAGAAAAACCCACAATTAAAATGAATGAATGAACGCTGAAAGTCAGTCAGGAATATAGAAGGTACAATATGAAATATTGGTAATCACAACTACTTTTTTTAATGCAGACCTTAAATCAACCCTTAAAACATATACTTCATATATGTAGTTAAATATAGTATATACTTCTCTTCTTCTTTGGTTCATATGATATATGAAACCCTTAACTATCGTATTTATAGCTGACGACATATGTATAGATATACTAAATATGCACTAAAATAAACTGGAAATGGTGACACAAAAACCCAAAATCAAATATATATATATATATATTTAACATGACTAGAAATCAAACTTCAGTAAAACTATATACTAGTATCAAGACTAACATATATATATAGCTATTATAACACATATAAATTAAATAAAACTTGGTATAAATACGCTTTACTATATATACACTTCAAATAGACCATCATACATATACAGTGGTTTTCCAAAATAACTATATATGGAACGTACTCAACATACTTAAAATTTACACACCTTGCTGAAAAGCAAAAGGAGACCGTAAATTTATTACCCACGCTATTGATATTTATACCCAATAGAAATGAACTATGCTACCAAATTTACATCAAACTTAACTTATATTATAGTATAAATAATAGTTTATAAAGTTTTTGTACTAGATCTTATAGGTATAACCACAACCAAACTTTAAAATATATGTACACAGCTCGTACTACAAATCATTAATATACATAACATATTTTCTTTTTTTTTTCAAAATTTTATTATTAATAATTTCTCAAAATCCAATTCAATACGTTAAATACCAATTAAAAATTGCTAAAATTGTATGGGTCGTTACACTTTTATTAGATTTCTATTCTTTTTCGATTTGTATGAATATAGATATAAATATCTTATTTTTATAATTTAAAAAGAAAGTGGAGAAGAAGAAATAACAGAGCTTTACTACTGCCTTCAAAAAAATATGAGAAGAGAAGGAAGGGTTAGGCCTGAATTTATATGTGCTGGAATCAACCAGAACCGTTAGATCGAAATATATCAAATTCAAGCTGTTAAGCCTAGGCTAACCCTAACTGCCTGAAGGCGACCGGTCGACCGCCTATGGAACACTAGTCCCCTAGGGGTCGATCGGCCCCAATGATAGGTTGGCCAGTGGGCCCGGCCTTAATAAGTTAATTTTTCTTATTTTCTTATTTATTTATTTATTTATTTTCGTTTTGAATTCATTTTTCGTCCGTAACTTCTTCATTTGGACTCCGATCGCAAAACTCCAAATATAAAGTTGCTTAGAATTTCATTATGAAAACAATGGTGCAAATTTGTTTGTCAAATTCCATCGTTTGCTCAAATTCCATTTTCAAAGCCTAATTAATTGACTAACTAATTAAATTATCAACATCAAATTATGGGGCGTTACAATCTTTCCCATTTGAAAAAAGAATTTCATCGTCAAAATTTCACTAATGACTAAGTTAGGTTTTGGCTCCTAATTATCCTAAACTATAAAACCAATGAGCGTACAATCAATCTTGCAACCAGAGTGCACAATTGCACAGTGTATTACCGTATCACTGTACAGAAAATATGTATGCATAATGATTCTAAATCGAATTCTCCTATACTAGTGCATTTCTTTTGAATTTTTTTTTTTAAAACATGATACAAGCAACCTATATAAATATCGATAGTTCTATATGTATGCAGCTTTTGAAAAATCTTTTCAATCAAAACTCCTATACTTCTAAGAATAGAAGTGTGAAACAACCAATTTTTCATCCAGTTCCTACCACCCAATAATCTAAGGCATCAAAAAATGGCTTCCTAAACTTAACTTCTATACCAAAAAAGGAATCTTAATAGAGAACTTATCATTCCTACCACGCTATAATATTCATATTCCCGTAGTACAATAAAAATTTCCTTGCTGTCCCGAATTTACTCCAAATTTTCCACGCACTAAACGCATATGGAGGCTTATTTTCAAGCTCCAAAATGGAATTAAGTCCACAAATAGACTCTCCCACGTCGTTGACAAGGTATGAAAATAGAAATTTCTAGGCCAAACGACTTTCCCCTTGTTATCACTTGCATTTGTCGCATCGTCGATCCTAATGCATTGCTAAATCCGTAAATTCTAACTCTATATGTCTTCCATATACCTAACATGTGGCCTTTAAAATCGACTATTTCAGAAAAATCTTTCTTGTTTTTCAAATTTGTAAGTTATTTGGAAAATAAAATCCCAAAATATTTTGATGCACATTTTCCCTTCAAATCAAATTTTCGAGCGAAAAATATAAAAATAGTTTAAGAGCCAAAAAGACCTAAAAACTTTTTTGTTCATTCAAAGAGAACTTTTCAAATCAAGGGGAAATGTTTCAAAATGTTTTCCTTCTTAAATATTTTTGATAAATCAAGCCACATTTCTGTGACGTCCACAAATCTGTACCCTTTGAATCGACATAGACCAAACATGTCTGACCCAAAAAGCATAGACTGATGGAAAGTTAAAAGAAAGAAAAGTAGAGAGAAGAGAAGAAAGAGAGAAGATATAACAAAACAGAACAATACAGAATCTCACATCGCAGCGGAAAACATATAATATCATATCAATGATCTTTACAAAACAGAAACTATATATATATACACACATACATCAATCAGAGTTTAACAATCAAACAATAATTATCAGGCTGGATAGTTACAATAACCTGTCCTCACAATTGGTGATAATATAAACAACTAAGCTACAATGCAGCGGATAATCAAACAAAGCCGATGTACGTGTATGCGGAATGGAGATCTCCAGCTCTCCTACTGAAGCTCCAAACGCATCAAATCTGAACATGTAGATATACTTTCTAACCCAAGCATTGAAAAGGAAGAACGTCCGGATCAGTTTGCTAAACCAGCGTGAGAAACACACTCAACTGAATTTATTAAATTACCAAACTTTTCCTTTATCAAAACAAAAGTATCTCGTAATACAAGTCCATACATAAATACGGACATATTTTTACCTTACGATAACTAAGTAATATCATATCAAATTCATGTTATATTATACTACTGTCTAGTATACAAATAATATTCAAAATAGGTGAAATTGTTACCATTATTAAATTCCACCATATAGCCCAATATGGGTAATAATCAAAATGGCAAGCATGTAGTGGAGTTTGGATTTCCATACAAATGACCAGGTAAAGGGACTACCTTCTGGAAGTACATCTCTAGAAGAATGTACCGAGGACCATCACAAATGATCCTCTACCAAAAAAAGACTGGCCCATCTTTATAACTTGATGGTACCGAATATATCATCCTCCGGTAGTTACCGACCTTTATCGAGGGCCTCGAAGCATACAAACCATAGTAATCAGAAACACGACGTCATAGCGTGTAAAGATATATCTAGAAGAGGATGATAATACCCTAATAGGAGCGGCCCACTTAGCCTCTCCGCATCCAACCCTGTCTTGGTCATTTTCGGTTATGAAGCCTGAGGTAACGATTACCTTTCATAATCACATATCACATCACTTTGAATGCCACATGCCATTTCCATTGACTACTATTTGCCTTCTACAAAAATACAACCCTTAAGCTCATACATCTTCAGGAGGGTGTTAAGCTAAGAGAAGTTGCCTTCTCCGCCACCACTAATGTACGTTTGTAAAAACCAATGTACGTAATCTTTATAAATACAATGTCAGACAAACATCCATATAAGTTGTCCAGGAACATGACAAACCGAAGGTACTTTTCTACCATATCCTTTTGGGAAATCCCTAGGATTAGTAGCGGATAGTCCTTGCATTGGATATTTCATAATAAAGAGACCATGCTACTAGATGTATATTGGGATTTTTACCCCAAACGATTAACAAGTAGTCCCCCACTATGAAAATCCTGAATATCAATATCATCACAAGTAACCTGCACAATCGTCGCATATACGTTGGTACAAAGTGGTTTTCAGATAAATCTTATCCCGGTCTCTTCGCACCAACAACGCAAAAGCGTTTCCCAACCTCACAAAGAAACTAAGTCCCATAGACTTATAACATTTCCAACTTTCAACTTGCTATCCTTCGGGCCAAGAAGGAAGCTCGATAGATTGGAGTAATACTCCACACTATACAAATCAACATCCTAACAACAAACAATAATCAAGCCTACACAGAAGGCTATGTACTAAGTGTACAACTAAATAGTTCCTACATCAAGTCGAGGAACTAAAATTTGGGCTAAATCTGATAGTCGGTTCTTTAACTATCAAAACAAACAAACAAATATTTAGCACCATAAGCAATCACTAGGCCCTTTAAATTAATCTTTTATTGATTAAATCATTTGCCAAATATTCACTTCTAATTATCTTTAAAAAGATATATTCTCCAACCATTTCAACTTTTCAACATTGGAAAACATTTCCAAATACTTATTTAATAATAAGTAATTCACAAATCAATTTGTTTTCAATATTTAGAAAATATTCCATATATTAAAATCAGGATTAAGTATATATTTCATTCTTTAAGGAAAACATTCTCTTTAACATATTTACTTGGGTCAAAACGAATGTTGCATAAAATATCGTCATGAAAACCAAAAATCACTAGTATAAGCATTCAAAAATTAGATAGATATATAAATCTCATATACTATACAAAAATATTTTCTTTCGAAAATTATTTACTATAACAACATTGTTATCGTCCATCATTTCCTTACTTCTCGAAAACGCCTATTTTAACAATGGATGTTAAAATATATGGTTTCGTTACTTAACACATTTTAAAACATATTTAAACCATTTAACTTCATTTTGTAATATCACTTCCTAAAAATATCCATTTTATTTAATAATATATTCACTGTCCAAAATCGTGAATATACTTTGCTTACTAAATTCGATACTTCTACACATTTATTAAAGATAATCCACTGTCCAAAAACGTGGATATAATCCCTATAATAATTTCTATATTTAACTTATCAAAATAAGTTGATTTCGGATTTTATAAAATAGTGTTTATACATTCACATTCTATATTTTAATAAAACTTCAATATATAAAATCCCTTAATTATCACATTCTATTTATATCTCATTTACATTTAAAAATCCAATTTATAAGTTAATTACTTATAATTCTCTTTATTTTATGAATTCATTCTTTTATAACTTCACAAATTATAAATCTTATTTACTTATAAGATCCATTATAAATTCTTTAACACCTAGAAAACTCGTTTTATAATTCCAATATTTTAATTTATAAAATATCAATTTTGTAAATCTTCTATATAAACCATTTATAACAAATCAAAAATCCCAATTTAAACCATTTTACCAAATAGTTAACTTCATATTTCAAAAATCGTATTCTGATTAATTTTCCCAAAATCATAATTTTTATAACATAAAAATTATCACATTATTTATTAAAAATAAATCCATTTACTTTAACAATTCAAAATTAACAAAACATCTATTTTCAATAATCACTTTAAAATCCATTTAAATTTGGAAATCATCACTTTATCATTTTTAGAACTCCAAAATAGGCCCAATGCTGCATCAGCATCAAATAAATCAATCACGGCACCCAAAACATTATATATCATATGATAACAGAATATATCACAATATTTGTAAATAAAGCAATGCTGGTGAGGAATCCAGTTGAATCCCTCCAACCTATCACCTGCAGCAAATATGCATATTAGAATATGTGTACAATGTCCACTTCGAGACAGACGCACGTACAAAGGGTTATCCGCTCATACAAGGGAACGTATAGGGTCATCTGCTCCAATAGGTAGGAATATATCCAAATACCAATCAATATATCATATATCATCCAAACAATCATCACTCATTATAAATAATATATTTCTCACTTATATAAAAATAACAGTGAGTCAGAAAGAGTGAGTTGTACTCACATTGCTTGTAGTCGTTGCGATAGCGATTTATTCTGATTAAAATTAAACAATCGTTTAATTTCGACCGAAATTTGCACAAGCTCAAATAAATCCCAATCCAGCTTCATAACGTAGTGCTCGTTAATATGGACCCGACGCAATTCGTCTCGTGCGAAACGCACCTCGTATGAAAAAGTATAGCGTTTTAAAGTTTATACAATTTTATAATATAATAATTTCAATTTCAATTTTCATTTTCCAACCCTAGCTCGAATCAAGACGTTGCTTCCTTAACATCAGATCGTGGTCGCTAGCTATCTTCTTCCTCCCAGGAATTTTTCGAATGTAAGAACCCATAGCCGCCGAAACATCATTGAATTATACTCCCTCCACGTTCGATTATTTGTCGATCAGCCACCTCCATCACAAAGCCAAGGTCGAGATCTACCCCGCCATAGATCATGTGCAACTCAGTCATGTAATCGCATAAAAAATCTTGCCTAATCAACGAACGAACGTGAGCCAATTTCTCCCTTCATGTTGCGTTTTAGATGCTCACCACCATTGGTTACAAAGGTCTCATCATGCTCTTTCATTTTGTAGTTGAAGATTTTTGGTATAGATCGATGGATTGAAAGATAATCGAGGGGGAAGCACGCGAATTTCTGGCCGTGGAAATGTAATGGCAGCTTGCCTTAGGGTTGTTAGGGTTTGTGAAATTTGAGAAAAAAGGTGGCCCTATATAGAAAATTTCGCGACACTATTCATTCCGAAAATTTTTGAACTCGAAACAAAGCGTGCCGCCTGGCGTTTATAATGTTTTACCCCTATTCCGAACATAACGGAATATATATCCAGAACCAATTCGATTGTATTCGAATTGAATTACTTAAATTTGAAATTCACTTAAACAGATTTCTACGCATTTTAGCTTGCCCTGGACAAACCATAAATCCGATTGACATGAACTTTGAAATATGATAATGATATAACATTACAAATCCGATGAAACTGTTTTTGTCAAAATCCGAGACTATTTGAAAAATGACTATTTTTACTCGTCAATTAAATATTAAAATATTCAATTCTATAAATTAACTTTTAATTCGATTTTAAAAGTCTACTATCACTATTCTAATTCAAATATGATTTAATACAACTTTATAAATCATTTTTATTGACATTAAATCCAATTTCCAATTATATCTACAATTTCAAATATTAAATTAATAATTTAATTATCTAATTAAATCTAGATATTCGAAATATAAGTTATTCAATTAATAATATTAACTTGTGAATATTTAAAATCAGTTAAATATATGAATTTCAAATGACTGAATTGTGGGTCGTTACATTCTTCCCTATTTAAAAGAATTTCATCCTCGAAATTACCAAGTAAGAAAATATCATAAAATCCAATAACTTTAAAAAACAATTCATTCAACTTATTTTTACCAAATCTCTTTAGTGTCTAACTTTTCCAAAAATCAATAGTTAAACTTTTTATAACAATTTTACTAAGTTTTCAAATCCATTTACAGTTATCTTTTCAAAATCAACTAATATCGTTTAACTTTAACTCAAAAATCAAAATTTCTCCAAAATTCTCAAAAACTTTCTAACGCTTTAATTCTCAAAAAAATTTGCCAGCGTCCCCTTTGCGCGGTTCGATCGTAGTAGGATCACAACATATATATATATATATATATATATATATATATATATATATATATCATAAATATACATCTCATCTTCGAGGATGAGGCATCCCGAAGGGAAAAACGTGTAAAAGTATGATATGTAATCCGAGATATGTACCTTATATATTATTAGCGAGCATATACGGCTAATATAGCATGAAAGCTAGCTCCAAATGCGAAGCAAACGCCATCCGCACCTACTAAACACTCAACAACAATGAGAAACATGTATATATGAAAAGTAATATCAATATACAATATATATCAATACAACAACTATACATGTCCATATAGCAAATGCAACAAAAGCAACAAATCCAACCATCAAACAACTATCATCCAACTTACATCCATCAACTATCCAATCAATCCATACCAAATCAATATAAATTCACTTCTCATTAATATTCATTGAATTGGTTTTCCAATTTATTCACATTTAATTCATTAACATTGGATTTTACTAACATTCATTTACTCTTTTCAACTAGTTTACATTCATAATTTACATTCAAGCTGGTTCACTTTCAATTTAAATTCAACTATTTGGCTTTCAATTTCATTAATTCAACTCCATATGAATTTCTATTTAATTTACTAGCATCCATCTAACAACCAATGCATATCCAATCATAACAAAATTTATTTAATTTACTCTCAACATTCATATTTACATCATTTCCATCCAATTTGGCTAAACACATTTAATTCCAATTGGTTTGATATTCAAATGACTTTCATTTAATTATTCAATTTCATTAGCTTTAATGAATTAACACCTACATCCACTATTCCATATCAATTCATTTACATTCAATGATTAACATTCAATTCATATTTCATTATTTCAATTGCTAATTCATTTAATTCACTTTATTAATTTATTTCGATACCAAAATCAACTTTATTTACATTTACTTACATTTATACAACTTAAGTCCACTACTAATTTTAATTGAAATTCTATTTTATTTAACTTTACTTAAGTCAAATTTCATATCACTATTCAAATCCAAATTTCGTTTTGCTTAACAAAATTGTTTAACCATCTTAACAATTGGTTTTACTTACGTTTTCTCATTTTATAAGGTATACAACTTAAAATTTCAAATTCATATTATAATCACTTACCTTTTAAGTATAATTTTCATTTCAATAACTTATATAATCCAGTTAAAATCTAATTTAATTTATTTAACTTTCCTTTTGTTAAATTTCAAATCATATAATTAATGTACTAACTCAAATTTATTTGAACTTTACTAAAGCTAAAACTTTTTATTTCATATTATAAGTTCAAAACTCATTTTACTTATATTCATCAGTTTCAACTTGGATTTTAAATCAAATTTGTTTATCACAAAAAAACTTCGATTTCAATTTACTATTGGTAGCAAATAAATCACATAAAAACTCGAAAATGATACTGATGATGCGGCAGTCATCACCCTTATTATTTCCAGCAACAGTAGTGAATTCAGTGCTTTATATTCTTTTGAAAAAATTCTTTTTATATTTACAAATCATATTTATAAATCTTTTTACTTATATATTTCACTATTTCACTTTACTTATATAAGATTCATTCTAAATTGATTTATCTTGCTTAGATTTATAACAATATAATCTCTTTAATATTGAAAACAACTTCCAAAATAAACAGGATACAACATTTCCAAATTCCTAGTTTAAAATTCATTTTTATTTACAACTCATATAGTTTCATTTCTTACATATAATATTATTTCACAATTGTAAATGATATTATATATAATTCCATCTTTATAATTCATTTGCTTATATAATTTCATTCTTTTACAATGTTTTTTTATTAAGATTATTCAAACAACTTTATTTAACTTATATATATATATATATATATATATATTACATTTTCAACCATGAAACAATTCATCTATATACACTTTAATAATTCCAAAAAAAATTGTTTCCATTATATTAAAATATAATAGAGGCAAAATTATTTCATTTACCCAATTTAAAATAATACTATATCGTCTTGCCTCGTTTAAGTGTTTAGAAATTCCTATCGAATCATGGCGTCCCACATACCGATAAGAATTCACAAATAGCTCAACGGATAAGAAAACACAATATAAAACATTTTATATCAACTAACAAATACACGCTCATATATATAATACACTCAAACTCAATTTAGGGTGCTACTGCCACTATCTAGACTGAATACACATCAAAGCTTAGGAATATACAAAATCTAAGCTCTGATACCAAATGTGATGTCCCACAAAACCATACCCTTTGAATCGACAATAGACCACACATGTCCGACCCAAAAAGCACAGACTGATGGAAAGTCAAGAAAAAGAAAGGAAGAGAGAAGAAGAGAAGAGAAGAAAGAAAGAAGAAAGAGAGAAGATAGAACAAAACAGAACAATACATAATCTCACATCGCAGCGGAAAACATATAATGTCATATCAATGATCTTTACAAAACATAAACTGTACATATACATACATCAATCAGAGTTCAACAATCAAACAATAATTATCAGGCTGTACAGTTATAATAACCTGTCCTCACAATTTTTGATAATATAAACAACTAAGCAACAATGCAGTGTATATGGAATGGACATCTCCAGCTCTCCTACTGAAGCTCCAAAAGCATCAAATCTGAACCTATAAATATACTTAGTCTGACCCTATCATTGAAAGGGAAGAACGCCCGGATTAATCTGGTAAACCAGCGTAAGAAACAAACTCAACTGAATTTATTAAATTACCAAACATTTTCTTTATGAAAACAAAATTATCTCGTAAGACAAGTCCACACATAAATATGGACATGTTTTTACCCAATGATAACTAAATCATCTCATACCAAATTCATGTTATATTATACCAGTATCTAGTATACAAATAATATTCAAAATAGCCGAAATTGTTACCATTATTAAATTCTAGCATATAGCCTAAAATGGGCAATACAATCAAAATGGCAAGCACATAGTGGATTTTGGATTTCCATACAAATGACCAGGTGAAGGGACTACCTTTCGGAAGTACATCTCGAGAAGAATGTACCGAGGACCATCACAAAGGATCCTCTATCAACACGAGAGCGACCCGCCTCTATAACTAGATGGTACCAAATATATCATCCTTCTGTCATTACCAACCTTTATCGAGGGACCTCGAAGCATACAAATCACAATAATCAGATACATAACGTCATAGCATGTAAAGATATATCTAGAAGAGGATGATCATACCCTAATAGGAGCGACCCACTTAGCCTTGCCACATCTAACCCTGTTTTGGTCATTTTCGGTTGATGAGGCCTGAGGTAACGATTACCTTTCACAATCACATATCACATCACTTTGAATGCCACACGGCCATTTCCGTTGACTACTAATTGCCTTCCACAAACATACAATGCTTAAGCTCATACGTCTCAATGAGAGTGTTAAGCTAAGAGAAGTTGCCTTCTCCGCCACCACTGATGTACATTATTAAAAACCAATGTAGTAATCGTTAGAAATGCAATGTTAGACAAACATCCATACAAGCTGTCCAGGAATAGGACAAACCGAAGGTACTTTCCTACCACATCCTGTCAGGAAATCCTTAGGATTAGTAGCGAATAGTCCTTGCATTGGATATTTCATAATGAAGAGACCACTACTACTGGATGTATATTGGGATTTTGACCCCAAACGATCAACAAGCAGTACCCCGCTATGAAAATCCTGAATATCAATATCATCACAAGCAACCTACACAGTCGTTGCATATATGTTGGTCCGAAGTGGTTTTCAGATAAATCCGATCCCGGTCTCTTCGCACCAACAACGCAAAAGTGTTCCTCAACCTCACACAGAAACTAAGTTTCATAGACTTATCACGCTTCCAACTTTCAACTTGCTATCCTTCGGGAAAAGAAGGAAGCTCGATAGATTGGAGTAATACTCCGCACTATACGAATCAACTTCCTCAACACAAACGATAATCAAGCCTACACAGAAGGCCACGTACTAAGTGTAAGAGTAATAGTTCCCACATCAAGTCGAGGAACTAAAATTTTGGCCAAATCTGATAGTCGGTTGTTTAACTATCAAAACAAACAAACAAATATTTAGCACCATAAGCAATCACTAGGCCCTTTAAATTAATCTTTTATTGATTAACTCACTTGCCAAATATTCACTTTAAATTATCTTTAAAAAGATATATTCTCCACGCATTTCAACTTTTCAACATTGGAAAACATTTCCAAATACTTATTTAATAATAAGTAATTCACAAATCAATTTATTTTCAATATTTAGAAAATATTCCATATACTTAAATCAGGATTAAGTATATATTTCATTCTTTAAGGAAAACATTCTTTTCAACATATTTACTTAGGTCAAAACGAATGTTGCGTAAAACATCGTTACGACAACCCAAAATCACTAGTATAGGGATTCAAAAATTAGATAGATATATAAATCCCATATACTATACAAAAACATTTTCTTTCGAAAATCATTTATATAACAACAGTGTTATAGTCCATCATTTCCTTACTTCTCAAAAACGTCTATTTCAACAATAAATGTTGAAATCAATGATTTCGATGCTTAACACATTTTAAAACATCTTTAAACCATTTAACTTCATTTCATAATATCACTTCCTAAAAATATCCATTTTATTTAATAATATATTCCCTATCCAAAATCGTGACAATATTCTGTTTACTAAATTCAATACTTCTACACATTTATTAAAGATAATCCACGGTCCAAAATCGTGGATATAATTCCTTTAATAATTTCTATATTTAACTTATCAAATAAGTTGATTTCGGATTTTATGAAACAATGTATATACATTCACATTTTATATTTTAATAAAAACTTCAATATATAAAATCCCTTAATTATCACATTCTATTTATATCTCATTTACATTTAAAAATCCAATTTATAAGTTAATTACTAATAATTCTCTTTATTTTACAAATTCATTCTTTTATAACTTCACAAATTATAAATCTTATTTACTTATAAGATCCATTATAAATTCTTTAACACTTATAAAACTCGTTTTATAATTCCAATATTTTAATTTATAAAATATCAATTTTATAAATCTTTTATATAAACCATTTATAATGAATTTAAAATCCCAATTTAAACCATTTTACCAAATAGTTAACTTCATATTTCAAAAATCATATTCTGATTAACTTTCCCAAAATCATAATTTTTAAAACATGAAAACTATCACATTTATTTATTCAACATAAATCCATTTACTTTAACAACTCAAATTAACAGAACATCTATTTTCAATAATCACTTTAAAATCCATTTAAATTTGGAAATCATCACTTTATCATTTTTAAAACTCCAAAATAGGCCAATGCTGCATCAGCACCAAATACATCTATCACGGCATCCAAAACGTCATATATCATATGATAATAAAATATATCACAATATTTGTAAATAAATCAATACTGGAATTGAATCTAGTTGGATCCCTCCAACCTGTCACCTGCAACAAATATACATATTAGAATATGTGTACAATGTCCGCTTCGAGGCAGACGCGCGTACAAAGGGTCATCCGCTCATACACGGAAACGTATAGGGTCATCTTCTCCAATAGGCAGGAATATATCCAAATACCAATCAATATATCATATATCATCCAAACAATCATCACTCATCATAAATAATATTGTTTCTCATTTATATAAAAATATTAGTGAGTCAGAAAGAGTGAGTTATACTCACATTGCTTGTAGTCGTTGCGATAGCGATTTATTCCGATTAAAATTAAACAAGAGTTTAATTTCTACCAAAATTTTCACTAGCTTAAATAAAACCAGTCTAGCTCCATAATGTAGTGCTCGTCAATGCGGACCCAACGCAATTCGTCTCGTGTGAAATGTACCTTGTATAAAAAAGTTATAGCGTTTTAAAGTTTATACAATTTTATAATATAATAATTTCAGTTTCAATTTTTATTTTCGAACCCTAGCTCAAATCTAGTCGTTGCTTCCTTAGCATCAGATCATAATCGCTTGCTATCTTCTTCCTCCTAGGCATTTTTCGAATGCAAGAACCCATAGCCGCCGGAACATCATTGAATTATACTCCCTCCACGTTCCTCTATTTTTCGATCAGCCACCTCCATCACAAAACCAAAGTCGAGCTCTACCCCTACCATAGATCACGTGCAACTCATCACGTAATCACACAGAAAATCATGCCTAATCGACGAGCGAACATGAGCCAATTTCTCTCTCCATGTTGCATTTCAGAAGATCACCACCGTTGGTTATAAAGATCTCATTATGCTCTTTCATTTTGTAGTTGAAGATTTTTAGAATAGATCGATGGATTGGAAGATAATCGAGGGGAAAGCATGCGAATTTATGGCTGTGAAAATGTAATGGCGGTTGCCCTAGGGTTGTTAGGGTTTGTGAAATTTGAGAAAAGAGTTTGCCTTATATAGAAAATTTTGCGACACTACTCATTCTGAAAATTTTCGAACTCAAAACATAGCATGCCGCCTAGCATTTATAATGTTTTACCCCTATTCGAAACACAATGGAATATATATCGGGAGCCAATTCGATCGTATTTGGAAGATAGGTTTTCAAATTGAATTATTTAAATTTAAAACTCACTTAAACAGATTACCACGCGTTTTATCTTGCCTCGGACATACCGTAAATCCGATTGACATGAAATTTGAAATCTTATAATAATATAACATTATGGTCCGATGAAACTAGTTTCGTCGAAATCCAAGAATGTTTGAAAAATGACTATTTTTACTCATCAACTAAATATTAAAATATTTAATTTCTACAAATTAACTTTTAATTCGATTTTAAAAGTTTACTATCACTATTGTAATTCAAATATGATTTACTACAACTTTATAAATAATTTTTATTCACATTAAATCCAATTTTCAATTATTTCTACAATTTCAAATATTAAATTAATAATTTAATTATCTAATTAAATCCAGATATCCAAAATATAAGTTATTCAGTAATAATATTAACTTGTGAATATTTAAAATCAATTAAATATATGAATTTCAAATGATTGAAATTCTGGGTCGTTATAATTTCAGCGTGGTCAGAAGTCAGTTCTGCGCTAAACGCATAAACCAAATTTTAAATTCTATAACTAACCTTTACCCATAAAAATTGACATTTTATTTGAAAATGTCATCGCATCTATTTTTGAGAAAAAATTAGTTTTTAAGAAACATGAGCAATGACCTGTGATATCAAACAACTTTATCATGTCCTTCGCTAAAATTTCTGAACCATTCTAAACTTCCAATCTTATACTGCATTTGCAGTTAGTCAAGTATCTTTATAAGTTTCCCATATTTATACCGCTTCTTTACTATGCATATATAAGAGTGGTTCGCATGTTTAGAAACAATAACACAGTAAATAAATAGAAACTCATCATGCATACCTTTTATATGAGACAAGTAACGGTTACAATCCAAACAACCTTAAAGAAAAGAAAAAAAATGCTAGAAGGGAAAAGGCAACAACACCATACATCTTAAAATAATGCATGCATATTATGAGATGCCTTACTCCATGACTAGAGATCGATCCATTATTGTGACCTTTAAATAGTCATAGTATAGCAATTATGCACTCAATCACATGCCGCTGGAGCTGGTGTTGCTGACGGTTCGAAATTACCAACTTTCTAAGAAAGGGTCTAATGATGGTAGAAGGAACGTTCTACTAAACTTCCTCTCTCTGGAGGTTCATCCATATTACTTAAAGACGAGAGTGGATAGGTGAAAATATGGAAGGTGACTCTATCGAGTGCTAATAACAAATCGAATCAAAAAGGTGCGAGTCCAATTGACGTCGATGCCGCCAATACTAGCATAGGTGGTCTTCTACACCATAGTATAAATCTAGTCATAACTTTCCATCTTATGTATGACATTGTGCCGAATAATGCACATATCAGACTGGCGGTCGAATGTAGATTATCCCTCTTCCAAACACCGATATCCAGGGAAAAAGATCTACTGTCAAAATCGTTGAGTCGACACTTCAAAATCATCCAAGTCCGCGTCCTTTGTGGATGCCTCTAAAGTCTCTGCGAGATCATTGTTAGTTAGATCAATCAAGACAACTTTCACCTCCAAACAAACAAATTATTTCCTCCACCAAAAAGGTAGATGAAGCACATGAAACATTCCCATTCAAAAGTGTAATGACCCGGAATTTTCGACCCCAAAAATTTGACACTAATACGTTCACTGTAGAAGTGCCGAGCAATCGAACGTCGAAAATCCCAGATTGTTAGGGTAAAGAAGAAAAGAGGTAGAAGAAGAAACAGAAACAACAATATAGAAACTCACATTCATAGCAGATTAAAATATAATATCAAATAATAGCATTTGCACAAAGAAAGTTGTAGCTGTCAATTTACAGACAATATATCAAGGTACAATCATTCAAAAATAAACTGGACAGTTGTAACAACTTGTCCCAGGCTACAAAAATACAATCTCAAATATATAGCGGAATATACTCCATACGTACCTGCCATCCAGCTCACCTGCTGAACTCCAGAACGTCCTAATCTAAAAATCTATAATGCACGGTCTGACCCGAGCATTACATTAAAGTAACATCCGAGTCAGGCTGGAAACCGGCGTGAGTAAACCCATATATAACTTGAAATACTTGGTTATTAAACTTCTTGAAAACCTAGGTAACTCGTACCTCATTTCGTGTTCTATCTTGTTATAGTCAAACACTTATTTCACAAAATAATATCTAACTATCGTTACTCAGTCTAAATGGTCTGGTTCACTTAATTTATTCCATTCCAGCCCATTAGATTCTAAAATCAATCTGTAAAGAATTATAGTAGATTACTAATCGAAGTGGTTTCGGATATTACTGATATCTGACCCCGGCCTCTTCGAATCCAATGTCATCTTTGAAGCCAAGTTGTATAAGTAAACAGTTTAATTAAATTTTGAATAACTAAAGCACACAGAAATCTATCACGGATAACTAAATACATGATTCATATTTATTAAAAGATCTATCCAGCCATTTCATATCATAGCACATCACAAATTACATATCAGAGATACCAACCAAACCAAGGCATCTAATTTAGGATCATTATTCAAAAGAAAGATTAATAGTCATACAATTCCTGATTATTTTAATTTAATCTCCAAGTAAATTAAGTTTATTACTCTAATTACTTTTAAAGACTGCTTACTTAACATTAATTAATTACAACTCATTTATCATTAATGAAATTAATCACCATTTATTTATTCACATTAATTAATTATTCTTTAATTAATCACATTAATTAATTATCCTCAATTAATTACATTAAGTAATTATCCTTAATCACTTAAGACCTTAATTAATTAAGATAAACCATTTATCTTAATTTATCACTTACTTATCATTAATCTTATTTAAATTATATGTATGAAATTAATTTGTGGTTCATATACAATATCACTTGAGACCCTTTTGATTAAATAAAATTTAGTACGCTTATCTTAATCACCTACTTAATTAATGTAATTACATTTGATAACACTTGGAGATTTAATTAAATAATTAACCTAATAAAAATTTATTCAAATCAAAACAAATTAAATTTCAAAAATATTTGACTTTAAATTTATATTGAAACTTATTTTGAAAATTCGATTACACTATACTTTGAAAAAAAAACTTGTTTAATTGTTGCTTGAAAACTTTGTTAACATTTCTTTGCTTTTATTAACTTGTTTATGCTCTATTTTCAAACTTGGTTAAACAACAAACAAACCTGAGCCCAAATCAAAACTACCCGAGCCAAACTCAAAATCTCCTCCGATCCACTTCTTAAACTCGCGCACACCGAGCCTAACCCGATATCTCTTCGAGTAAAACTTCAAGAAAAACCTTCTTCCTTAAAGCCTCAAACAACACCATACATCACCATGCACATGTGCATGTGCACGTCCGGTCTGATCACTTCCGATCATCGCCCAGACCTTCAACTCGTCGCTGATGACCTCATCGACAACCCAGACCACCCAACACCCTCGAGCTCGCCGCAATACCAAATCGAGAAATTCGATTCCATACTGGAACCCAACCCCATTGACAAAATCAGCTCGCCTCGCCACCTCCGACCATCTAAGCTCACGCGACCAAGTCCAAAGCTGCGCCACGCCAGGATGCATTGATCCAGCCCATACCGATCACCTCCAATGCACCCTCGATGATGCAGTGCTCATGAAAACATCAACGTCCAAAACTACATGCAAAACCCTAAATCATCGTCGACCATCCACCTCGATGATTGAAATTCCAATGATCATTTTCTATGATCTCCACCACCGAAACTTCCTCCAGCACTAGGCCCAAAGCTCAATTCTTCGTCGATCGTCGGAATTCAACGAACTTAGCAATTCTGTTCAACTCGAGAATTCTCAAGATTTCCAAACTTAGAAATCTTGATTAGGTTGACAAAATTCATCGTTTTGCAATACAAAACGGATTGTAGAATCAAAACATGAAAATATGATCATTGATTTCTGACTTAAAAATGATTTTTGCTGTAGTTTATTATTTTCGAAATAATTACCTAATTTAAACACTTGAATTTATTTTTAAAAATGATATTAAAGCCTTACAATTATTTTTCATTTAGAAATCAAAGTCCAAAATTGATTATATGAAGAGAAATTGATTTTTTTGAATTTGTTTTTGAAGCCTGTAATATAACATAGGTGTGTGTGTGTATATATATATATATATATATAGACATGCATAGATTTTTTTCACATTTATACACAGGCAATCATTTTAATTTATCCATGCAAAGCATATTTACAATATTACTTCAACAGTTTATCACATGCAACCACATATATAAACAAATTAAGTTTTTAAAATAGGAGTTTACGCACATGTTACAGAGCTGGATTTTGATCTGGAACTTTGATCTGTACTTGATGTTTGAGTTAAATCTGAAGCTTGAAACGGAAATGCTTGATGTTGAATTGCTTGTTTAAGTTGAGTTGCTTGATCTTCAGATTTAAAAGCTTGAAAAATTGATATTGTTGCTCAGTTATATTTAGTTTTATTTTTATTTTTGAAGAAGATGAAAGAAAAAGAAAGATGAGAAAAGAGAATGAGTAAGCCTGGTTCTTCAATTCATTTTTATGTATATATTTACATATATTTTAGTTCAATTTTAAGAGAAACATACTTGCCACTTGTTATTTCAAGTTACATTAAGCTTACAAATGTTTAATACATGTTTTTATTATTTTACAAATGTCAAAACCCTTTATTTAATTGTTTTCTTACGTTCTGATAAATTTATCTATTATGTTTTTAAGTGTTTATACATAAACAAATTACATTTATTCATGTTAAATTTAAAAAGAAAGAATATTAAATCTTTTTATCATTCCATTTCAAACTTAAGCAAAAATACTTCTAATAAAAATATGTTTTCAAATTATAATGTATATGAATATATATAGATTTGGAAGTTATGTTTTAAATTCAATATAATAGTTTTTCTTCAAAAGATACTTAATTACTTATATACTTGTATATGTATACACTTAAAATTTTCAACATTATAAAGTTTTCACATCTCTATTTATTTATTAATTTACTATAAGATTTATCATCTCTAGATATTTATAATTTAACATTTATTATAGCTCAAATCCATTTATATACATTCATATATTTTAATTATCAGAATACTATTTGTTTAACCAAATAAAATCAGTATCTCAATAGTAAAATCAGTTAATTATCCAATTATCAGATGTCCAAAAATCCGGGTTATCACATTCCTCCCCCCTTTGAATCTTTTCATCCTCGAAAAGAAACAAAGCCAGAATTTATTAAAATGCTTATTATTAGTTAAACTACTCTTTGAACAATTTTAACTATAAACTCTATTTATTAAAAAAATTAAAACACTTTAAAAACCTACATAATATTACCAAAATAGTTTATTAAAAATACTTTTTATAACTCGATGTCTTAACAAGTCCATCCTTGTTCTCATAGAAATTCGATCATACGTTGATCAGGCATAGGACTGAAAATCTATAAGTACTTAGCAAACCCTTTTTCAACACCTAGGGAAAATACTTAGAAAACATTTTTGAAAATATAGAAAACATTTTGGTGAGAACGCTGTAGAAATCATCACCCCCTCCATGTCGCAGTTAACCCGATGGTTACATTGCCATCCCGATGAAATCCATAGAAAACTATAGGCCTCCGCGCCCCTCGATTACACCATGGAACCCACCACAGATCGCAGCTACACCCGGGGTTACGTCACCATCATGGCAAAAACCCATGTAATGTAGGCATCAGCGCCCTAGAATTTCGCTGCCAAATGAAACTTCTCCACTCCTACATAAATCGCAGACTACATCAGTCGAGTCCTAATGTAGCCTGTAGGCACTCACTGCCACATGACTTTCGCTATGTCTTCATAGATCGCATTCTACCGATGTTACGTCGCCATCCCGGCGAAATCAAACGTAGACCGTTGGCACTCACTACCACACGACTTCCACTGTGGTTCGTAGTAGATCGCGGTGACATCGAGTTACACTGTCGTCACAGCATAACCTAAATGTCTCTATGGGCATCAGCGCCCTCGACTTTCGCTACCCACACATAATCCTCAAGAACTACAGTTTGTCCGAACTTCCTCCCAAGATCAAATTTAGAACCCCCCTTAGGGCTCAAGGCAGAACCACCCCGTGGATCTTCTAAGAAGTTCATTTCATGGGAGTGCCTTTTACCCCAGAGCCAATCTCAAAATATTTTATACTATACACATATAGCATCTTTCAAATCATATTCTTTATATGAATCACATATAAATCTCCTTTACACAAAATCGATGTCTCAAATCGATAGTTCCAACTTGGCTTTCCAAATTATCCAAAATTTGTTTTCCCAAAAATCAAAAGCCTTTCAAAATCCATGGGTTCCAAAAACCTTTTTCCCAAAATCATTCTCATAAAATATTTTTATATATATAGATATATAAAATCTTGAAAATATTTGGATCTCTCCATACTTATGTAAATTCCCTTTTTATACTTTAAATATTTTCAAAAATCTTTTTCTTCTGGTTTTAGATTTAATAAGGGGGAGTTTATCATATGTAATAATATATGTAACTTTATTTATGCCAAATCAAATATTCAAGTTTGATTTTCCTTATAAAGTTATTTACCATATTACTTATTTTCAAAAAGTGAATTATATCATAGAAATATCCATCTTCCACTTTAATTCATCATATATTTCACAAAATATATTTTTCCGTTTCAAAAATCATATTTACATTTCTTTTCAAAATCTCAATATCTACCACAATTAAGCACGTACGATGTACATATACCATCGTACGCAATATCAAATCTGATCGCTCACTCGATCACACAATTTCACTTTTGAACTAGTATCGCCACCCGACATCGTAATGCGGACTCAGATCTGGTTTCTTGATCTGAAACCGTCATTCTCCTTGCATAGCCATAACTATGATAGAGAATTCTCAAAATCAACCAAAAATCCATATCCAAGGTTCATCATCGAAAATGGAGTGAAAATTCCCAACTCGGATCAATATACTATCTCAAAATCCTGTGTTCGATTCTGGATTAAATCATAATGCGAATAGAATAATATATGTACATCCTACGTATTTATCTTCATTGATTATTAGCTAAATCAATTTCTTTTTACTTCACATTCATTTTGATTTCTATTCACTTATTCACAATTGCTTCACTTCCTATTTGGGTTATCGCTTCAATTCTAAACAATTTGCACTCTAACCAACTTGAATTTAGAAAATAGCTTGAAAAGTTTAAAATAGATAAGTAGTTGTAAAATATTTATTAGTTTAATTATTTATAAAATAGTCAAATAGTTCCAAAAATAGTTGTAAAGTAAGTATACGATAGTTTGTGTTTTTTTTAAGAAAAGGTTGTACAGTAAATAGTTAGGAAAAGGGGGAATTAATTTAAAGGACAAAGATTTGTATATTTTTTGCCTCAAGGACACGACCTCAATATTTTTACCACAAGGACAAACATCTTCTAAAAATTATTCATAAGGACAAACATTTTCCAAAATTATTCATAAGGACAACAAAACTGCTACCGAGCTAAAACTGATACCTAAAAACTGCTACCGATAACTACAAACTGATACCTAAAAACTGCTATCAATAACTAAAAACTGATACCTACAGAAAGTTGTCCTTCAGGATAAAATATTGAAGGTGTGTCCTTGAGGCTAAAAATTTGTGAAATTTTGTCCTTAACAATAATTTCCTGTTAGGAAAAATAGATTTAAAATAGTTTACTTTAAAATAAATTAATTGAAAAGAGTTTCAGAGTCAAATCGGTTTAATTTTCCAATCTTCCATTCCAATCAATTTCATTTTGAAATTTCCAATTCGAGTTGTTTGTTAAACTTATTTAACTTCCCCTAAGTTAAATTCAATTCATTTAGTCTAGTCGACCTTACTAAATTTTAATTCTCCATTTCAAATTTTTAAACTTCTTATCAATACCTTTTCTTACATATAAGTTCAAAACTTATCACATTTCAGAGAAAATTCAAAACTCAACACTTAATGTTTGCTTCCAGTCAACTTGTTATTATGTGTATCCCACATACATACATATTCATTTCTTTTGCACCCTAAGACATATTTTAAATTTTAAACCATTCTTGGTTTTCAGTTCAAAATATATTTCTTTTAAAATTTTAAAGCAACTCCTATTTTAAAATAAAATTCCTACATTTAGAAATATTATTCTTTATATCTTTTAACACTTTAAAACAATTTAAACTTTCTGGACTAAGATTTAAAACTTCACAATTTAAATCCATTCCAATTTAAAAGTCATACTTATCTAAATTATTACTTCCTTAAAACATTCCACTATTTTATTTTAAAAATAAACATCCCTTCATTAAGATACAACAAACCTTTATGATAATAACCAAGATTATCATATCTGGAAACCAATTCACTATATATTACCTCATAATTTATTGGAAAATAAAATCAGGGTAACTTAATTCGGCATTCTGAAAACATTTCTACAAATTTCAGGATTTTATTTCCTGGTTGAATCCATTTCTAGCTTATCTTATTTATATACTTCATATTATCCAATTCCTATTTGGTTGTATTTCTATTACTACTTAATTTTTATTATTACTTTTAATTTCAATAATTCAACAACAATTACCTTAACATATGTAATAATTTAAAAAATAATTACTTAGTATACCAAAATATAGGTTTATATAAAAACTACTACAAAATTGATTTTAAAATCATGATATAAGAAAATAACAAGTATGCCCTCATATATAATATGCTCAACTCATTCTAGGGTGCCACTGACCCTATCCTTAATGAGTAAACCCACCAGAGCCAAGGTTCTCGTTTAACCTCGCTCTGATACCAAAATGTAATGACCCGGAATTTTCGACCCCGAAAATTCAACACTAATACCTTTACAGTAGAAGTGCCGAGCAATCGAACGCCGGAAATCCTAGATGGTTAGGGTAAAGAAGAAAAGAGGTAGAAGAAGAAACAGAAACAACAGCGCAGAATCTCACATTCGCAGTGGATTAAAATATAATATCAAATAATAGCATTTACATAAAGAAAGTTGTAACTGTCAATTTACAGACAATATATCAGGGTACATCATTCAAAAATAAACTGGACAGTTGTAACAACTTGTCCCAGACTACAATAATACGATCTCAAATATATAGCGGAATATACTCCATACGTTCCTGCCATCCAGCTCGCCTCCTGAACTCCAGAACGTCCTAACCTGAAAATCTGTAATACTCGGTCTGACCCGAGCATTACATTAAAGTGACATCCGAGTCAGGTTGGAAACCGTCGTGAGTAAACCCATATATAACTTGAAATACTTGGTTATTAAACTTCTTTGAAAACCTAGGTAACTCGTACCTTACTACGTGTTCTATCTTGTTATAGTCAAACACTTATTTCACAAAATAATATCTAACTATCTTTACTCAGTTTAAATGGTCTGGTTCACTTAATTTATTCCATTCCAGCCCATTAGATTCTAAAATCAATCTGTAAAGAATTATAGTAGATTACTAATCGAAGTGGTTTCGGATATTATTGATATCCGACCCCGGCCTTTTCGAATCCAATGTCATCTTTGAAGCCAAGTTGTATAAGTAAACAGTTTAATTAAATTTTGAATAACTAAAGCACACAGAAATCTATCACGGATAACTAAATGCATGATTCATATTTACTAACAGATCTATCCAGCCATTTCATATCATAGCACATCACAAATTACATATCAGAGATATCGACCAAACCAAGGCATCTAATTCAAGATCATTATTCATAAGCAAGATTAGTAGTCATACAATTCCTGATTATTTTGATTTAATCTCCAAATAAATTAAATTTATTACTCTAATTACTTTTAAAGCCTGCTTACTTAATATTAATTAATTACAACTCATTTATTATTAATGAAATTAATCATCCTTTAATTATTCACATTAATTAATTATTCTTTAATTAATCACATTAATTAATTATCCCTAATTAATTACATTAAGCAATTATCCTTAATCACTTAAGACCTTAATTAATTAAGATAAACCATTTATCTTAATTTGTCACTTACTTATAACTAATCTTATTTAAATTAAATGTATGAAATTAATTTGTGGTTCTTATACAATATCACTTGAGACCCTTTTGATTAAATAAAGTTTAGTACGCTTATCTTAATCACCTACTTAATTACATCATTAATTACATTTGATAACACTTGGAAATTTGATTACATAATTAACCTAATATAAATTTATTCAAATCAAAACAAATTAAATTTCAAAAATATTTGACTTTAAAATTTATATTGAAACTTGTTTTGAAAATTCGATTACACTATACTTTGAAAAAAAAAACTTGTTTAATTATTGCTTGAAAACTTTATTAATATTTCTTTGCTTTTATTAACTTGTTTATGCTCTATTTTCAAACTTGGTTAAACAAAAACAATCCTGAGCCCAAATCAAAACTACCCGAGCCAAATTCGAATCTCCTCCGATCCACTTCTTAAACTCGTGCGCACCGAGCCTGACCCGATATCTCTTCGAGTAAAACTTCGAGAAAAAACTTCTTCCTCAAAGCCTCAAACAACACCATACATCACCGTACACATGTGTGCGTGCATGTCCGGCCTGATCACTTCCGACCATCGCCCAGACCTTCAATACGTCATCGATGACCTCATTGACAACCCAGACCACCTAGCACCCCCAAACTCGCCGCAATACAAAATCGAGCAATTCGATTCCATACTGGAACCCAACCCCATCGACAAAATCGGCTCGCCTTGCCACCTCCGACCATCTACACTCACGCCACTAAGTCTAAAGTTGCGCCACGCCATGACGCATCATTCCAGCCCATACCGGTCACCTCCTATGCACCCTCGATGATGCAATGCTCATGAAAACGTCAACGTCCAAAATACACACAAAACCCTAAATCATCATCGACCATCCACCTCGATGATCTAAAATTCCAACAATCATTTTCTATGATCTCCACCACCTAAAATTCCTCTAGCACCAGGCCTGAAGTTCAATTCTTCGTCGATCATCGAAATTTGATGAACTTAGCAATTCTGTTAAACTCGAGAATTCTCAAGATTTCCAAACTTAAAAAATCTTGATTCAATTATCAAAATTCATCGTTTTGTAATATAAAATAGATTGTAGAATCAAAACATGAAAATATGATCATTGATTTCTGACTTAAAAATGATTTCTACTGTAATTTATTATTTTCGAAATAATTACCTAATTTAAACACTTGAATTTATTTTCAAAAATGATATTACAGCCTTACAATCATTTTCATTTAGAAATCAAAGTCCAAAATTGATTAGATGAAGAGAAATTGATTTTTTTGAATTTGTTTTTGAAGCCTGTAATATAACAGAGGTATATATATAAACATATACAGACATGCATAGATTTTTTTCACATTTGTACACAAGCAATCGTCTTAATTTATCCATGCAAAGCATATTTACAATATTACTTCCATAGTTTATCACATGCAACGATATATATAAACAGATTAAGTTTTTAAAATAGGAGTTTGCTCACAGGTTATAGAGCTAGATTTTGATCTGGAATTTTGATCTATACTTGATGTTTGAGTTAAATCTGAAGCTTGAAACCGAAATGCTTGATGTTGAATTGCCTGTTTATGTTGAGTTGCTTGATCTTCAGATTTAAAACCTTGAAAGACTGATGTTGTTGCTCAGTTAGATTTGGATTTCTTTTTAGTCTTGATGAAGATGAAAGAAAAAGAAAGATAAGAAAAGAGAATGAATAAGCTTGGTTCTTCAATTTAGTTTTATGTATATATTTACATATATTTTAATTAAATTTTAAGCGAAACATACTTGCCACTTGTTCTTTTAAGTTACATTAAGCTTACACATGTTTAATAGATGTTTATATTATTTTACAAACGTTAAAACCCTTTATTTAATTGTTTTGTTATGTTTTGATAAATTTATCTATTATGTTTTTAAGTGTTTATACATATGCAAATTACATTTATTCATGTTAAATTTTAAAAGACAGAATATTAAATCTTTTTATCAAATTCTATTTCAAACTTAAGCAAAAATACTTCTAATAAAAATATTTTTTCAAATTATAATGTATATTAATATATATAGATTTGAAGTTATGTTTCAAATTCAATATAATAGTTTTTCTTCAAAAGCTATTTAATTACTTATATACTTGTATATGTATATACTTGAAATTTTCAACATTATAAAGTTTGCACATCTCTATTTATATATTTATTAATTTACTATAAGATTTATCATCTCCAAATATTTATAATTCAGCATTTATTATAGCTCAAATCCAATTATATACATCTAGACATTTTAATTATCAGAATACTATTTATTTAACCAAATAAAATCAGCATCTCAATAGTAAAAATCAGTTAATTATCCAATTATCAGATGTCCAAAATTCTGGGTTATCACAAAAGTCTCAACGTAGAGGATCGCGCAAATCCTACCATGATGATTAGCTCTTCCAGCCCAACAGCATCGAAACCTTCTGCTCATCCCGATCCAATCGAGTGGCCTCTTAAGGGTTGAAACCAAAATGGTGCAAGGAAAAACCGACAACGTGGAAAGATTTTTTGGACTAAGAAATGGTTGGAGGAAGGAAATAGGGTTAGATCTAGAGTGGTGAGGGTCGAGTTCTAATGTGCAAAACTAGCACGAGGGGGAGGTGAGGCTACTGCTCCTATGGAAAAGTAGCGTTGCCTAGGGGTGGAACGGAAGAGAGACGCCGATACTTGGATAAGGAGGAAAATAGAGATTGGGTTCCACTGATTGAGGAAGGTGGAACGAAAGAATGTAATTGAGGAAATCCAAACATGATTTTTATAGTCTCATTCCAGGTTCAAGTTGTGGCAAAACTCGTTAATCAGTAGACCTTATAAGTTTACCACTAGGTAGTCAATCGCTAGACTAGCTTTGGGCGTTAATTGAACCTAGACCTAATTAGGTCGGATTAGATAATAATAATCGTTTCGCGCCATCTCCTTCGATTCGACACGTTTTGAAAAATTCCTGTCCTCATCACGGTAGTGCCAAAGCCTACCGCCTAGTCCTGAACCATGCTCTAGTAATTCACAGTGGTCCTAAAAAAATTACTGTGATTGACAACAATTCCAAAAACCCAAAAATATTCCAGCTATCAACCAACTTCACATGGAAATATTTCTTCCAACAGCTAGTGGGTACAACAACCCTCCAAACTATATACCCCAACAAAATTGAATGTCATCCTATTTTGTCTGTACCTTTAAGAGAGATAATATAAAACCTCGATTTTATAAATCAAAAAATCACTAAGCTAAATATATGCTCCTTTATACTTGTTTCTAAATAGCAGAAACCATTTCATATCAAAATTCCCTTAAAAATCAAACTTATATATACATATACATACATATATAAATATATGTATGTATGTATGTATGTATATATTTGGGTTTCTAAAGCTATTTATGGATTTCCCAAATTGGAAAACTATTCCCTTGCCAAAATCAAAATTAAGCCTTCATTAGTGTATACATATAAATATTTAAGGATTTAAAAAATTATTCTTTTATAAATAAAAACTTCTTAACACGACCAACTTAGTGGTATGTGTGTTTCTTTGAGAATTAAAATATCAAAACATTCCCTAAACAAAATTTCCAATATAAGTCCTTAGAAAAGGCAATCTTTTGAATACCCTTTTCCAAAATATACTTATAAAAATTCTCTCACATGTTTTAGATTAAGGAATTGACATTAATTATTCAAATAAAAATTCGATTTTCCATCCAAGTGGTGCTCAATGAATGCACCCCGGCAAAAACTTGCAATAGGACAATTGCGACATACATACTCTAATTTCCCATCATCTGGAATAAATGTGTATCTCCTACTAGAACCCAAAATCCAAAATCACATGGTTCCTGGTATCTCAACCATAACGTCGAACACCTGCAGTCTATGGGATTTCTTTTTGGATCCAATTATTATATTGAACTTTCGATATTAATTTCAATGCGTATTTATCCCGTATGAAAAATAATAACTCCAAATACTACGAAATTTGAAATCCGAAAGTACACTATTGTGGTTCCAATAGAGCTAGTTTTGTCGAATTCTAAGACTGTATCCCGGAAGGCTATTTCGACGCCTCGGTTATAATATAAAAATTTTAATTTCTAATTATTCACCTTTAAATCCAATTTTAAATGTTAACATTCTTCATTGTTGTTTAAATAAAATTTTCGTCAATTTCCGATATCATTTTCAATCATATTAAATTCAGAATTCAATTATTCTAATAATTTTCAATATTAAATTTAAACAGCTTAATTGTTCAATATTCTACAAATTTCAATATTAGATTTTAAATAAATTTAGTTGTCAATCAATTAATTTATTTATATCTACTGAATTCAACATTTATTATTTAATCCAACTATTGATAATAAACATATCCAGTACATAACATTACCTTTCAATACTTATTATTACTTAAATCTTCGAAATTAGTTTATTTCAAAATTTTATTCAAGTTCATATCGAATAACTTACATTCAAAATCATTAAATTTCTATTTTTAACCATTTTTATTTAATAATTATATTAAATTTAATAATTTAGAATAGCTAAAAATATGGGTCGTCACAGGGGGTAAGAACAATGTTCTGGTGATTGGAAAATCTGTAAACTATCCATAAAATAAATTTACACCGATTGGTTTCCATTTAATTGTTATGTCTATTAAGGTTAGCAATTGTAATCTAACCTTGCAATGCAAATATGATAACTTACCTACCCGTCCCAAGGTACAAAATACCGACGAAGCGTTACCCACCACCCAATACTTTCAAACCCATTTGTCACTTAATACTTCAAAATATGAAACGGCCTTCTATAATACTTTTAAAAGAGAAATAAGTTGACTCTGCCATTTAAGACCTTAATCAAGGTAGATGTTATCATTTAAGACCTAAATCAAAATAGATCCCATCATTTAAGATCTATTCCCAAGGTGATTTCCTAACATGTTGTTAATAGGGTCGGTGGATCCTATCTACAAAGAGCTTTAACCGGTATTTAAGGCTTCCAACATTTAATGTCTAATTGTTACCGCATCTATCACAAATAAAATTGTAGCCATGTATTAGACAGTACCCGAGCCTCTTAATACCATTAAAAAGAACTAGGCGGACTTCTAACCATTTTATACCTATATTCTAGGTAGGTCCCCACCACTTAATACATATCCTAAGGCGGATTCCTCACTGGTACTATCATTATTACGGCTATAGCAATATGAGGGACTATACCTAAACAACTTAATACCTCATTAGTAAGGACTAGCTAGACCCCTGACCATTTCACACTTATTCATAGGTAAAATTTTGTCATTTAATACCTAAGCCCAAGGCAGACTCCTCACTGGTATTTTCCAACTGACACTTCTTCAAAATCTCATTAGGCTACTTAATACTTCTTTTGTAGGAAAGAGGCGGACCCTACAATTACTTAATACCCCAAGCCTGAAGCGAATCCTTCCTGAGATATGCACTATCACTCATAATTGCAAATATGGAATCTCATTAGGTTACTTCTTTCGGTAGGGAGGAGGGCCCTACAACTACTTAATACCTTAACACTAAAGTAAACTGTAACAGCCTGATATTTTCAACCATTTGCATCCACACATGCCAGATTTGAATGGCTCAAAATACCAGATTGTTAATTTATATTTGGCAAAACTCAGCATATACAGTAAATAAATAAATCATAGAATCATAGACATAGAGTAATATACAGCATGCAGCGGAAACAAAATGAATAGTAGTTCATGAAGCTGCTATATATATCAGAGTTAAATAAGATACAATAGAAGTCTCGAATACAATAGTCAAATAAAAGATCAAAATACATCTTTCGAATCAACTGAACAACTCCAAGCTGAAAAGATGTAGATGGATCTCCAAACGATGCTCCAACTCCAAAGGCGAGTCTCAAAACATGTATCACTCAGTCTGACCCGAGTGTAAAGCAAAACACAAAACACTCGAGTCGGGATTAACATTCTTATATCAATAAATCCAAATTAAGTGAAATAACAACTGAAATACAAGTAACTCATAGGATGTTTGGGATAATCATCCTCTAAGGATCCGTTAAACTATCTACTATGTAGTAATATACGCTATTATAATAATGTCTAAAGTAAAGTATAATATATTTTAAAAATTACGTTAAGGCTTTACGTTTTCCACCTTAATACATTTTATATATTAATGTAGTCTATACAGTACCATAATCTCCCCTGTACTGGGCGTCATCAGAGGGCACTCCATAAGTATGGTACAAAACAAAATCGTATTAGGTGCACTAGGGTAGGTGACACAGCACAACAAGGCAATGCCAGGGTAGATATACCAATTACGCATCGGGCTGGTGGTAACGCATAGTCGCAGCTACCGCCCACCTCGAGCCACACTCCCAAATCAAAAATCAAAAGTGGACACCAAATCAATCAAAGTCAGAATATAATATCGAAGGACTGTGTCCGATCAGAGGAGCTACCTCATTGGCCCGAGAATCGCTCCTGTTTTAGCCACCTTATGCCAACTCACGGGAATCGGGTCCATGTATATACCTCAATAAGACGTCGCCACCATCCTACTTCATTCTGGAATCTCCACCGCGTGCATGGTTGTTAAAGTGGTTTTCGGAGTTGGCAGAGAGTATGATAACTTCCGATCCCGGTTTCTTTAACAAGAGAACGTTATTATAACACCGCGGCCATTTGAAAATAGTATACTTCAAAACTGAAATATCATCGCCATTTCAAAACTATATCAATACAATATCATTTCCATTTCAAAACCAAATACGATATCACCTCCAAAAAAATCATAGTACTTTCAAAGTTATAACATTTTCAAAACCAAACACTTGAAATTATAACACTTTCAAACATAATACTTTGAAATTCATAACATTGAAAACATAACTTCCACTACAATGGTATATAATATAATAGTTTATAAAGTAAAAAAGTTTATATAAAAGATAAGTTAAAATTGTTTATGTTAAAATGGTTTACATTAAAATGATTTATATTAAAAAAATTACAAAGTAAAGTGTAAAATAGATTTAAATATAATTTTTAAAACATTTTATATCATAAAATAGTTTCCTCAAATTTCACAAATCAATTCCAAATTGACTCAATTCTAAAATTCAAATTCAATCAAATCTTAAATCATCAATTTCAACTCAATTCGGTTCTCAATAAACCATTTCAAATTATATCGATTTCAAATATAGATTTGAACCTCAAATAATCCATTTCATTTTCAATATATTTCAAAGCTTTAATATTCCATAATTTCAAAACTAAATTTGATAATCACATATATATCTTAATTCAATTTACTATTATTTTTCTTTGAAATATTTACTAAATAAATTCAATATCGTTTAAATAAAACTCAAACTTGAAATATTCGTTAATCACCTTAAACCAAAATCAAATTATAAAATCATACCTTTAAAATCCCAAATTTTAAATAAATTTCAGATCAAATTTATTTGAATATAATTCTTAAATAAATTTAATTCCAAATCAATTTCAAATTTATTTTCCAACCTTAATTTATTTAAATCATTATAAACCCTATGTAAAATATAATTTTAAATAAATATTTAACCATATTATATTTTAATAAAAATCAAACCTTATTATTAAAAAAAATTATACATAGCTTAAAATCCAGAATTTAACTATATAAAATAACATTTATATAATATTCAAATCAATATTTATATAAAACCATATATTTCTTTCCAAAACCATAGAAATCATTTTCAAAATATTTATATATAGACCAACGGTGTCTGTATATAATTTTTTATCCTATGGTCAAGTGATTCAGATATTTATCATTTCAATCCGTAATTTAGATATATACGGATATATATCATTTCAACCCACAATCCCAAATTTAATTCAATGAAAATGGCTTTGGTTTATCATTTCAACCATAACGATTTTCTCCTATTCTTTAGATCATTCGGGTATGTATCATTTCAACCCACAGTGATTCTATACTAATAGAGAACTTACAAAGTGATAATAGATATGATAATAATATAACAAGCATACATCATTAATATAATTAACAGATAATGGTGTCAGATGTCACAAGTGAACAGATAACATATATATAACAATGTAAATAACTAACAGCAGCATATTTCAATTTTCGTTTCTATTGAAGTCAAATCTAATAAATATAAGAACATTAATCATGAGTGATTGCTCATCTTTCGAGGCTAGATAGATAGGTAAAGAAATGAGCTATGAATTCCAAAGGAACGCTAGATGGACACGATTCGATGAACAAAACTGATCAATAGGAATAGACGAAATCAAATCAAAGCTGAACTGATGAAGATTAGTTATAAGTGAACATACATATATATATATAATTTAAGGTCTAATAATAACTTATATTAAAATAACATAATATCTTTATAAATCTCAAAATCAATATTTAACTTATACTCGTATCAAACAAATAAACCTTTTATAGTATGTTGGGAAAAAAATCAAATAATGACAAAAATCAAAATATATATCACTCCTCTAAATCAATACTTAATGCATAAATAATTAAAATTCGCATTTACCTTTCAACACATATATAGAAATCAGTATATATTTTAAATCAAATACACAAGCAAACTCTTTGTATTTAAAATTCAAAAATCAAAGTTCCTAATAGAATTAATATAAGCTTACCTTATTAAATAGATGTATATATATAATTCATGTCCAACAAACATACATATATACATACACACACACACACACACACAGATATATATATATATATATATTAGACCCATACTATATTTGAAAACCAAATCAGATATAAATTTTTATGCATATAACTGATATATATTATACCTTTAACTTGCATTGTTTACAAAAACTAACGTATATGTATAAATATATTATATCAAAAATCAATAAAAATCACTATATTTTCAACATTTTAAAATCGATAATATATATGTATATAAAAGTACTGAAATGCAAAGAAGTTCCAATTTGCACTGGAAAGCTAAATTTCAAAATCGACAATACAGTATTACATGAATATATGAGCTTCTAACAAAATTTCGTATATATAGATTGTCTCATACATACATACATATATATATATATATATTGTAAACATTTTCATCCATTATATATATAAACCAAATGCATAAATGCTTACAACCGGTTACCTACAAAATATTTATATAGCTTATATATATACACACACACTGTGTAACAGTATAGCTTATAATATATAAAACAGAAATATAGACATTTATATATATATATATATATTAACTAAATATACTTTCAAACATTTTATCTATAAACATTACCCATATATGGAAGAATCACGTATGTAGTACAGCTCGCATGCATGCTATAAGAGAGACAAGCATTTTCAAAAACCAAGCATATATATAAGCTGTATACTCATATATATGTTGAATTAACATTTCTATATATTACAAATAAACAATTGTTTAAATCAATATCATTTCGAACAGAGTATAAAAAACATTATCTTATTCGAATGTAATATATGTTATTACAAAATCCAGTTCAAATTATTATCAAACAAAATGTATTGTAGATATGTTTATACCTTTCCCACGGAGGACGAGAAGGCTGCAAACCCTATATATATACACACACACACATAAAGAGAATGCTACGCTGGCTTGAAGTGAACAACATAGGGGAGAGTATCGGCCATTGGCTGCGGAGGCACGAGTTGCCGAGAAGGAGGAGCGAGGATGTGGGTGAGGGGAGACAGTGGTCAAGGCAAGCAGTTAGGTCTGGGTCAGGTTTGGAAGCCGGTGGGTTCGGCCATGGCCGGTGAAGGAGAGAGAGAAGTGATGGGTTTCGGGTCAGGTGATGGTCGGTGAAATTTCAGCGTGGCGGAGTTCAACGGAGAAGGTGGAGAGGGAAGGAGCAGTGGTCGGCGGTGCTCTCTGGGTGTGGAATGGAACTTGTGTGAAGGGGAGGAAAAAAAGAAAAAAGATTGAAGGGAAAGTTGGAGGAACAGGCTTCAGGCAGTGATTCATTTTATAACGTATTTGTAATGGAGGACGGAACATATGAAAGAAGAAGAAAGGACAGAAAACAGAAGCAATGGTAGATTCAAATGGGAATAAAGGAAAATGGAATAACCGAGATTATAAATTGAATTGATGGGATAGTAAAAGTCCAACCATTTGTTTTTCAACTGTTGTAAAGATTTGAATGGACATAGGAAATGAAAGGCGCAAACGGGTTCCGATACGTTTATTTGTTTCCAAATTCCGCTGTGCACCGGACATCAAAACACAGGATTGAATATACCACAGAGATCAGCACGATGAGACGATCAAAATGGTATATAGATATTAGTGGTACGATCATCCCATCAAAAGTCGATATCGGTGCCGAAAATGCTGCAAATTTGCCAGAAATAAGATAAACGGAGCAATATCGGTCCAAATTTAGGAAAATAAAAGATGACGTTACACTCAGAAGACGATTTACAAATTTATTGTGCAAAAATATTCAGGTTTGAAAAATATTTTATATTCATCAAATTTAACTAATTTGAATTGAAATAAAATTACACTAGAAAATGAACTGCAATATTATCAGATGAAAATTTTACCATTTGCTATGTTTAAATAGACGTATTCCAAATATTTTCAAAATTTTATTGTTCAAAATTTCAAAAAAAATTCAATTAATTAAATAAATAAAACCACTAAAATTTACGGTTCGTTACATTCTCCCCAACTCAAAACTTTCCGTCCCCAAAAAGGAAAGAGGTAGGAGAATAGAAACAACCAGAAAGAAAAATAGATCGAAAAAAAATAAAAAAATAATTTTAAAACCATATAAATTTCAATTTCATCAAATTAATATTCAAAATTTATTTTTAAATTCAAGGTATTTCATTAAGTTGATTTAATTTCAACTTATAATTTCCTTCAAACAAAAGTTATTTAATTTATCTCATTTATTTATCCAATTAACTCATTATTCTATTTATCTCTATTAAAATTTTTATAATTAAAACTTAAGTATAAAACATTTACTATAACCACTCAAATTTATTTATAAATTCTTTTTACATCATTTTACATTGTAAATTATTCAATTACATATTCAACTTCTGAATGATTTAGGTAAGTTATATTAGAATGTAATTGAGTAATATACAAGTAAATTTTCCAAATTCAAATTTTTTCAAGTTTAAATATTTATTCAATTTTTTTTGAATTTATTTATATTAAAATCATCCTTTAAGAGAATTTAAGAATTAAATTTCCGATTATCTTCAAACCATTTATAGATAATATATATACTATATATGTCAAAGCAAATATATAAACATTTACATATATACTATAAACCAAATCATACTTCAGAAATTTAAATAAAAAATCATTTTCCAAACAGAAGTGTAGCAAAGCTACATAATGGTCTCTTCACACTGAAACTTGAAAATGAACAACGATGACGCTGCAGTCATCACCAAAATTATTTTCCAACGACAAAAGAGAAGAGTACTGATATAAACTTTAAAAATTCTTTAGAAACAATTTCTATTCGAAAAATACTTAATATACATTTTAAAACTTTTATGACCAAAGTCTGAAATCATCGGAAATTAAATTCTCAAATTTATAATTTATATTCATTTATATTCCAAATCAATTTATAAACCATATTTTTTATAATTCCATTAATTGAATCATTGGTAATAGTCATTGGTTTACAAAACAATAATTGAAAATCAAATATTATCATTTTTTTTTAAACAATTCATTTAACAATTATATTTTAGAAGATTTACTTGTATATATATATATATAACCATACAAAACATTTATTTACTAAATTTGAAAACAATATTGTGTCAGTTTGCTCTGTCCAAGTGTTTTGGAAATCCTATCGATAGCGTTGATCAAATGAACCGATCGGAAATCCAAATCAACATCAACAACTCAAACAACACAATATAAAACATTTTATATTAATACCAATACACTCCCTCACTCCATAATTCTAGAATGGATTTCAAAACAAAGATAAGGGTTTAAATTCAAGGGGACCCTAATTAAAGCGAATTCTAACTGAAAGATAATCTCGATAGGGAGATAAACAGATTACAAAGAGAGAAAGAATGGATAGACTAATATTAATCATGGGTAACCTTAACCGGGTCAACCATGGCTTCAAGAATATGATTGATGCAGAATTCTGAGGCAAATCGACATTCGATTGCTAGAGATATAATTCAGGCATAGCAGGAGATAGACAGCATCGTAAACCGAGGATACAGAAATCTCCGTTAAATCAATGCTATAGTAAAGGAGTTTCACCCCTTTACAAATCATTCGAAGATTGGTGAGACCGTCGATTTATTATAGAGATTGTTTGAAGTGGAGTTATGGGATTCTCCAGAATACGAATAGGGAGAGATAAGGATGGATTTCGGAATCGAGGTGAAATTTCCAAAATTCAAAGGAATTGTGTCAAAGAGTAAGGGATTCAAACTCAAACGAAAGTGATTCTGTAATTAAATTTACCATATATGTTGAGTTTTGCCTAAAACCAAAGCTCATTTACCAAATGTAACGGACCACCGGCCAGTGGGGTAACGCCCACCATAGCATACATTGGTATCTGTGTTCTGCCTTTACAGCCAGCCTCTCGACTGCACCAATCCCCATAGAGACATGTAGGAGTAAGAGTCATATGCTCGCTACCAAACCAAATGCAAGAAACCCCTATCATGCTGCACCCTCAAAGTGCATAGGCAGACACACATTCCGGATTTGAATTGCTCAAAATACCAGATAGTTAATTTATATTTGGCAAAACTCAGCATATACAGTAAATAAATAAATCACAGAATCACAGACACAAAGTAATGTACAATATGCAGCGGAAACAAAATGAATAGTAGTCCATGAAGCTACTATATATATATATATCAGAGTTAATTAAGATACAACAGAAGTCTCGAATGCAATAATCAAATACAAGATTAGAATACATCACTGGAATCAACTGAATAACTCCAAGCTGAAAAGAGGTAGATGGATCTCCAAACGAAGCTCCAACTCCAAAGGAGAATCTCAAAAGCTGTATCACTCAATCTGACCCGAGCGTAAAGCAAAACACAAAACATTCGAGTCAGGATTAACATTCTTATATCAATAAATCCTAGTCAAGTGAAATAACAACTGAAATACAAGTAACTCAAAGGATGTTTGAGATAACCATCCTCTAAGGATCCATTAAACTATCTACTATGTAGTAATATACGCTATTATAATAATGTCTAAAGTAAAGTATAATATATTTTAAAAATAGCATTAAGGCTTTACATTTTCCACCTTAACACATATTATAACTTCCCATAGTCTATACAGTTCCGTAATCCCCCCCTCCCGTACTGGGCGCGTCAGAAGACACTCCATGGGTATGGTACAAAACAAAATTGTATAAGGCATGCTAGGATAGGTGACATGGCACAAAAAGGCAATGCCAAGGTAGATATACCAATTACGCATCCGGGTTGGAGGTAACGCATAGCTGCAACTACCGCCCACCTTGAGCCACACTCCCAGATCAAAAATCAAAAGTGGCCACTAAATCAATCGAAGTCAGAATATAATATCGAAGGAGTGTGTCCGATCAGAGGAGCTACCTCATTGGCCCGAGAATCGCTCCTATTTTATCAGCCTTATGCCAACTCACGGGAGTTGGGTCCACGTATATACCTCAATAAGACGTCGCCACCATCCTTCTTTATTCTGGAATCTCCACCGCATACAAAATTGTTAAAGTGGTTTTTGGAGTTGGCAGAGAGTATGACAACTTCCGATTCCGGTGTCTTTAACAACCAAACGTTATTATAAACTGAGGTCATTTCAAAATAGTATACTTCAAAACCAATATATCATTGCCATTTCAAAACTATATCATTACAATGTCATGTCCATTTCAAAACCAAATACGATATCATTTCCAAAAAAATCATAGCACTTTCAAAGTTATAACATCTTCGAAACCAAACACTTAAAATTATAACACTTTTAAACATAATACTTTGAAATTCATAACTTTGCAAACATAGCTTCGACTACTTCTGAGACGACCCGACTTTCTACTCCCAGAAAATCGCATCATCTTGAAGAAAGAAAGGCATAAAAGAAGAAAGAAAGAGAAAGAAGAACAGAACAACATCAGAGAACTCACAGCGGAACGAATAAAATATAATATATAACATAAAATATTACATAGTATCTCATTACATCAGAGTACACAACTTAAAACAACAGATATTAGACAGTTATAAACTTTTGTCTAATTATACAACTCAAGTATATAAGATACAGACTCAACAAACAAACACAGCGGAATCAATATATATATCTACACGTCGAAGCCTCCTGCTCCATATCTCCTCCAGAATTCGTCAAGCTAACCTGATCCACTTGACTACTCATACATAATATGAGTACCCAAGAGTTTAATAAAACAGAAAATAAACACTCGGGTCAGACAGGGGTCTGGTGTGAGTAAACGGGTTAAAATTGCTTAACTTTAAAAAACCTTTTGAAAAGAAAAGGTATCACGTAAGACTTCCCACACATAAACATGGAAAAGTTTTTAACTTACGCTAACCAAAACATTTGATAGGAAATCCAGTGATACTACAATAGTGTCTAGGGTTTTCAAGTAAATAAGAAATAGCCGAAATTGTTACATTTATTAAATTCCAGCTACATAGGTATACAAACAAAACCGTAGGGTCTCGTAGGGAAAATGGGTTTCCATCAATGGCAGGGCTACTGGGGTACCGCCCGTCACAGTACATGGCCTAGATCAACGTACCGAGGAGTACTCCCACTCCCCTGCAACACAAGGCCGGAACCATCACTTACTGGACAGTCCCGAACAAGACAACCCCGCAGTTGGCCGCGACCCAACTGCCCACACAGCCGAATAAAAAGGGACTTCTAGACAGGGGAAAATCTTGCTCTCCAGTGGGAGCTACCCACGAAGCCTTGCTGCACCTCCCCTGTTTTAGCCATTCCCGGTTGATGAGGCTTGAGGTTACGATTACCTTTATAGAACATCAAATCTTAGAATGCTCATCGTCCGCCTGACGATGTGCTGAAAGCATTCAATCCATACAAGTTCGTTCCGGGTTCGAACGAAACCGAAGGCACTATCTCGTTGCACTCATTATTGGAATCACCCTCAGAGTCAACGACCATACCCCTTGCACTCTGATTCGCCATCTCGAATCTATAAGCACTATTCTGTCAAACTCATTACGGAATCAGCCACAGAGTTATACTGACGTATAGCCCTTACACCTCGAGTCTTCACTTGCTCCACTTGGATACACGACCTAACGCTTAATTGGAATCGGTGTAGTTTTCGGATATCCAAATATGGAAATCCGATCCCGGTCTCACCGAAACCAAACGCCATTTTAATGTCCAAGTTGTACTTAAGGGTTTTAAATAGTTTAACTTATATTCAGGATGAATTATATAAACAGATAGATGAATCATATTATCACAAGAGATAATTCATATCAATATCCATCTACACAAAGCAGCATATCACATAACAGATATATCCAATCATCAAATATCAAACCAATATCAAACATCCAATATCAACCAATCATCCAATACAAATTTCCAAATATTGATCATCCAATATAAATCAATTAACCAATATTAATCAATCAATCCATATTAATCAAACATCCAAAACAAAATTGATTATCTCCTAATCAATTAGATTACCAAAATCCTTCTTCATTTATTATTATTCCAAATAAATTAATCAATCATCTCTAATGATCTTCACTAATTAATCTTCCTTGATTAATTATATTTAATTACATTCAAGTAATTATCCTATCCATATTCAGTAATTAATCCTTTAATTACTATCATTAATTACAATAATTAATGATCATTTATTAATTAATTAACTATAATTAATTACATTAATTCTTAATTAATTACAATTAATTAATCACATTTAAATTAATCACTTATATTAATCGACCTTGATTAATATCATTAAATATATTAACTAATGATCCTTATTAATTAATTTTAATTAATTAAATAATTAACTTATAATTAATCAACTAATTAATCATAATTAGTAATTAACAATTTGTAATTACTCAACTAAATTAATTAACTTCTCAATTAATTAATTTCTAATTTAATTATATTAATGCTTGATTAATTAGTTAAATTAATAAATCTTTAATTTCTTCATTAAGTAATTATTAAACAATTTAAATTAATAAATAAATCTTTAATTAATTACTTTATTAATTAATTATAATTTAATCAATTACTCTTGGTAATTAATCTTAAATTAATCTCATTTATTAATTAATTAATCACATTGATCAATTAACTAAATAATTAACTAATTAACTCTTAACAAGTAATTATCTCTAATTACTTCATTAATAAACCTTAATTAATCTCTTAATCAATTATTTAACAAATAATTAATCACATCATTAAATAATTCTTAATTCTTTAATTAATTAATCACTTCATAATTAATTAACTTCAACAATTATATTAATCAATTCTTTAATGGATATCATTAAGTGATTAAACAATAATCACTTCTACTAATTACTCCATGAGTAATTATCGTTAATTACTTACATAAGTAATTAACTTCCTTAATTACATTCAACAATTAATCATTAATTTCTTTATTAAGTAATTACTCTTAATTAACCCATAATTAAGTGATTATTTAAAATTAAATAAGTAATTAACTAATTATTTAAAATAAATTAAACAATTAATTAGTTAACCTCTTATAATTTTCAAAATCCTTAATTAATTAAGAGAACATAAATCTTAATTAAACTTTTCTTATTAATAATCAAATTTAATGTTCAAATTTTAACATCTCAAACCAACTATCCTATTTGGTTTTCAAAATCATAATGATAATCTTATTTAAAAATTAAAAACAAATTTTCAAAATTTTCAATACTTTAAAACATTCAAATTAATCTTATTTATTTCAAATATAAATTTGAAATCTTAAGATTGAATCATTACTTAACATTTAAACTTAACTTTTGATTTAATATTTAGATTCAAAATACCCCTTTTTAAATTAAAATCCTAAATGTAATTAAATTAATTCCAATATGAAATTCCTTTAAATAATTTAAATTGAAATAAATTATATAATTTCAACTTATTCTTTATGAATTTGATTATCATTAAATTTTTGAACAACAAGTTTAGAGTTTCAGTTATTTCCTTTATATAAAACTGTTGCATAGTTAATCTGTTATAAGCCCAGGTTAGCATACACTCAAACCCGAGTTCTAACAAGGAACCATACTAGCATGCCCGAGACTTCCTCCACACCTTCTCTACTTCGAGTCACCTACCTGAAAACGTGAGAACCATCTTGAGACAGCCCAGCACCCCCCTCTCTTCGAGTCGCACACGAGAAAAACGCGAGTTCAACCTGAGATTAAACTCGTCTTCCCCAACGCTCATCACTCACTGCACACGAGCGTACACTCGTGCACATGACCACCACCCTCCGACCATTCTTGGTTGTCACGATCATCAGCAACGGTCGCACTAACGCCTCCGATCCTCAAACCAAACCCAGAACCCACTGATTCGAACTCATACGAAATTGAGCTGTTCGAACCCACAATTCAACTGCAGTCGCCAGAAAAACAATCCCAACACCCACGGCGCCGACCACCTTACGCCTCCCCACTCCGGCTATGAACTCCCACCACCCACACACGACTCCTCCCCAAGCCAACTCCAGCTCGATCATCTCTACACTCCACAAAATCGTATTTCCAAAACTCAAATTAAAACAGTACCCAAACCCTACAAATCCAGTTTCTAAAATCTGTGTTACATAATAATTTGGATCAGGTTTTTTCTAGCGTTAAGTATCAATTAACACAGCTTCAATTCAAATTTCAAAGTCTATAAATCACTCAGTCACATGTATTTGACAAAAACCCCCAAATTTAGAAAAATCCAAAATTCATTTTCAACTGTAGGTTAGAAATTCCAATTTCTGTTTTAGAATTCACATCATGCATTATAGGTTTAGGATATAAATTTTATTCATCAAAATTCGATCATGATTTACTTGATATAATTATTTGATTTTACTGCATATCCTACTTCCTGCAATTTTCTTAACTATTTCATATGCAAATTTATCTTTAACACTTAACTCATATTGAATCTAACTTCCATATTTGAAGATATTATCTCAACATCACCTTACTGTATTTCAATTTAAAGTCTACTCATAAATTTTGCTTTGAAATACAGAGGTGTTAAAATTTTCTTTTTAACAGATTATTTACAGTAAACACACCTACATGCAAACAACAAACTTTCACAACATACAGGTACTAATCCATATAAATTTAAGCTATAAAATTTTAATAAAGGTAAATAACAACACATGCAAGACATTAGAATATGATTCAACTGTTTTTAAAAAAACATTTACTCACCTTAATATATGCAGTGCATAGAACAGGTTAATTTCCAGGCCTGAATTCTTTAATTTTGAAAAAGCTTTTACTTTGCTGATGAAATTGCTGAGTTGAACATCTTTTGGTTTGCAGGTTGATAATTCTTTTGCATGCATATTTAATTTGTTGCTTAAACTTGCAGGTTAAACTCATTTTGGTTGTAGATTGAATTTGCAGATGCTCTCAAAAGAAAGTGCAGGTTGTAGTTTTTCTTTGAAATGCAGATTTGAAGTTGAAGTTGAATTTGCAGGTTGAAGTTTTATTTTTGAATTTCATTTTCAGATGTAAGAGATTCATTTTCTGATTTAGCCATTAATGTTTGAAAGAAGAAAGCAAAAGAAAATGAGAAAGAAAACTAATTTTCTTCTTAAAAATGTTTAGTGAATAAATTGCCACTTGTTCATAAAATTGAACAAATGTCATTTAAGTTGTCTAATAGCTATACATGTGTTAAATTCTTGCATAATTGTTTAAAAACCCTATTACAAAGATAATTATATCTTATATTTATGTAAATGTGAATTTTGTAATTTATTTACATACTACTTATGTTTACAAATTATTCTAAATTTAAGAGATTATTTTAAAAAGATTTTATTTAAAACTTTATATATTTATAACCATTTTAAAATTTAAGCATTATAAAAGAAAACAAAACAAACTTAAATTAAATCCTTTTTAACTATCATATTTTGAAACAACGATTATCTTATAGTTTGAAAACAAATTTGAATATATCTTAGATTAACTTTTGAAAAATAATAATTTTAAAAGAAAACTTTTAAATTACAATTCATTCATATATCAATTATTAATAGATTGAATTAAATTCAAAGCAAAGTCAAATTATAACATATACATACATATATATTACAATTTGAAAATTAAATCTTTAATTCAAAACAAAAGCTCTTCTATTTACAATATATATCAAATGCATATATTATAAACAGAATAAAATCCGATTAGCTTTGAAAAACAATTCTTATCAAATTTAAATTATTAAAAAGATATTGATCACCATTAATAGATTAAATATTTATGAACCCTTAAAAAGAATAAATTTATCAATTTAAATTAAGATTATAAAGAAAAATTATCCAACCAATTAAATTATTAACACAGATTATTAAATTTATATTGCCCAAAATTCCGGGTCGTTACAACTTCAACAGTTTAAAATTTAAATAGTATATATAATAAAATAGTTTATAAAGTAAAATATATAAAAGAGTTATAAGTTAAAATAGTTTATATTAAATTGGTTTACATTAAAATGGTTTATATTTAAAATAACTTATAAAGTAAAGTACAAAATAGTTTTAAATATAATTTAAAAAACACTTTATATCATAAAATAGTTTCCTCAAATTTCACAAATCAATTCCAAATCAATCGAATTCCAAAATTCAAATTTAATCAAATCTCAAATCATCAATTTCAACTCAATTCAGTTCTCAATAAACCATTTCAAATTATATCGATTTCAAATATAGATTTGAACCTCAAATAAACCATTTCAATTTCAATATATTTCAAAGCTTTAAATATTCCATAATTTCAAACCTAAATTTGATAATTACATATATATCTTAATTCAATTTACTATTATTTTGCTTTGAAATATTTACTAAATAAATTCAATATCTTTTAAAAAAAACTCAAACTTGAAATATTTGTTAATCACCTTACCAAAAATCAAATTATAAAATCATACCTTTAAAATCCTAAATTTTAAATAAATTTCAAATCAAACTTATTTGAATATAATTGTTAAATAAATTTAATTCCAAATCATTTTCAAATTTATCTTCCAACCTTAATTTATTCAGATCATTATAAACTCTATATAAAATATAATTTTAAATAAATATTTAACCATATTATATTTTAATAAAAATCTAACTTTATTATTAAATAAATTTATACATAGCTTAAAATCAAGAATTTAACTATATAAAATAACATTTATATAATATCTAAAATCAATATTTATATAAAACCATACATTTCTTTTCAAAACCATAAAAATCATTTTCAAAATATTTACATATAGACCAATGGTGTCTGCATATAATTTTCTATCATATGGTCAAGTGATACGGATATTTATCATTTCAATCCGTAATTTAGATATATACGGGTATATATCATTTCAACCCGCAATCCCAAATTTAATTTAATGAAAATCACTTGGGTTTATCATTTCAACCCATAATGTTTTTCTCCTATTCTACAGATCATTCAAGTATGTATCATTTCAACCCATAGTGATTCTATACTAACAGGGAACTTGTAGAGTGATAATTGATATGATAATAATATAACAGGCATACATCGTTAATATAATTAACGGATATTGGTGTCAGATGTCATAGGTGAACAGATAACATATATATAGCAATGTAAATAACTTACAATATCATATTTCAATTTTCGTTTCAATTGAAATCAAATCTAATAAATATAAGAATATTAATCGTGAGTGATTGCTCACCTTTCGAGGCTAGATAGATAGATAGATAAAGAAATGAGCTACGAATTCCAAAGCAACGCTAGATGGACACGATTTGATGAACAAAGATGATCAACAGGAATAGACAAAATCAAATCAAAGCTGGATTGATGAAGATCTGTTATAAGTGAACATATATGTATGTGTATATATAATTTAAGATCTAACAATAACTCAGATTAAAATAAGATAAAATAAATTCTTTATTACAGATCTCAAAATCAATATTTAACTTACATGCATATTAAACAAATAAACCTCTTATAGTATGTTGGGAAAAAAATCAAACAATGAAAAAAATCAAAATATATATCATTCCTCTAAATCAATACTTAATACATAAATAATTAAAATTCACATTTAACTTTCAACTCATATATAGAAATCAACATATATTTTAAATCAAATACACAAGCAAACTCTTTGTATTTAAAATTCAAAAATCAATGTTCTTAATAGATTTAATCTAAGCTTACCTTGTTAAATAGATGTATATATATAATTCACGTCCAACAAACAAACACACACACAGAGATATATATATATATATATATATATATATATATATATATATACATTAAACCCATACTATATTTGAAAACCAAATCAGATATAAATTTTTATGTATATAACTTATATATACTATACCTCTAACTTGCATAGTTTACGTAAACTAACGTATATGTATAAATATATTATATAAAAAATCAACACAAAATCACTATATTTTCAACATTTCAAAATCAATAATATATATGTATATAAAAGTACCGAAATGCAAAGAAGTTCCAATTTGCACAGGAAAACTAAATTTCAAAATCGACAACACGGTATTACATGAATATATGAGCTTCTGACAAAATTTCATATATATAGATGGAGTTATATATATATATATGTATGTGTGTGTGTATATTGTAAACATTTTCATCTATTTTATATATATAAACCAAATGCATAAATGCTTACAACTGGTTACCTACAAAATATTTATATAGCTATTATATATATATAAACTGTGTAACAGTATAGCTTATAATATATACTAATATTATATAAAACAGAAATTTATACGTTTATACATATTAACTAAATATACTTTCAAACATTTTATCTATAAACATTACCCATATATTGCAAAATCAGGTATGTCGTACAGCTCGCATGCATGTTATAAACGAGACAAGCATTTTCAAAAACCAAGCATATATATAAGCCGTATACTCATATATATGTTAAATTAACATATTTATACATTACAAATAAAAATTGTTTAAATCAATGTCATTTCGACAGAGTATAAAAAACACTATCTTATTCGAACGTAATATATGTTATTACAAAATCTAGTTCAAACTATTGACAAACAAAATGTATTTTAAATATGTTTATACCTTTCCCAAGCAGGACAAGAAGGCTGCAAACCCGTATACACACACTCACAAAGAGAATGCTACGTTGGCTTAAAGCGAACAACGGAGGGAAGCAGATCGGCCATTGTCTACGGAGGCATGAGTTGCCGAGAAGGAGGAGCAATGACGTGGGTGAGGGGAGACAGTGGCCAAGGCAAGCCGTTAGGCCTGGGTCAGGTTTGGCAGCCGGTGGGTTCGGCCATGGCCGGTGAAGGAGAGGGGGAAGTGGTGGGTTTTGGGTCAGGTGATGGTCGGTGAAATTTCGGCGTGGCAGAGTTCAATGGAGAAGGTAGAGAGGGAAGGATAGGTGGTTGGCGGTGCTCTCTGGGTGTGGGAATGGAACTTGCATGAAGGGGAGAAGAAAAAAAGGGAAAAAAAGGAAAGAAAAGGTGGAGGTACACGCTTCGGACAATGGTTCATTTTATAGCAAATTTGTTATGGAGGACAAAACATATAAAAGAAGAAGAAAGGACAGAGAAACAGAAGCAATGGTAGATTCAAATGGGAATAAAGAAAAATGGAATAATCGAGATTATAAATTGAATTGATGGGATAGTAAAAGTCCAACCGTTTGTTTTTCAACCGTTGTAAAGATTTGAATGGACATAGGAAATGAAAGGCGCAAACGGGTTCTGATACATTTATCTGTTTCACAGATTCTACCGTGCATCGGACATCAAAACACAGAACTGAATATACCGCAGAGATCAGCACAATGAGACGATTAAAATGGTATACAAATATTAATGGTACGATCATCCTATCAAAAATCGATACGGTACCAAAACTGCTGCAAATTTGCCAGAAAAAAGTTAAACGGAGCAATACCAGTCCAAATTTGGGAAAACGAAAGATGACGTCACACTCAGAAGATGATTTACAAATTTATTATGTAAAAATATTCAGGTTTGGAAATCATTTTATATTCATCAAATTTAATTGATTTGAATTAAAATAAAATTACACTAGAAAATGAACTTCAATATTATCATATGAAAATTTACCATTTGCTATGTTTATATAGACGTATTCCAAATATCAAATTTTTACTTCAAAATTTTATTGTTTAAATTTCACAAAAATTCGATTAATTAAATAAATAAAACCACTAAAATTTATGGTTCGTTACATAAACCCTTTTAGAGACATTCTTATTTATTTGGAATCTCAATAGGTTAGTACTTCCTTTTAGGAGAAAGGCGGACACTACAACGACTTATTACCTCAAGCCAGAAGCGAACCCCTATGGAGATATCTCTCACCGCTTCTAATTCAAAACTTGGACCATTTAATACTTTCCAATTAAGAAAGTAGGCCCAATCTCTCACATCATCACGGGTCCTAGGATTAGTGACGTCTCACGTCAATAGTAAGTGCATCCCACTACTGGCAGCCTTAAAGTAAAGAGCAACCTTCTATCGCGTGAATCTATTGATTGACCTCACTTAACTAACCTACTAAGCACAATTAACCATCCTAAGTCTTTACTTATATAATCTTAGGTAGACATTGGACTTAGCTTACCAATTTCCTTTTTATTTAAGGCAATAAGATTTACCTTAAATACTTATCTACCTATAAATCCTCTTTTTATGCCCATAAATGTCAGTTTTCCATTGAATCGTAAAGGATGTTTCCAAATTCATTTATGTATGATTACTAATTTCAAATTAGTAACCTTTCTAAATATTCCACTTTTTTAATTCAACTTCTTCATTTATCAGTCCGATTAGTCCACTTAGCCTATCAAGTTATTGCAATTCCCATATTTGTTACCATTTATGTCTCATTTAGTGGAATTACAATCTTTTAAATTCCTTTCCCATTAATTAATTTTCATAAACAAAAGTATTATATGTAAGCATAGTTATTAATTTTTATTTAATTATTGCAAGTGCAGTACATATTCTAGTTATATATCTTTACTGGATTATTCTTTTCCATGTTCAATTGTTGGAATTATATCAAAAAAGATTATCTGCTAAAATTTCCATATATTAGTCAAAAACAAAAGATTTAATTTTAAAATATAAAAGATTACATCATTTGAAATTACAGGAATAATCATTTCTTTTTTTACTGAAATAGACAGTGTAAACTACAATGAATCCATACTTTACACATATCTTTCTCTTTTTATTTGCATCTATTCCTTCCTAGATCAAATGCTATATTTTTCCTAAAAGGGAAAGAAATCAAACAAATTTACAAATATTAAATGGATCTAAATTCCAACAATTCCAAGCATAGAGAAGTTTACATTCAAATTCATAACATTATTATACAGCCTATTTCAGATTTAGAATAAATTTCATTTGATTCAATATTCTAAATTCATACTTATCGGACCGATTTCCAGATCAAGTTGTAAATAATTCTAAATCAGTCCATAAATAAGAATACGTAGGTGATATTTATTATATTCAAATTGTTGCCTATAACTCATATATAATTATTCATTTAGGCATAAAAATCAAATAAACACCAACGAGACAATTTCATATTATAACAATCTATAAAATTTCCTACTCACCTTTTAAAAGTGATCTAAATCTCCAAAAGTGAAGTAGAACCTTTAATTCATCTCCAAATCCCTTTTAATCCAAAAAAGGGTACAAACATACATTAGAATTTGAGATCTAAGAAGAGATTTGGGATTGGGAGAGAATATATATATATATATATATACACACACTAAAATATGCGTGTAGTTGATTCTCTTTTCTTCTCCTTTTTATTAGATTTCTATTCTTCTCCGATTTGTATGAATATAGATATAAATATCTTACTTTTGTAATTTAGAAAGAAAGTGGAGAAGAAGAAATGGCAGAGCATCGCTGCTGCTTCTAGAAAAATATGAGAAGAGAAGGGAGGGCTAGGCCCGAATTTATAGATGCTAGAATCAATCAGAATAGTTGATCAAATATATTAAATCCAGATCGTTGGGCCTAGGCTAACTTTAGCCGCCTAAAAAGGACTAGTCGACCTCCCATGGAGCATCAATCGACCGCTAGGGGCGACCGGTCCCAATGACAGGTCATCCTGTGGGCTCAGGTGATTAATTTATAAACGTTAACTTTTCTTATTTATTTATTTTCATTCCGAGTTTGTTTTTCATCCATAACTTCTTCGTTTGGGCTACGATCGCAAAACTCCAAATATGAAAGTTGCTTAGAGTTTCACCACGAACACAATGGTGCAAGTTTCATGGTTAAATTTCATCGTTTGCACGAATTCCATTTTCAAATAATAATTAGTTAGCTAACTAACTAATTAAATAACTAACGCCAAATTACAGAGTGTTAAAGGGTAGGCAAGTTTAGTGTTGGAAAAGGTGCAATATGTTTGTAGCATCGGTACATTTTATCCAGAGGTGCACTATATGAAAGGTAGTCCCTTACCTTGTCATTGTTGGAATCTATTCTCCAATATTTGCCTTAGGGACCTAGTTGTATACCAAATATGTGGGAATGTGAGATGCAAACATTTCAGCTATGTCATATTTATTTTAAACCATAGATGTTATTATAATCTCATAAGATTTTCTAATAAAAGTGGTTTGGTTATCGTAAAGTAAAAACACATCCGTGTTTATATGCGGTGTGGCCTTACGAGATACCTTTATTTTTAAAATGTATTATAACATTAAATAATCCAAATGATTTGAGTTTCTCATGCTAGTTTATTGGACATGTTTGGGTATTATTTTTTTATAGTACTCGGGTTAAACCTAAGTATATTTCCAGATTTAGTTATGGACCCTTTGAAGCTTTAGTAGATGAGTTGGATGCCTCCAAGATATGACGTATTTTATTCTCTGATGTTTTTATTGTTTTGTATTTATCAGCATTTGTAAGGACGTGCTTTTATAACAATACAATCTAACGATACGTTAGTTTAGTCTTATTGTTATGTGTATATTAAAGTTTTTTGGAAAGATATGTTGTATATTATATATTACTCATCATGATGTGAAATTCTATTCTGTCTCTTCTTTTCTTTCGCCCCAATAATATGTCTTTCTGGCACTCGAATGATAGGTACATGAATACCATGAATGTATTAGTGTCGCTTTTGTCGATTAATTAGGCCGGTCATTACAAAAACACCCATTTAATGGGAGCATCAGATGAGTTGATAAACTCTTCAGAATGATACATATAGATGTATGCAGTTACAAGTATGATAATACCAAAATGTTCCCACGCACTTCGCTGTATCCACTGATGAATTTTTGTAATAATGAATATATGTATTTGATACATATGGGGCTTGTCAATGATAGGTTTCTAGAATATAAAATGGCAGTAAATGAAGTAATGTGCAAAAAAATGATTCAATTTAATGAATTGAGTGAGTATATTGGAAAGAGTTCCGAATGTACCTAACATGAATAAAGATTCAACCCCAAGAGTCGCACCTTCCTGTAATACATTATGATGTTTTAATAAGGATTAATCGAACTTTTTTGGACAAAGCACAGTTATGATGAGTGAAGTTGGGTTAAATTCTTTATATAAAGTGTGTACTTAAGAGTTTTTTGTTGGTCAATATAATTGAGGTCAAACAAAAAATATCAAAGTGACTAATTTACAGACTTCTCTTAATTTTAGAATACTTTTGATCTTCAATATTAAAGCTCCACTTTGATTGTAGTTAAGTCATGGCACGACGTCCATCGAACGACTATAGTTGGTCGAGTGGAAGTATTGGAAGTGAAACACTATTCAAGAAAGGATTCGTCTCCTTGGTTATATAAGGTTAGTATCATAGTCAATTGAAGTTAACTCAAAATCAAAATCTATGTCCAAAGTATTTTGGTTAATGATAATTATTATTACTGAAACAAGGACTTTGTATTTTGACTATAAAGTTGAATATGGACAATATTGGAATTTTCACTGTTATAAAATTTCATAAGTCCGAAGTGATATAATACTAATGATGAAAATTGGTGTAAATAACCGTCACAATCAGATACTGCTTATAATAAGTAAAATTGGATTTCACCAAAATAAGTTAAGCACAGCCAAAGTATCACACCACTAGCTGTTGTGACGTGTGAATGTTAATATTCAAATTGATCGACATTAACCACTGACTAAATTTATACATTTGAGTCGCACAACCATAATGATTAATTCTTCGAATAACCACATAATATAATTAATTTATAAAATATTGTAATTAGTCAATATTTAAGAAATATTAATTATTATTTAATTTAATTGATGTTTAGGAGTTGTTTGTAATTATCTGAATGCATTTATAAAAGTTATATTTGCACGCATTGATATACAATATCGATGTGATTTTAAATGAGATTAAATAAAAGATAATTGCATGAAGTGATTTATGGAAATTTAATGTTATATGATGGCATGTAATTTCAGTCATACCATGAGAAGAGAGAGAAGTGGAGAAAGAGAGATAATCAAGGGAACTAATTAGGAAAGTTTAAATTAAAGAATGGGAAAGGTTTCGTTCATGCAATTAAAAGATATCTACTAATTCAATTTCTACAAACAATTCATTCTTTCTCATTTATTTTTTCTCTTCTCCCCTCGCAAGCTTTAATGATAGAAAACAAAAAAAGGTTTCCAAAACCGTTCAAATCCAAATAAAATAAAATAAAATACAAGTGGTTCATCCATCTCTTGCGAGGATTAGGTGTGAATATTGAAGTTCTAAGGAGATTTCTTCATCCAAGCAGCATTCTCTTGGCAACATTTCAGGGTAATAATTCTAATTTTAGTTATTCATCATTCCTCTTGTTCATATGATTTGGATCCATCGCATATTTCATCTCATCTGAATATTTGTTTGTTTGGTTGCATAGATCCCCATTTGCTGCATCTTAATTAATTATATATGTTCACTATGTTATTTTGTTTTGGATCCGTTTTTAAATATACTTTGATTGCTTACCCAATCACTAATAAATTAAGGATTAGGAAGTATTTTTATATAAAACAAGTTTATAAAAATTATGTTAAGTATTTTATAAAAGAGTAAAGGTGATTCTGATTATAACACTCAGTTATAACACATTGAGAAGTTAATCAAAAGTATATGATCCTGTTAATAAGTATAATTAGATCTTAAAAAAATGTATAAGGACAAATGCTAAGTATAAAATGGTTTGGGTTTATAGTAATAATGTTTTAATGACATTTGTTTTTAACCCATCAAATTATACTTTCGGAATGTAAAATCTTGTTTAAGATTTATAAATATTCTTATACCATTTGGGATAAGAATATGGATACATTTCTAATTATTGAAAAGAGTTGAAATGAATGGTGAAAGAGGAGAAATGAATAGTGAAAGTGTAGAAATGAATTGTGAAATAGTAGTATACATGCATATATCTTTTATAAAGGTAATTTAAGTGTTTATATAAGTATATAAAAAGAAGTGTTATCTAATAAAAGAATTAACTAAATAAAAAGAGGATTATAAGTCACTTATACGATTTAATCGTGTTTTGTGTGACTTAATCATGCTTTATCAATTTATTGGTCTATAGAAAGTATTTAATCCTAGACTTGGCACTAAAAGCCAACAAATCAGATTTATTTTTGCTGTAAGAGTTAAGAATGATGTTTGAGTAGGGATTAGAAGCAATAGTGCTTTAATCTACCTGCTTCCCTATTGGTCAATGGATAGTATAAGTTGAGCAAGTCGAAAATGTGATACGTATATGAGATTTGGTTTCCATATATGATCATTTCTATTTTGTACTTGATAGTCGATTAGTCGACTATCGAAATTGATTAAATGTAACTTCAAAAGTATATGTAAACATCATTTATTGATGTAGTTTGATATCCTCCGGGGAGGACTCATTTTTATTAATCATCTCTTGCTTTAAAAACATATATATATACTAGTGGAAGTGGTTGTGGAGTGGAATGCTATAGAGTTGAATTGTCTATCCTAACGTTAAGTCCAAGGGAGAGGTCAACATTAGCATTTGTCAGATGACTTATGTTGGGATCCATGGAGTGACTCATGAATTATTCAAGATGTTGGAATCCAGAGAGAGATGTGAGATCTTCTTGAGTGATTAAAACTTATGCGTCGAGATGTTGAACGTGACATCACCATCAGAAATGATAGAACATAGAGTAGGATGCATAGCCAAGGGTTTAGCTAACCCAAAAGGGTATATCAACTCCAAATATCTAGAGATGCTTTCGTTTGAGGCATGTGAGAGTTGATGGTATTTAGTATCACGTGTTCGGGCATGAACTAGTTATGTTTACCATTATGATATATTTTATCTAGAGATCTGCGTGGTTTTAGAAGGTACTTTCTGACCCTTGTCATGAGGTCCGCTTCAGTTTACTAGGGGTGCCTCGTATGGAAATCCTTATGTGAACGTACTTTAGAAAATTTAGTTGTACTTCTAATATTTTTGCATAATGAGATGCAAGTAGCACAACTATTTTCTGATTTATCTTCTACACCCTAGATATTTTCTATCACATAACCTTATGTACTTATTAGATGGTTTTGGTTCTTATGATGGGATAACCATTACGGTGATTCAAATGATCTCAAAAGTACTGTTATAAGTTAGCTACATATTTCTTGAGTTTTTTCACAATAGACTTTTGTTTAACTTATAGTTTTGTCTTTCCCTTATTCCATGGGTGCTCTTTCAGTGGTCTGAGAAAGACAGGTTTTCATTGATATTCTTTGGATCTCCAGGAGATGAGTTGGTTGTTTTCACCTACCATAGTATTCTTATTTCCACTATACTACTTTATTTTACACGTCAACATTTGTGAGGATATGCTGTTACAACTGTCCAGGCTAATGATAGTACTTAAGATTGTAACTCTAAAATGTTATGTATCTTAGAGTGACATTTTGTACTATCTTTTGATATTATATGTTATCATTCCACTGTGAGATTTTAATGTTGTATTCTCCTCTTTCTTGTTCTCTTTTTTTTTACTATAACTATTTGTCTTTCCAATACTTGCTCGGTATATGAATAACGTGGATGTATTAGTGTCGGCATTTGGGGGTTAAAAAGGTAAGCCGTTACAGTTGGTATCAGAGCCGAAGGTTAAGTGAGAACCTTGGCCTTGGTGGGGTATTACTCATTAGAGATAGGGTAAGTTATGCCTTAGAATGAGTTGGGGTATTAAACATATGAGTGCATATTTACATTTGTGATAAACATATGTTTTATGGATATTCCAACTAAATAAATTAAAAATCTTATACAAGGTAACTTTTATATGTATGAAATATTAAGATGTAGTTAAATTAATATAGAGATTAATGATGTTCATTTGTTACCCCTCGTTAATTAGTATAGTCATGCTTGGCCAATTTATGTGCATTATTATTAATTACTGATTAAATTAATCATGCTCGACCAGTCTATGAACATTGTTATCATTTATAGATTGGTTAATCATGCTCAATCAGTTTACAAACATTGTTAACATTTATTGATTGTTAATTTGTAATCGACTAGTTTATAAGAACCAGTTTACCTTTTAACAACTTGGTTGGGTGGAAAGTAAATTATGGGTGCATTGAAATGAATAGCTTGTGAACTGAGTTTCATAATTTGATTATAAGGCATTTGGTGATAATGTTATGTTAGAAGTTAGCTTTAAATAAAGTTGTTTAATACAATCTAAAGGAAAGATAAAATATTTTGAAAATAAATATTTGAGAAATAGTTTTATATAATAAAGTGATATTATATTAGTATGGTTTATAAAATATGATTTATAAAATATGATTTATAAATGAAAAGTATTTAAAATCATATTTTAAGAAATTAAACCCCAGCGACTATGAAAATGGTTTCTAAGATTTTGGAAAATAAGGTAATATGCTTAAAGGTATTTATGAATATAAATATTTTGAAGGATTTTTTATATTTGTTCGATTTTGAGGTTGCTCTTGGGATCGAAGAATCAACTGGGAATGAATTAGTTCTATATTATCTAGTTCAAGTGGCTCGAAGGTGCCTAAAAATGGGCAAGAGATGTGTTCGTTCGTTAAGCACTTCTTATGTGCATTACCCTTCTTAGTAAAAGAATGTATGGTACGACTTGTTAGGACTTGTTTCCATAGTATCACTTTTGTGTTACTCGATCTATACGTATATTTTCAATAGATTTCAAAGTAAATATTTAGGAAATTGGTTTATAAATTAAGATCATGGTACTTAGTAATATTTATGGACTATTGGATACAACCTTGAAAATGATTTTTTGATGAAATCCCGAAAATATGATTTGATATGCAATATATATATATATATAATTTTGTCAATGATTTAGAATAAAACCTAATGTTTAGTTCTAGAATTTCCTTTAAAGAAATTTTAGATAAAATTTAGAGTAGTTTAATATAGGGTAGTTTTGGGTAATCCAAGTTTCGATATGAACTTTCTTATAGAAACTTTTTGCATATATGCTAGGCTTGGTGCCTGAGTGGTAGTGGCATAACCCAAATAATTAAGAAACAATTTTTTTTCTATTTTCTCTTTGTAGTAAAGTATGCCTAATACATTGGTGAAACTTTGATTACTTGTTTTATTGACACATATGCGATATTCATAAGGATGGTATGGTAGGTTTAACTTGTTATGATATGATTGTTTGAAAGTTTTCATTTGTTAGAATGAAATAATTTTTTCTATGATTTTGGATAGCCAGAAACTTATGGATCGTTATAAAACTTTTAGTTAATTATTTTTGAAAATATAAAGACAAGTTTAGATAATACATCAATGGAAAATGTAGTAAGTTAAAACAAGTTTTAAATTGGTTTGAAAATTTATGTTAAGTAAATCATTTGATGTTGTTAGGATAACTAATAAACCTCTTTACCTTAGGGTTGTCTAAGAAAAGTAAACTCTAGATCCAAGTTTTGATACTAGTGTCATGCTCTTCCTAGCTACTTGCCTAACTCGACAGTCAAAGAAGTCTAAAAGATTGGCTTGGTTATAAGACCAAGACTTATTTTGGGCCTTCATCTGAAATTTAAGAAAGTAAATGAATTTGATGTTTTGTGTGTACTCTTATATATATAGTAGATTATTATACAAGTAATAAAGTGAACTATGTTTGTATGGAATGTTTTATAAATAAATATATGTCTTTATAAAATGTTTATAAACTTGAGTTATGTTTTTATGAAATGTTCCATAAACAGTTTTAGTATTGAATGAGATACTATCTGTGTAAATGAATGTTATATAAAAGGAAGAATTGGTGTAGTTAAGAAACCAGCAGAAAAAAATCCATAAGTTATACGTAGATCGTTATATTCTCATGACTATTCATGATCTAAGATTCGAGTATATGGGTTGTAGATGATCTACACCAGTCCAAACAAGGACTTTTCACTCGATTCTCGATGATGAACGATTGAAACAGATGCTTGATATGATCCCAAGTTTCTATCATAGTATAAGACTATATAAAAGGAATAGAAGTTTCAAATCATGGAACCTGATCAAAGTCTGCACTGGAGAAGTCAATTGATTTTTGACTTTGAAAGTGAAATTTATGCGATCGAGCAAGCGATCAGATTTGATATTTCATACAGATGATCTGTATGCATCGTACAGGCTTAAATATATGCATATTATGTTTTTTTGGCTTATGGAGAGTTTAGGGAATGACTCTTTGATTTGTTCCAAGGTATCATGAATAATTGTTTAAGTAATAACCTGAGGCTATTGAGCGTAATGTATGCTTCGTAGATTGTTTGTCATCCTTATGCGATGAGAGGGTTTTTGAATTTGAGAAAACCATAAGATTTGTTTACTAGTGATTTTAATGTGTTAAGTATTTATTTGTACCTGTTTCTTTTTGTGTGTTAATCATATTGGAATTTTGAGGGTGAAATATTTTTAGTGGGGGAAAATGTAACGACCCGAAATTTCAAACACTTCATATTTAAATATCTGAATTATTTAAATATTTGAATCTTGGATTAAGTGTGATTAAATTGATTTAATGACCTTGTTAAATCCCTTTTGGGTAATAACTAACAATGGTAAACTTGTTTTTGAAAAATGTTTACAAAAATTAACAGTTCGAAGAAATATCGATAATGTGATCGGAAATCGTTTTATCGATAAACGACTTTTTACTCGATAGAAGTTGTTCGAGCATGTTGTGCTTGTCTAATTAACTAATGTTTTATTCATTATCAACCAAAAATAATTTTCCTAATAAAGGATTCTTGAAGGAATTTTAGATATATTATAAAGAAGGGTGGTTTAGGAAATACTAAGGAAGGAGAATATATTTTTGCTTTAAAGTGAGGTATAAAGTTATGCACACGAGGGAGCATAAGGAATGTTTCGACCAGCCAAAGGAGGGGCATTGGAGGTCATTTTACTCTTGTTAAGTCCACACAAAATAAGTGCTCATAATATTTTTGCCTAAGTTTTGAGCAAAAAGATAGCTTATTCATACTGCTTTTTCTCTTCTTTAATCTTTTAAAATCTTATTAAACCAACTCCACTCTCCATCAAAATTTATCCAAGGCCTTGGCACACCATGGAAACATAAAAAAGAAAATCAAAGTTGAAGAAAAATTGGGAAATGGTGGAGCACTAGGGGTGGCCGTGAGCACTTAGGTGTGTAGGGAGTGTTGGCTTGAGAAAGGTAATGCTAAAGGTGAAGTCTTTAGGTGTTTGGTGATGGTAGGAAGCGGTTCTATGTTATTTTGTGCTTTTGCTCAGTCTAAGCATGGATTTATGTGAGTTATCTCACCATTTTAATGTATATAATGCATTGTATGATCTTCTGTATAAATATAAAGTCCATTAACTAATTAAAGTTATAAACTTGGAACCCTCTTGCTTTTGAAAAAAAGTGACAACTTTATATTGTATATTTTTACTTCTATTATTGTAACGATCCATAATTTTCGATAATTAAGAATAGTTAATTTAATAAGGTTTTCTGATTTAATGTTGGAAGGAATAAAATTTATGATTAAATAATAAGAACATAACCGAAATAAAATGAAAAAGCATTAATTTAAGGTAATTGATAACAGCTTTAAATGAATTACTAAATAATTTAAATGATTAAAAAGTTATAATTGGATATGGATTGTAAATTAACTGCAATAATGCGTGCGTTAATTTATAATTGGATTTGAAGAGCAATTGATAACTTAAATGTTGATTAATTAATGAAATAATGTGTGATAATTGTAATTGAATAAAAATTAGGGTTGTAGTAGAAATTATAACCCTTGTTGTGGATAATATACTTATGGATGTGACTAAAAGTAAATGGTGGAAATTATTATATGTTACCTATTTATTTAGCTTATTAATTTTAATTTGGAATCAAGTGCAATTAATTTAGTTAATTAGTGCAGCTAATGTAGATTTAATTGATAATTGTAGACTATTGATTCAATAGGATGGAACCCAATGTAAATTTTAGTCATAATATGATAATTGATTGAATTAAAAGAATTAAAATCAAGTTTGATCAATTTATTGGAATTTAAATTATAATAATTGGATTATTCCAATTAAATGAAATTGAATACTACGTTAATGAAAACTAAGATGATATACGTAGAATATTATTGTAATATTAATGTAATAAAAAATAAATCAATGTCAAGTATCTCTACAGAATAATGATTGATTTAATGAAAGATTGAAATCAAGTTAAATAAAATTTATTAGAATTAAATTATAATTAATTGGATTTAACTATAGTTGAAATTGAACACTATAATTGGTGAAATAATTTACATTGAATTGGTATGTAAATTTGTTTTAAACTAGTATAAAAATCTATGTAATCAAAAATGATAAAAATGGTTAGTTAATTAATTTGAATATAAGAAATGATAAATTTAATAATAACTTATTTAATTAATGGGAAAATAGCCATTTTGGCCATTGTCTCGGATTTCGACGAAAGCAATTTCATCGGATCGTAACGGTGAATTGTAGTAGGATTTCAAGCTTTGTATCGATCGGATCGGTCGTTTGATCGTACGGGCTTGAAATGCGTAGAAATCAATTTAATTGAAATCAATTTGGAATAAATTAATTTTTACAAGCTAATTTTTTTATACAATGGAATTAGGACTTGAACCTGTTCCATTGAGTTAAAAACTATCATTTGATATATAGGATGACCCTTTTCGTTTCGGGAACGAAACAGACTTTTCAGGTTGTTTATCGTTCAACTTTTAAATCAACCTAGTCCATCCGTTTCTATTTCTGATATACCTATACATATCCCATTATAAACCCTAGCTCTTTCTTATTCCATTATTCAGTACGTACATTTCCTGTCTATCTCCTCCTTTTCAATGGCAGAACGTATTTAAATTTCCAACCCTAATTACAAATCAAAACCAAACCCAAAATCAAACTCCTCCAAACCATATCAAATTATATATTATTTCGAAGCTCTCAACGAGCGCAATCCACAGCCAATAATTCATTTTTCAATTGGATACATTGTTTGATCAGAAATTGAAGATGAACCTTGACCGTCCATTTGAACTTTTGACGATCCAATGATGGATCGTCGCCCGATCGATGATCGGGAGGTGCTGCATCGTAGAGGAGGCTTAGGGGCGTTCATCCATGCCGGTCGGTCTGGTTGTAGTCATTAGAATTTCCTCGATTTGGGTGCAAAGCATGGTGGCGGCAGTCTTTGTTGGCGATGCCAGGCTGCACCGGGCTGGGCGCGGCCATGGGCGTAGGTAGAGGGGGTGGAGGCAAAGCCAACGTGGGCTCTGATGGGCGGATAGTGGCGTAGCTTGGCTGGGGCAGGAGGAGCAAGGTGGCGGCTGTCATGTGATCTCGGTGAGAATGCGTAGGCTAGGGTTTTCGAACAAACGAAAGTGTGACATGGCTTTTTTTCTTCTCTTTGTTTTTTTCTTCTTATTTTAATATAAATTTGTAATTCAATCGTTCTAACATTTATAACTTTCACATACTAGGTCAAATTCACTTGTGGTTTTCTCCGCTGTGGTCGTATTGAAATCCCGAACATTATGAAATTGGTTTGGACGAATTCTGAAACTGTTCAAATTTATGGCTTATTTTGGATTTCAAATCGATTTAAAGTCAAAGGCGAGTGTTTTAACCCACTCACAATTACTAAATTATCTTATGTTAGTTAAATTAAATTTATGATGTGATTAGAAATTAATTGATTGATGTTTGGTATGTTTAAATTGTCATTCTAGTTAAATTTGACTTTTATTGCATTTAATCATCGTTTGATTTAATATTGAATTTAAATTCTAAATTTAATACCTATTATTTATTATCAGTTATCTATTGATGTCTATTGATTTATTTGGACGATAATTTTGATGGATGTTTGATTGTTGATATTGGATGATTGGATGTTGTATTTTATATTATTATAACGCTGCAAGTTCCCTATAGGTTGAAATGATACATACCCCGAATGACCTACAGGTTAGGAAAAAATCGTTATGGGTTTAAATGATAAACTCAAGCGATTTTATGGATTTTGATTTAATTCGGGATGGCGGTTTGAAATTATATATAACCGTAAAATTGTAAATTGCGGATTGAAACGATAAATATCTGTATCACTTGACCCTAGGGTAGAAAATTATATACCAACGCCGGATTGGTTAAATTAAATGACTTTTGAATCTTTAAATTTTGAATTCAGTTAACTGGTATTTTAAAATAGAATTGATTTATATAAACTGAATAATATTTGAAAGTCTAAGCGTAAATGTGAAATTCGAATTGATTAAATGAATTGTTCAAAGGATTTAAATTTGAATTTCAAAGTTGAGGTGTCAAATATAAATGAGTTTATCGGAATTGAGCTATTGAAATGTTTGGATATTTCTATGAAACTATTTTAATTAAATTAACTATTTTAACCAATTTAAACTATTTCAATTAATTTTAACCTATTATAACCTATTTCATCCAATTTAATCTATTTTACCTATTTTTAAAATAAATGAGTTTACTTAATCCATTTTAAATCTATTTAATATAATTTAAATCTATTTAATCTATTTTAAATTTATTAAATCTATTTGAAATCTACTTAATATAGTTTAAATATATTTAATCTATTTTAAATTTATTCAAATCATTTTTAATCTAATTAAATCAAATTTAAATCTATTTAAACTATTTTTATTATTTCAATCTATTTTAAACTATTTTTAAAACTATTTATGACTACCTAAACTATTTTCTAAGATTTTAGACTGTGTAAAGTTGAAGTATTTATATTTAAATCGTTGATGATGACACAACCTAAGTTGTAATTTGGACTTGATACCTTTCTGGAAAATGACATATTTTAGTAATATGATGATTTTGGAATAAGGATTTAATTAACCTATCTTATTGATAAATTCAAAAAGGAATATGACCATGGGAGTAAATATGATTTTTTTGGATTGAATATGGTTTTGAAAGTGAATATGATTTCGAAAGTGATATGATTTTGAGAATATGATATTTTGATATCAATTGTGAATTGACTTTTGAAATGTGAAAGAATCATACAGTGTGTAATAAGCGTTTGGTTGTTAAAGAGACCGGCTCGGATATTGTCATACTCTTTACCAATACCGAAAACCACTTTAACTACTGTGTACGTGGTGGAGATTCCAGAAATGAAGTAGGATGATTTGGCGAACGATTTTCGTATGAGATATTTTCGTGACCCTGACTCCCATGAGTCAGCTTAGATGTGACTAAAACAGGAGCTATACATGGGCCAACTGAGGTCATTCCTCCGATTGGATATGCTTCTTCGATACCATATTATGACTTTATGATAATTTGGTGGCCACCCCTCGATTTTGACTATGGGGATGTGTTCCGAGATGGGCGGTAGTAGCTGCTATGCGTTACCAACAGCCCGGTTCTGCAATTGGTATATCTACCCTGACATTGCTTCGAGTGCCGTGTTCACATGCCCTAGAGCACCTTCTACAAGTTTGTTTTGTACTATACCTATGGGGTATCCTCTGGGTAAACAACCAGTTTGGTGGAGCTTACGACATTGTACAGACTATGGGAATATATAAAATGTGTTAAGAGGGATATGGGTAACGCCTTAACATTATTTTAATACTTTACTTTACCGTAGACGCTATTATAATAGTGTATTGTACTACATAGTAGATAGTTTAACGGATCCTTAGGAGAGGTAATCCCAAACATCTCTTAAGTTACTGCACCCACGTTAGACATTGGATAGGAGACGTCAAACCCTGTAAACATCTCTGACGCCGTTATACTCATATTTGTTTACTGTTGATTTAACTTACATAAGATATTTTAGTTCTGACTCGAGTGTTTTATCTTTTCGATTTGCTCAAGTCAGTCTGAGCTTTTCAGTTTATTGAAGAGTGCTTTCTGGAGGATGAAGACGGAGATTCTGTATTATTATGACTTATTATATGTATTCCACCGCATCATGTTGTTTCGCTGCATTTATTTATTTATTTATTCTTGTTTTCTGTAACTCTGATTTGTGTTGCAAAAGAATAATCAAATGTATTTATAAAACAGCTTCATGAACTATTGTTTGATTATTATATTTTGTCATTCCGTTGTGAGATTCTATATTTTTTATTTCTTTCTCTTTTTTTCTTATTTACCCCATAAAAATCTTCACCTTTGAATGGTTAGAGTCTGACATGTGTGGTTTATCGTTGATTTAAACTGTCAAAAAAGGTAGATCATTATAATTACCCTATTAAACATGTATCATGGCCTAGAATTTGTGTTTACATGTTTGGTTTGGTTGTGCTTAAAGTTGAAGTGTGTTTGAACTTGTTTGAAGTGAGAATAGTCGCTATAAGCGCACTTTGAAATCCCTTACTTTAACTTGCTTTCTTTGGTGATATGTTAATATATTAAGACATAATATCTTTTGGTTGTTCTCTATACATATTAATATGGAAGTAAAGAATTGGTTTGGAAAGATGTAGAACTTGTGAAAAAAAATTGTGAAAGTTAGAACTGCAAAGGTCACTATGGATGCATTTGAAATCGCTTTATGTTCAATGATTTTTAAGTTGATTTGAAAGACATCCTTAGGGATTTCTTTATTGTTTTAACAATTAAAATATATATACTTCATAATATAAAATTTTAAAATTTTCAAAAATTATAGAACTGGTTGAATAATGTGGCAAGTTTATGAGTAAAATAATCGCTATAAATACATTTTAAAAATAGCTTATTTTCAAGAATATGTATAATTAATTTGAAAGATATCCTTAGGAGTTTCTTTTCATGGTATTTAAGTACCCTAAGTATAATACATACTGTAAAAAATTGAATCAAAAATCGTTTATTTAAGTGGTTAGAAACGACCACAAAGATCATACATGTTCATGTTATTCTTTGTCCAAAACTTTAGATAGCACTTATAGACTCCATCTTTGGTCTATTATAGCATTTCTGGGTTTCTTGCAATATTGTGTTTTAATATGACATTTTCGCTAGGCTTTTATAATTTAAATGGTTTCTAATTTAATTTCATTGTGGAATCATTTTTGGGAAGTCCAACAACGTGGAGTTGAGTATGAAAAAAGACTAGAAGTTTAAATATATTTTTAGTAATTAAATATTAATTTTTAAAGAAAAAGATTTTAGTTATAACGTTTATAATGAAAAAAATTTAACAAATTATAAATTAGTTATGTTCAAGTAATATTTGGCACAGATTATAAAACCCTATTTATGAGTATTTTTAAAGTGTTTATGCATACATAAGTTTAGAAAAGTTAAGCATTTTATAAAAGAATAAAGGTGATTTTGATTGTAATACTTAGTTAAAACAAATGATTTTGAGAAGTTAATCAAAAGTATATTATCTAATTAATAAGTTTCCTTAGATATTATAAAATAATATTATTAAAGAGAAATACTAAGTGTAAAATGATTTTATGTTTATAACAACAATGTTTTAATGACATTGTTTTAACCCATTTTATTATACTTTTGGAAATGTGAAATCTTTTCTAAGATTCATGAATATTATTATATCCTTTGGGAAAAAATATGGATATATTTCTAAGTATTGAAAAGAGTAGAAATGAATAGTAAATGAGTGAAATAATAGCGAAAGTGTAGAAATAAATAGTGAAATAGTAGTATACATGTGTATATCTTTTGTAAAGGTAATTTAAATATATATACAAGTATTTACAAAGAAGTTTTAATTAATAAAAGAATTAAATAAATAAAAAAGGGATTATAAGTTTCTTATGTGACTTAATTGTGCTTTGTGTGATTTAATCATGCTTTGTGTGTTTACTTGTCTATAGAAAGTTTTTAATCCTATACTTGGCACTAAAAGCCAATAAAGTATATTTATTCTGTCTGTGAGAGTTAAGAATGATGTTCAAGTAGGAATTAGCAGCAACAGTGCTCTAACCTACCGGCTTCACTTTTGACCGAAAGTCAGAAACTTGATAAGTATACGAGGCCTTGTTTCCATATGCGATCGTTTCTATTTAGTACTTGATATTTGACTAGTGAACCATCAAAATTGGCCAATTTATATGTAAGCATTACTATTGATGCAGTTTGATATCCCCAGGGGAGGACTCATTTGTATGAATTTTCACTTGCTTTAACAATGTATATGTACAAGAACCCTCGAGGAGGGCTCCTTTATATCATTTATTTACTTCTTACAGAACCGAAGTTGAGTTAACGGGGAATTCACCAACTTAGTTTTGAAGAGAATGGGATTAGATAAGTGTATTACTTACCGAAGACACTTCAAAATTGATATACGAGTTCTATATTTCGAAAGTGGTTGTGGAGTGAAATGCTATATAGTTTAAATGTCTATCCTAACGTCAAGTCCAAGGGAGAGGTCAGCATTAGCATTCGACGGACGACTAATGTAATTAGTAAATAATATACACATATAGTGATATATGCATATTACTATAAATGTTATAGCGTATAAATGTATTCAATTTTAAAATGATTAAAATGAGTAAAATTAATTAAAGTGTTAATTAAGCAATAAATTAAATTACTTAAATATAATTTAATTAATAAAATAAAATCAAAGTTAAATAAAATAAGATTTAATTAAATAGAGTGGAACTTAAGAAACCTAAATTAGATTTAAGGAATAGATACATACGTATAATACGTATACCGTAATTTCAAATGTGTTTGACACTTAAATCGTAAGGGTATTTCGTAAGAATTAAGTTATTCCATAAGTTGATGTCACTCAAACAAACATATATTAAAGTTTATGAACATCTAATATAAATATTGTCCTCTATCATTTATATATTAACAGATTACTTGCATACTCTTTAATGTTAGTTGCTATGAACAAGATCGAAGATGGCCAATGGTTGTAGACCACCTAAATGTAGTGGAATAGTATAACAGTAGATCACACAGTGGATTTAATACTGGTTCGGACCTCCCGTCCTACGTCCAGACCCGAAGCTCCCCTTAGGTATTTTACTATCAACACCCTCACTTCACCCGAAAGAACACGTTTACAAATCCGCTTGAAAAACCAAATAGGATGTCAACAATAATTACAAGTAGTGTAACAAAAATGTTGATCTATGATATAGTGTATCTTGATATATAGAATGTCAGTTTGATGTACAATGACTCCTATAACCAAAACAAATGATATTGAGTGGAGGTATGGAGGCTAAGGAGTGTTTTTGAGTAGAGTTTAGGATATGGAGATGAATCAAACTAGTCGAAATCTCTAAATCCGATGAATTTCTTGGTGATAGTATATGTGGGTCGAGTAATACAATATAATAAATAAAATTTATACCAAACTAGCAGTATAAAAAATGCAATAAATAAAGTGCATCAGATATTTTTATACCGGTTCGAACTCCCGTCATATGTCCACTCTCGTACTCGTTTTGGATTTAACTAACTAACGTCCTCACTTAACTCAAAGGAATAGGTATTACAGACCACCTAAGCTCCGAAACATGACTTCTATATTAAATACCTCTTAAGCCACCGAATAGGACTTCGTTCCTGAATCTCCAACAAGACTTCGGTAACAAAGAGTAGTAAAGTGTTTTGACTTCTTGTGCTCTAAATAACACGGACGAGTTGATATAGTACAACCTTCCTATAATATTTTTTGAGTGGTATTGTGACGGCCCGCCTTTCATTCCATAGAAAGACGCATCATCAATAAGAAAGAAAGAGGTAGAAATAGAATAGATAGAAGAAATAACTAAACAATGTCAGAATTTCATAGCGGAAACGGAACAAAAAATAATATATCACATAACTATTACATAGTCTTTACATCAGAGTCCACGACATCATCAACATTAGACAATTATAAAGACCTTTGTAACTATTACATTCCAAATTAAAAAAGACAAAGACTTCAACACAGCGTAAATAGATAGATATAGATACGTATGGACTCCTGCTCCAAGCTTCTCCAAAATTCGTCAAGCCAAACCTGGTCACTTGGCTACTCATAAAAATTTGAGTACCAAAGAGCTTAAGAAAAACAGAAATAAACTCCGGGTCAGACATGGGTCTGGTGTGAGTAAACGATTAAGTTATTTAACTTTAAAAACCTTTGAAAGAAAAGGTATCTCATAAGACTCTCCGCCAATAAATACGGACAAGTTTTCCCCTTACGATAACCAAAATATTTGATAGGAAATCTGGTTATATTATAATAGTCTAGGGTTTCAAATAAATATTCACATAGCCGAAATTGTTATATTCATTAAATTCCAGCATACTAGCCACAAAGTGGGTTATATAATCAAAACCGTAAAAGCACGTAGGGAAAATGGGTTTCCATCAATGGCAGGGCTACTAGGGTACCGCCCGTCACAGTATGTGGCCTACATCACCATACCGCGGATCCACCCTAAATCCCCTGCAACAAAAGGCCGGAACCATCCTTTACTGGATAGTCTCGTATAAGACAACCCCACGGTTGTAGCTAGCAACCACCCACACAGCCGAAATAAAAAGAGACTCTAGACAGTGGTAAATCTTATCCTACTTGGGTGCTACCCACTTAGCATTGATGCACCTCCCATGTTTTAGCCATTCCCAGTTGATGAGGCTTGAGGCTACGATTACCTTTAAAGAACACATCTTGGAATGCTCATCAACCTCCATTAACGATGGTCTGATGGCGTTCATCCATACAAGTTCGTTCCGGGTTCGAACGAAACCGAAGGCATTATCTCGTTACACTTATTTTGGAACCACCCTAAGAGTTAATGACAATAACCCTTGCACACTGAATCTCCATCTTGAAACTAGAAGTACTAACTCCGTTATACTCGTATTGGAATCACCCTCGGAGTTTTAAAGACAAATAGTTCTTACACTTCGATTCTTCAACTTGATCTTCACTTGAATTCATGACCTACCGTTTAACTTGGATCGATGTGGTTTTCGGGTAATCAAACTTGATATCCGATCCCGATCTCATCTAAATCCAAACATTTCTTAAAGGCAAAGTCGTTTAAAGTTTTAAGCAACTTAATTCAATTACCTTGAATTCACACAGCATTTATCACAAAGAAATATTACACATTTATCAAAACCATATCCAATATCACATCACAACATATCATAGATTATCATACAATAGATATCAATCAATCCAAACATTCTACTTAAATAATCATCCACAAGCAAGAATTATTAATCCATACCATAACTAATTTTATTAACACAAATTAAATTAATTACTTAAGAATTAATCACTAATTTCCCGCTTAATCAATCATTAATTAATTAATTACAATCATTTGAATTAATTAATCATTCCTTAATCACCTTATAAACCAATTAATTAATCTTAATTATAGATTAATTATTCTTTAACTATTAATTAATAAACCTTAATTATTAATTAATATCCCTTAATACAAATTAATTAATCCTTAATTACTTTTATAACAAATTAATTAATCTTTAATTAACTAATTAATTATCCCTTAAATATTAATTAGTAAACCTTAATTATTAATTAATAAAACTTAATTACAAATTAAGAAATCCTTAATTACCAGTTAATCAATCCTTAATTAACAGTTAATTAATCATTAATTAATGTTTAATTGCAGAATAATTATCCTTTAACTATTAATTAATAAAACCTAATTATTAACTAATAAAACTTAATTACAAATTAAGTACTTCTTAATTACCAGTTAATTAACCTCTAAATACTTAATCAATTAATCTCTAATTATAAAATTAATCAATCTTAATTACTTAATTAATAAAATTAATCAAAACTTAATTACTTAATTAATAAAATTAGTCAAATATTAATTACTTAATTAATAAACTTAATCAAATCTTAATTACTTAACTAGTTAATTCTTAATTAACAATTAATAAATTATAACCTTAATTACAAATTAATTAATCCTCAATCATTAATAAATTTGACCACTTAATTGTACTTAAATTACTTTATTAATTTAATTAATCTCAACTCATTAAAACCTTAGTAAACCATACGATAAAACATTATCCTTATTAATGACTTAATTATCATTAGCATATTTAAAACATTTAACTTAAAAAAATATCTACCTTGGTTAAATCATTTAATTTAAGGTTTAAAATAAGTTAAAAATTAACTTAACAAATTCAAGTTAAACAAATTTTATAACTTCTCAAATCAAATATTAAAGAAACATTTATTATATATATGAAGAAATTTATATGAGAAAAGTTTAAACTAAATTCATTTTAAATTTTCAAACCTTGCTTTTTTTTAAAAACTTTTTAAAACTGTTTTCAAATCTGCTTCGGGTCGACCCCGAAGATCACCCGGGTCTTGCCCTGAGTAAAACCCACCTTCTTTTTTGTTTAACTTAGACCTAGTTTAAGTTTTAAAAACTTGGAACAACGACTCACTCACGTGCAACTACTTGAGTCTTTACTCGAGCCCCTATCCCAATTACCCGAGTCTTCCTTCGAGATCGCTCACTACCTAAACTCACCGACACAAAAAATTCACTGTGCACATGCACCGGCGACTTAGTCGTCTCCAACCTCTGATGAAACTTTTGGGGCATCGACCATCGTCGCTACAAACAATCCCGATCACCAAAACATTATCACAAGTCCCCTAACAAGATCGAGCAAATCAGGCAGACCTGGACCCAAAAACCCAAGTCTGAAAGACCCCTCGTCCAAGCGATTCCGACCACCAGACGTCGCGCAACTCTGGCCAAACCTTGCTGACCTTCCATGCCACCATTTTCCAAAGTCTCGAGCAACACGAATTACCAGAGACGTTACATTGACCTAAAATCCCCGCTTCGACACAACCTAGGGTTGAAACCTAGTTCGACCCACCGCCGCCGCCACGGTGGCTTAAACCCCCTTCCACCATTTTTCCTGGCCGCGACAACTCCCCAGACACCTCCGAACGAAACCCCGATCACCCTAGATCCTCCGGCCATTAGAATTTTCTCAAAAACCACTTTCTGGTCAAACCCCAATATCTCACTCGAAATCCAACTAAAAATTTTGATTTTCCTTTTAAAAATCATATTTCACAAAGTTGATTCATGTTATATTCCTGAAATAGCAAATTAAAATGTTTGATTTTAACATGTTTAAAAAAAATTCACGATCTTCCCATTTTTTAGATAAACTTCCAAATTATTCTTAAATTCATTTTTAAGATTAAATCTATGACTAAACAAACATTTATTGTTTGAAAACTAAACCCTATCAGAAATCAGAGGAAGAGAGAATGAATTTTTGATCTAAACTTTAAAATCCTGTAACAAGAACAGGGAAGAACAAATATAACTCAGACATGCACACCTGTATATTAACTATATACATTCGACTTATATACAGAAATACCACTTATATATACATACATAAGCAAGCATCATTCATCTCAGAAATTTCACAAGCAACAGACAATTATTTACTTAAGTTTTTAAATAAATGTTTACTCACCTATTATAGAGCCTTTGAAACAGTTCTGAATTTTGAAAACTTGAATTGTTTTGATTCCTGAAAGCTTGTTAATGGAAATCCTTTGTTGTTGCTTTGAATAATGAAATGGAATCACTTTTTTGTTGAGGAAGTTTAAATTTGAAACAAAGATAATCTTCTTTTGATTACAGGTTGAATGCTGTTGATTGCTGATAATCTTTGCTTGATATTTTAAAAATGTTACAGGCTTTGATCTTGAGTTTGTAAAATGTTTACAGGTTTGTTCTATTCTGGTTTGAAGATTTTTAGATTTGTGAATTTGTTTACAAGTTTTTTCTTTACTTTGAAATGAGAAGATAGGAAAAGAAATGGAAAAGAGGAGATGTATGTTTATATAAACTAAATTATGATTTATTAAAATTTAAAGAAAATGAAAATACAAAGATGACACTTGTTACATTAGTTAAATTTGTCAATTTCATATTTTAATCTCATTACACATGTATTTAACATGATTTAAGGCTAACACTTGTAATTATTCATTTTTAATTATTTTAAAATGATTTAAAAGCTTTTATATTAAATTTCCTAATTGATAAGTACATTTCTTGATTTATATAAATAAAATCTCTTTAAAAAAACCAATTATATCCTATCATATATAATATATTTAATTATTTTTAAATGTTAATATAAAACTTTTGTATTTATTTTACTATTTGATAAATACTTTCTTGATTTATATAAATAAAATTCTTTAAGGAAAATAATATAAAGCAAAGCTCATTCTAATAAAAACCTTATTCATATATTTTTTGTATCCAAAATATTTTTAAGATATATATTCTTTAAATTCAAATTTAAATCCAAATTCAAATTTAAATCCAAATTCAAATTCAATTTCAATTTCAATTTAACATCCAATTTAAAATCAACTCAAATATATATATATATTTAAACAAACACAAATTGAATTTGAAAATAATAATTCTATTTTTAAAATCTATTTATATCATATTTTTAAAACATCACATTATTATTATTGTTTGAAATAACAATTTTACCAATTTTAAATAATTAATAAAGGAGATTATCATATTTTAAATTGTTTGAAACTTCGGTATATCACATTCCTCCCCCTAAAAAGAATTTCATCCTCGAAATTTAAAACAAAAGATAATCCATAACTTTTATTTCAAATAATTCAAGCATTCCTATCAGTCATACACTATCAACCAAACAACAATTCACCCAAACAAACAATTTCATTCAATAAACAATTTATTCAAACAAACATTACCAGCTATCCGGACACAGATTCGGATAAGCCTACCTAAACTTTCCAAAGTTTCCCAAGACAAACTCTGGAATCCTTCCTCCCTTACACCTTAACAAGCTACACCATCTTGCTTCTGAGTTTCCGCTCATCTTGATCAACGATCAGGATAGGATGCCTGACAACAGATAAGTCCGATTGATCTCTAAATCTTCTTGCACAGTTGGCTCCACAACAAGAGATGGATCGTTCAGGTATTTCCTCAGATGAGATACGTGAAAAACATTGTGAATTCCAGCCGTCCAGACTGGCAATTCAATCCTGTAGGCCACAACACCAATCCTCTCAAGCACTCAGAACAGACCAATATACCTTGGAGTAAGTTTTCCCGTCTTTTCGAATCTTATTGCTCCTTTAATCGGGGAAACTTTGACAAAGACTAAATCTCTAATCTCAAATTCTAATTGTCTTTGTCTCTCGTCCGCATATTTCTTCTGGCGATCCTGCGCTGCTCTCATTCTCATCTTGATAAGCTCCACCTTCACAGATGCCTCATGGATCAAATTTGGACCAAGAAAAAGACGATCTCCCGACTCTACCCAACAAGATGGGGATCTACAAGGTCTTCCAAATAAAGCTTCATAGGGTGCCATCTTGATACTCGCCTGATAACTGTTATTGTATGAGAATTCCACTAAATGCAGATGGTCTTCCCAAGATCCACCAAAATCCAAAACACAAGTCCTCAACATATTCTCGAGAATTCGGTTCAGCCTTTCTGTCGGTCTAGGGATGATAGGCAGTACTCAAACTCAATCTCGAACCCATGTTCGATTGCAAAGCTTCCCAATATTTGCTGGTGAAGATAGGATCACGGTTACTAATAATGCTGATTGGAACGCCATGCAGTCGGACAATCTCTCTCAAGAAAATCTCATCCAAAGATGCTGCAATACGGGTTTCCTTAACGAAATAAAATGGGCGCACTTGGATAGCCGGTCCATAATCACCCATATTTCGTCGTTTCCCTTCTTGGTCCTTGGTAAACCGTCGATCAAATCCATAGAAATCATTTCCCACTTCCACTTTGGAACTTCCAAAGGCTGCAACAAACCCGTTCATCAAATCCACAAAATAGGCAGGAGCATTGGTTTGCCCAAAAGGCATAACCAACCACTCAAAAAAACAATTGGGTCCCCTAATCGCAGTCAAGAGGATACTGTCCTCAGCTACCCTTAACTGATGGAAACCCGAAGCTAAATCTAATTGGGAGAAAACAGAAGCTCCTTGGGGTTGATAAAAAAGATCGTCTATACGTGGCAATGGATACTTATTCCTAATGTTAACCTTATTCAACTTTCGAAAATCCACACAGAATCCCAAAGACTCATCCGATTTGGCCATAAAGACTACCGTAGAATGCCAAGTGGAAAAATTAGGCCGGATCAAACCTTGCTTTAAGAAATCTTAGGTCTGCTTCATCAACTCTTCTTCTCTCTCCTTCGATGCCATCCTTCTACTGGATTGAACAATAGGTACTGCTCCCGGAACTAAGTCGATCCAAAACTCTATCTCCCGATGAGGGGGCAAACCTTTCACTTCCACGAAAACATCTGGAAAATCTTTAACCACTTTGATGGACTCTACACGTCAAATGAACTCCGAAATTATCGCAAGTCACCTTTGCGATTCTTCCCAACTCAGTCTCCAAAGGCACAATCCTCTTTTCACATATCAAAATAGCCTTAAGTCTCTACAGATCTTATCTAATTTGGTTACCCCGCCTATAGGATTAGATACAAAGATAGGACGGTCAACCAAACAAAGGAAAAGATGAAACTTCTCTAGAATTCATGTTGGAAACTCGAACAGGTAACCCAACAAATTTAGACAAGTATATAGTTATATAAAAATTACAAATACACGCTCTCAAGATAGACACTACACTAGAGCCTAGGTATTATCTCAATTATGCTCTGATACCAACTGTGACGGTCTAGGTTTTTCAACCATCAACAGCGGCCACTCTCCACCGTGTTACACAGTGGTACCTCGAATTTACTTTTACGACCAACCTCTCGACTCGCAACCAACCCAAGGCCTTATACTACCTCAAAGGGACATGTAGAGGTAAGAGTCTCCCGTTCGCCACTAAACACAAAGCGAGAACCCCCTATCATGCTATACTGAAGCAAATCTGATCCCTGTCTCATCTAAATCCAAATGTTTCTTAAAGGCCAAGTGTTGTTTAGAGTTTTAAACAATTTAATTCAATTATCCTAAATTCACACAAAATTTATCACAGATAAATATCACACATTTATCACAACCATATTCAATATCACATCACAGCATATCACAGATTATCATACAATAAATATCAATCAATCCAGACATTCTACTCAAACAATCATCCACAAGCAAGAATTATTAATCCATATCATAACTAATTTTATTAACTCAAATTAAATTAATTACTTAAGAATTAATCGTTAATTTCCTGCTTAATCAATCATTAATTAATTAATTACAATCATTTGAATTAATTAATCATTCCTTAATCACCTTATAAACCAATTAATTAATCTTAATTATTCTTTAACTATTAATTAATAAACCTTCATTATTGATTAATATCCCTTAATACAAATTAATTAATCCTTAATTACTTTTATAATCAATTAATTAATCTTTAATTAACTAATTAGTTATCCTTTAATTATTAATTAATAAACCATAATTATTAATTAATAAAACTTAATTACAAATTAATAAATCCTTAAATACCGGTTAATCAATCCTTAATTAATAGTTAATTAATCCTTAATTAATCTTTAATTACAGATTAATTATCCTTTAACTTTAAATAACAAAACCTAATTATTAATTAATAAAACTTAATTACTAATTAAATACTTCTTAATTACCAGTCAATTAACCTCTAAATACTTTATTATTGAATCTCTAATTCTAAAATTAATTAATCTTAATTAATTGATTAATAAAATTAATCAAATCTTAATTACTTAATTAATAAAATTAATCAAATCTTAATTACTTAATTAATTAATTATACCCTTAATTACAAATTAATTAATCCTCAATCATTAATAAATTTGACTAATTAATTGTACTTAAATTACTTTATTAACTTCATTAATCTCAACTCATTAAAACCTTAGTTAACCTTAAGATAAAACAATATTATCATTAATGACTTAATTATCATTAATGACTTAATTAACTTAACAAATTCAAGCTAAACAAATTTTATAACTTCTCAAATCAAATATTAAAGAAACATTTATTATATATATAAAGAAATTTATATAAGAAAAGTTTAAACTAAATTTATTTTAAATTTTCAAACCTTGCTTTTAAAAAAAATTAAAACTGTTTTTAAATCTGCTTCGGGTCGAACCCGAAGATCACTCGGGTCTTGCCCCGAGTAAAACCCACCTTCTTTTTTTTAACTTAGATTTAGTTTAAGTTTTAAAAACCTAGAACCATGATTCACTCACATGCAACTACCCAGTCTTTACTCGAGCCCCTATCCTAATTACCTGAGTCTTCCTTCGAGATCGCTCACTACCTAAACTCGCTGACACAAAAACTTCACCGTGCACATGCACCGACGACTGATCCATCTCCGACCTCCGATGAAACCTCCGGCGCATCGACCTTCGTCGCTACAAACAATCTCGATCACCAAAACACTATCACAAGTCCACAAACAAGATCGAGCAAATCAGGTAGACCTGGAACCAAAAATCCAAGCCTGAGAAACCACTCGTTCAAGCGATTCCGACCACCAGACGTCGCGCAACTTCGGCCACACCTTGCTGACCTTCCACGCCACCATTTCCCAAAGTCTCGAGCAACTCGAATTACCAGAGACGTTGCATTGACCCAAAATCCCAGCTTCGACACAACCTAGGGTTAAAACGTAGTTCGACCCACCGCCGCCACCACGGTGGCTTAAACCCCCTTCCACCATTTTTCCTGGCCTCAACAACTCCCCAGTCACCTCCATACGAAACCCCGATCACCCTAGATCCTTCGGCCATTAGAATTTGCTCAAAAACCACTTTCTGGACAAACCCCAATATCTCACTTGAAATCCAACTAAAAATTTTGATTTTCATTTTAAAAATCATATTTCACAAAGTCGATTCATGTCATATTCCTGAAATAGCAAATTAAAATGTTTGACTTCAACATGTTTAAAAAAAATTCACTGTCTTCCCGTTTTTCAGATAAACTTCCAAATAATTTACTTAAATTCATTTTTAAGATTAAATATATGACTAAACAAAAATTTATTGTTTGAAAACTAAACCCTATCATAAATCAGAGGAAGAGAGAATGAATTTTTGATTTAAACTTTAAAATCCTGTAACAAGAACAGGGAAGAACAAATATAACTCAGACATGCACACCTGTATATTAACTATACACATTCAACTTACATACAGAAATACCACTTATATATACGTACACAAGTAAGCATCATTCATCTTAGAAATTTCACAAGCAACAGACAATTAATTACTTAAGTTTTTAAATAAATGTTTACTCACCTATTATAGAGCTTTTGAAAAAGTTTTGAATTTTGAAAACTTGAATTGTTTTGATCCCTGAAAGCTTGTTACTGGAAATCCTTTATTGTTGTTTTGAATAATGAACTGGAATCACTTTGTTGTTGAGGAAGTTTAAATTTGAAACATAGATGATCTTCTTTTGATTACAGGTTTAATGATGTTGATTGCTTGATAATCTTTGCTTGATATTTTAAAAATGTTACAGGCTTTGATCTTGAGTTTGTAAAATGTTTACAGGTTTGTTCTTTTCTGGTTTGAAGATTTGTAGATTTGTGGATTTGTTTACAGGTTTTATTCTTTGCTTTGAAATGAGAAGATAGGAAAAGAAATGGAAAAGAGGAGATGTATGTTTATATAAACTAAATTATGATTTATTAAAATTTAAAGAAAATGAAAATACAAAGATGACACTTGTTACATTAGTTAACATTTGTCAACTTCATATTTTAATCTCATTACACATGTATTTAACATGATTTAAAGGCTAACACTTGTAATTATTCATTTTTAATTATTTTAAAATGATTTAAAAGCTTTTATATTAAATTCCTAATTAATAAGTACATTTCTTGATTTATACAAATAAAATCTCTTTAAAGAAAATAAAAGAAAAACCAATTATATCCTAAATAAAATCATATATAATATATTTAATTATTTTTGAATGCTAATATCAAACTTTTTATTTATTTTACTATTTAATAAATAATTTCTTAATTTATATAAATAAAATTCTTTAAGGAAAATAATATAAAACAAAACTTATTCTAATAAAAACCTTATTCATATATTTTTATATCCAAAATATTTTTAAGATATATATCCTTTAAATTCAAATTTAAATCCAAATTTAAATTCAAATTCAATTTCAATTTAAAATCCAATTTAAAATCAACGCAAATATATATATATATATATATATATATATATATATTTAAACAAACACACATCCAATTTGAAAATAATAATTCTATTTTTAAAATCTATTTATATCTTATTTTTAAAAACATCACATTATTATTATTATTGTTTGAAGTAACAATTTTACCAATTTTAAATAATTAATAAAGGAGATTATTATATTTTAAATTGTTTGAAATTCTGGGATTTCATAGGTATATTGATTGTGTGAATTAATGGAAAGGTCTGATCAAAAGATTGTATTCTTGAATAAATAAGTGATTGATTTGAAAGTATTAAAAGTATGTGACATTTGAGAATTCAGAAGCAATATATACAAAATCAATGAATGTAATTCTGGTGTATAATAACTCCTATAACCAAACCAAATAATATTAAATGGAGAAGTAGCGGCTAAGGAGTTTATTCGACTAGAGTATGGGATGTGGATATGAAACTAACTAGTCGAAATATTTAAATCAGATGAATTTTTTGGAACTTGAAGAATTGCTTTAGGAATTGAGTGTTTAGGAGTGGAAATCAAAGCATCGGGTTGTCTTTTGATTCAAGGATGGTTAAGGGTTTACATGGATATTGTAGGGATGCTAAAGTAGGGGTGCGACCTTTCAGTTTCGCCATTGATGAAGAAAAGTGGCTGTAGGAGGTGAGAGAAGTAACTTCTGTAATGAAGAGCTATGAAGACACCACTTCTAAAAAACTAATCATTTTACAGTAGATCATTCGACCGAGGGAAGGCTTCAGTCGACCGGCTTGGTGTGAAAATCAAGCTCGAGAGCATTGCCAAAAACAGTAGACAAGTTGTTTATTTTTAGTTGATTATTCAGTCGGCTGGACTCTCGATTGACTCATAGTATTTTGCAAAAGCTTGTGTGGTGTAATGGTAAAGGCATGTGCTTATTTTTCAGCCTATCTGAGTTCGAATCCTAACTTTGCATATTTTTAGCCATTTTATTTTACACCTTTTCCATAACCTAAAATAACTCAATAAACATATTAGTAGCATTGTTGCATGGATGTTATCATCAATACACCATATATACATATAGTTCTTTCATTCTCCTCCTTTTGATGATGGCAATTACACAACTTTAATATAAAATAATAACCCCCTTAGATATATGTTACGTAATTTTTTTTTCCATCAACTTCATATAAATGCCAATGTAAAATATGTAAAACACATGTTCTTCTCGTCCTATGTCACCAACAAAAAGGGATAAGTGCATTGGCATACTATATGATAAAAACTCCCCCTAAGTATAATGTTTCTCTTTAACTTTTAACTATGTACTCCCCCTATCAATATGCTTATTGTTTCCCCTTTTTTGTAATTAACAAAAAAAATAAGGAAATTAAAAATAAATGGAGAATATCATAGAAAATTCAAAAATAATTAATTTTAGCATTAATTCATAGATATGTCAAATGTAAGCAAAATGATACTCATTTTACAATAGATATAAGGTTTATGAGTTGGAAAACCATATATAGTTGGATGTGGTTGATCTATTAAAAATGTAATTTCCACTATTAATTATAGTATCATAATAATTGCTAATGTATGATTGTATATCACAATCGATTAGATTTGCCTGAACCCATCTATCAACATTAATTGTTATTGATTTAGTATTCAAAGAATTCTTTCTATTTCTAAGCACAATAATAGAATTGACCTTTTGTGATGCTTTAAAATCTTTTAATAACATCTCATACGTTTGTAAAAGATCACTATGAATAAGCATAGGGTTGTCTTTTGATTCAAGGATGGTTAGGGATTTATATAGGTGTGTAGGGATGCTAACGTAAGGGTGCAACCTTCCAATTTTGCCATTGATGAAGAGAAGTGGCTAAAAGAGCGAAGAGATGCAACTTTTGGAGTGAAGAGTCACGAAGACACCACTTCAAAAAAACTAGTTGTACAATAATATGGTGTCTTGATGTTAAAAACCATATAACAATGCTACTAATTTGTTTATTGAGTTATTTTAGGTCAAAACGATGATGGAAAAGGTGTAAAATAAAATGGCTAAAAATATGCAAATCTAGGATCCGAATCCGGATGTGTTGAGAGACGAGCGTTCGATTTTCACACTAAGCCAGTCGACTGAAGCCTTCCCTCGGTCAACCGACCTATTATAAAATGGTTAGTTTTTTTAAAGTGGTATCTTCATGAACCTTCGCTCCAGAAGTCGCATCTCTTCGATCCTGCGGCCACTTCTCTTCATCAAAGACAAAATTGGAAGGTTGCACCCCTACTTTAGCATCGCTACAACATCTATATAAATTCCTAATCATGCCTGAATCAAAAGACAACCCTATGCCTTGATTTCCACTCTTAAACTCTCAATTTCTAAAGTAATTCCTTGAGTTCCAACCAATTTTGATCTGAGATTAGCCACATAGCACATGTACCTTGATTCTATAGATTATTGCTCGCTTCCAGAAATTTTCTATTTCTCGGCTATCTTTGAGGCTCGACTGGATCTTCTCTTTTTTCCATTATTTTATGATGTTGTGATGATCGATAGAATTCCAAGGTCTGATACAATTTGTTAGTCGCTATAAGCGGGATCGAAGATGGCCAACAATAATAAATAATGTGAATGCAGCGGAATAGTATAAAATCGATTACGTGATCTACTGTTATACTACTCCGGTGCTTTTACATTGTTTATTTTTGTTGGCCATTTTCGATCCAGTTTATAACGACTAACATTTAATTGTTGATATTCCTCAAGCTAGAGATGTTATGTGTAGTACTATTAATATATTAAATAGACGAGGTAAGATATAAGCTTTTTTTTTTGATATTCCTCAAGGTACATGTGCTTATACTTAGACCGTCGTGTAACGGTAGATGTGAGTAAATAATCTCTTTCGATTTCTCATTCGTGCTGATATTCCTTAATGTCGAAATGAGATTAGGACAAAGACCATGGGTTAGAAATTGCCTATGGTACAACCGATAAAGTGTTATCCATCGCTTGTAGGCTTATGATTTTGTAATATTCCTTAAGGTCGATGTTTGCGTCAAAATTGGTCACAAACACCCAATATCGTGAAAGCACCCATTTATGAACGCAAATCAGCAACAATCAATATAGAACTCAGATCTAAGCAATAACAATCACAATGATTCAGAAATAACAATCACAAACACAGGATTTATAGTGGTTCGGCGATCTTGCCTACGTCCACTCTAAAGCTTATGTCTTTATTGATTCACTTGATGATTCCAATCGATCACAGCGGATTACAATTGATGATAGCATTCAAATCTGATTACAACAGCGATAATGAAGTATGGAATTGAATCCGGCAGAGTATGGACGTTGAATGGCCAAAAGATCCCCTTTTCTGAAGGCTTCAGGGTGATATTTATAGGCGTAGGAGGCCCAGATATTGCTCAAACTTCGGGAGACTTTTTCTGGCACGTGGGCGGGCCCACGCGACCGACCCCACCAAGTTTCGAATCGATCTGAGATCGATACGAAGTGATTTCGTATCCATCAAAAAATGATCCAATCGAGTTGAAACTTGGCAGGAACAATCTTTACCTTGTATGGAAGTTACTGTGAAAATTTCATTGCATTTGGCCTCGTGGTTTGGGAGATATGATCGATTCGAGTTGATATGTTTCGGTTGGCTGTTTGGTTCGAACCCATCAGTTCGAACCGGTACGTTCGAATCGACCTTGTCACGTGGTTCTTTAGTGACGTAGCGCGCACTCCTCGCATCAATCCTATTTTATCTCCGAGTTGACCGCTTCGCATCCATGAATTTCGCCTCGTTCATATCATGTGCCATGACCCAGTTCGCGTCAATGGATTCGAATCATGGATCGATACGAAGGGGATCGAGACGAGCCAAGTGGATTCAAACAGGGCAGAATTTATGGATACGAAATAATGATCTGGCACTTTTGATGGATGCGATGACGATCGATACGAATTAGCGCTCGGGCGCGAGACCGATCGATTCGAAGTAGAGTATGCCGATGGATACGAATGATGGATTCGAACTGCTCGGACTCAATGGATACGAACGTGCTGAGTGGATGTCCATCTGATCGATTCGAAACCGATCGATTCGAACTGACCGATACCATGCCTAATCGGTTCGAACTCGATCGACTCGAAGCATATGCAAGCCGATGGATTCAAACAAGACAACCAGTGATGGATACGAATCCTATGGATTCGAAATGAGCATCTCCTCAAATTTTTGGTGGGTTCGAACAGCATACTTTGGCTAACTTGCATCGATCATATCTCGTTCATACGAACTCCAATTAACCTGAAATTTGGAACACTGGCTCTCATGGCTTTGCCCGTCATGTCCTATCAATTGTAGCCTGATCCGGGCTCAGAAAAAATTCATCGATATCCATAGCGAAGCGAGGTACAACCAATCTCTGAGACGAACTGTCTTTTGTTTTCGATCAATCTTTTGGTATCACGGCTTTGCCAAAAAGCGGGATAACCTTTTCCCCCCAAAATATGCCTTGAGGTTGGAAGGTGTGTTTTGTAATGCCATGAGCTGGATGTTCATATACTGTTGATGACCTGTAAAGAACTTGATAATTTCATATGACCTCGAATGGAGATCGTTCGGGATCGTGTGCCATTTGAGGTGAACCGGGACCGTTCGCGGTCAATGCCGTTCGCGGCAAAGGATGCAGTTGGACCGTTCACGGTCGATGCCGTTCGCGGCGAATGATGAGATGGGACGTTCGCGGTCGTATGCCGTTCGCGGCGGATATCGATCGTTCGCGATCGAGTGTCGTTCAAGGATGATTGTGACCGTTCGAGGTCGGACACAATAAGTGAATCATGACTGTTCACGGTCGGGTGCCGTTCGAGGCAAATTGTGATCGTTTGCGATCGTGTGCCATTCGTGGCAAGTTTTGATCGTTCGCGATCGTGTGTCGCTCGGGGCAAGTTGTGATCGTTCGCGATCGTGTTCCGTTCGAGGCAAGTTGTGATCGTTCGCGATCATGTGCCGTTCGAGGCAAATTATGTGTGCCCGGGGGGGACTTAGTATTATCGATGTCGGAGTTCATGTTCGGGGGAGTTTCTGAATCAAAGACTTTGGCGGTTCATCGCCATACAGAAGGTGCTCGTGGACCGTTCGTGATCCAACGGGCATGCAAATAAACTCTTTCATAGAATTGTAAATATCAAAGCAATAATTATACGAATCTCACAATAGAAATGTCCAAACAAGCAGAGTCTAAATGTTCAAATCAAAATCAAAGCAAAAAGCGAGATGAAGATGTCAAAGCGTAAACTCTTACTGTGACGCGGTTAGTAGTCACTCAGAGCATGCCTATGGATCGTGCGCGATCGCTTACATGTGCAAATGATTTAACCGTGTTAGTAAGAGGTTTACAACTTGTTCATCCTTATTTCAATCGATCAATGGATAATCAAACGGCGCCACGATTCAGGGTCGCCTCTAGCTGATGTGGACGGTGGTCGTTCTGGCTCCACTGTTGGGGTTCGCCTCCTCACATACTGAAGGAGCATACCGTTCCTGATATGCCCTTCCACCTCGTCCTTCAAATGCCTACAATCATTAGTGTTATGAACATTCAATTCATAAAATACACAAAACTTATCGGATTTTCTTTCGTCAGAAGTCGGATCCCTTCGCATCGGTCTACGATACGGAACCTGCTCTTTGGTATCCTGATAAATTTGTTCCAGACTCTCATTCAGCTCAGTGTAAGTGGTGAATCGCGGCTCCCTCCGTTGCCGCTTTGACCTGTCCCCGTCATTCTCAGTATTTCTTTTACCTCTACTTGTTTCTGCGCCTTTCTTAGGGGGATTTCCTCCTTTGATCGCATAAATATCAATTCCTTCTCCTTCTTCTCTTTCGGCGTTTGCATCCTCTAATCGTAAAAACTTTTCTGCCTCGTCGTAGAATTCCCCTAGATCCACAGGCGGATCTTTAGTCAATGAATTTTTGAACTCTGTGCCGTCAGCTACTCCGGACACAGCTGTCATCACAACCATATATGGATCTGCTCGATTCACCGAAGCTGCTGCTGCATTGAATCGCGTTAGATAACTCCTCAAAGTCTCTCCGGTTTTCTGCTTTAGGGTTGCCAAAGTCATCACATTCTTGGGTCTCGCAATGTGAACCCTGAATTGCCTCATAAATCTCTCAGTTAAATCATTCCATGTTCCGATAGATCCACTCTCTAGTTGCCTGAACCATAACGCTGCAATATCCGCCAAGTACAATGGAAAGCACCAGGCCATAACCTCCTCTGATGCCCCCAGCACTTCCATATGCCTCATATACTTCGTCAGATGAACCGTGGGGTCCGTTCTCCCGTTATACATGTCCAATGATGGTAACTTGAAATCCAGTGGGTTCCTAGCTCGTCTGATTTCTAGAGTAAAAGGACTCCTATTAACATCCTCAAAATCTTTGTTTACCAAACCGCCTCTCACGGCTCTTCTAACCATCTCCGCCAATCTGTCATTGTCTCCGAGATGCAATCTTCGTTCACCACTTTCAACCTGCCCCCCGAGTTCACGAGGGAACTCCGGGATCTGCCCCCTTGACTGAGCGTTCACTCCTCTGCTACTCCCAGGTTGCATAGATGCTCTCTCTCCCTCTCCGAGACTGGATCAACATTCTCCATGTGCGTGCCCCCTAGTTCAGGTGCTATGCCGGATGGTCCTGCTCCGTTTCGAACTCCATCCGCTTCTCTATTCTGCGCTCCAAGTTGCCCTATCTGTTGGAATAAACTCTGGATTAACTCCTATTTCTTCATCATTGTCTCCATCTCATCCCTAGTGATAAAGATCGACGCTTGATTCGCTCCTGAAGAAGCCTCTTGACTTCCTTGGTGTTCACTTCTCTCTGGCCTTTGTTTCTTACTTGTTTGTCTCGTCATGGTTCTTAGATCTAAATTCTTAAGTCTTCAAATTCAAATTATCCTGAATCAGCTTTTCTTAGTGAAAGCACCAAAATGTTTGCGCCAAAATTGGTCACAAACACCCAATATCGTGAAAGCACCCGTTTATGAACGCAAATCAGCAACAATCAATATAGAACTCAGATCTAAGCAATAACAATCACAATGATTCACAAATAACAATCACAAACACAGGATTTATAGTGGTTCGGCGATCTTGCCTACGTCCACTCTGAAGCTTATGTCTTTATTGATTCACTTGATGATTCCAATTGATTACAGCGGATTACAATTGATGATAGCTTTCAAATCTGATTACAACAGCGATAATGAAGTATGGAATTGAATCCGGCAGAGTCTGGACGTTGAATGGCCAAAAGATCCCCTTTTCTGAAGGCTTCAGGGTGCTATTTATAGGCGTAGGAGGCCCAGATATTGCTCAAACTTCGGGAGACTTTTTCTGGCACGTGAGCGGGCCCACGCGACCGACCCCACCAAGTTTCGACTCGATCTGAGATCGATACGAAGTGATTTCGTATCCATCAAAAAATGATCCAATCGAGTTGAAACTTGGCAGGAACAATCTTTACCTTGTATGGAAGCTACTATGAAAATTTCATTGCATTTGGCCTCGTGGTTTGGGAGATATGATCGATTCGAATTGATATGTTTCGGTTGGCTGTTTGGTTCGAACCCATCAGTTCGAACCGATACGTTCGAATCAACCTTGTCACGTGGTTCTTTGGTGACATGGCGTGCACTCCTCGCATCGATCCTATTTTTTCTCCGAGTTGACCGCTTCGCATCCATGAATTTCGCCTCGTTCGTATCGTGTGCCATGACCCAGTTCGCGTCAATGGATTCGAATCATGGATCGATACGAAGGGGATCGAGACGAGCCAAGTAGATTCAAACAAGGCTGAATTTATGGATACGAAGTAATGATCTGGCACTTTTGATGGATGCGATGACGATCGATACGAAGTTGCACTCAGGCGCGAGATCGATCAATTCTAAGTAGGGTATGCCGATGGATACGAATGATGGATTCGAACTGCTCGGACTCAATGGATACGAACGTGCTGAGTGGATGTCCATCTGATCGATTCGAAACTGATCGATTCGAACTGACCGATACCATGCCTGATTGGTTCGAACTCGATTGACTCGAAGCATATGCAAGCCGATGGATTCGAACAAGACAACCAATGATGGATACGTATCCTATGGATTCGAAATGAGCATCTCCTCAAATTTTTGGTGGGTTCGAACGTCATACTTTGGCTAACTTGCATCGATCACATCTTGTTCATACGAACTCCAATTAACCTGAAATTTGGAACACTAGCTCTCATGGCTTTGCTCGTCATGTCCTATCAATTGTAGCCTGATCCGGGCTCGAACAAAATTCATCGATATCCATAGCGAAGTGAGGTACAACCAATCTCTGAGACGAACTGTCTTTTGTTTTCGATCAATCTTTTGGTATCACGGCTTTGCCAAAAAGCGGGATAACAGTCGAAATCCTAGGGCAAGCAGATCTTAACACTCAAAAGAGAAGTCGAAAGACTTTTACATTTCTCTTAGGGTTTTGAGAAATATGAAAATCTAGTGGGAGGCTTATAAGAAAAAGAAAATGAAAACATTTTAGATTTCTAATATTGTAAGAATATATGCTATAAAGGTTAAATTGATCCATTTCGATAAATTATGCAGTTAATTTAATTGATAAAATATTTATTAGTTAAATATACAAATGAACTAAATTGAATTTGACATGGCAATATAAATATACTTACCAATGAATCTTTTGGCATGTTGGCAATTCAAGACCCATGTAAGAGCCAAATTCTACTGGTAGTAATTTGTACCATGGTAAATAGATGTTTTATTTGCTCGAGACTACATGTTGTCTTCTATGAATTTTTAACTTTTAAGAAACATAATAATATGGTATTTGGTTCATATTTAATCACATATAAATATTATGTGGTGAACAGTTGCGATTGGTATTATATAGAAATTTCAATGGAATTAGTTCATTTGAAATTAGCAAGTAAACCTTAATGTGAGATCGTGTATTCAATATGATTGACTACAATAAGATCTTGTGGTTTTAGTAGCATTAGACCGAGAACTACAAGATGGATTAAATAATTTGATCACTAAAATGTCAGTTTAATTTATGTAAAGCATAACTTATTTAATTCCTTAAATGTTAAATATAACCAAATGCACTTTTGTAAAAAGTTTATTATGATCTTATAGTAAGAGTTTTCTTTTTAATGATCCAATGATTTAGGAAGGAAAGCGAATGTATGAGAGTTGACGAATCTTACGCATGGTTAGGATGAAGAGAGCAAAAAGTCATCTTTGCTTCATGAAGAGCCATTGGAAACCATAATTTTACAAAATACTAATAAGGTACTTAATATGGAGTGGAAATGTGATTTATATTCCAAATGGTTTTTCATATAGAAAAACTATCTATGAAAGCTATTTTTTGAGTCGAAGATAATCGATCTAAACTGTCGACTGTAAACTAGTCATAGTGTATGAAATAATATCCTGTAATAAGTGGTTAAATAGAGATTCATATTTCATACGTTATTATAGTCATGGCGTAAATAGTGGAAGCATACCATATAACACTTCTTAGTGGATGCGTCAAGTTGTGAAAAATTGATTTTATAAACCTACCAAATTTTATTTATGAAATAAAAATGTTTTCCGTAGTGACTGAAAATAGACCAAATTTCATTTCGAAATGGATATTATGTATATTTATTATAAGATAAAACTATAACAATGGTATTTGTTTTCATAGCAAAAATAATGCATTAAAAAAACAAAAAGTACATGAAATTTTACAATTATTTTGGAATCATGTAAGCCACAATTTGAGAAATAATTCTTTTATCATACGACTGTGAATCATATGGTACTGGTGATTTGTATCTTAAATAATTTAGGGCAAAATACCTATTTATGGGAGCAACGTAAGAGTTAGTAAACCCTACAAATTGATACATATAGATGTATATGGTCGCAAGTCTAATGATACCGAAATGGTTCTACATAGTTTGTTAAAATTCCCTGATGAATTATCAAAGAAATAAATATGTGTATTTGATACACATGTATTATATCTATAGTAAGTTCATAGAATATAAAACAGAAGTAAGTAATGTAATGTGCAAATGGAAATAAAATGATTTGATTTGATCGAATAAGTAAGCATATTGGAATTTTTTTTTCAAATGTACCTAAAACGAATAAAGATTCAGTCTCAAAAGTCACTCCTCCCTCCAAAACATAATGATATATCAATAAGGAGTAACAAAACTTTGTTGAATAAAGTACGATAATGAGTGAAGTTGAGTTAACTTCTTTATGAAAAATTACGTATTTAAGAGTAAGTAAGTTAGGTTAAAATTAATTTCATCTAAAGCATAGGTTACGAGATCATTTAAGACGAGAGATTATAAAAAACTACTACACAACCTAAGTCAAGGAGTTGACAAGTAGTGCAAGTCAAAAGACAACATGTAATCCTTGTTCATGAGAAATCTTGTGTGGACCACTCCAAAGAAGTTTGCGACCAAGCAATACTGATTGACAATTTATGTTATGAACATAAGTTTCATAAACTAGAAACTAAATTATTTTTATGCATATATAAAGGAATTTCATTAAAAAATTATGAATATCTATTCGGTTGCATTGAGAAATAAATGTTGTTTCAAGAAAAATCAACTTCGTAGTGAAAGAATTTTTTTAGAAATTATTGGTTGTAAAATGAATTTGGATATAATCCAAAGATAACACTTATTATGAGAGATGAAAGGAAATTAACCAAGCCTAAATGGATACAATGCATTAGAAAGCCTAATAAGAACTATTGCATATTAAAGAGAAACTATGATTTCTTATTGATGTCAAGAAAGATTTTCCTCAGTTGTCAATAAGCCATTATGAATATTAATTCGGCCATATGGCATGATGTGCAAATCCAAAATGAATTCCAAGTACATTATCAAAGTATGATTTTGATAGCTGTACCTAAAGGGATATAATCCATTGGCAGCAAATGTATCTTCGAGAAGAAGACCAACACAATTGGAATATAGTAAGCAACATTAATAAGAATAACATCGTAAGTTTCAGTTATTGAAATTAACATTATAGATTCACCATTCAACAAACTTAAGTTAATTTATATTTGACATGAATTTTTTTTTGCATGGTATGACTTTGAGTTTGGTACGTATATATCGAAATAGGAAATTCTAATGATTTAGTATAGACAGCCTGCATATGAAAATCAAAGTATCTCAAAATCAGCTAGAGTGATACTAAGTTTGTGGGTATCAGATACCATCTAAGAACTACTAAGAAATTATTGTTTGATAAGCATCGGAGTTGAACAAACATATTGACAGAAATTTCAAATAATTTGATTTTCAAGCAAAAAAAAAAGGAAGCATATATCTATAAGAAAGAACATTAAAAGCTACTTAGATATTAGTAAACTATAAATAAACAACATACTGTTGATTGTTAACGATATACTTATGTTAAAACAGTTATAGTCTGGTTGTTTAATTTCCATGCCAAATTTGAAAAGACATCTTTTATAATCAATATAAAAGGACGTTGCTGAATGTATTGAACAATATACGCAAACAACATATTAAAATATTTTAGTATGAAGCATGTAAGATGGTTTCCTTGTGCATTGGCAATGGAAATCATTGCTACATTGTCTACAGTATTGTCTTTTGCTTATTTATTTGATACATAAGGCAAGTATAAAATCCACATTAATATTGCTAAATAATAGTTAAGAGTATTCTTGAGTATTTATGAAATACCAGAGAGTTGTTTATAGAAATAGTGAACTTCTTATGATGAAATATTCAGACTCAAACTTTATATGTGATATCGAGAACGGTATGTCAGTCCTAAATTCATTTTTGATCTTAGTTAAGGATCTTTAATTGAAATATCCCAAAGAAGACGTCGTGGCTGATTCAACCAAAAAGATGTGCATCGCCTCGAATAGCACCGTAATAAAAGCAGTGTGTGTATTTGTATAAATTTTATAATTGAGCTAGGGATGATTACAAATATTGAGAATCCCATGTCATTATTATATGAAGATAATGCCATGATACAGATCACAAAAGGAACTAGAGCTTATTAGAAATTGGTAAACGTACTCCGAAAAGTTCCACATGACAAAGAAAGTCTATCAGCTTCAGAGAAATTTGATCGATATATTAGACGGTGAAGAAAATAACATATCATTCATTAAGGGACTAGCTCGTTTGGTTTTGAGAAAACTAACTGAAGGAATAGGAATAAGATTGCATAATTGGTCCTAAGTGCTGGCGAGAGATTGATAGAGTAAGGGATATATGCTAGGGGTAATTGTGTAATTTGTTTCCTATTTATAATTCGATAACCAATCTTGTTCGCAAGAAAGGTATTTGATTTCTAATGTATACTTTGTTATAAAGTGATTATTAATTAGGTAATTAATTTAAAAGTATATTAATTAGAAAATATTTAATTAACATGTTATGTTGTAAATGATATAAAGAGTTGCAATCAAAATAAAATTATCACAATATAGAATAACATAGTATTTTAAATATTCCTGGTCAAGATACTTCGAAACGAGATATCGATGCATTTGATGAGACCAGAGTGTGTAATGCTCTCTAAACGTTAGATAGTGTATTAATCATGGCTACTGGGGACACCGGGTGTTTTTGGACTAATATTTATTGGACAACCATGAAATGACTTGTTCTAGAGTTTCCCGTTGGCTAATAATAACTGGATCAAACGAGAAATCTCAAGTAACAACATTATGCAGTTCTCTCGACTTAAGAGTACCAATTAACTTCAATGTCGAAACTCCACTTTGATTATAGTCAAATCGTGGCATTTCATCCATTGAATGATTATAGTTGGGTCTGAGTTGAAGTATTGAAAGTGAAACACTATTTAATACAGAATTTGTCTCCTTGGTTGCATGAGATTAGTATTACGGACAACTATAGTCAATTCAAAGACAAAATCTCTAACTAGAGTACTATGATTAATATTAAATATTATTATTGAACCAAAGATTTTGTTTATGACCTAACTGTACCATCCCGTTTTTTCCATACCGTTTGAATTGACAATAAACCGCACATGTCCAACTCAAATTGCACGAATAAGCGGATCATTATGGGTAGAAAGAAAATAAAGAAAGAACAGAATCTCAGACGAATGGAATAACATATATTATTTCAATCATAATCTTTACAGCGGAAAATTTTAAATACAATATCAGAGTCTAACCTAAATTCAGCTTGGACAGTTACAAACACCCGTCCTTACAATTGCTGACAAGCATCAAATCAAAACTAACAAACCACAGCGGATAATAGAATACGTCCATACGATGATGAAAATCTCCAGCTCTCATCTAGATACTCCAACCGTCTTCAGCTAAACCTGAAACTACTCGGATCTGACCCAAGTATTAAAGGTACCCCGATCAGGCTTGATAAACCGGTGTGAGATACTCGAAATTTGAATTTATAGATCATGACGCTGTTATCAAAACCTTTGAAAAGAAGAGTATCTCATAAGACCACGTTCACACATAAACACAGACAGGTTTTTACCTTATGATAACCAAAACATTTTTATACCAAAATACACTTGGTATTATTTTTAATGACATTCTTATGAAAATACTTTTTAAGTAAACTTATTCAAATAAGTTATCAATACCTGAACTAAGTCTAAGGTAATATCCTGGACTAGGTCAACGGAATATCCTAATAGAATATATGATACCAAAAGGGGTAGCTGATATGTACAGCTATTTTGGGAATACAATCAAAACCGTAAATCTCGTATCGGGATTGGATTTCCAACATGATAGGAAACTAGTGGAAAGATCAATCTGTATCCACGGGGTACGTCCATGACTCAGACGCCGTTATACAACAACACAAATGGCTAAAAGTGGATGCAATCTGCGAATAACATCCAAGGACTCGAACATCGCGCATCCCTGCCATGAGGCCCAGACGTATCTGGTACCTGGGGCATAGAACATCTGATAACCCAAATCACTACTATTCGAAATGCGAGCATACATCTGACCACATAGAATGCCATCATAACCGGGTGTGAGGCTCACGAGGCTACGCTCAATTTCTTCAAAGCCATGTTTTTCATACAAAACCACGCTTTGATCATAACAGGTTACACTTTGAATGCATTATTGCCATACCTTTGATCACTATTTTACTCCTACAAGCATACAACCACTGAGCTTGAATGTCTCAGAGAAGGATGTTAAGCTAAGAGAAGTTGCCTTCTCCATCACCATAGATGTACATTTGTAAAAGACAAACGTTATGTCTCAGAAATGCAATGTCGAACATTCGTCCGTATAAGTTCGTTCTGGGACTGACCGAAACCGAAGGCACTCTCCTACTACCACTAGTAGAGAGTAGTCTTTGCAATCCAAAAAATCTCTATCACGAGGAGACCAGTGCTATAAATAACTCTATAATAGGGGCCAACTAGAGCATGTTCAATAAGCAGTCTTCACGCTATGAAGATCCCCGATCATCAATAATCATCATCTTTAACATGTCTTCACATTAGAATGTATATATCGGTTCGAAGCGGTTTTCAAATAGGAATTACCCAGATCTGACCCCGGTTCCTTCGAAGCCAACCATCGATTTTAAAGATGTTAAGTTCATAAGTGGATATCGATTATCAATCAATTTCTTCATCTTTTATTTAAATCAAATATCTTTCTTAGATATATTCTTTTCAATTTATTCCATTTTCTTCTCAAATGTATATGGAATCATTAAGCCCCATTTATCAAATCATTTGGTTTATTTAAACCTTTCTTAAATCTTGGAATAATTCCAAATCATTCTCTCTTTTATATAGGAAAACCTTTCCAAATCATTCATTAAATCTTAATCAAAGATTTATTATATTCAAGTTATAACTTTTAACTTAGGGAAAATATTCCGCGGTCATTCATTAAATCTTAATCAAAGATTTATTTCTAACTTCAAATCATATTCTTGCAAATCAAAGATTTTCATAATAGAGCACTACTGCCACATTAGATATGGTAAATTTCACCTCCAGGGACTAATGGCAAGTAATCCTACATCATGACTACCTTTGACTTTAACGATCATTGTCTTCGATATATTTTATTTCTAAAATTAGTTTGAAAGGGGTTTTCGGATAGGAATCGCCCTAATACGATCCCGATTCCTTCGCACTAATCATCCATAAAAAGATGTTAAGTGGTTAAACAACATTCAAAAAATTATTTCTTTTATTTTATCTTGGGAAAACTTAAAAATAATCTTTTAGAGCATCCACTAAATCATCCATTATATACTAAACTTTTAAATCATTATTCTTGAAATAATTTATGGATTTATTAGAAAATAAGAGTACTCACCTTAACCAAAATTTTCACTTCCTACCAATATTCATACCATCCAACACTTCACTATATCATTTTATCTTAATCAAATCTTTTCCCTAGACTTTCCTTTTGATCCTGGCAGCACTTCCTTCTCTTTTTCTCGCTTCGAAGCTTCACGACTTGCTCCTTCTCTTACATATGTTCGGTCTTGCCGTGATCATCCCCTTCCTCCATCATTTCTTCACTTATTAGATGCTAAACCATGTTCTAATGGTATTCTAAGGTCTTTGGCAAAGTTTGATGGTGTTTGGAGTTGATTTGATATGATTTTGAAAAAGTTAGTAAGCATTTGGAAGAGAAGAAGAAACCATTAAAGCTCTAAAGAAAAAGAAGAAGAGAGCTTAGAAAAGAAAGAAGAAGAATAATGAAAAGTGTGAAAAAGAAGTGAGAAAGTGGTTAGTATTTATAGAAAAAGAAATGAAGTGGTAAGTTACCAAAATATCCCTTTACCAAATTACCAAAATAACCTTACTTACTTCTAAAGTAATCTTATTTTTTTCAACACTTAACATCACATTTCAAATCATTACTTTATGTCATTTTCACTTAGATATTATACAAAGTAAGTAATAATTATGTTTCTTTGATTTGATGTTTTACCTTTTGCTTTGAAATGACATTTTTGTCTTTTTGTGCTTACTTTTTCTTAATTGTTTTCTAGAAGTTTCTAACCTTGTTTAGTAAAAGTAAACTTGATTAGTGAATTAATTAATACTTACACTATTTAAATATATGTTTCTATATAAGAAAATAAAGGTACGACGACGTTGCGGCAACTTTTAATCGACAAAACGTTGTTTTTCGACAAAATGTTTTACGGTCATATTTTGACGTTTTAGTTAAACTATTTATTTATGTAAACCAAATTTAAAAATGAACTTTTTACTTCTTTTAAATAAATTAAAACATGTCTTTTTATATTTGAAAATCGTATTTAAATAATATCAAAACCTCTAATTTTACGGTGAATGTAAAACTGAAAAAATGCGAAAAATTTTGGCTATTTTTGTTAAACGGTTATTAACATACTTTTATATATTTTAATATACTTTTATTATCTTTATTATATGTTTTCAATTATGTTTATCTTTTTAAATAAACATTTAAACCTATTTATTTAAGCATTTGTTTATTTTTAACAAAACTTAACTTTTGTTGATTTTTTTTAAAATCCAAATTTATACTTTTTAAATTATCAATTATAAGAAAAAATTCTCAATTATTATCTATTATATATAACTTGTTTATTTATGTTTTAGACCTTTTTAAATTTAAAACAAACGAAATCTCTCATTTTCGAAGTAGCGAAATTATGGGCTGTTACATTCTCGCCTACTTAAAAGAATCTCATCCTCGAAATTACCCAAACAAAGTTTTCCTAAAACATTTATCTTCAAAATTAATTCCATATAATATGCATAGATCATCCGTAGGAAATATCTTATTTGATCTACTATTCGAATACAAACTTTACTTTCGAACTAGTATCGGTCTCCTGATCCTCTAGTGCGGACCTTAATCAGGTTCTTTACTTAGAAACCTTTGCTTTCCTTGCATAGCTCTCAACTATGATAGAAAACTCAAGTATCCAATCATAAACCCTAATCAATGTTCGCCGTCAAGAATCGAGTGATGAATCCTTTTTCGGATTGGTGTAAACACTTCAATGTTCCGAACTCGAATATTAGATCAACATTTGTGTGACGAAATGATCTACATATAATATATGTATTAGCAATGAAAATTCAAAAAAAAAGAGGAAATGTGTTATACTATAATATGGTTTTGAAAAAAAAAATGGAATAAAATGTTCCCTTTTAAAATAATAAATATTTGGAAATTTATAAAATATTTTTAAAAGATAAATAATCTTTTAAGTAAAAAAAGATTTTTAAAAGATAAATAATTTATGGATTCATTAGTAAATAAGACATAAAGTAAGGATGTGAAAGATGATGTTAAGTATTGAAAAAGTGTAGATTGATTTAGGTTGAAGTAAGGTTAGTTTGGTAATTTGGTAAGAGGCTATTTTGGTAAATTTACCACTTCTTTCTTTTTCTATAAATACACACCTCCTTCTCTCATTTCATTCACATTTTTTCTTCTTCTCCTTCCCTTAAGCTTCTTAATCTTCTTCCTCTTCTCTTTAAGGCTTCCATGCCATAGAAAAAAATTAAAAAGAAATAATGTCAAAATATTTATAAAATATTCAAAAGAAATCAATGTTCATTCTCTTCAAATCAAACTAATATTTTCTCCATATTTTACCTTTTCTTCTCTCGGTCATAACTTCTTCAAATCCGAACCAAAATGCAAAATTATTTTTTAAAATCATTTATTTTTCCAGTGGCTACAACTTTCATGTTTTTCACTTTGTCTCATCGTAAAGTTAACTATGTAAAAAATACACTTCTTTCCAGTGCATTTTCTGGCCCAATTTTTAAGCCAGAGAATAGGCCATTTTGTTTTGATCATAACTTGATCATAATAGGCCAAAATTAAGAAATTATTGTCTTCAAAAGATATTAAATTCTAGTGGCTACAACTTTTATGTTGATTACTTTTTCCATTTTTAAGGTTTGCTATACCTGAAACTCAATTCTTTGAAGTGCATTTTCGTGCTTCATTTTTGTCAATCCATAATCCTCTTCTTCATTCTATCATATCTCCCTCAAAAAAACTTGGATTCAAATGATTCTTTTTTTCAATTAAAGATAAAATAATTTGCAACAATTTTTCAGTTAACATGTTTTTCAAATTTTGAGAGTAAGAGAGTCAAAAACAAGAGAGAAGGTGACCTATTCTTCGGGTCTAATTTTGAAAATTCAAGTTCAAAGCTCCACCACTTCTTCTCTATACTTTCGGCCAACCTCCATTTCAAGCCTTGACCAAGCATTAGGAAGGAGGAATTCAGGCTTATTCTCATTTGGTTCTGAAGCATGGTAGGAAGTATGTGTTAGATCTTAAGTTCCTTGCCTTAAAGTTTGACGGAGTGGAATTCAAAGTAAGTTATTTCTTATTTTAAGTTCATTAAAACCATTGCTAAGTTAAAAGAACTTTAATTGTAAAGTATTGCTTGAAAACCCTTGTTGGATGCTTGTTTACTTTTCTTTCTAAAACAATGGTTGATTTCCTTGCTCAATATTATGTTTGGATGGTTAATTAAGCAATTTAAAACTTAGAAGTTAAATACTTAATGGGGTATGCGGAAACGACTAGTACATGTGTTTTGTTTGTGAGATCCAAGAAGACTCGTGCGAGGGATGAAACATGTTGAAGGAAAGCCTGAATGCTCCATAATAAATATCAAACCGTTAAAGTCTTATAAATATTTGATAGAATGAAGCATTGTTTATCATTTATTATTGCGTTTATTTCATTGATTGATTGTTTGAATTAGGCTCGACCAGTTTATGAGCACTGATTATTATTATTGATTGTTGACTTTGCTCGACCAGTTATGAGCAATTTATTATCCATATGCATGGGTTGGGTAGAAAATAATTGTAGGCTAACACCTTGTGATTTATTTCACAATTTGACTGTAAGGTGTTTAGCGATAATATTTGGTTCACTTCAATTTAATGAATTATTTTGAAAATTGGTTTTCAAATGGAAATGTTATGAAATGTTTTTCCTTTAAAAGAAATAGAAATGTTTGGTAATGAATATTTTGAAGTTATATTATATAAAAGTGATTTATATAAGAATGGTTTTATAAAAATGTTTTATAAAATGGAAAGAATTTCGAGGACTAAACCTGATGGTTTTAAGATGATTTTTGAACAGGTTTGGGAAATGAAAATTATTATAGATTTGAAAGTACTTGTGAATATTAGTGTGAAATTATTTATCGCTTCGGGATATAAAGTGATTTGTAATGTTACCAATGATCGGGTAATCCGTAACTAAAAAGTGGGTATATTTTTTTGGTATAGTCCGCTCTTGGAATAGAGGGATGTACTTATTTATCGATTGTATGAAGGATGGGACCCAGTTGCCTTGTTATTGGAAGAAACCTCCCGATCTGGTTGCATATGGTTTGATATGTTTTTATTATAGTATTTGGGATTTCCAAATAAACTTTTCAAAAGTGATTTGATTTAAGATCCTGAAGTAAAGTATAATTCGAATATAAATGATATATATATATATATTTCAAAAGTTTTGAAATAAGAATTCGAGAATAAAGTCCAAAGAGATAATTTCCGTAAAGGCAATTAGATTTGAAAATCTAAATATAAAGATTAAGCCTAAGTGGGCAGTTTTGGAAATTGCATATTTGTTTGTTGCATTGTAGGCTCCATGAGTACTATTTGCGGTAGGAGAACTACATTGGCTTGATCCTGTATCTAATTGGATACACACTTAGATAGGGGTACGTAGGCTGTCACAAGTGGTAGTGATGCTGCCCCTAAAATAATATAACCTTTTCATGTTTATCTATTAATGGTTGTTGTTTATCTTGTGTTATTCTATTTTTTCTTCTTACTATTTTATTCCGCATTTGACATGTTTATTGAGTTAGCAGAAATGGCTATTGTTGTTTCTCTTATTAGAGTTGTGCAGCGTTAGATTTATTTGTATTTGGTTTGTATATAAGCACACCTAGTAGATTAAATTGATTACTCTGATAACTTGTAAAATTGAAATTTTATCCTATACATTTAGTAATGTTGAACAATTATCAAATATGGTGCATTTAGTTAGTATTTTTCATTAGTAGTCTTTAAATGTATGGATTTTTGGCAATTTCAACTGGTCCGAAAATATAGGTCGTCACACTAACCAAGTTTAATGTGGATGATAGTGGATTGTAACCAAAACCAAATTTCATAAGTCCTAAAGTAATATAGTGTTGAAGAAGAGAATTGGTATAAATAATCATTACTAAAAAATATTGCTTGAATTTGCGAAATTTGATTTACATTTGAGATTTGAAACGATGAATTAAGTCAAACTATCTCAACACAATCCAAGGTGACGTGTAATATTAGTATTTAAATTATTTTAATATTAATAACTATCTAAATTCACACCAATGAGCCGCACAACCAAATCTATTCCATTTCTAAAACATTACCTGATTTAATTAATTTATAATAATTACATATTAATTAATTTAATTAATATGTATGAAATATTAATTATTATGGAATTTATTGTATGGGTGTGTTTAGTAGTATGGAATTTCCTCTAGAATTGTTTGGGTTGCTAAATAATTTAATTAGTGCATATATAAATGTTTTATATGTTTACACCGATATACGAATATCGATAAAAATTTAAAATGAATTTAAATATATGATTTACTAATAGGTTTGAAGGGGTTAGGTCCATTTAGGGGGCCTTGATATGGCCACTAAATAAAGGGGGGAGGGAGCCAAATGTTGGCATGGTATGGGATATATTTTATACTAGATATTTTGGTCAAACTCACCCTATAAAACGAAAACTAATGCTCTAGTTTCTCGTTTGATCTTTTTCTCCTCTCTCCCTTAGTTATGGCCACAAGCTCCCCATCCTTCCCACTTTTCTCTAAGTTCCTTTCAATGCCATTCAATTAAATATAATTAATTCGATGCTTCTGCGACTATCTCCTTTATAGGAAGGGTGAGAGATCGATGGAGTCTCTTTAGATCAACATGCATTTCTTTAGCCTTTTCTCTAAGGTATAATTTAATTAACTATTCGATGATATTTTGTACTATGCTTATATAGATCCATTTTAATGTTTAAGCGAATGTATATGCACAGTTGTTGTTCCTATATTAATAAACTATTTCACAACAGTATATGTACATAGATCTGCTAGTTTCATTGTCTTTATAACACATCTTTGTTTTAAATAAATAATATTTTCTATAATAATATACGAAATATATGTATATATTTTTCTTTGTTTATCTTTAAAAAAATCAAAACTAATTTTAATAAATTCAAATTGACTTTTAGTATAAATATAATTTTGTTTGTGTGTATATATATATATAACATTTTGAATATCTTATTTTGCATTCGGCCAAAAAAATTCGAAAACATTACATTTTATTTCTTAATATAAATTACTAATTATTTTAATGGAAATATACTTTTTTTAATTTGTATATATGTATATTTATTTATAAATTATAATTCTATAAAATTATTACGATATGGAAATTTAATGAAATATGTGGCCAAAAAGAATTTAATTTAGCATGTATGTATGCGTGTATGTGTGTGGTAAGGCCAGCGGGGTTGAATGGTCCCCTGCAATTTTATTAGTTACTTGAAAAGTACAAGTAGCTAATAAGCAAACAAAAATAGAGGTAAACAAGTACGGCAAAAAAATATAAGAAAAAAAATAAATATTGGGCCATTTCTCCATCATCACCATAGGAAAGTGATACGTTGAAATAAAGTGAATTCCTTTGATGATTTCATGACACAGATCCAACCCATCCTTGATTTTTGCAATGAACACCCTCTCGTTTCTCTCCTTCTATATGATCCTAGTAAAAACTTTAAGGATTAACAGAAGTTCGTAATAATATGGAACCTTCCATCTTGTTTCCCCGTATATGGTTTCCAACACCATCAATCTATCATGAATTAGAGTAGAAAATCCTCCCTTTGTTTAGATAATGTCCTAGAGGAAAATGGTAAATGGAAAACTGAGAAAAGTTGGACATTATCATCAACGGCACTTCTATAAAAAAAAGCAGTTAGTAGTGATTGGCAAGCCTCTGAGATTAAGATTGCATAATGTATGATTTGCATTTCTCAATATCTTCCAGAGATAAAAAACTAAGCTTGTCAGAGGTAGATAAATTCCAAACTCTTCTATACTATGGAAATTTGAGGTTGGACCGCTGAGCAATATTGCTTTGTAATCATGGTTGGAGGAGTGATTCTTATTGCTAGAACACAAGACATACACATGTTTATCAACAAAACTATGGAGTATATTTGAATAAATGGTTCACATGGCAGTTAATTTCCTATAGCTAGACCTAAGGAGGGTAATTATGTCCTCTAATATAGTCTATTGCTTTTTCTTGAAGAGGGATACCAGAAAGAATAATTTCCTTGTGGTCAAGCAAGTTTTGGAGAATAACACCTTTAGTAATCTAAGGTACCATCCAGAACATGGCTGCACTATTCCTGGCAAGACAAAGGGTGGCATGAGGAAGAATATACTGCCTTATTTTTAGAATTGCCTTCCATATCCAGCTATTGGAGGGCTTAGCTTCCATGGGCCAAAATTCTTCATTCTTAAGGTTGTATTTAATTGCCTATTCAAACCGGATATAATTAGAGTAATTAAGGAGAGCATCTAGATGCTTGGAAAAGGTTGATGTATTCCATATTAAGATATTTCTAATGTGCAGCCCTCCTAGCTGTTTAGGCATTTCAAGCTTATTGAAGGCAATTGGATGAAGTTTCTTGGTGAAAAGGGAACTAGACCATAAAAATATAATCAATGCACTCCTAATCATTCTCATGAGCTTTGATGGAAATAGGACGATCTTCCCAGTAGCCATTCACACAAAATATTATTGAGTTTATTATGGTGAGCCACCTAGTTGACACAGAAATCTATTTTGTCATCTGTTCATGGTGGAAGTTATCTTCTCATATAATTGAGTACATTGAACTGTTCTAATGGCTTTTGTTGCAAGAGGAATCCCAAGGTAGCTCATACCATTTTGAAAGGCTTGTATATTAGTGACTAAGAGGCAATGGTCAGACTGAGACAATCAAGACCAGTAATCAAAATGCATGATTTAGAGTGATAAATGTAAAGGCTAGTGAAGACAGCAAAGGATTTCAGAGTATGCATGATGCATGATAGGGAAGACAGGGTTGGTTTGGTAAATATGATGAGGTCGTTTGCAAATGCAAGAGATGTGATAAGAGGGCTTCTACGTTTAGGGTGGAGAGAGAAGTTCTTTTGCTCAACTTGAAAAAGAAATGCTTATGTGAGAGGTTCCATGATTATGATTAATAGATAGGTAGAGATAGGGTCTCCATGTTTAAGGCCTTTAGCTCCTTTAAAATATCCTACTGGATAAGAATTGATTAGCAAAGAATAGCTAACAGTTGAGATGTATTTATGGATCAAGGTAATGAAGCTAGCATGAAAATCCATGACATTCATAATGGAGCAGAAGGAAGACCATTTAACGGAGTCGGGTGACTTATTTTATATCTATTTTGAGCATATCTTTAGAGGAAGCATTGACTGTAGAGTATGCATTGAGAAGTTCATGAGCTAACAACATATTATCTAGGATGCTTCTATGAGGTATAAAGGCAGACCGGTTAGGTGAGATGAGGGAATTATGCACATGCTTGAGCCTGGAAGCAAAGGTTTTAGATATAACTTTGTATACAATGTTGCAGCAGGCAATAGGTCTAAATTAGGAGACATCTAAAGGGTTATTGACCTTGGGAATTAATGCTATAATTGTGGAATTGATTGTATTGATCCTCTAGCACTTGGAGAAATTTTTTTGAACTGCATTAAGAAAGTCCTAATTAATTATATGCTAGCAATGGGTAAAAAATAGAGCATTAAACCCATTAAGACCTCCATAAGCTTCTTTCCTGATACTAAAATAGTGCTCTTAATTTCTTCATTAGTGACAGGATTGGACAAAATATCACGATGAGAAGAATTTAACTTGTGAAAGTTAAGAGATGAAATAAATGCATCATAAGAATGGGAAGCTTCTTGACTTCTTAGAAGAGTTGTGTAGTAATTAATGAACAAAGAATCAATATTGTCAGAGGTAGCTTGAGGAATGCTATATCGATCATTTGTAATAGAAATGTAGAATTTGGTTTGTTTGATTTTAATGGAAGCATGAACATATTTGGTATTCCTATCCCCATCAATATCCCACTGTTCTCTAGTTTTTTTGTTTCAGCATACTTAATTATGAAGAAAGAGCATTAACAAGCTTGGAGGAGAGATCACTTTCAAGGAGAGTTAAGGAGGGATCCAAGGAACTATTCATGGTTTGTTGCTGAACCAAGACAAGCTCATTCCTGATGGAGGTAGATAATTTTGTTCCATTTCCAAATCTATTATTATCCCAAGCTTTAGGAACACTCTTAGTATTCTTTAGTTTCTTTTGAAATCTGATCATTGGGTTCCCATATGTTCTTATGCTCCACGCTTGTTGAATGATTTGCAAGAAATCGGTTTCGTTAATCCAAGAGTCGATTTTTTTTTCTTAAGTTTTAATATCACGGTCCCCAAATAAGAGAATGAGAGGGCAATGGTCAAATAGAATTGGCATTGGGACATGAATTTGAGCTTTACGCCATCCTGAAAGGGATTTAAAATTTGAGAATGCACGATCAATTCTAGTTAGAGTTCTCATACCACGTGTACTTTTATTAGACCATGTAAATGAAGAACCAGAAGTTGGATATCAATAAGAGAGGAGTTTGGAGAGCAACGTTCAAAGGAGAAATGTCACTAGCAAATAAAGGAAATCGACCAGATTTACGAGAGGAAAGAAAGGAGCAATCAAAATCACTAATCACAATCCATGGACGAGCCTCCTATCTAAAATGAGGGAGGAGGTTGAGCATGTTGTTCCTTAGAGAAGATGTGTTAGCTACATAAATAGAGGTGATCTACATATAGGTTGATGAAGGGAGATGAATGGCATGTGAGTAAAAAAATTGTTTGTTAGAGAGAATAAGGGAAAGGAAGAAGATATAGGGATTATAAATAACCAACAGTCTCCCAACAGGGACAACATTCAAATCATCAATGGAAGACCAAGAAGGGTCAATGTAAGATGAAGCTCTTCTAGAGAGAGAGATTAGTTCAATTTAGTTTCAGATATAGAGATAAGAAATAATTTTTGTTCATAAATGAGTAACTTGATTTGATCTAGCTTTATGTCTAAGTGAGCAATGCTGATATTCCAAGCAGCAATATTATGCATCGTTAGGAAGTGTAGCGATTTTTTTGAGGAGTTTCTTGTTTTTCTATGAGAAGTGGGGTTGGTGTTTTCTGGGGTGATGTTTAGAGGTAAGAGAGTATCATCATCTTCTGAATTAAATGCGGAGATATACAAGCTAGACTTTAAGGAAGAAGTAGTTTTTTGTGATGATGTGTTTTAAACTTTGAGCAAGAGGTTTTTCTTTTGGTTTTCTTATTTGCTTTATTAGAGATAGACTTGCTGGTGGAGTTCATTTGATTAGGGAGATTAGGATCATAAGACAAGGAAGTTGGAGGAGTGGACAAATGACATGCTAAAGAAGAGACAGAATTGGATTTAGAACGAGTTATACATGATGGGACTGAAGTAGATGAATCAAATAAGGAGTACTTGCCAATGGTTAAAAAAGTTTCATAAGGATGTGTGCATGTGTCAGTATGCATATGCAAATCAATCTTAAGAAAGGTTTCAAGAGAGATTAAAAGCTGATAATTAGAAATTTGATAAGTATCAGTGTTGTACTTACGCATGGAATTGAGAAAAAAAGATGAAATAAGAGAGGATTTTAATGTTTGATCCGTAGAATGATCAGAGTTTAGAAGGTGATTTTATTTGAAGTTTCAGTTGAGGATTGTTCATGCAGTTGCATAGAAGCTCGATAAAACTGCTTGTTTGAGGAAGTAGTATCAGTACATAAAGTAATAGGGTGCACCAAGCCCGAAATATGCTCAGCTGAATTAATCAATTTTCCTCAAGTGCTTACAGTCAACTTATTACTGCACATATCAACAAAAGCAACATTACCAGCATTTATCTCTTCAGCCACTTCATCATCCAATTTAGAAATTATTTCAAGTGCAGCAAACTTGTTACAAATACCAATATTCTCCTCTTCAATACTAGCAGCTACATTCCTCATATCTAACGAACTATCAGGGTTATTTAAGTTGGAAATATACGAGGTTAGTTTAGTTTTATCCAAATTTAATGTGTCATGTTCTTCAATCCTATCTTTACCATCTTAAGCAGGATTATTCTTAACATATTTCTTATTGTTCACAACTTTGGTCCACATAGTAGCTTTCTAAGAATTATCTCCGTTAACTTTAAAATTCACCTTCCCCAACTAAGTGTTACAATAGGAGATTTAGCATTCTCGACTTGATTTTTCTTATCATTATTATCTTCTCCTTCACCAACCTCTAAACCAAGGTTCAAAATTCCGGTGGAATTTCGGTTATTCCGGTGATTCCGTTCCGGTTCCGGTCATAACTGGAACGGAATCCGGTCAAAATTCCGGTTCCGGTCTAAATTCCGGATTTGATTTTCAAATATTGAAAAAAAATTATAAAAAAATAAAAAAATACAACAAACATATAACAATTAAAAAAGAAAAACAAATTAAACAGGACAATAAATAAATTGACAAAAAATCATGTGTATGGAAAAAAAGTTGTTATCTTTTTGTTAATTTACATCGAATCTTAATAAAAATTTCAAAAATTGACCAAAATTTTAAAATTTTAAATGAACAATACAGACTTTTTAAACAACGGTTTTTTAATTAAAGTGTATTTTATATGTAATTTAAAAAATGTACAATAAATTTATGATGGTATCGAATATTTATTAGTGAAATAGCAAATTAAAGCAAAAAGGTAGCGGAATTAGAAAACCGGAATTAAAACGGAACTTTCGAAATTTTCGGAACGGAACTGAAATTTTAAAATTACCAATGACCGGAACGGAAAACGGAATTTCGAACCTTGCTCTAAACAACTATCAATATTGTGACCAAAAGCTCTACAGTGCTTACATATTTCAGGTCTCTATTGGTAATATACTTGTATTCGTTGTGTTCCACCATCTGGTAGTTGAGCTGGGAAGGATTAAATTAACTGCTCGCTAGGAGTAATATCAATTAAACACTGTATGATCATCCCGACAAATCATCTTAACCGATCTATTTGCTAGCCAATTTATGCCTATAGGGGACCGAGCAAAAAGTGGAATATTTGCGATATGTTCCTATACTCGAACTGATTTAATTGAGCCATATTTAATACTTATCAGATGTAACTATATGTCTTTTTACACCTAAAGTTGACAATTAATACATCATTGGTATTCGTGTGCCGATTATTTAAGTATTCGAAAGACAAGTCGTCAGGGGTGAAAGAAGAAAAGACAGAACAAAATCTCACAAAACATGACGAGTAATATATAATATGAACAAGTCTTTACAAGTACAAATTATCTTTATTATACACATCATCAAAGTAAGTTAACCTATTATCAGCCTGGACAGTTATAACAGCCTATCCTAACAATTACTGATAGATATAGACAAAAACAAAACAAGAGAAAACAGCGTAAGCATATAAGGTATGTGAATACATCTTGGAGAATCCAGCTCATCACCTGAATGCTCCAAAGAATCCAGCTAAATCTGGAAATTATGATTGGGCTGACCCGAGCATTATAAGAAAAATAACGCTCAGATCAGTTTAGTAAAACCAGCATGAGAAACTCAAATCAAAAGGAATTAATTTATTATAACTTGTAAAATCTTTTAAAATCAAAGTTATCTCGTAAGACCATGTTGTACATAAAAACGGGTGGGTTTTTATCTTACGATACCAAAAACACTTTTATATAAAATCCAGTGATATTATAATAACGTCTAAGGGTTCAAAGTAAATATATAAAATAGCTGAAATTCTTGCATCTCACATTCCAACATAGTTGGGCATAATCAAAATCGTAATGGCTCGTATTGGAGACTGGATTCATACTATGACAAGGCACTGGGGTACCACCTATCATAGTGCAGCTCTAGATAAAAGACATCGAGAGCCTCACATTGACTCCCTACGAGTCAAGACCGGCCCTACCCCTTACCGGATAGTGCCGAATATGTCATCTCCTTAGTTGGGATCAACAATCTAAATGTGCCTCGAGCATACATGATCTATAATATCGATCTAGATTGGATGATGACCATACTCTAATGGTAGCAAACCACATAGCCTTGAAGAATATTCCCTGATATAGTCATTTCTAGATTGATGACGCTTGAGCCTACGATTATCTTTTATTGAGCAAACCATCTTGGAATGCTAACATTGCCTTTCAAGCAGCAACGCATTGCCAGCATTCATCCATACAAATTCGTTCTAGTTCTGAACAAAACCGAAGGCACTACTTCTACTACATCCATTTTGGAATCATCCTCAGGATTAGTAACAAGTAGCCCTTGCACTTCAAAAGCTTTGTCTTCGATTATCTTCAAGATATCACCTGTTCGAAACACTTGAGTTGGATTGAAGTGGTTTTCAGATAATTTATACTTATCCGATCCTGGTCACTTTGAAACAACTTTCGATAGTTCCGGTAAATTCAACCCCGGTTCTTTTGAAATAATCAAACAATACATAGGAGTAGGGATCACCACCTAACTGTTTAAGTGGACGAATCTAACTATCATTTGTCCTATAAGAATGAAACGAGAGTATACACACAGTATAACATCATCAAATATGACTATGCCATATAACTTACGTGTTTCTCCTAGATATTTCCAAAGTTATGTTTTGGTCCAGATTTGACAGTCGGTTATTTAACTATCAAGTAAATAAACAACAACAAATTCATAGATTTAATTACCCATGGCAACCACTAAACCTCAAACTAAATCTTTCATTTATTAAAACTTTTTCAAAAGTATTATAAAAAACATTCACATACTTATCTCATTGACATAAGTATATTCACAAAGAATTTATGAAAGACTTCTCATACCAAATCATATCAAAGGATCAAAACAAAATGTTATTTAAATTAGAGATAAATATAGCTTCAAACAATATTCCTTCGGTGTTAAGTGTGGAACGAATATCCATACCACCAGAATTAAGAAAATTGGTTAAAGGAAATCCAATCTCAAATCCTTTTATAAATTTTGTTCTACAAATTCTCTAAATAAACCTCTTTTATCTATGAAGCTTCTTTTCTTAACCCATTTACAAAACTCTTTATAAATCATCGAGTTAAATTTACAAAACTCTTTTATAAATATCAAAACCATTTATATAGCTCTTTTTAAATCTCTAAACTTATTTATAAACTTCCATTATAAATATCCAAAACCATTCATAAAACTTACTTATAAATATTCCATATTTAAAACAAAACTCCTTTAACAAAATCATTTAATAAAGTCCTTTTGATAAACAAAACAATTATTTAAAACATCTTTACCAAAATCATTATTTAACTTGAAACCGTTATTAAAAGTATGATTGACCTTAAAAATTAGAAAGAAGCTTAGTGACCGCAATGGTTCTCTTTTAATTAAGTTTACTTTTCAAGTTATAACTGTTATGAACTGAGATGTTGGTTTTGATGACAACAACCTTTTTAACTTAACTTATTATAAAATATATACTAACACTGTTGGCTAGATAGATATGTATATACAGGATATATAAACATATATATATATGCAGGTATTGATTACTGAAGACTGATCAGTATAAAGACTCAAGACTCACAATTGAAGACTCTAGAGTATCAAGATCAAGATTTCAAGATATGCGTCCAGTTTTTGTTAAACTCATAATAGCATGGAAATCTTCGTTCCGAATTTCATTTGGGATGGAACTCATTTCTACCTTCTTCGTGGCTTATAAACCCACGACAAGTAGCTTACAAACCTAGGACAAGTGGCTTACAAACCCACGAACATCCTGGTTTTGTACAAGTTCTCGAGTCCTGATGTGGTGAGATATTCTGCAGGAAGAAGCTTGCAAAACTACTTCAAAATTGTTTTTCAAAATGATTTACAAAACTGTTTTTCAAAATATTTCAGCCTTAAAATTATCTTTTCAAATGATTTTCAAAAAAGATGTTTTAGCCTTAAAATATTTTTTTTCGTTTTTAAACAAGCTCTTGTTTTAAACTTCGTTTTTACTCCAGGATCATTTTATCATGTTTTCCTTTCAATACCATCTTTAAAAAAAATTACATTGTTTTTAACATAGGGATGTCGATATCATGGGATATCCCATATCGAAATAGTGGCCGTTGAACTCAAAGTTTCAATTTTCAAAAGAAGTGTCTATTCATTTAAATCTCTTCACGAATGGTTATGACCGTTGGTGCTTTATAAATAGCTTTCACAAATGAATTTTTTAACTAACTATTTTCTTATTTTCTTCACTTCTACTTCTCTACAAATCCATATTCTAAAATTTTCATATTTTTAAGATCGTGCCGAAATTCTGCCGAATTCTCAAATACTCATTCTTGTTTGATTCTCTGCCCTCTCTCGAAGATCAAAGTGCTATTCAGAGTTATAGGATCAATTTGTTATCAAAAGTTTATCGAGTCTCTCTATAAGGTGTGGTTGTGCCTGGAAATCAATTGGGTAATCTTGAGTCCCGTAAATCAAGAGAGTTTACCCCAGACTCGTGAGACAGGAGGGTACCTCAAGGCCTTTAGAAATTGAGGATTGTAATCTCGACATTGGTATAATAAAAATCTATATGAGGTGGTTTTCCTTGGTACATGACTGGATGTAGGGTAACTCCGAACCAGTATAAAATTCGGTGTGTTTTTTCCCTTTACTGCTTTTTATTTACTTTCTGCATCTGTGTTTGATTCTGTGATTATTCTATGATTAAGTTTTTCATTTATTTATATCATAATTTTTAAATTAGTCCATATAAGTCTTAAAATCCATTAGATACTATTCACCCCCCTCTAGTCTTAAATTAGCCTTAAGATCCTTAATCCGCTATCCCTTTCAATTTGTATCGGAACAAGGTTTTCATAGTTTTCATAATTTGAATCTTGAAAATTGTTTTAATGGCTACCAACACTGGTAATGTCAACTCTGGCACCGGTTCAGTTATCCCTAACACTATTTAATTTGTAGAAGGTAAGTCTACTGCCAAACCACCATTTTTCAATGGTAGTAATTATGCATATTGGGCTTGTAGAATGAAAAATTATTTACAATCAGTAAGATTAGACGCTTGGAATATCACACAAATTGAGTATGTTGAACCAACTACCAATTTTGCCCATTGGACTGCTGAGCAACAGGATATTTCACAAAATAACTCAAAGGCCATGAATATATTATTTTGTTAATTAGATAGGAATGAGTTTAATAGAGTGTCTGTTTGTAGTCTTCATTTGAAATCTGGAAAACTTTGCAAGTTACTCATGAAGGAACAAGAAAAGTTAAAAAAACTAAAATTTCCATATTAACTATTCAGTTTCAATTGTTTAAAATGCATGCAAATGAGTCCATTTCCGACATGTATTGTCTATTTCAAGGCATTGTTCATTCACTAATTGCACTGGGAAAAATCTTTTCGAAGGAAGACCAAGTCTTAAATCTAAATGCACTCACTCCAGAATGGGATCAAAAGGCACTTGCAATCGAAGAAGAAAATGATATCAGTCCAATGAAAATAGAAGAATTGATTGGGAATCTGATGTCTTATGAAGTTCAACTTCAAGAAAGAAGAGAAAACATGACTACAAAAAAGAAATCATTAGCATTCAATGCAACAACTAAAGATTTGGAACCAGACAGTGATGCAGAGATTGCTTTCATGACAAGAAACTTCTAGAAATTCCTAAAATATAGAAAAATGAACAGTTACAAAATAAATGATCAAAGGAATTCCAGAAATAATATGGAGAACGTCAATGAGGATAGATGCTACAAATGCAATAAAGTCGGGCATCATAGGAAAGATTGTCTTAATCCAGATAAACAATTGTTACCTTCAAATAATGATTCGTCAAGAAAAAGAAAGTAAGTATATACAACAACTCTTGATGACTCAGACTCATCATCCAATGACGATGAAAAGAAGACGGATAATCCAAATCTGTGTTTCACTGCTATTCATGAATCAGATGAGATGGAAGCATGGATCTAAAAATAGGTACGCATTTGCATTATTTTTAATTTTTCTTGTTTGAATGAATGCTTGTTTGTTTGCTTGATTTTTTTAAATTCCTTGAATTTTAAATTTAATTTTATCCCTTGAAATTTGAATTTTAAAGTCAAAAATAATATTATTTTAATAATATTTTAAATATTAAACTATTAATATTTAAGTATTATTATATTCAATGTTATCATAGGAATTATATAATTAGAATATAGGATATAATATATACATTTATTAGAAATTAGGAATATAAACTTGTCCTTTGATTCAATAGGCACATGTTGACATACCGGGATACCCCATGTCGACATGCCCCTTAGAATTTGATTTACCTTTTCACCAACTTTAATGCTCTGGAAAGATGCCTCTTGACTAAAGAACATGCCTATAGAATCTCTTTTTTTATCTCACTCTCTTTATCATCACTTTTCACTTTTATTTCAAATTTCAAATTTATCTCATTATCTTCTACTCCTCTCAAACTTCTTCAATGGCCTCTTCAAGCACTCCTAACACCATCAGGCTTCCAAAATCTATCAAAACTTTCTTTTTAATGACCCGGAAGCTATCAAGGCTTACATCAAATATGTAAACTTTGGTAAAATTCATACGGGAAAATTTTCTATTTTTGAAGATTTTCCTTCTTATGAAATTGAAATCTTTTCAACAATGTTCAATTCTTTGTGTAGTAGATGTTTTATGCGAATTTGAATAGTGATTTTTATGATGGGCAAGATGGACAAATTTGGAGTAGTGTTAAGGAACACAAGTTGTTTGAAAATTTTTGAAATATTTTGGGATGCAAGTATACCAGAATGAGTCTCCCGGAATTTCAAATAAATGAAAATGATCGAGAGACATTTCATCACAATTTTGAAGGGGACGATAATTTTGAATTCAAAAATCGTTGTTTTCATCCAAAAGCAGGAATTGTTAATCTTCTTATCCAACACAATCTTATACCAAGATCGGGAAACCGACTTTAAAGTGTGCAAAGCTCTTTTTGCAATTTTTGGAAATTATGATATTAATTGGGATCAAGTTATTTTGGATGAGCTAAGGCCCAAGAATTTTACTATGGGAGAAAACACATTATATCATGGAATTTATCTCACTCAGATTTTTAATTACATTGGAGTTGATTTCAAAAGGGACGAATCTATAACTAGAAAAGTGTTCAACTATGAAACATTTCCCTTATGCAAATTCCATTGGTGTTTCAACCATATGAAACACTTATGGAAAAAGAAGAGAGGCTTGCTCATGAAGAGATGGAAGAAAAGGAGGAAGAAGAAGAAGGAGAAGAGGAAGAGGAAGGAATGGAAATTGAAAAGGAGGAAGAGGAAGATCAAGAAACTTTCTTAGAAAGTATTGAATATCCTACTAATCTCGCTAATCCATCCAATAAGACCATTCTCAATAATCAAAGAATTATAGTGGAAAATCAAAAGACACTTAAAAGATCAATGAGTAAGAAAATGGATAAGATTTCCACTAAAATCGAAAAGTTCTTCGGGAAAATTAGTAGAAAACTTGGACTATCATCTTCGTTTTAGTTCTTGTTTTCTTAGTTCTATCTTTGTATTTTCTTTATTTCAGTTAATATTATATTATCTTATGTAATGTTGACTAGAATCGTTAATGAAATCTTTCATTTCCTATTGTTCAACTTCACTTGTCTCTGTAATTGCTTGTTTTATATTTTACAAATTTTAGTTGAATAGATTTGTTCGTAATATTCAAAACAAAGCAAATTGTCACTTTAGGTAGAGGCATGTTGACATACCCCATCCCCCTATGTTGACATACAACGGGCAGAAAGTAGTTGCACTTTCAAATTTTAATTTCATGCAACTAACTTGTGTCTATTCATTCTAATCGACCTTCCACCCCTATTTATACTTATTTCTTCTAGAATAAATTATCAAACTTCATTTCTAATCACTCCCTTTCAAAGTTCTTTCTATTTCTTGAATTGTGGCTTCTCCGATTAAGAATCTAAGTGATAATCTTGAAGAAACTCTCACTTCCTTCAAGAATATTCTTACATTCATACTTTATAATCAGTGCCACTTAGAATTAAGTTAAATGCAAATGATCAAGGTGCAAGAGAGACATTTCAACTCCCCTCGTTGGGTGATCTCAACCCTTAACTAGGACGACCTTGAAGGAAATCCACCAGTCACTCTCGACAAAGATAAAGAAGAATGGGATGCTATTAAAGTAGACCCTATCTTTGGAGAAGATGGATGGGTGGAAGTACCAAGGAATGTCTAATCATTCTGTATGTTATTTGTTCGATTTGATTGGTGAGTTTTAGACTTGATTGACTTAACTTGTGACGACCCGACTTTCTCGCCACAGAAAGTCCTATCATCTTGAAGAAAGAAAGGGATAGAAAAGAGAAAAGAAAGAAGAGAAAGAAGAAACAACACTAGAATCTCAACAGCGGAACGAATAAATTATATTAATAACATAAGTATTTACATAATATACAACATTAGTCAGAGTTACACAACATACACAATAGATACTAGACAGTCATAAACACCTGTCTAGTATTTACAACTTAATACAAACACAACACTGAGAACACACAGCGGAAACTATATATCTATAACGCCGAAGCCTCCTGCTCCATTGCTCCTCCAATTTTCGTCAAAGCCAACCTGAATCCCTCGGATACTCGTAAAAATTTGAGTACCCAAGAGTTTAAGAAAACAAAGATAAACTTCGGGTCAGACATGGGTCTAGTGTGAGTAATAGGTTAAGGTTGCTGAAATTTAAAAAAAAACTTTTGAAAAGAAAGGTATCACGTAAGACTTCCCACACATAAACATGGAAAAGTTTTTACCATACGCTAACCAAAACATTTGATAGAAAATCCCGTGATATTATAATAGTGTCTAGGGTTTTCAAGTAAAATACAGAAATACCTGGAATGCTTACATCTCACGTTCCAACATAGTTGGGCACAACTAATACGTACGGCACTTATTGGATTTTGGATTCCATCAATGGCAGGGCTACTGGAGTACCGCCCTTCACAGTACGTAGCCTAGATCACTGTACCGAGGATCACTCCCAATCCCCTGCAACACAAGGCCAGAACCATTCCTTACTGAACAGTCCCGAACAAGACAACCCCGGCAGTTATTGCAATCAACCACCCTACACCGCCGAATATAAAGGGACATCTAGACAAGGGGAAATCTCGTCCTACTTGGGCATGACCCACCTAACCTTGCTGCACCTCCCCTGTTTTAGCCATTCCCGGTTGATGAGGCTTGAGGCTACGATTACCTTTAGAGAACACATCTCTTAGAATGCTCATCATCCACCTGACGATGTTCTGAAAGCATTCAATCCATACAAGTTCGTTCCGGGTTCGAACGAAACCGAAGGCATTATGTGACGCCCCACCTCTATACCCACGCTAGCCAAGAACACTACGGTGTAGTGCTGTCAACTAGCGCGGAGAATAAGGCTGTTGAGGAGCGACCATCCATGTAATTTCTTATCACACGGTGGCTATAAAATAATCTTCGGAAACAAATATAGAAGTAAGCATAACATGCGAATCAATCACAAATATCCATATCACAAAGGCGGAAAGAGATATGAATATATATCACATAAAAGTGTACATCAGAGTAGTGGTCTAAAAAGATCCACGATAATACAAAAGAATAGCAACGCGTGCTATACTAAAGAATACAACTATGAGTCTATATCTCAAGTGTAAACAACAAAAGCTGCTAATCTAAACAAGTAGCCAAAAGTCTGAGTAGTGAATCACTGGGGGAGGAGTCAAGCAGTAGCACCTGTAACATCTCGGTCTGACCCGAGTATTATTTATAAGAAAATAATAAACGGATCAGTCTAGCTATAAATATCAGATGACATGATATAAAATAAAAGATATGGCATAAACATAAAATATCCATACTGACATACTACTATAAGTATGCAAATAATGATCAACAGGAGATCAACCGATAAGAGATAAATCAATATCACAAGAATCTTCTCAAAGATCCAAAGAGGGCATCATACCCTAAACTTGTACTCATAACAAGTCAATGACATAAATTCCAGAAATCAACACAAGAAATCCAGAAATCACAGAAAAAGGGAAAGAGGCCTATCACATGACGGTCCGAAGACCATGGGGAGCTACCCCACATGTGTGAATGGAATCACACAGATTGAGGTCAAGACTAACCAAAAAGCAGAAAGGTATGTGTGAATGGAATCACACAAGTGGTGTCTAGTCTAACCTTGCAATGAAAGAGACATCGCGCAATTGCTAGTCTAATTCATAAAGCGATCATCAAGATCAACGAGAAGTGTCAATTACACTAAGCTAGTAAATATAGAAGTTTAGCTTCATGTCCCATAACCACTTGCTTAACTTAAATATTTACGAACAAACTGTAAATCTTCACTAATAAAATTGTCACAAGAGGTTCAATCGAACAAGTCCAAGAATTAACCGACGAAGTGAACGCAAGCGTTTCATACCACTTGTTTTACTAAGTCGTTTAATTAGATTTCTCATCCGAGTGAGGTAAAGGCTTGTATATACTAATAGATTGGAAAACGGTTTAAGAAAAGAGCTTTGTTATTAAAAATAGAGTTGAAATCATTTTGTTGAAAGAGTTTTGATATTTACTACTAGTTTTGAAACCTTTATATTTTAAAGTGACAAATCACAGAAGCGATTGTAGAAACAATCAATCACAAAGGTCACATTCGAAGATGTGATAAAAATCTAAGGAAATCAGCTCAGCAAGTTCTGTTGAATATTTTTCAGATAAGATCCCCTACGGAGGGGGGGTCCAGGGGGGTGGCAACCCCCCAAGGTGGGGGTGCGGGGGCAACACCACCGCTTACGGGGTTCGACCTGCCCGGTCAGGTCGCGGGGGTCCAGGGGGCAGCGCCCCCGGCGGGGTGCGGGGCAGCGCCCCGTCCAAAACGGTACGACTTAGTGAAGACAAAATGAGGTCTAACGACCTAAGAGGGATAGAGTCGAGCGACCTAATGGTTGCGACCTAGGGGACTAAGGGGCACGACCTAGTGGTCCAGCGACCTAAAGGGTAAAGGTCATGCGACCTAAAATGGGTTCGCGACCTAACAGAGACGAGGTCATGCGACCTAAAGTGGTTCGCGACCTAAAGGTGTTCGCGACCTAATAGGGTTCGCGACCTAACGGAGACGAGGTCATGCGATCTAAAGTGGTTCGCGACCTAAAGGTGTTCGCGACCTAATAGGGTTCGCGACCTAAAGGTGCACGACCTAAGGTCTTTCGACCTAGGGGTATATAGGTAACACGACCTAAAGATGTCGCGACCTAAGGGGCCAAGCGACCTAGTGGGTCATACGACCTAAAGGAAATAGGGTCCAACGACCTAGGGAAAACAAGGTCCAACGACCTAAAGGGATGGGAGTCATGCGACTTAAAGGAGTATGCGACCTAAAGAAGTGCGCGAGCTAAAAGAAGGCGGAACAACTCAGGGTCTAACGACCTAGGGGGGGCGACCTAAGGTCTAACTACCTAAGACCGAGGAGACGTTTCCAACAGAGGGAACGACTTAACGACCTAAGCCTAACGACCTACGACCTAAGGTCCCACGACCTAATGAGGCAGGCAAGGCCGAACGACCTATACGCGAACGACCTAAAGTCCAACGACCTACGACCTAAATCCGAGGCGACCTAAATCCGAGGCGAACGAAATATGCAGGCCTTGACTTTTCCACACGCGCGAGCTAATGATTCCGAGCGACCTATACCTGGGCAGAGCGACCTAAGCTCAGGAAGTTCACCAAACAACTAAAAATTGGAGTTTTTCGCCAATCCAATCCAAACCAAATGCAAATATACATGCTAAAGTGATGGGGAATCATTCCCAACAGTCCAATATAGTTATAGACTAGAATTGTGAGATAAAAATCTCACCTTTGCTCCAAAACCCAATGAAAATGAAGAACAAAGCTTGAAGGCAAATGGAGAAGCAACCACAAGCTTGAATCCGATGTCTTCTTCTTGAATTTGGAGTTGAATGTTGGAGTTGCAATAAAACAAAGACTTTGGAGTTTTAATTTCTCATTCCATTCACCATTTTTGTTGAAGCTTTAGTGTTAGGAAATGAAATGAAGCAATGAAGAAGAAGGGGGGTGGAACTTGGGCCTAATGGGCTAAAAGTCCAAACCAAAGGCTCGAGTGAAAAAGTGGTGAAATTACACTAACCCCAAACATATCAATGTTTATACTTAGAAGATTGCAAACGACATTTCGAACTCAATGGAAGTGGTCTCGAGTCCTAATTTGACCGTTTGCAAAAAGTAGCTTCGGACCAAAATCCGATTAACGATAAAATATTTAAATAAAATATTTAAATATAAAAATCGATAAATATGCGGGTTGTTACACATTATCTCATTATACTCATTTTGGAATCACCCTCAGAGTTAACGACGATAACCCTTGCACTCTGAATCTTCATCTTCACTTGAGATTCACGACCTATCGTTAATTTGGATCGATGTGGTTTTCGGATATCCAAATATGGAAACCCGATCCCGGTCTCATCGAAATCCAAATCGCCATCTTTTAGGTCCAAGTTGTTTTAAATGTTTAAAACAATTCAATTCATTATTATCTATACACACACAGATAGATAACACACAACATCACAATAGGTGATCAACATTATCATCACGACAGATAATCCATATTATCATCCCAAAAAGATAATTCATATTATCAACTCAAATGCAACCATAGCATCCAAATCACACAACATCACTTATCTCATATCTGAGATCTCAACCATTCCGGGTAACCAATATTAATCAACATTCACAAGCAATGACTTAATAATCACCATTTTATAATTAATTTAAGATGAATTAAATTAATTACTTCTTCTCTAATTAATTTAAAATAAATTAAATTAATTGCTTCATCTATATAAATCTTGCTTACATATCCATTAATTAATTACCCTCAACAAATTACCCTAATTAATCATCCTTGATTAATTATCCATTAATTATATTCAAGTAATTAGCATTTAATTAATTCCACAAATTAATTATTCCAAACCAAATTCAATAATTAACCTGTAATTACTTCACTAATTAATTAATTATAATTAATTACATTAATCCTTAATTAATTACATTAATTAATTCCTTCATTGATTAATTGTTCTTAATCAATCCATCCTTAATTACATCATTAATTATTAATGATTCCTAATTATATCTATTAATAGTTACCCTATTTGAATTAAGTAATTAATTATCAATTATCCATATTGATTAATCAATCTTGATTAATCACATTAAGTAATTAATTACATTTAATTAATTACATCTCTTTATTACCTTTAAATAACACAATTAACAAAACCTAAATTAATTACACTAAGAAATTAATTATTGATTACTTCCTTTGAGTAATCATTCTGCATAATAATTACATATTATTTACACAAAGTAATTAATTTCCAAAACTCCTTCATTACCCAATTATCCTTCAAGTTAATTACATCAAGTAATTTATCTTCTTAATTACTTCACGAAGTAATTATTCATTTTTAATTACATTGGGTAATTACTTCTTAAATTACTCAAATGATTATTTTAAATTAATTAAACTTAATTAATTAACTTAACAAATCAAAATAAACTTAATTAATTACAGTTAGTAATTAATTTTCTTAATTACTTTCATTAAGTAATTACACTTAAACAATTCTCAAATGATTATCTTTAAATTAATTAATCCAATTAATCATTAAAATTAATCACATTAATTAATTATTAAATAATCCTAAGTTAATGACCTTCATTAACCAATAACAAATCTTTAATTACTTCTCTAAAGTAATTAATTGAGATTAATCAATATTAGTTACAAATTAATTTATCTATAAAAACCCTTTAATTAATCTTTTACTATTAAATTAATCAAGTGATAATCTAAAACTTAATTAATTTAAAATTACTTGATTAATAAATTCAAATCATTAATTTAATATAAAATCCTATCCAAATAATGATTTCTTAATTACAATTTAAATCAATTTTAATTAACTTACTAATCCTTTAATTAATTAAATAAAACCCTTAATTATTTAATTAATTAACCTAAATTATTAATTAATTAAATTAATTAATTACAAAACTTAATTACCTTAATCATTTAATGAATTATAAATTATTAAGTTCTAATTAACTTTAAGATAAACATAAATCTTATTAATGATTAAATTATCATTAATAAAGTAATTTAAAAACAATTTGCTTTTAAATTTCCTCTAAATTCCATTTTAAATTAAGATTTAAAATGAATCAAATTTAACTTAAACAAGGTTTAATTATTCAAAACTGTTTAAATTTCATTTTAAATAATTACTTATCTTCTAAGGTAAATTTTAAAAATAGCTTTAACCCATATTCAATTTAAATAAATTTAAAATATGCTTTAAATATTACAAGTGGTTTTGAAACATTTAAATTCAAAAACTTATTTCATTTAAAACTAGAATTTAAATCATGCTTTGAATTCAGATTCAAAAATTTAAATTTAAAATCCTGTTTAAATCCTATATTTCAGATTTTAAAAACATGTTATAAAATATTTTATGATTCAAACTTAATTACAATCTTTGAATTTATAAACTTATTTACTTTTCAAATCCTAAGATTCAAATTTGAATTTAGATTTACAATTCAGATTTAACTTAAATTTAAAATCTTTTTTAAATCTTATTTCAGATTTATAAAACACTTTATAAAATACTGTACAAATTTTTAGTTGTTAAACATTCCATTTTTATAAAAATTTATTTATTTGAAAAATAGAATTCAAATTTCATTTTGAATTCATATTTAAACTTGTCTCAACTTTTGGTTTTAAACCTGCTTTGCTTCTTTTATTTAAATTTAGTTTAAATTTAAAAAAAAAACCTACATACTGTCAGGTTTCAAAAAAACCTGAAACTAAAATAAACTACTCGAGCCTATGAAAATTTTACTCGAGTCAATCTCCCTTCAACTTTGAGCAAATACTAAAATGACCCGAGCATTTACTCGAGTACAACACCCCCACTCATTATCCCTAGATCATCAGGAAAGCAAAGAGCACCATGCACATGCACGGTGGCTCTGACCATCATCGATCAACTCCTACAGCATCAACACATCAGGAAACAACCACGCGCAACACCACGATCATCAGAACATCTCCATTCACCCAAAATAAAAATCCAGACACCACACCCAAACCTGGAACACTGAACTCCTCAAAACCCCAAAACCCGTCAAGGCCAAATCTCCATCCTCCGACCATCGTAGAAGTTGAAACTCCGGCCACATCCTCGTCATGGACCCAGCTACCATTCCCCAAAGCTGCTTAACACTCGATCAAACATTGAGACAAAATCGAACCAATTTCCTAACTTGCTCATAAACTAGGGTTACAGATTTATTTTGATCACCGCCGCCACCACGATCCTCTTTACATCCATTCAATAATTTTTCCCGATGCTCTGATCATACATTTACCACCATAGGAGACCCTGACATTCCTTAACAACTAGATCACCAGATTTTCCCAAATTTCTCTTTTTAGTTCATCACAGAACTGCTTCCCAAATTCCAAACTAAAAATTGTGATTTCTGATTTAAAAATCATGTTTTCTTATAAGGTTTCAGATTACAATCTTAATTTAATGAATCAAGGAATTTAAGTTTTAAACCAATTCATGTTTTCCTGATCATTTTGGGTTTCCAAAGAAAGTTGTATTTGTTTTAACTTAATTAAAATTTTAAACTTAAACTTATGATCACACAAACAATTTTTGTTTGTAACCCAATTCATAACAGTGATTAGAATCAAGTGATAAGGAATTAAATAAAAAAAGGGCTTGAATCTGGGAACAGAGTGATTGCAGATTACAGCAAACATACACATATCATTAATCCATAAATATACTTGTAAATATTCACACAAGAAATCTTTCTTCCAGAGGAAATCAGACAATTAGGATCATATTAAATTTAGGCAACCATAATTTAACTTAATTAATTTTCAAAAATGTTACTCACTTGTTTCATTAGAAAACAGAGCCTCTTTATTTTGAAAGGTTTGATCTTTAAAAGTGGTATGCTTCTTTGTTTTAAAACTTCATGCATGCAGGCACTTTGATTATCAAAGTAGATTCCAGGCCGCTTGCATTTGAAACTCTGACCAAAACTATATGCATGCTGGTGATTTTCCAGAGATGAAATGCAATTGCATGCAGACTTTGATATCTTTGGGTTTTTGAAAAATGCAAACATCTAATTTATGTAGGAATTTATTTCAGGTTTGCAAAGAAATGCAGATTTGAAAATCTTGTTATAGGTTTTTGGTTTGCAATTATAAATTTGAGGAGTGAAATTTTCAGATTTGCTTTTGAGGGGATTTTGAGTTCAGATTTTCTTCTTCTTTGATTCACTTAGCTTTTGGTTTTGAAAAGAGAATGAAGGGAAAATGAAAATGTTTAAGGGCTGAAATTATTTTAATCACAATAAAGAAAAAGATAATAAAAACATTGACACTTGTCATGATCCTTTATTCTTTAATAAACACATGTAGCTTGATTATATTCGTAAGTTAACACATGTCTTGTTTATTTAAATTAGTTATATATTTAAATGTTAATAAAGGATTTTACTTAATTTATTTTATACTTATATAAATATGTATGTGAATTTTCTTATTTTAAAGAAAATGTAAATAAAACAAATTATAAATTAAAACTTATTCAAATATTTTTAAGAACCTATAAATTTGAATTTCAAAATAAAATTCCAAATTCAAATTAAACATGTGAAATCCATATTAAAATCAACTTATTCAATTTAAAATGAAAATTTCATTTTCTTATTTTATTTCTTTTTATATTTATGGAAAAATAATACATTATAAATATGGTTTGAAAATAACAATTTAACAAATTTAAAATGATTTATAAAGAGATTATAAATCACTTTTATTATTAAATGAATTAAGATCATATGCTATATTGTGATTTAAACTTATATATAAAATTTCCAAATCATATTTATCAAATAATATTTTAAAAAGAAATAAAACAAACTTTTTATTTAAATTTAAAAATTAGGCTAAGATATAATTTTAAACAATTACATTTATTTAAGTATTTAAAAATCATATAGTTATTAATTTAAATAACTTTGAGAAACTTAAAATTAATTTAAAACATAATTTCCCTAATTACTAAATATATTATTAGAATTTAAAAACAAAACTTTATTTATTTTTAAATTCCCAAAACAAAGATTATCTATAATATATATGCAAATATATATATATATACATTATAATTAAAAACATTTATTTGGCTTTTAAAAGATAAAATATCAAATTAAATATTTATTTAATCAGATTATTAAACCAATTCATATATTATTAATCAATATTATCAAATCAATTTAATTTTAAAATAAAGATTATTAAATTGATAATGTCAAAAATTCTGGGATATCACATTCCTTCCCCCTTAAAAGAATTTCGTCCCCGAAATTTAAAACAAAGGTAATTTAATAATCTATCCAAGAATTTTTTTTTATTTCAAAACATAAGCATATATCAAACATATGCTAACAACCATAGCAATCAATTCACCCAATCAAACAAAATTAACCATCCAGACAAAATTCTGGATAGAGTTTCCCAAGTAAACACCGGGATACTCGCTCTATAGAATCCAAACAATCAACACTGCTAAGCTACAGAACTCCTACTCACTAGATCTACAACTGAACAAGATATCAGACCACAGAAAAGTCTGACTCAACAACTAAATCTTCCAGAACAGCTGATTCCAAAACCAGAAATAGATCATACACGTACTCCCTCAGAGATACGTGAAACACATCGAATTCCAGTTGTCCAAACTAGCAATTCAATCCAGAAAAACCAAATGCTTATCCATAACAGAACACAGAAGAAATCCAAAACAACTCGGGGCTAGCTTACCCAATCTTACCAAAATTTATAGCTCCTAAAACCGGAGAAAACTTATCCAAAATCAGATCCCCGACTTCAGATTCACAAAATCCTTCGGATGATCTCGGGCCGCCTACTTTCTACCTGATTAACTCAATCCTCGCTGATGTCTCAAGAAACAAACTGGACCAAACCCAATCCACCAGAATGATCCTCCCCGATCAACCAAGATCAAGAACAAACTCCACTCACAACCATCATAAGAAAACAAGCTTCTCCTATCTTGGAAAAGAAAAGCAGATGCACTCCCAAACGGCTTCCGCTGCACAACTCTGATCTGGAGTAGAAAAGAATGCTGATGAAGAGCACAAGCACAAGCACAATTGGATAACACCACCAAGATAAAATTCATAGGTTCCTCAAATCTTGAGCTGCTTCATCAAACTTCATCTCAAGGAACCAACCTTCAACTGGTTGAACCACCGATACCATACTTTGAATCCTGGTCGATAAGAAAACTAAATCTCAAGATGCGGACAACCTCTGACTTCCCTGAAATCATCTAGAAAATCTCCAACAATCCAAGAGAATACTCAGTTATCGCAAGTCACTTTTGCGATCCATCCAAACTAAAATCCAAAGAAATACTGTTCTCCCTTTACCAATCAGAACAGCTTATGCTGGTCGTGCCAATCCATCGAAGAAATGGATTCACTCAGCTGCTTCTGAACTCCATCTCCAAAAAACTGCTAAGCCAGAAAACTCTACCGACACACAGAACACTCCGAGCTGCATTGCTGACACCAATGCCAAAGAATTCCCAATCCAAATCTCTTCGAGAAACTCGGACTCCAAACCAAACAGAAACACCCTGCTGAACTCAGCCACAACACTGAAGCAGACCTACTTCCTTAAACTCGTTCCAAAGAAATCATCTTCGGAAACATCCATGGTCACTGCATCTCATCACGCAGCTACTACTTCCTGAGGTATCAAGATGCCATCACTCGCTTCTATCCAGCCAACAGATCCAATCTCTACTCATCCAACTTTGAAGATGAACTCCGAACCTTAACAGGTTAACTTCAGAGATCAACGAAGACCTTACACCACTGCAAAGCTCACTCACGACGGTATTAGGTCTACAGTCTCGACAGATACACATCCAATCTCAAACATACAAACTCCAACCAATGGTAGTCGCGTTATACACACCAGTACCTTATCTACCTTTATACCTCATATTAGAAAACCCGAACACGTAACCCAACAGATAGGTAGAAACAAATAAATATATATAAATATATTAAAAATTACAAATACGCTCTCTCAAGATAGACACCACTCCAGATCCTAGGTATTCACTCAACCTAACGCTCTGATACCAACTTTGACGACCCGACTTTCTCGCCACGGAAAGTCATATCATCTTGAAGAAAGAAAGGGATAGAAAAGAGAAAGAAGAGAAAGAAGAAACAACACTAGAATCTCAACAGCGGAACGAATAAATTATATTAACAACATAAGTATTTACATAATATAAAACATTAATCAGAGTTACACAACATATACTAGACAGTTATAAACACCTGTCTAGTATTTACAACTTAATACAAACACAACACAAAGAACACACAGCGGAAACTATCTATCTATAACGCCGAAACCCCTGCTCCATTGCTCCTCTAATATTCGTCAAAGCCAATCTGAATCCCTTAGATACTCGTAAAAAATTGAGTACCCAAGAGTTTAAGAAAACAAAGATAAACTACGGGTTAGACATGGGTTTGGTGTGAGTAACAGGTTAAGGTTGCTTAACTTTAAAAAAACCTTTTGAAAAGAAAGGTATCACATAAGACTTCTCACACATAAACATGGAAAAGTTTTTACCTTACGCTAACCAAAACATTTGATAGGAAATTCGGTGATATTATAATAGTGTCTAGGGTATTCAAGTAAAATACAGAAATAGCTGAAATGCTTACATCTCACGTTCCAACATAGTTGGGCACAACTAATACGTACGGCACTTATTGGATTTTGGATTCCATCAATGGCAGGGCTACTGGAGTACCACCCGTCACAGTACGTAGCCTAGATCACCATACCGAGGATCACTCCCAATCCCCTACAACACAAGGCCAGAACCATTCCTTACTGAATAGTCCCGAACAAGACAACCCCGGCAGTTATTGCAATCAACCGCCCCACACAACCGAATATAAAGGGACTTCTAGATAGGGGAAAATCTCGTCCTACTTGGGCATGACCCACCTAACCTTGCTGCACCTCCCCTGTTTTAGCCATTCCCGGTTGATGAGGCTTGAGGCTACGATTACCTTTAGAGAACACATCTCTTAGAATGCTCATCATCCACCTGACGATGTTCTAAAAGCATTCAATTCATACAAGTTCGTTCCGGGTTCGAACGAAACCGAATGCATTATCTCGTTACACTCATTTTGGAATCACCCTCAAAGTTAACGACGATAACCCTTGCACTCTGAATCTTCATCTTCACTTGAGATTCACGACCTATCGTTAAGTTGAATCGATGTGGTTTTCGCATATCCAAATATGGAAACCCGATCTCGGTCTCATCGAAATCCAAATCGCCATCTTTTAGGTCCAAGTTGTTTTAAATGTCTAAAACAATTCAATTCATTATTATCTATATACACACAGATAGATAATACACAACATCACAATAGGTAATCAACATTATCATCACAACTGATAATCCATATTATCATCCCAAACAGATAATTCATATTATCAACTCAAATGCAACCATAGCATCCAATACACACAACATCACTTATCTATATCTGAGATCTCAACCATTCAGGGTAATCAATATTAATCAACATTCACAAGCAATGACTTATTAATCACTATTTTATAATTAATTTAAAATGAATTAAATTAATTACTTCTTCTCTAATTAATTTAAAATAAATTAAATTAATTACTTCATCCATATAAATCTTGCTTACATATCCATTAATTAATTACAAATCAATTAATTAATTACCCTCGACAAATTACCCTAATTAATCATCCTTGATTAATTATCCATTAATTATATTCAAGTAATTAGCATTTAATTAATTCCACCAATTAATTATTCTAAACCAAATTCAGTAATTAACCTGTAATTACTTCACTAATTTATTAATTATAATTAATTACATTAATCCTTAATTAATTACATTAATTAATTCCTTCATTGATTAATTGTTCTTAATTAATCCATCCTTAATTACATCATTAATTATAATGATTCATAATTATATCTATTAATAATTACCCTATTTAAATTAAGTAATTAATTATCAATTATCCATATTGATTAGTCAATCTTGATTAATCATGTTAAGTAATTAATTACACTTAATTAATTACATCTCTTTATTACCTTTAAATAACACAATTAACAAAACCTAAATTAATTACACTATGTTATTAATTATTGATTACTTCCTTTGAGTAATTATTCTGCATACTAATTACATATTAATTACACAAAGTAATTAATTTCCAAAACTACTTCACTACCCAATTATCCTTCAATTTAATTACATCAAGTAATTTATCTTCTTAATTACTTCACTAAGTAATTATTCATTTTTAATTACATTGGGTAATTACTTCTTAAATTACTCAAATGATTATTTTAAATTAATTAAACTTAATTAATTAACTTAACTAATCAAAATAAACTTAATTAATCACAATTAGTAATTAATTTTATTAATTACTTTCATTAAGTAATTACACTTAAACAATTCTCAAATGATTATCTTTAAATTAATTAATCCAATTAATCATTAAAATTAATCACATTAATTAATTATTAAATAATCCTAAGTTAATGACCTTCATTAACCAATAACAAATCTTTAGTTACTTCTCTAAAGTAATTAACTGAGATTAATCAATATTAGTTACAAATTAATTTATCTATAAAACCCATTTAATCAATCTCTAACTATTAAATTAATCAAGTGATAATCTAAAACTTAATTAATTTAAAATTACTTGATTAATAAATTCAAATAATTAATTTAATATAAAATCTTATCAAAATAATATTTCTTAATTATAATTTAAATCAATCTTAATTAACTTACTAATCCTTTAATTAATTAAATAAAACCCTTAATTATTTAATTAATTAACCCAAATTATTAATTAATTAAATTAATTAATTACAAAACTTAATTACCTTAATCATTTAATGAATTATAAATTATTAAGTTCTAATTAACTTTAAGATAAACACAAATCTTATTAATGATTAAATTATCATTAATAAAGTAATTTAAAAACAATTTGCTTTTAAATTTCCTCAAAATTCCATTTTAAATTAAGATTTAAAATGAATCAAATTTTAACTTAAACAAGGTTTAAGTATTCAAAACCTTTTAAATTTCATTTTAAGTAATTACTTATCTTCTAAGGTAAATTTTAAAAATAGCTTTAACCCATATTCAATTTAAATAAATTTAAAATATACTTTAAATATTTCAAGTGGTTTTGAAACATTTAAATTCAAAAACTTATTTTATTTCAAACTAGAATTTAAATCATGCTTTGAATTCAGATTCAAAAATTTAAATTTAAAATCCTGTTTAAATCCTATATTTCAGATTTTAAAAACATGTTATAAAATATTTTATGATTCAAATTTAATTACAATCTTTGAATTTATAAACTTATTTTCTTTTCAAATCCTAAGATTCAAATTCAAATTTGAATTTAGATTTACAATTCAGATTTAACTTAAATTTAAAATCTTGTTTTAAATCTTATTTCGGATTTATAAAACACTTTATAAAATACTATACAAATTTTTAGTTGTTAAACATCCCATTTTTATAAAAATTTATTTATTTGAAAATTAGAATTCAAATTTCATTTTGAAATATTTTAAACTTGTCTCAACTTTTGGTTTAAAACCTGCTTTGCTTCTTTTATTTAAATTTAGTTTAAATTTTAAAAAAAAAACCTGCATACTGTCAGGTTTCAGAAAAACATGAAACTAAACAAAACTACTTGAGCCTATGAAAATTTTACTCGAGTCAATCTCCCTCTAAATTCGAGCAAATACTAAAACGACCCAAGCATTTACTCGAGTACAACACCCCACTCATTATCCCCAGATCATCAGGAAAGCAAAGAGCACCATGCACATGCACGGTGGCTCTGACCATCACCGATCAACTCCTACAGCATCAACACATCAGGAAACAACCTCGCGCAACATCACGATCATCAGAGCATCTCCATTCACCCAAAATAAAAATCCAGACACCACACCCAAACCTGGAACACTGAACTCCTCAAAACCCCAAAACCCGTCAAGGCCAAATCTCCGTCCTCCGACCATCGTAGAAGTTGAAACTCCGGCCACATCCTCGTCATGGACCCAGCTACCATTCCCCAAAGCTGCTTAACACTCGATCAAACATTGAGACAGAATCGAACCAATTTCCTAACTTGCTCATAAACTAGGGTTACAGATTTATTTTGATCACCGCCGCCACCACGATCCTCATTACATCCATTCAATAATTTTTCCTGATGCTCTGATCATACATCTACCACCATAGGAGACCCTGACATTCCCTAACAACTAGATCACCAGATTTTCCCAAATTCCTCTTTTTAGTTCATCACAGAACTGCTTCCTAAATTCCAAACTAAAAATTGTGATTTCTGATTTAAAAATCATGTTTTCTTATAAGGTTTCAGATTACAATTTTAATTTAATGAATCAAGGAATTTAAGTTTTAAACCAATTCATATTTTCCTGATCATTTTGGGTTTCCAAAGAAAGTTGTATTTGTTTTAACTTAATTAAAAATTTAAACTTAAACTTATGATCACACAAACATTTTTGTTTGTAACTCAATTCATAACAGTGATTAGAATCAAGTGATAAGGAATTAAATAAAAAAAGGACTTGAATCTGGGAACAGAGTGATTGCAGATTACAGCAAACATACACATATCATTCATCCACAAATATACTTGTAAATATTCACACAAGAAATCATGCTTCCAGAGGAAATCAGACAACTAGGATCATATTAAATTTAGGCAACCATAATTTAACTTAATTAATTTTTAAAAATGTTACTCACTTGTTTCATTAGAAAACAGAGCCTCTTTATTTTGAAAGGTTGATCTTTAAAACTGGTATGCTTCTTTGTCTTAAAACTTCATGCATGCAGTCCCTTTGATTATCAAAGTAGATTCCAGGCCGCTTGCATTTGAAACTCTAACCAAAACTATATGCATGCTGGTGATTTTCCAGAGATGAAATGCAATTGCATGCAGACTTTGATATCTTTGGGCTTTTGAAAAATGCAAACATCTAATTTATGTAGGAATTTATTTCAGGTTTGCAAAGAAATGCAGATTTGAAAATCTTGTTATAGGTTTTTGGTTTGCAATTATAAATTTGAGGAGTGAAATTTTCAGATTTGCTTTTGAGGGGATTTTGAGTTCAGATTTTCTTCTTCTTTGATTCACTTAGCTTTTGGTTTTGAAAAGAGAATGAAAGGAAAATGAAAATGTTTAAGGGCTGAAATTATTTTAATCACAATAAAGAAAAAGATAAAAAAAAACATTGACACTTGTCATGATCCTTTATTCTTTAATAAACACATGTAGCTTGATTATATTCGTAAGTTAACACATGTCTTGTTTATTTAAATTAGTTATATATTTAAATGTTAATAAAGGATTTTACTTAATTTATTTTATACTTATATAAATATGTATGTGAATTTTCTTATTTTAAAGAAAATGTAAATAAAACAAATTATAAATTAAAACTTATTCAAATATTTTTAAGAACCTATAAATTTGAATTTCAAAATAAAATTCCAAATTCTAATTAAACTTGTGAAATCCATATTAAAATCAACTTATTCAATTTAAAGTGAAAATTTCATTTTCTTGTTTTATTTCTTTTTATATTTATGGAAAAATAATACATTATAAATATGGTTTGAAAATAACAATTTAACAAATTTAAAATGATTTATAAAGAGATTATAAATCACTTTTATTATTAAATGAATTAAGATCATATGCTATATTGTGATTTAAACTTATATATAAAATTTCCAAATCATATTTATCAAATAATATTTTAAAAAGAAATAAAACAAACTTTTTATTTAAATTTAAAAATTAGGCTAAGATTTAATTTAAACAATTACATTTATTTAAGTATTTAAAAATCATATAGTTATTAATTTAAATAACTTTGAGAAACTTAAACTTAATTTAAAACATAATTTCCTAATTACTAAATATATTATTAGAATTTAAAAACAAAACTTTATTTATTTTTAAATTCCCAAAACAAAGATTATCTATAATATATATGCAAATATATAGATACATTATAATTAAAAACATTTATTTGGCTTTTAAAAGATAAAATCTCAAATTAAATATTTATTTAATCAGATTATTAAACCAATTCATATATTATTAATCAATATTATCAAATCAATTTAATTTTAAAATAAAGATTACTAAATTGATATTGTCAAAAATTCTGGGATATCACATTCCTTCCCCCTTAAAAGAATTTCATCCCCGAAATTTAAAACAAAGGTAATTTAATAATCTATCCAAGAATTTTTTTTATTTCAAAACACAAGCATATATCAAACATATGCTAACAACCATAGCAATCAATTCACCCAATCAAACAAAATTAACTATCCAGACAAAATTCTGGATAGAGTTTCCTCGAGTTTCCCAAGTAAACACCTGGATACTCGCTCTATAGAATCCAAACAATCAACACTGCTAAGCTACAGAACTCCTACTCACTAGATCTACAACTGAACAAGACATCAGACTACAGAAAAGTCTGACTCAACAACTAAATCTCCCAGAACAGCTGATTCCAAAACCAGAAATAGATCATACACGCACTCCCTCAGAGATACGTGAAACACATCGAATTCCAGTTGTCCAAACTAGCAATTCAATCCAGAAAAACCAAATGCTTATCCATAACAGAACACAGAAGAAATCCAAAACAACTCGGGGCTAGCTTACCCAATCTTACCAAAATTTATAGCTCCTAAAAACAGAGAAAACTTATCCAAAATCAGATCCCCGACTTCAGATTCACAAAATCCTTCGGATGATCTCGGGCCGCCTACTTTCTACCTGATCAACTCAATCCTCGCTGATGTCTCAAGAAACAAACTGGACCAAACCCAATCCACCAGAATGATCCTCCCCGATCAACCAAGATCAAGAACAAACTCCACTCACAACCATCAGAAGAAAACAAGCTTCTCCTATCTAGGAAAAGGAAAGCAGATGCACTCCCAAACTGCTTCCGCTGCACAACTCTGATCTGGAGTAGAAAAGAATGCTGATGAAGAACACAAGCACAATTGGATAACACCACCAAGAGAAAATTCATAGGTTCCTCAAATCTTGAGCTGCTTCATCAAACTTCATCTCAAGGAACCAACCATCAACTGGTTGAACCACCGATACCACACTTTGAATCCTGGTCGATAAGAAAACTAAATCTCAAGATGCGGACAACCTCTGACTTCCCTGAAATCATCCAGAAAATCTCCAACAATCCAAGAGAATACTCAGTTATCGCAAGTCACTTTTGCGATCCATCCAAACTAAAATCCAAAGAAATACTGTTCTCCCTTTACCAATCAGAACAGCTTATGCTGGTCATGCCAATCCATCGAAGAAATGGATTCACTCAGCTGCTTCTGAACTCCATCTCCAAAAAACTGCTAAGCCAGAAAACTCTACCGACACACAGAACACTCCGAGCTGCATTGCTGACACCAATGCCAAAGAATTCCCAATCCAAATCTCTTCGAGAAACTCGGACTCCAAACCAAACAGAAACACCCTGCTGAACTCAGCCACAACACTGAAGCAGACCTACTTCCTTAAACTCGTTCCAAAGAAATCATCTTCGGAAACATCCATGGTCACTGCATCTCATCACGCAGCTACTACTTCCTGAGGTATCAAGATGCCATCACTCGCTTCTATCCAGCCAACAGATCCAATCTCTACTCATCCAACTTCGAAGATGAACTCCGAACCTTAACAGGTTAACTTCAGAGATCAACGAAGACCTTACACCACTGCAAAGCTCACTCAAGACGGTATTAGGTCTACAGTCTCGACAGATACACATCCAACCTCAAACATACAAACTCCAACCAATGGTAGTCGCGTTATACACACCACTACCTTATCTTCCTTTATACCTCATATTAGAAAACCCGAACACGTAACCCAACAGATAGGTAGAAATAAATAAATATATTAAAAATTACAAATATGCTCTCTCAAGATAGACACCACACCAGATCCTAGGTATTCACTCAACCTAACGCTCTGATACCAACTGTGACGACCCGACTTTCTCGCCACGGAAAGTCATATCATCTTGAAGAAAGAAAGGGATAGAAAAGAGAAAGAAGAGAAAGAAGAAACAACACTAGAATCTCAACAGCGGAACGAATAAATTATATTAACAACATAAGTATTTACATAATATAAAACATTAATCAGAGTTACACAACATATACTAGACAGTTATAAACACCTGTCTAGTATTTACAACTTAATACAAACACAACACAGAGAACACACAGCGGAAACTATCTATCTATAACGCTGAAACCTCCTGCTCCATTGCTCCTCTAATATTTGTCAAAGCCAATCTGAATCCCTTAGATACTCGTAAAAATTTGAGTACCCAAGAGTTTAAGAAAACAAAGATAAACTCCGGGTTAGACATGGGTTTGGTGTGAGTAACAGGTTAAGGTTGCTTAACTTTAAAAAAACCTTTTGAAAAGAAAGGTATCACGTAAGACTTCCCACACATAAACATGGAAAAGTTTTTACCTTACGCTAACCAAAACATTTGATAGGAAATTCGGTGATATTATAATAGTGTCTAGGGTATTCAAGTAAAATACAGAAATAGCTGGAATGCTTACATCTCACGTTCCAACATAGTTGGGCACAACTAATACGTACGGCACTTATTGGATTTTGGATTCCATCAATGGCAGGGCTACTGGAGTACTGCCCGTCACAGTACGTAGCCTAGATCACCGTACCGAGGATCACTCCCAATCCCCTGCAACACAAGGCCAGAACTATTCCTTACTGAATAGTCCCGAACAAGACAACCCCGGCAGTTATTGCAATCAACCGCCCCACACAGCCGAATATAAAGGGACTTCTAGATAGGGGAAAAACTCGTCCTACTTGGGCATGACCCACCTAACCTTGCTGCACCTCCCCTGTTTTAGCCATTCCCGGTTGATGAGGCTTGAGGCTACGATTACCTTTAGAGAACACATCTCTTAGAATGCTCATCATCCACCTGACGATGTTCTGAAAGCATTCAATTCATACAAGTTCGTTCCGGGTTCGAACGAAACCGAAGGCATTATCTCGTTACACTCATTTTGGAATCACCCTCAAAGTTAACGACGATAACCCTTGCACTCTGAATCTTCATCTTCACTTGAGATTCACGACCTATCGTTAAGTTGGATCGATGTGGTTTTCGCATATCCAAATATGGAAACCCAATCCCGGTCTCATCGAAATCCAAATCGCCATCTTTTAGGTCCAAGTTGTTTTAAATGTCTAAAACAATTCAATTCATTATTATTTATATACACACAGATAGATAATACACAACATCACAATAGGTAATCAACATTATCATCACAACTGATAATCCATATTATCATCCCAAACAGATAATTCATATTATCAACTCAAATGCAACCATAGCATCCAATACACACAACATCACTTATCTATATCTGAGATCTCAACCATTCAGGGTAATCAATATTAATCAACATTCACAAGCAATGACTTATTAATCACCATTTTATAATTAATTTAAAATGAATTAAATTAACTACTTCTTCTCTAATTAATTTAAAATAAATTAAATTAATTACTTCATCCATATAAATCTTGCTTACATATCCATTAATTAATTACAAATCAATTAATTAATTACCCTCGACAAATTACCCTAATTAATCATCCTTGATTAATTATCCATTAATTATATTCAAGTAATTAGCATTTAATTAATTCCACCAATTAATTATTCTAAACCAAATTCAGTAATTAACCTGCAATTACTTCACTAATTAATTAATTATAATTAATTACATTAATCCTTAATTAATTACATTAATTAATTCCTTCATTGATTAATTGTTCTTAATTAATCCATCCTTAATTACATCATTAATTATTAATGATTCCTAATTATATCTATTAATAATTACCCTATTTAAATTAAGTAATTAATTATCAATTATCCATATTGATTAATCAATCTTGATTAATCATGTTAAGTAATTAATTACACATAATTAATTACATCTCTTTATTACCTTTAAATAACACAATTAACAAAACCTAAATTAATTACACTAAGTGATTAATTATTGATTACTTCCTTTGAGTAATTATTCTGCATACTAATTACATATTAATTACACAAAGTAATTAATTTCCAAAACGACTTCATTACCCAATTATCCTTCAATTTAATTACATCAAGTAATTTATCTTCTTAATTACTTCACTAAGTAATTATTCATTTTTAATTACATTGGGTAATTACTTCTTAAATTACTCAAATGATTATTTTAAATTAATTAAACTTAATTAATTAACTTAACTAATCAAAATAAACTTAATTAATCACAAGTAGTAATTAATTTTCTTAATTACTTTCATTAAGTAATTACACTTAAACAATTCTCAAATGATTATCTTTAAATTAATTAATCCAATTAATCATTAAAATTAATCACATTAATTAATTATTAAATAATCCTAAGTTAATGACCTTCATTGACCAATAACAAATCTTTAGTTACTTCTCTAAAGTAATTAATTGAGATTAACCAATATTAGTTACAAATTAATTTATCTATAAAAACCTTTTAATTAATCTCTTACTATTAAATTAATCAAGTGATAATCTAAAACTTAATTAATTTAAAATTACTTGATTAATAAATTCAAATAATTAATTTAATATAAAATCTTATCCAAATAATGATTTCTTAATTATAATTTAAATCAATCTTAATTAACTTACTAATCCTTTAATTAATTAAATAAAACCCTTAATTATTTAATTAATTAACCCAAATTATTAATTAATTAAATTAATTAATTACAAAACTTAATTACCTTAATCATTTAATGAATTATAAATTATTAAGTTCTAATTAACTTTAAGATAAACACAAATCTTATTAATGATTAAATTATCATTAATAAAGTAATTTAAAAACAATTTGCTTTTAAATTTCCTCAAAATTCCATTTTAAATTAAGATTTAAAATGAATCAAATTTTAACTTAAACAAGGTTTAAGTATTCAAAACCTTTTAAATTTCATTTTAAGTAATTACTTATCTTCTAAGGTAAATTTTAAAAATAGCTTTAACCCATATTCAATTTAAATAAATTTAAAATATACTTTAAATATTTCAAGTGGTTTTGAAACATTTAAATTCAAAAACTTATTTTATTTCAAACTAGAATTTAAATCATGCTTTGAATTCAGATTCAAAAATTTAAATTTAAAATCCTGTTTAAATCCTATATTTCAAATTTTAAAAACATGTTATAAAATATTTAATGATTCAAACTTAATTACAATCTTTGAATTTATAAACTTATTTTCTTTTCAAATCCTAAGATTCAAATTCAAATTTGAATTTAGATTTACAATTCAGATTTAAATTAAATTTAAAATCTTGTTTTAAATCTTATTTCAGATTTATAAAACACTTTATAAAATACTATACAAATTTTTAGTTGTTAAACATCCCATTTTTATAAAAATTTATTTATTTGAAAATTAGAATTCAAATTTCATTTTGAATTCATATTTTAAACTTGTCTCAACTTTTGGTTTAAAACCTGCTTTGCTTCTTTTATTTAAATTTAGTTTAAATTTTAAAAAAAAACCTGCATACTGTCAGGTTTCAGAAAAACATGAAACTAAACAAAACTACTTGAGCCTATGAAAATTTTACTCGAGTCAATCTCCCTCTAAATTCGAGCAAATACTTAAACGACCCAAGCATTTACTCGAGTACAACACCCCACTCATTATCCCCAGATCATCAGGAAAGCAAAGAGCACCATACACATGCACGGTGGCTCTGACCATCACCGATCAACTCCTACAGCATCAACACATCAGGAAACAACCTCGCGCAACATCACGATCATCAGAACATCTCCATTCACCCAAAATAAAAATCCAGACACCACACCCAAACCTGGAACACTGAACTCCTCAAAACCCCAAAACCCGTCAAGGCCAAATCTCCGTCCTCCGATCATCGTAGAAGTTGAAACTCCGGCCACATCCTCGTCATGGACCCAGCTACCATTCCCCAAAGCTGCTTAACACTCGATCAAACAGTGAGACAGAATCGAACCAATTCCTAACTTGCTCATAAACTAGGGTTACAGATTTATTTTGATCACCGCCGCAACCACGATCCTCATTACATCCATTCAATAATTCTTCCTGATGCTCTGATCATACATCTACCACCATAGGAGACCCTGACATTCCCTAACAACTAGATCACCAGATTTTCCCAAATTCCTCTTTTTAGTTCATCACAGAACTGCTTCCCAAATTCTAAACTAAAAATTGTGATTTCTGATTTAAAAATCATGTTTTCTTATAAGGTTTCAGATTACAATTTTAATTTAATGAATCAAGGAATTTAAGTTTTAAACCAATTCATATTTTCCTGATCATTTTGGGTTTCCAAAGAAAGTTGTATTTGTTTTAACTTAATTAAAAATTTAAACTTAAACTTATGATCACACAAACATTTTTGTTTGTAACTCAATTCATAACAGTGATTAGAATCAAGTGATAAGGAATTAAATTAAAAAAGGACTTGAATCTGGGAACAGAGTGATTGCAGATTACAGCAAACATACACATATCATTCATCCACAAATATACTTGTAAATATTCACACAAGAAATCTTGCTTCCAGAGGAAATCAGACAACTAGGATCATATTAAATTTAGGCAACCATAATTTAACTTAATTAATTTTTAAAAATGTTACTCACTTGTTTCATTAGAAAACAGAGCCTCTTTATTTTGAAAGGTTGATCTTTAAAACTGGTATGCTTCTTTGTCTTAAAACTTCATGCATGCAGTCCCTTTGATTATCAAAGTAGATTCCAGGCCGCTTGCATTTGAAACTCTGACCAAAACTATATGCATGCTGGTGATTTTCCAGAGATGAAATGCAATTGCATGCAGACTTTGATATCTTTGGGCTTTTGAAAAATGCAAACATCTAATTTATGTAGGAATTTATTTCAGGTTTGCAAAGAAATGCAGATTTGAAAATCTTGTTATAGGTTTTTGGTTTGCAATTATAAATTTGAGGAGTGAAATTTTCAGATTTGCTTTTGAGGGGATTTTGAGTTCAGATTTTCTTCTTCTTTGATTCACTTAGCTTTTGGTTTTGAAAAGAGAATGAAGGGAAAATGAAAATGTTTAAGGGCTGAAATTATTTTAATCACAATAAAGAAAAAGATAAAAAAAACATTGACACTTGTCATGATCCTTTATTCTTTAATAAACACATGTAGCTTGATTATATTCGTAAGTTAACACATGTCTTGTTTATTTAAATTAGTTATATATTTAAATGTTAATAAAGGATTTTACTTAATTTATTTTATACTTATATAAATATGTATGTGAATTTTCTTATTTTAAAGAAAATGTAAATAAAACAAATTATAAATTAAAACTTATTCAAATATTTTTAAGAACCTATAAATTTGAATTTCAAAATAAAATTCCAAATTCTAATTAAACTTGTGAAATCCATATTAAAATCAACTTATTCAATTTAAAATGAAAATTTCATTTTCTTGTTTTATTTCTTTTTATATTTATGGAAAAATAATACATTATAAATATGGCTTGAAAATAACAATTTAACAAATTTTAAATGATTTATAAAGAGATTATAAATCACTTTTATTATTAAATGAATTAAGATCATATGCTATATTGTGATTTAAACTTATATATAAAATTTCCAAATCATATTTATCAAATAATATTTAAAAAGGAATAAAACAAACTTTTTATTTAAATTTAAAAATTAGTCTAAGATATAATTTTAAACAATTACATTTATTTAAGTATTTAAAAATCATATATTTATTAATTTAAATAACTTTGAGAAACTTAAAATTAATTTAAAACATAATTTCCTAATTACTAAATATATTATTAGAATTTAAAAAAAAACTTTATTTATTTTTAAATTCCCAAAACAAAGATTATCTATAATATATATACAAATATATAGATACATTATAATTAGAAACATTTATTTGGCTTTTAGAAGATAAAATCTCAAATTAAATATTTATTTAATCAGATTATTAAACCAATTCATATATTATTAATCAATATTATCAAATCAATTTAATTTTAAAATAAAGATTATTAAATTGATATTGTCAAAAATCCCGGGATATCACATAACTTATTTGGTATGGTTTGTATATATGTTTGGATTGAATAATTACTATAAATATGATCGGCTGATGATTGATTTACTTTTTGGATTACAGTTATTATCACACTTAGCACTTATTACACTTATATATGGATTGCTCTATTTTATTATGGTTGGTTACTTATATCAAGTTTAGGGAATTTTGTAGAAGTTTTTGTTGATGACAAAGGGGGAGAAGTTATAAAATAGTAGTTGGCTTGGAGTAAGGGGGAGTTATGATTGGAGTAAGGGGAAGTCATGGAGTAAGGGGGAGTTATGGTATATGAGTTATGGTATGGTAAGTATATTTTATAAATACAAGTTGTCATCATTAAAAAGGGGAAGATTATTAGGAACTGAGATGTTGCTTTTGATGATAATAATCTTTCTAACTTATCTTATTATAAAATATATACTAACACTGTTGTCTAGATGGATATGTATATGCATGATATATATATATATATATATATATATATATATGCAGGTATTGATTACTGAAGACTGATCAGTATAAAGATTCAAGACTCAAGATTGAAGATTCTTGAGTATCAAGATCAAGATTTCGAGGTATGTGTCTAGTTTTTGTTAAAACTTCATAATAGCATGGAAATCTTCATTCCGAATTTCATTTGGGATGGAACCCATTTATGCCTTCTTAGTGGCTTACAAACACATGACAAGTAGCTTACAAAACCTATGACAAGTGGCTTACAAACCCACGAACATCCTAGTTTTGTATAAGTTCTCGAGTCCTGATGTGACGAGATATTCTATAGGAAGAAGCTTGCAAAACTACTTCAAAATGATTTTTAAAACTGTTTTTCAAAATATTTTAGCCTTAATATTATCTTTTCAAATGATTTTCAAAAAAGACGTTTAGCCTTAAAATATTCTTTGTTTTGTTTTTAAATAAACTCTTGTTTTAAACTTCGTTTTTAATCCAGAATCATTTTATCTTGTTTTCTTTTCAATACCATCTTCAAAACAAATTTTACATCGTTTTTAACATAGGGATGTCAACGTCATGGGATACCCCATGTCGACATGGTGGCAGTTTCAATTTTCAAAAGAAGTGTCCATTCGTATAAATCTCTTCACGAATGGTTATGACCATAGGTGCTTTATAAATAGCCTTCACAAACGAATTTTTTAACTAACTATTTTCTTATTTTCTTCGCTTCTTCTTCTCCATAAATCCATATTCTAAAATTTTTGTATTTTTAAGATCGTGCCGAAATTTTGCCGAATTCTCAAGTGCTCATTCTTGTTTGATTCTCTGCCCTCTCTCGAAGATCAAAGTGCTATTCAGAGTTATAGGATCAATTTATAATCAAAAGTTTATCGAGTCTCTTTATAGGGTGTGGTGTGCCTGGAAATCAATTGGGTGATCTTAAGTCCCGTAAATCAAGAGAGTTTGCTCCGGACTCGTGAGATAGGAGGGTACGTCAAGGACTTTAGAAATTGAGGATTGTAATCTCGACATTGGTATAATAAAAATCTGTATGAGTTGGTTTTCCTTGGTATAGGACTGGATGTAGGGTAACTTCGAACCAGTACAAAATCCGGTGTGTTCTTTCCCTTTACTGCTTTTATTTACTTTCTGCATCTTTGTTTGATTCTGTGACTATTCTGTGATTAGTTTTGCATTTATTTATATTATAATTTTTAAATTAGTCCATATAAGTCTTAGAATTCATTAAACACTATTCACCCTCCTCTAGTGTTAAATTAGCCTTAAGATCCTTAATACGTTGTCCCTTTCAATAACATGGGTATGTAAATAACAAGCTGATATGTATAAGGGAATCAACCAATAACAAACAAATCAACATATAAGTAAGATATCCAAATTACTATAATAGCAGACAGGGATTTGTTCTGCTAAACACATATCTAAGTTAATATAATAGTAGATCGGTATTTTAATCTGCTTAAATAGATGTTAACATAATCTACTTGGTGAACTGTGATAGAACGTGATTTATTCTACCAAACATATGGCAAATACAAGTTAATTAGCATAATGTTGATTTATTTTGCTAAATGGATCTCATTTGGTTTCATATTCAATTGGGTTTATTTAAGCATGGTCGAAAAAGATATCCTTTGATTTAAAGTATTCTTTTAAAAGAAAGTTACTTTAAAACAAAACCAATCTTTAGAAATAAAGTGGCTTACAGCTTTAAACTTCTATTTAAAAATTAAATAACAATTAAACGCTTCAATAGTAATTAAACCTTTAATTAATAATTAACTATTAAATAAATAATTAAACTTTAACAAAACTTTGATTAATTATTAAATAATAATTTAAATTAATTAATCTTAATTAATTAGTTAAATATTCCTTAATTAAAACTTAAATAATAAATTAAACCTTCATTTAAAATAATTAAATCATGATTAAGTTTTAATTAAATCTTAACTTAAATTTAACTTGATTAATAATTGAACCCTTCTCAAATAAAAAAGAATTTAATTAATCTTAATTAAATAATGATTAATCTCTAAATAATTAATTAAATCATTATTTACTCTTTATTAATTAACAAATGATAATTAACCTACTTTTTTAGCAAAGCTAAGCAGTGAAGACTAAAGGCAACTTTATTCCAGTCGCATATGTTTAAAACTTTAAATTAATGACTTGATTGATAACAACACAATATAACAAATATAAGATAAAAGGAAAATGCCTTTTATTTTGAATAGGATTGGTTATCGAGTTAGACACATGTAAAAAAATTCATAATTGCCCCATGGACAAACACCTAACTCTATCAATCCCCCATTAGTACTTGAGGTCAATTACAGAATCTTTTTCCAACTCCTTCGATCTATTTTCTCAAAAGATTATTGATCTAGTACCTTAGTGAATGAGTATGCTATATTGTTTTAATTATCGACTTTGTTAATTAACTTTTCCGACATTGATAAACTGTATTCATCATGTGGAACTTTTTGGAGTATGTATTTCAAATCTTGCGAGTTTTAGGTTCTTTTATGAATTGTATTGCAACAGTGTTAGCACATAATAATTCCATGGCATTCTCAATGTTTTGAATCACCCTTATGCAAGGTGATGAACCAAGCCATTGGTTGAACCAGTCTCTACTTATTGTTTGGAGCATATCAAACTTTAAGTCCTTAACTTAAGATTGAATATGGATTTAGAACTAACATACCATACTTGATATCACTTTGTAGTTCAAATCTGCACACTCCTTCATAAGGAATTCATTTTTCCTATAAACAATTCTTAAGTATTTCACAAAACTAAAGAAAAACTCTCAAGTTCATATGTTAATCGTGTAATAACCGAAAATTTGTTAATAAGGTATTAATAATATGAAAATATTTGGAATTTATTAATTAATTAAATATATTAAATATATTAGGGGGAAAATGAAATTTTTAATACTTTGGAGTTTGATGATCACACCAGTGCCATAACGACCGTCTCGTTGTTCTAATTCGCGCAGTATCTTGGGTTTTCTTATTTGGAATCCATATGGAGGAGTTATGGTCGAAACCAACGTCGAGTAAAACGAGAGCCAAAATATGAGATTCTAAATTCGAATTTGAACGGACAAATATTTTACCTCCTCTACTTTAAAACTAAATCACATTACCTATTTCAGAATTACTATCCCGACACATCTTCCTCTTCTTCTTTCTCTAAAATCAACTTGCAATCAAACTCAAATATCTCACTTTAAACTCCACCAAATCAAGCAAAACCAAAGGCATCATGAAGCTAGCAGACTGTATCAATAGTGATTTGGCATTAGAAATTCAAAGAGAGGGGATGTAGCAACCTGGACAGTGAGAATCCGGACAGGAATAAGAAGTTTTGTGAGGTATTTATTCTTTCCTCCCCATATAATGCAATTATAATATTATAATAATAATAATTACACTGTAGTAAAGTAGACAAACACAATCTAAAAGTTACATTCAAAATTTAAGGGGATGTGGGAGGGTTGATTGATAATAATGCATAATGTTGATTATATACCAAAATTTGTGAAATAAATGGCAAAATCCGACTTAGAAACATAGGGTTATGGTATAGGCACCTCTTCAGACTACCGGAGGCGAAGTAGTGGAAATCGAAGGTGGAAACGACAATGAAAACTTGAATATTCCAAATTCTAAAAACTACAGGAATAATGCCAGTGCACCAGTCTATGTCAACCAACCCACTGGTGCACGATTTTCCTTTTAGTTTAAACTTTGACCTTAAAGGCCTATATAAATAATTAATGAATGATCCGACTCTTGTTTTCTTTGTGTTGTAGAAGGTAATTTGAGGTGTAATGAGATAAAGGATAGTGCTATGGAATAATAAAATGTATGGAATGATTATGTCATTATTTAAAGTGGTTATCTATATGTATTCAGATATAGAAATGCGGTACAATGATAGACGTGGACAGGGATGAGTCTGGGTGCAGGATAAACAAATCAGAGTGTGTACGTGATACGAATACAGTCTGGTGATGCAAATAGATGGTACAAGCATGACGATTTGCTCCCCTAAAGTTCTACGGCAAGGCTAAGGAAGGAGGTGGATGTTAAGTAACCCTACAGGCTACGGGCTAATAGGGCGGACTCCAATTATTTAGTACTAGGACTGTGACGACCCGGAATTTTTAGACAATTTAAATTAGGATATTTAATTATTTTAATATTTAAAAGCTAGTTTGTAACTTAAATTTCAAATATCACCATTATTTGGAAATTTAATTATTGGATTTAATTATTGGAAATTGGGTAAAATGTTGAATCTGGAGTTTTAAGCCTATTAAAAATAATTTGAAGGCTTGTAAAATTTATATTAGTAATACTGAAGATAGTAAAAGCGTTAAGATTGAATTTAAAGGTGATTTGTTCAGTTTTGAAAATATATCGTTTAAATTGATATTTAAAAATAGCCTTCCGAGGCACCATCTCGGAATTCGACGAAACCAATTCCATTAGATCCGTAATAGTGTAATATTATTGGGTTTAAAATTCCATAGTGTTTGGAGAGATCGTTTGGCCGTACGATTAGTAAGCGCGCTGAAAATTAAATCGAAATTTAATATAATAACTGGGTCCAAAAAGCTATCTTCTCCATACGATCGAATTAGGACTCGAAACTTTTTCCAATGCGTCCGGAATAGGCATATAACATTATAAATGCCTAGCAGCATGCCTCCATTGGGGTTCAAAATTTTGAGATATGTATAACGAGACATTTTGGAAGTTTTATAATATAATAAAATTGGAAGTCAACTAGTCAAATATATTTTTATAATTGGACACTCGTACTCAAGAAGCCATCCCCAATTTATATTACATTTTCATCTCCCTCTCTAGTCTTCATACCGAAATCGAACACACACAAAAAAAAAGAAAAAAAAAGAAGGGAACAATTTCATAATCGTTATCTAAATACCCTTTCCCTTCAGAAATTTACAAATCAATTTCAACCTAAATTAAATCTAAATACCGATGCTTGAGCGAATGGAGTCGAATATTTGCATTCGACAAAATCAAGGAAGGCCGTAGCCGTGTTCAAATCTTTGGCAACCTTGAGGCGAAGGCAAGTAGAGAGGCAGGGGGTCGTTCGAGGTCCAGAGAGGGTTCGTTCAAAGGTGTTGGCGATCGAAGTTTTGCAAAGGAGTCAGGATAGCGAGGCGACTTAGGGAAGGAGGTCGTGGCGTCGGATGGGAATCTCATAGGTGGCGGCGACGTTAAAGACCGGACATGGCGATGGACTTTCACGCTCGTCAACTTGAGATGGTTGAGAGCGTCGAATAGGGAGGCAGATGGAATCGCGTGCAAGGTCGAGTATAGCTAGCTGTAAAGCAAGCTACTTGTTCTTTATCAATTTGATCTGTGTACATTTACATTTTAGATAAGTGTAATTCAACAAATCAATTGCCATTTAATAAAATGAATTTCTGTTTGTTTATTTACAAATTTTTATTCAACAAATATATATTAAAATTTTATGTTTACAGTAAGTTTTATAAAAGGATAATTTGTTTCCTTAAATATATATACGCATGTGAATATTCTTATACAGGAAAAATATTTTATTTATTTCAGTGATATATATATATATATATATTTTGAAACATATTTGAACAATATGCGCACATTTATAAATTGTAATGCAATAGAAAATTTATTTTGAGCACTTTTAAAATTGATAGTACTCAAGTCTAAAACCTGAGTTAATCTAATGATTTTTAGAAATTATTTTTAAAGATAAGATTTAAAATATACATATATATATAAGAAATAATTATTTAGTCAAAATTGAATTGTTAACTAATTAATTTATTTAAAGAAATTTAGTTTTAAATTAAATGATTGATTAAATCTATGAGAATTAATTGATTTATCCAAGTGTTAATAAACCATATAAATTGCGTATTCAAGGTCAAAAATCGAGGAAGCCAAGGCAATATTGAAGTGGATTGCAAATATTAACAAAGGTGAGTTAACTCACTCTTCTAGATTTTTATTTAAATTTAAATGGTTAAATTTAAATAATTGGTCGAATGATTGAATTGATTTGATGTGCTATATTATATATAGTAGTGTGTATATAGTGTGTATTGGAGTGATTGATTTTCCCGCATTTTATAGCGGATGAGACCCTATGCGCCGTATAATAGCGGATGATATTATATAAATCTCATATACTGTGATATTTCACCTTGAAGTGGAATTGGTATTTTATGTTGTGCTAACATCTGTGGATGAAAGGAACAGGTTGGAGGGATCCAACTAGATTCCTCAAAATTTTATAGATTGTTCTAATAATTCTGTATCATGATTATTTGATATTCGGTGACGAATTATATTGATAATTTGAAATATTGGATACCATGGTTTGATTTAATATATTTCGGTATACCGAGTCATCAAAATATTTAGAATTGAATTTTTGAAAGAAATATGTGTGTAACAACCGGCATATTTTACGACCGAGTATTCAAATATTTTATTTAAATATTTCATCGTTCGTCGGATTTTAGTCGGAAAACCTACTTTTTTGCAAACGGTCGAATTGGGACTCGAGACCACCCCCATTGAGTTCAAAATGACGTTTGCGATCTTTTTGAGTATAAACTTTGATATGTTTGGAGTTAGTGGAATTTTGCTACTTTTTCACTTAGGGCTTTGGTTTTTGTTTCAGCCCATTAGACCCAAGCTTCACCCCTCTTTCCTTCATTACTTCATTTCTATTTCCTATACTCAAGCTTTAGCAACAATGGAGAGAGGAATGGGAAATTAAAACTCCAAGCCCTAGTTTCCATTTGCAAATCAAGTTCTAGCTCGAAATCCAAAGAGAAGCTATTCATAAGCATCATCTTCTTCTTCTCCAACTCATTCTCCTTTCAATTTCAGAAATTCCTAAACCTAACTTTGGGAATGTTCTTATTTGGAGCTTAGATTCAAGCTCATTTGGGTTGGGTTGAAGTGTGGTTGATTCTTCCTTTGCTTTCAAGCTTCTCCTCCATTGATTTTGTGAAAAGGTGAGATTTTTATCTCACATCTTTGTCTATAACTATCTTTGATTGTTGGGTATGAATTCCTAACACTTATTAATGTGCACTTGCTTTTGGTTTGGATTGAATTGGTGAATATCCCAATTTTTAGTGTTTTGGGTTCAAATCTTTAAAATCCTAACTTTGATGTTTGAACATGTTTTTGGTGATGCATCGAGGAGCCAATAGGATCGGGTAGCCGATGGGCGTAATCCCCTAGCGTCCGTGCTCGACCGGTTGCGAATGGAGAGAGTTTGCACTTCAATTAATAGGGTAAAAAAATGCAGGAATTGTAGTTCGGTCGACCGAACTCTCTGAGTCGGCCGACCGAAGCTGAAACCGAAACATTCTGGGCTATTTTCGATCAACCGACTCAAAGAGTTCAGTCGACCGACCTGCTCCTATTTCCCTGTTTGCCTATTTATGCTCATCTTGCTTTGTCAACTTTGATAACTTCTATTTTTGGAATTTTTGGGTATTTCCACTTTGATGGATTCGGTATCGATTTCTTTGGATTTTATTCACGTCTTCGTATGTGAATTTTATTGATTGGTTGTTCCTACAATCATTTTTGTGATTTGTCACTTTAAAAATATAAAGGTTCCAATACTAGTAGTAAATATCAAAACTCTTTCATCAAAACGATTTCAACACTATTTTATTACAAAGCTCGTTTCTTAAACCGTTTTTCAATCTATTAGTATATACAAACCTTTACCTCACTCGTATGAGAAATCTAATTAAACGACTTAGTAAAACGAGTGGTATGAAACACTTGCGTTTGCTTCGTCGGTTAATTTTTGGACTTGTTCGATTGAATCTCTTGTGACAATTTTAGAGTGGAGACTTACAGTTTGTCGTAAATATTTAAGTTAAGCTAGTGGTTATGGGACATGATGCTAAGCTAATATATCTACTAGCTTAGTGTAATTGACACTTTCTTGATGATCGATGATGATCATTTTGTGATTTATACTAGCAATGTGCGATGTCTCTTTGTCTGCGAAGGAGACTAAACCCCGTTTCTATGGAGCTTCGGCTTAAATTGGTGGGGTAGAGACCCATGGTCTTTGGACCGTTTTATGGAGCTTCGGCTCAAAATTAATGGTTAGCAACCATGGAATAGCGTTCCGTTTTGTGATACACGTGTTGATGAGTTTTCATGCTCTCGTTTTGTGATAGGCCTCCCCCTTTTTGTGATTTCTGGATTTCCACTGATGATTTCTAGAATTTGTGTTTTACCAATTTTCATGATTTACATTTGATAAGTTTTATCAATATTTGTGCGTTGGTGAATTTGTGTGTCATTAACTTTTTGTGAATAAAAGTATAGAGTATGACATTCCTTTTTATCTTTGAGAAGATTCTTGTGATGTTGATTAATCTCTTGTTGATTTTCAATTACATACTTATCATAGTATGGTATTATGGTTTTTATATGTTTATGTCGTATCTCTTATTCTATATTATTACATCCGATATTTATAGCTATACTGATCCGTTTATTATTTTCTTATTAAATAATACTCGAGTCGGGCCGAGATGTTACAAGTGCTTCCACTTGACTCCACTTCTGGTGTTTAATATTCTGACTTTTGCCTAACTACTTAATTAGTAGTTCATTTTGTTGTATACATTTGAGATATAGACTCTATGATGTATACTTATTCTCTTGTGTAGAATATGTAACTATTCTTTTGTGATATTGTGGATCTTGTTTGACCACTACTCTGATATACACTTTCATGTGTTATATATTCATATCTTTTTCCGCCTTTGTGATATGAATTATCTGTGACTGATTTGTGTTATGTTTATTTCTATATTTGTTTCCGAAGATATTATAGCCACTGTGTAGTAGCTTTGAGTTTATGTCAGCACGTCGGATTTCCTCTAGAAATGAAATGCAAGTTATATTTTATCTGGCATATCGATGCTCGCATAAAGCCATTACACGGATGGTCGCTCCTCAACAGCCTTATTCTCCACGCTAGTTGACGGCATCACACCATAGTCTCCTTGGCTAGCGTGGGTATGGAGATGGGGCGTCACAATGTGAGTAAATTTTGAAGTGAAATAATTATAGAATAAAAATAAAATAAAAATGAATTGGAAAAGAATAAAAGTGATTTTTGAATTCTAATAAATAAAATTCCAAGTGTGGAAAAATGAGATTTTTGAATAAATGGGAATAAGTGATTTGCTTAAAGCTTAAGTGATGTGATTTAAAGGAATAAGAGAATTCACTTTAAAATTCAAGGTTTAAATTTATTTGAAAGGATAAAGAAGAAATTTGGGAAATATGAATTGGTATTTTCAGTTAAAAGATTGTAAATCATAATAAAGAAATAAAATCTGAAGTTAATGGATTTTGGAATAAATGGAGTGAGTAAGGAAATTTATTTAAAGGTGAAGTAAATTGGAAATCAATTTGGGAATTGATTTAAGTGTGTAAAACCGGGATTTTAAAAAGGGAAGTGAGACTATGGAATTTATAAACTGGGTTTATAAAAGTAAAGTAATATATCAGTGGCTATTTGAAAGAATAAATTCACGGTGAGATTTTATTAAAGGAATGGGTAAATTTATTCAAAAATAAATAATGATTTATTTTTAAAAGATGTGAAAGAGAACGGGATCGGGTTTGCTATATTACAGCATGATATAATCAATTTGAGTGTGGTTTTCTCACGCTGGTATTCCAGACTGACTCGGGTGTTATTTCACTATAATGCTCGGGTCAGACCGAGTATTATAGGATATAGGAAAGGATACTGTGGAGCTCAAGAGACGAGCTGGATGGCGATACGTACTTCCGAAATTGTGTTAAATATTCCGTTGTGCATTCAGATTGTAAGGACAGGTTATGATTTCTGTCCAGTTGTGTGTTATGTATACTCTGTTGGTGTAATGAATAAACAAATGTATTTGTTCTTATGCAAAGATCATTTATTATCTATTATATTTTATTCTGCTGCGATGGTTAGATTCTGATGTTGTTTTCTATTTTCTTCGTCTACCTCTTCTTCTTTAACCCTCATGGTTCAGTTTTTCGGGCATCGGAAAAATCGGGTCTTGACATTTGGTATCATAGTTGAAAGGTTAAGCGAGAACCTTGGCTCTAGTGGGGATTACTCAATAAATAGAATCTGTAGTACTCTAGAATGAGTTTGAGCATATTAATAGATATGAGCGCGTATTTGTCAGTGAATATAAATTGTTTTAATATTGTGTTGATTTGAATTATTATTTGAACCTTGAAATAGGTTAAAAACGGAATTTGGATTCAAAATTAAATGGTTTAAAGATATAAGTTGATTTGATTTAAGGGATTAAATCAACATTTAAAATTTAACTCGTAATTCGGGATGGTTTAAATTTGAAATTTGAATTGAATTAGTTCAAATTGGATGTGATTTGAATTAATTGGAATTGAGTCAATTTAAATGAAAGTGAAAATTTAAATTGAGTTGATTGGATATGGAGATTGGGAATTGAACAATTTGACTCTAGATAATTTTTAAAATAAATTGTTTAGTACAAATCTATTTTTCCAAGTTATTTATTATGTATACAACCTTTCTTGTTAAACCCAAAACTATCTTATACTTATTTCATAACTACTTTTGGAATTATTTAACTATTTTGTAACTGTTTTATTAACTAATTACTGTTTTTCAACTGTTTTACAACTAATTACTATTTTAAACTATTTTGTAATTATCTAACTATTTTATAACTATTTGACTATTTTCCAACTATTTTATCGTCATTTAACTATTTTACAGCTATTTTACAAACTAATAATTATTTTTCAACTACTTATCTATTTTAAAAAAAATCAAGCTATTTTCTAAATTGAAGCCGGTCAGAGTGCAAACTGTTATGATTAAATTACCCAATTGAGAAAAGGATTAAAGTGATAATCCAAATGGGATTGAAGCAATTGTAAATAAGTGAATGAAAATTAAAGTGAATATGAATAGAAAGGGAATGTTTTGGATAATAAATCAATGAGGATAGATACGTGGATGTATGTATGTTATTTTATTCGCATAGTGGTTTGATCCGGATTCGAGCACAGAATTTCGAGATAGTTTATCGATTCGAGTTGGGATTTTTCACTCGATTTTCGACGGCGAACCTGGATATGGATTGTTGATTGATTCTGGATATTCTCTATCATAGCTAGGCTATGCAAGGAGAATGACGGTTTCTGATCAAGAAACCAGATCTGTGTCCGCACTAGGAAGTCCGGTGGACGGTACTAGTTCGGAAGTGAAATTGTGTGATCGAGTGAGCGATCAGATTGGTATAGCGTACGGATGATAGGTGTACATCGTACGGATTTGAATGAAATTGATATTGGAAATTTGTGGATAAGAAATGTGAAATGGTTTTTGAAATGAAAGGTATATTTTGTGAAACATATGATGAAGTAAAGTGGAAATTGGATATTTCTATGGTAAAAATTTACTTTATAGAAGTACGTAAAATGGTAAGTGACTTTATAGAGTTATCAAATTTGAAAATTTGATTTTGAATAAACAAAGTTATATATCTTTGTTATATAAGATAAATCTCCCCTTGTTGAATTTATTGCCGGAAGAAAAGGATTTTGAAAGTGTTTGAAGTATAAAAGGAGTTTTATACAAGCTTGAAATGATCTAAAGTTTTTAAAAAATTTATATATCTATATATATATATATATAAAGGATCTTATGAGGATTTTGGAAAAAGGTTTTAGGAACCTTTGGATTTCGAAAGGCTTTTGATTTTTGGGTAAAATCAATATTGGAATTTGGAAAGCCTAGTTTGAGAATTATCGATTTTGGAATAATCGATTTTGAGAAAAGGAGATTTATATGAGATCCATACTAGGTGTATGATTTGGAAGATACTATAAGTGTATAGTATAAAGTGTTTTGACAATGGCTCTGGGAAAAGGCGCTCCCTTGAAATGAACTTCTCAGGAGCGCCACAGGATGGCATTGCCTTGTACCCTAAGGGGGATTCTAAAGTTGATCCTGTAAGGAGTCCGAACAAAACTAGTTCTTGAGGATTATGTGTAGTGTGTAGCGAAAGTCGATGGCGCTGAGGCCTACAGAGGCATTTGGGTTATGCTGTGACGACAGTGTAACTCGATGTCACTGTGATCTACTGCAGACCATAGCGAAAGTCGTGTGTGCCGCTGAGAGCCAACAGTCTACGTTTGATTTTATATCGGTAGACTACGACCTATGGTAACATAGCGAATGTCGTGTGTGCTGCTGAGAGCCAACAGTCTGCATTTGATTTTACATCGGTAGACTACGACCTACGTGGGAGTGGAGAAGTTTCATTCTTGACAGCTAAAATCGAGGGCGCTGATGCCTACAGTTACATGGACTTTTGCTGCGATGGCAACGTAACCCTGGAATGTAACTGCGGTCTGTTGAGGGTTCCATGGCGTAATCAAGGGGCGCGGAGTGCCTACAGTTATATGGACTTTTACTGCGATGGCAACGTAACCCAAGATGTAACTGCGACCATGGATGGGAGTGATGATTTCCAGAGCATTCTCACCAAAGATATTTCCTCTTTTTTCAAAAAGAAATGTTTTCTATATTTTCAACAAAATTATTTTCTAAGTATTTTCACTGGATGTTGAAAGTCCGCTAAGTACTTATAGATTTTCAGTCCTACGCCTGATCAACATATGATCAAATTTCTATGAGAACAAGGATGGACTGGTTTAGACATCGAGTTATAAGAAGTATTTTTATAAAAAGCTATTTTAATAGTATTATGTGAATTTAAAAGTATTTCTAAAATTTTAAAATAAAAAAGTAAGCCGCTATTCGAGAAGAGTTTATAAACACCTGACACGATAAATTGACACAGTGTTGTTTTATGGTGGGTGAATGAAATAATTTTACCTAAAATATATTTTGATATAAAAGAAATATTTTATAAATTATTATATAACTTGGATGTTTGGATGATAATATTTTAAACAAATAAAGATTGGAATGACTTGTATGATCAAATGGGAATTTGTATGAGCATAAATTATACAAATGAATTATAGTTAAAAATATGATTTAAGTCAAAATTTGAAATAAATTGAATTAAACTGAAAATAAAACCCGATTGTATTTGGATTAAGTTGAAATTAAAATAAAATAAATTGAGATGTATATGATATTAAGTAAAAGTAAATTCTTACTTAATTTAAATTTAATTGGATTGAGTGGATTAAAGGGGATGGTATGATGCTAGATTTAACTGAAGTTAAGTTAAATAGAATTGAATTGAAATAAATTCAGTTGAATTATAGATAATATTGAATGGGATAAAATTCTTACTTCAATAAATAAGCGTAAAATAAGTAAGTATTGAATTGAGATAAATAAGCTTTGGAAGCTTATAAAAGAATTGAAAAGCATTGAAATAAAAAAATAATCCCTAGTTAAAAGTAAAGTGAAATGTGATTGACTGTAAATGGATGGAGAAATATGAATATTAATAAGTGAGTAGTTTATAAAAATGTAAAAAGGGAATAAATAAGCCGAAATAAAAGTGTTGGAATTTTGAAAAATGAAAGAAAATCCAAACTGGAATTATAAAAAAAAATTGAACCCAGGAAAATTGAATGAAGTGATTTTTGTAATAAAATCAGATATTGATTTAAAAATTGGAAGTAAGCTAATTAGCTAAATAAATTATTTGATAGAGTATGTTAATAAAATTTAACTCGGTTAAAAAAATGGATTATAAGTTAATAATGAAGTTTGGAAATAAACTCGAATTATAAATAGAATTCGACTTGGATTGATAATGAATTAAAATAAGTGGAGATCTAAAAATAAAATGGAATTGGATTATAATAGAAATGTTTTGAGTTACAAATAAAATCTAATTCGAGTATAAATGAGTTAAATATGTGCTTGGATATTATTTTGATAAATTGAGAAGGTGAATTAAAATAAAATAGATAGGCTAACTGAATTAAATGGAATTTGATTAGATGAAAATCAAATTAAATAGAAGTGAACTTAAGTTTGAAGTTGGAATAAATTTAAGTAAATTAACTTAAGTTAAGAATAATGACAAGCTCGACTTCGAGTAGAAGGGTAGACCATTAAATAAAAGCTTGGGTTGAATTAATTTGGGGAATGGTTAGTAGTATACAAGCATGGCATGTGTCGAGCTAAATAAAATGGTTGTGAATGAATTAAAATGGAAGGAATTAAATATAAATTGAGTTAGAATCAATCTGGAATGGTCATAAGCTTAAGTAATTATTTATTCACATGAATATAGTCGAATTGCGTAGAAATAAATTGTCGTTTGACGAAAACGAGATTAAATAAAATTCTATGAATTAATAGAAATAAATAAAATTCATTTTTGAATCAATCGAAATGAATATAAGTTTGTTTGATTTAAAAAATGTACCGTATGTAAGCAAGTGAGTTGTAAATCACTTAAATTGAATAGTATGGGTTGAGAGTTGGTTGAAAGCAATTGAAATAAGTGTCGAAACCTTACGTATGTGCTTATGAAAGTATATAACATGCATTGTTATAGAATCCATGTTTTAGCTATTTAAATATAAGTGAAATGCTATAAACTTCTTGTATATAGTGCTTATATGTTTAAACTGAGTAAGTACAGGTACCCGAAGGCCGTTTTCCAGGATTTTGGACGCGCTAATTGCTAAAATAATAAGCCGCTTGCTTAAAAATGCTAAATAAAGGTACACATACGTGATAAAAATAGGAAATATGAACTGTTTTTGTTTTTCCGACCGGGTGGGTCGATGTATATATATTTATATCGCTTGTCAAACTACAAAAGCTCCTCCGTACAAAGGAGACTCTTCCAAAAAAATTCGAAAATTTTGGGAGTTAGAAATTTTTTTGTTAGCGACAAATCGATTTCAAATTGGAAATTGAAATAAATTAGTGGATGAAACTAATTTAAAATAATGATATGAATCATTTATAAATGGAAGATAAAATTCAATATTCAGAGTTGATGATAAATTGAATTCTTATGGAAATGGGAAAAATAATTTGAATAGAAGTAGATATGAAAACTTCTATAAGGAAATGTATAAAATGATTTTAAAAGCTAAGATTGGATATTATTACTAAGTAGGATTTGCAGGTATTATAAAAGGAAAGGAAAATTGGTTTTGATTTCAGAAGATAAATTTGAATTGCTTGACAAAAATGTACGTGTTTAAATTTCTACATGAAATTTGATTGGGTTTTTGATCTAGCCACTTGGCCTTTTGGTTTTCTTTTGGAATTTGGGATCCCGTAGAGGCATTTTGTAGTTGTACCGAGCTAGACGCGCAAAATAAATGCTGGCGAAATTTTTCGAAAATTTAGGGAGTTAGAAAATTTTTGAGAAAATTTTGATAATTCAAAATTTGGTTTTAGATTCAAATTTGAATTATTAAGTAAATAATATTATTGGGACTTATGGATAGGTTTGGAAAATTAGTAAGATGGATAGTGTGTCTTTAATAAAGAATGTTTGGTTGTTGTTAAAAAACTGTTTGGCTTTAGGAAAATAGTAATGGGTATTGAATCATTCTTCTTAACTAGTAATTTCGGGGACGAAATTCTTTTAAGGGGAGAGGAATGTGACGACCCGTAATTTTTGGGCAATTTAAATTGGGATATTTAATTGATTTCAATATTTTAAAGTTTGTTTGTAACTTAAATTTCAAATATCACCATTATTTGGAAATTTAATTATTGGATTTAATTACTGGAAATTGGGTAAAATGTTGAATCTGGAGTTTTAAGCCTATTAAAAATAATTTGAAGGCTTGTAAAATTTATATTGGTAATACTGAAGATAGTAAAAGTGTTAAAATTGAATTTAAAGGTGATTTGTTCAGTTTTGAAAATATATCGTTTAAATTGATATTTGAAAATAGCCTTCCGAGGCACAGTCTCGGAATTCGACGAAACCACTTCCATTGGATCCGTAATAGTGTAATATTATCGGGTTTAAAATTTCGTAGTGTTTGGAGTGATCATTTGGCCGTACGGTAAGTAAACGCGTTGAAAATTAAATTGAAATTTAATATAATAGCTGGGTCCAAAAATCTATCTTCTCCATACGATCGAATTAGGACTCGAAACCTTTTCCAATGCGTCCGAAATAGGCATATAACATTATAAATGCCTAGCAGCATGCCTCCGTTGGGGTTTCAAAATTTCAAGATATGTATAACGAGACATTTTGGAAGTTTTATAATATAATAAAATTGGAAGTCAACTAGTCAAATATATTTTTATAATTGGACACTCGTACTCAAGAAGCCATCCCCAATTTATATTACATCTTTGTCTCCCTCTCTAGTCTTCATATCGAAATCAAACACACAAAAAAAGAAAAAAAGAAGAGAACAATTTCAAAATCGTTATCTCAATACCCTTTTCCTTTAGAAATTCACAAATCAATTTCAACCTAAATTAAATCAAAATACCGATGCCAGAGCGAATGGAGTCGAATATTTGCGTTCGAAGAAATCAAGGAAGGCCAAAGCCGTGTTCGAATCTTTGGCAAGCTCGAGGCGAAGGCAAGTAGAGAGGCAGTGGGTCGTTCGAGGTCCAGAGAGGGTTCGTTCAAAGGTGTTGGCGATCGAATTTTTGCAAAGGAGTCAGGATAGCGAGGCGACTTAGGGAAGGAAGTCGCGGCGTCAGATGGGAATTTTCGCGGGTGGCGGCGACATTAAAGACCATACATGGCGATGGACTTTCACGCTCGTCAACTCGAGATGGTCGAGAGCGTCGAACAGGGAGGCAGATGGAATCACACGCAAGGTCGAGTGTGGCTAGCTGTAAAGTAAGCTATTTGTTCTTTATCAATTTGATCTGTGTACATTTACAGTTAAGATAAGTGTAATTCAACAAACCAATTGCCATTTAACAAAATGAATTTCTGTTTGTTTATTTACAAATTTTTATTCAATAAATATACAGTAAAATTTTATGTTTACATTAATTTTTATAAAAGGATAATTTGTTTTCTTAGATATATATACATATATATATATGTATATATGCATGTGAATATTCTTATACAAGAAAATTTATTTATTTCGGTGATATATATTTTGAAACATATTTGAACAATATGCGCACGTTTATAAATTGTAATGCAATAGAAGATTTATTTTGAGCACTTTTAAAATTGATAGTACTCAAGTCTAAAACCTAAGTTAATCTAATGATTTCTAGAAATTATTTTTAAAGATAAGATTTAAAATATATATATATATATATATAAGAAATAATTATTTAGGTAAAATTAAATTGTTAACTAATTAATTTATTTAAAGAAATTTAGTTTTAAATTAAATGATTGATTAAATCTATGAGAATTAATTGATTTATCCAAGTGTTAATAAACCACATAAATTGCGTATTCATGGTCAAAAATCGAGGAAGCCAAGGCAATATTGAAGTGGATTGCAAATATTAACAAAGGTGAGTTAATCTCACTCTTATGGATTTTTACTTAAATTTAAATGGTTAAATATAAATAATTGGTTGAATGATTGAATTGATTTGATGTGCTATATTATATTTAGTAGTATATATATGGTGTGTATCGGAGTGATTGATTTTCCCGCATTTTATAGCGGATGAGACCCTATGCGCCGTATAATAGCGGATGATATTATATAAATCCCATATACCGCGATATTCCACCTTGAAGTGGAATTGGTATTTTATGTTGTGCTAACATCTGTGGATGCAGGGAAACGGGTTGGAGGGATCCAACTGGATTCCTCAAAATTTTATAGATTGTTCTAATAATTCTGTATCATGATTATTCGATATTCGGTGATGAATTATATTGATAATTAGAAATGTTGGATACCATGGTTTGATTTAATATATTTCGGTACACTGTGTCATCAAACTATTTATAATTGAAATTTTGAAAGAAATATAAGAGTAAATTTTGAAGTGAAATAATTATAGAATAAAAATAAAATAAAAATGAATTGGAAAAGAATAAAAGTGATTTTTGAATTCTAATAAATAAAATTCCAAGTGTGGAAAAATGAGATTTTTGAATAAATGGGAATAAGTGATTTGCTTAAAACTTAAGTGATGTGATTTAAAGGAATAAGATAATTCGCTTTAAAATTCAAGGTTTAAATTTATTTGAAACGATAAAGAAGAAATTTGGGAAATATGAATTGGTATTTTCAGTTAAAAGATTGTAAATCATAATGAAGAAATAAAATCTGAAGTTAATGGATTTTGGAATAAATGGAGTAAGTAAGGAAATTTATTTAAAGGTGAAGTAAATTGGAAATCAATTTGGGAATTGATTTAAGTGTGTAAAACCGGGATTTTAAAAAGGGAAGTGAGACTATGGAATTTATAAAATGGGTTTATAAAAGTAAAGTAATATATCAGTGGATATTTGGAAGAATAAATTCACGGTGGGAATTTATAAAAGGAATGGGTAAATTTATTTAAAAATAAATCACTATTTATTTTTAAAAGATGTGAAAGAGAACGGGATCGGGTTTGCTATATTACAGCATGATATAATCAATTTGAGTGTGGTTTTCTCACGCTTGTATTCCAAACTGACTCGGGTGTAATTTCACTATAATGCTCGGGTCAGACCGAGTATTATAGGATACAGGAAAGGATGTTGTGGAGCTCAGGAGACGAGCTGGATGGCGATACGTACTTCCGTATTTGTGTTAAATATTTCGTTGTGTATTCAGATTGTGAGGACGGGTTATGATTTCTATCCAGTTGTGTGTTATGTATACTCTGATGGTGTAATGAATAAACAAATGTATTTGTTCTTGTGTAAAGATCATTTATTATCTATTATATTTTATTCCGCTGCGATGGTTAGATTCTGATGTTGTTTTCTATTTTCTTCTTCTACCTCTTCTTCTTTAACCATCATGGTTCGGTTTTTCGGGCATCGGAAAAATCGGGTCTTGACAAGGATAATTGGCTTTCTTGTAGGATTCAGGCGATCTAGGGAAGTGAGTCCTATATGCAATTTTGGTGACGGCAGGCAACAAGTGATACTATAGGACATGAGGTCGACTAGGGCATGAATCCATATAGATATAATGCAAGATCGTTAGATGTATAAGATAGTCGGATATGACATGGTGATGAAATGGCCGAACGATAGATTTGTATCATGTTATAATATTATTTTCATAGTATATGTAGAGTAGAGTATGCCTCACTCACTAGAATTATGTCTGGCCCACTTCTACTTTCCTTTTTATACATACATCAAGGTTGATGGAGTTTAGGGATAAGACAGTATTAGAGATAGAGTTTAGAGATGAGACATCATGAGTTTGGGTTGTATCTGTATTTATTCATTCATTTTTATTTGACATTTCGAACATGTTGTGGTTATGGACTTTGGTATTTATTATTGTATAATATTTATTTTGTTTTATTTTAAGACTCTAAAAGTAAATAGTGTTAGTTAGAGTTATGTTTAGTATATAATTCGTCTATATATGTATGTAGTTATATATATATGTATGTATATAATCTCACCCCAATGACTCATCCTTTCAGTTCTCCAGTGTCCGGGTCGGTTCAGGCATCAGACCTGGGATCAAGAGGGTGGGTTATTAGATTATTATCAGAGCTTAGGTTAGGAACGTATTGAGAGAGTGTATTTGTATTTCTATTATATATATATATATATATATTATATAGTATACTGGAATCAAAGTACATAAGCACACACCTATTTACTGTTCTAGTTTTATTTACTATCTATTGAGATGTTGCTAATAAATCTCATTTTTACAGATAGCTGAAATAAGTAATTCGGTTGAAACTAGAATAAAGACCAACATAACCAATGTCAGTAGGATAGGAACCAGGGCTGGGACTAGCACCCATATAGATGTACTAGATCTTCTTGGAGTTAATATTCCAATACGGTTCAGACGCCACTTTTAAGCGATGAGCCAGTCTAGTATCTACCTCACCGAACCCATAGAAACCAATGCCATTGTTAATTAAGGTGTGATTCCAACCCCAACATCATCAACAATCGACTTTCCTAAGCTGTGTAACGAATTCTCTAGCTTTAGTGGGAAGCCATTTCTCAGGATGGAACTATACTCAGAGGCTCATATATGGCTTAATGATTATGAAAATATTTTTAACCTATAGGGACTTGGTAATGGGATAAATGGTAGTTAGAAACTTTCATTTGAAAGGTGAAGCAGCATGTTGGTGGGAGATAGTAATAACTGAGGTGGATGAGGACATTATTACATGGAGGATGTCCAAGTCGAGATTTGAGACAAGGTTTCCTTTTGGTTTTAAGAAGGATTTGTTATTGGAAAAGTTTATTCATCTAAAGTAGGGAGAAATGGCAGTTGGAGGGTATGTTAGTTAATTAAATGAGTTGTCCCGATTTGGATTTGAATTAGTGAAATTGGCGAAGAAGGTATTAAAGTTTGTAAAGGGTTTGAGTTCACCATTAAGGGAGTTGGAATTAAATCAGATACCGTATGGAGCGATGTTTGAGGGATTGGTAGAGGAATCATTATTAAACTCTTTAAATGGAAATACGATCAAAGAACAAAATAAGAAAGTGGAAAGACAACAACAGCATAACAAATGCAAAGGAAATGGACCATAAGTAAGCTAGGGTAAAATATAGGTGGCTACTTGTCACAAATGTTGGAAGGTATGACACTTAATAAAGAATTGTCGGATGAATCTCTCAAAGGGAAAATGTTATAATTGTAACCAAGTGGGATACATAGCTAAGGACTATAAGGAGTCCCCAACTTAGAAGAGGTTAAAGTGTTATAATTGAGATCAGATTGGGAATCTATATTCACTCATCCAGTCACAGGAAGAGCTATTATGTATACCCATAGTGAAGGACTATCACGATTTATTTGAAGAATTTATCGATCTTCCTTCCCGGTGGAGAAAGACGTAAGGCCAATTTGATGCCTTTTACGCATATGGCTCCGAAGGAAAGATGAGAGTTAGATAAGGTATCCAAATTATTGCAGAAAGTATTCAGAGAAGTATCTCGAAATGGGGAGCATCCGTTATTTTTTATACTAAGGAGGATGGTTCTCTAAGGTTATGTGTTGATTATCGAGAATCAAATAAGACGATGAAGAAAAACCACTATCCATTGTCTCATATTGATGACCACTTCAATCTATTAGTCATGGATAAGGTTTTCGCGTAGCTTGATTTGGCGACTGGGTTTCACCAGTTAAGATCTATTGAGGACAATATCCAGAAGAATTATTTTCATACACCTGGTGGATTATTTGAGTGTTGGTCATGCTATTTGGGCCGGTTAATGCTACGGCTTATTTTGTGGATTTGATGAGTAAAGTATTCCATGAGCGATTGAACAGATTGTATTGGTCTATATGGATGATATTCTTATTTATTCCACGAGTGAGGCGGAGCATGAGATTCATTTGACGGAAGTAATGGATGTTTTGAGAAGGAATCAGTTGAAAGCTAAATTTTCTAAGTGTCACTTCTGAAGAGATAAAGTTCATTTCCTTAGACATGTAAGATCAACAAATGGACTAGCTATAGATCCAGGGAAAGTATCTTTAATTATGGAATGGAAAACGTTGAAGAAAAGTTCATAGGTGCGTGGCTTTCTTGGTTTGTCTAGATTCTATCTGAAGTTTGTTAAGGATTTTTGCGAAGATGTCGACACCTCTAATCTGTTTGATGATGAAGAATCTGATTTATTCTTGGAGTCTGGAATGTGAAATGACGTGTATTAGATTAAAAGAATTATTAACAAGTGCTCCATTTTTTGTTATTATTTTTGGTTATTCCTACCAAACCTTTCACCGTATATCCCAATGCATGTGATACTGGTCTTTATGTTGTTCTTATGCTAGAAGGAAGAGTGGTAGCATATGCGAGTAGGCAATTAAAAAACAATGAGAATAATTATCCAATGCACAACTTAGAGTTGGCAGCTATTGTATTTGCATTGAAATCGTGGAGACATTATCTGTTGGGCAAGAGATTTGAGCAATTTAGAGATCATAAATCTCTCAAATACTTGTTTTCTTAAAAAGATCTGAACCTAATACAGCAACAGTGGATGAAGTTTTTATCATCATATGGTTTTGGGATTATTTATGCTCTAGAAAAAGGAAACATAGTTGTAGACGATTTGAGTAGGAAGCATGCAGAGGTAAATGCTATGTTGTTAGAATGAAGAAACTTGGAATACATATTAGAGTTTGATTTCAGACCTCGATCGGATTACACACCAGGATTATTGGCAGCAATGAAAATTAGGCCTACTTTAGCGGATCTTATGGAAGTAGGTCAAGGGCAAGATGCATTTTTGGTTAATATTTTGGAGTAGTTAATATAGGATGAACGATCAAACCATTTAGATCGCTACTCTAAGGATCAGAAGGGTTATTTGAGGAGAGATGGAAGGCTATGTGTACGACATGTTAAGGACGTGATAGAAGAGGTTTTGGGGAAGTGTCATTGCTCTAGGATGACTATTTATCTAGGTGGAGATAAGATATATTAGGATGTAAAGAGTATAATTTATTGGCCAGGAATGAAGAGACAAGTAGTTGCATATGTGGCGAAGTGTATGACGTGTCAAAGGGTGAAGGAAGAACAAAAAAGTCCTGGTGAGTTATTACTTCCATTGGACGTGTTACAGTAGAAGTGGAAGTGTGTATCTATGGACTTTGCAGATGGATTACCTAGGAGTAGAAGAGAAAATGAAAGAGCATGGGTTACAGCGGATCATCTTACAAAGAGCGCACATTTTATCCCGGTTAAGAGTATGTGAACCGCATTGACTTTAACAATGCAGTATATTAAAGAAGTGGTCGACTACATAGAGTTCCAACCGGTATAGTGAGAGATCGGCATCCACTTTTCACAAGCGAATTTTGGAGTAGTCTATAGGAAGTCATGGGAATAGAATCGAACCAAAGCACTATATATCACCCATATAACGATGGATAAATGAAGAGGGTGAACAAGGTGTTGGAGGATTTGCAGAGGGCTTATATATTAGGTTTTGGAGGTTCTTAGGAGGATCGTCTTCCTTTAGTGGTGTTCACACATAATAATAGCTACCGGGCTAGAATTGGCATGGTACTTTTTGAAGCATTGTATGAAAGATCATGTAATACACCTTCATGTTGGTAGGAGTCTACAAATAAGATTAGTTTAGGGCTAGAGATTGTTAGAGATACCTCAGAGAAGGTAGAGCTCGTATGAAAGAGGATGAAGGGTGCATAGAATAGAGAAGTCATATGCGGATAAAAGGAGAAAATATTTGGAGCTTGAGAGTCTTTGTCAAAGTTTCTACGTTAAAAAGTGCAGTAATATTCAAAAAAATTCATGGAAGTTAGCACCTAGATTTGTTGGCCCGTTTCTGGTATTGGAGGGGATAAGGAGTTTAGCCTATAAAGTGGAACTACCAAAGAAGATGGAGGGAATCCACAATGTGTATCGCGTGTCACATTTGCAGAAATGTGTACGTGATCCAACGACTGTGATAGTGCATAACCAGTTGGAGGAGATGAAGTTAGAGTCATAGTCGAGTTCATCCTGTGCTCTAGCCCGTATAGTTGAACGTGGGGTGAAATGAATTAGAAATAAGGCAATGAATTTAGTTATAGTGTAGTAGGAAAACGACCTGGAGGAGAGTACGTGGGAGCCTGAAGAGAAGATAAGGGCCACACATTCTTAGCGCTTTTTCGATACATTTCTCAACATTGATTTGATTTTCTTTGTTAGATTATTTTAGGATTTGGATTTGGATATTTTAGATGGATTGATTGTTGAATTATATGTGTGTGTGTGTGGTTGATTTTCATTCATGTGGAAAATATATATATATATATGTATATGTGTATATATATAGATATGTATATGTGTGTGTGTATATATATATGCTTATATTAATATATTGTGCATCATGCCTAATATGTCATCTTATCGCGTTCACGTAAGATTTATTAGCTGCATTTATGCATTTTAGGTTTAGAAACTCCAAGTTCATGACATACATACTTGTATGCTGCTTATTTCATTACAAACATATACATACATGCATACATATATACACACATGTGTGTGCGTGCGTGCACGCACATGCGTGCTTGTTTGCATTAATTTGGATACTATATATATATATGACTTGGTTGATCTATGTTAGCGATTAAATGTTATGTTTCATTTTTTGTTCCTTAAAAATTTTGGAAACAAAATTCTTTTAAGGGGGAAAGAATGTAATATCCACAAATTCGATATTTTTTTTAATTATTACCAGTAATATGAAATTATCAAAATAATTGGAATTTATGAATTAATTAAATAAATTAAATATAAGGAGAGACACATGGTCATTTTTAAGACATTTTGAATTTAATAATGAAACCAATGCCATTGTGACCATCTCGTTTTTCTAATTCATGCGGTATCTTAGTTTGTCTCGTTCGGAATCCGTATGGAGGAGTTATGGTCGAAAACATCGTTGAGTCGAGCGACGCCAAAACATGAGACTTGAAATTCAAATTTGAGTGAACAAAGTATTCTCCTTCTCTAGTTTAAAACTAAATCACGTAACCCATTTCAGGAAAACTACCCTAAAATTTCTTCCTCCATCTTTCTCTAAACCAACTTGCAAAATAACTCAAATATCTCATTCAAAACCCTATAAAATCAAATGAAACCAAAACATCACGAAGCTAGCAGTGTACCAACAATAATTTAGAGGTGAAATTCTAAAGGGAGGAGACGTAGCAGCCCGAACGGCAAGGATTTGGATAGGAATTAGCAATTTTGTAAGTGGTCAGTTGTTTCCTCCCTATGTATGCAATTATAACATTATAATAATGATATATATGCTGTAGTAGAGTAGATAAACACATTCTAAAAGCTAATTTTAGAATTTAAAGGGATTTTAGAGGGATTAGACTGAAAATAATGCTTAGAAACTAGGTTTAATAATAATATGGTAACCTGATGATTATATACTAAAATTTTTGAAATAAGTGACAATATCCAACTTGGAAACCGAGGGTCAAGGTATGGGTACATCTTCAGACAATTGGAGGCAGAGTGGTGGCGGCCAAAGGCGGAAATGACAATCAAAACTTGATAATTCCAAATATGAAAGCTGTAGGAATAATGTACACCAGTGAATTGGTCTGTGTCAACTAGTCCACCGGTGCACTATTTTCATATCAGTTTGAACCTAGGCCTTAAAGGCCTATATAAATAATTAACAAATGACTAGACTATTGTTTTCTCCTATGCTTTGAAAGGTAATCTGAGGAATGATGAGATAAAGGATGGTGCTATGGAATGAACTGATATATGGAATGATTTGGTTGTTTTTTGAAGTGGATATATTTATGTATTGTGATACGAAAATATGATATAATGATGGACATGGACAGGAACGAGTCTAGGTGTAGGACAGATGGAAAGTGTTTATGCAATACTAATGTGGTATTATAACATAGTAAGTTGTTCAACCATGATGATTTTCTCACTTGTAGTGCTATGATGGGCTAGGTGAGGAGGTGGATGTTAAGCGACCCTGCAGGCTACAGGCTGACCAGAGCATGAGTCAAATTAGGTAGCACAAAGACAACAGGCTTTCCTGTAGGCTTCGGGTAGTCAACTGAAGTGAATCATATATGCGATTTAGATGACAGTAGGCAAAAGGCAACCCTGTGGGGCACGAGGTTGGACCAGGGTATGGGTTTGTATACATATGATGTGATATGGTTAGATGTATAAGATGGTTAGATATGATGTAGTGACGGAACGTATGGTTGACAGACAATGTACTCATACCATGTTATAACATTATTTTTATAGTAAATGTAGTGTAGAGTGTGGCTCACACACCAAACTTATGTCTGACCCACTCCTACTTTATTTTTTATACATATATTCAGGTTGATGGAATTTAGAGATAAGACAGTATCGGAGATGGGGATTCATTGATATACTGTATATATGGCATAAATCAGTAGTGTACCTGGATTTTATTTTCTGTATGTATGGGTTTGGGTTGTAGCTGTATTTACTTAGACATTTGTATTCGACATTTCAAACATGTTACAGTGATGTGATTAGTGTATTTATTGTTGTAATATATTGATTCATTCTATCGTGAGACTGTGGAAGTAGATAGTGTTAGTTAGAGTTAATACTAGCTCTATGTACCAATACATAAGTGAAGTGTGATATTATAAACAATTAAGCATGTAATATGTTTCCTATTGCCAATACATAAGGAACCCATCTTACATGCTCCATATTAAACAATTTAATATAGTGTCTGTGTATATCATTTTGGGACATTCCAACATTCTTTTATACTAGTTATAAAAGATGTCTTTTAAATCTTATATCGAGAATTAAACAACCAAATTCAATGATTTTAACATGAGTACATCATTAATAATCATAATTTTGTTGTTTACCTTAAAAAATATTTTGGTATCTTTAATATTCTTTCTTATAAACACATGCTCCCTCTGCAATTTGACTGAAATTCAAACTTGATTTCTTTATCTACTTGCTTAACTCAAATACTTATTGATTAACACTTTTGTATCATCTCTTGGACCATATCTAGTACTCACAAATTCAGTCACCGCTCCCACTTCTTTTGAGACATTTTGGTTATTATATGCAAACGGGCTAATCTAAATCAATATTCAAAATTTCCATTTCAACACATGTATACCAAAACTCAAAGTCGTATTGGGCGATAATTTCATGAGTAAAATCCGAATTAACTAATCCACGTTGAATAAGAATTTGCTGTGTTAATTTTAATAATTTAAGTTTACGACATTATTCTTATCAACATGGCTTATGTTCCAACTGCATTGATCTTCTTTTCAAAGACACTTTTATGGCTGATGGATTATATCCTTTTAGGTACTGCTATCAAAATCATATTTTGATAATGTACTTCGAATTCACTCCAAATTTGTGTATCATGCCACATAGTAGAGTCAATGGTGACTTATTTAAAATTGAGGAAGTTATTTTTTCGACATTAATAAAAAAAAAATTTCTCTTTAATGTGCAATGTTTATTATTAGACATTCTAATGTGGCGTTTTTGTTCGGTTCTACCAATTTCATTCCATTCTTCGTTATTGGTTTTATCTTTAGATCATATCCAAATCCATTTTACTACCAATAATTTTTAAAAGAAATTCCTTCATTATGAAGGTAGCGTTTCTTGAAACAACATGTTTTTCAATGCAAGGAAAATTGCATGCATAAACATTTTATGAATTTTCGTATTTATAGAAAACTGATTTAGTTTTTAGTTAATGAAATTTATATTCATAACATAAATTGGTTAATCAACATCTATCGGTTCCAAACTCCTTTGGGGTGACCCACAACAGATCCTCAAGAACAAGTGTTACATGCGTTTCTCGACACACAAAACACAACAACTCCTTGACCTAGGATATGTGTGGTTTCTTCTAAACTTGCCTTGTATGATTTCGTAAACTTTATCTTGGATGAAATTAATTTTAACCTTTTGTACTTACTTGTAGGTACATGACTTTACAAAAAGAAATTAACTCAACTTCACTAGTCATTAATTGCACTTTGTCCAACAAAGTCCAATTACTCCTTATTGATATATCATTATGTGTCATGGGGAGAAGTAACTTTTGAGATTGAATCTTATTTATTTTTAGGTACTTTTGGAACGCTTTCCAACACATTTACCTATTCAATCAAATCGAATTTACTTTGCATGTTATGTTTTCTAATTCCATATTAATTTTATGAACTTATCATGGATACGCTACTTGTGCATCAAATACACATGTTGGTTTATATGATAATTCATTGTTGAATTATAATGAAGTATGTGGAACCATTTTGTTTTTATTAGACTTTGAATTGCAAACATCCATATGTGTCTATTCGAGCAGTTCACCAACTTATTTGTCGCTTCTAGTGAATGGGTGCTTCAGCCTTAATCTTCTAATATATAAATCATCGATACCGCTGATTCATAATTATATGATTTAAAGAATTATTCTTCAAAGCTATGGCTCAATCCATAATCCAAAATTAATTTTTAAAATTTTAGATACTTCCTTGTTATGTAGCTCATGCAACAACTACCATTATTCTAATAAATTTATTTCATAACAAATATTCAACATATTTATAACAAAATAAAACTATTTATTTTCAATAATACTGAAACAATCAATATTTCATTAATAATATTGGTATATTTACAAAATATTTTTCGTACCTTGATGCATCCACTGATAAGTATTATATGACATGCACCCACTATTTCCGCCATTACTATAATAGCGTACGAATTATGAAGCTTCATTTGACTACTTACTATGGGAAGCTTAATTCGTTTATTATAATTAGTTTATAGTCAATATTCTTTAATCAAATACCTTGAACTCATAAAAACAACCTTTATTGGAAATATTTTTTATATTATAAAATAATTGAAATATAAATCACATTTCTCATTCCATATTAAGCATCTTTTAGTATTTTATACAATTCATGTTTTCGATGTCCTTTTTTGAAGCAGAGGCGACTATTAACTCTCGTTATCCCTACTTGATTACGTTACATCCACTCTCGTGCATTCGCATTTCTTTCCAAAATGGTCAAACCATTCAAATGAGATCCTTATTATAATCAATCATATTGAATACATGATTTTGCCTTATGGTTTATTTGCTTACATCCAAAGAACTAATTTCATTGATGTTTTGTACATTATGAACTCTGACCATTCACCATGCAACATTTATATGTGATTGAATATGGACCAAATATCCATATTCTTGTATTTCTATTGGAGTTTGACACTTATAGAAGACAATACACAGTCTTGTACAAATAAATAATTAAGTGACCGATGCATGAATGTTTAAGTGGTTGTATAAATCAGTTCTTGCATAAGTCTTGAAGCGAGAACCTAAAAAGGAATTTAAGCTAAGTATGCTTTCTATATTTTTGTTAATCTTAACTGGTTCAATTGTATATTGCAATTAATAATTTTTTTATCAATTACATTAGTTGCACAAATTTATTGATGTAGATTATTTCAACTTTATATAGCAATATCCTTACAATATTAAAAATGTTAAATGCTGTCATTTCTTTTTTTCTAATAAGGCACACACTAGATTTTTATGTTTATCAAAACTCTAATAAAAACATAGAAATCATGATTTCTCTAGTGTGTTGGTTTCACTAGTGGGTGTTAGAACTCACTTGTGTTAGGAATCCGGCCTTAAGGAAGACCAATAAATCATAGACCTGCAAGCGATGGATAACAGCTTTATCGTTGTATCACATACAACTCATTGCCTATGGTCTTCATCTTAATCTCATCTCGACCCTGACGATGATTGTGACGCCCCACCTCTATACCCACGCTAGCGAAGGACACTACAGGGTAATGCCGTCAACTAACACGGAGAATAAGGCTAGTTAGGAGTGACCATCTATAGCCTTGCTCTAACTATCTATTGAATACATCGACAATAATCACACCAAACAGATCGACATATCCAATGAATACTTAAAACAAAACCATAGGTGGTTGAAGGATCTATCAGAACATAATATAACAACTCAAATGTAATATACATCACAGAACAGTAGATCATCATATACACATATACAAATACATACCAGAGTATACAAAACCAATACACGTCAAGTGGTATAGCAAACCATAATATACAGACGAATCAAAAGAATACGCATCAGAGTTACAACAAAAAGGAATACACAAAAAGCTTTAACAAAATGGAACAAGCTGAATAGTCCATGCGGAAGCAAAATAGGCTAAGTCCAAAAGCACCTAACCTGAAACATCTCGGTCTGACCCGAGTATAAAATACATGGGTCAGTCTAGCTAAACAAATCAGTTAGATAAACTGAACAACAATAAACCTGCAAGGTTACAAGGTATAACAAATATCTCAAAAGGAGATAACACAATCATCTAACAAATGATGAATCATATGATAACAAAACAAGCCTCATATCATAGGCAACATAGATAAACAAAGGATACAAATATCCCAAATCAAGCCAAAAAGGCAAATAACAAATACCAATAAGGTATACAAGTTCCACAAGGTAATCGCTACACATCATGCGGCTCAAAAAGACCAACACCGAAGGGCGATACCAAGGGAATATACATATGAATGAAACATCAGAAAATTTGCTCGAGCTTAGTACTGTACAAACAAGGATCCATGAGCCTGAAGACTCCAAACCCAATATCACCCATGCGGCTCATAACGACCAACATCGGAAGTGATACTAAAGGGCACCCCAATATCACCCATGCGGCTCATAACGACCAACATCGGAAGCGATACTAAAGGGCAACAAACCCGAAGGCACAAACCCGAAGGCATCATACCCGAAGGCAACAAACCGTAGTGGTGAAGGTCGAAGACCCAGTACTGGACACCACTAACTAGGGGAATGGGTCATAACTCTCCAAAAAGGAATCCGAAAAGTGGTAACGTGAGTCCCATAACCACTCGTTCGCACTAAACGGTTTACTATCCGTTAGTTAATTTCACACTCAAAGAAGTACAAAGTTCACCTCATCTCATTGGTAAACCAGACCAAAAGGTCAAAACAATCAATCGAATAGGTCGGGAATTAATCGGATAGACAAACGCATGGATTCATGGTCCATGTTTTACCTAACCATTTAATCTCCCTTCCACTCCGCTCGAAGTGCGAAATTGTGTATGTGCGTTTTAAATAGAATTTAAGAATTGGAGAAGGAAAATTTTAATACGATTTAGAGGGATTATTTACGAAAACCCGTGAATGAAGTCAAAAATAAGTTATCAAAGCCAAAGATGCAATGACAACCACTAAAAACCAACTTGAATCAATAAAATTTGGAAAACCAATCAAAATGAGCAAAAATAGGCAAAACAACAAAATAGGAGCAGGTCGGTCGACCGGACTACAGGGCTCGGTCGGATGGCCAGAAGCAGAAAAATTGCTCGGAGTAGCAGGTCGGTCGACCGGCTACAGGGCTCGGTGGGCCGAACTGCAAATTTCTGCAGTTCCTGCCTTTTCTCATCGAATTGCCAACTCTTCCAAAACGCAATCGGTCGAGCAATGGGCCTAAGGAGCTTTATCCAATAGATACCCCAGCTCCATTAGCTCTCCGATTCGCCACCAAAAACATGCTCAAACATCAAAGTTAGGACCTTTAAAGAATTGAACCCAAACACAAAAAATTTGGATATTAACCAATTCAATCCAAACCAAAAGCAAGTGCATATGAACAAGTGCTAGGAATTCATACCCAACAAAGATATATATAACATAGATGTGAGATAAAAATCTCACCTTTTATCCTAAAACAAAGAAGAAGAGGCTCAAACACAATAAGGAGATTAGTCACTCTTCACTCTAACTCTACAAGCTTCAATCAATAGCTTCACTTTGATTTTGGAGCAAGATTTCAAGTTGCAAGAGAAAACTAGGGCTTGGAATTTCTAATTCCCATTCTCTTCCCCCATTTTCAGTTTTTAACTTAAGTTTTATAAAATGAATTAAGTGTGGAGAGGAGAGGGACTGAGTTAGGGTTAATTAGATAGTTAGTGGGCTGAACCCAACCCAAACCCAACTAGAGAAAGTTGCAAAATTCAACTTACTCCAAACATATCAAAGCTTATACTCAAAAAGGTCGCAAACGCCATTTTGGACTCAATGGAAATGGTTTCGAGTCCTAATTCGGCCATTTGCAAAAGGTAACATTTCGGACCAAAAAATCGGACTAACGACGCTATATTTAAATAAAATATTTAAATATAAAAATCGTTAAATATGCGGGTTGTTACAGATCTCCCCTCCTTACAAAATTGCATACCCGCAATTCCTAGAGACGATATTTGTAACAATTACATACATACAACATTCAAAAGAAAAGGAAATAAGCTTGAGACGAAAAGATATTCTCACCGTTGCCAAGCGAAGATAGAAAACCGGGATAAGATTGCTCGATATACTCTCTGGTTTCCCAAGTACAGTCATTGGGACTAGCGGACCATTGAACTTTAACGAGCGGCACGTCCTTGTTTCGAAGGTGTCGCACCTCCGTGTCAAGTACGCGAATAGGTTGTTGTACAATAGATAAGTCCGGTGAGACCTCAAGCTCTTGTAAATCAGGAGAAGCGATAACAGAATCCGACTCCCGAAGACACTTTCGAAGTTGAGAGACGTGAAACACGTCATGAATGCAAGATAAATGAGCTGGAAGTGAAACTCTATAAGCCACAGGGCCAATACGTTCAGTAATAGAAAACGGTCCTATATAGCGAGGAGCCAATTTCCCAGTCGTACTGAAACGCATAACCCCTTTCAAAGGAGAAACACGAATAAAAACAAGGTCACCGATCGAGAACTCGAGAGGCTTCCTACGGTTGTCTGCGTAGGATTTCTGGCGGCTCTGTGCCTCTTTCATTCTCAACCGAATAAGATCAATCTTCACGGAAGAATCACGAACAAAATCTGGACCAAGAATAAGCTTTTCCCCAGATTCCAACCAACATGAAGGAGATCGACATGGCCTTCCGTATAAGGCTTAGAAAGGAACCATACCGATACTAGACTGAAAACTATTGTTGTAGGAGAACTCTACAAGAGGTAGGCTATCCTCCCAACTACCACCGAAATCAAAAATACAATACGGAGAAGATCTTCTAAGATACGATTCACCCGTTCAGTTTGTCCGTCAGATTGCGCATGATAAGCTGTGCTAAAATTAAGCTTTGTTCCCAAAGCTTGCTGAAGACTCTTCCAAAAATGACTCCTGAATAAAAGGTCACGATCACTCACAATAGAACTAGGAACACCGTGAAGTCTCACGATTTCCTTGACATATAACTTAGCCAAATGCGAAGCAGTCCTATTAGACTTAATAGGGACAAAATGAGCAGACTTGGTGAGGCGATCAACAATAACCCAGATACTAGAATGGCCCGATCTCGAACGAGGTAGGCCGTCAATGAAATCCATAGAAATCTGATCCCATTTCCACAATGGAATCTTTAGAGGCTGAAGAAGACCCGAAGGATGCTGATGTTCGGCCTTAACACGCTGACAAGTTATGCAATTAATCACATAACCCGCCACATCGCGCTTCATGCCTTCCCAATAATAAAGACGATGCATATCGGCATACATCTTACTACTACCAGGATGAATGGTATACTTAGAGCGGTGACAATCATCAAGAATGTCATGCCTAAGTGCAAAATCAGAAGGCACAAAAAGACGGTTCTTCTTATGAAGACACCCATGAGAATCAATGTTGAAATCCCGCAACGCCTCATCACAGGATCCAGACTCACAAAGCTGAATAAGATGCAACAAATCAGGATCACGCCATTGAGCATCAGCAATACGATCCAACAAAATAGGTCGAGCTCCCAAACTAGATAATAGAATAGGAGAATCAAAAGATGAACCTCGATCACGAATTTCACAAAAAGATAGAGTCTGAAGAATATCCCATTCGGCAAGCATCATAGAAACAACAGCCGAATGTTTGCGACTAAGCGCATCCGCAACACGATTACCCTTTCCAGGGGTATACTGGATATCAAAGTCATATGAAGCAAGAAACTCGAGCCAACGTTGTTGTCTCATATTGAGTTCCTTCTGAGTGAACAAATACTTCAAGGATTATGATCGGTATAGAGAATGAAGCGCTCTCCCAATAAATAGTGTCGCCAAATCTTCAAGGCGAAGACAATGGCGGCTAACTCAAGATCATGAGTGGCATAGCGAACTTCATTCGGACGCAGTTGACTAGAAGCATAAGCAACTACCCGATCCTTCTGCATAAGAACAACACCGAGACCACTACCACAAGCATCGGTGTAGACAACAAGATCATGATTCCCCTCGGGAACCACCAAAATAGGAGCATTAGTGAGAAGTTCCTTCAATGTCTGAAAGGAAGCTTCACACTTGTCGGACCAAATAAAACGAATGCCTTTCCGAGTAAGGCTGGTGAGAGGAAGCACAACACGGGAAAAATCCTTAATGAACCGACGGTAATAACCCGCCAATCCAAGGAAACTACGAATCTCATGAACATTCTCAGGCCTCTTCCAATTCTGGATGGCTTCGATCTTTGAGGGATCGACAGAAATGCCATCGGAAGATACAACATGGCCTAAGAACTTAACCTTATTCTCCCAGAAATGGCACTTGGAGAATTTGGATCTAAGCTGATGATGACGGAGGGTACTCAAGACAATTCTCAAGTGATTAGCATGCTCGGCATCAGACTTAGAATAAACAAGGATATCATCAATGAAGACAAGGACGAACTTATCGAGATATTCCCGGAATACCTGATTCATAAGATCAACAAAGAAAGCAGGAGCGTTCGTCAAACCGAACGGCATAACGAGCCACTCAAATGAACCATACCGAGTGCGGAAAGCGGTAAGAGGCATGCTACCCTCCGCGACTCATAACTGATGAAAACCTGTGGCAAGGTCAAGATGAGAAAAGACCTTAGCACCACTCAATAGATCGAACATATCATCGATCCTAGGCAATGGATACCTATTCCTGATGGTTAACTCGTTAAGCTTGTGATAGTCAATGCAAAGTCTAAGAGTTCCATCAGACTTCTTCACGAAGATGACCGCGGATCCCCACGGAGAAAAACTGGACCGAATCAACTGCTTGGACTCAAGCTCTAAAAGCTTCTTCTTGAGTTCCTCATTTTCCTTTGTAGACATCCTCGTGGGAGGACGACTAACTGGCTGCGCACCTGGAATGAGATCAATGCGGAACTCAATTGCCCGCTTAGGTGGCAAACCCGAAACAGGTTCAAAAACATCAGAAAAGTCACAAGCAATAAGAATACGAGATATATCATCACCATCTCGCGAATCAAGAGAATATAAAGCCATTTCGGAATTATCCACATCCCGAAGAATAAGAGATAGCCGAGTAGGCGAATCCGGATGTCAAAGATACAAAATTCTCTCCGAACAAATAATCCTGGCATCATATCTCACTAGCCAGTCCATTCCCAAAATCAAATCAAATCCAGACAAGAAATAACATGCAGATTCGCACGAAAAGAAAAGCCACATAAAATAATCTCAATATCATCACAAAGCAAGCTAAGGGTCGCGGATCCCCCAATAGGATTCGCAATCCTTAAAGAAGTAACCAAACAAGAAACATCCAAGGATAAATCATCAACGAGCTTCTTCGATACGAAGGAATGTGAAGCACCCGTATTGAAAAGAACTCGTATACTATGATTATGAAATAAAATAGAACCTTCCAAAATAGATGAAGATATACCTTTGGGCTGAGAAGGACCTTCAGAAGCCTTAGCAGCATAAAGCTTGCTAGACTTGGCACCAGTCGGAACAGTAGGACAAGTAGAAACATGATGACCTTCCTTCTTGCAATAACGTCAGAAGAGAGGCTTAGGACAAGCTCGAATAATATGATCAGGAGAACCACAATTGAAACACTTCCGAATGAAAGGTGTTCCAACAGACTGAGGCTGAGAGCTAGAACCACCAGTCTTCTTCTTCTTAGAAGGAAAAGGCTTCTTTTGAAATAGAAACGGCCTCTTGTTGGGGTTCTTGGAAACCTCAACATCAACATCACTATCACACTCCTTCTCGACGGTCTCGAGATGAAGCGCAGAATCAACCAACTCCTCAAAAGAAAGCTTAAGCTGGAGCAACAAAGAATTCTTAAGATACTTCTTAAGACCAGAGACAAACTTCAAATTCTTCTTATAAGAAGTGCTAATGAATTCAAGACCATACTTAGATAAAGCCTCGAATGATGCAACATACTCAGAAACAAAAGATTTCCCTTGCTTCAACTCAAGGAAGCGACGGGTCAATAAAATCTTTTCAGATTCAGGAACGAACTTGAGTTCAAATTGCTCCCGAAACTAAGTCCAAGAAAGAGTAGACTCATCAATCTCGGCTACAAGAAACTCATACCAATAAAGAGCACGCTCTTGTAATAAGATAGAAGTTACAAGAACTCTATCATGGTCAGAAAGATCCATACGAGAGAAGATACGCTCGCACGTGCGAAACCAAGCTTGGACTTCAAGAACAGACTCGGAGCCCTTAAACGGCTTTCCTCCAAGATGAGCAAAATCACTGCACTGACGTGCAAAGGCAGACTTGCGAGGTGGAGAAACTCGAGGAGGAACTCGAGGCTGAGTGCTCCTAAACAATTCCAAAAACTGATCGGCAGACATATAAACGCCATCCGGATGTGAGCCACTGGATTGCCCAGCATCCGAACGTCGTCCCCTGCCTCTTCCAGCCATACGCTGAAAGTAAGACAAAAACAAGATTATTCACAAGGTAGATAATTCAATATGGAATACTACGGAATTTAAATGCATTCCTAGACGTATTCCCACATTCTATCTAACCCTTGATGGTAGAAGGAATAGAGAGACACGATGGTTCAAAGATTGGTATCACTTATATACTTTGATGTACCAGAATATGTGCATCTATTATGTGTTTATCATATTTCATTCTGAACTCAGCTCTGATACCACGCTGTGACGCCCCACCTCTATACCCACGCTAGCCAAGGACACTACAGGATAATGCCATCAACTAACACGGAGAATAAGGCTGGTCAGGAGCGACCATCTATAGCCTTGCTCTAACTATCTATTGAATACATCGACAATAATCACACCAAACAGATCGACATATCCAATGAATACTTAAAACAAAACCATAGGTGGTTGAAGGATCTATCAGAACAGAATACAACAACTCAAATGTAATATACATCACAGAACAGTAGATCATCATATACACATATACAAATACATACCAAAGTATACAAACCAATACACGTCAAGTGGTATAGCAAATCACAATATACAGACAAATCAAAAGAATACACATCAGAGTTACAACAAAAAGGAGTACACAAAAAGCTTTAACAAAATGGAACAAGCTGAATAGTCCATGCAGAAGCAAAATAGGCTAAGTCCAAAAGCACGTAACCTGAAACATCTCGGTCTGACCCGTGTATAAAATACACGGGTCAGTCTAGCTAAATAAATCAGTTAGATAAACTGAACAACAATAAACCTGCAAGGTTACAAGGTATAACAAATATCTCAAAAGGAGATAGCACAATCATCTAACAAATGATGAATCATATGATAACAAAACAAGCCCCATGTCATAGGCAACATAGATAAACAAAGGATACAAAAATCCCAAATCAAGCCAAAAAGGCACATAACAAATACCAATAAGGTATACAAGTTCTACAAGGTAATCGCTACACATCATGCGGCTCAAAAAGACCAACACCGAAGGGCGATACCAAGGGAATATACATATGAATGAAACATTAGAAAATTTGCTCGAGCTCAGTACTGTACAAACAAGGATCCATGAGCCCGAAGACTCCAAACCCAATATCACCCATGTGGCCTATAACGACCAACATCGGAAGCGATACTAAAGGGCACCCCAATATCACCCATGCGGCTCATAACGACCAACATTGGAAGCGATACTAAAGGGCAACAAACCCGAAGGCATCATACCCGAAGGCAACAAACCGTAGTGGTGAAGGTCGAAGACCCAGTACTGGACACCACTAACTGGCGGAATGTGTCATAACTCTCCAAAAAGGAATCCGAAAAGTGGTAACATGAGTCCCATAACCACTCGTTCGCACTAAACGGTTTACTATCCGTTAGTTAATTTCACACTCAAAGCAGTACAAAGTTCACCTCATCTCATTGGCAAACCAGACCAAAAGGTCAAAACAATCAATCAAATAGGTCGGGAATTAATCGGATAGACAAACGCATGATTCATGGTCCGTGTTTTACCTAACCATTTAATCTCCCTTCCACTCCGCTCGAAGTGCGAAATTGTGTATGTGCGTTTTAAATAGAATTTAAGAATTGGAGAAGGAAACTTTTAATACGATTTAGAGGGATTATTTATGAAAACCCGTGAATGAAGTCAAAAATAAGTTATCAAAGCCAAAGATGCAATGACAACCACTAAAAACCAACTTGAATCAATAAAATTTGGAAAACCAATCAAAATGAGCAAAAATAGGCAAAACAGCAAAATAGGAGCAGGTCGGTCGACCGGACTACAGGGCTCGGTCGGCTGGCCAAAAGCAGAAAAATTGCTCGGAGTAGCAGGTCGGTCGACCGGCTATAGGGATAGGTCGGCCGAACTGCAAATTTCTACAGTTCCTGCCTTTTCTCATCGAATTGCCAACTCTTCCAAAACGCAATCGGTCGAGCAATGGGCCTAAGGAGCTTTAGCCAATAGATACCCCAGCTCCATTAGCTCTCCGATTCGCCACCAAAAACATGCTCAAACATCAAAGTTAGGACCTTTAAAGAATTGAACCCAAACACTAAAATTTGGATATAAACCAATTCAATCAAAACCAAAAGCAAGTGCATATGAACAAGTGCTAGGAATTCATACCCAACAAAGATATATATAACATAGATGTGAGATAAAAATCTCACCTTTTATCCCAAAAAAAAAAGAAGAAGAGGCTCAAACACAAGAAGGAGATTAGCCACTCTTCACTCTAACTCTACAAGCTTCAATCAATAGCTTCACTTTGATTTTGGAGCAAGATTTCAAGTTGCAAGAGGAAACTAGGGCTTGGAATTTCTAATTCCCATTCTCTTCCCCCATTTTCAGTTTTTAACTTAAGTTTTATAAAATGAATTAAGTGTGGAGAGGAGAGGGACTGAGTTAGGGTTAATTAGATAGTTAGTGGGCTGAACCCAACCCAAACCCAACTAGAAAAAGTTGCAAAATTCAACTTACTCTACCAAAGCTTATACTCAAAAAGGTCGCAAACGCCATTTTGGACTCAATGGAAATGGTTTCGAGTCCTAATTCGGCCGTTTGCAGAAAGTAACATTTCGGACCAAAAAATCCGACTAACGACGCTATATTTATATAAAATATTTAAATATAAAAATCGTTAAATATGCGGGTTGTTACAATGATCAAAAAACTGAAAGTGATTATTCGCTTGCACCTATCATTTCACGATAGCCTAAGTATAAAGCATGTACCTTGCAGAAGATCAACAGATATGTGCATGAATCTTAGCTCATTAGTCAATATATTAATAGCAGTAGATATACATCTCTAGCTTGAGGAAGATCAATAACTGAAGAGTATGTAAGTAATCTATTGATATATAAATCATTAATATATAAATGGTAGAAGACAACTTATATTAAAAGTTCATAATCTTTAATATACATATTGAGTGATATCGATTTAGGAAACAATGTATTTCTTTTGGGATACCCTCGTGATTCAAGTATCAGACACATCTTATAGTATACATACAATACATATGTACTCGTTCCTTAAATCACATTTGGGTTTAATTCCAGTTTCATTTAATTTATACACATATAGTTACGTAAGTAACTTAGTTATAACTTTAATTACATAATTCACTTATATAATATATACATGTGTCTTATTAACTATAACTTATTTAATTAATTTTGATTCTTTTTAATTAAATTAGATTTAATTAATTTAAGCTATTTTATATAAAAATTTATATTACTCGGCTAAAATAATTTAAGACGGTTAATCAACTATATTAATTATAGTTTGTTTTGTGTACGTATGAATATACATTCATATTCTAATTAATCCACTTTTAATCAATTTTATTTAATACATTCATTTATTTAATAATTTGATCCTTTATATTGGGGATAACCTTTGGGCTTACTTCATTGTTAGTCAACGAAAATTCTATGGAAATAGAAAACTGTCAAAAAATTTCAATTTAAATTTACCGCAAGTGCAAGGCGTACATTTCGTAGTACGTGGCAAATACGGATTGATCTATAGGGAATTGTTAGAGTTTAAAAATCTATTCAATCAAATTAGACCAAATGTAAAGAAATTGGTAACTAGAAATAAATGATGCTAAAACTAGAATTAAAATTTGAAAAAAAAAATATTGAACTAGAGAACAATTTAGAGGCAAATCCACTCTCATAGTTTTGTAAATCTACAAACAAACAATTTGTGATCTCTAGCTTTAATTTAAGTGAAATATTGTTGTATTTATCATAAGTATGTTTATTTATGTCATTAATTAACATGACTCAAACCATCAAACTATAATACAACAAATAACTCACTTATAATTCTCATGAAAATGAAGACAAAGCAAAAGTTATTTTAAGTATGATCTATTTACTATTGTAACTAGTAATATAGATCATCAAATTTCATTTTTACTTTAAATTCACAATCAAAAATGGATTAGCAAATGATGATGCGACTTGTGTTTCTGTTGAATAAGAATAGCTCATTTTCATAAGCAATATAAGCTATCAAACCCACTTGTACAAATTTGCATCAAAATCCACTTCTTGAAGCATAAACCAAATGAGATCATAAATCATAAAATGTTGAATTTACATAATATTTGAGAGCTTCATTACCCCTAAATTACAGTAGTTTAGCTACTCATTTGTGGCGTTGAAGCAGTACAAGTAAATTTCAACATTAAAGGAGAATAAAATTAAAAAATAAGTAAAGAAGAGAATGTAATTAAACTACTTACAACAAAAGGAATTAAGCTACACTACTTGCATAAATGTAAAACTAATCTACTAACAAAGAAAAGGAAAGAGCATAAAAGCATGAGAAGTAAGTAAAAGCATGTAAATAAGAGAAGAGAAAGAGGCTAAGAAGCCGTTTTTGTTAGTCCGTGAGATGATGGTTTTGATGACAACAACCTTAGAATAGATTATAAATACTAACATTATAAGTTTAGATATATATGTATATGCAGGATTTAACCATACAGGTACCAAGAATGAAGACTGTACAGTATAGAGATTCAACATATCGAGATAGAAGACTCATGAGTATCAAGATTATCAAGAGTTCAAGATTTCAAGCATAAGTATTTTTATTAGGAATTTTTGTTAAAACTCGTAGAAAAGCATTGGCATCTTAAAATCCAGTTTATTCATGGAATGGAATTCATTTCGAGCCTGTTAAAGGGATGGAACCCTAAGTAGGATGGAACCTACTAAAAATCTAGTGGAACATTGTATTGTATCTGCTAACCTATTATTCAAAATGATTTTTCAAAATTATCTTGTTTTCAAAATGATTTCAAAACTTTCCTTTTAAAAACATCAAAACCCTCTATCCTGATTTGAAATAATTTTAGCCTGAAAATTATCTCTAATTTCAAAAGTCAAAATTACTCCTGATTTTAAACTATCGTTTTGAATTATATGTTTAACTTTTATACTTAGATTTAAATATAAAATTATAGTTAAAATCTATATATATTGTTCTCTATATTTACTTATGAATTTTAACTATAGTCAAGTATATTTGTAAAGTTTAAAATAGTTTTAATATAAGATAAAGGTTATTTTCAAAGAAAATCAAATCACCAAAAATTGCTTTGGGATGTCGACATGCCTAGGGTAACCATGTCAACATGGTGTCAGTTGAATTCAAAATTTAAATTTCAAAAGAAGTGCTATTCGCCATATAACTCTTCATGAATGGACATGACTGTTGTTCTACTATAAATAGGGGTCAGTTTCAACGAATTTTATATCAGATTTTCTGGTTTTTCACTCCTCTTCTTCTTCCACATTTCTTAATACATATTCTTACCATTACTCTGCCGAAATCAACATTGAATCGAACTCGGTTACTTCTAGTTTGATTCTCTATCACTATCTCTACATGGTTCTCAATGCTATTCAGAGTTATAGACTTCTTTGTAATATATTAAGTGAGAAAAGGTGTGATTGTAGCCTTGGAAATCAATCAAAAGAGAAAATGTGTGATTGTAGCCTTGGTAAATCAATTGGGTAAACTTGTGGCCCGCAAATCAAGTATCTCTACCCAGAGGATAGAAATTATGGAGGGTGTACCTCGTAGCCTTGAAACCGAGGGTGTAATTCTATAGTTGCTTTTGAAAGGAAATCCGTACTTGTGTTGCGGGACTGGATGTAGGGTAACTCCGAACCAGTATAAAATCCGATGTGTTCTTTCTTTTACTGCTTTTATTTTATTTCTGCATCTGTGTTTGTTTCTGTGATCATATCTGTGTCTGTATATTGCATACATCGGTGTCTAAATGAACATAAACAGAAAAAGATTTAGTAATTCTTTATTAACACTATTCACCCCCCCCTCTAAGATCTGTAATCCGCATTTTCTCACAATTGGTATCGGAGCGAGGTTTTCAAAGTTTCATAATCTGATTTTTTGAAAAGTTTTAAAAAATGGCTACCAACACTGGTACTGTTACTAACACTGGTATCCCTGTCACTAGTTCATTTGTAGAGGGTCAGTCTACTGTCAGACCACCACTTTTTAATGGCAGTAACTATGCATATTGGGCATATAGGATGAAAATATATTTACAATCTATAGAATTAGACACTTGGAATATCACACAAACTGAATATTCTGAACCCATAACTAATTTTGCACAGTGGACTGCTGAGCAAAAAACTGTTGCACAAAATAATTCTAAGGCTATGAATATTCTATTTTGTTCACTAGATAGAAATGAATTCAATAGATTTTCAGTTTGTAAGTCTGCATATGAAATTTGGAAAACTTTGCAAGTTACTCACGAAGGAACAAGCAAAGTTAAACAGACCAAAATTTCCAAAATCAGTTTCAATTATTTAAAATGAATCCTAATGAGTCTATTTCGGATATGTATAGTAGATTTCAGGATATTGTGCATTCTCTTATATCTTTGGGAAAGGAATTTTCTGAAGAAGATCAAGTCAGAAAGATTTTAAATTTTCTAACTCCAAAATGGAATCAAAAGACACTTGCGATCGAAGAGGCAAATGACATAAGTACTTTAAAGATAGAAGAATTAATTGGAAATCTAATGTCGTATGAAGTTCAAATGATAGGGAGAAGAGAAAGTAAAGCTATGAAAAGAAATCAATGGCATTCAATGCATTAACCGATGGATTAGACTCAAACAGCAATAATGATAAAGAGATAGCCTTTATGACTAGAAATTTTAGAAACTTCCTGAAATACAGAAAGATGAATAATCTCAAGAGAAACAACTATAAGAATTCTGGAAATCAGAATGTAGTGCCAAATAATGACAAATGTTACGACCGTGATAAACCGGGCCATTTCAAAAGTGACTGTCCGTATCCAGATAGGCAAAATTCTCCTATGAATAATGATCCAGCAAAGAAACGAAAGCGTGCATTTTCTACTACTCTAGATGAATCAGACTCGTCCTCAAGTGATGATGATCGGAAGACAGATGATTCGAATTTGTGTTTCACAGTTGTTCATGATTCCGACGAATTCAAAGAAACGGATTCAGAAAAAGGTACACGTTTACAATACAATTGGTTGAAATTGCTTGCTTAATTATTTGATTGATTGATTTTGAATTGGTGTGTTGTTTGAATTTTAAAATTTGTTTTCTATTTTTTATTATTATTTCATTATTTTAATATTATTTTTATTATTTTATTATTTTTAATAGTATAATAATATTTTCTGAAATATACCTGAAGTTTAATAATATTTCAAATATATATAGGCATTAAAAATAATAATAATATTTATGTATTAGAGAACTTAGGAAAAAATCAATTCATGAAAATTCAAAGGTACATGTCGACATGGCCCCTACCATGATGTCGACATGGGTACCTGAATTTGAATTTTAAAATTTGAATTCAAATGTTTGAATTTCCCTCCACCTTTTCACTTCATTCAATTCTCTGAAAAGCTACCTTTTGACCAGAGAATATGTCCTTTAAGAATCTATTTATTCACTATCTTTTATCATATCTTTTCATTCTCATTTTCAAATTCAAACTCTCCCTTCATAACATCAAGCTCTCTGCTCCCTACTTTAATGGCTTCTTCAAGCAACCCCTCCACCATGAGAATTTTCAGAAAAATCAAAGAGCAATTATTCAATGATCCGGAGGCAATAAAAGCATACATTAATTATGCTAACTATGCCAGTCCATCTCGGAAATTTTGCTATTTTTCAAGATTTTTCTTCTTATAAACTTGATTCTCTTTTTGAAAATAATGGAGTTCTTAGTCTCATTGATGCTTCTCAAAATGATTTTGTTTGCTATCCAAATCTTGTCAAAATTTTCTATGCTAATTTAAACCGTGGATTTTATCATGGAAATGAGGATGAAATTTGGAGTAGTGTCAAAGGCACTAGAATTGATTTGAATGTGATCTTTTGGGTACCATTCTCAATTGCAAGTGTACGGAAATGGATCTTTCTAATTTTAAAATCGATGAACATGATCGTGAGTCATTTCATCACATTTTCGAAGGAATTGATAATTTTGAATTCAAAAATCGAAATTTTAGTCCAAAGGTAAGAATTGTCAATCTTCTTTTGCAACATACTTTGACCCCAAGATCGGGGAATTTTAACAATCCTACTTCAAAAGTTTGCAAAACTCTTTTTGCTATTTTTGGAAATTATGAATTAAATTTGGCGCACGTTATTTTGGATGAACTTCGTCCTAAAAATCTTGAAATGGGTGGGAATACTTTATACCATGGAATTTATCTCACTCGGATTTTTAACTACTTTGGAGTGGATTTCAAAGGCGAATAATTTGTTTCTAGAAAAAATTTCAATCATTCCAACATATCGCTTATGAAAGTTCCTTTTGTTTTTCAACCTTATGAGACCCTTGCCGAAAAAGAAGAGCGGTCAGCTCATGAGGAAATGGAAGAAGAGGAAGAGGTAGAAGAAGAAGAAGGGAATGAAATGGAAATTGAAGAAGAAGAAGAAGAAGAAGGTGAAACCTCTTTGGAAAGCATTGACTATCCTCCTAATCCATCCACCAAAACCCTTCTCAAAAACCAAAAGACGATTGTTGAGAACCAACGGATTCTTAAAAGATCCGTTAGTAAGAAGTTGGATAAAATTTCATCCAAGATGAACAAGTTCATTTCCAAAGTCAGCAAGAAACTTGGACTATCTTCATCATCATCATCTTCTAACTAGTTTTATCTTTTCGTATCTTGTTGTATTTGTTTTAGTTTGCTTTATTTCGAATGTTCATGTAGTTTGTTGTGCGCTTAATCGTTGTATTATCGTAGTATGCAATGAAATGAAATTTCCTTTCTGTTATCTACCTTATCTTATCTCCAGAATAAATGTTAGTATATTATATAAATATATATATACACACAATTATTCATAAAATCAAATTAGTCATAATTTTACACTAACCTATGTCGACATCCCCTATATGACCATGTCGACATGTACTGGTCAGAAATGACAATTGATTTTCAATTTGAAATTTGAATAACTTTCAAATGTCTATTCATTTCAAACGAATTTCTACACCTATAAATACCTGTTTCTTCCAGAATTCTTCACTGAAATTTTTTTCTTATCATCTATATCCTTTATTTCTTTCACAAATTCAACTATGGCTAATCCTATTCACAATCTATCCGAAAATCTTGAAGAAACCCTTAATTCGTTCAAGAATATTCTCTCGTTTATTCTACGTAACCAGCGTCACTTAGAATTGAGTCAAATGCGGATGATCAAGGAACAAGAAAGGCACTTCGATGCGATACGATGGATGATCTCCTCTCTGCACAAGGATGATAACGAAGCACATCCTCTTGTCTCTCTCACCAATGACAATGATAATTGGGATGCTATTAAGGCAGACCCAATCTTTGGAGAAGAATGATGGGAGGAAGTTCCACGTAACGTTTGATTTTTTTATTTGTTTGCTTTGATTGATTTGGTCTGGATTGATACTCTGTGTGGATTGATTTCTTGATATTGGTTTGAAGTTTGTTTTATAAAACATATATATATATATATACATTGAAATGTATATAATCTTTGATTAGTTATCATGATTATACGTACAATTATTTCTTAATCTATATATTATATATTCCGCTGTATAGTTTATCAATGCAGGTACTGAAATCCAAGAATGAAGGAAAGTGAATTTTTGTAGATGACAAAGGGGGAGAAATATAAAATAGGGTAGTTAGGCATAAATTAAAGGGGAGGCATTAGTTTTAGGGGGAGTTATTAGGATAGAAATAATATTTTATAAACAAAGGTTTTCATCATCAAAAAGGGGGAGATTGTTAGTCCGTGAGATGATGGTTTTGATGACAACAACCTTAGAATAGATTATAAAATATAAATACTGACATTATAAGTTTAGATACATATGTATATGCAGGATTTAACCATGAAGGTGCCAAGAATGAAGACTGTACAGTATAGAGATTCAAGATATCAAGATAGAAGACTCATGAGTATCAAGATTATCAAGAGTTCAAGATTTCAAGCATAAGTATTTTTATTAGGAATTTTTGTTAAAACTCGCAGAAAAGCACTGGCATCTTAAAATCCAATTTATTCGTGGAATGGAATCCACTTCGAGCCTGTTAAAGGGATGGAACCTTAAGTAGGATGGAACCTACGAAAAATCTAGTGGAACATTGTTTTGTATCCGCTAACCTTTTATTCAAAGTGATTTTTCAAATTATCTTGTTTTCAAAATGATTTCAAAACTTTTCTTTTAAAAACACAAAACCCCTCTATCCTGATTTTAAATAATTTTAGCCTCAAAATTATCTATAATTTCAAAAGTCAAAATTACTCTTGATTTTAAACTATCTTTTTGAATTATATATTTAACTTTTATACTTAGATTTAAATATAAAATTATAGTTAAAATCTATATATATTATTCTCTATATTTACTTATGAATTTTAACTATAGTCAAGTATATTTGTAAAGTTTAAAATAGTTTTAATATAAGATAAATGTTATTTTCAAAGAAAATCAAATCACCAAAAATTGCTTTGGGTTTCGACATGCCTAGGGTAACCATGTCGACATGGTGTCAGTTGAATCCAAAATTTAAATTTCAAAAGAGTGTCTATTCGCCATAACTCTTCATGAATGGACATGACTGTTGTTCTACTATAAATAGGGGTCAGTTTCAATGAATTTTATATCAAATTTTCTGGTTTTTCACTCCTCTTCTTCTTCCACATTTCTTAATACATATTCTTACCATTACTCTGTCGAAATCAACATTGAATCGAACTCGATTACTTCTAGTTTGATTCTCTATCACTATCTCTACAAGGTTCTCAGTGCTATTCAGAGTTATAGACTTCTTTGTAATGTATTAAGTGAGAAAAGGTGTGATTGTAGCCTTGGAAATCAATCAAAAGATAAAAGGTGTGATTGTAGCCTTGGTAAATCAATTGGGTAAACTTGTGGCCCGGAAATCAAGTATCTCTACCCAGAGGATAGAAATTCTGGAGGGTGTACCTTGTAGCCTTGAAACCGAGGGTGTAATTGTACAATTTCTTTTGAAAGGAAATCCGTACTTGTGTTACGGGACTGGATGTAGGATAACTCCGAACCAGTCTAAAATCCAGTGTGTTCTTTCCTTTACTGCTTTTATTTTATTTCTGCATCTGTGTTTGTTTCTGTGATCATATCTGTGTCTGTATGTTGCATGCATCGGTGTCTAAATTAACATAAACAGAAAAAGATTTAGTAATTCTTTATTAACACTATTCATCCCCCTCTAGTGTTAATCCTAGCCTTAAGATGCGTAATCCGCATTTTCTCTCAGTTTTTATTTCATTGAACATTGATCTTACATTTTGATCTCTTAATTTCCTAAGTAAAATGAAAGAGTAGAAGTTGGTCTCATGTACATAAGAGGGCTATATATACATGCATAAAACCTTAATTCTATTTTTAGAGGGCTTCCTAAAATGTCCTTTAGGAAGTGTGGCCACCAAGTAACCATTAGTCACTAATTAATCCATCATTTGTTGTGCATGAATCTTTAACCTCCACTTAGTTGTCCATTAGATCATAATTGTATATTTAGGTAAGTGGGTGGGGTACTCCATGATCTTGAACTTGAATTATTTCCTCTTCATTCTTTTGTATTTCATTTGTGCATGCATATATCTTCATATAAGCCTCTTCCATACGCATCCAAATCCCTATAAAAATTATCAAAAAATGTCCAAGTAAAATTTCTTAAATTGACACATGCACAAAAAGACTATTTTGCTCCTGAATGAAGATGAAAATATGATGGTTTGAAAATATTTGAATTTTGGTTTTAAACATTTTAATATGCCCAAATATGATGTTTATTTGAATAAAAAGAGATAAAATATGGATGTAAATATATGCACATTTACATGCACATCAAATACCCCCACACTTATCTTTTTATTTGTCCTCGAATGCAGGAAAACTAAGATAAATTCGTTTTCATTGGGAGCACGACTGCATTGAGCGTATGTAACAAGTCGTTAAACCTCTGGGTGTCCCCAATAGGACGAGTGTTGTCTCGTGAGGGTTTTCAGCGGATACTACCCTCAAAATCCAATGAAAAGTGAAAACATTTACAAAATGCAAGATTTATTTACAAAGAGATGAATGCGAGTTTTTGGAAATATTTACAAATGAAAGGTTTGCTTTTAAATAGACACAAATAAGTTAAATAAAAGTTTTGGTCATTGTCTTGAAAAATTAAGTCATTTACTCGTCAAAAATTTCAATAAAAGTCAAGTTGTCGTAACAGATAGACCATAGTTTGGCTAGTTGTTTCAGTTGATAACCTAGTGTAATTATGAAATGGATCCTTAGTTGATTATCAAAGTTTCTTAAAGTGGTATTTTCATTTCTTTTCAATAACAAGTTTAATCAAACAAGTTATAATAGTGCTAGGATTTCAATTGCTTGCTCTCTCATTGTATGCAAGGAATAATTACACACCTAGCTCAGGTAAACAGAGGCCAGATATACTACTCATGCACTACCTTTTGGGCTTATGTGAGGGGAGTATAGAGCATGGCGAGTGCACACACTTTCGTGCATACTCCTATCGACCGTAGGTGGTTTTTATTAAGTCTGTTCTTTTTTTTAACATGTGTTCCATACATGCATAGCCATGAGGACTAAAGCACATAATCAAAGAATCCAAGTAATTCACCCATGCATAACCGTGAGGACTTTTAAATGAGAGTGAATACTCTGGATGTTATTATTAATATTATTATTTAAGAGAGAGAGAGAGTGTGTGTTTTGCAAAATCATCTTAGCACCATTTAACTTAGAAGACAAAAATGTTATATCCTTTACTTTAAATTTACCACCTTTTAAACAAAGATTTTCAATTAGAACATACTTCATAATTAACTTAGATGAACCTTCCTATATACTAGTTAAACCATTGTTATTTGTAATCAAACTTTATTTTTATTTCTATTAAGGCAAATAAATTTTCAAATATTTCAATTTATTAACCAAAATTTATACTTATCTCATAGTGTTTCTTCAAAAATAAATCAAAATGCTAAAACGAAAATGTTTTTGAGATTTAGGAATTTTGAGATTTTTTTTAAGTAAGAAAATGAAAATTCAAAAATGCCATGAAACAAAAAAATAAATGAAAATGAGACTCCCCCATACACTTAATTTTTACTATCCCCATAGTCAATGCATGATATAATGAGTGTGACGGGGAAAACTATGTACATATGTACAAAAAGAGGGTTAACATTCTTACTAGACGTAGCTTGGCTCATGAAGGATCATGAGCTCCTCCTATTGGTTACTAGGCAATTCCAAGAAAGGTTTCAAACGATGACCGTTGACTCTGAAAATCGATCCATCACTAGGGTTTTCTATTTCTACGGCACCATGTGGAAAAACAGTTCGTACCACAAATGGTCCGGTCCATCTTGATTTAAGTTTCCCAAGGAATAAATGAAGTCTTGAATCATATAAAGGAACTTTCTGGTTAGGCGAAAACATTTTCTTAAGATTGACTTGTCATGAAAAACTTTTGTCTTTCTTTGTAAATTTTCTCGTTTTCATACGCGTCGTTCCTAAGTTCTTCTAGTTCGTTGAGTTGTAGTTTTTGGTTTTCATCAGCTTTCTCAAGATCAAAGTTTAAGTTCTTAATTGTCCACAGTGCTTTGTGTTTGATTTCAACAGGTAAATGGCAAGCTTTATCGTAAACTAAACGAAATGGAGGCATCCCAAGGTTTATTTTAAAAGCAGTACGGTAAGCCCAAAGCACGTTGGTCAATTTTGAGATTAATCTTTTTTATTTTTATTAACAGTTTTTTCCAAGCTTTGTTTTATTTGTCGATTTGAAATTTCAACTTGGCACAAGTCTGAGGATGATACGGGGTGGATAACTTGTGGGTTATCGAGTATTTTTTATATTAAAGTTTCAAAAGAACGGTGGCAAAAGTGGGTTCCATTATCACTAATTATTGTGCTAGGTGTGCCAAACTTCGAAAAGATGTTTTCTTTGAGAAATTTCACAGCAATTCTATGGTCGTTGGTTTTGCAAGGAACGGCTTCGACCCATTTTAAGACGTAATCAACAGCGAGAAGAATATAAAAGTTTCCAAAAGAATTTGGAAAAGGTCTCATAAAGTCGATACCTCAAACATCAAAGATTTCGATCGTAAGAATGGGATTTAAGGGCATCATATTTCATCGAGAAACTCGTCCAAGCATTTGACATCGATCACAAGTTTTACAAAATTCAAACAAGTCTTTGAAAAGAGAAGGCCAATAGAAACCACACTGAAGCACCTTTTTCGCAGTTTTCGAGGACCAAAATGTCCACCGCATGCTTGATCGTGGCAAAATGAAATAACACTCCTGATCTCATTATCTGAAATGCAACTTCGAATGATTTGGTCAGGACAATATCTAAACAAGTATGGATCATCCCAATAGAAATATTTCACTTGAGACATGAATTTGTATTTGTCCTGTTTGGACTAGGATGAGGGAGTTTCTTTAGTGATTAAGTAGTTCACTATACCAGCGTACCATGGATCAACAGAAATTGAAAGGAGTTGTTCGTCGGGGAAGTTTTCATTGATTGGCAAAGAAGATGCTGCGTTCGAAAGACGAGACAAGTGATCGGCTATGACATTATCAGATTCTTTTTTGTCTTTGATTGTAAGGTCAAATTCTTGAAGTAAAAGGATCCAACGAATCAAACGGGATTTAGCATCCTTTTTAGCGAAGAGATATCGAAGCGCAGAATGGTCCGTATACACGGTAATGTGTGAACCTATCAAGTAAGGTCGAAAATTTTCGAGCGTAAAAACGACAGCTAGAAGCTCTTTTTCGGTTGTTGTTTAATTGAGCTGAGTGTCGTTCAAATTCATATTCGCATAGTAAATGACGTGAAGGATCTTGTTGATGTGTTTCCCTAAGACAGCACCAACGGCAAATTTCGAAGCATCACACATTATTTCGAAAGGAAGATCCCAACTGGGTGTGCAAATGATTGGAGCATAAATGAGTTCGTTCTTAAGATGTTCAAAAGAAGAGATATAGTCAGAGTTAAAATCGAAAGGAACGTCTTTCCAAGAAGAGTCGTAAAAGGACGAGAGATTTTGCTAAAGTCTTTCACAAAGCGTCGATAAAAGCCAGCATGTCCTAGAAATGATCGAATGTCCTTAACAGATTTTGGAATGGGTAGATTTGCAATGACATCGATTTTCTCTTGGTCTACCTCAATGCCTTTATTTGAAATGATATGCCCAAGGACTATGCCTTGTTTGACCATAAAGTGGCAATTTTCCCAATTCAAAGTCAAATGTATTTCTTTACATCGATTTAGAACCAACTTTGGGTGATGTAAACATTAGGAAAAAGTATCACCAAAGATAGAGAAATCATCCATAAAAACTTCTAAAATGCGCTCAATCATGTCAGAAAAGATTCCAACCATACATCGTTGGAAAGTCACAGAAGCGTTACAAAGTCCGAATGACATACATCGATAAGAAAAGGTACCAAATGGACATGTGAAAGTCGTCTTCTCTTGATCTTGAGAGCAATTGGAATTTGGTTACAGCAGGAATAACCATCAAGGAAGCAGTAAAATTCATGGTAGGCTAAATGTTCAAGCATTTTCTCAATGAAAGGAAGAGGAAAGTGATATTTACATGTTGCGGCATTTAGTTTTCAGTCAATGCAAATATGCCAACCCGTTTGAGTACGAGTTGGAATAAGTTTGTTTGAATCGTTCTTGACAATGTTTAGCCTAGACTTTTTCTGTACAATGTGAATTGGGCTAACCCGTGAACTATCAGAGAATGGGTAAATGATTCCGTTGTCAAGAAGTTTAAGAATTTCATCATGGATAGAATCTTTAATTTTAGGATTAAGCCTTCGCTGCGCGTCGCAAATAGGCTTGGCATCGTCGATTAAATGGATGCGATGTTGAACAAGTGCGGGACTAATTCCCTTTATATCGGAAATTGACCATCCAATTGCTTTTTTATTTTTTGAAAGAATAGAGAGTAACGAGGTTTCTTGATCAAGAGAGAGAGTTGCGGAAATTATGGTGGGCAACGTTTCGTCTTCACCTAAGTATGCGTACGTAAGGTGATCGAGAAGTGGTTTGAGGTCCAACTTTGGAAGTTTTTCGATCAAAGAGTTGGGTTGAGATTCGCACTCAACTTGAAGCGATTCAAAGGGAAGAATGTATTCAATTTCGTTGGGAATTTCATGAAAAAATATTTCATACCTGGCCTCACGTTCACTATTAAGATCAAGTGTTTCATTTTGGAAGTTTTCATGAATGGTACTAACTTCCAACGTTTGGTCACGAGGTTCGTTCGATTGGCATTCAAGATTTAAAATATTAAGATACAAAGTTATGTTTCCAAAAGAGATTTTCATAGAACCGTTACAATAATTGATTAAGGAATTTGTGATGGCTAAGAATGGTCGGCCTAAAATCAAAGGGATTTGACTTGCAGGGTTTGTCACGGGTTGTGTTTCGACAATGATAAAGTCAACGGGGAATATGAATTCCCTACTCGAATGAGCACGTCTTCGATTTCTCCCATGGGCTTCTTAATGGAATGATCGGCAAATGGAAACGTAACTTTCATGGGTTTGAGCTCACCTATTCCTAATTGTTCGTGTGTCGAGTATGGAATCAAGTTGACACTCGCACCTAAGTCTATCAAGCATTTGTTAATCGTCTTATCTTCAGTTGTACCAGAAATCGTAGTGCATCTAGGATCTTTATATTTAACGGGCATGGATTGGGACAAGACTTTACTCAAACTGGTGGTTAAGAAGATTTTTCTTGGGCACTTGATTGTGCCGCTTTTGGGTGCACAAGTCGTTAAGAAATATTACATAAGTGGGACTTGTTGAACGATGTCAAGAAACGGGATGTTAACATTCACTTGTTTAAAAAATTTCAACATCTTTTCTATTAGGTCCGAGTGTTTCTTTGGTCGAAGACGATGTGGAAATAGGACTGGTACTCGGTAGGCGGGTCTACTCGAGTAGAAGAAAAAGAATTTTGATTGGCATTCGATTCAATGTTTTGCTCCACGTTCTGTTCAGATTCGTTCGTTGTTTTAGAAGTATCGAGAGAGGTTTTCGGTAAATCGTTTGGATTAACGACTTGAATATCGATTTGTTTGCCGGAGCGGAGAGTTGTGATAGCATTCAATTGGGTGACATCGCTATCTTGAACAACATGGGATTGATTTGAATTTGCATTTTGATTTCTGGGATTTGGAATTGGCTGGCTTGGGAATGTTCCTCGTTCATGTTAGCTCACAGACGTGGCTAATTGACTCATTTTGCATTTCTGAATTTGCAATCAATTAGTTTGTGTTTTTCATATATGAAGTCAATAAATTTTGCAAATTGCTGTTTGATTGAAGCCTTTGAGTAGTTGCTTTAGCTAAGTTTCAAGAGTTTTCTCAAGTGAAGTTAAAAGTTTATCGTCTTGGGGAGGATGAGTAGAATTTGGTTGAAAATTTGATTGTTGCGGTTGATTATGAGACGGATCCGCAAAGTTTGGTTGAAAATTATTGGGCTGAAAGGGAGAATTCGCAGCATTATTTGAGAACGCTTGAAAATTGGGACGAATTGTGATAACCTGGATTTCTTTGGCATTAGATAATTGTATAATTATCTGATTTAGAATATTGAAAATACTGATTTGTAGATTGAACAAATAAATTTGATATTATTCATATCTATATATATATATATATATATATATTTGTGTTAAATTGAATTTAAAATTTATATATAAATTTAGAAAAGGCTTTATTCATTTACAATCGTATTCATTAATTAGGAAAATTAATTTAAAAAGCTTTTAAAAATCTTTTAAAATAAATGACATAATAATAATATAAGTTTTTAATTATGAAGCAATTGTTAACATGTGTAAGTAAATTAATAATGTATTGACAAATGGTGTTAAATTGTACAAGTGTTCATTTCTTTTATTTTCTTTTTCTTTAATTCAAAAGAAATCATAATAAACACTATATAAACCTTCATTCCCTCTCTTCTATTTCTTTTGCTATCTTCACATTTTCTAAACAAAGAAGCTTAACCTGTAAATTACCTTTAAAACAGAAATCAAAACCTACAAAATACTCTACAAACCTAAATCAAAGTCCAGTAGCAAATTCTCAAATCAAAATCCAAAAAAGAAAACCCTGTAACCTTTTCAATATCAAACTATAATTTCCTCAAGCATGCAAACTGGAAGAAAAATGTCAAGCAAATCCTCTCAAGCAACATTTTCAAGTTTTCAGTGTGTTAAGCATGGCAGTAACCAAGCTTTTCAAGTCTTTCTGTTCAAAAGTGTTCTCTTCAACAAAACAAAGTTTCCAAGTCTTCCAGTTTGCAACTTCTAGCATTCAAGCCTCTGCAGCTTTAAAAAAAATAGTGAGCAAACTTCCCTTTTATTTTGATACTATACCTGAATATCTTGATGATTTTAAATGATGATATGAATGTGTTGTGCATATCTGGGAAACAGACCTATGTATCTCTGTTTCAGGGATTTACAGGTTGCCATTTTTTTTTAAAATCGAAATCTCATCCTACAATCATTTGTAGTCTTTGATACCTAAATAAATTATTTTTGTAGGATCAGGATTTAAGTTTAAAATTAGATTTAAATTACTAATGGGTTTGCTGGAAATAAAAAAAAATCTGTAAAAGTAAATTCAAATCAAAAGACTAAATCTTTAAAGATTCAATACTTGATCGTTCAAATAGATTTGTATTAAGGAATAATGATTTTTTAGGTTGAAATCTCGATTCTTAAGTTGTATAATCTTGTGAATTATTGTGTTGATCAGAAATGACATTTTTTCCAAATTCAATCGAACAATGGGACAAAGTCCATCGTGCTTTGGTCGGAAGATGGTTCGAACATCAAGGATCAAGGGAATATTAGTGGAGGAATTTTCTGGTGACCGTGGTGGCGTCTCGTTGGTGAAATAGGGTTTTAGAACAAAATTTGGTCGTCGTTGCATTTGCGAGTCACATGTCATCAAGGAAGCGTCGGAGTGGATCGGGTTGTGGGGAATCAATGCGTGGGTGGGTGGCGATGTTCTGGTAGGAACAGCAAGGTCTCAGGTCACCGTGTAAGGCAGTGCGGGGTAGTATTCTTCGATCGGTTCAAGTCTCTGGGGTGTCGATTTGCAAAATTTTGATCCCCGTTGAGATTAGTAGTTCAGGTTGGTCAGAATGTGTGAACACATCATCGATGATGTGTGAGTGATCGCGACAATGATTGAAGAGGCTTCGGTCGGTGGTGCACGTATACGTGCACGTTGGATCTGGAAGAGGTTGTGATAGTTGGGGGAAGATGAAGTTTTACATGGTTTATTTTGAATAGTTCGGAAAAGTTGAAGTGGGGCCTCGGGTTAGCGCTCGAGTGATTGTTCTGGTAGTTTGCGTTGTGGGTTTGGGGAATATATGGTTTCAGGTTTATAAAATATATATGTGGGGGACTTGAATTTTAGCTCGAGAAGACTGTGGTTTGACTCAAGAAGATAGGTTTTGTGGCTCGGGTATTTTCATGGGAAGATCAGGTTGCCTTTTTTTTAAAGACTTTAAACAAACAGAATTTGAATCCAGTTTGTCGAGAGAATAAAATGAACAAGTTTCCAAAACTATCAAATAGATTCCAAACATAAAAAAATAAAAAAAATAAAAAACTTTAATAAAAGGAGCTTTGATTAAATGTATTTCAAAACTTTTGAATTCAAATAAATTTAATGATGAATTAAGTAATTAATTTAAGTAAGTGGTTAATCTTAATTATTTAAGATTCTACAAATTGAGTATATTTTAATTTTGAAATTAATGGAGAGTTAAGTATTACTTGAGTAATTAAAGAGTAATTATTGAATATAATTAATTAAAGAATAGTTAATTATTTAATGTGATAATTTAAGATAATAAATGAATGAATTTAGTTAAGATAATTAACTAATGAGGTAACTAAGGGTTAATTTATTTAACTTAAGTGGTTATGGGATAACTACTGGATGGATATTATTAAGAGATGAATAATTACTTAGGTGATAATTGCTTAATGTAAGTAATTAAAGGATAATTAATCAATGTAGGTGATGATTAATTTGAATAATTAATTATGAATAAATGCAATAAATGAAGTGTAAATTACTTTGTGAAGTAATTAATGGATAATTACAGGATGTAATTAATGAATGGGTAATTACTTGATGGAAAGTAATCAAGAATAATTACTTAGTGGAAGTAATTAAGTGTGAATTACTCATTGTAATTAATTAAAGGATTTATTAATTAATTAAAAGATTAACTAATTAATGTAAGTAATTAAGAATAGTTAATTACTAAATGTGATTAATCAAGATTGATTAATGAACGTGATTAATTAAAGGTTGATTATTAAATGAAAGACGGGTTGTTTTCATGTGATAAATTAATTAAAGGCTAATTACTGAATTTAATTAGAGAGGATAATTAAGGGATGATTAATTAATGTTTGTAATTAATTAATGTTAAGTAAGCATGATTAAAAGTGATTAAAATAATTAATTTATTTTGTTAAAATTAATTAGAAAGGGCATGACTAATAAATCTTGCTTATGAATGGTTGTTTGATATTTCTGAGAATGAAATGTTTTGTGATATGATATGTTTGGGTGGACAATGATGATATGGTTATTTATTGATGATGAATTTCTGGGAAAAAAATGAATGAAATGACACCCTGTATTTAAAGTTTGGATTGTATTTCACTTGAATAATTGGGTTAAGATGACACTGGATTCAAAGAGACCGGAGGTGGGTATTAGTAAATACCCGTAACCACTTCGATTCTTTATAAATTGATATGTGGAATCAATAAGATGAAATGGAATGATTTAAGTGAATTGGACCATTTAATCTAAGATTTAGATACTTAAAAATTGATGTGTGATGTAAGTAATGTTTATAACGACTCGTGAAGTTGCAAATTGATACAAGTTACCCCAGGTTTATATAAGTTGTATGCTTTTGTGTTCCATGTTAGATGGGTTTACTCACGCTGGTTTCCAGCCTGTCCCGGGTGTTACTTTGATGTAATGCTCGGGTCAGACCGAGTATTACAGATTTTCAGGTAAGGACGTTCTGGAGCTCAGGAGGCGAGCTGGATGGTAAGAACGTATGGAGTGTTTCCGTTGTATTTTATTTCTGTATATATGTGGCATGATAATTGTGCATATTTCGGTGACTATATATATGTGTAACTCTGATGTATTTAAATGTAATCTATAGAATATTAGTCTTTGTAAACTGTTATTATTTATTATTATATTTTATCCGCTGCGAATGTGAGATGTTAGTGTTTCTTATCTTTTTCTTCTTCTTTTATCTCTTTCTTCTTTTTCATAACTATCTGAAATTTTCAGGTTCGGAAATTTCGGGTCGTTACAGTTGGTATCAGAGCTGAAGGTTAAGCGAGAACCTTAGCTCTGGTGGGATTACTCATTAAGGATAGGGTCAATGGTACCCTAGAATGAGTTGGGTGAATATATATATGAGAGCGTACTTATTATTTTCTTATATAAAGATTTTAAATGATTTTATATAAGAATATATTTTGATTTATAAAGCAATATTTCTTTCTAATAAAAATTAAGGTAATTGGTTGTTAAATTATTGGAATTAAATTAAGTGGTAATAGAAATACAACCAAATTGAAATTAAATAAAGATAAGTTTGAAATGAATTCAAACTGAAATTAAAATCTTGGTAAAAAGAATTTCAGAAAGAGATAATAATGGATTGGTTTCCTTGGTTATTATCATTGTTGTGTTTAATAATATAATGTTTATAAATGAGTAAGAAAAATGAAATGTTTTAGGGAAGTAAACATTTAGGCAAGTATGACTTATAAATTGGAACGGAAAGTGATCTAAATTGTGAAGTTTTAAATCTAAGTCCAGAATTTGAAAATAGTTTCAAAGTGATAAAGAAATGTTATTTAATATATTTGAATGAAAGTGTCCTATTTCAAACAAGAGTTGTTTAGAAATTTAATGAAATTTGTTTTGAATTAAAAACCAAAGGTGGTCTAAAATTTAAGGATAACTTAGTGTGTAAAGGAAATAATATTATTCAAACTATTTTGAATATAATCTTATTTTAGAATAAGAAGTTGTTTGTAAACTTTAAAAGAATTTGTTTTGAACTAAAACCAAGGATGGTTTAAATTTTAAAATTCGATTTGGTGGGCCAAGAAGAAAATATGTAAATATGTCAAGAGTATACATAATATCAAAAATGGTTTGAAATAAACTCTAAATGTTGAGTTTTAAATTTGGAATGAGATGTTAAAACCCAAAGTGATAAGTTTTTGAACTTATAGGTGGGAAAGTATTTTGAAATTTGAAGCAGAAATTCAAATTTGAGTAGGGTTAACTGGATTGAGTAAATTGAATTTAACATAGAAGAAGTTAAATAAGTTTGAATGAACAACCTGAATTGGAAATTTCAAGATGAAATTGGGATTTGACTTGTGAATTTAAAATGGTTAATTTGAATGGGGAGTTTGTGTGATCTCAAAATGGGTTTGAGATCTGGAAATTGGAAATGGATGAATGTTTTAAAATAATTTGAATGATACCATCCTGTTGTTATTAATAATCTGTAAGCTGAAATTGGATTTGTTCAAATGAATGAAGAAATGGGGTGTGGTAATTTATCCATTATTAAGATAAAATGGAATCATTTTGGACTTAAATTTTGAATGTTTAAGATAAAACGTCAAAGGATTGGTTTCAAAATTGAAATTTGGTGATAAATTGAATCTCAAAGATTTAGTTGTTTAAAAAAATTGAATTGTTATTTGAACTTTGAAGTAAGTTTAAAATGGAATTTGGATTTAGAATTAAATGGCTTATAGATATAAGTTGATTTGATTTAAAGGATTAAATCAACATTTAACAAAAATTAACTCGAATTTATATAATTCGGGATGGTTTAAATTCAAAATTTAAATTAAATTAGTTCAAATTTGATTTGATTTGAATTAATTGGTATTGTGATTGAAGATGGATAAGTTTAAAAATTCAAATGGAAAATTTGAATTGGATTGATTCGAAATGAAATTGAAGATGAATGAGTTCAAATTCAAATGGGAATTGGGATTAATTCAAAACGGAATTGATATGAATTGAAATTGGTTTAATTTGAAATTTATTTGAGTTAATTGAAATTGTGATTAAAAGTTGAATGAGTAAATTCAAATGGAATTTGATTTGAATTTAGAAAAGGAATTAAGGATTAATCCAACTTAAATTTGGGGTTAAGTCAATTTCAATGGAAATTGAAGTTATTTAATTTGGAATTGAATCAATTTAAATGGAAGTGGAAATTAAATTGAATTGATTGGAAATGGAGGTTGGGAATTGAACAGTTTGACTCTGGACTATTTTCAAAATAAATTATTTTAGTACAAATCTATTTTTCTAAGCTATTATTATATATACAACCTTTCTATTAAAACCCAAAACTATCTTATACTTATTTTATTACTACTTTTGGAATTATTTAACTATTTTGCAACTGTTTATACACTAATTACTGTTTTTCAACTACTTTATAACTAATTACTATTTTGCAATTATTTAAAATTTCTATAACTATTTGACTATTTTCCAACTATTTTACAATTACTTAACTATTTTACAGCTATTTTATAAACTAATAATTATTTTTCAACTACTTATCTATTTTAAACTTTTTAAGCTATTTTCTAAATCTAAGCTGGACAGAGTTCAAACTGTTATGATTAAATACCCAATTAGAATTGAAGTGATAATCCAAATGAGGATTTAAGCAGTTGGTAGTAAATGAATAAAAATCAAAGTGAATGTGAATAGAAAGGATTGATTTGGCTGATAACCAATAAGGATAAATACGTAGATGTACGTAAATTATTTTATTCGCATAGTGATTTGATCCAGATTCGAGCATAGAATTTCGAGATAGTATATCGATCCGAGTTGGGATTTTTCACTCGATTTTCGATAGTGAACCTAGATATGAATTGTTGATTGGTTCTGGATATTCTCTATAATAATTATGGCTATGCAAGGAGAATGACGGTTTCTGATCAAGAAACCAGATCTGAGTCTGCATTAGGAAGTCGGGTGGACGATACTAGTTCGGAAGGAGAATAGTGTGATCGAGTGAGCGATCAGATTGGTATAGCGTACAGATGACATGTATACATCGTACGGGTTTGAATGAAATTAATACTGGGAATTTGTGAATAAGAAATGTGAAAATTTTTTTAAAGTGAAAATATATTTTGTGAAATATATGAGGAAATAAAATAGAAATTGAATATTTCTATGGTAGAAATTTACTTTATGGAAGTAAGTAATATGTTTAATGACTTTATAGAGTAATCAAATTTGAATATTTGATTTGGAGTAAATAAAGTTATATATCTTAGTTATATAAGATAAATCTCCCCTTGTTGAATCTATAGCCAGAAGAAATGGGTTTTTGAAAGTTTTTGAAGTATAAAAAGGGTTTTATACGAGTTTGAAGAGATCCAAAGTTTTAAGAAGTTATATATATCTATATATATACGTATAAAGGATCTTATGAGAATGATTTTGGAAAAGGTTTTGGGAACCTATGAATTTGGGAGAGGCTTTTGATTTTTGGGTAAAATCAATATTGGATTTGGAAAGCCTAGTTTGAGAATTATCGATTTTAGGATAATCGATTTTGTGTAAAGGAGCTTTGTATGAGATCATACTAGGTGTATGATTTGGAAGATACTATATATGTATATAGTATAAAGTGTTTTGATAATGGCTCTGGGGAAAAAGGCGCTCCCTTGAAAATGAACTTCTCAGGAGTGCCACCGGATGGTGCTGCCTTGAGGCCCAAGTGGGGTTCTAAAGTTGATCCTGTGAGGAGTCCGGACAAAACTAGTTCCTGGGGATTATGAGTAGTGTGTATCATAGCGAAAGTCGTGTGTGCCGCTGAGAGCCAACAGTTACATGGACTTTTGCTGCGATGGCAACGTAACCTAGGATGTAACTGCGACCTATGGTAACATAGCGAAAGTTGTGTGTGCCGCTGAGAGCCAACAGTCTGCGTTTGATTTTATATCGGTAGACTGCGACCTATGTAGGAGTGGAGAAGTTTCATTTTGACAGCGAAAGTCGTGCATGCCGTTGAGAGCCAACAGTTACATGGACTTTTTTTGCGATGGCAACGTAACCCTGGAATGTAACTGCAATCTGTTGTGGGTTCCATGGCGAAATCGAGGGGCGTGGAGTGCCTACAGTTACATGTACTTTTGCTGCGATGGCAACATAACCCAGGATGTAACTGTGACCATGGATGGGGGTGATGATTTCCAGAGCATTCTCACCAAAGATATTTCCTTGATTTCAAAAATGTTTTCTATATCTTCAATAGAATTATTTTCCAAGTATTTCACTGGGTGTTGGAAATGGGTCTGCTAAGTACTTATAGATTTTCAGTCATATGTCTGATCAACGTATGACCGAATTTCTATAAGAACGAAGACGGACTTGTTAAAACATCGAGTTATAAATATTTCTATAAAAACTATTTTGGCAATATTATATAGATTTTAAAAAGTGTTTTAAAGAAGGGTTCAAAGAGGAAATTTAACTAATATTAAGTATTTTAATAAATTCTGGCTTTGTTTCTTCTCGGGGATGAAAAGATTCAAAGGGGGGAGGAATGTGATAACCCGGATTTCTTTGGCATTAGATAATTGTATAATTATTTGATTTAAAATATTGAAAATACTGATTTGTAGATTAAACAAATAAATTTGATATTATTCATATATATAGATATTTATATATATATATATATATATATATATATATTTGTGTTAAATTTAATTTAAAATTTATATATAAATTTAGAAAAGGCTTTATTAATTTACAATCGTATTCATTAATTAGGAAAATTAATTTAAAAAGCTTTTAAAAATCTTTTAAAATAAATGACATAATAATAATACAAGTGTTTAATTATGAAGCAATTGTTAACGTGTGTAAGAAAATTAATAATGTATTGACAAATGGTGTTATATTGTACAAGTGTCCATTTCTTTTTCTTTTTTTTCTTTAATTCAAAAAAAATCATAATAAACATTATATAAACCTTCATTCCCTCTCTTCTATTTCTTTTGCTATCTTCACATTTTCTAAACAAAGAAGCTTAACCTGTAAACTACCTTTAAAACAGAAATCAAAACCTGCAAAATACTCTATAAACCTAAATCAAAGTCCTGTAGAAAATTCTCAAATCAAATTCCAAAAAAAGATAACCCTGTAACCTTTCCAATATCAAACTATAATTTCCTCAAGCATGCAACCTGGAAGAACAATGTCAAGCAAATCCTCTCAAGCAACATTTTCAAGTTTTCAGTGTGTTAAGCATGGCAGTAACCAAGCTTTTCAAGTCTTTCTGTTCAAAAGTGTTCTCTTCAACAAACCAAAGTTTCCAAGTCTTCCAGTTTGCAACTTATAGCATTCAAGCCTCTGCAGCTTTAAAAAAAATAGTAAGCAAACTTCCCTTTTATTTTGATATTATACCTTAATATCTTGATGATTTTAAATGATGATATGAATGTGTTGTGCATATCTGGGAAACAGACCTATGTATCTCTGTTTCGGGGATTTACAGGTTGCAATTTTTTTTAAAAATCAAAATCTCATCCTACAATCATTTGTAGTCTTTGATACCTAAATAAATTATTTTTGTAGGATCAGGATTTAAGTTTAAAATTAGTTTTAAATTACTAATGGGTTTGTTGGAAATAAATAAAAAATCTGTAAAAGTAAATTCAAATCAAAAGACTAAATCTTTAAAGATTCAAGACTTGATCGTTCAAATAGATTTGTATTAAGGAATAATGATTTTTAAGGTTGAAATCTCGATTCTTAAGTTGTATAATCTTGTGAATTATTGTGTTGATCAGAAATGACATTTTTGCCAAATTCAGTCGAACGATGGGACAAAGTCCATCGTGCTCTGGTCGGAAGATAGTTCGAACATCAAGGATCAAGGTAATATTAGTGGAGGAATTTTCTGGTGACCGTGATGGCGTATCGTTAGTGAAATAGGGTTTTAGACCAAAAATTGGTCGTCGTTGCATTTGCGAGTCGCATGTCATCAAGGAAGCGTCGGACTGGATCAGGTTGTGGGGAATCAATGCGTGGGTCGGTGGCGATGTTCTGGTAGGAACAGAAAGGTCTCAGGTCACCGTGTAAGGCGGCGCGGGGTAGTATTCTTCGATCGGTTCGAGTCTCTGGGGTGTCGATTTGCAAAATTTTGATCCCCATTGACATTAGAAGTTCAGGTTGGTCGGAATTTGTGAACACGTCATGGATGACGTGTGAGTGATCGCGACGATAATCGAAGAGGCTTCGGTCGATGGTGCACGTATACGTGCACGTTGGATCTGGAAGGTGTTGTGATAGTTGGGGGGAAGATGAAGTTTTACTTGGTTTATTTTGAATAGTTCGGGAAGTTGAAGTGGGGTCTCGGGTTAGCGCTCGAGTGATTGTTCGGGTAGTTTGCGTTGTGGGTTTGGGTAATATATGGTTTCAGGTTTATAAAAATATATATGTGGGGGACTTGAATTTTAGCTCGAGAAGACTGTGGTTTGACTCAAGAAGATAGGTTTTGTGGCTCGGGTATTTTCATGGGAAGATCAGGTTGCCTTGTTTTTTTTTAAAGACTTTAAACAAACGGAATTTGAATCCAGTTTGTCGAAGAGAATAAAATGAACAAGTTTCTAGAACCATTATCAAATAGATTTCCAAACATAAAAAAATTTTAATAAAAGGAGCTTTGACTAAATGTATTTCAAAACTTTTGAATTCAAATATATTTAATGATGAATTAAGTAATTAATTTAAGTAAGTGGTTAATCTTAATTATTTAAGATTCTACAAATGGAGTATATTTTAATTTTGAAATTAATGGAGAGTTCAGTATTACTTGAGTAATTAAAGAGTAATTATTGAATATAATTAATTAAACAATAGTTAATTATTAATGTGATAATTTAAGATAATAAATGAATGGATTTAGTTAAGATAATTAACTAATGAGGTAACTAAGGGTTAATTTATTTAACTTGAGTGATTATGGGATAACTACTGTATGGAAATTATTAAGAGATGAATAATTACTTAGGTGATAATTGCTTAATGTAAGTAATTAAAGGATAATTAATCAATGTAAGTGATAATTAATTTGAATAATTAATTATGAATAAATGCAATAAATGAAGTGTAAATTACTTTGTGAAGTAATTAATGGATAATTACAGGATTTAATTAATGAATGGGTAATTACTTGATGGAAAGTAATCAAGAATAATTACTTAGTGGAAGTAATTAAGTGTGAATTACTCGGTGTAATTATTTAAAGGATTTATTAATTAATTAAAATATTAATTAATTAATGTAAGTAATTAAGAATAGTTAATTACTAAATGTGATTAATCAAGATTGATTAATGAATGTGATTAATTAAAGGTTGATTATTAAATGAAAGACGGGTTGTTTTCATTGTGATAAATCAATTAAAGGCTAATTACTGAATGTAATTAGAGAGGATAATTAAGGGATGATTAATTAATGGTTGTAATTAATTAATGTTAAGTAAGCATGATTAAAAGTGATTAAAATAATTAATTTATTTTGTTCAAATTAATTAGAAAGGGCATGGCTAATAAATCTTGCTTATGAATGGTTGGTTAATATTTCTGAGAATGAAATGTTTTGTGATATGATATGTTTGGGTGGTCAATGATGATATGGTTATTTAATGATGATGAATTTCTGGAAAAAAATGAATGAAATGACACCCTGTATTTAAAGTTTGGATTGTATTTCACTTGAATAATTGGGTTAAGATGACATTGGATTCGAAGAGACCGGAGGCGGGTATTAGTAAATACCTGAAACCACTTCGATTCTTTATAAATTGATATGTGGAATCAATAAGATGAAATGGAATGATTTAGTGAACTGGACCATTTAATCTAAGATTTAGATACTTAAAAATTGATGTGTGATGTAAGTTATGTCTATAACGACTCGTGAAGTTGCAAATTGATACAAGTTACTCCGGGTTTATATAAGTTGTATGCTTTTGTGTTCCATGTTAGATGGGTTTACTCACGCTGGTTTCCAGCCTGACCCGGGTGTTACTTTGATGTAATGCTCGGGTCAGACGAGTATTACAGATTTTCAGGTAAGGACGTTCTGGAGCTCAGGAGGCGAGCTGGATGGCAAGAACGTATGTAGTGTTTCCTTTGTATTTTATTTCTGTATATCTGTGGCATGATAATTGTGCATATTTCAGTGACTATATATATGTGTAACTTGATGTATTTAAATGTAATCTACAGAATATTATTCTTTATAAATTGTTATTATTTATTATTATATTTTATCCGCTGCGAATGTGAGATGTTGGTGTTTCTGATCTTTTTCTTCTTCTTCTATCTCTTTCTTCTTTTTCATAACTATCTGAAATTTTCGGGTTCAGAAATTTCGGGTCGTTACACGAATCATATTCGTGTTGCGATTGTTTTGGTTCCACGCAAAATTCGGATGATTTTCCAACCAGGGTTGTACGTTGGAGAAAACAAGTAGTTTTTGGCTTTATTGAAAGCATTGATTTGTTCGACCAAGTGTTGAATATGCGCTTATATGATTTTTATTTGATGATAATAAACATATATACATTCGTTTAAATGTATTTGATAATATACTATTTTATTTTTCACAGATTAAATAAATATTTGCTGAATAAAATAAATAACACGGAATTTGAATTCAAACGAATATTTTATTCAAACATATATTTATTACAATTTTGAATAATACAAATTCAAGCTCTCACTATACATATACAACTTTGATTACAATACATCACAATTTCATATTTACACAATTTCATATTTACAGTTGATCTCACTACATATCACTCACACTCATATTTATCTTGAACTGCATCCCAGTTTGAATCCAGCATTTGAGAAATCTGCAAAAATATTTACTAACGCAGTGAAATTGAAAATAAAATATTTTTGCGATATAAAATAAAACGTGAATTTTGAAAATGATTTTTGCCTCGGTTATTTGGGTTGTTCGTCATCATTTGAATTCATCATACACGAACAACTTGTGACATACACAGTGTATTACTGTATATGCCACAAGGCCGTGCACGCCGATATATATACACTGGATTGATTTACAGGGATAGGCGAGCACAGGTCAAACCCAAATGATAAACCGGGTTCAACTCACATGCAATAACATTGAAAATCACAACACGAGCACAAGGTCAAACTCGAGTTTTGAAACTGGATTCAACTCAAGTGAAATTTCAAAAATCAACATGATGTGAACCAAGTTCAGAAGCAACAATGAAACTGACTCAAAGCACAAAACTGCACAGCACAAGTGAATGGCAAAAACATCAAAATTCAGTGGCAACCAAACATGAATGTAGACAGCAACTATACATGAAGACAACAAGCTACATGATGAACAAGTGCAAACTGAACTCGAATGAATGCAAGTTCATATGTGCAGCAACCCAACAACAAAGACAACAGCCAGTTCTAATGCAACAAAGATGCAAGCTGCAGCATACCAGAAGTACACAAGTACAGACCACATCATCAAATGTCCAGCCCACAACATGTCCAGATTCAACTATAAGTCCAAGTTTGAAATCAAAGAAATGCCACCAGTACACAGTGATACAAGGCAGCAAGTACAACACTGTACAAACTCAAGATGACAAGTTCAATAAAGAAATGCATGTCACCAAGTTCAACAACATACTTCAATGACTAAAATACAACATGAAGCATGCTACTCAAGGCAACTAGGAATGAACAGTTTCACAAATGCAAAGACCAGAAAAGTGAGCAATGCACTAAGCAAATGAAGCAACATACATATATATATACACATACATGAATACAAATGGTCAAGTGGCAAGGTCAAGTACAGTCGAAGCAAAAACATCACAGCATTACCATCTAACAGCAAAAAATACCACAAGCCTCAGCAATATGCACATAAACAAGATACAACTGAAACAAGCCAGGATGCATCAGCCTCAACATCAGGTTCAAAACAAAACAATGGCTAGAACAAGACTCGACTAAATACAATGCCAAAATGAAACAACTCCACTGATTCAAATGAACTCGACCAAATAGCCAACATGATCAAAGAATGAATATGAGACCAAACTGCAGCAAGACCACATGCATGTAGACATCAAGCAAATAGAGACAAAAGCATAATGCATCATGAACGTGTAACTGACCAGAGAATATAACTACTCAAATGAATTCAACGATATTATGGAGTGTATACAACATGATGAAGCAGTGGCATACACGAAATCAGAAACAAATTCAAGACGTAAGAAGAATGCAAGTTCGAGATAAATTCAATGTTGAACAAGTCAACAATGTAAAAATGCCCGAAATCAAAGCCGTGGTTATCACGAAAATAAATTCAAAACCGTGTCAACCAAGGAACGCAAAAGATACGAAAGTGACAAAGTCAGAATAAATACCAAGCATCAAAGCATCATCGAGTGGCCGAGGTGAATCAGTTGACAAATTCAAATATATTCGTACGAACGCAAATCTAGGGTTACAAACCCTATATAAAGAAATCATCATCGGCAATTTCATTCATGGAGTTCAATAAAGCATAACAGAACAGCATAAACAAAAATCACATACCAAATCGAAGTTGAACTCCATCAACTTGAAGTAGCCAGAGAGAGAGCAACGAGAAATCGATCGAGCAAAGCAATTCTCGAACAACCACAGATTCGATCGAAGCAATAACGGCTCTTCAAAAGCCTTAATCTGAATCAAGAACGAAAGCCCCAATTTTGCAAAAGGAACGGTCGCCATTATACTCAAGCAAAAAAAAGGAATCGGGCCGATAAAATAAAAGGGAGAAAAGGGGGACGCAATCTTTTAATTAGTGGGCCGGTTATTTTGGGCTTAGTTGTTTTAAATTAGGGCTATTTTTATTAATTTGTTTTTTTGTTTTGTATTTTCTTTTTAAACCGTTTATTTTTCTAGTCGTGTGACTGGGGGACAAGCTACGTGGCGTAGCTTGAGAATTCGCAACTCGGTAGTTGAGTTGTGGCAGGGTTTTGAGCGTAGAGTTAGATTAGTCAATAGCGGGTATAGCGAGTTTACGTGTGTAAGCGAGGGACTATCTAATTTCTAGTAGAAACCTTGGGGGCAGCACGTAGGCAGGGTTTTGCCGAAGCTGGGTAAATTCTGTGTTGTTCTGTTTTATTCTGTTATTTATATTCTGCGATATCTGTGCTGCTATTCTGTGATCTGAATTGAAATTAATTGGTAAGCTTCCGCGATTAATTTTTATAATTTACACTATCACCCTATTCACCCCCCCTCTAGGGTGAAATCGATCCTACAAGTGGTATCAGAGCTAGGAATAGAAGTCAACATCTGTTTTAAAAATTCGATTTTTTGAAAAAATCAGTTTTTGTTTTAAAATTTTGAATTTTTGAAATGGCTTCTTTTATTAATGCTTCTGTTGAGGGTCGCTCCAATACTATTCCTTCTATTTTCGATGGAACAGATTTTTTGAATTGGAAATTAAAAATGGAATTTTATTTAAAATCTGTTAATATTAAATGTTGGGATATTATTGAAAATGGGTGTGATATAACAGATATGAAAATTATCTCGATTAATGCTCTTGCTATGCATATATTATATTCTTATATTAATCAAGATAATTTTAATTTCATCTCTCATTGTGAAAATGCACAGGAAATTTGGAATACTTTGATTGCAATATATGGTGCAACAGTCAACAGCAATGAGAAGTCCTCCACAACCGACTCAGTTAAAGAAATATGCTTAATAGGATTGGTAAATAGCAGTTGTAATGAGGATGATGATGATGGAGCAGCCGAGCTGGCATTAATAATGAAGAAATTCAAAAGGTGGAATCACAAATACGGAAATCCAGCTCTAAATAAAAAATTAAAAAGCAGAATAATCAAAGCACTGGACAACTCGAAACAACACGGGATCATTTGCAGCAAACCCGGTGATATCAAGCCCAATTATCCCCGATTTCAACGCGATTTTGAAAAGAAATCAAAATGGTGTTTTACAGCCACGTGGAATAAAAGCGATAGCAGTGAGAGTGAGAAAGCAGATATGTGCCTTCATGGGAATATAACCGATAGCGACGATGACGAGCCAAGCGAGGTATCAAAACTTACTCACTCTGAATTACTTATTTATTTTCATGAAATAAATGGCTGTTATGAACGACTTAGGGAAAATATGCCAAACTTGAATCTCAAAAGGATACTTTGATAGAATGCAATGAACAACTTGATCAATTAGTTAAGAACTATCAACGTAGAATCCCTAAGTGTGATAAGTGTCCAACATTCGAAGAAGAAATTAAAAAATCAGAAATCAATATAAAATCACTTGAAAATGAAATTCTGATTTTAAAAGAGAATGAAAATACTAGGAGAGAGAATTCTATTAAAAGGTGCACACAATTGTTAAACGAAAATGAATCTCTCAAAACACAAGTCCAACAATTGTCAACGACTTTGGATAAATTTTCAAAAAGTGAAAAATCGTTGAATATGCTATTAGGAAAGCAAACTGTTAATTCGGTTAGACGAGGACTTGGATATAATAGTTCGAAAATTGTTGGAAGCAATATTAGTCAAGTTAATTCCATGTGCACGATTTGTAGAAAATATGGACACAGTCACAATAATTGTTGGTATAGACCCAAACATGTGAAAACTATACCAATTTGGGTTCCAAAAGGCACAAATATAAAATCTCTCAAAGTTAAACAAATTTGGGTGCCGAAGGGAACAATTATAAACAGTTTTGGGTCTACACAAAATTGTTTTTCAAAATATTCTGCCACTAACAACCATGGACCTATAAAAACATATAGGTCACATAAATCTTTTCCCGTGTAGGTGTGGTGGCAGGCTAAGGAACAACAATAGTGTTCTCTGGATTTTTTGGCTGTTCCAGAAACACAACGGGCGACAAAGCAAAGTTCCTTAACCTAGTATAAAGGTGACAGAATCACAATGGACAACAACGAAAAATATCGTAAAGGTAAAACAGGTAATGGTATGTTTTAAACGATATATTAAATGTGATAATCTGCACCGTATTCTGAATTAAAATCAGCCAGTATTGAGATGATGAAAAGATGGTGATTTTGACTTTGACTTATTCAACATAGTTGGCCAATTATATTCTTATGCCAAAAACACTATAAAAATCTCTAGATTCTTTGAATTACTTCATATATATCATTTTGGATTAAAAATAGTGTTTTGTTGGATAATAATACATTTGGTTATAATTCGGCTAACTCTATATTCACGGTTTTCTGATTATTTACACGGCTTCAATTCAATTTCAAAAGAATATCGTTTAAATTATTGTTAAAATTGAATTTGAAATTTTTGGTGCACACTTCATGTTTTGGTCTATCAAATTCAATTAATGATGATTTTGAGTGAAAAAGAAATTCAGATGCAGATTACACTGGTATTCTAGTTGATAGACAAATTACTAGTTGAACGTGATTTTTTTTGAGATATTTAGTAACTGCATCGTTTTTCAAAGAAAATATCTGCATATTCTTCATTTCAAATAATTTTCAAATAGCAGAAAATTTTGTTTTAAATCCCCCTCGAGAAAATCATTTTTGACCATATTTTCAGATTAGTCATTTTGAAAAATTAATTTAGTAATTATTTTTGAATTGATTTTAAATGACTATTTTGACTAATCTGACTCCCTAATGTTTATCAAAAAGAAAAATAGTGATTGAAAAAGTGATGAGTGTTAATATTGATCAAATATTATGACTCGAGACGGTATAATTAATAAATTTCTTTAGAAATTTAAACAAGAGTTATAAAACTGTTTGTTGGTAAAAATTCCATGACCATCTCTATATCTATCATATTTCTAACGACCATCACTCATCAAAATTCTATATAGTTTGTCGATATGTGGTACTTTAAACAGGAATCGTTCGTTTTTCATTTTCACATTTTTTAAAATAAAAAAATTAATTAATAATAATAATAAATAAATACCAAAGTATTCACTCTCATTTAAAAGTCCTCACGGTTATGCATGGGTGAATTACTTGGAATTTGTTATGTGCTTCCATGCTCATTTAAAAGTCCTCGCGGTTATGCATGTATGGAACGCATATCAAAAGTTGATTTGTAAAATAAACAAGTTGATTCTAATCCCATTTGAAAGTCCTCACGGTTATGCGTGGTTAGAAGATACTTGAATTCATTTTTCTAAAATAAAATAAAATTGGAATACTACTAATCTCATTTAAAAGTCCTAACGGTTATGCATGGTTAGTAGATATTCAAATTCCTGATATAAATATACCACAAATAGACACAACTGTTAGGTTTTATATGATGACATCATTTCCATCATTCTATAAGTGGAATATGCGCCTAACAAAACATTTCTGATTTTTGTTTGACTTTTTATCGAAATTTAATATTTATATTCAATTGAGTTTTAATGTTGGATTGATATCGATTACTTTATCTCTATTTTCTCTAACACTATTATTCTTTTGCTGATAACAAAAGGGGGAGAGAAAAGTTAAGATTTTGTCAAATAAAATCAAGCAAAGGTCAAATAATTTTCCATTTTGCATCTAGACTCATTTGCATATTTTATTTGTATGCATATATGTAGGGGGAGCTTTTGTGTAGAGAGGAAGCATTTAAATAGGGGGAGCAATTAGAGCATATCAATGATCAAATACATTTAACATATTCAAAATCTTTAATATATGTTTGTTATCATCAAAAGGGGGAGATTGTTGAATATGCACTTATATGATTTTTGTTTGATGATAATAAACATATATACATTCGTTTAAATGTATTTGATAATATACTATTTTATTTTTCACAGATTAAATAAATATTTGCTGAATAAAATAAATAACACGGAATTTGAATTCAAACGAATATTTTATTCAAACAAATATTTATTACAATTTTGAATAATACAAATTCAAGCTCTCACTATACATATACAACTTTGATTACAATACATCACAATTTCATATTTACACAATTTCATATTTACAGTTGATCTCACTACATATCACTTACACTCATATTTATCTTCAACTGCATCCCAGTTTGAATCCAGCATCTGAGAAATCTGCAAAAATATTTACTAACGCAGTAAAATTAAAAATAAAATATTTTTGCGATATAAAATAAAACGTGAATTTTGAAAATGATTTTTGCCTCAGTTATTTGGATTGTTCGTCATCATTTGAATTCATCATACACGAACGTTTTGTGACATACACAGTGTATTACTGTATATGCCACAAGGCCGTGCACGCCGATATATATACACCGGATTGATTTACAGGGACAGGCGAGCACAGGTCAAACCCAAATGATAAACCGGGTACAACTCACGTGCAATAACATTGAAAATCACGACACAAGCACAAGGTCAAACCCGAGTTTTGAAACTGGATTCAACTCAAGTGAAATTTCAAAAATCAACATGATGTGAACCAAGTTCAGAAGCAACAATGAAACTTACTCAAAGCACAAAACTGCACAGCACAAGTGAATGGCAAAAACATCAAAATTCAGTGGCAACCAAACATGAATGTAGACAGCAACTATACATGAAGACAACAAGCTACATGATGAACAAGTGCAAACTGAACTCGAATGAATGCAAGTTCATATGTGCAGCAACCCAACAACAAAGTCAACAGCCAGTTCTAATGCAACAAAGATGCAAGCTGCAACATACCAGAAGTACACAAGTACAGACCACATCATCAAATGTCCAGCCCATAACATGTCCAGATTCAACTATAAGTCCAAGTTCGAAATCAAAGAAATGCCACCAGTACACAGTGATACAAGGCAGCAAGTACAACACTGTACAAACTCAAGATGACAAGTTCAACAAAGAAATGCATGTCACCAAGTTCAACAACATACTTCAATGACTAAAATACAACATGAAGCACTGCTACTCAAGGCAACTAGGAATGAACAGTTTCACAAATGCAAAGACCAGAAAAGTGAGCAATGCACTAAGCAAATGAAGCAACATACATATATATATACACATACATGAATACAAATGGTCAAGTGGCAAGGTCAAGTACAGTCGAAGCAAAAACATCACAGCATTACCATCTAACAGCAAAAAATACCACAAGCCTCAGCAATATGCACATAAACAAGATACAACTGAAACAAGCCAGGATGCATCAGCCTCAACATCAGGTTCAAAACAAAACAATGGCTAGAACAAGACTCGACTAAATACAATGCCAAAATGAAACAACTCCACTGATTCAAATGAACTCGACCAAATAGCCAACATGATCAAAGAATGAATATGAGACCAAACTGCAGCAAGACCACATGCATGTAGACATCAAGCAAATAGAGACAAAAGCATAATGCATCATGAACATGTAACTGACCAGAGAATATCAACTACTCAAATGAATTCAACGATATTATGGAGTGTATACAACATGATGAAGCAGTGGTATACACGAAATCAGAAACAAATTCAAGACGCAAGAAGAATGCAAGTTCGAGATAAATTCAATGTTTAACAAGTCAACAATGTAAAAATGCCAGAAATCAAAGCCGTGGTTATCACGAAAATAAATTCAAAACCGTGTCAACCAAGGAACGCAAAAGATACGAAAGTGACAAAGTCAGAATAAATCCCAAGCATCAAAGCATCGAGTGGCCGAGGTGAATCAGTTGACAAATTCAAATATATTCGTACGAACGCAAATCTAGGGTTACAAACCCTATATAAAGAAATCATCATCGGCAATTTCATTCATGGAGTTCAATAAAGCATAACAGAACAACATAAACAAAAATCACATACCAAATCGAAGTTGAACTCCATCAACTCGAAGTAGCCAGAGAGAGAGCAACGAGAAATCGATCGAGCAAAGCAATTCTCGAACAACCACAGATTCGATCGAAGCAATAACGGCTCTTCAAAAGCCTTAATCTGAATCAAGAACGAAATCCCCAATTTTGCAAAAGGAATGGTCGCCATTATACTCAAGCAAAAAAAAGGAATTGGGCCGATAAAATAAAAGGGAGAAAAGGGGGACGCAATCTTTTAATTAGTGGGCCGGTTATTTTGGGCTTAGTTGTTTTAAATTAGGGCTATTTTTATTAATTTGTTTTTTTTTGTATTTTCTTTTTAAACCGTTTATTTTTCTAGTCGTGTGACTAGGGGACAAGCTACGTGGCGTAGCTTGAGAATTTGCAACTCGGTAGTTAAGTTGTGGCAGGGTTTTGAGCGTAGAGTTAGATTAGTCAATAGCGGGTATAGCGAGTTTACGTGTGTAAGCGAGGGACTATCTAATTTCTAGTAGAAACCTTGGGGGCAGCACGTAGGCAGAGTTTTGCCGAAGCTGGGTAAATTCTGTGTTGTTCTGTTTTATTCTGTTATTTATATTCTGCGATATCTGTGCTGTTATTCTGTGATCTGAATTGAAATTAATTGATAAGCTTCCGCGATTAATTTTTATAATTTACACTATCACCCTATTCACCCCCCCTCTAGGGTGAAATCGATCCTACACCAAGTTGAGACACTGATTAGCTATATGATTAGGATCGTTGCATTTAAAACATATCGGTTGTGAAGCTTGGTTCATTTGATTCGATGAGAAAACGTTATCAAATTTTTTAATCACTGTGCCGATCTTAGCTTCCAAAGCAAAAGAAGATCCATTCGAGTTTGCTGAGTAAATTGATTTTTCGTTCGTACGTACCCATTGGGACGACTTCTCAGTGAGGTTTTCAAGAAATTGCCAAGCATCGTCGTGATGTTGGGCAAGAAAGTTGCCTTGACACATTGATTCGAGCATTGTTCGTGAGCTGTTTTCGAGTCCATCGTATAAGATTTGGCAAATTGTCCATTTTTCAAAGTTATGGTGTGGACATTTTATCAAAAGCTCTTTGAATCTTTCAAAATACTTTCCGAATTGTTCTTCCTTGAATTGATGGAAATTTGCAATTTCGTTTCGAATTCTACTCTTTTTACCATAGGGTGGAACTTTTTTAAGAAAGCTTTTATGAATTCTTCCCAAGTTTTAATCGGGTTCGATGGTAAGCTGTACAACCATTTTTCAGCATAATCCGTAAGAGCGAATGGGATTAATCAAAGTTTGATTCCGTCATCGAAAAGTTGTTGGAGTTTAATGGTTGCACAAACTTGTTCGAATTTAGTCAAAAAGATGTATGGATCTTATGCTCGAAATTGCCAAATTTCGGAAGTGTGGCAATATGGTTCGAGTGAATTTCAAAATGGTTACCCCTAGGGGTGGGTAATGTGATGCAAGATGGAATAGAAATCTATTGGGAAAGATTCTATCCATAAGAGTTCGAGGGGCGTTTTTGTTCGCCATTTTGGGAGGATGCTTTGATCGAGTTAAACGGTTAGTCGTCGAGTCGCGAGTCCAATGTTTCGTTGTTGTGTCACGAGTCCAAGTACTCATGCACAAGTGAAAGTCAAGGAGAGAAAGAAGTTAGAAACGAGTTTAGAGAATGAAAGAAGATTTAAAAACTTGTTTTTTTTTTTTTTTGAACTTTCTCTTCTTTTTTTATAAGGAAGAAAACTATTTACCAAGTGGGATTTATTTTCAAAAGAAAAGTTTGATTTTTGTTTTGTTTTTGGTTTTCAATTTTTTTTTAATATGTTTTTGTTTTAGTATTTTTTTTTTTGAATTTTCAGATATTTACCAAAAGGATTTTTTGTTTTTAGAAAATGGAAATTGATTTTTTCTTTTGTTTTTGAATTTTTAATTTTTTTTCTTTTTGAAAGGTTTTATATTTTTTTGGATTTTTGTTTTTGATTGAAAATTTTCAAAGGAAAGGAAAAAAGATTATTTTTTTTGGATTAAAAAGTAAGTTAAGTGAAATTTACATTTTTTTTTCGGATTTTGGATTTTTATTTTTTTAAATATGCATGAACTAATGCAACTAAATGAATGCAAAGGACTTAATTACAATTTTCTGTCCTTAATAGCTCCTAACCCAAAATTGTATAATCACACTGTCTTAAATCAACAAAAATATTTCTCGGCCAGGTAATGGACAAGGGTTATTAGTGCACCATGAATCACCGTAGCAATGCAACCGAAGGTTTAAGTACCTTTAGAGGAACAACCACTATAATATTTACGAATCACCGTAATATTTATAAATGGCTATTACTCTGTCGTAGCCTAGACACCAAAAAATAAAATTGTTTTAAAGAGAACAATTGTGAAGATACAATTAAGCCCTAAGTGAGCTCGCGACACCCTTAGGTCCAACGTCTAACCTTTATTATTAGTCAAATTCTACGATGAAACGCGTTTGTAGGTAAAGGAAGTGGTGGTGAAATCCCTTACCTTATGTGATTGGGGTATTGCCCTTAGAAAAGAAAAGAAGATGAGATGAGTACAAAATAGAAACTAAACGCAAATTTAAAATGCAACTAAACTGAAGTTTGTTTTTGGATTTTTAATTTTTTTTATATAAATGCAAATGCAAGCAACCAACAATGCAATTCAAATAAAAAAAAGTGAAAATGACACGATACCAGAGCGTGTAGATTATTAGCAATTTATTGTTAGCGGCGATTTTTTTTTAGCAAGCAAAAAAGACAAAGCACTTATTTTTGACAAGCAGTTCTTCGTTTTGATATTCTGCTTTGGCAACCTGCAAATAAAACAAAGATATATATACATTTTTTTAAATTTTAATATAAGGATGAAACTTAAGAGCAACTTGAAACGAGACAAAATAATTTAAACAATGTACTTGAATGGCACTAAAAACGACAACAAACAATTAAATTACACAAAACAATTTTTTGGTAAAACAATGTAAACAAAATCTAAAACAAGTTAAGAAAAGCAAAACTAAAACAAAGTAAACAGAATAAAACAAAATGTTTTGTTATCTTTTTTTATTTTTAATTTTATTTTAAAGTCAGGCCTAAAAGGCCCACAACCCATACGAAAATCAACAAATAAAATCAATGAAACAAAATAAAACTCATAGACATTCAAAAGCACACAATCGAAAATCAACGAAAAGTAAAATCAGCTTTACGGACTTTCAAAAACTGCTTTTGAATACTTGAAATCAAAATTCAGAGAGGTTCATGCGAAGGTGTTATAGTGATTTGAAGAGGTTAGTTCGATTGGTGATGTCGATCGTTTGTGTTCAGTGATGGAGGTGGATCGGATGAGGCGATCAATTCTCGAGTTGTGTGATGGAATTGTGGTGATGTCTGCTTGCAGTCGAGTTCGATTGGGGACGGCTGTTGATCGACTGTAGTTGAATCGGTGGAGATTTTTGTGGATGTCTGCTTGGTGGTGAGGCAGAGGTGAGTTGCGAGTTTGGTCACGGTGAGTTCGCGGTGGTTTGTGAAGGGAATGGGTGAAGTCGATTGGATTGGAGGCACGCTGGTAAGTGGGTTCGATGTCCGATTCTCAAGCGACTTTGAGGTGAAGTTTTAGAATTGCCGTGGTTTTTGTGGTTGTTGAAGCTTGAGTCAAATTGTGGCAGAGGGGAGTAGATTGGAATTGGAGAGGAGGATTGGTGGTCGAACTGGTGAAGGTGAAGTGTTGCAGAGTTCAACTGAGTCTGTGCACACAAATCGTGTGCTCTGATGGGTTATTCGCTGATGGTAGAGGTAGAGTTAATGATGATAATGAAGTAGTGTTTTGTGGTAGCAACTGCTGTGGTTGGAGCAGTTGATGGAGGAAGATGGTTGGCTATTGATGGTTAGCAGTGGTGAAGTTGGTCAGTGAAGATGGTTTTGGTTTGTTGTATGGATTGGTGGGAGGAAGTAAGGTAGAATATGCAATTGGGTCAAAGCAGTGTTGTTGTAGAAGCTTTGATGGGTTGTAGGAAATGTTGTAGTGGGATGAGAAGGGTTGAGTAAGTAGGCAGTAAATGTAGTAGCAGTGGCAGAGGGGAGTAGGTTGGTGCAGTTGTTTGGTGGTGGCTGATATTGATGAATGGTGGGTTGTTGAATGTATTTGAATGTAGGAATGACTGTGTATGGTAGCAGTGGGATTTAAAGCAGTTAGAAGTGTGATATGGTTGTGAAGGCCATGGAGAACGGTAGTAGAAATTGGGGTATCTAAAGTTGAACTGAAGTAGTGTCGCAGTTTAGTTGAAGGGGATGATGTCTGTTTGGGTGTGTTTGGCCGAGGATGGTAGTGAACAGAGGGCTTATGAACAGAGATGTTGAAGTATGTCAATGGTATCAGTTGTATCAGGTTGAACTGTGGTGTTGTAGTGGAACTGTAGAGGTACATTTGAAGGTGGTCTGAAATGTTTTGTAGTAGTCAGAAAGTATGGTGACAACAAGTAGATATGAAGTATGGTCGCGATGAAGAAAGTGGAGATGGCTGTAGACAGGGCAATTTTGCCTGTTTGGTTGGAGAAGTGGGTTTGATTGTTGAAACGAAGGAGATGGTTGTGAAGAATTTGGAGGAGAACAAGAACAGAAATGTTTTTTTTTTTTTTTACACTTAAGATGTAACAGAACTATGAAAACAAAATATAACAGAAATGAAATGCAAACAGAGTGTAGAAACAAGCAATGCAATGTACACAGTTTCAAACAGAGCTAATGAAGGATAGACACTTTTTTTTATGAAATTGTGTACTTTTTTGGAGATGCACAGAGAAGAAAACATGAAACAAGCATACAAAATCAAGTCACACAACAAACATACACACTAACAAACAACATTTTTTTAAATAAAAGTTAACACACAAAACAATCAAACAAAAATAATTCGAAGAATAAAAATTCAAAATCAAAGCAACTTCCTGGCAACGGTGCCAAAAACTTGTTAATCGACGGAAATTCTATGAAATTAGAAAACCGTCGAAAATTTTCAATTTAAATTTACCGCAAACGCACGACGTACACTTTGTAGTACGTGGCGAATACAGGTCGATCCACAAGTAATTGTTAGAGTTTAAAAATCTATTCAATCAAATTAGACCAAATGTAGAGAAATTGTTAACTAGAAATAAAATGAAGCTAAAACTAGAATTAAAATTTGAAAAAAACTATTAAACTAGGGAACAATTTATAGGCAAATCCACTTTCATATTTTTGTAAATCAATAAACAACCAATTTGTGATCTCTAGCTTTGATTTAAGTGAAACATTATTGTATTTATCATAAGTATTGTTTGTTTATGTTATTAATTAACATGACTCAAACCATCAAACTTTAATACAACAAATAACCCATTTATAATTCTCATGAAAATGAAGACAAACAAAAGCTATTTTAAGTATGATCTATTTACTATTGTAACTAATAATATAAATCATCAAATTTCATTTTTACTTTAATTTCACAATCAAAAATGGATTAACAAATGATGATGCAACTTGTGTTTATGTTCAATAAGAATAGCTCATTTGCATAAGCAATATAAGCTATCAAACCCACTTGTATAAATTTGCATCAAAATCCACTTCATGAAGCATAAACTAGATGAGATCATAAATCATAAAATGTTGAATTTACATAATATTTAAGAGCTTCATTACCCCTAAATTGAAGGGGTCTTGCTACTCTTTTGTGACATTGAAGCAACACAAGTAAATTTCAAAACTAAAGGAGAAGAAAATTAGAAAATAAGTAAAGAAGAGAATGTAATTAAACTACATACAACAAAAGGAATTAAATTACACTACTTGCATAAATGTAAAACTAATCTACTAACAAAGAAAAGGAAAGAGCATAAAAGCATGAGAAGTAAGTAAAAGCATGTAAATTAGAGAAGAGAAGGAGGCTAAGAAGCCTTTTTTATTTCATTGAACATTTAGCTTACACTTTAATCTCTTAATTTTCTAGGTAAAATGAAAGAGTAGAAGATGGTTTCATGTACATAAGAGGGCTACATATACATGTGTAAAACCCTAATTCTATTTTTAGGGGGCTTCCTAAAATGCCCTTTAGGAAATGTTGCCATCAAATAACCATTAGCCACTAATTAATCCATCATTTGTTGTGCATGAAGTTTTAAACTCCACTTAGTTGGCCATTAGCTCATAATTGTATATTTAGATAAGTGGGTGGGGTCCTTCGTGATCTTGAACTTGAATTATTTCCTCTTCATTCCTTTGTATTTCATTTGTACATGCATGTATCTTCATATAAGCCTCTTCCATGTGCATCCAAATCCCTATAAAAATTATTAAAAAGTATTGAAGTAAAAAAATTTAAATTGACACATGCACAAAATGACCATTTGCCCCTGAATGAAGATGAAAATATGGTGGTTTGAAAATATATGAATTTTGGTTTTAAACATGTTAAAATGCTCAAATAAGATGTTTATTTAAATAAAAAGAGATAAAATATGGATATAAATATATGCACATTTACGTGCACATCATTCATCCTTCAGGTCAGGACAAGAGCCAAATAGGGCAGAGTACTTTAACCAAAACCAATCTTCGACGGTCCCTTCTAGACACCCTACTAAATGGATAGGAATTAATCAGTTAAACCTAACATTGCTAATTTTGACTACATAGACCATTGAGCTCTGATACCATCAAAACAACAGGGCCAGTCGGAAGCAAATTGAATGAGTGAATTCCAAAAAATTCATTTTAGATCTTTATTGGGCTGATGAAGTCTAGATCAATTTTATACCCCATCTAAAATATTTTAGATAAAACCTTTATTTTATTTTCCAAATAATTTTTTTTATAAGCTTTTATTTTACAAGTGTGTCAAACACGCTTGTTTTTGTAAAGTGTATGTGATATAAATAAGACGTGTACACAGTTAATGTGGTCGTATATAGATGTTGGAATTTACACTACAACATACTCATTTCCTTTTATATATGCCTTTGTTTTCTAAGGTTTTGATCTACACACACACACACATATATATATATTATATAACAGGTAAATAAATATACGTGAATATATATATATATATATATATATATATATATATATATATATATCTGTGTGTGTGTGTGCAATGACCCACAAAGTTATCACTTGGATAAATTATATTTATTTTATAAATATTAAAATATGGGCTTAAAAGTAAGAATAAACATGTTTTAAGTGATAAATAATAATGTTATTTTGGTAACAAAAATATTTGTAAACAAATTACCTAGGTAAAATATTAATAATTATTAAATATCGTCCTAGGTAAAATATTGATAAAACAACAGGAAATCATTTTTCCAATAAAACTTGTAATGGACGGGATTTCGGCCCTTGAAAATTGACATTAATATGTCCATTGTATCTCATGCCGAGAAATCGAATGCCGGAAAACCCGATTGTTAGGGTTGAAGAAGAAAAAAAAGATAGAAAAAGAAACAGAAATAACAACATAAACATGATGGGTCTTTCCCTTACAATAACCAAAACATTTTATAGCAGATCCAGTGATATTATAATAGTGTCTAAGTAAAAATACTTTTTCAAATAGCCAAAATTGTTATATTAATTAAATTCCAACACACTAGGCTTTACAACCAAAACCGTAAAGGCTCGTATTAGAGAATGGATTCCATATAATAACTAGGCACTGGGGTACCACCTATCACAGTACACATCTAGAAATACCCCTAAGCTGGATAGAACCGAATATATCACCACCCCGGGTGCTCCCACCCTTATCGCGAGCTCTTTTTCCATGCACCACCGTATTTATAATATATCTGAGGGTATCTAGAAAGGTGATAGCATATCCTAGTTGGGTCCGACCCACTTAGCTTTGCTGCATCTCGCCTGATTTTCAATCATTTCGGTTGATGAGGCTTGAGGCTATAATTACCTTTATAAGGAATTTATACGTGGAATGTTCATTGTCCTCCAATGACAATGTACTAATAGCATTCATCCACACAAGTCTGTTTTGGGTCTGAACGAAAACGAAGGAACTATTTCCTACTACATCCATTTTGGAATCATACCCAGGATAAGTAGCGATTAGCCCTTAAATTTTAATGCTCCATCTTCGGCTCTATGCTCTTGTCTTCACTTCGAAAACATATTCTTTGGGTCGAAGTGGTTTTCGGATAACTTATCTATCCCCGTCTCTTCGAAACAATCTTCGATATTTTCGGTAAACTCAACCCTGGTTCTTTTTGGAAATAAACAAACGAAAATAAGATCGATTCCTTATTATCGTCCTAGAAGAACGAAATGAGTTTATATCTACAGTGTAGCACCTTTGACGGTAGCTGTACCAAATAATTCCTGTGTTTCTTCTAGATATTTCCACAGTTATGTTTTTGGGTCCAGATTTGATAGTCAGTTACTTAACTATCAAATAAAAAATCATCCAACCAAGATTCAATTTCCCACTGTAATCAATAAGCCTTATTAATTAAATTTCAATAAATTAAATCCCTTTAGCAAAAAGGGATATACTTATCTCATCGAAGTAAGTATATTCACAAATCATTCCTTTCAAAAGTATTTGAAAAACATTTTAAAATGAATATGGAAAGCACTATGCAGTATCAGCCATGGATTTGTAGCTCAATGATTACGCATCTATCCTAGAGAAATCCAAACTTAACTTCAGGTAATCTCTGTCAACGATTTCGCCATGAAAGTATACTATTACCTTGCGAAAAATTTATTTAATAATTAAATATACTTTAAACAATTAAAATAATTGTATAACTTTGAAACAATAATTAATTTTGATTTATTAATAAAATTCTAATCGATTTACAAGATTTGTATTAAAACTTATAATTCATTTTGACAATTTAAAAATATTTAAATAACCAACTTTCTGAAATATTTTTATGCTAAAACATTTTTAAATTACCTAGTTTAATAATTAAAAATCCTCTTTTTAAAACAAACTCAACTTCTCGATAAAAATATATTTTTCAATCCCAATATAACCAATCTAATATTTATAAATTTCTCTCGATTTATCACCAATCGATTTACGTCCCCAATTTCATAAATCCTTTTTTTACATTTCCAAAAGTAAAATCTATTATTTTTCTTGGATTGATTTACCCATCTCATTATAACTTCTTACCGTGAATTTATATCCTCAACTTATCAAATGATAATAATTTCACTTTATTTATAAACATTATTTATAAATCACATAGTCTCATTTCCAGTATACAACGGTTTCACATCACTTAAGTCCATTATAAGTCAATTTCAAAATTAAATTCCATTTATAAATCAATTTCTTAAACAACCCAAACTATATTACAAAACGAACCAAATCTCGATTCTACTTCCATTTCGTAATTTAGAAATCTTACTTAAGACGCAGTAAAACCAATTTTATATTTATTTCTAAATTCCCTTTTTAATATCTTTCAAATTCAAAATATATGTTTATTATACTTTAAAATTCCAAAATCTAGGCTAGTGCTACCATAGCATCCAATAAATTCAAATCACACTATAAACCATCATAGATTATTCAAACATATCATATATCACTATATATGAAATTATATGAAATTAAATTCAACATTTTTAAGGATCCACTTAGATCCCACCAACCTGTTTCCTATAACCACAGATGTTAGATAATATAAAATAGCAATCCCGCTTCGAGACGGGATATCGCAATAATATAGGGTCATCCGCTATTATGCGAGGCGCATAAGATCTCATCTGCTCCAATAGGCGGGAATAATCAATCCAATAATTAATTTTTAATTATTATTAATTAAATTTAGTAATCCAAATGAGTGAGATTTACTCAGTTTGATTTCTTTTTTTGCAATCCATTCTAATTTCTTCCATTGTAGTGTTTGCAATTTTTAGATCCTCGCATGAATAATTACACATTAGATAGATTAGAAAATATTTTTATTATTACTATTATACTTGAAAATTGAATTTAAATTTCACTTAATTAAAATTAACTGTTTTATACCTTCTTCCCAAAAACGAGCCTGCTTACAGCCTAGAACCGACCTGCCTCGACATCGTCTACCTAGAACCAACCACCTCGCTGTCCCAAAATTTCAAGCTACTACCTCCTCCACGTCTGGCCATGGCTAACTCCCCTGAGCCATCCATAACCCACCTGAAAATCCCACCTTCGAACGATGTTGCACCATCCACTGCTGTGCCTTACAACTCAACCAAGCCTCGCGACTATGACAAGCGCCCAGACCACCATATTGCTCGCGATACAAGCTCAACCAAAACCCAACTCTCCACGTCCATACTGCATCACGATCACCCACCCTCTGTACAAAGAGCTGCCACGCGTGCCTATGCTATTTCCCACTATCACCAGTGATTCCGCCTCCAGCATAAAGTCGCCCGCCCCCAATCGCCTGACTTCGATTTCCAACCTTCATCCTGTGCGCACACAAGGAGCCAAAACCCTAATTATCTTCGTCGCTCCAAACCTACATCGTGACACATGTCCCCTCCCACCAAGCGCTTGCACCACCACTCTATTCTTGCTCTCCAGGCCGAGCCTCCTCGAGCGATCACGAGGTGTTTTCAATTTTTTTTTCATTTTTTTCGAATTTGTCTGAAGGAAACTAAAAGTAAATACATGATTTCATTAGGAAGAAAGAGAGAAGGTATGTGCGTTCTTTTAAACGAGAAGGAGGCATGCTTGAATTTTTGATTTGAACTTATTTGAAGAAACGAGGACATATTAAATGTGAATAGGTGGCTATAACTTGATTTGATTACATACATACATACATACGTACATATATATTATTGCAAATATCTTACATTACATATCTCAAAATTTTGAACCCTTATGGAGGCATGCCGCCAGGCGTTCCTAATGTTATACCGTTATTCCAAACTCAATGGAACAAGTACCGAGTCCCAATTCGATCGTATGGAAAATATAGCTATTTAAATTAAATACACTAAATTATTTCTAGGCATTTTCAGATCGTACGACCAAATGGTGAATCCAGACGCTACGAAATTTGAAACTTGATAATAATACACTATTATAGATCTAATGGAACTGCTTTCATCGAATTTCGAAACTATACCACAGATCGTTATTTTAACGCGTCGTTTAAATCGACGATTTCAAAAATTTATGAAATCGGTTGAAATTTATGTTTTAAAGTCTTACTAACTATATTATAATCCCAAATCCAATATATAAAACAAATTAAATATTTCAAATTAAACATCAAAAAATCTGGATCGTTACAATCCCCCTTAAAAGAATTTCATCCCCGAAATTGCTAAGGTAGGAAAATGCTCCAACCCATTAACTTAACAAATCCACTTGGTTAAAAATCGATATTCCACCTTTCTAAATCTTTTATTCTCAACCAAAACAATTAGTTTTCGTCTTCTAATTCAAAATTCTTTATTTCCGTTACAACTTAAAAATCATCCTTTTCAAGACAATAAAAAAAATCAAAATAAAATTTTCTAACATCCTAAATTTTTGAAAAAAAATTCAGAGTTTCCCTTGTACGGAGAGCCTTATGCGACATGAGAAGAGAGATAAAAATGTATACATCAACCCACATGGTCTAAAACAATATACATACATACATATATATATATATATATATATATATATCAATATTTATATTTTTGTTGTATTTAATTCGAAAACGTACCTTTATTTTAGCGTTTTTAAGCGAGCAGCTTATTTTATATGCAATTTGCGCAGTCAAACTCAAGAAAATAGCTCTATGTACCTTTACTTACTTTATTTTAAACAGTAAGTACCAAAACATGAAATTTTAATAACATTTCATTTATTTAGCTAATTACACACATAAATTTCGTAAACACACTACAACAAAATATGTTATTAATAACGCCATTTAATAATGTGTTATTCTAAAGCGTTATTGTTTACACTTGGTTATTTATTTTTTTAACTCAATTTATTTTGTACATGCCGTGTAACGCTCTTGCCTCCAAAATTTTCTTCTGCCCTCCAAAAAACCACTTAATCGGTTTCGTTTCCCCCCAAAAAGACTGAACCATTTTCGTATCCTTCCAAAAATAACACTAACAATTTTCATTTCCAATGAAATAATCCTAATCGAAATTGTTCGCACTATCTCCTGTCTCCACAGCCGTTCTCCTCCACTCCAACAGTTCGCTCTTTAGTAGGCAACTCGATGGCATCTGGAACCAGAGGCGGAGGCACCCGCCATAAATTCTTTCTTCGATTTCGCTCTTCGTCAATATTTCCCAAATTCGAAATCTGGGAACATATATTCGAAGGTATATTATTAAACATGATAATTTATAATTGATTTCACTCTCTATCAATCTATGACCACTGTCTAGAAAAATTTGGTTTATATTTTCGTTATGAATTAGATGTTCATTTTTCCAAAGAAAATTTGGTAATTTATTTTAGATGGCTTCAATGTGAATAGATATCTAGAATTGATATTTTTTTACTTGCTTAAATGGTTTAGTGGGAAAAGTGATTAAAATAATAATTGTATTTCAAAATTTTTAAATGGGTATTTATTGCATAAATATCGAGTGGTTATTTGATTGATTATAGCGTGAGTAATCAACAGAAACAAGGGCTAAGATTTTGCGACAGACATTTGATTACTATTTTAAAGATTGAAGATGGAACTTTTTTATTGTTAGCTGTTAGACATTTGATTATTGCAGTATTTTCGGTCTCATTTTAGCAGCAGCTTACATATGGATTCTAATTTGAATTAAATATGTCTTGTGTTGTAAAGTTATCTCAACCCATACCATGCAAAGAAGATTTAGAGTTGTTTATTGAATAACAATATAATCAATTAATTGAAGTATAAAATATTTATTAAACTGTTTTATATTGCTTTGTATATGCAACATGGACTGGACGTGTTGAGATATATGTCTCTGATAATATTTGTTAATGGATATAATTTTGAACTAATAATTTTTGGAAAATACTACAATAATTAGTTGCATCAAAATCTTCCTCTTATTCTTTTTCACAGTGAAAAGAACAAAATGTTTATTCTTTTATACCTTTCCAAATACCTATGTTTTCCTACGTTGTTACGGATTTGTTGTCAGACTAAACCAAATTTTGGCTACACACAAATTCAACAATGTTAAAATGTAATAATTTAAAATGCTAAGACTTTTTTCCGGTAATTTGGATTTTTCATAATATCACTATTTTCTACCTTTGTAGGTAATTTTTTGTTTTTGTTTTATTGTTTACTTTTTATTCGTTGGTACACGATAATATTGCTGTGCACTCTTATGTCAGGCTATGCTCATAATGAAATTAGAATTCAGAACAAAATGCAGCAGAAAGGAAGGACGAAACAACAATTGCATGATGATGATTCATTTATTGAGCACTTACAATTTCATAATGCATCATCATTTGGCCCACTGTAGGCATCTATCTGTTCTTTCTATAAATATCTCACTTGATTATTATTGTTTGCCTGCATAATTTGTCAGAAAAAATGTTTGTGTAACCCTCTGTGTTATGGCATAGTTAATCCCATATTTACCTCTACACTATATTTTATTCGAATTGCAATTCATAAGCATAAATGTAATTGATTGTGTTATAACAAGGAAACTCTCTATGTTATGACATAGACTCAGATTTTTCCTTTGTTTTCTTTCTCCACTTGCATTCAAGTAGATTTTTGTATAAGTTGCAAGGTTGTTACAGAGATGTAAAAGCTTTATGTTGAATTTTTTTATATATTAGTGTAGATTGATTATAGCAACATAAGTATTCAGATTGTTATGTCCGGTTGCAAGTGCAGTCACTGTTATGTTTAAGCAATATGACTTAGAGATTTGTGTTGAGTTATGGCTGGATAGCAACTGAAACAAATGAATGCATATACGTCCTTAATATTTTCATTGCAATACCAATCAATAGTTGATGCTGAGTGGAATATCATTTATGATAAACTAGATAAGTGTGTCTAGAGTGGAGCGAAGATTGTTCTCTTAAGATTAGCAATCGGGGACCATGCAACTCAAGTTTGAAATTTGTCTTTTGATAAATTTAGAGTACATTGACATATGGATGCCACATACCAAACATTTTGTTTGCTTAGGCTTAGGTTGGTACTGATAATTTCGCATCTTCTGTAATAAAATGCATATTATGAGTATTTATGTTGGCATTTATGTTTGTATATTGGCATGGTAGCACTATATGATGTTGTAATTCGTGTGTGTGTGAGTACGCATGCGTGTGTATAACGAAAAGGTTATAACAACTTATCTATACTCGATGAGAGTAATTTACTTCATAAATAAGTTAAATAGCTTGTAAGTGACGCGATTCTAGTTCTTTCTGTATCGATCTTATTTGCTAATATCCATTGTATATACACATATGTAATTTAAGTTAGACTCGCCTAAATGATTTTTTTATTTGGTTCAGTATTTTGCAGATCGAGATATTTTTTGTGCTAGTAGAGTAGCTGAAGAAGATGTGAAACGTATTCCTGCTGCAACTTATGGAACTGTACATAATTCTTTTAATAATTGATCTATAACATCTTATGTGCTAGTAGAGTAGCTGAAGAAGATATTTTTAGTCAACTCTTTCTTTTTGTTTGTTTCTATATTGGAACACTAAGAAGAATAAGCCATACAACAAACTATTGATCTATAACATCTTATGAAAAACCATTTTTAAATGTTCGTAAATATTCCCTACTAGCAATGTAGATTTCTTCAATTCAAGAATAGGGGTTAAGTTATCTAGATATTTCTCACATATTTTACGAACAGCTTCTAGTGAAGTTAGTTGGAAGTGTTGGTTTTTGATGTACAATTGTCAATCGTCTTGTCTTGCTTTGTGTAGATAGTAAAAACTCAATACTAATTCTCATCAACATTAATAGACTTGCTTATGAATTTTGTTACATTTCTAGAAAATTGTATAATATATTCTCATTTATTTTCTCTATTTTGTTTGCAATCGTACTATGGTAATACTCTAGTAATACTCTTTCCATGAAGCACTCATTATGTATTTCATTTTCTTATTTGATACCTTTTTGTTCGATAATATATGCTGAAAAATTTGTCTTTTGCTAACAGAGTGGATACAAATTTAGTATAAGGTTTAATGCTTTAGTAATCTTTTTCTCCTTAGTTTTGGAGCTTGAGCACTCTTTCTTCCCGTGTTTCTCCTTAATAATATGTTGATGGAAAAAGATTGGTCCATTTACAAGGTAAATGGATAATTCAATATTCTCAGCTATTTTTAATTTCAAGAAATAAATATATTTTCATCATGGATGTATTGATGTCTAAAATATGAAATTGATTAATAAAATTAACAATGTCTGGTTAGTAACCAACAGAATCTACACTACTGGTCACGGATAAAGTTGAATAACAAAACTGATAAACTAACAATGAGTAAAAAAATGAACCTTTGGAATTTAAGAAGATGGAAAATTTCACCTTTCCATAAAAGTTATTTTCTCTTTAAATGGAGGAGGCAATGTACGCAAGGAATTAGAAGTTGGATCAAGATAATACTTAGGCGATCTAGAGCATCTGACTAAAGTTTGTGCACCCGTTTCCATTGTAAATTAGTTATTTTAAAATTGTTAGAAATCCCATATTCATGTGTGTGTTTACAATTTTAGTAGAGATAGGTAACAACAATGTTTCATACCATATAATAGAGGTTCTGTTTCTATCTATTACTTTGGTCCTTGAGCTAGTAATAAATTTTCAGTCTATTCTCCTAAAAGAGCACGTATCTTTGAAATCAAAATCCTCACTTTTCTTTTCTTTTTGTCCCGAAGATGTTAGTGGTATATAAACATTACTTAGTAAATAATGCCTTTGGTTGAAAAATAAATGTCTTCGTTTGGTCAATAGCCATTGATTTGTTGACTACATCAACTGCTCTTTTTATTCAGCAATTTTATGAATGTTGCTAAGGTTATATGGTACTACACAGGCCATGGGCATTCGTACAATGGCCGATGAATTAGATCAACCCTAGCAATGGCTTGCAAATAAAATACATAGAAAAACCAATAATTGGAGGATGCTTTCAGCTACATGACACTGAAAACAAACCGGTTACTAATTGTGTTCTTCTTGGAAATTGAACATTAATGTACTTTGGATGCACTTCATCTCTTGATGTTGGCCCAGAAGAAATTCAAAAAATGACTAAGGCTACTAAGATATAAGGTAATCAGTGCTTTCTTGATTTACAATTTTGTTTCATCGTTATGAACATATTTTTATATTTTCATTTACAGAGTCCGAATACAACATAAAGGTTAAACCTGGATTTGTCACTATTGATGTACAGAATGACACCCCTGATCAGCTTCAGGCATATCTTAACGGTTTTCTTTGCCATAGACTTTGCTGCTTCATTCTGTATTATCAAAATATAATGGATGCATAACATTATTTTATGTGGCTAGTAGAATTTGATTCGAACATAATGGGACTTACTGGTCCAATCAATGCTGTAAGACAAATTGCACGTGGATACCGTGTCTACTTCAGGAAAGTTGATGAAGAGGGCCATGATTATCTGATCGAATCTTCAAACAACACGTGATTCCTTATTTTCAAAGGTTGAAAACTTGTATTTTTGTTTTTTTTTTGTTTTATTTTTTTATATGTGTTAATTGTGACTTGTATATGTAGGTATCTCTTAGATCCAAATACAGAGGTTGTCAAGACTTTCGAGGTTGAATATGATGCATCTCAAATGGTAAATGAGATTGTTAGAGAGGTGAAAAGGCTTCAAAAGGACCTGTAGGTAAGCTAAATACTGAATTTACCTTGAGTTTTGTTGTATACTTGATTTGTTTTAGTATTTGTTAAATTATAACTACCTCCTGGGTATGTAGTTTAGTAGGAACTAATCATTCAATAAACTTGGAGATGCCTTAATAATGTTTTCTTTACGTCATCAGCATTTTCCTAATTAGATTGACAACATTTTACCCATGCACCGTGGGGAGTTTTGCTTTTCTATTTTTGATGGTTTCTTAATATTTTTTATTTCCGGTCATATAAGATAATCTATAGATATAGAAAGTAATATGCTGCATACCCATTTTCTTATATGAATTCTATGGAGTATGAAAAAATTATAAGAAGACAATATCCAGAATACAAGAGTTCGATCACTTATGTTGAACCCATTGGCAACTCTCCTGTAATTATCAATAAGGTATGTAACATGAGTATGGTGCTGTCAATTTATGTAATTTTTTCTTAAGATTCAGAGTAATTTTACTCTCAAATTCATGTAGAATTTCACTACTCTATTTACTTAAAAACTCACACTACTATGCTGCTAGTTTTCCATAACATGTGTTCGAAAAGGATTGATTGTCCTTCAAAATCATAAATTTGAATTGAGTGAATAATTGCATGAGAGAATGATAAGGTTTAAACCATGTTAGTTAAATTATTCACTAAAAAGTGAAACCCATCCAAAGATGTCTGTTTTTCATATTGATGTTAATAGTGGTAGATAAATTTCCTTTTAATCCACAGTAACTGCTCGAATGAATTGCTCCAACTTGGATGAATGTCTCGTCACAAATGAAATGTGATCCGAAAGCGGATAAAGAACTTGGTCGATGGATGATGTAACATGCATGAAGAAAGGCTTTGAGCAGTTAAGTTCTTAGTAATGCATTTGGTACTTGTAGACATTAACTTAGAACTGTGTTGTCTTTTGTTATCATGAATATGTATTGAATTTGGTAACTCATGTATTGAACTTATTTTATGTTAGTTGATACTTTATTTTGTTATCATGTATATGCGTTACATTTGCTGATTCTTATATTTTATTCGTTCATACGTTGTTCAAATTGTTATCTATTCGAAGAAAATTCATTTTAATTGTTATTATTAAAATGTAATAGTGGGGTGCATCAAATATATAGTAAAATAAAGCATAGCTCCTAAAAAACGTTATAACTATATGACATAAGTGCTATAAAATAATAATGCAATGTATGAGATTACCATCAAAGGATAGCAACAAATAGGCGTTACTGTATCTACACATTTTTATAGCGGTATATATATGCTGTAAATGGATGTAGAATATACTATAAACATGTTGATATATAGCGCGAAATAGGCGCTATAAATAACTATTTTATAGCGGCTATATTATGCTATGAAACCATGCTCTTTTATAGCGGTTTTTTTTGTGTTATAAATGTGCAATTCTTTTTTATAACATGTTGATATACAGCGTTTATTAAACCGCTATAGTTGTGTTTAATAGCGGCTGTATGCCGCTATAAAAGACTATTTTTCTTGTAGTGACAATGCATTCTAACATATAATCTTAAGCAATTATAAGGTTCTGATACTAATTTAATTACTTTCAATCGATTCATATACTTTTTCATTCAATTCGAAATGATTTAAAAACCATTTATTTGCATTCAATCCATATTTATATCAAACAAATTTATATCCATTCCAAGTTGATTTCAAAATCAATTTGTTCACTTGCTATTGATTCACATAATTTTATTTACTTCCGTTTTCGTCAAACGACAGATTTTTTTTCCATACAAATTCGGTAATATTCATTTAATAAAATGACCATTTAAGCTTATAGCTATTTTACATTGATTCCAAATCAATTTATATTCAATTTTATTCCATTTCAAATCGATTCCTGGTCAATTCATTTGCATTCCATTCATATCCACATTCATTATATTCAAATCCATTTTATTTAGCTCGAAATCATTCCATACTAATTTTTTAAATAACCATTTCATGGATTTACTTGAGAATCAATTCATAAAATTGATATATTAAGATTTTATTATAACCTTTTATACCACAACTATATTCATTTCCACTTCAAAACTCAATTTCATACTCGAATTCAATTAAATAAAATCCCAAAGCCATATTCAATTTATTTATGCCTAAATTTAATTTATTTATAATATGAATCATCACCATTCCGATCCATTTCTATTTTATTCGACAACATTCCAAAACATATTTAATTCTCTTATAATTTATTTAAGTCGAATTTCATTTATAACTCAAATTCCATATTCATTTCCAATTTCCATTTTGCAATTCAATCCACTTTACCAAGTTAAGTTTCATTCCCATATTTAATTAACTAATTAATTTATCTAATTAGTTCACTTCCAATTTATAATTCACAATTAGATTTTTTATCTCAAGAATCATTCTATTTGATCCACTTGAGTTCACATTCACTTTATAATTCAAGTTTGAACTTTTATTTCTTCATCAAATATCGAACCATTTTTATTTTGGTTTTTCTATTCCATTAATTCTAATTTTGTCACATATTTAACTTATTTGCCCGCAAATCCAAAAAATTTCACTTAAAATTTTATTCCATTCAAATTTTACGACTTATGGTAATATAATCGCTTTATAATTCAATCTTTATATTCAATTTAATTCGATAACATTTCTAATTCCAATTCAAATTTTATTTAGCTTGATATAAGTTAAATTCCAATTCATATAATTTATTTTCCATATTTTCATAAACTCTTTATTTGAGTTGATTCCATTTCAAATTTATAGCTTCTAGTTATATATCCATTTCACAACTCAAACTTCATATTCAATATCTTCCATTACATTCAATTCAATTAACTATTAATAATTGTTTCAATACATATTATTAGTTTCCTTCATTATACACATCTAATTCTTTTCAATTCAATTCATTTAATTAGTTCACTTTGCTAATTTTTTTCATTTAAGTTTGCTTAAGTTAACTCACCATTTCATTAATTCCATTCAAACCAGAATCAATTAGATTTTTAAAATATAATCCCTTCAACTTAATTTAAATTCCCTTTTAACTTTCTTACTTTAAATTTTAATTTCTAAATTCAGTTTTCACACTTCTTTCCATATTAATATTTCTAAAACCTTTAGCTAGGGATTTCAGAATTCGAATAGCGGATATTTTTTTTCAAATCTCTTTGAGATCTCATATATATATATATATATATATATATATATATATATCAAATCCCACTTTTTACATTTAAACCAAATCTGGTTTTTATCTAAAACCAATCCCCTTTGAAATTTCTAAAAGAACACTTGTTTTCATCCAACAACCTCCATATTAATATACTAATATACTGCACTAGCAATTCATCACCTAGAAACTCGAAAATGAATACTGAAGATGCTATAGTCATCGCCAGGATTATTTTCCAATGGCTGAAGTGAGTTTAGTGCTATATCACCTTCGAAATCCATTTAAAACAATTCCGATCCCAATTTAAAGCATTTTCCATTCCAAAAACAATACCACATCATTCATTACCAAATGCCTTAGAATATCTTTTTCAAAAATCTTTGGGGTTTAAATTTCAAATTCTGGCTTGAATCCAGTTTAATTATAATTTATTTGCATAAATTATTCTTATATATTCCCCATTTGGTAATATATAATCATTTCGATTTTTATAATCTTATTTCGATTAAAAAAACCAAACATACCAATTATACTATAGTAATTTATAAAAAAATTATTTCTTTTAAATCAAAATATAATTTTGGGTAAAATTATTTTATTTACCCGCTTCAAAACCATGCTATGTCGTTTACCGTGTTTAGAAACTCCTATCGACTTGGTGGCGTCCTACTATTCGACCATAATTTATTTGTCAGTTAATCGATAAGTCAACACAATATAAAACATTTTATATTTAGTAACAAATACACGTTTACATCTATTAATGCACTCAAACTCATTCTAGGGTACTACTGATCCTATCTCTAATGAGTAATCCCTTCCAAAACCAAGGTTCTTGCTAAACCTTTAGCTCCGATACCAAATGTAACAGAAGGAATTTTCGGTCCTCGAAAATCGACACTAATACGTTTACTATATCTCATGATGAGAAATTGAATGTCCGAAAACCCGATTGTTAGGGTTCAAGAAGAAAAAAAAGATAGAAGAAGAAAACAGAAATAACAACACAGAATCTCTCAATCGCAGCAAAACAAAATATAATATATATCAACAGATCTTGTATAAATAAAAACTTTAACTGTTAATACACATACCAATAATTAGAGTGCAATAGTCAAAAAACAAATACTAGACAATTATAATAACTTGTCCCCACAAGTGCTGAATATACAACCTACAATACACAATGGAATATAATCAAATACGTGTAATACGTCTTCGTCACCCAGATCGTCTCCTGAGCTCCATAGCATCCTAACTTGAATCCATAATACTCTATCTAACCCAAGCATTATAATAAAATAACACTCGAGTCAACTTGGAAGACCAGCGTGAGAAAACACACTCAATTTGAATTATAAAAGTTATCAAAATCCTTTGAAAACAAAGGTATCTCATAAGACCGCGTCACACATAAACATGTTCTCTTAAAATAACCAAAGCATTTTATAGCAGATCCAATGATATTATAATAGTGTCTATGTACAAATACTTGTTCAAATTGCCGAAATTGTTACACTAATTAAATTCCAGCATACAAGGCTCTACAACCAAAACTGTAAAGGCTCGTATTGGAGAATGGATTCCATACAATGACTAGGCACTGGGGTACCACCAATCACAGTACCCATCTAGAAAATTTTACCGAGGACCTCATCAGGATCCCCTACAACACAAGATTGGCCCTAACCCTAACCTGGATAGAACCGAATATGTTACCACCCCCGGTGTTCCCACCATTATCGAGTGCTCTTTTTCCATGCACCACCAATCCATAATTTATAATATATTTGAGGGTATCTAGAAAGGTGATAACATACCCTAATTGGGTGAGAATCACTTAGCCATGCCGCATCTCACCTGATTTTCAGTCATTCCGGTTAATGAGATTGAGGCTACGGTTACCTTTTTAAAGAATTTATACTTGGAATGCTCATTGTCTTCCAATGACAATGTACCGATCCATACAAGCCTGTTCTGGGTCTGAATGAAATAGAAGACACTATTTCCTATTGCATCCATTTTGAAATCATCCTCAGAATTAGTAACGATTAGCCCTTGAACTTCGGTGCTCCATCTTCGATTCTATGCTCTTGTATTCATTTCGAAAACATATTTGTTGGGTCGAAGTGATTTTAGAATAAATTATCAGATCCCGATCTCTTCTAAAACGTTCGATATTTTTGGTAAACTCAACCCCGGTTCTTTTGGGAAATAAACAGACGAAAATAAGATCAAAGATCACCTACTAACCGTTAGTGGACGAATTTCCTTATCATCATCCAAGAAGAATGAAACGGTTTTATATGTACAGTATAGCACCTTCGACGGTAGCTGTACCATATAATCCCTATGTTTCTCTTAGATATTTTCAAAGTTATATTTTTGGGTCCAGATTTGATAGTCGGTTATTTAACTATCAAATAAAAAATCATTCAACCAGGATTCAATTTTCCACTGAAATCATTTTGCCTTATTTAATTTAAATTTTAGTAAATTATATCTCTATATCAAAAAGGTATATGTTAGAACCTCATTTATTGGATTTTAATGACAACAACTGTACAATTATTCCAAAAAATCTCTAAGCTAATTTGTAGATACATAAGGATCAAACAGAGATAAAAAATACATTCAGAATGAAGATACATAGTACAAAAAGGATGAAAGTATTTATATGGAGATACAAGAAGAGATATACATGATAGAGACAAGATGAAGGTGACAAACAATGTATTATTAGTCATATAGTGTCATGTCTAGAGTTTACAAATATTAAAATCTTCTCCGAATGGTATACATGCATATACATTCATATTTTAAATGAAAAATCAAGTTTTCAAAACTCGCATAAAGCGGGACTCGAACCCAGGTCACTAGTTCAAAAGGTAAGTGCTCTAACCATTTGAGCTATGGTAATTTTTTGTTACAGGCTAAATTCAGACGTCTGAATAATGTCATTCAGACGTCTGAATGCTAAAACAAAATTATGGTTCCATAATATTCAGTTGTCTGAATGAAAATATTCAGATGGCTGAATAAGGCCAGAAATAGCCTATTTCCTTTCTGGTTTGAGCTCGTGCAATTTCAAAAGTCTGAATTATTCAATTCAGAAATCTGAATATCTATAACGGCTATCTTTTCAAGTAGGCACTTCCATTCATGAAGAGAAGCGTTCTTCATTTCAATAGATATGACCATATCTCTTCATGATAACTCTTCACGAACATATGCACATATTTATAGTCTATATAAACACATTAGAATCATGTTTCCATAATTTAAAAATTCAATCTATTCTTACTCTACACTCATATTCTTTGACTTTAATACTCTTGTGCATTCAATTTCATACAAATTCAGTCTATTACTTCCTTATTCTTCATGTATTCATATATATTTCATAAAGGAGAAGATTATAGGAAGGGTATACTATAATTGACAAATTAGTGTTATTAAAGAACACATAGAGTCAAGAAAACTTTATTTGTAAAAGTCATGTTCTGCTGCTTGGGCGTGTGAAGTCCTCTTCGGCTGTTGATGCGAAATCCTGTTCTACAGCTCAGGTCCCTGTTCGCTTGCTCAGGGGTTGTATAGACATGTTCCTCCGGGTTAAGTAAGGGTAGTTGTTTTAGTGAAATTCCAGGAGTCTAGGACTGGACGTAGAACGGGAAGTTCGAACCTGTATAAAAATTCCTGGTGTGCTTGTTTTATTTTACTTATTCATATTGCATAGTATCTTAGTTTGTTTCCGCACTAGTATAGTATAATTCCATATAGCACGATCCGCACTGTCTTTTCAGTATATATTATCTCACCAGAATAAGTACATTCACAAACCATTCCTTTCAAAAGTATTTGAAAAACTTTTAAAATGAATATGGAAAGCACCATGTGGTATCAACCATGGATTCGCAGCTCAATGATTACGTCTCTATCTCAGAGAAATCCAAACTTACCTACAGGCAATCTCTGCCCCCGATTTCCACCATGAAGGTATACCATTACCTTTCGAAAACTTTATTTAATAATTAAATATACTTTTAAATAATTAAAATAATTACATAACTTTGAAAAAATAATTAATTCTGATTTATTAATAAAATTCTAATCGATTTACAAGACATGTTTATAAAACCATTAATTCATTTTGACAATTTAAAAATATTTAAATAACTAACTTTCTAAAATATTTTTATGCTAAAACATTTTTAAATTACCTAGTTTAATAATTAAAAATCCTATTTTAAAAACAAACTCAATTTCTCGATAAAAATATATTTTTCAATCCCAATATAAACAATCTAATATTTATAAATCTCTCTCGATTTATCACCAATCGATTTACGTCCCCAATTTCATAAGTCCCTTTTTTACATTTCCAAAAGTAAAATATGCCATTTCTTTTTAGACTGATTCACCCATCTCATTACAACTTCTTACCATGAATTTATATCCTCGATATATCAAATAATATTATTTCACTTTATTTATAAACATTGTTTATAAATCCCATAGTCTAATTTCCAGTTTACAACGGTTTCACATCACTTAAATCCATTATAAATAGATTTCTAAATTAAATTCCATTTATAAATCAATTTCTTAAATAACCCAAACTATATTCTAAAACCAACCAAATCTCGATTATACTTCCATTTCGTAATTTAGAAATCTTAATTAAGATCCAGTATAACCAATTTTATATTTATTTTCAAATTCCCTTTTTAAATTCTTCAAATTCAAAATATATATATATTTACGGCAATTAAAATTCCAAAATCTAGGCCAGTGCTACCATAGCATCCAATAAATTCAAATCACATTAGAATCTATCATAGATTATGAAACATATTATATATCACTATATATGAAATTAAATTCAACATTTTTAAGGAACCCGTTGGATCCCTCCAACCAGTTTTCCTGCAACCGTGGATGTTAGATAACATAAAATACCAATCCCGCTTCGAGGCGGGGTATGGCTGTAATATAGGGTCATTCGCTATTATGCAGGACGCATAGGGTCTCATCCGCTTCAATAGGTGGGAAGAATCAATCCTACCACTAATATATATACTACTATATATATAATATAACATCCAATGGATAATAATAAAGTTATCAATTCATCCAAGCATCCAATAATTAATTTTCAATTATTATAAATTAAGTCTAGTAATCCAAATGAGTAATATTTACTTACCTTGATTTCTTTATTTGCAATCCATTCCAATTTTATTCCATTGTAGTGTTTGTAATTTTTTTGATCCTCGCACGAATAATTACACATTAGATAGATTAACAAATTATTATTATTATTAATATACTTACAAATTGAACTTAAATTGAACTTAATTAAGTTAACTATTTTATACCTTCTTCCTAAAATGAGTTTGCTTATAGCTTGGAACCGACATGCCCCGACATCGTCTACCTGGAACCAACCACCTTGCTGTCCCAAAATTTCCACGCCACTACCTCCTCCATGTTTGGCCATGGCTAACTCCTCTAAGCCGTCCACGACCCACCTGAAAACCCCACCTTCGAGCAATGTTACACCATCCACTACCATTCCCTACAAAACTCGCCCGGGCATCGCGACGACGACAAGCTCCTAGACCACCAGATTGGTTGCAATACAATCTCAACCGAAACCCAACTGTTCACGTCCAGTACTACGTCGCGATCACCCATCCTCTGAACAAAGTGCTGCCGCACGCGCCTATGCTACTGCCCACCATTGCCAATGATTTCGCCTCCAGCACATAGTCGCTCGCCCCCAGTCGTCTGACTTCGATTTCCAACCTTCATCGTGTGCGCACGCAAGGAGCCAAAACCCTAATTCCCTTCATCGCTCCAGGCCTACATCGCGACACGATTATCCTCCCACCAGGCGCTTGCACTGCCACTCTATTCTTGCTCTCCAGGCTGAGCCTCCTCGAGCGATCGCGAGATGTTTTTGAATTTTTTTGTTCGAATTTTTATGGAGGAAACTAAAAGGAAATACACGATTTCGTGAGGAAGAAAGAGAGAAGGCGTGGGCATTCTTTTAAACGAGAAGGAGGCGTGTTTGAACGATTTTGATTTGAACTGATTTAAAGAAAGGAGGACGTGATCAAACGTGAATAGGCGGCTATGGCATGATTTGATTATATATATTATTTTATTCCAAATATCTCACATTACATATCTCGAAATTTTGAACCCCTATGGAGGCATGCCGTCAGGCATTCCTAATGTTACACCGCTATTCCGAACCCAATGGAATAAGTCCCAATTCGATCGTATGAAGAAGATAGCCTTTTAAATCGACTATTTAAATTAAATATGTTAAATTATTTCTAGGCGTTTTCAGATCGAATGACCAAACGGTGAATCCTAATGTTACGAAATTTGAAATCTGATAATAATACACTATTGTGGATACAATAGAACTTGTTTCATCGAATTCCGAGACTGTGCCTCGGATCATTATTTAAACGCGTCGATTAAATCGACGATTTCAAAAATTTACGAAATCACTTAAAATTTGCGTTTTAAAGTCTTACTAACTAAATTATAATCTCAAATCCAATATTTAAAACCATTTAACTATTTCAAATTAAATATTGAAAAATCTAGGTCGTTACAAAATTGCTTTTAAATAATAAGAATCATGCACGGCTCTAGATACGTACAATAATATATGTTTTAAAACAAGATCATGAAATAAAATAAATTATCTATTTTCGAAAAACAAAATGTATTTATGACATCGACAGTTGATATCATCGGTTTTATATATTTCTTCGGAAATTCAAGTTAAGTTCAAATAAATAATAAATGGATTTTATCAATAAATAAACCTATTTTAATTATTTAATAATAACGGTAAAAGAGTTTTTAAAATTTGTTTACCAAAATAGATAGTTCGCAGAAAAATTGAAAATGTGAAGAAAAACGTTTCCTAGAATTTCGACCCTTCGACACTGGAAAGTTGTCTACACACATATAAGAGATAATCAACCATATAATCATACACTTAATGAGGTTTATCTTAAATTAAATACGGTTAGAAAGTGACGTGACAAGTCATGGTTTTTAAAAATATAACATATATATACAAATACATATATATATATATATATATTACTTTTTATCTCTTATCATTTCTATAGCATGATCATCATAGCTTAAGGATGGAACAAAAGGAGGAATGATGGACGTGACTAGAGGGGGGAGGGGGTAAGGTAGGATGTGACCTTACATAATAATGACTTGTTATGTTAATTTATTCAAAAGATAATTTAGTGATTTTCTCCAAATCTTTTGCCTATAACTACACACCTACGCACACATATTTCCATTTACATTCTCTTCTTCATTTTATAAACTTCCTCTTAAGAAAATTTCATGGCTTCCAAAGTTTTAAAAAGTTAAAAAAAATGCACTTCTTTAGCTCGAAATCGCTTCGTTTCGCTACTAGGACACTTCTACAAGTTCTACAAACCTTCACTTCTCAAAAACCAAGCCCACAACCATCCCCATGCCACTAGGCCGAGCCTCCGCACCACCAAGACGAGCCCATTTGAAGTTCAAAATCCCAGGAAAATCTTTACACTTCAAAGCTCAGGTGTGTTTTTTTAGGTCCAGTCTAAGTTCGCTTAATGTTTGTGGAGTTTTGATGAGTAAACTACTTTATTTTAGAAAGGATTTTGACTTTACTATGATGTGCTATTGTGGTGATAATATGATGAGAAAATTGAATGTTATTATGTTGGTTAATGGTGATTTCATGGATGTTTGCATTTAGTGTTGAATTTGAGATTTGAATGTGATGTTGTCGAGTTAGTAAATGTATAATCTTTTGTTTATATATATGTTTCATTATGATGTTAAAAGTATGTTAATATGGATGTATGGTTGTGATCTAAGAAGCAAAGCATGTTGAGCTAAAAAAAGTTAACAACTTTGTGTTTTACGACGGATGTGAGCTCCGATTCGAAATCAAAAACTATTTTTCTTGTTTTAAAGTTTGAAAATTGTTTCAAAGTTTCTATCTTTGTTTTTAACTCATAAATTTTTTAAAGCTTATGTTTATAAACATGAAATATTAAAGAATAAGAAAGTGTTTTTGCTTAAATTATGTTTAAGCAAACTACGCTCATAGCGCTTGTCGTTATAGACGCAGTTCAACAAAATTATTGATTTTCGTTTTAAAGCGATTTCTTTTGAAATGATTTTGCAAAAGTTTTTGAACTTGATTAGTAACATTAAAAGAGTTATGTTTGGATAATTTAATCATTTAATTATTTAAAGTAATTTTTTGAGAGAAACGTGTGATCCTCTAAAATAGAGGAGAGCACACATGCACATATATAGCATCAATAACAAAGGAGCTGCCAACATGTCTGGCAGGTGACAATCATAATACAAGAATAAGAAAAACAAACTCAGGGAACTTCTTGAATGGGATCCAGCAAAGCCACCGCCTATTACACCTCACTATCGGACTTCGGCAAGGCCATCACCCGATAGTGAGGAGTTGGAAGTACCCAAACGAGATCAGCAAAAGAGATCTGAAAATAGCTCCACCAAAGAAAGGACGCCTCACTGCAAATTCGGATGATCGGAAAAGAAGGCCTCAATGTATATGTGGATGATCTAGAATGAACGTCTCTCTACAAATTTAGATGATCCATGGTGTGACCAAGTGTACCAGCTCCACCAGAGAAAGAGCGCCTCACTCCAAACGCGGATGATCCAGAAAGATTATTTCTTTGCCAACCCTGAAATCCAAAATGAACGCCTCGCTGCAATCCTGATGACAGCAATCCTAAAAACCTACAAATAGCAATCTAGCACCAAATCCGACCTAAATCTATATCTAAAGATGGTACTAAACAAAAATATAAGAATAATACACATATATGTATATAAGTGAAATATATATATATCTATGTATGTATGTATGTATGTATGTATGCATGTATGTATGTATGTATGTATGTATGTATGTATTAATGAAGTAAACGTAATAAATATATATATATATATATATGTATGTATGTATGTATGTATGTATGTATGCATGTATGTATGTATGTATGTATGTATGTATTAATGAAGTAAACGTAATAAAACTAAAATAAGAGATAGACTAAAATAGAATCCAATCTCATTATACAACATGTTAACCAACTCTAAAAATGTGAACTAGAGAGTTCGAATCAAAAAGGTAAACAATTAACAAAACATGAATTAAAAAACCAATAAACTATAAAATGCAAAAATTATCTTTATGCTCCTTTAATCTAAAGAACATTATGATAATCGGTAAAATCATCATTCAAATTTGAGAAAATGATAATGCTATTATTATTAATGTTAAAAATGGTGTGATTTTGTTTAAATAGGTTAATGCTATTACTAACCTTATTAAGATATTTTTTGAGATGATTATTTTTGGCTACTCTACATTTAGGATTTGAGATCCAATTAAAAAATGGTGATATTATAAATATCAGTCTATTAGTATGACTATTATTACTATTAAAAAGTCCCTAATTTCTCTCAAACCAAATATACCAACATATTGTAATGAATAAAATATCTAGTAAAAATCTATTTTCCTTTTTAAACTCAAATTTTTAATTATTCCAATAATAATCACAATCATAATTTTAGCTGTAAGAATAAAGTTAAATATTTTGAGAGTATTATTAAAAATGCAGCAAGTATCCATACAATCATAATACATGCTTAATATCTTCAAAATACAATTTGGAAAAAGCACATTTACTATCAATTTGCATATACTATTTTTTTAATTCAATTGTATTTAGATTTCTATGCAAGATTAAGCACATATGAACCTTGGCTTTAGGAGAAGTGTTTGTTTTCCAAATAAGTTTAAGAGAGTTATTAGTTGCGTCCGAGAAATTAATAAATTTATAAAAAGAATTTCTTACTTTTATCCCATTCTCAATTAATAATATCATTTTTGTTATCAATATTATATAAATTCAATCTAGTAATAAGAAAGAAAATTGTCTAAGAGTTGTACCTTCTAATAAACTGTTAAAACTAAAACTCCAAGGGGGATCATGTTTTAGAGAAAAAACATCTAAAATTAAAGCATTCTTAAAATTGCAAATTTCATAAAGATATTTAAATTTTACTCTAAGAGGAATGGCAGATATCCAATCATCATGCCAAAAAGAAATATTATTTTCTGAATGAACAATCACATTAGTACCAAGGTTAAAAATCTCATGGCATTTTAAAATTGATTTCCAAAAATTGGATAATTTATTGGTAGCTGTAATTTGGTATAAATTATTACTACCATTATAATAATTTTTAGAAATAATTTCTTCCCAAATAGAGTTATCATTAATACCCTTCAATTTCCATAACCATTCCCTGATAAAGATAGATTCATGTTATGTAAATTAATGACTCCTAAACCACCTTCCTTTTTTTATTTACAAGTTTTTTCCCAATTGACTAAATGTTTAAGACGACTATTAGAATTATCGCTACTCCATAAGAAGTTCCTTCTTATTTTATCAATTTTACTAATCATCCAGTCTAGAAAAAAATGCATAGTCATCCAGTAAATCGAAAGAGCAGATAAAACAAAATTAACGAAAATTAATCTATCCGCTCTAGATAAAAACCTCCCATTCCAAATAGAAATTCTATTTTTAATTTTGTCTATAATAATTAGCCAGTCATCATGTTTAAGTTTAGTTGGTCTAATCAAAAAACCAAGATAATCAAAAGGAAAATTCATAGTTTTACAATTAAGCGTATTAGCAATTAAACCTTTAACCTTATCAATATCATTTAATACTAAAACCAAACTTTTATCAAAATTAACTTTTAGCTCTGAAAGAAGTTCAAAGCTGTATAAAATAAATTAAGGATAATGCAATAATTAGGCAAATGAGAGGTAAATAATAAATTACATCCGCAAATTGAAGAACAACAAACCATTGCGTGAGATTTCACTACCAACACTCCTAAAAGATCCATTACCAACCGCTTTTTTAATTACTATAGCTAAAACATCTACGACAAATTTAAACAAAAGAGCCGATAAAGGATCACTCTGCCTTAATCCACGCTTAGATTGAATTTTATTCCTTAAAATACCGTTAACCATTATACCAGATTTACCAGTTTTAAGCAAAGTCATAATCCAACCTATCTATTTGCGACTAAAACCTCATGCCAATAACATATCAACTAGAAAATCCCAATCAACTGAATCGAAAGCTTTCGCAAAGTCTAGTTTTAGCAGACCATATGTAAAGTTATTTTTACAACAATGATTATTGTATACTTGAACAGCAACCACTCCATCTGTGATATTTCTACCCTTAATGAAAGCAGTTTGTGAACAATCAATTAGATCATTCATTCTTGTGCTAAGCCTATTAGCTAAGATTTTTGAAATAATTTTAACAGAATAATTAATTAGAGATATAGATCTAAAACTTCTAAATTATTAGCACCGATTTTTTATGTAATATAAAGACATTAGCAAAATTAAATCTACCTAATCGCAGTTTCCCATTACAAAATTCATTAAACATACTAGTTAAATCAAACTTTGAAACATCCCAAAATAATTTGCAAAATAAAATAGGAAAATCATTGGATCCTATAGCTTTATCACTAGGCATGACATAAATAGCCTTCAAAAATTTCTCTTCAGAAAAAGGATTATCAAAATCAATAAAGTTGATTATAGATTCAATATGATAAAGATCATTCCATCTAACGTTAATTCTACGATTATTCTTATTACCAAAAATATCCTTATAATAATCAGTAAAGTCCTTATTAAGATCCCTTTGATCAACATATTCTGCATTATTCACAGAAATAGAATTTATCATGTTACTACGTTTTCTACCATTAGCAAAATTATGGAAAAAAATTGTATTATTATCGCCTTCATTAATCTATTGAATTCTATATCTCTGTTTCCACATAACCTCTTCTTTTTCTAAACTTGAATTAAGCTCTTCTTTTAAATTGGCAAGAAAATTACGCTCTCCAAGATTTAGTTGTTTAGTTTCTTCTATCTTGTTAATATTGAGCATTTCAGAAAGTAAATTTTCCTTTTTAATTTTATACTAACAAAAACATTCTTATTCCAAATTTTAACAAAATTTCTAGGACTCCTAAGTTTTAAAACAAATATTTTCACAGAGTTATCCACATTTTTGATATTTTAATAATTTATAGAAATCCATTTATTTGTAATTACATTAGAGAAATTGGATTCTAATAACCATATTTTTTCAAATTTAAAAGTTTTATTAACAATTTTATGATGATCACATGAAAGAATGCTAGGGCAATGACCAGAATAAGTATAAGGCAAACCAAAGACTCTACAAATCGAAAATTTATCCTCAATTTCCTCACTGACAAAAAATCTATCTAGAAGGGCCATAGACGGGGATGCTCTAGCATTATTCGAAGTGAATTCCCTATTAGAAAGTGGTAACTCTATTAAATTAGTAATAATAATAAACTGGTCAAACTCTTCCATAGAAGAGAAGTTCCCTTCATGAGGTGAACATTCTTCTAAAAATGCATAACATTGAAGTCCCCACCCATAATCCAAGATCCAGGAGCAAATGATCTAAATTCCAGACATTCACTCCAAAGAACTCTGCGACAATTTAAGAGTGGACCATAGACATTAGAAATATTTAATAATGAGTTATCACTAAGGTTAATGAGAATAATATGTAAAGGGTGTTGCCTAGTAATAGTTTGAAGAAGTTTAAAAGAGTTATCCCACCACCCTATAAGCAAAGCCCAGAAGTTCCGATAGAAGTTAAACAGGTCTCAGTTTCTAAAATGATAGCCACCTAATCTTCTATAGAAGCGAATATCGGGACAATCTATTTTAGTTTCCTTTAAGAGAGCAATATTGATAAAAAAATCTTTCACAAAAGCTCTAATTTACCAATTTATTTAAATCATTTAAACCTCTAATATTCCAACTAATAATCCTCATGATCTAAATGATCTAGCCCTCTCTATTCCCTTGCTTCTAATGTATGTAGCATCTATCTCATCATTGGTAAAAACTAAAGCAATATACCTAGCTAACTGACATAACTCAGAGGAAGACAAACTATTTAAAGCATAAGAAGAATAAGTACTGCATAAAACAAAAGACGTATCTGAGCCTGAATTCATAATTCCACTTATGGCACTCGAATCAGGTAACTCACCCAAAAACGGAGAATGACTACTACTGATCCTAGCACTATGGCAAACAGACCCACTCATAGCGACATACTTCTTACGCCTACCTCTCCTACCAAAAGAAGAAATAAGATATGCCTTTTTGCCAAAAAAAGTGCTCACCATCTTTTGTTAAATCAATGCCTTGAGAATCTTGAGAATAATCTACTGATGCATTGTCACCCTTCAACACAGCATATTAAGAGCTAACATTAATATCATATTGAGAAATGAAAGCTGCCCCATCACCACCCTAAATTTCAGTAAATTCTGTATCATGACCATAATGCATTGATCAAACTCCCCAACCACTTTATCTCCCTCAATCATTGCCTCGATAGAAGTATCAACCTCAGATCGAACTTTCCCTTTTGTTGCACAATATGATATACCATTTCATGTGCACACTGATACCTATGTGCATACTGAGATTCATCAACAGACAAAAATCCAACATGAAAGACAGGGCCTTCATCACCATTCTCTGATCAAAGCTTAGAATCAACTTTACCAACTGCCACGCCACTCCTATCTGTAGAAACAATGCCAACATCTAACTTTACAGCATCATCATATGCAACATCAGTGTCTTCCTCAGATTGAAGCTCGAGAATTGTATTAAAATTTGCAGTAAATCCTTCATTCTGCATAACACCATAGTTAGACCACCCTCTCTCTGCCACTTTAACAAGAAATCCAACCTCATTACAACATTGTACCCTTTAGAAATAAGACAACTAGACTTATCAACACTCCTTTATGCACACCATCTCCAACCAAAAGCTTATCAGAGCAAGGTCTCCAACTTATATACCTAACATCAATATCTCTAACCACCTCACTATATCGATCCTTAAAAATGACCAAAATTTTCGAATAAACAACATTGGTATTTGGTTTAACATTACTTAAATCATCAATTGGCTCATATATACCATCACATTGAGTATAAGAATCACAATGCATATTAGCCAAATGCATATTGGTAGATGAATCAATCGATTTATCAGAAACTTGAGGATTTGAATAATGATCTAAATATTTCTTCTTGCATAAATCATTGGCTACTACTCTAATGTTAGATTCCTTGATAACATGACCATCCTCTAAATCGATGAACTGCCTTCCAGAGATAACACCGCCTTTCAGATAGTTCTCGAAATTGTGATCAGATTTGAAAGATGAAGGAGCAACTGAAATACCATCCAAACACTAAGAGTTCACCACTATATCATCAAGCATATTCGGGTTTACCACTAATTCTTCAAAAGACTCAAGATAATCAACGCGGTTGAAAGTGACTAGTTTGAACTTCTCGGCCTCATAATATTTTGTAATACAATTTTTACTAGGAACACGGACAAAATCATTATTTAACTCCCTCGAAAGATCAGAAAAGTAGAAACACCTTTGTACTGAATTGAATTCCCATGATCACCAACTATGTCATTGAATTCCAAATAATGAATGCCTAATCTACAGAGCAAAACAGCAGGATCAAAGAAATTAGATTCCTCCCTTTGAGCCTCAATAGAGAAATATGAAACAACCTTAACATCAATATAATCTTTGTGAATAGGCAGAGAATCCCCAACCAAGTCTTCCTCTTCGAATGAATAAGCATATTTCCCAAAAAAATTAGCAAGATTGCCAAATTTCAGCTTACAGTTCTTTCCAATATTGAAGCCGTTAATAGCATCAAAATGCTTGAAAAGATCCACCAAGAAATCAATACCGTCACTCCTTTGAATCCGAAGATGATCTAATAATATCCTCTTGAGTTTCATACATTTAAGAACAAATAAGAATCCATAATCATTGATAAAAAGCACTTTTCGATTGCCAGAGACCAAATTTCCAGAAGAAGAATTGCCAGAGGGAGAGCTAAATTTCATTAAATAGTTATTCATTTTGTAACCAAATACCCCGCATTAAAAACATCTAATTAGATCTTGATAGACTTTAGCCAAATGAGATAAGCCACCACTTCGGAAACCAAATCTCTTCCCTTTTCTGTAGTCGGTCCACTTCTTGGATGAAGAAAAGCGATTTGAAGTAGAAATGCGAGAGTAATTCTTCGATGTAGGAAATGATGGCTCTTTCACAACTTGAGCATAAGAATCACAATTCGATGAATTAAAATTCATGAAAGAATTGGAATTAAAGAAATTATAGGAGAAAGGATGCAAAGAAGAAGCATTTGCAGATGAAAAAGAATAAAGAGCGGACGCCATTTTCTTTATTTTTTATTTTACTTACTAAGTTCTTTATTTATTTAAAGTAATTAGTCCTAATTAGTAATTAAGTAAGGAATTAAAGGTTAAATAACACTTAAGAAAGGTTAAAGACTAATTATTGATTTATAAAGTTTTAATCAGTGACCAATGAAGTTAAGAAATAATTTAATGATTATTTACTATTTAATTAAGTTAATTAGTTAATTAATTATTATTTAATTAAGTGATTATTTAATTAATTTTTAATTAATTAGGGTTTAGCTAATAATTAATTGATTTAACCTTGACTAAGATAAAAATTAGGAAGTTAATTAGGACTTAACCAAGTTCATTAAGTTAATTAAAGTTTAGTTATGAGTTAGTCCTGATTTAATTAAGATATAATTAGGGTTTACACTGATTAAAAATATTTTAATCTTTTCAAAGCTATTTTTAAACCTAATCGGTTATATTTTAAATCTATCTTCTTTTCAAGTTAATTGATATTAAATTAAAGGATCTTTCGTCTAGACCATTAAGTAGCCAAATGAATTAAAGTAGTGGTTATAAAACGTTGACATGTTTATAGGAAGTAAGCAACTTTTATTTTGCACAAATTCCAAATATCGGTAACGTGACCGACACAAGGAAGTTAATTTCAATAAGCAGGTCATGATAACTTAAGCATACAGATATATTTCTATATATACATTTTTGACCCAATTATGGATTTACCTAAATTTATAACTTGGACATCTACCTATGATTAATTGTGCGTTATGTATGAATCGCTTACATATCTGATGTTTGGCAGTATCTACGGTATAACTTAGATAAGTTAAACCCATATTTAATGATCCATTATAGTCGTTGAGCCTCCATTTACTTTTCTAAAGTAAACATTTCATTTTATTTTGAAAAGGTCTTCAAAGCTATTCTGTTTGATCAAGATATTTGAAGAAAGATTGGACGATTGGTTTGAGAAGTTTTATAAATGATTTTGGATATTCATAAAAGGAGTTTAGAAATGGTTTTAAATGTTTATACAAAGATTTTATAAATGGATTTGAATCTTTATAAAGGGAAGTTTTATACAAGGCCTGAAAGTTTATAAAGAAGTTGTATAACCGGGTTTGAATAATTATAAAGAGTTCATAAATGAGTATGGAAGTTGATAAAAGTTTGTAAATGTGTTTGGGCTAAAGGAAAGAGGATTTCACGGATAATGAAAATTTATAAAATGATTTATTTAAGATAAATAAAACGGGAATTTAAAGTTTGAGTTTCTCGAGTCTGACCTTTTAAAAATGGTGGTATGGGTACCCGTTCCATACTTAACACCAAAGGAATAGTGCTTAGAGCTATCATTTTCTCTAATTTAAATAATGTAGTTCAATCCTTTTAAGAGATTTATAATGGGAAATCTTACAAATGTTTTGTGAATATACTTATGTAAAGGAGATAAGTATATGAATGTTGATAAATATTGGGAAAAGAGACTTAATAAATGAAAATGGTTTTGAGGCTTATTGATTGCTTTGGATAACTAAATCTCTAGATTTTGTAGTTGTTTTTGGAAGTTAAATAATAGACTATCAAATTTGACCTAATTTGACTTAGGAAGTATGAATGTAAATTCGAGTTCCACGATGTGGACTCGAATACTTACTTCTAAATGAACCGGGAATGAGTCAACCGGAAATTACAAGTTGTTGGTATGGAGAAACCGGCATCAGATCTATATCCGAAAACCACTCGACCAACATGTATGTTCAAGTGTAATACAATTTAATGATGATTGGTGATGGTACTGTTGAAGTGAAAGAGCTACTACTACTAATCCTGAGGGTGATTCCAAAATGGATGTAGTAGAGTTAGTGCTTTCAGTTCCATTTAGACCCAGAACAAACTTGTATGGATGAATGTTGGCATTTCATCGACGACTAGTGGGCAGTGTTAGCATTCTAAGATGGTTTGCTAAGAGAAAGGAGGTAAAGCATAGCCTCAAGCCTCACAACCAGGAGGAATGGAAAAAATAGGGCATGCAGCAGAGCTATGTGGTTAGCTACCATTAGGAACGGTCACCCCATTATAGATGTTCCTTTCAAAGTTGGTTTGCATGCAAACACCATGGTAGTATTAGGCCCCAGTGTCAAGGGGGTGAGGTAATCCGGTCTGCCATGTTAAAGGGGCAACTGGCTCTGTGTTAGCATCAGTGCATTTTCTAGAGGTGTATCATCGAAAGGTAGTCCTTTACCTTGCCATTGTTGGGATCCAATCTCCAATACGTGCCTTATGGTTTTGATTGTAGAGCCTGGTGTTGAAATACGAGATTCAATCATTTCAACTAATTCCTCTATTTACTTTAAACCTAGACACTATAATAATTTCACTGGATATTGATACAAAACGTTTTGGTTATTGTAAAGTAAAAACCCATCCGTGTATATGTGCGGTGTGGTCTTACGAGACACCCTTTATTTGAAAATCTTTCAATATAGAAAACAGTTGGTTGCTACTTGTTCTCGAGATTTAATCACGTTGGTTTATAGACTGATCAGGGCATTATTCCATGTAATGCTCGGGTCAGACCAAGCATGTTTTACCTGGTTTAGCAGGATACTTCGGAGTCGAAGAAGAGCCGAATGGCAAAATGTATTCACGTATTTTACTTCCACTATATTATAGAGTCTATATGATTATTCAATGTAAGGACATTTTTCTATAAAGTTAGGATAAGTTAGTGTACTCTGATGTTGTATATATGAATAAAGATGCTTTTTTTTGTAAAGATCATTGCTGTAATATATATTATTCGCTGCGTTGTGAGATTTTATGTTGTAAAGTTTTCTTTTACCTTCTTCTTTCACCTTAACAGATCGGTGTTTCCGACACTTGAATGTTCGACATGTAATACAGTGGACGTATTAGTGTCAATTTTCGAGGGTCGAAAATCCGGTTCGTTACAGTTGGTATCGGTTTAGGTTGAGCAAACATCTAGGCCTTGATCGGGTAAGCTCATTATGGATATAATTAGTAATGTCCTAGATTGAGTAGAGTGTATTACATATAAGAGCACGTATTTGTTAGTATATAAAAATGTTTTGTATTGTGTTTATCAATTAAGTGGCTTAAGATCTTCGGTTGAGACATGGGATGCAACAGTATCGATAGGGGATTCCTAAATATTCGAACAAGGCAAGCCGACACAATATCGTTTAAAAATGGTAAATGGAATAATTTTACCTACAATTATATTTTATATAAAGGAAAGTTTTCAAAATTAATAGACTATTGATTGTAATTAACGTTAGGGAGTAATAATAGAAGTGTATTCTAAGGATACTATACCATAGTTAGGTAATAATAAATGGGTATGTAAGAAAGACATGGTCGGAGAAAGAGATCGAAGAAGTCAACCATAAATTATGGAAACGCTGATAGACATGCCACCAAAGTAGTAATAATTCCAAGTGAAGAGGTATTAGGAGTTCATAAGAAGCCGACAACCTCAAACAAGAGTAATAGTATCAATAATCACAAAAGGAGGAAATTCCTACCACGTTGGAAGATATCTTGGGAAGACAAATCAAAAGAGGTTAGTCGACAAAGGAAATTATTCTAAAAGGGGAAAGAAATTAGTTGCTACTACTATCACAAGACGGGACATACCATGGACTATTGTACCGAAGGAAAGAAAGGATCAGAAGTTTCCCAAAGTTTGGGAGAAACATTGCTTCTTTTGCCAACAACTTGGATACATCATGGAAGATTCTCCCATGATTCAAAGAGCACTACAAGTTGAAGGAATAGCTAAGAAGAAACCAGCCACCTCGAGAGAGATAAATAAGGGAATATATTCATGGAAAGTAGAGGATAATAGTATATGAGGATAAGTATCTTTAGTATGAACTCTTAATATGTAAGGTGTTTGTGAAGTTATGTATACCCTTGGAAATATTTTAAATGATACGCAGTTATCTATAGTTGCTTTAAAAACCTTTCTTTAAACTTATTAAATAGTTAGTAAGAGTTTGAAATCATATGTTTGATATGAATTCAGGTAATCCAGGAATCATGAATACTAGAATTTCGAAACTAAGGGATATATGGTTAAGGAAGATCAAACCCTAATGGACTTTGCTTCATTATGCCGTGATTTTGAGATTTTAAGTCAAAGGAATTTTTTGGATCTGGAATCGTTCATGGAGGTTAAGAATTGGTTGGGATGGTGTGACAAACTATATAATGACATTACAAATTATATCCATGGATCATTTGAAAGGATGATAAGTAACATTCTACGGTTTGAAGATTTTGCTCCACAGCCATATACTGGCGCACCAACTGAAGATAAGAAACATGAGCTCAAATATGGTTGTTTCAGATATGGAGAAAGGTATTTCTTTGTTAAAGAATGTAATGTTGGTAAGAAAAAGAAATAGGAAAAGATGAAGGCTTTTAAGAAGCAAAAGCTTGGAAAACAGATCGCACAAAGGAAATGTTATTGCTGCCACTAAAAGGGCCACATCGTCAAGGATTGTCTGATGCTCAAGATAAAGGAGCAGTGTAACAACCCGCATATTTTACGATTGTATATTTAAATATTTTATTCAAATATAGCATCGTTAGTCGAATTTAAGTCTGAAATGCTACCTTTTGCAAACAGTTGAATTAAGACTCGAGACCACTTCCATTGAGTTTAAAATGGTGTTTGCGACCTTTTTGAGTATAAACATCGATATATTTGAAGTTGATTAAAATTTTGATGTTTTCATTTAGGGCTTTGGGTTTGTGTTTCAGCCCATTAACCCAACATATGAACCCAACTTTACCCTTCTCCTCTTCATTCATTCTATTATTTTCCTAACACTTCAAGCTTTAGCAAAAATGGGGGAAGAGATTGGAAACTAAAATTCCTAAGCCCTAGTTTCTTTTGCAAATCCAAGTTCTAGCTCCAAAATCAAAGAGAAGCTTAGATAAGCATCCCCTTCTTCTTCTCCATCTCAATCTCTCTCCAATTTCAGAAATTTCCTATGACCTAACTTAGAAAATATTTTCTTATGATCTTAGATTGGAGCTTTTAGAGTTGAAGTTGAAGAGTAGTTGATCTTCCTTTTGTTTTCAAGCTTCTCCTTATTTTTTTTGGGTTTAAAGGTGAGTTTTTGAACTCACATCTATATCTATAGCTTTCATTGTTGTTACGTATGAATTCCTAACATCTATTCATATTTATTTGCTTTTGAATTGTATTGATTTGGTGAATATTCCAATTTTTGGTGTTTTGAGGTCAAATCTTTAAAAATCCTATCTTTGATGTTTGAACATGTTTTTGGTGGTGCATCGAAGAGCCTATAGGGATGGGTTGCCGATTAGCGTAAGCCCCTAGTTCCCATTGCTCGTCCGATCGTCATTTGTCAGATTTTTTCCCTTGGTTGGGCTAGGCTGAGAAGACTGAAATTTGCAGATTCAGTCGACTGATTTCTGAGTTCAGTCGACTGAACCTGGAACCAGAAAATTATTAGTCCCTATATCAGTCAACTAAACTCTGAGTTCAGTCGTGTGGCAACCCAAAATTTCTAACAATTTAAATTGGAATAATTAATTGATCTTAAAATATTTAAAGGTTAATTTTTAACTTGAATTCAATTATTATTATTATTTAGCAATTGAGTTATTGGATTTAATAAACTGAAAATTTGGTAAATTGTTGAATCTGAAATTCCAAGCCTGTTTAAACTAATTTAAAGGCTTGCAAAATTTATACTGATGATACTGAAGATAGTAAAAGTGTTAAAATCTAATTTGGAAGTGTTTTGTTCCGTTTTGAAAATATATCGTTTAAATTAAATTTAAAAATAGCCTTCCAAGGTACAGTCTTGGAATTCAACGAAACCAGTTCCATTGGATCCGTAATAGTTGGTTATTATCGTATTTCAATTTTCGCAGCAATCGGAGTTGTCGTTTGACCCTGGCAGCTCGAAAGGCATAGAAACTATTTTAATCGATTTAATTTAAAATTGATCGTTTATTTCCGTAACTCGCGCATACGATCGAATTAGCCTCCGAAACACGTTCTATTGTGTTCGGAATATGGGTAAAGCCTTATAAACGCCTAGCGGCATGTCTGATTTGGAGTACGAATTTCACGGTATGCAACGCGAGATATATTCAGTATTCAATTATATAATATACATGCGTACTCAAGAAGCTTCCCCAACCCTATATCTTATCCCCGTCCCCTCTCTAACTTTCAACAGTAAATCGAACACATCCAAAAAAAATAAAATTGAAATTACATAAAAAAATGGCGACTGAATCATAAACCCATCGCGACTTCCAGTTTTCAAAAGAAAAAAAAAGGAGGGCATACGAGTTCGACTCGAACTCGAGGGGGAAGAGACACTGTTGCGCGCGAGCTAGGTTTCGCTGTAATTTTGGGAAGACGCGATGAGGGAAAAAGGGGAAACGCTAGCAATGGTGGCTCGTCGCGCGCGTAGGGTTGGTTTCTGGCGAATTTTGGGATGGACTCGAGTGGGTTCGCGCACGGCGTGGAGTCGAGGCCGCAGTCAGGAAGGGGAGTTACACCTTCGAGTGCGCGCGTGAGGGAGGAGAGCGATGGAGATGGTGGTGATCGCGAGCGTCGTTTTGCGACTGGGAAGGTCGCGGCTTTGGGTGTGGTGGCTGCGAGCATAACTAGGGTTCTGAGCGGCGGCTCGAAAGGGAAGACGAGCTAGGGTTTCAAACAGGCAGTGGCTCAGCGTTTTGCGGTGAGTAAGGTAATTCTTTTTTTTATTTGTTTGTATAATTTAATTTTTGACTTGATAAATTGCATACAGTACATTGATTTACTGATGAGAGTTAAAATACAAATGTATTGATTTGATTTTAAAGACACAGTAAGTTAAAATATATAGAAAGATGTGGGAAATTATAAATAGAAAATGTTAAATAGTTGATAGTATATATATGTATGATTTTGGAAGCTTTATAGATTTTTATAAAAATATTTGTAGTTTCAAAAAGAAAATATAATAAATATAAATATGTACATTTTAAAATTTTTAGATTTATCTTAAAATAATGGAATATAGTGATTTATGTGTTTTATTAACTTATCATTGTAGTTACTAAAGATTATTCAAAAGGAAATTAGTTTGAAATTTAATTATTCATTAAAATTTAAATCATTAGTTAAATTAAATTATTAAATGATGATTGATTGTTTGGATGTTGATAAAATCATCTAATATGTATTCAAGGGTCTTAAATCATGAAGAGACCGAGTTGGGATTGAAGTGGATTGCATAAATCAAAGGTGAGTAAATCTCACTCTGCTTGATTTTTATTTGGATTTAAATGGTTAGATTTAAATAATTGGTTGAATGATTGAATTGATTGAATGTGTACTGATGATCTGGTGACTTTGGTTTTGGTTGGTTCTCGAGTTAATTGTTGTTTGACTCAAAGCATTTGGGTTTTTAATGGTTTTAAACTTAAATCATAAATAAGAGAATGGTTCATTTTAAAGTTAATAAGGGTTTAATGATTGGTGATTCATTAAATAGGTAGTATAATTTAAATAGATAATTAATTAAATAAATAAATTAATGATTTGGTTTAATTAATTTAGTCTAAATTAATTTAGAATGATCAATGGGTGGTTTAATAAGTAAAACTTAATGCAATAAATAAATAAAAATTTACTTTGTGAAATTAGCCAAGAGATAAATTAAGATAGTTAATTAAGGAATAATTTATTTATTTAATGAAGTAAATAAAAAGGTAGATAATTACAGGTTGAGATAAATTGAGAATGATTAATATTGTAGTTGAATTAAAGTAACTGATTTAGATCAGAACAAATTAAAATATAATTGAAAATCATTAATTTATATAATTATTGATGTAATTAAAGATTGATTAATTAAGATTAAATCAATTCAATAAATGATGACTTATTTGAAATTAATTAATATAAGTAATTAAGGATTAATGTAATTGATATAGTTAATTAATTTATGAAGTAATTAAGAATATTTATTGACTTTGGTTAAGAATAATAAATATTATGAAGTTAATTAATGATAATTTCTTGAATGAAATTAAAGGATAATTAATCCAAGTTGATTAATTGAGATAAATAATGAAGGGATGATTGATTAATCGATTTGAAATTAATTAATGACAAGTGAAGGAATCTAAGTGATTGAGGTTTGAAATTCAATTAGAATTAATTAAATTAATTTTGGTAACGATCGAGTTTTGCTCATGGATGATTGAATGGTATTGGATGTTTTGAATGAGTTGATATCTCTGATACGAAATGTTGTGTATTTCATTTGGATAACTTAGGTTAGGATGACAGGAGACTCGAAGATACCGGGGTCGGGTATTAGGAAATACCCAAAACCACTTCGATTGTTTATAGATTGACATGTAAAATCTATTGGCTGGAATGAAATGATTTAAGTGAACCGGTCAATTAATTTGAAATCGGTAATTAGAAAACTTAATGTGAAATAAGTGATGTCCATAACATATTGTGAACCTGTGAATCGATTCGAGTAACCCAGGGTTTTATATAAGTTGTATGCTTTATATTTCATGTTAGATGGGTCTACTCACGCTGGTTTCTAGCCTGACCCGGGTGATTACTTTAATGTAATGATCGGGTCAGACCGAGTATTACAGATTTTCAAGTAAGGACGTTTTGGAGCTCAGGAGGCGAGCTGGATGGCAAGAACATTATGGAGTTTTTCCCCTGTGTTATATTGCTATATATCTATGGCATGATAATTGTGTATATTCAGTGGTGTCTGTATAAATGTGCAACTCTGATGTATTAAAATGTAATCGACAGATATAATATTCTTTTTAAACTGATAATATTTATTATTATATTTTATCCGCTGCGAATGTGTGACGTTAATGTTTCTGATCTTCTTCTTCTTCTTTTTTCTATCTCTTTCTTCTTTTTCATAACTATTTGAAATTTTCGGGATTGAAAATTTCGGGTCGTTACAGTTGGTATCAGAGCTAAAGGTTAAGCGAGAACCTTGACTCTAGTGAGGATTACTCATTAAATAGAGTCCGTAGTATTCTAGAATGAGTTGAATATATATATATATATATATATATATATATATATATATATATATATATAAGAGCGTACTTGTTATTTTCTTATATAAAATTTTTAAATGATTTTATATATAAAATATATTTTGATATATAAAGTAATATTTCTTTCTAATAAATATTAAGGTGATTGGTTGTTAAATTAATGGAATTAAATTAAGAAGTAATATAATACAACCAAATTTAAATCTTGAATTGGAATTAAATTAAGTGGTAACAGAAATACAACCAAATTAAAATTTAATTAATTGGAATGAAATTCTAGAATTAGAACTCAGAAATTAAATTATTTAAAAACTTTAAATGAATAAAGTTAATTTGGTTTAAAAAGTTAAACCAACCTTTGGGAATTTAACTCGAATTTACATAATTCGAGATGGTTTAAAATTTGAAATTGGAATTGAATCCATCCAAATTGAATTTGATTTAAGTTAATTGGATTTTTGGTTGAAGATGGATAAGTTTAAAAATTGTAACGAAAAATTAAATTGGATCAAATTGAAATGATTTGAAATTGAAGGGGGTTCAATTGATACTAGTCCAAATTGATTGGAATAATTTGAAATTATAATTTAAGTTGAGCAGATTTAAAACCAAATGGAATTTGATTTGAAATCGGGGTTAAGTCAATTTCAGGGGAAATTGAAGTTATTTAAATTAGAATTGAGTCAATTAAATGGAGGTGGAAATTTAAATTGAATTGTTGGGGAAGTGAACAGTTTTGGCTCTGGACTATTTTCAAAATAAATTGTTTTAATACAAATCTATTCTTCCAAGCTATTTAATATATATACAACCTTTCTTTTTAAAGCCAAATTACTCTATATTTGTTTTACAATTATTTTTGGAGCTATTTAATCATTTTTCAACTGTTTTATAAACTAGTTACTATTTTTCAACTATTTTACAAATTAATTACTATTTTACAACTATTTTGCAATTATCTAAATTTTCTGAAACTCTTTGGCTATTTCTCAACTATTTTACAATTAGTTAACTATTTTACAGCTATTTTGCAAATTAATAATTATTTTTCAACTACTTATCTATTTTTAAAATTTTCAAGCTATTTTCTAAACATAAACTGGTCGGAGTTCAAACTGTTATTGATTAAATACCCAACTGAGATAAGAATTGTGATAATCCAAATGGGGAATAAGGCAAATGTGAATAAGTGAATAAAATTCAGAGTGGGGATGAATAGAAAGGAAATTGATTTGGCTGATAATCAACGAAAATAAATACGTAGGATGTATGTATATTATTCTATTCGCATAGTGATTTGATCCAGATTCGAGCATAGAATTTCGAGATAGTTTATCGATTCGAGTTGAGATTTTTCACTTGATTTTCAACGGCGAACTGGCATATGGATTGTTGATTGGTTCTGGATATTCTCTATCATAGTTCTAGCTATGCAAGGAGGATGATGGTTTCTGATCAAGAAACCAGATTTGAGTCCGCACTAGAAAGTCGGGTGGACGATACTAGTTCGGAAGTGAAATTGTGTGATCGAGTGAGCGATCAGATTGGTATAGCGTACGGATGATAAGTGTACATCGTACAGCTTTGAATGAAAATGATATTGAAAGAGAATAATCAAATTTGAATATTTGATTTTGAATAAACAAGTCATATATCTTTGTTATAAAGATAAATCTCCTCTTGTTAAATCTATTGCCGGAAGGAAATGATTTTGAAAGTGTTTAAAGTATAAAAGGAGTTTTATACAAGTTTAAAATGATCCAAAGATTTTTCTTTAGGATTTCATATATATCTATAAATATAAAGGATCTTATGAGGATTTTGGAAAAAAGGTTTTGGGAACCTTTGGATTTGGAAGGGCTTTTGATTTTTGGATAAAATCAATATTGAATTTGAAAAGCCTAGTTTGAGAATTATCGATTTTGGGATAATCGATTTTGTGTAAAGGAGCTTTGTATGAGGTCATACTAGGTGTACGATTTGGAAGATACTATAGGTGTATAGTATAAAGTGTTTTGATGATGGCTCTAGGGAAAAAGGCGCTTCCTTGAAATGAACTTCTCAGGAGTGCCATCGGGTGGTGCTGCCTTGAGCCCCGGGGGGGTTCTAAAGTTGATCATGTGAGGAGTCCGGACAAAACTAATTCCTGAGGATTATGAGCAGAGTACACCATAGTGAAAGTCGTGTGTGCCGCTGAGAGCCAACGGTCTACGTTTGATTTTATATCGGTAGACTGCGACCTATGGTAACATAGCGAAAGTCGTGTGTGCCGCTGAGAACCAATAGTCTGCGTTTGATTTTATATCGATAGACTGCGACCTATGCAGGAGTGGAGAAGTTTCATTTTGACACCGAAAGTCGCGTGTGCCGTTGAGAGCCAACAGTTACATGGACTTTTGCTGTGATGGCAACGTAATCATGGAATGTAACTGCGATCTGTTGTGGGTTCCATGGCGTAATCGAGGGGCGCGAAGTGCCTACAGTTACATGTACTTTTGCACCGATGGCAACGTAACCCAGGATGTAACTGCGACCATGGATGGGGGTGATGATTTCCAGAGCATTCTCACCAAGATATTTACTCTATTTTCAAAAGAACTATTTTCTATATTTTCAATAAAATTATTTTTCAAGTATTTTCACTGGGTGTTGAAACGGGTTAACCAAGTACTTATAGATTTTCAGTCCTACGCCTGATCAACGTATGACTGAATTTCTATGAGAACAAGGATGGACTGGTTGAGACATCGAGTTATAAGAAGTATTTTTTTTATAAAAAGACATTTTAATAGTATTATGTGAATTTAAAATCATTTCTAAAATTGTACAATATAAGTGTTGAAATTTTGAAAAAAAATGAAAGAAAAATCAAACTGGAATTATGAAAAAAAAAGGGTTTGAATTCAGGAAAATTTAATGAAGTAATTTTTGTAATAAAATCGAATATTGATATAAAAATTGAAATAAGCTAATTAGCTAAATAGTTATTTGATAGAGTATGTTAATAAAATTTAACTCGAGTAAATAAATGGACTGCAAGTTAATAATGGAGTTTGGAAATGAGTTAGACTTGTGAATAGAATTCGACTTGGATTTGATAATGAATTAAATAAGTGGAGATGTTGTGAATAAAAAAATATAGATAGAGTTGGATCGGAATAGTGATGGTTTGAACCACAAATAAAATTCAAGTGTGTTATAAATAATATTAAACGTAATTTGCAAATAAATTTGATATAATGGAAGTGTTGTCGAATGAAATGAAAATGAATTATAATAGAAATGGTTTGAGTTGCAAACCGAACCCAGGTTGGTAGAAATAAATAGAGAATGGCTTTGTATTAATATAATAAATTCGAAAATGAATTAAGTATATGAATTAGAAATTTAAAATGGGGTGAATAAATTGGTTAATTGAATTAAATAAGAAATGGATGAAGTCTGATTAAATAAAAATTAAATCAAAGTTTTAATTGGAATTGGGTTATCAGAATGAACTTAAGTTATGAAGCGTATTAAATTGAAGTAACATTACTTAAGTAAATAAAAGCTTGGTTTCAAAAAGAATGGAAGACCATTAAATAAAGTTTGGGTTAAATTTATATGGAAAATGGATAGTAATAAGCATGGAATGTGACAAGCTCAATGAAATAGTTTTAAAATGAATCCAATGCGGAAATAAAATGTAACGCAAATGTATGGTTGGCGAATAAAATAGAAATGAAATAAAATTAAATATAAAATGAGTTAAATTTAATTTGAAGTAGTTGTAAACTAAATGGATACTCTATTAAGCAAATATCGCCTAATTTACATAAAAAAGGTCGTCGTTTGACGTAAATGAAACTAATTGAAATTCTATGGCTTGAGAGAAGTTAAATAACTTGATTTTGGAATCAATTGAATTGAATATGAGCTTGTTTGGATTAAAAATTCATTAGATGTATGCAATTGAGTTGTAAACCAATAAAATTGAACGGAATGGTATATGTTTTGGTTGAAAGAAATTGAACTAGCGTTGAAATCATATCAATTGCTCGTAAAAGTTATTTAGAATGCTTTTCTTTTAGAGTTGATGTGTTGTAGTTGTTTAAGTAAGAGATGTTATAAACTTCATATATATAGTGCTTACATGTTTAAATTGAGTAAGTACAGGTACCTGAAGGCCGTTTGGCTGGATTTGGACTGCGCTAATTGCTTAAATAATAAGCCACTTGCTTGAAATGCTAAATAAAGGTACGCCTACGCAATAAAAATAGGAAATATGAACTGTTTTTGCTTTTCCGACCGGGTGGGTTGATGTATATATATTTATATCTCTTGTCAAATTGCAAAAGCTCCTCCGTACAAAGGAGACTCTGCCAAAAAATTTTGAAAATTTTGGGAGTTAGAAAATTTTTGGGAAAAATTTTGTTAGCAACAAAACGATTTTAAATATAAAACCGAAATAACTTAGTAGATGAAACTAATATGAATCAGTTATAAATGAAAGATAAAATTCAATATTCAAAATTGAAAATAAGTTGAATTCATATGAAAATGGGAAAAACTAATTTGAATAGAAGTAGGTATGAAACCTTTTGTAAGAAAATGTATGAAATGATTTTAAAAGGGCTATGATTGGATAATATTGCTAGGTAAGTTATGCAGGTATTATAAAGGAAAAGGAAAATTGATTTTGATTTCAGAAGATAAATTTGAATTGCTCGACTAAATGTATGTATTTAAATTTCTGTAAAAAATTGGATTGGGTTTTTGATCTAGCCACTTGGCTTTGTTTTCTTTTGGAATTTGGGAGCCCGTAGTGGCATTTTGTAGTTATATCGAGCTAGCTGCGCAAAGGGGACGCTGGCAAAAAATTTCGAAAATTTAGGAAGTTAGAAAAATTTTGATAATTCAAAATTTTGTTTTAAATTGAAATTTATATGATTGAGCAAAAGGGTATTGTTTGAAAACTATAGTAGGTTTTGGGAAGTTGGTTAATGTGATAGTGGGTCTTCAATAAAAGATAGTTGGTAGGATGTTGAATTGTGAGTTTTGGAAAAAGGTAAACGGGTATTGGACCATTCTTCCTAACTAGTAATTTCGAGGACGAAATTCTTTTAAGGGGGGAGGAATGTGACGACCCAGAATTTCTAACAATTTAAATTGGAATAATTAATTGATCTTAAAATATTTAAAGGTTAATTTTTAACTTTAGTTTTTAACTTGAATTCAAATATTATTATTACTTAGCAATTGAGTTATTGGATTTAATAAAATGAAAATTTGGTAAATTGTTGAATCTGAAATGCTAAGCCTGTTTAAACTAATTTAAAGGCTTGAAAAAATTATACTGATGATACTGAAGATGGTAAAAGTGTTAAAATCGAATTTGGAAGTGTTTTGTTCCATTTTGAAAATATATCGTTTAAATCAAATTTAAAAATAGCCTTCCGAGGCACAGTCTCGGAATTCAACGAAACCAGTTCAGTTGGATCCGTAATAGTTGGTTATTATTGGATTTCAATTTTCGTAGCAATCGGAGTTGTCTTTTGACCCTGGCAGCTCGAAACGCATAGAAACTATTTTAATCGATTTAATTTAAAATTGATCGTTTATTTCCGTAATTCGCGCGTACGATCGAATTAGCTTCCGAAACACGTTCCATTGTGTTCAGAATACGGGTAAAGCCTTATAAACGCCTGGCGGCATGTCTGATTTGGAGTACGAATTTCACGGTATGCAACGCGAGATATTTTCAATATTCAATTATATAATATACACGCGTACTCAAGAAGCTTCCCCAACCCTATATGTTATCCCCGTCCCCTCTCTAACTTTCAACGGTAAATCGAATACATCTAAAAAAAAGGAAATCGAAATTCCATAAAAAAAATGGCGACTGAATCATAAACCCATCGCGATTTCCAGTTTCCGAAAAAAAAGGGCACACGAGTTCGACTCGAACTCGAGGGGGAAGAGACGAAGTCGCGCGCGAGCTAGGGTTCGCTGTAATTTTGGGAAGACGCGATGAGGGAAAAAGGGGAAACGCTAGCAGTGGTGGCTCGTCGCGCGCGTAGGATTGGTTTTTGGCGAATTTCGGGATGGACTCGAGTGGGTTCACGCACAGCGTGGAGTCGAGGCCGCAGTCAGGATGGGGAGTTACACCTTCGAGTGCGCGCGTGAGGGAGGAGAGCGATGGAGATGGTGGTGATCGTGAGCGTCGTTTTGCGACCGAGAAGGTCGCGGCTTTGGGTGTGGTGGCTGCGAGCATAACTAGGGTTCTAAGCGGCGGCTCGAAAGGGAAGACGGGCTAGGGTTTCGAACAGGCAGTGGCTCAGTGTTTTGCTGTGAGTAAGGTAATTCTTTTTTTATTTGTTTGTATAAATTAATTTTTGACTTGATAAATTGCATACAGCACATTGATTTACTGATGAGAGTTAAAATATATACGTATTGATTTGATTTTAAAGACACAGTAAGTTAAAATATATAGAAAGATGTGGGAAATTATAAATAGAAAATGTTAAATAGTTGATAGTATATATATAGTATGATTTTGGAAGCTTTATAGATTTTTATAAAAATATTTGTAGTTTCAAAAGGAAAATATAATAAATATAAATATGTACATTTTAAAAAATTTAGATTTATCTTAAAATAATGGAATATAGTGATTTATGTGTTTAATTAACTTATCATTGTAGTTACTAAAGATTATTCAAAAGGAAATTAGTTTGAAATTTAAATATTCATTAAAATTTAAATCATTAGTTAAATTGAATTATTAAATGATGATTGATTGTTCGGATGTTAATAAAATGATCTAATATGTATTCAAGGGTCTTAAATCATGAAGAGACCGAGTTGAGACTGAAGTGGATTGCATAAATCAAAGGTGGGTATCTCACTCTATTTGATTTTTATTTGGATTTAAATGGTTAGATTTAAATAATTGGTTGAATGATTGAATTGATTGAATGTGTACTGATGATCTGGTGACTTTGGTTTTGGTTGGCTCTCGAGTTAATTATTGTTTGACTCGAAGCATTTGGGTTTTAAATGGTTTTAAACTTAAATCATAAATAAGAGAATGGTTAATTTTAAAGTTAATAAGGGTTTACCAATTGGTGATTCATTAAATAGGTAGTATAATTTAAATAGATAATTAATTAAATAAATAAATTAATGATTTGGGTTAATTAATTAAGTCTAAATTAATTTAGAATGATCAATGGGTAGTTTAATAAGTAATACTTAATGCAATAAAAAATTTACTTTGCGAAATTAACCAAGAGATAAATTAAGATAGTTAATTAAGGAATAATTAATTTATTTAATGAAGTAAATAAAAAGGTAGATAATTACAGGTTGAGATAAATTGAGAATGATTAATATTGTGGTTGAATTAAAGTAATTGATTTATATTAGAACAAATTAAAATATAATTGGAAATCATTAATTTATATAATTATTGATGTAATTAAAGATTGATTAATTAAGATTAAATCAATTCAATAAATAATGACTTATAAGAAATTAATTAATATAAGTAATTAAGGATTAATGTAATTAATATAGTTAATTAATTTATGAATTATTTAAGATTACTTGTTAAGAATAATAAATATTGTGAAGTTAATTAATGACAATTTCTTGAATGAAATTGAAGGATAATTAATCCAAGTTGATTAATTGAGATGAATAATGAAGGAATGATTGATTAATCGATTTGAAATTAATTAATGACAAGTGAAGGAATCTAAGTGATTGAGGTTTGATATTCAATTATAATTAATTAAATTAATTTTGGTAAAGATCGAGTTTTGCTTATGGATGATTGAATGGTATTGGATGTTTTGAGTGAGTTGATATCTCTGATATGAAATGTTGTGTATTTCATTTGAATAACTTGGGTTAGGATGACAGGAGACTCGAAGAGACCGGGGTCGGGTATTAGGAAATACCCGAAACCACTTCGACTGTTTATAGATTGACAAGTAAAATCTATTGGCTGGAATGAAATGATTTAAATGAATTGGGCTATTAATTTGAATTCGGTAATTAGAAAACTTAATGTGAAATAAGTGATGTCCCTAGCATATTGTGAACTTGTGAATCGATTCGAGTTACCCCGGGTTTTATATAAGTTGTATGCTTTGTATTTCATGTTAGATGGGTTTACTCATGCTGGTTTCCAGCCTGACCCATGTGATTACTTTAATGTAATGCTTGGGTCAGACCGAGTATTACAGATTTTCAGGTAAGGACGTTCTGGAGCTCAGGAGGCGAGCTGGATGGCAAGAACATTATGGGGTTTTTCCACTGTGTTATATTGTTGTATATCTATGACGTGACGATCCGGAATTTTCGAGCATTGAAAATCAGAATATTAAGTTGGTTTTAAATATTCAATAGAGTAATTTTAACTTGAATTACGAATATCACCATTTATTTGATAATTAAACTATGGAATTAAATAATTTGAAGTTGGATAAAATATTGAATCTGGAATTTTAAGCCTATTAAAAATAATTTAAAAGTTTGTAGAATTTATACTGATAATACTGAAGGTAATAGAAATTGTAAAATTGAAATTAACAGTGGTCTGTTCAGTTTTAAAATTTATACTGTTTAAATTGAATTTAAAAATAGCTTTTCGAGGCGCAGTCTCGGAATTCGACGAAACCAGTTCCATTGAGTCCGTAATATTGAACTTTTATCGGATTTCAATTTTCATAGTAATCGGAGTTGTTGTGTGATCGTACGACGTATAAACGCGCTGAAAATTAAATAAAACCTTATTAAATCACATCAAAGCCGTAATATGTCTCGTTCCCTTCTCAAACACGCTTTATATCTCTTCACTTTAAATTGTGTTGTTCCCATCCCCTTTTATTTCTAACTCAGCCGGACATTAGTAAGAAGGAAAATAAAAATGGCGATCAAAATCATAAACGAAACCTAAATAAAATTTGAAATCCATCCACTCTTACTGTCAGGCAATCGAATTTCCTTTTTCAGCCGATTAACTTGAATTCGAATTCGCGAGAAAAAAAAGAATCGAATCGTATCACGACAGTTCGATCCCTCAATTGCTGATGTGACGGTCGCGTGCTCGCGCGAAGAGAGGAAGGCCAGAATTCTGGTCTTCGAGCTCGTTCGCGCCTCAGGGTGTAGCTTCTGTTTTGTGGGTAAGATTAGGGCTTCGATTTGGGATAGCGCTGCCTTAGGCCAAAGGCTCGCGGTTCGATGGAGGACCTATGGTGGTGGGCGAAGTCAGTTAGTATGGATAGTGATGTGGTAGCTTTCGACGGTGGAAGTGGGGGTCTCGCGGGCGCGATTGAAGGCTGGGCAATTCGACGGGGAAGGCTCGAGGTCTGGTTCGCATCTTACAATAAGGTAAAATTCTTTTTTGATTTGAAATAAATTTATATATGTCTAAAAATATTTACAGAGAATGTTTTTTCTCTCTATATACAGTAAGGTAAAATTTATCATTGTTATTCAGAGAAAAAATATATTTGGAAACCAGATGTATATATATGTGTATGGGCAGGAAAATGTTTATAGTAAATTAAAAAAAAAATTGTGTGAAAGTTTATATAAATTATTTTCTATGAAATCTATTTAAGTTATTTTATAAATATACAATTGATTTCAAAACTAAACCTAAAACAAATGTACATATACATATTTTAGTTACCAAATTATTAAAATAGTTATGGAAGGAAATTTGTTTAAAACTAAAATATTAGTTGATTAAACTTAAATAAAATTGGTTGGTCGATTAATTCAAATATTAATAAACTGTGTAATTGTTGTCCAAGGTCTGAAGTCATGAAAAATCAAGTCGGGCAGGATGGATGGCAAAATAAAATTTAAGGTGAGTTAATCTCACTCAGTTAAGTTTAAAATTTAAATGATTAAATTTAAATATTTGATTGATTGGTTGAATTGATTGTTGTGTTATATAGTAGTATATACTACACCTTAAAATGATTGATTTCCCTCATTTTATAGTGAAGATATTATATATGCTGTGCTAACGTCTGTGGATGCAGGGAAAACAAGTTGGAGGGATCCAACTGGATCCTTCAACATTTATTTAAATTCCCCTGTTGTGATGATTTGATATTCTATGATGAATTATGTTGAAATATTGAATGTTATGGTTTGACTTGATATAATTGGGTATAATAAATTTCCTAATATATAAATTGGATTTTGGAAAGAAAATAAAATAAGTGAATATGTAAGTAAAATAATTATAGGAAATTTGAATAGAATTATGAATTGGATTGAAAAGAAATAGAAGTAAAACGAAAATAAAAATAATAAATAACTTCGAGTATGGAAGGAATTTTTAATAAACTGAATTTAATGAATTGTAAACTTAGGTGATATAAATTAAAGGAACAAAGAATTATTTTAAAATTTAAAGTTTAAATTTATTTTAAGGGATTAAAAAGTAATTTGAGAAATCAAAAAAATTGGTATTCTCAGTTAAAAATATTTTATATCATAATTAAGAAATAAATCCGAAGTAAATGGATTTTGAAGTAAAAAGGGAGTAAATTGGAAATCAATTTGGAAATTGATGCAAGTATTTGAAATTGAAAATTTAAAGAAGATTGTGAAGAGAAGTATATTTCTTTGGATAGCCAAGTATGTTCAAAGTTAATTTTTAAATATAAGTAAAAGCTTTAATGTTGTTTTAAAGAGTATGTTTTAGAAAATTTATTATTTTAATCTTTTACATTCTAAAGTAAATATTTTCAAATCTATTATCGTGGTAATTATTTAAATAGTAACTAAGTGTTTTGTTTTAAAAGAGTGAGAACCTAATTTATATTTTCTAAAGTAACCTTATTTTTTTTAACTATTCATATAGTATGTATTTTAGCCAATTATTGAAGTAGTCTTAACTTAAATATTTTAAAGTATATTTCAGAGTAGGTGTTTTGTTTAATCTATTATCATAATAATTATTTAATGGATGATTTGGTATTTTGTTTAAAGAAGAAAATCTAATGTTTGGTTATAAGGTAAACGTATTTTAAATTATTTCTAAAGTATTATTTTAAATTAAGTACTAAAGTAAAATTTTCTAAAATAAATGTTAAACATATTTTACAATAAAGTGTTTTAAATTATTTTAAAAATCTAAAGTTTGTGCTTGGTGATTCCAGTGGAAATGGAAATACTCGGAATTTATTCTGAGAAAAAGGAAGATAGTGTGAAAACTGGTTTCAAAAGGGGTTTGAAAAGTGAAAATATATCTTGTGAAGATATTTTCGAGATTTATGAATAATTTGGGAAATTATTTATTGGTTGATGGTTGTTTGTGAATATTAATTGATAGTTAAATCACCGACTATCAATATTGGACAAATACATTGATCGTTTCGAAGAGACCGGGATCGAGATTTATTTCTCGAAAACCACTTCGATCCGGTTTGTGCGTTTTCGTGAAAACGATTTTGGATTCGAAGATGGAGCAGTGAAGTGTAAGGGCTAGTCGCTACTAAACCTGAGGATATTTCCAAAATGGATGTAGTAGGAATAGTGCCTTCGGTTCCGTTTGAACCCGGAACGGACTTGTATGGATGAATGCTTGCGCAACATCGTCAGGTGGACGATGGGCATTCTAAGGGATATATTCTAAATAGGTAACGCTTAGCCTCAAGCATCTTCAAATGGGAATGGCTGAAAATCAGGGGATATGCAGCAAGGCTTCGTGGGTAGCCCCCACTGGAGGGTGAGGTCATCCCTGTCTAGATGTCCCTTTATTTCGGCTTAGTGGGCGGTTGTTGATCCCAACCGCGGGGTGTTCTTTCTCGGGACTGTCCAGTAAGGGATGATTTCGGTCTTGTGTTGCAGGGGAGTTAGGGTGGCTCCTCGGTACGCTGATCTAGACCAAGTACTATGGCAGGTGGTACCCCAGTGCCTAGCCATTAGTTGGAATCCATTTTCCATACGCGCCCGTACGGTTTTGATTGTGCCCAACTATTGCTGCAACGTGAGATGCAAGCATTTCAGCTAGATTCTATTTTACTTTCTATAGACACTATTATAATATCAAAGGACTTTAATAACAATGTTTTAGCTATCGTAAGGTAAAAACCCGACATGTTTATTTGTGGCGTGGTCTTACGAGATGCTTTTGTTTTCAAAGGATTTTTGAAACTTTAATAATCAATTGGGTGTGATTTTCTCACGCTGGTATTTCAGACTGACTCGGGTGTTATTTAACTGTAATGCTTGGGTCAGACCGAGTATTATAGGATATAGGAGATGCTGTGGAGCTCAAGAGACGAGCTGGATGACGATACGTATATTCGTACTTATTTTATATATATTCCGCTGTTTGAGTTGTTGAGTATCCATTGTATGATATTGATGTTGAGCTGTGACTGATGTACTCAGATGATGTAATATATAAACAAAGATATTTGATGTTGAGTAAAGATTATTTATTATCTATTATATTTTATTCCCCTGCGATGGTTAGATTCTGTAATTGTCTTCTATTTTCTTCTTCTACCTCTTCTTCTTTAACCCTAATGGTTCGTATTTCTGTACAATTGGAGTTGATTTAGGTAGAATAGTGTTAACTCAAGGGGTACGGATTTGCGGGCTGTTACAGTTGGTATCAGAGCTTAGGTTGGAGATAACCTTGGCTCTGGTGGGAATTACTCATTTAAAAATAGAGTCCGTAGTACTCTATAATGAGTTTTGAGTGTATTAATAGATATGAGCGCGTATTTGTTAGTGAATATAAATTGTTTTAATATTGTGTTGATTGATTTATTGAGTGGCATATGAACCTTCGTCGGCACAGTCTGGACAACTGTATCGAAGGGGTTTCTAAACACTTGAATAGAACAATCGACACGGTATTGTTTTTAAATGTGGGGAAATGAAATAATTTTACCCAAAAATATATTTTGATATTAGGAAAAGTTTTCTTAGACTATTTATCTAATATACGGTTGTTTGGATGTTAAGAAGAATAATATTGAATTATTATCATTGTTAAGTGAAATTTAACTTGAAATTGAAAATACGACCAAAGTTTAGGGCAACAAATTCATTATAAAATGAAATTTATAAATATGAATTATAAATGAAAATTATAGATTTAAATATAATCAAATGGAAATTTGTATGAGCATAAACTATGCAAATGAATTATAGTTAAAATTGATTTAAGCAGGATTTGAAAATTTTAATCCCGGAGATTTTCGAAGTATTTTGAAGATAAATAATAGCATTATTATCTTGGGGGTATTTCTGAAAAGAATTTTTTTTGAATGAATTTTGGAAGTGATACAGCATTGAAATCACTTGGATTATTGAAAAATAATTCTGATGGTGGCGGCCGCATCATCAGTATTCATTTTCGAATTTCTAAGTGAAGAATTGCTACCAAATTGATTTGTTTAGAAAAGCAAGTTGTTTTTGAAATTTTCAAGGGAAATTTGTTGAAAATAAAAGCCAGGATTGGTTTAAAATTTTTGAGAAATGTGATTTGAGATGTTGGAGGTTTCAAAATAATTTGAAACCAAAGCCGGGTGTTTAAAAATCCTGATGTGATAGGTTGTAAGCTTATAAATTGAGATGATTTTTAAATCAGGAAGAAAATATAAGCTTTGAATGTTGGAAATTTAAATTTAGAGAGACAAGTTAAAAATGAAATTAACTTGGATTGGGGAATAAAAATTTAACTGGATTGAGATTGATTGAATAAGTTGAAAATAATATCCAGTTGTATTTGAATTAAATTGAAATCGAATTATGTTAAATAAACCTGAGTTAAAATAAAATTGAATTTGAATAAAAAATTCAATTGAGTTATCAAATGGAATTAGATTCTTACCTGAATAAAGGGAAATAAGTTGGATAAGAATTGGATTGGAATGAATAAATCAAAATAATTTATAAAAGAATTAGAAATCCAGGGTAATAAAAATATGTTTGGGCTATAAATAAATAGAAGGCTCGAGTTGAAAATAAAAGATGAATATATTCAAACCAAGAATGAATGGAATTGTGAAAATCATATGTGGTGACTTCTAAATTTGATAGGTGAGATACAAAATCCCAAAATAAATGTAGTTTGATGTTTTGGGAAATAAAACAAAAATCCAAACTTGATTTATAAAGCACATTGAACTTAAGAAATCAAATGAAGTGATATTTGGAATTAAAAACAAGTATTGAATTTTAACCGAGGAAAGAACTAATTAGATAATAAATTAGTTAATGAAATTGAATTATGAAGTTTGGAAATAAAACTCAAGTCATACTAAAATTCGACTTAAATTGTCGATGAAGAAAATATAATTGAATTGTGATTAATAATTTGGAGGGTAAATTGGAAATAAATGATGGATTCAGAACTTGAGTTATAAAGTAAATTTAGCTTGAAGTGTTAACAAATTAAATATAATTGAAATGTATCGAATAAAAATGGAAATGGATTTAAAATAGTAAGGGTATGAATTGCAAATAAAATCCAAATAAGTGGAAATGAATTGGAAATGGCCATGTAATCAATTGAATGAGTTAAATCTAGAAATTTAAAATTTCGTAATAACTAATCAAACGAAATTGTAGATTAAAAATGAGATTTAATTGAGAGTTGAATTGAATTCAACTTAAAAACCAAGGTTAATGATATTGAATTAAATTTGGATCGAAATAGAATTTGGTGGGTTGTAAATAATAATTAAGGAAATGAAAATTCATAATGAATTGAGTGGATAACTAATTATATTGAATAAATAAGTGGATGGAATAAATAAGAATCAAAATGAAGTGTGGTTTAAATAAGTTGAGAAATGGTTATGGAATGAAATAGCTTGGATTGTTTTCGAGCTAAATAAATAGTTTGAATAAACAAATATGAAATGAAATGTAAATGAATGGATTGTGGATGAGATTCAAATGGAATGTGTCGAGCTAAATAATCGGTTGTGAATGAATTAAAATATAAAGGGAATTTAATGGGCAATGAAGATGAACCACCATTGTTAATGGTTTTGAATGAACTAGTGTGGTTAACAAAATGAAATACAAGTGAATGTATTCAAATCTGAGGGGCAATGGAATTAGAATATATGGATTGTGAATAAATTTAAAATGGAATAGAATTAGGTATAAATTGAGTTTAAATCAATTTAAATTGGTTATAAAATATAAATAATTATTTATTCACATAGAATTAATTATCATTGGATGTAAATGGAAGTAATTAAAATTCTATAAATTGATAAGAGTAAAATAAATTGATTTTGAGAGCAATTGAATTAAATATGATTTCGTTTTGCTTAAAAATAAACTAAATGTAAGCGATTGAGTTTTAAACCATTCAAAGTGATGAAGTTGTATACGAATTGATTGAAAACCATTCAGATTGAATGGAAATGGTTTATAAATTAATTGAAGCCGTTGAATTAGTACGAAAACTATATAAATGGCTTATGGAAGTTGTTTGGTATGCTTTTCCTTTTAGAATTCATATGTTTTAACCATTGCAACTAAGTGAAATATAGTTAAACCGCATATATTTGGCACTTACATGTTTGAATTGAGTAAGTACAGGTACCTGAAAGCCGTGTGGCTGGATTTGGTTATGCTATTTGCTAAAAATAATAAGCCGCTTGCTTAAAATGCTAAATAAGGTACGCCTACGCAATAAAAATAGAAAATATGAACTGTTTTTCTGTTTTCCGACAGTGTGGGTCGATGTATTTATATTTATATCTCTTGTAAAATTGCAAAAGCTCCTCCGTACAAAGGGGACTCTGCCAAAAAAATTCAGAAATTTTGGGAGTTAGAAAATTTTTGAAAATTTTTGGAAAATTTTTGTTAACGACAAAACGATTTCAAACTGGAATTTGAAATACAATTATTAAATGAAACTATCGTAAATAATTACATGAATTGGTTATAAATGAAAAACAAAATTTAAATATTCAGGGTTAAAGATAAATTGAATTCATATGGTACGAAAACTATATTTGAATAGAAATAGATATAAACTGAAGTGGTAAGACGGAAATAAATAAATATATAAAGTGCTTATGTTAACTTAAGTAAGGAATGATCAATTCTTAATTGGAAATTGAATATTGTAAATATATTCTAAGTTGATATTTGGATGAATATTGGCATATGGTAAGGAAGTCGATAAAATGTTTTGGAATACCGTGATTGGATATTAGTGCTAAGCAGGATATGTAGGTATTATATAAAGGGAAAGAGAATTGATTTTGATTTCAGAAGATAAAAATTTGAAATGCTCGACAAAAAAGGTATGTATTTAAATTTGGTGTGAATTTGATTGGGAATTTGGATTGAGCCATTTGGCTTTTTGTTTTTTTTTGGTTTTGGGAGGCCGTAGAGCCATTTTGTAGTTGTACCGAGCTAGCCGCGCAAAGGAGACGCTGACAAAAATTTTCGAAAATTTAAGGAGTTAGAAAATTTTTGTGAAAATTTTGATAGTTCAAAATTTGGTTTTAAATTGAAACTGGAATAATTGAACAAATAGTATAGTTTGAAACTATGGGAGAGTTGAAGTTAATAAGAATGATAATGAGTCTTTTATAAAAATATAGTTAGTAAGATATTGAATTGTTTAGTTTTGGGGGAAAGTAATCGGGTATTGGACCATTCTTCCTAATTAGTAATTTCGGGGACGAAATTCTTTTAAGGGGGAAGGAATGTGACGACCCAGAATTTTCAAGCATTGAAAATCAGAATATTAAGTTGGTTTTAAATATTCAATAGAGTAATTTTAACTTGAATTACGAATATCACCATTTATTTGATAATTAAACTATGGAATTAAATAATTTGAAGTTGGATAAAATATTGAATTTGGAATTTTAAGCCTATTAAAAATAATTTGAAAGTTTGTAGAATTTATACTGATAATACTGAAGGTAATAGAAATTGTAAAATTGAAATTAACAGTGGTCTGTTCAGTTATAAAATTTATACCGTTTAAATTGAATTTAAAAATAGCCTTCCGAGGCGCAGTCTCGGTGTAACGACCCAGAATTTTAATTTATTAAAATTTGAATATTTAATTAATTTTAAATATTAATAAGTGAATTTATAAGTCGAATAAATTTTATTTCGAATTATTGGATTTAATTGGATAATTAAATCGAAAATCTAAAATGTTAAATTATGGAAATAATTGAAAATTGAGTTAAATATGATTAAAAATGATTTGTAAAATTTTATTTTATCATATTGAAGTTAGAATGATGTTTTAGAACTTTTAAAATCGAATTAAAAGTTAATTTGTGAAAATTGAATATTTTAATATTAAAATCGACTAGTGAAAATAGCCAATTTTTGAACAGTCTCAGAATTGGACGAAACTAGTTCCATTGGATCCGTAATAGTTAGTTATTACCGGATTTCAATTTTCGTGTCAATCGGAGTTATCGTTTGATCGTAGCAGCTCGAAACGCATCGAAATTGTTTTGATATTAATTTGGCGAGATAAAATAGCCATTTTTCAAAAAGTCTCGGATTTCGACGAAACCAGTTTCATCGGATCCGTAATGTGATATTATTGTAAGCTTTCAAATTTCGTGTCAATTGGATTTGTCCGGTACAAATTAAAACGCCTAGAAAATCGTTTAAATCAGTTTAATTTAAATTGAACGTTTATTGCCATAACTCGCACAGATGTCTGAATTAGCTTTCGAAACCTGTTCCATTGTGTCCGGAACGCGGGGTAAACCTTAGAAACGCTAGTTACGGCGCGTAAATCGGAGTTCGGAATTTCCGGAATGAATAGTGTCGTTCGTTTTTCTATAAATAGCCACCTTCACAAATAAAAAAAAATAGCCTAACCCTAATTTGCAATGCACAGCCGCCACCCCCTCATGAATGGCCGAAAATTTGTATCGTTCTTCCATTAATTTCTTCAAATCCATTCAATATTATCGAATACTTCCTAAAGCAAAATTGAAGAGGAAGAAGAGATCTACAAATCCAACAGTGGAGATCGTGTTTGGAGTTGTGGATTGGTGGCAAGTCGAGTTGGAAGTGTGGCCGCTCAGCCTCGATTTGCGTGCTGGGGGCTTGACCGAGCTCTGAGCTATTCACGGCGAAGGTGGAGTTGGGTGAGGGCTACAAGGTGATGGTAGTTGATCGATGTGAAGTGGTCCGTAGTGGTCGCAAAATGGAACCCTAGTGGGTGATTCATGGGTTCAAAGCACGGCTATTTGTCTGTAGAAGGCGCGCGTGAAGATGGAGTTGGGGGAGATGGTGAACGCACGGTCATGATGATGGGGGGAAGGAATCCAGTGGCCGTGATTAAAAGTTAGGTTAATAAAATTAAATTTTAGTTGTAAATTTTAATTATAAAAATTCGTATAAACTTTGAAATTGCATATCTTTTTCATACGAGGTCGAAAACACGCGAAACCAGTTGCGTTGGAATCGTATGGACGAGTACTACGCGATGGAATTGGATTGGAGTCGTTTGGAGTTAGTGAGAATTTTGGGTAAAATTAAACGTCTGTTTAATTTTATTCGAAATAAATCGCTAAAACGAAATTGAAATCAAGGTGAGAACTTCTCACTCAATCGAATCAGTTTCGATTTTATTTTTAATAGTTAGATTTAAAATATTTGAATGCATGTTTGAATGATGATTGTTATCTATTGATTGTTAAAATAGACATTATGCGCCGTTAGTAAGCGGAGGTTATTTATTAAAAACATATACCGTGAATATTTCATAAATAGTGAAATTGGTATTATATATAATAGCAATATATATATATATTGGCATATGTATATATTGCAGTTATTGATTTCCCGCATTTTTTAACGGATGAGACCCTATTGCGCCGTCTATTAAGCGGATAATATTTCAAATCTCATATACCGCGATAATTCCCTACTGGAGCGGAATTGGTATTGTGCTAATGTTTGTGGATGCAGGGAAACAGGTTGGAGGGATCCAACTGGATTCCTCAACAGTATTTATTTGAATTCAGATATTTTGATATTTGATGGATTATCATATCGATATATGATGTCGTTGTTGTCGTGATTGACTATTTGGTGTGTAGCATCATTGGATCAAATTTTGGAACTTTAAAATGATTTTTAAAGTGATTTTTGAAAATATACTATATGTTTGGAATTGATCCATTTTAAATAAATAAACGTTATAATTTTAATTTTATAAAAATTATGGTTTTTGAGAAATATAATTAAAGGTTGATTTTTGAAAATATGGGATTAATGATTTTATAAAAGAGTTTAAATCGGGATTAATTGAATTTATTATGAAAAGTTGAAATATAGGATTTATAAAATTTAATTATTTTATGAATCAAAATGATGAAATTATAAAGGAGTTTGAAGATGTTTTAAAAGAATAATATAAATTGATTTATATAAAAGAATTTATAAATTGATATTTATAAATTAAAAATATTTGAGTTATAAAACGAGTTTTTATAAGTGTTAGAATGAATTGTGAATGAATTTCATAAATGAATGAAATTTATAGAATTATAATCGGTGAAGTTAGAAATGGAATTATATAAACAGTAGGTTTATAGAATATGTAAAGTTATCTGAAGAATAAGTTTTGGGTAAATAATTGAATCTTATAAGTTATAAGATTTATAATTATGAAGTTTAAAGGAACGATTTTGTAAAATAATCGTTTTATAAGCATTTAACTTATAATATGAACTTTTAGTATATCATTGGGATATGAAATTGAATAGGTTAATAAAGGAGATGTATAAAAGGAAGTTGTTATAAAATAAATAGAAATGGAATTTATAAATCGTTGTTTTATAAATCCACAAACGACTTATTTTGATAAGTAAATTGTTGAAACCTATTAATGGAGTTATATTCACGTTTTTGACTGTGAATAATCCTTTGAAATAAAATGAATAGAAATGATGAAATTGTTAACGTGGTATGTTCACGTTTTTGAATAGTGAATAGTATGTTAAAGAAATTGTTTTGAATGTGATGTTTTAAATAGAATTAAAACGATCTAACCATGTTTTCAAAACGTGTTGAGATTCGAAACCATAGATTTCAACATTCATTGTTGAAATAGATGTTTTCGAGAAATAGAAGGAAATGGTGGACTATAACACTGTTGTTATAGTAAATGATTTCCGAAAGGAAATGTTTTGTATAGTATTGGGATTTATATATCTATCTTAAATTCGAATCCCTATACTAGTGATTTTGGGACGTCGTAACGATGTTTTACGCAACATTCGTTTTGGCCAAAATAAATATGTTTAAGAGAATGATTTCCTTAAAGAATGAAATATATACTTAATTTCGATTTAAGTATATTGAATATTTTCCAAAGATAGAAAATAAAAATATTTATGAATTACTTATTTATAAATAAGTATGGAAATGTTTTTCCAATGTGAAATGAAACGTTTTGAGAATTTATCCTTTTGAAGATAAATTGAAATGAATAATTGAAACGTATATTCATAGATAATTTGGGAATTATGAATTCACTATGGAATTTATAAATGAAAAGAAAGTGGAATTTGTTTAAAAATAAATATTGATTTATTTTTGAAGAATTGAAAATTATATATCTTGTAAAGATATTTTGGAAAGTAAATAATTTGGAAAATTATTTGGAATCTGGTGATGTGTGCATATCCATTGATAGTTCAATAACCGACTATCAATATTTACCTTTGAAAGGTATTTGTTGTGATTTGCTTGAATTTGAATGCTACACTTATTTTTAAATTATTGCGCTCGTTATTCGGATTACCCATTCCGAATATTGATACGACGTAATGGATAGCATTGATGACCGGTGTTGAAGACCGGATATTTTTGAAAGCGAAAGGACAACTCGTCGATTGTCTTTGCACCGAGTAGCTACGGTATAGAGACTCCCTCTGTGATGGGAAATTCGGACGTGATTAGAGATTATCCAGATTGCAAGGACTTCTTTGTAAGTGCCTTCGGTTCTGTTTGAGCCCGGAACAGACTTGTATGGATTGTATGTCTGACATTACAAATTGAGATATAAAGCCGATTTCTTTCAAATATATTTCAGTTGGTAGTGGAGAATTTATTCTTTTAGCTTAACACCCTTCTCTGAGACGTACGAGCTCAGAGGTTATGTAGTTGAATGTTATCAGCGATATATTCCCAATTTGGTAATGTGACATGCTGAGTGTTGCTGTAAAATGATCATTGTGTTGATTATTTGTGATAGGATCATTTATTTGATCGTCTATCTTAGTGATCATTTCTATGATCATTTGTTGACCCAAAGCATGGCTTTTGTATAAAGTATGTTTTTGTGGACGTGACTTCGTCGAGCCTCACACCCCGGCAATGGTCAAAACAGGAAAGATGCAGCAAGGTTATGAGGTGTAGCGCCCTTTAGGGTATGTGCATTTCCTTCTGGAAAAGGGTGGTATCATGGTATGGAGCCCAGATACTTACTCATGTTGAAAACACTTTATGATTGTGTGAATTGATGACGAGCGCTCGGTTAAAGGTCCCAAAGGATCGGGGGATGGCATATTCGGTCAGTTGTTACTCAGTTAGGGGTAACCCGGCCTTGTGTTGGTAGAGATCCGGTTTGGTTCTCGGGAATGTCCTTTCAGAGGCATTCTCATGTGGCAATGGGAAGTTCCTTGGCCTGATCATTCGTTAGAAATCCAATTCCTAATACGAAACCTTGTACGGTATTAGTTGTAGAACCTGCCATTTACTTATGGTGGTCACCACTGTTTAGATGGTAGCTATAGTAGGCATACGATAATGGTCGTATGTTGGCTAAGATTTATATTCTACTTTCGAAAAAAAATTTCCTACACTATGCACTAGTAATAATATCAAATGTTATTTTAAATGCGTATCAAGCATCTTTGACTATCATAAGGAGAAATCTCCTCCGATTCTGCGTTTGCATTGTGTGTGTGTGCGGAAGGCCTTATGGTAGTCTCATTTTTAAAAGCATTGCGAATTGACTTTAAAAATATTCCTCTATTTTGATTTTAAAGATAAATAAACTGTTTTGAGTTCTCACACCGGTCACACGACTGACTCGGAGTTTATTGTTTTCCTTCCTAAACTCTGGGTGCCCACCAATTTCCACACGGGCAGTCAAGAGTCAAGGTTTATCAGGATATTCTGGAGTTGCTGGAGGCAAGCTGGATGGCATGGCGTATTATTAGTATATAGTATTTCTTTTTCGCTGCATTGTTTGTTGTTGTACACTCTGATGATGATGTAATGTAATGTATAAAATGTAATAACTGATATAGTTCTTTGTTTAAAGATTATTCATTTATTATTATATGTTGTTCCGCTGCGAATTGTGAGATTCTGATATTGTTCTGTTGTTTTCTGTTCCGTTCTATTTTCTTTATTTTCTATTTTCTTTCCTCTCTATTTTCTCTATCTTTCCTCTCTTCTTCTCTCTCCTTCTCTCCTTTTCTTTTTCTTAAACATTGAGAATTCGTATTTCTGTTCATCTTGAATTAATCAAGGGAGATTAGTGTATATTCAAGGAGTACGGATTTACGGGTCTTCACAGGTGGTATCGGAGCATATGGTTAAGCGACAACCATGGTTCCGTTGGGTATTACTTATTAGAGATAGAGTCAGTAGTACTCTAGAATGAGTTTGAGTGTAATAATAGCTATGAGAGCGTATTTGTTAGTGAATATAAAATTGTTTTATATTGTGATGATTGGTTTATTGAGTGGCGTATGAACCTTCGTCGGCACGGTCTGGACAACTATGCCGAAGGGGTTTATAAACACTTGAATAGAACAATTCGACACAATATTGTTTTAAATTGGGTAAATGAAATAATTTACCTCGATTATATTTTATATATAAAGAAAATAATTTTTCAGAATTATTAAAGTGTATATAAGCTGATTGTTTGGATGTTTGAATAATCTAAATAAAAGAAGAATTGTATAAGCAAAAAGAATTATAAGAATTGAATTATAATTAATGTGATTTACAATTGAGAAATAAACTTATATATATATGAAGTGAAACTATATGAATATATTTATAAATATGAGTTGTAAATAAAAGAATGAAATTCAAAGTTAAATGGAAATTTACTTTAGAATTTGGAAGCTGAATTGGATTTATAAGTGGGAATTTAAGTTATGTAAAACCAAGTGATGTTTATAAAAAAAAAGTATAACTTAAGAAATGTTGAATGAAGTTGATATTGGTATCAAAGTAAATTAATAAAGTTAAGCGATAAATGTGAACTTGAGTTATATAAATGAAATTCAACTTAAGATGGTTAAATGGATTACTAATTGAATTGAATTAGTGGATTAAATATTAATCAATTAAATGTGAATAATTGATATGAAATAATGAATGTAAGTGTAATTCATTAAAATGTAATGTTATTGGAAGTTGAATAGTTGAATGAAAATCAATTTAATTAAACCAATTGAAAGCAAAGGAATTTGATTGTAATCAATATACATTGATTGTTATATGATTGTTAGTTGATTGTATATAATTCATTAAGTATTAATGAAATTGGAAGCTAAAGTAATTGGAAGTTAAGTGAATCTTAAATAGAATTGAATTTGATTTGGAAGTGAACCAACTTGAATATGGATTAGTGAATATAAACTAATTGAAAATGAATGTTAGTAAGAACATCCACTGTTAATGAATCAAATGTGATTTAAATTGAAAACCAATTCATTGAATATTAATGAGAATATGAATGAATATTTATTGGTTATGAATGCTAGTTGGTTGATGGTTGAATATATTGCTTTTACTGCATTTGCTATGTTGGCATATATAGTTATTATGTTGCTATATGTTGTATATCGATACTATTGTCTATATACATGATTCTCATGTTGTTTTTTGAGTGTTTAGTAGGTGCGGATTGCGTTTGCTTCGCATTTGGAGCTCGCTTTCGCGCTATATTAGCCGTATATGCTCGCTAATAAAATATAAGGTACATATCTCGGATTACATACCGTACTTTTATACTTTTTCCCTGCGGGATGCCTCATTACTTGATGAGATGTATATTTGTGATATATATACTGTCATTTTTTTTCGGATCGAGCCGCGCAAAGGAGACTATGGCGAATTTTTCCGAAAATTTAAAGCGTTAGAAAAAATTTGAATTTTTTTTTGAGAAAATTGGAAAATTTTTGAAAACTTTAACTTTGATTTGGAATTGAAAGTTAAACAATAGTAGTTGTTTTTGAAAAGATAACTAAGTATGATTGGAAAACTTAGTAAAGTTATTATAAGAAGTTTAACTATGGATTTTGGAAAGTTAATAGATTCTGTAACTTTTCTTACTTGATAATTTCGAGGACGAAATTCTTTTAAGGGGGGAAGATTGTAACGACCTAGAATTTTAATTTATTAAAATTTGAATATTTAATTAATTTTAAATATTAATAAGTGAATTTATAAGTCGAATAAATTTTATTTCGAATTATTGGATTTAATTGGATAATTAAATCGATAATTTAAAATGTTAAATTATGGAAATAATTGAAAATTGAGTTAAATATGATTGAAAATGATTTGTAAAATTTTATTTTATCATATTGAAGTTAGAATGATGTTTTAGAACTTTTAAAATCGAATTAAAAGTTAATTTGTGAAAATTGAATATTTTAATATTAAAATCGACTAGTGAAAATAGCCAAATTTTGAACAGTCTCAGAATTGGACGAAACTAGTTCCATTGGATCCGTAATAGTTAGTTATTACCGGATTTCAATTTTCGTGTCAATCGGAATTATCGTTTGATCGTGGCAGCTCGAAACGCATCGAAATTGTTTTAATATTAATTTGGCGAGTTAAAATAGCCATTTTTCAAAAAGTCTCGGATTTCGATGAAACTAGTTTCATCGGATCCGTAATGTGATATTATTGTAAGGTTTCAAATTTTGTGTCAATTGGATTTATCGTTTGTCCGGTACAAATTAAAACGCCTAGAAAATCGTTTAAATCGGTTTAATTTAAATTGAACGTTTATTGCCATAACTCGCACAGATTTCCGAATTAGCTTTCGAAACCTATTCCATTGTGTCCAGAACGCGGGGTAAACCTTAGAAACGCTGGTTACGGTGCGTAAATCGGAGTTCGGAATTTCCGGAATGAATAGTGTCGTTCGTTTTTCTATAAATGGCCACCTTCACAAATAAAAAAAAAACCTAACCCTAATTTGCAATGCACAGCCGCCACCCCCTCATGAATGGCCGAAAATTTGTATCGTTCTTCCATTAATTTCTTCAAATCCATTCAATATTATCGAATACTTCCTAAAGCAAAATTGAAGAGGAAGAAGAGATCTACAAATCCAACGGTGGAGATCGTGTTTGGAGTTGTGGATTGGTGGCAAGTCGAGTTGGAAGTGTGGCCGTTCGGCCTCGATTTGCGTGCTGGGGGCTTGACCGAGCTCTGAGCTATTCACGGCGAAGGTGGAGTTGGGTGAGGGCTACAAGGTGATGGTAGTTGATCGATGTGAAGTGGTCCGTAGTGGTCGCAAAATGGAACCCTAGTGGGTGATTCATGGGTTCAAAGCACGGCTATTTGACTGTAGAAGGCGCACGTGAAGATGGAGTTGGGGGAGATGGTGAACACACGGTCATGATGATGGGGGGAAGGAATCCAGTGGCCGTGATTAAAAGTTAGGTTAAGAAAATTAAATTTTAGTTGTAAATTTTAATTATAAAAATTCGTATAAACTTTGAAATTGCATATCTTTTTCATACGAGTTCGAAAACGCGCGAAACTAGTTGCGTTGGAATCGTATGGACGAGTACTACACGATGTAATTGGATTGGAGTCGTTTGGAGTTAGTGAGAATTTTGGGTAAAATTAAACGTCTGTTTAATTTTATTCGAAATAAATCGCTAAAACGAAATTGAAATCAAGGTGAGAACTTCTCACTCAATCGAATCGGTTTCGATTTTATTTTTAATAGTTAGATTTAAAAAATTTGAATGCATGTTTGAATGATGATTGTTATCTATTGATTGTTAAAATAGACATTATGCGCCGTTAGTAAGCGGAGGTTATTTATTAAAAACATATACCGCGAATATTTCATAAACAGTGAAATTGGTATTATATATAATAGCAATATATATATATTGGCATATGTATATATTGCAGTTATTGATTTCCCGCAATTTTTTAGCGGATGAGACCCTATTGCGCCGTCTATTAAGCGGATAATATTTTAAATCCCATATACCGCGATAATTCCGTACTCGAGCGGAATTGGTATTGTGCTAATATTTGTGGATGCAGGAAAACAGGTTGGAGGGATCCAACTGGACTCCTCAACAGTATTTATTTGAATTCAGATATTTTGATATTTGATGGATTATCATATCGATATATGATGTCGTTGTTGTCGTGATTGACTATTTGGTGTGTAGCATCATTTGACCAAATTTTGGAACTTTAAAATGATTTTTAAAGTGATTTTTGAAAATATACTATATGTTTGAAATTGATCCATTTTAAATAAATAAACGTTATAATTTTAATGTTATAAAAATTATGGTTTTTGAGAAATATAGTTAAAGGTTGATTTTTGAAAATATGGGATTAATGATTTTATAAAAGAGTTTAAATCGGGATTAATTGAATTTATTATGAAAAGTTGAAATATAGGATTTATAAAATTTAATTATTTTATGAATCAAAATGATGAAATTATAAAGGAGTTTGAAGATGTTTTAAAAGAATAATATAAATTGATTTATATAAAAGAATTTATAAATTGATATTTGTAAATTAAAAATATTTGAGTTATAAAACGAGTTTTTATAAGTGTTAGAATGAATTGTGAATGAATTTCATAAATGAATGAAATTTATAGAATTATAATCGGTGAAGTTAGAAATGGAATTGTATAAACAGTAGGTTTATAGAATGTGTAAAGTTATTTGAAGAATAAGTTTTGGGTAAATAATTGAATCTTATAAGTTATAAGATTTATAATTATGAAGTTTAAAGGAACGATTTTGTAAAATAATCGTTTTATAAGCATTTAACTTATAATATGAACTTTTAGTATATCATTGGGATATGAAATTGAATAGGTTAATAAAGGAGATGTATAAAAGGAAGTTGTTATAAAATAAATAGAAATGGAATTTATAAATTGTTTTTTTATAAATCCGCAAACGACTTATTTTGATAAGTAAATTGTTGAAACCTATTAATGGAGTTATATTCATGTTTTTGACTGTGAATAATCCTTTGAAATAAAATGAATAGAAATGATGAAATTGTTAACGTGGTATATTCACGTTTTTGAATAGTGAATAGTATGTTAAAGAAATTGTTTTGAATGTGATGTTTTAAATAGAATTAAAACGATCTAACCATGTTTTCAAAACGTGTTGAGATTCGAAACCATAGATTTCAACATTCATTGTTGAAATAGATGTTTTCGAGAAATAGAAGGAAATGGTGGACTATAACACTGTTGTTATAGTAAATGATTTCCGAAAGGAAATGTTTTGTATAGTATTGGGATTTATATATCTATCTTAAATTCGAATCCCTATACTAGTGATTTTGGGATGTCGTAACGATGTTTTACGCAAAATTCGTTTTGGCCCAAATAAATATGTTTAAGAGAATGATTTCCTTAAAGAATGAAATATATACTTAATTTCGATTTAAGTATATTGAATATTTTCCAAAGATAGAAAATAAAACGATTTATGAATTACTTATTTATAAATAAGTATGGAAATGTTTTTCCAATGTGAAATGAAACGTTTTGAGAATTTATCCTTTTGAAGATAAATTGAAATGAATAATTGGAACGTATATTCATAGATAATTTGGGAATTATGAATTCACTATGGAATTTATAAATGAAAAGAAAGTGGAATTTGTTTAAAAATAAATATTGATTTATTTTTGAAGAATTGAAAATTATATATCTTGTAAAGTTATTTTGGAAAGTAAATAATTTGGAAAATTATTGGAATCTGGTGATGTACGCATATCCATTGATAGTTCAATAACCGACTATCAATATTTACCTTTGAAAGGTATTTGTTGTGATTTGCTTGAATTTGAATGCTACACTTATTTTTAAATTATCGCGCTCGTTATTCGGATTACCCATTCCGAATAGTGATACGACGTAATGGATAGCATTGATGGCCGGTGTTGAAGACCGGATATTTTTGAAAGCGAAAGGACAACTCATCGATTGTCTTTGCACCGAGTAGCTACGGTATAGAGACTCCCTGTGTGATGGGAAGTCCGGACGTGATTAGAGATTATCCGGATTGCAAGGACTTCTTTGTAAGTGCCTTCGGTTCTGTTCGAGCCCGGAGCAGACTTGTATGGATTGTATGTCTGACATTACAAATTGAGATATAAAGCCGATTTCTTTCAAATATATTTCTGTTGGTGGCGGAGAATTTATTCTTTTAGCTTAACACCCTTCTTTGAGACGTACGAGCTCAGAGATTATGTAGTAGAATGTTATCAGCGATATATTCCCAATTTGGTAATGTGACATGCTGAGTGTTGCTGTAAAATGATCATTGTGTTGATTATTTGTGATAGGATCATTTATTTGATCATCTATCTTAGTGATCATTTCTATGATCATTTGTTGACCCAAAGCATGGCTTTTGTATAAAGTATGTTTTTGTGGACGTGACTTCGTCGAGCCTCACACCCCGGGAATGGTCAAAACAGGAAAGTTGCAGCAAGGTTATGAGGGGTAGCGCCCTTTAGGGTATGTGCATTTCCTTCTGGAAAAGGGTGGTATCATGGTATGGAGCCCAGATACTTACTCATGTTGAAAACACTTTATGATTGTGTGAATTGATGACGAGCGCTCGGTTAAAGGTCCCAAAGGACCGGGGGATGGCATATTCGGTCAGTTGTTACTCAGTTAGGGGTAACCCGGCCTTGTGTTGGTAGAGATCCGGTTTGGTTCTCGGGAATGTCCTTTCAGAGGCATTCTCATGTGGCAATGGGAAGTTCCTTGGCCTGATCATTCGTTGGAAATCCAATTCCCAATACGAAACCTTGTACGGTATTAGTTGTAGAACCTGCCATTTACTTATGGTGGTCACCACTGTTTAAATGGTAGCTATAGTAGGCATACGATAATGATCGTATGTTGGCTAAGATTTATATTCTACTTTCGAAATAATTTTTCCTACACTATGCACTAGTAGTAATATCAAATTTTATTTTAAATGCGTATCAAGCATCTTTGACTATCATAAGGAGAAATCTCCTCCGATTCTGCGTTTGCATTGTGTGTGTGTGCGGGAGGCCTTATGGTAGTCTCATTTTTAAAAGCATTGCGAATTGACTTTAAAAATATTCCTCTATTTTGATTTTAAAGATAAATAAACTGTTTTGAGTTCTCACACCAGTCACACGACTGACTCGGAGTTTATTGTTTTCCTTCCTAAACTCTGGGTGCCCACCAATTTCCACATGGGCAGTCAAGAGTCAAGGTTTATCAGGATATTCTGGAGTTGCTGGAGGCAAGCTGGATGGCATGGCGTATTATTAGTATATAGTATTTCTTTTCCGCTGCACTGTTTGTTGTTGTACACTCTGATGATGATGTAATGTAATGTATAAAATGTAATAACTGATATAGTTCTTTGTTTAAAGATTATTCATTTATTATTATATGTTGTTCCGCTGCGAATTGTGAAATTCTGATATTGTTCTGTTGTTTTCTGTTCCGTTCAATTTTCTTTATTTTCTATTTTCTTTCCTCTCTATTTTCTCTATCTTTCCTCTCTTCTTCTCTCTCCTTCTCTCTTTTTCTTTTTCTTAAACATTGAGAATTCGTATTTCTGTTCGTCTTGAATTAATCAAGGGAGATTAGTGTATATTCAAGGAGTACGGATTTACGGGTCTTCACAGGTGGTATCGGAGCATATGGTTAAGCGACAACCATGGTTCCGTTGGGTATTACTCATTAGAGATAGAGTCAGTAGTACTCTAGAATGAGTTTGAGTGTAATAATAGCTATGAGAGCGTATTTGTTAGTGAATATAAAATTGTTTTATATTGTGATGATTGGTTTATTGAGTGGCGTATGAACCTTCGTCGGCACGGTCTGGACAACTATGCCGAAGGGGTTTATAAACACTTGAATAGAACAATTCGACACAATATTGTTTTAAATTGGGTAAATGAAATAATTTACCTCGATTATATTTTATATATAAAGAAAATAATTTTTCAGAATTATTGAAGTGTATATAAGTTGATTGTTTGGATGTTTGAATAATCTAAATAAAAGAAGAATTGTATAAGCAAAAAGAATTATAAGAATTGAATTATAATTAATGTGATTTACAATTGAGAAATAAACTTATATATATATGAAGTGAAACTATATGAATATATTTATAAATATGAGTGGTAAATAAAAGAATGAAATTCAAAGTTAAATGGAAATTTACTTTAGAATTTGGAAGCTGAATTGGATTTATAAGTGGGAATTTAAGTTATGTAAAACCAAGTGATGTTTATAAAAAAAAAGTATAACTTAAGAAATGTTGAATGAAGTTGATATTGGTATCAAAGTAAATTAATAAAGTTAAGTGATAAATGTGAACTTGAGTTATATAAATGAAATTCAACTTAAGATGGTTAAATGGATTACTAATTGAATTGAATTAATGGATTGAATATTAATCAATTAAATGTGAATAATTGATATGAAATAATGAATGTAAGTGTAATTCATTAAAATGTAATGTTATTGGAAGTTGAATAGTTGAATGAAAATCAATTTAATTAAACCAATTGAAAGCAAAGGAATTTGATTGTAATCAATATACATTGATTGTTATATGATTGTTAGTTGATTGTATATAATTCATTAAGTATTAATGAAATTGGAAGCTAAAGTAATTGGAAGTTAAGTGAATCTTAAATAGAATTGAATTTGATTTGGAAGTGAACCAACTTGAATATGGATTAGTGAATATAAACTAATTGAAAATGAATGTTAGTAAGAACATCCACTGTTAATGAATCAAATGTGATTTAAATTGAAAACCAATTCATTGAATATTAATGAGAATATGAATGAATATTTATTGGTTATGAATGCTAGTTGGTTGATGGTTGAATATATTGCTTTTACTGCATTTGCTATGTTGGCATATATAGTTATTATGTTGCTATATGTTGTATATCGATACTATTGTCTATATACATGATTCTCATGTTGTTTGTTGAGTGTTTAGTAGGTGCGGATTGCGTTTGCTTCGCATTTGGAGCTCGCTTTCACGCTATATTAGCCGTATATGCTCGCTAATAAAATATAAGGTACATATCTCGGATTACATACCGTACTTTTATACTTTTTCCCTGCGGGATGCCTCATTACTTGATGAGATGTATATTTGTGATATATGTACTGTCATTTTTTTTTGGATCGAGCCGCGCAAAGGAGACTACGGCGAATTTTTCCGAAAATTTAAGGCGTTAGAAAAAATTTGAATTTTTTTTTGAGAAAATTGGAATTTTTTTGAAAACTTTAACTTTGATTTGGAATTGAAAGTTAAACAATAGTAGTTGTTTTTGAAAAGATAACTAAGTATGATTGGAAAACTTAGTAAAGTTATTATAAGAAGTTTAACTATGGATTTTGGAAAGTTAATAGATTCTGTAACTTTTCTTACTTGATAATTTCGAGGACGAAATTCTTTTAAGGGGGGAAGATTGTAACGACCCAGAATTTTAATTTATTAAAATTTGAATATTTAATTAATTTTAAATATTAATAAGTGAATTTATAAGTCGAATAAATTTTATTTCGAATTATTGGATTTAATTGGATAATTAAATCGATAATTTAAAATGTTAAATTATGGAAATAATTGAAAATTGAGTTAAATATGATTGAAAATGATTTGTAAAATTTTATTTTATCATATTGAAGTTAGAATGATGTTTTAGAACTTTTAAAATCGAATTAAAAGTTAATTTGTGAAAATTGAATATTTTAATATTAAAATCGACTGGTGAAAATAGCCAATTTTTGAACAATTTGAGTTAGATTCTGTTATTGTCTTCTATTTTCTTCTTCTACCTCTTCTTCTTTAACCCTAATGGTTCGTATTTCTGTACAATTTGAGTTGATTTAGGTAGAATAGTGTTAACTCAATGGGTACGGATTTGCGGGATGTTACATACGACATGATAATTGTGTATATTCAGTGGTGTCTGTATAAATGTGCAACTCTGATGTATTAAAATGTAATCGACAGATATAATATTCTTCTACAAACTGATAATATTTATTATTATTTTTTATCCGCTGCGAATGTGTGACGTTGATGTTTCTGATCTTCTACTTTTTTTTCTATCTCTTTCTTCTTTTTCATAACTATGTGAAATTTTCGGGATCAAAAATTTCGGGTCGTTACAAGTCGACTGGGCCTGGAAACTGAGTGTTTCCAGGCATGTGCCTGTCGACTGAACTCTGATCTCAGTCGATTGAACCTGGAAATAGAGAATTTCCAGGCATTGATTCAGTCGACTGACTTCAGAGTCCAGTCGACTGAATCTGGAAATTTGCATTTTTTCCTAATTTAGGCATTTTTAAGTGGATTTCCCATTTTTCATCGATTCTCGTTTCTCCGATTAGTTGTTATCACTTTTGTTGACTTTGATAATTTCTTTTTTGGGATTTTTGGGAATATCCATTATGATGGATTTTGTATCGATTTCATTGGATTTGATTCACGTCTTTGTATATGAATTTTTGGTGATTAATTGTTTTTACAATCAATTTTTTGATTTGTCACTTTAAAATACAAAGGTTTCTATACTAGTAGTAAATATTCAAACTCTTTCACAATGATGATTTCAACTCTACTTTTAATACAAAGCTCGTTTATAAAACCGTTTTCCAACCTATTAGTATATACAAACATTTTCCTCATTCGTTCAAGAAATTTCATTAAACGACTTAGCAAAACAAGTGGTATGAAACGCTTGTGTTTACTTCGTTGGTTAATTTTTGGACTTTTTCCATTGAAAATCTTGTGACAATATGGAAATCTACAATTTGTTCGTAAATATTTAAGTTAAGCCGGTGGTTATGGGACATGAAGCTAAACTCATTTATTTACTAGCTTAGTGTGATCGACACTTCTTGATGATCGATGATGATCATTTTGTGGTTTAGATTAGCAATGTGTGATGTCTCTTTGTCTGCGAGGGAGACTAAACCCCTTTTTTTTGGAGCATCGGCTCAAAATTGGTGGGGTAGCGACCCAGGGTCTTTGGGCCGTTTGTGGAATCTCGACTCAAAATTGATGGTTAGCAACCATGGAATAAAGTTCCGTTTGTGATACACGTGTTGGTGAGTTTTCATGCTCCCGTTTTGTGATAGGCCTCCCATTTTTTTGATTTCTCGATTTCTAGTTGATGATTTCTAGAATTTGTGTTTTACCTCTTTTTGTGATTGGCAATGATATGTTTGTCGATATTTGGGGTTTGGTGAATAAAATAAAGAATATGACATTCTTTTTAGTGCTTTGAGATTTCTTGAGGTATTGTATGATTTTTGTTGTTATTTAATGTATACTTGTCGTAGTATGGCATTATTGTTATCATACGTTTTTGTTATATCTCTTATCTTATCTCATTTTATCAGATATTTAAAGCTAGACTGATCTGTTTATTATTTTCTTATTAAACAATACTCGGGTCAGACCGAGATGTTACAGGTGTTTCTTCTTGACCCTTCTTCAGGGAACATTATCTGACTTTTGTCTAACTACTCTAGTTTAGTAGTTTTTATTATTATACATCCGAGTTAGAGACTCTTTGATGTATACATATTCTTTTGTCAAGCACTTATACTTATTCTTTTGTGATATTGTGGATCTTATTTGACCATTACTCTGATGTACACTTCTATGTGTTATATTCAAATCTGTTTCCGCCTTTGTGATATGGATATCTGTGACTCATTTGTGTTATGCTTATTCCTATATTTGTTTCTGAGGTCCACATAGCCACTATGTTGTGCTTTGAGTTTGTATTTGATATGTCGGATTTCCTCTTAAAATGAAATGCGTGACATACCATCTGACATATCGATACTCGCACAAAGTAATTACATGGATGGTCGCACCTCAACAGCCTTATTCTTCGCGCTAGTCGAAGGCATTACTCCGTAGTGTCATTGGCTAGCGTGAGTATAGAGGTTTGGCGTCATAGCTTGGTATCAGAGCCAAACTTTGGAACAATGTAGAATAATCTAGTAAGGATCATTGTCCTAAGTCCTTACTAGCCGTACCTTAGGATTTATCCAAGTCTTAGGACACGTTCTATCCTATTTTCTTTTATGATGCCTTGTTTTATCAATCATGATTATTTGATATTCATTATGAGAATAACTTTTTCTTCTTTCTTTCTTTCTTAAAGAAGAGAAATGGTTAGACATGGTCGTCCCAGCGTCGGTCAATCTAGTGCTACTCCTCAGGATGGAGTATTCATGTCTGCTCAACAGTTTTTAGATCTTGTAAAGAATGATGTCGGTCCCATTCCAGAGCCTACTCATTCAAAATCTGGATTTGCACGCCTGTGCAGTGAATATACCAATTTGGGTGTAAAGCCATTGCGGAGTTCCGAGAGCGTTATAGAAGTTCAAGCATGGCTTAGAACATGCGATTGCATCTTTTCTTGCATGAATCTTATTGATCTTCATCAAGTCCAAGTGGCTTCTAGCATGCTCTAAGAAAGATCATTAGATTGGTATGAGCTTCTTATTTCTGAAATTATAGAAGCAGATCTTACTTGGGAGAAATTCCGGGAACGATTCGATTTAAAGTTTGTGCCGGAGGCTGAAAAAGTAATTTTAGCTCGGTGTTTTATTGACTTGTTCAAGGTTAATCTTCCGTGACAGACTATGTCGCATGTTTTGAATCTCTTTCAAAGTATGGGGTCGAGTATATTAATACCCATTGAAGAAAAATCAGTGATTTGTTTATAGCTTGAATAAGAATCTCAAAAAGCCATTACTTCTGAAATTGAAAGTTTCTTTCGATCAGCTTGTTGATATCGCTCTTCGACTTGAAGAGGCCGATAAAGAAAGTGATGTTGAAGCTGTGGGTGCCAAACCGAAATTCAACAACAACAGGAAGAGGCCTATTAACTTCAAGGGTCCTTATCCCAATAAGAAAAGAAAGCAAGCGACTCCTATAGCAAAAAATTCTAACTCTAGTGGTGGGCAATGCTACAATTGTGATTCTAAGGACCATTATGCTAATAGATGTTCGAAACCTCCCTTTTGGCGTTATTGCAAAAGTTCGGGTCATCTTTTATCTTCATGTCCCAAACTTTAAAACAAGAACGAGGGAAAGCTAAATGTTGTGCAAACCTGTAGTAACACTTCTCGTGGTCAAGGTATTTCTCATTATATCCTTGATGGCATTATTATGTTTTATGATCATCCTATTCGAGTTCTTTTTGATACGGGTGCATCACATTCTTTTATATCAAAAGAACTTTTGATACTTTTTCTTTAATATTATAGCTTTGATGACTTCTTTGAGAATTGCGAATCTGGTTGGTGGATCCGCAACACTCAGTTTATTTTGTAAAGATGCCGAGATTATTTTATGTGATTATGCTTTTTAAGCCGATTTGCATGTTATGCGTTACTTAGGCTTCAGAATGATTTTAGGAATGGATTGGCTTAACTGTTATGAAGCCCACATCCAATGTCCTGAGAGGACTATTCATCTTCGACATCCTCAATCTATTAAGCAGATTTCTATTGTTCTTAAAGATTCGGATTCCAATTTGGCAGCATCCTTATATTCTCTATACCCTCATGATGACGATAATGATGATGAGGAAGATGTCATTTCTCTCATTCACATTGTTCATGAATTTTGCGACATATTTGAGCCCGTTTTAGGATTACCACCTAAGCGAGCAATTGTGTTCAGAATTAATCTAATCCCTGGAGCTCTGCATATCACTCGTCCTCCTTGTCGTATGTCTAATAAAGAAAATGAGGAGATGCGTAAACAATTATCCGAATTGAAGGCGAAGTAGTTTATTTGTTCTAGTTCCTCTCCTTGGGGAGCTTCGGCTATTTTTGTGAAGAAATCCGATGGTACATTTAAGCTTTGTGTTCACGACTGCAAGCTTAATGATCTTACTATCAAGAATAAATATCTCACTATGCCATAAATGGCCTTCTGCAACAAAAAAAAAATGTTGGCTCAGGCCCGAAAAATGTTGCCATAGGTCTATGGTAACACTTTTAGGGTGATGCAATTTTTGTCGTTGCCTTAGACCTCAAAGGCAACATTTTGACTATCTAAGGCAACATAAGTAATATTGTTGCAATAGAACGCTATTGGGTCTATGGCAACACCCATAGGTATCTATAGCAACATTCCAAAAATGTTGCTATAGATATTAACTTTCTGAAGTTGTGGGGCCCACTTCTTCTGGGGCCCACAATGTGGGGCCAATGACCCAACTGGGTCCATCCCTATGGCAACACCTTGAATGACTTTTGCAACATTATTTTAAGCAACATTTATAACCCGGTGGCAACACTATTATGAAGCTACTGCAACACTATTCTGAAGCTACTGCAACACTATTCTGAAGCTACTGCACCACTATACTGAAGCTGCTGCAACACTATACTGAAGAGACACTAAGAGCACATAGAACAGTACAATATCACATAGAACACTTGCATAATACACAGTACAATATCACATAAAACACTTGCATAATACACAGTACGTATAACAATTCATACAGCAGTACACATCACAATTCATGTCAGTTACCCCAAAATATCCAGTTACCCCAAAATACTACAAAGCTACCCCAAAATATCCGGTACACATAAAAATTCATAAATGAGACTTAAGAGCTGGTGCCTCCAGTCAGGTTATCAGTCTCACTGGACATGATTGTGGAAGTTAGATCCTCTACATTGATGTGCATCTCCGGGTTGGAATCACCTTGTTTCTTAAGCACCCTAGCCAAATTCTATTGTACCTTCTGATTTACCTTGGATTCTAGCTGTGCTTCCATTTCTTCGATAAGCCTTTGCCTTAAGTCATGTACGTAAGCATTTGTTAGAGCCTCGGTTGATTGTTTTGCACACTTTGCACGCCTCCTATAAGCAAAGGACGACCCTGTGATTTTCCATTCGAAATTACTGTTTCAATAGTATTTCCTCCTTCTCCACCGGCCATTGCCTTTTGAACTAAGTCCTACAAAATAAAGCCACATCAAAATTACCCTACAGTAAATGCAGAGAATGCAGAAAATGCTTACATATGGATTGTGTACAGCAAATGCAGAGAAAGCCACATTTTGGAAAAAAATTGTTTATGTGCATGTAATTAGAAAACAATTTGCAACATATATACTAGTAAAAACTGGAAAACAATTCCGTCGACAGCCAGCTACGGCTTCGTCATCTGGATTCTGAGGCTTCAAACGGCCATTCATTTTATTTATGCACATAGTATTACTATAGACATATATTTTTATATAAACCAAGTCAATAATCCCTTTAACCAAATTCATTTCTTCGTTTTCAGTTTTTGTGTTATTTCTAGCCAAACGCAAAAGCAAGTCATCTTCATTCGACTAGAAAAGGAAAAAAATAGCCGAGGGATCAAAATTCTTAATCTCCTAATATACTCAATTACAATTTCCAAAGCAAACATCTATGCCATTAGTACGTTTGTGAAACTCAGGTTCAACAAGTGTTTCAAGGATAGTTTCAAGGACATGAGCATACATGCACATGAGCAAGACATGAACAATGTGCAGCATGTGCAAAACAGAACAAAATTATTACAGAATAGAATTATTACTTACAAGTTTGTAATTCATTACTTGAGGATTAGACACGTACTCACGTCCATCTGTTCTCTTACGACTTTTAAGAAAAAGTACTTCATCGGATGGTGTCTCCTAATACAAGTTCAATAGATAGTTTAGCATACACCCTCTTCAGTCAAAAATGTAAAGTATCACGTACCATCTTATGAAGAAGCTGGGCGAACGACTTTGGACCAGCGGTGTGTGTGTCTTGATACGACTTACGACTATAAGAATTTTTCAGGGCTTTTTGCTAAAAAATACACAAAAAACAAAGTACTCGTTTATCTCACAAAAAAAGTACTCGTTTATCTTGCAAAATAAATAATATGTACGTATACCTGAATCTCATCATCTGCCCAATACATCAAGAGCACTTTAAAATCCTCCACTGGGATGTTGTCCGGCTTGTTATCTAGCCTCTCCTCATCAGTCTTATAAGCTTTATAATGAGCTGTTTTTATGCGACTCTTGTACCCCCTCCAACAGTCACGAATAGACTTCAACACCCAGTTTTCACATTCATCCGGAATAATATACCGTTGCTTAAATATAAATTAAAGATAAAAAAGAATAAATAAATCAAAATTCAGCTACATTATAGTTAATAGATCAATATTACTTATTAAAGTAAAATTCAGCAACATTATAGTTAATAATAGATTGCCTTAACATAATCCCATAGAGATTTCTTCAACTTTTCAGGAACATCCGACCAAGATTTATACGTAAGTGGCACAGACCTTTTCAATGTTCCTAAAAAGTTGCTTAGTTCAGATATTACTTTGTCATCATCTGAAATAGGTTGGAACCATTGGTTCATCATAATTACAACTCTTTTGTCATTCGCCTTTGTATGAACATTAAACATCTTTGTGTGACCTCTGAGTCTTTTAGGAACTTCACCTTTAATTAAAATAAAAAGTCCCGTCAAATAATAACATAAATCATAATGTAAATTCGGTACTTAAATATTAATCCTACTGTAATATTAAATATTATTATCACATCAATTCAGTACCTGCTTCAACTTCTTCATTTTCAATGTCTGGCAAGACATTCTCCGCAACATACTTATTTGCCATACCACTTGCACTAGCTTTTGCAGCATTTTTCTTTTTTCGTTCCCGCAGAGCCAAATAATCAGCCATTGTTCCTTTTCCTCCAACATGCTTCTCAGTTGAACTTACTACCAGGCTTGGGCTTGGGCTTGGGCTTGGGCTTGTGCTTCTCAACTTTTCCTTTCCTTTGCGATACCACTAGCTGAACGAGTTTGTGGTCCACTAACAGGCTTGGGCTTCTCAACCTTTTTAGTTCTCTAAATTGTAGATATAAGTAGGAAATAAGATTGGATTTTATAGTTATTATCTTCATAAGCAGAAAAAATTAATATATGTAGCTATCACGCACCTTTCTTGGACTTTGTGAAGTATCATATTCACTATGCTCCTCATGGTCCAGATTATATTCCTGATCACTATCCACATCCTCTTGCGTCTTTCCTTTTCCTTTATCTTTTTTTTTTGGTTTGCATTTCTCAGTTCAGCTGAAATTGCAGGCACACCTAGAGAAGCAAGAACTTCGTTGTTCCTCGTCACATTAACAGCTCTATGTACTTCATAATCTTTTAGGTTCATCATCAACTTAGCAGCTCTCTGTACTTCATAATCTTTTAGAGATAGTGGAGGTGTAGAATACTCATTTGGAGGTGGTGGAGGTGGTAGATGAACATCCTGCAAGTATATAATAAACAGGAACATCATAGTAAGTATGCTGCAAGAGTGGTACAAAATATTCAAATTACAATAATATCATCATAATAAGAATTCTTCAAACCTGCATGCCATTTTCATCCATATCTTCTTCTTCCGATGTTGGTAAACGTGATTCCAACTTCCTTTTAACACTTGATGAGTTCAGATTTACTGTTGAATCGCTGATTTTTGGTTTTTTTTCTGTGTCATCTTTTGAGGATTTACCTGTTCAGCTAACTTTAGATTCACGGTTGCATTGTTGGGTTTTGGATTATTCAACCGTGTCAACTTCCGAGGACTGCCCACCTCGGCTAACTTTAGATTCTCGGTTGCATTGCTGGGTTCTGAAATATTCAGCCGTGCCGACTTTCGAGTACTTTTCACCTCAGCTAACTTTAGATTCACGGTTGCATCGTTGGGTTCTGGATTATTCAGCCGTGTCAACTGCCGAGGACTGTTCACCTCACCTAACTTTAGATTCACAGTTGCATTGCTATTCAGCCGTGCTGACTTCCGAGGACTGTTGACTTCAGCTAATTTCTTGTTTTTTTGGTTCTGTTGTAGTTGATGAGCCGTCACGTACTGTAGTTTCACTGGTTTTGTAGCTGCAACAATACAATGATATTATAATCATAACCTTTAAATGTTATAATCAAAATATCACAATAATTTTTTTTGCTATATCAAAATATCAGAATCTGTAAATGATATTAACTATCCATTTATATATACCTGTAACCAGATTCTGCCTTGGCCGCATGATTACATGCGGCTGCATTTGCTTCAGTGGCTCAATTGCAGTATCGACAACGTTGTCGATATAAAAATCCAAGTTGCCACCACTGTTAACTCCTTTGACTAATTCGGAGAGGTCCGCATCATTCGTCACTAACTTCCACCCACCCTTCTCACCATTTCTCATATAAATTCCTCCTATTTCGGTGTATTGAAGGTCATCCTTCACAAACTCCATAAGCACTGTGTACGAGAAGTAGTCAGGATCAACCCTCTTTACCATAGTATCGGTTCCACCAACATATTGTGCCTTCTGAAATGCACCCTTTTGATGAAATATCAGCCGCATGAGTTCCCCCATCCTATACCAAATGGATACAGAATGGTGATTTTACATTGGAAGCAAGATATGAAATAATAAAATGGGCAGGTATATTAAGTACATATGTATATGCAGATATATAAAGCACTAGAAACAACAAGGGAACACATAAAATCAGAATAACTTACAAGCAGTCAAGTAATTAAAAAGTAGTAAATTAATTATGAAAATCAACAGATACAGAAGTCGTCCCTTAATTAAGAACCAATACATAAATAGAAGTCACTTGATATTGCTACATAGAAATCAAGGGGAAGTTTCCTCTATGCTAGGCAGAATGAGGATTTGTGTTGCCGGGACGTCATCTCTATACCACCTAACATCACTAACTTGATTTTCTATTCCATTACCACGTTGAATATCATGTAAAACTGGATCATCTTCATTTCCATTTTCATTTTCGACTTCACACGGTCCCTCGGCAATTTCTTGACAACATTATAAAGTGTCGTATCAGTTGGATCTTGTACATAAAATACTTGTTGTACTTGTGAAGCCATAACATACGGATCAGATTTCTGGCACAATCTATTAAAATTAACTCGAGTCATCCCATACAAATCTTTCTCTTCTTGAACACTTAAATAAAACCACTAAAATTTCTCCCCAATAATCAATTTCTAGTATTTCTTCGATTGCTCCGTAGTAACTAACATTACCAACCAATGGATTTTGATCTTTTGAACTTGCAAAGCTAGTGGTCAAGGCAGTCAAGAATACACCACTATTCTGTGTTTTACACTTAGCATCTCTATATTTTGTATGGAATTTGTATCCATTAATAACATATCCACTAAATTTCCTAGCTGTCCGATTAGGGCCCATTGCAAGCACTTATAGCTCTTTCAAAACGTCCTCTTTTTTCGAACCTCATCCTTCAGCCATTTCCAGAATTCTTCAGTATGTGCTCTCTCTCTTTTATATCTTCTCGATATTGCATGACCATCAATTAAAGCTCAATGTTCCCTATAATAATTATGATGGTATTAATATCAATAAAGAAATATTCTAATTCTGTAGTACTTGCTAGAATAAAATTAGAACATAAAAACTTACTCTTTTAAATTATCTATTTCCTCGTTACCAGAATTGAATAGAATGTACTGATGACATGCCATCCACTCAGATTCTTTTAGATGAATAGCTTTTCCGTCTTTATTTCTTCTTGTACCAATAGCATATTCCATATTTTGTGAGGTACTGCATCACCACCACTTAAGAATCTTGAGCAGAATGTCAAGCATTCTTTTGCCAAGTAACCTTCGGCGATGGAACCCTCCGGTTTAGATCTGTTGCGCACATAAGATTTGAGTTTAGCTAGATAACGCTCAATCGGAAACATACATCGAACGTGCACAGGTCCACCGTATTCAACTTCCTTGCACAAGTGAACCGTCAAGTAAACCATTATGTCAAAGAAAGCTGGTGGAAATATCATCTCAAATTGGCAAAGAATTTCGACAATTTCTTCTTGTTGCCTCTTTACATCTTCCAAATCAACTACTTTGCCCCAAAGACCTCTTAAGAATGCACCAAATCTTATCAGAGGCAATGCAACCTCAGGCTTCAGTGTTTTTTTCACAGCAAATTGCAAAAGTAGTGAAGTAGAAAATGAGCATCATGGGTCTTGTACCCTGAGATTTTCCTTTCCTTCGTGTGAACATACCGACTGACATTGGCTGCACAACCGTATGGCAATTTAACATTCTCCAGTACTGAGCAAAATATTTCTTTTTCTTTATTCGTCATGTCAAATATGGCAGCCCTAATCTCAAAGTGTTCGCCGTCATTTGATAAAATAGGATGCAGGACCTTCCTGATGCCTATTTCCTGTAAATCAAAATGAGCATTCAAATGGTCTTTTGACTTGCCAGTAATATTTAGCAAAGTACCGAGTATGTTGTCGCATATGTTTTTCTCTATATGCATAACATCAAGGTTATGTCGCAATAAATTATGGCTCCTATATGGTAAATTGAAAAATATTGACTTCTTTTTGAAAGGGGGATCCTTTTTCTTCTCAAAATTATTTTCAAAGTCACGCAACAGTTCTTCAATGTCTGTTCCTGATAAATTTCCCGAAATCTGTCCTATTTAAACTTCACCATTGAACCTCCTCTTATCAAACCTCCACTTGCGTTTCGGATCCAGAAATTTTCTATGATTCATGTAGCACATTTTTTTACTATGTTTCAAGTACATTGAAGAAGTCTCATAATGGCATACAGGACAACCCAATTTACCCTTTGTGCTCTAACTGGATAACATTGCATACCTCGGAAAATCGCTAATGGTCCACAACACACTTGCACGTAACATGAATTTTTGATCAGTAAAGGCATCATAAGTTTCTATGCCTAGATACCATAATTCTTTCAACTCTTCAATTAGAGGCTGCATATATACATCAATTTTATTCTTTGGAGACTCTGGACTAGAGATGAGTGTTGAAAGAATTAGATTTTCGGGCTTCATGCACAACCAAGGTAGAAGGTTGTAGTTAACTAATACAATTGGCCATGTACTGTAAGTTGTACTCATTGTACGAAAAGGATTGAATCCATAAGAGGCTACACCCAATTTGATATTTCTATTTTCTGATGAAAAATCAGGATACATAGCATCCATCGCCTTTCAAGTCTCGCTATCAGCTGGATGTCTAAGTTTTTCGTCTTTTTTTGGGCCCATGGAATCATATAAACAGGCTTTGCAGCCTTGGTTTTAGCGGAAAGTAATGCATTACTTTTGTCGGGACTTTGTGAATCAACATCTCTGGATCATTGTCACGGGTGCCTTTCTTTTCCTCTTCCCACCTCGAAATACCACAAGAGTTACAAACATCTTTATCTTCATTTTCTGCCCGATAGAGCATGCAATCGTCTGGACATGCGTGTATTTTTTTGTAATCAAGACCTAAATCTTTAATGATTTTCTTCGCGGCTCTAAAAGATAAAGGTATGTGGGCCTGTGGAGAAGCCTCTCTCATCAACTCTAGTATATCCCCAACTGCAGACTCTGTAATTCCATGTACATATTTTAAAGAAGAAAGCCTGATGATAAAACTTAATCTCGAAAATTTTGAATAGCCAGGATATAATGGCTGCTTTCCATCTTTGACAAGGCGATAAAATCTTTTAGCATCGACATTTGGTGCATCAGAATTCTCATCTTCACAGTTCTGCATATTTCCACGAGTACTGTGCAACATTTCACCTAGATTATCTCTAAAATCACCAGCATCACAGTTTATATCTTCATCACTCCTTCCAAAATTTGGGTGAGAAACTTCAAAATCCATTTCACATACAATGGAGATGGACCATTGCAGATGAGATGATCATAAATTATATCTGGACGACGCCACTTGCTATTTTTACAATTCTTGCATGGGCACGTCATTTCATCGCCTATGGCCAATTTAGAAAAAACTGTTTTGTATAAAGGCTCTTATCCCGCTAATATATCCTTCACTAAACTTTGGAAGTTCTATCCAAAAGTTTTCGTTATCCATCACTAAAATTATGAATATGAGTATTTTAACATAAAAAGATAAATTTGTGTGTGTGTCCAACAAGAAGAAACCTAGACAAGTCGAATTGTTAATTCAGGCTGAATTAAGAATTTATAAGTAGTTTAAATCGAAACCTTAAAGTGATGGGAGAGAGTGTTATACCTCAAAATCGAAATTGAAGCCCTACAGTGATGTGAACAATGCTTGAACCCCCAAATCGAAGCGAAATCGCTGAACAAAACTTGAACCCCCAAATCGAAGCCCTAATCGAACCGAAATCGCTGAACCCCAAATTAAGAATGTTCGCTTGAACATTTGTAAGAAGACAGAGAAGAATGAAAATAAAAGTTTATTTGCGGGGACTTTTTTCCTTCGCAGCTCTAAAAGATCAAGGAGTGGTGGTCTGATTGATGAGGTGTCACGTTCTCCAGCGTAGGATTTGCCTTGGTAGATTGGCGCGGATCGGTGCGAAAAAAATGCAAAGGTCTGCTATAGCAACACTATAAAAAAATGTTGCATCAATTACACTTGTTTAGCTAGAGTAATACATTTTTATGGCTAAGGCAACACCAAAAATTCAACGTTGCAGTAGGACCAAAATTGTATAGCTATCGCAACATTTTACCTAGCAACACCTTGCAAAAATGTTGCAGAAGGCCATCTATGGCGTAGTGTCTATTACCTCGGATTGATGATTTATTCGACCAACTTAGTGGTGCTAGAGTCATTTCACAGTTAGACTTAGAAACCGGTTTTCATCAGCTTCGTATTGTAGAGGATAGCATTCCTTTGACATCGTTCCATACTCGTTATGGATCTTATGAATGGCTTGTTATGCCATTTGGTTTAACGAATGCTCTAGCTTATTTCGTTGACCTTATGAATCGAGTTTTCAAAGACTTCCTCGATTGATTTGTTCTCATCTTTTAGATGATATTCTTGTTTATTCTAAAACCGAGGAAGAGTTTGAAAAGCATCTTCGGATTATGTTAGAAACTCTTAGAAGAAATCAATTGAAAGCAAAAATTTCTAAGTTCCACTTTTGGCAATCTCGTATGAAATTTCTTGGTCATATTATTTCCGAATCTGGAATTTCCGAGGATCCTTCAAAGATCGCAGCAATTCAAAATTGAAAGAGGCCGGAGAGTGTGATGGAAATCCATAGCTTTCTTGGGTTGGCGGGTTATTACCATCGGTTCATAAAAGGCTTTTCTAAAATTTTCGTGCCTCTTACTAGTTTGACAAAGAAGGGAGTTAAATACATTTGGTCAGACAAATGTGAAGCTTCTTTTCAAAGATTAAAAGAACTTCTTTCCGACGCTCCTATTCTTATGACTCCCGAAGGGAACCAAGACTTTATTGTTTATACCAATGCTAGTCGTGCTGGTTTGGGAGTAGTTCTCATGCAAAGGGAATGTGTTGTTGCTTATGCTTCTAAACAATTAAAGCCTGCCGAGACTAGATATGCCACTAATGATTTAGAGCTTGCGGCAATTGCTTTCGCCCTTAGAATTTGGTGTCATTATCTTTTGGGAGAGGAATTTGTTCTCTATACCGATCATAAATCTTTGAAGTATTTATTTTCTCAAAAGGAACTTAATTTGCGTCAACAACGATGGCTCGAGTTCCTTGCATTTTATGATCTTGATATTCTTTATACTTCCGGAAAGAGAAATCGTGTTGCCGATGCACTTAGTCGTAAGCAACAACCGATGGTTTCCACGATGATATCCGAATGGAATGATCTTGAGACTTTATCCACTTGTGAGATTCATGATCGTGAACCCGATTCATGTTCATCTCTTGTTTTATGTAGCCTTGAGGCTCATCCATCTCTTTTAGACCACATTCTTGAAGCTCAAAGGCATGATCCCGAATTGGTTCTTCTTAGCCAAAGTTGTCAGGATAGTAATATAGATGGTTTCAAAGTCTTTAATATCGATGCTCGTGGTGGCATTCGAAAATTTGGTAGACTTATCATGCCAAATATTAGTGATCTTCGTAAAGCATTTTAGAAGATTCTCATCGTTCTAAATTTACCAGTCATCCCATTAGTAGTAAAATGTATGCGGATATGAAGCGACTTTATTATTAGGATGGAATGAAAGCTGATATTGCTAACTTCATTAACCGTTGCATGACTTGCCAGCTTGTTAAGGCCAGGCATTAAAGGCCCGGTGGGTTATTGTAACCTTTGGATATTCCAATTTGGAAGTAGGATCAAGTCTCAATGGGCTTTATTGACGGACTTCTCCCTTCTCGTTCGGGCCATGACAGTTTATGGGTGATTGTGGATAGACTTACAAAATCCGTCCATTTTATTCCCGTTCGGTTTAATCGGACCATACCTTTTTTGGCCAAATTCTATATTAGAGAAATTGTTAAATTGCATGAAGTTCCTACTTCTATTGTTAGCGATCGTGATCCATTGTTTACTAGTGGATTTTTGAAGAGTCTTCAGAAAGCTTTGGGAACAAAGCTTAATTTTAGCACCTTATATCATCCTCGGTCCAATGGACTAACTGAGCGTGTGAATCAAACTCTTGAAGAACTTCTTCGTGCATGTGTTCTTGATTTTGGTGGAAGTTGGGAAGATCATATTTTTCTTTTTGAGTTTTTCTATAATAATAGCTTCCAATATAGTATTGGTATGGCACCATTTGAGGCACTCTATGAAAGGCCACGCCGATCTCCTTCTTGTTGGCTTGAGGCCGGTGAGAAGCTGGTTTTAGGTCCAGATTTTATTCGTCATTCCACGAAAAAGATTGACTTGCCTCGCCATAGCATGAAAGAAGCTCAAAGTAGGCAAAAATCCTATGCCGATAACCGAAGAAGGAAATTAGAATTTTCTGTGGGAGATTCGGTGTTTATTCGTGTTTCACCTATGAAGGGTGTTGTGCGTTTCAGTCGATCGGGAAAATTAGCACCTCGATATATGGTCCATTTCCTATCATCGAACGCACTGGTTCCGTGGCTTATCACCTCTTATTACCGGCTCAATTTTCTGCTATTCATAACGTATTTCACGTTTATCAACTACGGAGATGCCTTAGGGATTTCGATTCCATTCTTGAGCCCGGTGTTATTGAAGAGTTAAAGTTTCGCCTAATTTGACTTATGAGCAACATCCTATCGGTATTATTGCTACGGAGGTTAAACACCTTCGAAATAAAGATGTTCCTCTTGTGAAAGTTCAGTGGTCCTCAAATCCTAAGGATTGCTCTTGGAAATCTAGAGAATTCATCGAGCGAACACATCCGGACTTACTCTCTCGTGCTCTTTAAGGTGAACTTCTTACTTCAAATTTATTTTGTATTGACGTGCTTTTGTGGTTGTTACTTTTTATTTTTCTTCTTAAATATTACGAGGACGCGATTTCTTTAAGGACGGAGTCTATAGCAACCCGCATATTTTACGATTGTATATTTAAATATAGCATCGTTAGTCGGATTTAAGCCCAAAATGCTACTTTTTGCAAACAGTCGAATTAGGACTCGAGACCACTTCCATTGAGTTCAAAATGGTGTTTGCGACCTTTTTTAGTATAAACATCGATAAGTTTGGAGTTGATTAAAATTTTGATGTTTTCATTTAGGGCTTTGGGTTTGCGTTTCAACCCATTAACCCAACATATGAACCCAACTCCACCCCTCTCCTCTTCATTTATTCTATTATTTTCCTAACACTTCAAGCTTTAGCAAAAATGGGAGAAGAGATTGGAAACTAAAATTCCTAAGCCCTAGTTTCTTTGCAAATCCAAGTTCTAGCTCCAAAATCAGAGAGAAGCTTAGGTAAGCATCCTCTTCTTATTCTCCATCTCAATCTCTCTCCAATTTCAGAAATTTCCTATGACCTAACTTAGGAAATATTTTCCCAAGATCTTAGATTGGAGCTTTCAGAGTTGAAGTTGAAGAGTAGCTGATCTTCCTTTTGTTTTCAAGCTTCTCCTTCTTTGTTTTTGGGTTTAAAGGTGAGTTTTTTGAACTCACATCCACATATATAGCTTTCATTGTTGTTAGGTATGAATTCCTAACATTTATTCATGTTTATTTGCTTTTGAATTGGATTGATTTTGTGAATATTCCAATTTTTGGTGTTTTGAGGTCAAATCTTTAAAAATCCTATCTTTGATGTTTGAACATGTTTTTAGTGGTGCATCGAAGAGCCTGTATGGTTGGGTTGCCGATTGGCGTAAGCCTCTAGTACCCATTGCTCGTCTAATCGCCATTTGTTGGATTTTTGCCCTTAGTTGGGCTAGGCTAAGAAGACTGAAATTTTCATATTAAGTCGACTGACTTCTGAGTTCAGTGACTGAACCTGGAACCATAAAATTCCTAGTCCTTGTATCAGTAGACTGAACTCTGAGTTTAGTCGACTGAGCCTAGAAATCGAGTGTTTTTAGGTGTAACAGCCCGGAAATTTCGATCCCGAAAATTCCAGATAGTTAGAAAAGAAAAGAAAGAAAAAGACGAAGAAACAGGAACAAGACAAAGAAAACCGCACATTCGCAGCGGATCAAAATATAATATCACATAAATATCAATTTTACAAAGAAGAATCATTATCATTACAATTATATTATTATACATCAGAGTTACAGCCATTACAATACACCGGATAGTTTAAAACAACATGTCCAAGCCAGCTATACAATACACAGCGGTAAACACTCCATACGTTCCAACCATCCAGCTCGCCTTCTGAGCTCCAGAACGTCCTTACCTGAAAATCTATAATACTCGGTCTGACCCCAGCATTACATCAAAGTAACACCCAGGTCAGGCTGGAAACCAGCGTGAGTAAATCCATCTAACATGTAATACCAAAGTATACAACACATATAAACCCGGGGTACGTATATCAATTTACAACTTCACAAGTTGCTATAGACATTACTTATCTCACACATCATTTTCTAAGTGCCAAACTTAGATTAAATGGTCCAATTTACTTAAATCATTCCATATCAGCCTATTGATTCCACATATCAGTCTATGAAGAATCGAAGTGGTTTCGGGTATTAGCTAATATCTGACTCCAGTCTCTTCGAATTCAGTTCATCTTAACACATGTCATTCAAGTGAAATACAATTCAACTTTAAATTGAAGGTGTCATCCTTTTTTACTCTGATATTCATCATTGACAGATAACCACACTACCATTGCCCACCAAACACATCATATCACGAACCTTTCCATATCAGGGGTATCAATCAATTCAGGGTATTTAATTATCATTTAATCGTACATAAGACAGATAAATCAATCATACCATCTCGAATAAATCTTATTAACCATAATTGAATTAAATCAATTACCTTTTAGTCCTGCTTATTAATTAATTACAACCCAATTGATCTACCATCCCATAATCATTCATCTTTGATTACATTAAGATTATCATCATTATCTAATTACTTCCATTAAGTAATTATACTTAACCATATTCCATGAATGATTATCCTTAATTAATTTTATGCCAATTACTCATAAGCAGTAATTACCCCTCCGTATTACTTACTTACGTACTTAGCTCCATGCCTAATTATTAATCCTTTTTGATTAATTACACCAAGTAATTTATCCTTAATTACTTCTTCTAAGTAATTACCCTTTAATTACTTCCCATTAAGTAGTTCCTTTTTAATTATTACATCTTGTAATTATGAATTACTTCACTAAAACTTATCAAGTATTTATATTTAAATAATTCATCAAGAGATTACCTTTAATTAATTAACAATTAATTTCAATTGAGTAACCCATCCCTTAATTACCTTTAGTTCCCAATTAATAAATCTTAATTGTGGATTATTTATTCTTTAACCATTATTTAATAGACCTTAATTATTGATTAACACAACTTAATTACAAATTAAGTATTCCTTGATTACCATTAATCATTAGCCATTTGTTAATTAAATTACTTAATTATTTGACTACTAGTCATTCATTAATTAACTTCAAATAGTTAATTACACATAATCATTAATTAGTCAATCTTTAATCACAATTATAAAGTAATTACTCTTAGTGATTTTCTTAATTAATTACTATTCATTTAAATTAACATTTAAAAGAATCTTCTTTAACTTTGATTTGTTACTAACTACACAACTTAATATAAATTAATTTTATACTTAAATTAACTTAAATACTTAATAAAAATATTAGTTAAGAGTTTAAACATTGTTATACATTAACTAAATAATTAAACCTATATTAAAGTTTTAACTCAAATTGTTAAGCATTTATTAAATTTACAATGTTTTAAATCCTGATAAAACACAGATTGCATAACTTCATTCCTACTTAAGATACTGCAGCTTGAAGATAGAACCTCCCGAGTGCTTCCCTTATTCAACTCGAGTCACCACTCGCGTATCCCAAAGTTTTTCCTGAGTCATTCTTTCCCTCTCGAACTCTTCTTCTCCCTTATTCTTTGATCCTTTCATACTCCTACTTTCATACGAATACCCGAAGTCAACCTGCACCGAACCATCTTCTTCCCCGAAGTACCCCAATAACTCACAGCAACACAGGGCTTGTGCACGTGCACACCCTAACCACGGCGCTCCGATCATCATCGGCCATGACTGCAGTTCGACAACGCCTCACTCATTCGATTCCAATTACCCCGGGCACCGAATGGCCAAAAATCAAAAACGAGCCATTATACCCAAAACTGGAACCAAAATCACCGACGAACTCGCCTTGCCATCGATAACTCCGACCACCATCATCCCCACCAAGCCCACTAGCTACGCCTCCATATCTAGACTCGATTTCCCTGGCCCGGAGCAACTCGATGCGACATCGACCTTGGTACGGCTCTTGTAAACCCAACTAACCAGACACGACCTTAACCCTAAACTGCTACGCTGTGCCCACCACGAAACCCTATAAAATCAATTGCTATTTTTCCTACGTTCTCTAGCCACTCAACTACTTTCAGCAATAAGCACGACTATTATCTTAACGTCGATCGTCGGAACTTGGACAAAACATGTTTTCCGTTCAACTCCCAAATTCTCGTTCACCCCTGATTTAAAAATCTTGAAAACTATATTAAAAATCATAATTTTCACACTCGAGTATGATTCCATAGGTGAATATGTAAATTAATGTAGTTGATTTTCCTGATAACTTAACATTTTACTGTAATTCTAAATTTCCCTGATAATTATTCATTATTAACACACAAAAATATTTTTTAAAAAAAAACTTTAGTTATTTCAAACATTTTTCCTTTTAAGATCATAACATGAAATTGAGTTTGCGAAGAGAATTTGATCTTTATTAGATTGAGCTTGAAAACTGTTGTATAACAGAGGCCTACATGTATATATGTGAATAGATATGCACGCATTTCTCTACTTAATATTCATCAACATATCAATTATCCATGCAAACCCTTTTTCACACATTACTACAAAAGATTTTGAATCAGATACAACATTAAAGGAGGTAGTCTACTCACCATTTCTGGAAACCAGAGAAGCCTGGGAAATATTTTCCTTTGAATATGAAAAAAATCTGGAGTTTGCTAATTTGCTTGATTTCTGGACTAAATCTCCCTTAGTTTCTTGATAATTTTTTTTTGAGTTGATCTTGACACCGAAATGCATTTGAACTTGAATTTGGTCTGGATCCTGTTTTGCTGAAACTTTAATTCTTACATAGCCTAGTTCAGATTTGAAATACTGCTACTGTTTTTCTTTGATTTTGGATTTCAGATTTGATTTGTTTACAGTTTATATTTTTTTTCCAATTTTTTATTTGAGTTTTTTTTTAGAAGTGAAAAGAATATGAAGGTTTAACTGAAACTAAATGATCAGGTTTCTCAATTATGTTTTTTTTAAGAAGAAAATCATATTTTGCCAAGTGTAAATTTGCATGTTTTCAAATGCTTACACATGTTATCCTCTCTACAAATGTCAAATGCAAGACTTTAGTGAATAACACATGTTACTACAAGTTTATAAATAATTTCTTAAGTTTATAATTATATTTATGATTTCATTAATCTATGTTTTACCTATATATATATTACTTATGCTTTATAAAAATTTAGATATTATGTTCAAATTATATGTATAAACTATACTTATTTATCTTCTTGATTTTGAAATATAAAGAGAGGATTGATACATGTTTTATTACTAACATTTGTCATTTATACTTATTAATCTACTTACATTTGTATTTTGTATGTTAAATATTTCTTTTATATCCTTATTAAATATATTCTCTTATATTTATAAAATTTCAAACAATATGTTTTAAACTAAATTATAAATAAATAAAATCATACATATTTTATTTTCAAATCCAATTTATTTCTAAGATACCAATCTTTTAAGTTTCCAATTAGATCAAAGTTTTAAATTTAAATCTTAAAATCTAACTTGTAATAATGATTCTATTTATTCATATCTATATACATATAAACAATCAATTATTATTCGTTTTGAAATAAATAACAATTTTTACCAATTTTAAATAATTTATAAAAGAAATTATCATAATTGAATTTGCTTGAAGTTTCTGGGATATCACAGATATCCTTTATTATACTTATTTATTATCTTTATTTTTATTTTATTTTAATCCATTTACACATCCCAATATCTTTTATTATTAGAATTTATCTGATTAACATACAAATTAATATTTTAATAATTTTAATCCTGTCAGATACCCGAAAATCTGGGATATCACATTCCTCCCCCCTTTGAATCTTTTCGTCCCTGAAAAGGAACGAAGCCAGAATTTTACTATAGTGCTTGTAATCAGATAAATTTTTCCTTGATTATTTTTAAAACACTTTTTAAAATCCATATAATATTACAAAAATAGTTTTATAAAAATACTTTTTATAACTCGATGTCTCAACCAGTCCATCCTTGTTCTTACAGAAATTCGGTCATACGTTAATCAGGTATAGGACTGAGAATCTATAAGTACTTAGCAGACTCATTTCAATACCTAGGGAAAATACTAGGTAAATAATTTTATTAAAAAAAATAGAAAACAGTTTTTGGAAATAGAGGATATATCTTTTGGTGAGAATGCTCTGGAAATCATCACCCCCATCCATGGTCGCAATTACATTCCAGGCTTACGTTGCCGTCACAGCAAAAATCCATGTAACTGCAGGCTCTCCACGGCCTCTCGATTACGCCATGGATCTCACACGAAAAATCGCAGTTACATTCCAGGGTTACGTTGCTATTGCAGCAAAAGTCCATGTAACTGCAGGCTCTCAGCGGCCTCTGATTTTCGCTGTCGAAATGAAACTTCTCCACTCCTATATAGGTCGCAGTCTACCAATATAAAATCAAACGCAGACTGTTGGCTCTCAACGGCACACACGACTTTCGCTATGTTATACCATAGGTCGCAGTCTACCGATATAAAATCAAACACAGACTGTTGGCTCTCAGCGGCACACACGACTTTCGCTATGGTAACCTCTACTCAAGACCCCCAGGAACTAGTTTTATCCGGACTCCTCACAGAATCAACTTTAGAACCCCCCTTAGGGCTCAAGGCAGCACCATCCGGTGGTACTCCTAAGAAGTTCATTTCAAGGGAGCGCCTTTTTCCCCAGAGCCATCATCAAAACATTTTATACTATATACATATAGTATCTTCAAATCATACACTTAGTATGATCTCATACAAAGCTCCTTTACACAAAATCGATTATCCCAAAATCGATAATTCTCAAACTAGGCTTTCCAAATTCAATATTGATTTTACCCAAAAATCAAAAGCCTTTCCAAATCCATAGGTTCCCAAACCTTTTTCCAAAATCCTCATAAGATCCTTTGTACATATATATACAAATATATATAATTTTTAAAACTTTGGATCATTTCAAACCTGTATAAAACTACTTTTATACTTCAAACATTTTCAAAAACCTTTTCTTCTGACAAAAGATTCAACAAGGGGAGTTTCATTTTATAAAACAAAGATATTTAACTTTGTTTACCCAAAATCAAATATTCAAATTTGATTACTTCTTTCAATATCATTTTCATTCAAATCCGTACGATGTACACATATCATCCGTACGCTATACCAATCTGATTGCTCACTCGATCACACAATTTCACTTCCGAACTAGTATCGTCCAGCCGACTTCCTAGTGCGGACTCAGATCTGGTTTCTTGATCAGAAACCATTATTCTCCTTGCATAGTCATAACTATGATAGAGAATATCCGGACCAATCAACAATCCATATCCAGGTTCGCCGTCGAAAATCGAGTGAAAAATCTCACTCGGATCGATATAACTATCTCGAAATTATGTGCTCGAATCTGGATCAAATCATTATGTGAATAGAATAACATACATACACCCTACGTATTTATCTTTATTGGTTATTAGCCAAATCAATTCCATTTCTATTCACATTCACTTTGATTTTCATTCACTCACTCACAATTACTTCAATCCATTTGGATTATCACCTCTATTCTTATCTCGATTGGGTATTTAACCAATAATAGTTTGAACTCCGACTAGTTTATTTAGAAAATAGTTTGAAAATTTTAAAAATAGATAAGTAGTTGGAAAATAATTACTAGTTTGTAAAATAAGTTTAAAATAGTTAAAATAATTATAGAAATTTTAGATAATTGCAAAATAATAGTAAGATAGTAATTAGTTTTGTAAAATAGTTGGAAAATTGTTAAACAGATTCTAAAATAATTGTAAAATAAGTATAAGATAATTTGGCTTTTAAAAGAAAGGTTGTATATATAATGAATAGCTTAGAAAAATAGGTTTATATTAAAACAATTTATATTAAAAATAGTCCAGAGTCAAAACTGCTCACTTCCCAATCTCCATTCTCATCAATTCAATTTAAATTTCCTCTTCCATTTAAATTAACCCAATTCCAGTTTAAATAACTTCAATTTCTATTGAAATTGATTCAACCCCAATTCAAGTTGAATTAACCTCAGTTTCTTTCCAAATTCAACTTTATTCAACCTTGATTTCAGATTCTACTAATTCAAATAAATTTCAATTGAACTAGTTCCAATTTTAATTCATTTCAACTCCAGTTTGAATTAATCCCAATTCAAGTTGAATTATTCTTGATTTCTTCCCAAATTCAATTCAAATTCCATTTGAATTTAAAACTATTCAACTTTAATTACAATTCCAAATTATTCAAATCAATTCGGACTAATTTCAAATTGTTTCAAATTAATCCAATTCAAATTTTCCATTTGAATTTTATACTTATGCATCTTCAATCACAATTTCAATTAATTCAAATCAAATTCAATTTGAACTAATTTCAATTCAAATTCCAAATTTTAAACCATCTAGAATTATATAAATTCGAGTTAAATTCACTAAGGTTGGTTTAACCCTTTAAACCAAGTTAACCTTTATTAAAAGCTTTTAAACAATTTCATTTATTACCCAATTTTATCTTCTAGTTTGAAACCAATTCTTAAACAAGTTAAATTTTTAGATTCAATCATTTAAATTTTCATTTCAAAGTAATTCCATATCCTTAGTTTCAAATTAACGTTAGATTTTTCTTTTTATCTCAATAATGGATATATTACCACACTTCATTTCTCATTCATTAAAAACAAATTCAATTCACAACTTAAAGATTTTTAACAACAATAGGATGATGTCATCTGATTTTTTTTAAAACATCCATTCATTTCCAGTTTTTAGATCTCAAACCTATTTTGAGATCACACAAACTCTCAATTCCAATCAACCGTTTAACTTCCCAAGTTAAATCTTAATTTCATCTTGAAATTTCCAAATCAGGTTGACCATTCCAACTTATTTAACTTTTCCCCAAGTTAAACTTAATTCACTTAATCCAGTCAACCTTACCCAATTTGAACTTCCATTTCAAATTTAAACTTTTCATAAATAATCTTCCCACTTATTAAGTTCAAAAACTTATCACTTTGGGTATCACATATCATTCCAGATTTAGAACTCAATATTTGGAGTTTATTTCAAACCATCCACATATATATACATTTTACTTCTTGGCCCACCAAGCCAAATTTTAAAATTTAAACCACCCTTGGTTTTAATTCAAAACAAATTCCTTTAAAACTTTAAACAACTCTTGTTTGCATCAAACTCTCTCATTCAAATAATATTATTTATTATTCCTTTTAATAATTTGAAAACAAATTTCAAATGTTTTTAAATCTTAAGATCCAAACTTCACAATTTAGATCAACTTCAATTTCAATTTATAACCCATACTTATTAAATGGTTTACTTCCTTAAAACATTTCATTATTAAATACAACAACCATTTACGATAATAACCAAGATTACCATCTCTGAAAACCAATTCCTTATTATCTTATTCTAAAATTCTTCCCAAATTCAAGATTTAATTTTAGTTTGGTTGTATTTTATTACTTCTCAATTTAATTCCAATAATTTTAACAACCAATTCCCTTAATTTTCATCAGAAAGAAATATTGCTTTATATATATCACAATATATTCTTATATAAAATCTATTAAAATCTTTATATAAGAAAGTAACAAGTACGCTCTCATATATATATATATATATATATATATATATACACATACACACACACGCATACAAACTCAACTCATCCTAGGGTACCGCTTACCCTATCCTTAATGAGTTATCCCACCAGAGCCAAGGTTCTCACTTAACCTTCAGCTCTGATACCAAATGTAACGACCCGGAAATTTCGATCCCGAAAATTCCAGATAGTTAGAAAAGAAAAGAAAGAGAAAGACGAAGAAACAGGAACAAGACACAGAAAACCTCACATTCGTAGCGGATCAAAATATAATATCACATAAATATCAGTTTTACAAAGAAGAATCGTTATCAGTACAATTATATTATTATACATCAGAGTTACAACCATTACAATACACCGGACAGTTTAAAACAACATGTCCAAGCCAGTTATACTATACACAGCGGTAAAAACTCCATACGTTCCAGCCATCCAGCTCGCCTTCTGAGCTCCAGAACGTCCTTACCTGAAAATCTATAATACTCGGTCTGACCCCAGCATTACATCAAAGTAACACCCAGGTCAGGCTGGAAACCAGCGTGAGTAAACCCATCTAACATGTAATACAAAAGTATACAACACATATAAACCCAGGGTACGTATATAAATTTACAACTTCACAAGTTGCTATAGACATTACTTATCTCACACATCATTTTCTAAGTGCCAAACTTAGATTAAATGGTCCGATTTACTTAAATCATTCCATATCAGCCTATTGATTCCACATATCAGTCTATGAAGAATTGAAGTGGTTTCGGGTATTAGCTAATATCCGACTCCAGTCTCTTCGAATTTAGTTCATCTTAACACATGTCATTCAAGTGAAATGCAATTCAACTTTAAAGTAAAGGTGTCATCCTTTTTTACTTTGATATTCATCATTGACAGATAACCACACTACCATTGCCCACCAAACACATCATATCACGAACCTTTTCATATCAGGGGTATCAATCAATTCAGGGTATTTAATTACCATTTAATCATACATAAGCAAGATAAATCAATCACACCATCTCGAATAAATCTAATTAACCATAATTGAATTAAATCAATTATATTTTAGTCCCGCTTATTAATTAATTACAACCCAATTGATCTACCATCCCATAATCATTCATCTTTAATTACATTAAGATTGTCATCATTATCTAATTACTTCCATTAAGTAATTATACTTAACCATATTCCATGAATGATTATCCTTAATTAATTTTATCCCAATTACTCATAAGCAATAATTACCCCTCCGTATCACTTACTTACGTAATTAGCTCCTTACCTAATTATTAATCCTTTTTGATTAATTACACCAAGTAATGTATCCTTACTTACTTACTCTTCTAAGTAATTACCCTTTAATTACTTCCCATTAAGTAGTTCCTTTTTAATTATTACATCCTGTAATTATGAATTACTTCACTAAATCTTATCAAGTATTTATATTTAAATAATTCATCAAGAGATTACCTTTAATTAATTAACAATTAATTTCATTTGGGTATCCCATCCCTTAATTACCTTTAATTCCCAATTAACAAATCTTAATTACGGATTATTTATTCTTTAACCATTAATTAATAGACCTAAATTATTGATTAACACAACTTAATTAAAAATTAAGTATTCCTTAATTACCAATTAATCATTAGCCATTTGTTAATTAAATTACTTAATTACTTAACTACTAGTCATTCATTAATTAACTTCAAATAGTTAATTACACATAATCATTAATTAGTCAATCTTTAATCACACTTATAAAGTAATTACTCTTAGTGATTTTCTTAATTAATTGCTATTCATTTAAATTAACATTTAAAGTAATCTTCTTTAACTTTGATTTGTTATTAACCACACAACTTAATATAAATTAATTTTATACTTAACTTAACTTAAATACTTAATAAAAATATTAGTTAAGAGTTTAAACATTGTTATACATTAACTAAATAATTAAACTTATATTAAAGTTTTAACTCAAATTGTTAAGCATTTATTAAATTTACAATGTTTTAAATCCTGATAGAACACAGATTGCATAACTTCATTCCTACTTAAGATACTGCAGCTTGAAGATAGAATCTCCCGAGTGCTTCCCTTATTCAACTCGAGTCACCACTCGCGTATCCTAAAGTTTTCCCCGAGTCATTCTTTCCCTCTCGAACTCTTCTTCTCCCTTATTCCTTGATCCTTTCATACTCCTACTTCCATACGAATACCCGAAGTCAACCTGCACCGAACCATCTTCTTCCCCGAAGTACCCCAATAACTCACAGCAACACAGGGCTTGTGCACATGCACACCCTAACCACGGCGCTTCGATCATCATCGACCATGACTGCAGTTCGACAACGCCTCACTCATTCGATTCCAATTACCCCGAGCACCGAACGGCCTAAAAATCAGAAACGAGCCATTATACCCAAAACTGGAACTAAAATCACCGACGAACTCGCCTTGCCATCGATAACTCCGACCACTATCATCCATGCCACCAAGCCCCCTAGCTATGCCTCCATATCTAGACTCGATTTCCCTGAGCAACTCGATGCGACATCGACGTTGGTACGGTTCTTGTAAACCCAACTAACTAGACACGACCTTAACCCTAAACTGCTACGCCGCGCCCACCACGAAACCCTATAAAATCAATTGCTATTTTTCCTACGATCTCTAGCCACTCACTACCTTCAACAATAAGCGCGACTATTATCTTAACGTCGATCGCCGGAACTTGGACAAAACATGTTTTCCGTTCAACCCCCAAATTCTCGTTCACCCCTGATTTAAAAATCTTGAAATCTATATTAAAAATCATAATTTTCACACTCGAGTATGATTCCATAGGTGAAAATGTAAATTAATGTGGTTGATTTTCCCGATAACTTACCATTTTACTGTAATTCTAAATTTCCCAGATAACTATTCATTACTAACACACAAAAATATTTTTAAAAAAAACCTTTAGTTATTTCAAACATTTTTCCTTTTAAGATCATAACATGAAATTGAGTTTGCGAAGAGAATTTGATCTTTATTAGATTGAGCTTGAAAATTGTTGTATAACAGAGGCCTACATGTATATATGTGAATAGATATGCACGCATTTCTCTACTTAATATTCATCAACATATGAATTATCCATGCAAACCCCTTTTCACACATTACTACAAAATATTTTGAATCAGATCCAACATTAAAGGAGGTAGTTTACTTACCATTTCTGGAAACCAGAGAATCCTGGGAAATGTTTTCCGTAGAATATGAAAAAAAATCGGGAGTTTGCTATTTTGCTTGATTTCTGGACTAAATCTCCCTTAGTTGCTTGATAATTTTTTTTTGAGTTGATCTTGACACCGAGATGCATTTGAACTTGAATTTGGTTTGGATCTTATTTTGCTGAAACTTTAATTCTTACATAGCCTAGTTCAGATTTGAAATACTGCTACTGTTTTTCTTTGATTTTGGATTTCAGATTTGATTTGTTTACAGTTTATATTTTTTTTTTCAATTTCTGATTTGGTTTTTTTAGAAGAGAAAAGAATATGAAAGTTTAATTGAAACTAAATGATCAAGTTTCTCAATTATGTTTTTCTTATAAGAAAATCATATTTAACCATGTGTAAATTTGCATGTTTTCAAATGCTTACACATGTTATCCTCTCTACAAATGTCAAATGCAAGACTTTCGTGAATAGAACATGTTACTACAAGTTTATAAATAATTTCTTAAGTTTATAATTATATTTATGATTTCATTAATCTATGTTTTACCTATATATATTACTTATGCTTTATAAAAATTTAGATATTATGTTCAAATTATATGTATAAACTATACTTATTTATCTTCTTGATTTTGAAATATAAAGAGAGGATTGACACATGTTTTATTACTAACATTTGTCATTTATACTTATTAATCTACTTACATTTGTATTTTGTATGTTAAATATTTCTTTTATATCCTTATTAAATATATTCTCTTATATTTATAAAATTTCAAAGAATATGTTTAAAACTAAATTATAAATAAATAAAATCATACATATTTTATTTTCAAATCCAATTTATTTCTTAGATACCAATCTTTTAAGTTTCCAATTAGATCAAAGTTTTAAATTTAAATCTTAAAATCTAACTTGTAATAATGATTCTATTTATTCATATCTATATACATATAAACAATCAATTATTATTCGTTTTGAAATAAATAACAATTTTTACCAATTTTAAATAATTTATAAAAGAGATTATCATAATTGAATTTGCTTGATTTTCTGGGATATCACAGATATCCTTTATTATACTTATTTATTATTATTATTATTATTATTATTATTATTATTATTTTAATCCATTTACACATCCAAATATCTTTTATTATTAGAATTTATCTGATTAACATACAAATTAATATTTTAATAATTTTAATCCTGTCAGATACCCGAAAATCCGGGTTATCACACCAGACATGTGTCAGTCGACTGAACTCTGAGTTCAGTCGACTGAAGCTGGAAACAGAGAGTTTCCAGGCATTGAATCAGTCGACCGACTTCAGAGTCCAGTCGACTAAATCTGGGAATTTGCATTTTTGCCTAATTTAGGCATTTTTAAGTGGATTTCCAATTTTTCATCTATTCTCGTTTCTCCAATTAGTTGTTATCACTTTTGTTGACTTTGATACTTTCTTTTTTGGGATTTTTGGGAATATCCGTTTTGATGGATTTTGTATCGATTTCCATGGATTTGATTCACATCTTTGTATGTGAATTTTTGGTGATTGATTGTTTTTACAATCAATTTTTTTATTTGTCACTTTAAAATATAAAGGTTTTTGTACTAGTAATAAATATTCAAACTCTTCCACAATGATGATTTCAACTCTACTTTTAATACAAAGCTCGTTTATAAAACCGTTTTCCAACCTATCAGTATATACAAACCTTTTTCTCATTCGTTCGAGAAATCTCATTAAACGATTTAGCAAAATAAGTGGTATGAAATGCTTGCGTTTACTTCGTTGGTAAATTTTTGGACTTGTTCCATTGAAAATCTTGTGGCAATCTTCGAGTGGAAATCTACAATTTGTTCATAAATATTTAAGTTAAGCCAGTGGTTATGGGCATGAAGCTAAACTCATTTATTTACTAGTTTAGCATGATCGACACTTCTTGATGATCGATGATGATCATTTTGTGGTTTAGACTACGCGATGTCTCTTTGTCTGCGAGGGAGACTAAACCCCGTTTTTGTGGAGCTTCTGCTCAAAATTGGTGGGGTAGCGACCCATGGTCTTCAGGCCATTTGTGGAGCCTCGGCTCAAAATTGATGGTTAGCAACCATGGAATAGCTTCCATTTGTGATACACATGTTGGTGAATTTTAAAGCTCCCGTTTGGTGATAGGCCTCCCCCTTTTGTGATTTCTGGATTTCTAGTTGATGATTTCTAGAATTTGTGTTTACCTCTTTTAGTGATTGGCAGTGATATGTTTGCCGATATTCGGGGTTTGGTAAATAAAATAAATAATATGACATTCTTTTTAGTGCTTTGAGATTTCTTGAGGTATTGTATGATTTTTGTTGTTATTTGATGTATACTTGTCACAGTATGGCATCATTGTTATCATATGTTTTTAATATATCTCTTATCTTATCTTATTTTATCTGATATTTATAGCTAGACTGATCCATTTATTATTTTCTTATTAAATAATACTCGGGTCAGACCGGGATGCTACATGTGTTTCTGCTTGTCCCTCATCAGCGAACATTATCTGACTTTTGTCTAACAACACTAGTTTAGTAGTTTTTGTTATTATATATTCGAGTTAGAGACTCCTTGATGTATACATATTTATTTGTCTAGCACTTGTACCTATTCTTTTGTGATATTGTGGATCTTATTTGACCATTACTCTAATGTACACTTCTATGTGTTATATTCATATATGTTTCCGCCTTTATGATATGGATATATGTGACTGATTTGTGTTATGCTTATTTCTATATTTGTTTCCGAGGTCCACATAGCCACTGTGTAGTAGCTTTGAGTTTGTATTTGATATGTCGTATTTCCTCTTGAAATGAAATGTGTGACATACCATTTGACATATCGGTACTCGCACAAAGTAATTACATGGATGGTCACTCCTCAACAGCCTTATTCTTCATGCTAGTCGACGACATTACCTCGTAGTGTCCTTGGCTAGCATGAGCAAAGAGGTGGGGCATCACAAGCAGCCTAGACCTTTCGTTTTCCTCACAGAACCATTTGCTTCAGCAGCAGTAAAAGCAAAGGTAGTTATGGAAGGATCGGTTTATCCCCTGAAAGATAAGGACTAGTATTAGGAATAGTATCCTAAGTTGTTCCATGTTTAGTATCTTCTGTTGTATATTACCTTTTGAAGTGCACTTCTAGTCTATGATGGAGTCACTTGGCGTATATCTAGGATCGTGTGCTGTTTGAACGATATTCTATCTATGTATCATTTCTTCTGTTATTTTCAGGTGATATTAATTTTCATCCCAGTCTTATCTCTCTTGACCTTGCAAATAGAAAAAAACTAAGACCAATAAGGTTAACGGCTTTAGGTTATGTCAAACTTAGTATGTGAAGGGTTGATCCATCATAGGGTATTTTGACTAGAAGGTAGATTAATAAATGAAAATTGAATTCAGATTAATTTAATAAAAGAATTTAATAAACTTGGTTTATTCGGCAATATTTTGGATTTTAACATCTAACTAGTTAGAAACGAATTAGATTTTAAAATCAAATGTTATAGATACTCTTAGGATGTAGAAAAGTACTATACAAGAAAAAAAATTAAAATAATTTTGTAAGTGAAGTTATATAACTTGAATGGTTTAACCTATGTAGAGATTTTGTGAAATATTTTTATATGTTAGGAGGATAGAAAATTATTTGTTTAAAAAGAAAATTACAAATGAATAATTTTAGCTGTTTGGATGGGACTTTGGCAAATTTCGAGGATGAAATTCTTTTAAGGAGAGAAGAATGTAACCATCCGCAAATTTATCACTTGGATAAATTATATTTATTTAAAATTATTTAAATATGTGTTTTAAATTAAGAAATAATCATGTTTTTAGTGATAAAATATAATAGTTATTTTGGTTGGGAAAAATATTTGTGAATAAATTACCTAGGTAAAATATTGATAATTATTAAATATCGTCCTAGGAAAAATATCACTAAAACATCCAGAAATCATTTTATCGATAAAACTTTTTTCAAACAATAAGAATCTCGCACGGCTCTAAATGCATAAACTAATATATGTTTTTAAACAAGACTATGAAATAAAATATTTTATTTTATTTTTAAAAAATAAAATGTACTTATGACATCGATAGTTGATATCATTGGTTTTATATATTTCTTCATAAATTCAAGTTAAGTTTAAATAAATAATAAATGGGTTTTACTAAGAAATAAACCTATTTTAATTATTTAATAATAATGGTAAAAGATTTTTAAAATTTTTTTTGTCAAAATAGATAGTTCGTAGAAAAATAGAAAATGTGACCGAAGAACGTTTTTCGAAATTTCGATCCTTCGATGCCGGAAAGTTGTCGGGAACGTTGTTCATCTTGGTGCACCATATACACACACATTTAATAGATAATTAACCATATAATAATATACTTAATTAGGTTATATCTTAAATTAAATATGGTTAGGAAGTGATGTGACAAGTCATGGTTTTTAAAAATATAACGTATATATACAAATACACTTATCTATATGTGTATATATATAAAGTATTCTTCATCTCTTTTCATTTATATAGCATAATCATCATAGCCTAAGGTTGGAACAAGAGGGGGAATGATGGACGTGACTAGAGGGAGGGGTAGGTAGGATGTGGCCTTACATAATAATGAAATGTTATGGTATTTTGTTCAAAGGATAATTCCGTAATTTTCTCCAAATCTTTAGCCTATAAATACACATATACACATGCATTTTCATTTACATTCTCTTCTTCATTTTCTAAACTTCCTTTTAAAAAAATCCATTGCTTCCAAAGTTTCAAAAGGTTAAAAAATTCACTTCTTTAGCTCGAAATCGCTTCTTTTCGCTACTGCAACACTTTTACAAGTTCTACAACCCTTCACTTCCCGAAAACCAACCCCACACTCACCCCACACCATCATAATGAGGTTCTACACCACCAAGAGGAGCCCGATTGAAGTCCAAAACCCTAGGAAAATCTTCACTCTTCGAAGCTTAGGTGTTGTTTTCTATGTCTAGTCGAAGTTCGCTTTGTGTTTACGAAGTTTCGATGAGTAAACTAATTTATATTGAATTTTTTTTTGACTTCACTATGATATGTTATTGTGGTGATAATATGATTAGAAAATTAAAAGGTTGTTATGTTGGTCGATGGAGATTTGATGGATGTTTACGTTTTGCGTTAAATTTGAGATTTTAACATAATGTTGTCGAGTTTTTAAGCGTATAACCTATGTTCATATATGCGTTTCATTGTGATGTTAACAGTATGGTAATATGGATGTATGGTTATGATCTAAAAACCAAAGTATGTCAAGTTGAAACATAGTTAACAACTTATCTATGTTGCGATGGATGTGGGTCGAAATCAAAAACTATGTTTTCTTATTTTAAGGTTTGAAAATTGTCTTAAAGTTTCTATCTTTGTTTTTAAGTCTCAAAACTTTAAAATTTAAGTTTCGAAACATGAAATAGGAAAGAATAAGCAAGTGTTTTCGCCTAAAGTATGTTTAAGCGAATCGCTCATAACGAGAGTCACCGCCGATGCAGTTCGACATAATTTTCGATTTCGTTTTAAAGCAATTTCTTTTGAAACGATTTTGCAAAAGTTTTCGAACTTGATTAGTAACATTAAAAGATTTAGGTTTGGATCATTCAATAATTTATTTATTTAAAGTATTAGTACCTAATTAGTAATTAAGTAAGTAATTAAGGGTTAAATAACACTTAAGAAAAGCTAATGATTATTTATTGATTTATAAAGTTTTAATTAGGGGTTAATGAATTTAAGAAGTATTAACTACTATTTAATTAAGTTAATGAGTTAATTAGTTAATTAATTATTATTTAGTTAAGTGATTATTTAATTAATTAGGGTTTAGCTAAATGAAATAATTTAACCTTAACTAATATACATTAGGAAGTTAACTAGGACTTAACCAAGTCCATTAAGTTAATTAAAGTTTAATTATGAATTAATCTTTATTTAATTAAGATATAATTAAGGCTTAAGCTAATTAAAAATACTTTAATCTTTTCAAAGCTATTTTTAACTTAATTGGTTATATTTTAAATCAATCTTATTTTTTAGTTAATTGATTTTAAATCAAAGGATTTCTCTTCTGGATCATTAAGTAGCCAAATGAATTAAAATAGTGATTATTAAAAGTTGACACATTTATGGGAAGTAAGTGACTTGTGTTTAGAACAAATGCCAAATATCGATAACGTGATAGACATAAGGAAGTTAATTTTAATAAGTGGGTCATGATTACTAATTAAGCATATAGATATACTTCTATATGTACATTTTTCACTCGATTATGGATTTACCAATATTTATAACTTGGACATCTTCCTATGATTGATTGTACGTTATGTGTGGATCCCTTACATATCTAATGTTTGGCAGTATCTTTGATATAACTTAGATAGGTCAAACTCAAATGTAATGATCCAATGTAGTCGTTAAGCCTCCTTTTTGTTTTGTAAAGCAAATATTTCATTTTCTTTTGAAATGGTCTTTGAAGCTATTCTATTTTGAACAAGACATTTGAAGAATGATTTGGCAATTGGTTTGAGAAGTTCTATAAATGATTTTAAGTATTCATAAAAGGAGTTTTAGAAATAGTTTTGAATGTTTATACAAAGATTTATAAATGGATTTGAATGTCTATAAAGGGAAGTTTTATACAAGTTTTGAAAGTTTATAAAGAAGTTATATAACCGAGTTTGAATAATTATAAAGAGTTCATAAATGAGTATGAAAATTTGATAAATATTGGGAAAAGAGACTTAATAAATGAAAATGGTTTTGAGGCTTAGTGATTGCTTTGGATAATTAAATCTATATATTTTATTGTTGTTATTTGGAAGTTAAATAATCGACTATCAAATTTGACCTAGTTTGACTTAGGAAGTATGAAATGTAAATTCGAGTTCCACGATGTGGGCACGAATGCTTACTTCTAAAAGAACCAGGAATCAGTCGACCGGAAATTATCGGTTGTTGGTACGAAGAGACCGGCATCGGATCTATCTCTGAAAACCACTCCGAACCAACGTGAATGTTCGAGTGGAATACAACTTGATGATGATTAGTGACGATACTCTTTGAAGTGAAAGAGCTACTGCTGCTAATCCTGAGGGTGATTCCAAAATGGATGTAGTAGAGTTAGTGCTTTCAGTTTCATTCAAACCCAAAACGAACTTGTATGGATGAATGATGGCATTGCATCGACGCTTGGACAGCAGTCTTAGCTTTCTAAGATGGTCAGCTAAGAGATAAGAGGTAAAACATAGTCTCAACCCTCACAACCAAGAGGAATGGAAAAATAGGACATGCAACAGAGCTTTGTAGTTAGCTACCATTAGGAGCGATCACCCCATTCTAGATGTCCTTTTCATAGTTGGTTTGCGCGCAAACACCGTGGTAATATGAGGCCTCGTTATCAAAGGGAGACGTCACCTGATCTGCCACGTTAAAGGGGAAGATGACTCTGTGTTTGCATCAGTGCATTTTCTAGAGGTATATCATCGGAAGGTAGTCCCTTACCTTGCCATTGTTGGGATCCAATCTCCAATACATGCCTTACGGTTTTGATTCTAGAGCCTAGTGTTGAAATGCGAGATGCAGGCATTTTAGCTAATTCCTCTTTTTACTGTAAACCTAGACACTATGATAATATCACTGGATCTTGATATAAAATGTTTTGGTTATCGTAAGGTAAAAACCCATCTATGTTTATATATGGTGTGGTCTTACAAGATAACCTTTGTTTGAAAAGCTTTCAATGTAGAAATCAGTTGATTGTTACTTGTTCTCGAGTTTTACTCACGCTGGTTTACCAGACCGATCCATGCGTTATTCCATGTTATGTTAGGGTCAGATCAAGCATGCTTTACCAGGTTTAGCAGGATATTTTGGAGTTGGAGAAAGCTGAATGGCCAAGACATATTCACGTATTTTACTTCCACCGTACTATAGAGTCTGCATGACTGGTCAAAGTAAGAATAGTTTTCGATAACTATCCAAAAGTTTAAGATAAGTTACCGCACTATGATGTTTTATATATGTATAAAGATGTATCTTCTTTGTAAAGATCATAGTTGTAATATATATTATTCGCTGAGTTATGAGATTTTGTGTTGTTTAGTTTTCTTCTATTTTCTACCTTCTTCTTTCACCTTAACAGATTGGTGTTTCCGACACTTGATTGTTCGGCATGCAATACAGTGGACATATTAGTGTCGATTTTTGAAGGTCAAAAATCTGGTTTGTTACACTATGTGTGTGTAGTATGCATTGATTTTATATCTGATAATTCTTTTTACAAAGTTACAGTAATGAATTTAATTTCAATTAAAGAAGAGGTCGTAATTAAATTTTATAATTTTACACTAATGTTCATTTTATGAAATTAAGTTAAATCAACATACACATATATGTTTCCACATATATTAAATTTAGAAACAAAACTGGTATGAAATATTACAATTTATTGTATATGTGTATTAAAGTTAACAATTCAAATCAAACTTTTAATATAGAAAGGAACAAAAGGATTTAGGATTTTACACAAAGACTTTGAATATAAAAAGGAAACGAAAGATTTAGGATTTTACACAAAAATGCATTTAGGAATTCTAGATTAAAAAACATTTAGTTCTTATGTATACAATATCCAAAAACAACAATATAATATATGAAATCAATTTTCAAGGCAAGTTTAAACAATTAACATATACAGTTTATTTATATATGTATGCAAGTTTTATAATATTATAAGATGGTTTTCAAATCAAATTTAGTTTTTTTCAACAAAAGTTTCCAAAAAAGAAAAGAAAAATGGAATCAGATAACTTAGGCGCATGTTAATATTCATGGTAAAAGCATTCGGATCTAAATTATAAAAAGAACAACAACAAATAATCGAATGTGATATAAGATTTAGATAATATTAATCATAAATAACATATACTAAATGGAGATATAGAGCTAAAGTAGATCTAAATCAAATCAACATAATAAATATATTATTAATTGAGATGGAAAAAAGGAATTTGAATTACATATTGCAAGATAAATAATCAACTAAATGTGATGAGGCATATAGATTCGATCACATGAACAAGAGAAACACACAAATAAATCAAATCAAAATAGTACCTTAGAATGTAGCCAAAAGTTGCACCTTGAATGATCGACCGGTGCTCCTAGATTCAATTAAATTGATCTCTAGATGTTGCAAAAAATCAAGAGATAACAACCACCTTTTATTTGGATATTATTTCATTTTTATTTTTGGTTCTTCCACAGTGCTATTGAATTTCTATAATGAGAGGGTGGAGAGAATAGGGAAAGAAAAGTGAATTGTTTAAAGGATTTTTGTCATGAAGAATATTAATAAAATAAATGAAAGAAGATTTTGTTATAAGGGAAACGTCGGAACCTTTCAGTTACCTCTTTAAAAATCTTCTCTATTTAAGTCAATATTAAATATCATCAAATCCTCTCCACCCTCTTCATATTTTTGGTAGAAAAAATAGAACTAAAGAGAAAAGGAAAAAATCATTCACAAATGAGATTTAAGTGAGCCACAATCAAGAGTAAAAGATGAAGATTTATTTCCTTCTTGTAGTTACTCCTTCGGATTTTCAAATCATATTTAAAACCTCTCCTCCGTACATTCTGCATGGATGACCATAAAAGAGGCATGTGAGCTAAAACCTTTTTCAAAACCACTTAGCAATTAATCTACGAAAATTCAGTTTAAATATTTTATCGACATGTATATCGCTACGCATGTTTATAACTTTTATATACTCATTTTATAAAATATTAATAATATTCAAACAAATCAAATAAAAATTAATGGTCGATATTTCTTAAATATTAAATAATTCAATTAACTTACAATGATTATAAATTAATTATATCGTGTGGTTTTATGGAGTATTCATCTTTAGGTAGTGAAGACTCAAAGATGTAAATTCAACCAGCGATTAATATCAAGCAATTTGAATACTAAAATTCACATGTCAACTTAACTACCGATGTTGAATTTATAGTTAACTTATCTTTTGGGCAAAATCCAATTTTACTTATTATAAGCGGTACCTGATAGTAACGATTATTTACAACAATTGTCTTCGTCAACACTATATCACATTAGGACTTATGGAATTTGGTGTTGGTCAAATTCCGACATCATCCACATTCAACACGAATAGTCCAAACATAAAATCCTTTATTCGGTAATAAAAATTATTATCATTAACCTTACTACTTTACTAAAGACTTTGACTTTGTGTTGACTATAATTGATTGTGACAATAACCTCATATAATTAAGGGGATGAATTCTTTATTAAATACTGTTTCACTTTCAATTCTTTCACTTAGATCCAACTATAGTCATTCACTGGACGTCATGCCATAATTTAACTATAATCAAAGCAATGTATCCACATTAAAGTTCAATAATATTCTAAAGTCGAAAGAACTGTGTAATATTGTCACTTTGAGATTTTGTATTTGACCTTAGTATATTAACCAACATATAGCTCTCAAGTGAGGCATTCCATAATTATTCGATAATTATTAGTACATAACCTCTTGGTGCCCCCTAATAATTACAAGTAATACACTGCTCAATATTTGGAGAGCTTTATTCCACACTAGTCTAAACAGACATATTCCCATCTCGAAAAATCTTAACAAGGTATCTACTACTAATAATGATAATTCAACGAACTAGGATCAATCGTGTCTTTTTGAAATCCCCATACTAACCTTCATATATCGCCCCCTTTACCATCCGCTTGCTAGCCCATGAAAATAATGTCAGCCCTATTTCCTAATCCTCTACCACTTCAACTACATCGACACAATCCTCCACTATTACAACTACATCGGTCGATTGTCCACTAACCGAAATCAATTCTACACCGACTGCGATTTCTACGTCTTCTCCAAAGAGACGCATCCATTACAATTTGTAATTAATTAATTAATCATACTGCTGTGTTATTATTATATGCTTCTGTTGCCATCGGATGATTAGTAATGCAACTTAATTATGTTTCAATGAGTTAGTATGGGTTTCTGAACCACCCGCTTCTCCATTTTCCAGTTTTGCAACAGATAGCCTTCTCTTCTTGAAATTTGCACGTACAATAATAACGCATCCTTACTGAAATAGCAGTTGGAATGAAATTTTAGGTACTATAATACACATAAGTTTGTTTTAACGCTGGACCAAAAATCGGGTGATCAAAATTTATAACATAGGTGGATTGCTGAGTCAACGCATTGCTTCATGTCAAATTTTGGATGGTGCACATTATCTACAATATCGAATAGCACATATCTCTACTATTAATAAAGAGAATTCAATAGATATAATTTTCACAATGTCCTTTTGAAATTCGAAAGATACCCTCTTCTATCAACAAAATCTCATTATCGGTGAATTATCTTTACCACTATCCTCTTCGCGACCACCCATCAACGGATTTCACTATCAATTTGCAATCAATACCACCAACAACTATTTGAAATAAAAGCGTTATGACCATCAAATATTTTGCACTTATATCACATATCCATCCATTAATTTTTTAAATAAAAACCAAATATCTTTAGCTATTAGATGCACGTATCGTGCAATTTATACTATATTAAAAATAAATGTTATTTTTAATGTGATAAATTTTCCTCGATTACAACACATTGTAGTAGCTACTAAATAACATACATTTATGGATTTTCTATTTAATATACTTTAAATTAATTACTTAATTACTCACAACACAATATAACAAGTATATAATATAAAGAAAACACCTTTTGTTTTGAAGAAGATCTGTTATCGAGTTAGATATATGTAAACAATTTAAAATTTACCCCAAGGGATACCTCTAACTCTATATGTTGACTCCTTGTTAAATCAATTGATATAAAGTAGAGAGACCTGTACAAACTTGATCACATGTTGCATAGCTCGCTCACCATAATAACACTGGTCCGCGAGGCAAAGAAACGAGTCTCGAAATCTATGCACAATTGGTCCTAAGAGTGAATACTGCCTGCTTAAAGATGAAAAAACAAATGGAAGGTCAGCCCCATTAAGGTAGAAGGAAACATAAGGAAAATTGCATTATTGAAGAGCTAGCCAGCTTTGGTGATAGAGTTGAAAAGCAAAGATATGATTGGATGGATCAACACTTTCATCATACTTCTCAATGTGAGGTAAGGCATACCATCAGTGGATGTAAGTTCTAAAATATCATCAGAAAAAGGTATTTCGATCTTATTAGTAGACAACTCCTCGCCTTCATGATTTCTAGTCTAGATTCTTAACCTCCGTTGTCGAAGTAAGCCATTTCCTACTGGAGGCCCACCTTTGTTTGTTACGGACGGTGCTAACCCCTATTTGGGAAGGTGCTTCTTTGATGTCTCGAAAGAGTAGGAGATCAGTGACGCTGGTATGGAGAGGGTGATCGGCAATAACAAATAGTGGTAGGTGACTTCCTATTTCCATTCATAAAATGTGACCTGGAATACTAGCCCCATCTATCATTAGATTATTGTCTAATGATTTCCCTCTAGGATCAGGAATGGACCGAAACATCTCAGTGCTTATGATTTCAGGCTTGTCCTCACTGCTCGAGCGATTGAGATGCAAGTCATGCCTTTACCCCCTCCACTGCCCGAAGGCGCTAGAAGGCAAAGTGTCTTTCTACGATGGGGCAACAGAAAACAACCAGAGTGCCTTGATGTAATGTAGGTTCGGTTACAAGAATATCATGGGCGAAGTCTTAATCATATGTGGCATGCGCATCCCTATTGTGGGCGGCAAAATCCCTAACATGGGTTTCCAGCATGATCCTTTCATAGGTATCTCACATGACATTGAAAGCATTGGGAATAATGCACTGAATGAGGGTCTGATCGGCTGTTGCGAGGACTATTAGGTCGTAGTTGGTAGTTTCCTAAGAATCTGCCCTATCTCTTAGTTTTTTCAAATTAAGGGCAATATATTCGATGCCAGTGAGCTCATTAACCGGGCCGAGCCATATATCACTACTTAGACCTAGAACCGCTAGCTCCAGTAATGCGATTTATGATGCGGCCATTTGGGTTATCAGCCTCATTCCCACTTTTGGTTTGGACGGTGGAAATTTTGAGTAGATTAAGAGTTTGAGAAGAAGAAAAGTGATGAAGGTTGATATACTTTTAGGGGAGGCCCTCCATCTAGCACCAAAATGTTGAGTGAATTTTAGCCAACATCGAAATTATATATTAAATAGATAATAGCAAAGGTTACTCATTAAAATCGTACTTAATAAATGGAAAATGAAGAGATCATCAATGATGATACAAGTATAAAGAAATAGATTTACAATGGTTCGATCCGGTTGATCTACGTCTACTGTGATAGTAAATTTTATTACTTTTATTTCAGCTACAAGAGCTTGAATTACAAGAGCCAATAATGTGACCAAGAAATGAAAATTTGATCCTTGTATAAGTGCATTCATAGATCTATTTATAGCTTTTGAGATTTGTTTTAGAAGGCTTAGATTTATGCGTCAAGTCTTGGAAGTCCTCATGGCTGTTGTTGATGCTATGCGATCCAGATGTAGTCCATCTAGGATGCCAGATAGAGTGAATGGCTCAGAAGATGGCTAACTAGCGAGCCATATCCAGCTGTACCTGTGTCAGAGAGGAAACACAAGGACAAAATGATGTTCTTAAATAGCGATGTTGTCACCACGTAGATAGCAAAGGGCAAGCGGTAGTTGTTGCAAAGTAATATTTTTATCAAATGAACAAAATCGGCTTATGCTGATTTTTTCAGTAGAACGGTACAAAGTCATTGTTCTTTATACAAGGGTGACCATGCTCTTTTGTTTGATGCCTACCGAGAAAGATAAAGCAAGGAGTCAGGGTGCGCCAGTCTTTAAGGGAGTGGTGGGAGGTGATGATTTAGCACTTCGAAGCGCGACCGGAAAAGAGACCTCCATATTGTGTGCTAATACTTTTGTGGTAAGGGGAGCTGAAGGATTTGTGCGTGGGGCATGAGATTTCATATTGTGGGTGTAAATTTAATTGGGCCACTCTCTAGTCCCATTAAGTGTTCAGGCGCTGAGGGGCTGTAGTTCAAGACATTTGTATGGATGATATGCTAGACTGAATGTCATCAAGGCCATGTGTTTCTGGGAAAGGGTGTTGAAATCTTGGCAGCCTTTTGTGAGAAAATCGAGCAACAGAGAAATATTTTGTTACATCGTCGAGAATTTTTTCTTGTAGCCCAAAGAATTTCCCTGACATATCAAAAAATAAATTTATGCAGTTCCTTAATCTATAAGCATATATTTCTTTTCCTTTTCCTTTCTAGTTTTGTTAAATGCAAAAATGAAGTAAATAACAAAAAGAATTAATAGTAGACTATATGTCAATGGTCAACTTCGTTCTAATTTTTTATAGTAACAATTAGTTATTTCCTAAAAAAGAAGAAAGCATAGGAAAAACGACAAGAAGACTTATTATTATGTATTATATGCTGAGCGGCTTTAATTAGTTTGGAGAGGTATAAATATCTTTATAATCGATTAGTTATGAACCACTCTACCAATTGAGCTACCCAACAATACAGGATCCAAATTTGAACTGATGACACAACGATTTTCAAGTCTCTGCTCTGCATAATTAATTTAATCCCTAAACTTTTTTATTTTCATAAAGAATACTTTCTTTGCGAATGCGATGAAAATGAGATGGGCTATGAATAATTCACCTTGGGTCTGTTTATGAGCGAGTAAGATGAATCAGAAAGGTATTGAATTTCTTTGAACCGCTTACAAAAAAGACAAGAGAATATAGTAAAGAATTTGTTCAGGTATCAACTATACCTACTTTATCTAAGGAGAATATAGTAGTTGTTATATTAAAATTTGCATTATTTAAAATATTTCGAGTAATAATGTATTTATTTAAAACGGGCCTTAATACGATTTAAAATAATTTGAGTAATAAGGTATTTGTTTATATTTGGATGAATTATATTTTTCATTTGGATATATTATAAGGTCATCCTTTTTGTGGGATATGGAGAAATAAAACAAACTTAATTGAATTACATTTGAATGAGTAAATTATTATTTCATATGGTGGTATATTTAGAAGAGATATTAAGGATGTTTTATGTGACCAAAATATCATTTTCTCTACTATAAATATATACCTGCATATTCTCATTATTTCAAACACACTAATTCCTCTTAGATCTCCCTTAAGATCAAAGGAAGGTTGTTGAAGAGGAAGCATTGACGATAGAACATGACAACTATGGGCATCATCTTTTAGGAAAATTTTATTAATATTATTCACTTTATAATAATAATAGTATTATTTCAACTAAAACTAACTGATTTATTTAAAATTATTTATATACATATAAGTTTTCATATATATATATATATATATATATATATATGCACACTTTGAGTTACATATACATATGTATATTCATTTAGCTTTTGGTTTTCAAAAAAGACATTTTGTTTTAGAAAATTGTATTTGTAAATTATATGTATACACACACACATATATATATTATACATATTTAGATATGCATATACTTCAACTATTTTCAATTATTCGCCTGATATAACTTTAAATAAAATTGAAATTGAAACTAGAATATAATTTTATGAATATATATTATAAATTTTATTGTTGAATTGTTTTAATACAATTTAAAATTAAAATTCGAATACCTTCAGACTTGGATCACTCTTTATTTAAAAAAAATATTTTGACCTATCAGCTTGAAAATAAAATTGAATAATACATGCATCTATTATTCGAACTAAAAAATATTATTATTATTTCAGTTTCATTTTTTCTTACCATACAAATATCTTATTGGAATAGCCAACACTAGTTTTAAATTTAACCTACGTTAATTATAATTCAAAAAATTTATCTCGAGAACAAAAGGTTAGGTAGACACTTATTACAATATAAATTAATTAAATAAAATATTTTGGAAACAAGGCCTTTGTGCAACTAATAACTAATTTATATTTAATAATCTAAAATAATATGTAACACACACACATATAAAACATATGTTGAAAATATTATACACACACACAAAAACATATATAGTATACATATATGCATACATATTTACACACACACACACACACACACACATATATATATATATATATGTTTACATTATTTATTTTATAACATATATGCATCTTTATATAATGTTATTATTGCAAATTCTAGTAACTATATGTGTGTGCATGTGTATATGTATACACACACATAAAGTTCTTATACGCATGCTATAGAACATATATACATACAATAAGCAAATAAACTAATTAATGGTTTACACATAAATTGAATTAGATAAATTTATCCTTCTTAATATCCTAAAGAGATATCAAATATGATTTCATATCTAAATAAGATAAAAGATCTAGTGCTACTTTTGATAAAATATTTTCCTTTGAATTCACCTTTTTCCTCACTGTATGATGTAGCTAACCCAAAAGAATATAACTACTTACAAAAGGGTTATTATATTAGGTTTTGGATTAGCATAGTCTTATGTAAGGATATTTAAGTTTAATGGAAGTTTGGGTTCGTAATGTCATGTCTCATTGCTCTATAATTTGATTTTTTTTCATATCACAAATAAAATAATAATTTACTCCTCCCAATCCATTTAAATCATAAATTAAAGTTTTTTATTTCACTAATATAAAATAGGTTTAGATATAAATAAATTTACATAAAAGAAACCTAAAATTGAACTAATTTAAGTTTCAATATCTAAATATTTGTAATCTGAAATTTTAACTTAGTAGACATATATCTTCACGAAACGTATAAATGATGTAACTAAAAAAGTTGAAAACAAAGTAATGAACAAATATTTTTCAATTATAAATACTTATAGTTAATCAGTGTTTCTCGTTTATATCTTATTTTGTAACTAAAGATAAATTATGCATTTTATTTCAATAAATTAAACATAAATGTGTGTAACTATATGAAAAATAGTTAACAAATCCGATATTTAAATAGGAACTGAAATTCTCGAATTTATGAATTGGTTCGAAATTCCTAAAATGATAAAAGGCTGAAACCAAGACTGAAACTGAGATCTCGAACCTTGATATATAGTGATAGATGTTTCCATCGATGACTTTTGTTATGATAAAGTACCAAAATCTCTTTGATTTTGTGCCAACAAGTTCAATGGATTAGACTGTTTGGAACCTTATTATGGTTTACTATAACATTTTGGAAGTTCATAAAGTTAAATGCTTGTGTGATCCAATGGTAGATGGATTGAAAAATTTGACTTGCGTGATCAAATGTGTAAAAGTAAATGTGTATCTTTTAAAATACTCTAACTGAAATGATCAAACTAACATTAATGTATTAGGGTTTAAGGGTGAATTATTATGTAAAATATGCATACATACATATATATATAATTTTGTGGAAGGACCACAATGAGAATATCATAGATAGCGTAAGTGGAAAATAGGGAGAAAGATGAATTTTAGATAAATTTCATCTTGTAGCACTCAAGTATAAACTTTAGGTAGAAGGACACAAACTTAAATTTTCGAATTTCACATCATCTTCAGCCTACTCATATCAAACCAAATCCTAAAAACTATCAAACCCAACATGTGACCACATTTCTTCACTTCATCACATGCCATGTTGCATTACCTCCTCGTGCTCTTATTCAACACCCCCTCTTATCATTCACCATCATCGATCATTTTAGAAGAAGAAAAGCTAACAGCAGAAGAAATGCTAGTTTAAACTATCATTATGCGCATGCACACATGCATATATTTGTGTATGTATATGTACATCTATAATGCTAATGTACTTCAACATTATATTTGTGCAATGCTAGTACACATGTAACATCCCTAATTTTTGATAACATTATTCAGGAAATTTAATTAGATAAATTAAATAGAATAATGATGATAAGGGGATTGAGATTTGGATGAACATATAGGGTCGTGCTTAATAATAAAATAAATGGACTTAATTTGGTTTGTAAGCTAATTAATTTGCACGTGGGCATATTAGTAAATAGCTGCACCCCCTCATACTCACTGCTATGCACTTTGTAATTGCCCATTCATATTTCATTTCACATTTTCCACAAAAGCAAATCAAAAACCTAAAACTAGAGTCGGCCATTAAAAAGGAAGAAAAGAGGAAGAATTCAATCTAAATCTAAGGCCAAAGCTATGAAGGATTAATCGATAAAAAATCTCCAATTCCTTACCATATCTAAGGTGAACAATAATTCATTCCATCTCCATTTTGTTGTATAATCACATATTTTCGGATTTAAGATAAAATTCGCTTTGACAATGTTTTAGATGATGATATGCTTAAACTATCATTGTTTGATTTAAACAATGCATTCACATGTGAATTTGCACTGTTTTAGGGTAAAAGTGAGGGTTATTGATTTTAAAATGTCATAGAAAATTTTTATGTTAAGTAAAACATGATGGAGATGGGTTTAAATTTTCATAATTTTCCAAGCTATGGAAAATTTATTGTGAATTTCTAAAGGAAAACATGGTATATTTTGGTTTAAAATTTATTTCGAGTATTTCATAAAAAATTGGGTCAGAAATTTTAATATGTTTGATTACATGATGAAAGAAATTTTCCATGATTTTTTGAGATTTTTCCCAATTGATTTACTAGAGAAAATAAATTATTATAAAAGAGGGACTTTTCTTCACATATTGGTTTTGCTTAATGGAAGCTAGGGCTTAAACGTTAATTTTACTTCGATTTAGATTTGATAAATGTGGTATTTTTATTGTAGAGTATTTTAAAATTTTTAAGGCAACTAATTAAAAGATTACACATAAGTAGGTTAGTTAAAGCAACTACTAAAGATGTGCATGATTTCAGCCCTTAACTGGAAAAGAGGGTTCCGCTTCCTTTAGTAATACCTTTTGGATCCATTGCTTCGACTCAGTCGAAACTAATTCAGCCGAAACCCACCTAGTTGAAACTAATACACAACATATTAGTCAGTTGGTACGTAGTGGATTGGAGGAAAACAGAAGCTATGATGATGAAAGGAATACTTCCGATGGGGTAGAAATCCTGTTTGACTTTCAAAAGTTAAGTATTTGCTCTGTATTTCATAATGCTTTCGACCGATTCGAAATGATTGTTTTCGAAAGGAGTTTATAAATAGCTTTCGAAGAAGGTTGTCATTTTATGTTTAAAGTATTAGCTTTCGAAAGGGGTTCCTTTTGTTTAAATGCTTTCAAAAGTATTGGTTTCGACTAAGTCGAAACCCATCCACTATTTCCCATTCGAGTGTATTGAAGCCATCAATGCTTTCGAAGGGTTATCTCAGTTTTAACTTAAGCTAAGCCACTTCCTAAATGCTTTAGAAAAGGGTTGAGGGTTCCGAAGGAATGGGGGTCGAAAGGGGGCTCGATGCTACCCTTCGAAGTTTTAACTTAAAGGTTTTGAGATTACAAATAGGTTGTTGTGACAATGTCTACTTTTCCTTAAACAATCCTATAAGGAGTTTTTGAAAGAGCCACTTTCATATATAACCACTCTGACCCGAAGGTTGATTTTAAAGAATAAAACCTAATGTTTTCAAAATGGGTACTTTCATTAGTTTCGAAGTCATTTTCCTAAAGATTATTAAGTAAAGTTTCGATGTATTCGAAAGGTATATATTTAGAGTTTTGAAAAGAGGTTTTCTATGCTTTCAAAGGAGGTCATCCATTGGTTTTGAAAGTGATGTTTTAAGGTTTCAAAACAAATAACCCACTCTCATTTTAAAAAGGAAATACCATGGCATAAATAAAGATTTTTGAAAGTGTTACTTCTTCGTATATTTATTTACATTGTAATTAACTCATAACAGTAATTTGGGAAAGGGAAGAATAACCAGCTAGGTTGACCAGTAGCAAATATAACTTATGGAATGATAAATTCTTAATTTAAGATATTGGTAGGGGCCAATGGGTTCATAGTGACTCCATAAAAACCGTGTAAAGGGAATGATATTAGCAGGGGCCAATAGGTTCATAGTCAGCCTATGAAAACTACTATATGATATTGGCATGGGCCAATAAGTTTATAGTTAGCCCATGAAAACTATATCTGAATTAAGATATTGACAGTTAGTCAATAGGGTTTCTAGCCATCCCATGAAAACTACGATAAGAGAAAAGATATTAGAGTTACCAATAGGTTCTTAGTGATCCCATAAAAACTATGAAATCAGACATGTCGTCCATAAATATTTAACCGTACCGAGCCCATAAAAACTAATGGGTTCGTAGTAATCCTAGAAACTATAACTGAGACAGATAGTCAGAATGAACAGGATGGGTAATCCAGGATTAACTTACTTGTTTGCATATCATCATATTGCCTGTATTTTTTTAACCATTGCGGATGCAGGAGCCCATTATATGATTTTATAAAGTTTTAAGATACTAGTGAGGAGAAAACCCGTTTCTCTAAGCGGCATGGTCTCATTAGATATCTAAATAATTGGAGATGGTAGATTATTATTCTTACCAGGCTTTATGTCTGACACAAAGTTTCTTTTCCCCTTAAACTCTCGAGTACTCAATTGACTTTGAGTAGTTTGAGGTTAGGGTTTTCAGGTGTTCTTTTAGACAAATAAAGCTTCTGATGACGTGCAGGAGGCATGTTAGCTATTTAGAGTTCTTTTATTTCCATTGTGTTTGGTTGTAAAGGCAAACTTGTTATATTACCATATCATATACTCTGATCATCTAAGGGGGCATCTTTATATGTCGCTCTTGGCGTATTTTGTAATAAGTATATTTTGTCTGAACATGGTATGCGTTCTGAGATTATGTAATGAATTTGAAATATTTTAAAATGGAACGTGGACTTTGTTTGCTGTTTTAAAATTTCTCCATAATCATATGTTTCTGTGTATCAATATATCTAACATTGCCGTATTTAGCCGTCGAAGATTAATAACTATGGATGACTGCAGCATTCGTGGTCATTAGTTCTAGGCCTTCAAGTAAGGGGATGTTACAAGTTGGTACTAGAGCAAAGGTTAATGAAAATTTAAAAGAAATTTAAACGTAAAAGATTTTTCAAACATAATCCAATGAATCAGACAACAAGATTGGGGCTTGGGTTAACATTATAGCAACATACTTGTATTTGAGATATAGTTATGCATAAGTATGTATTCCCCGCTCTCTTAGACCATTCTTCTGTATTTTACTAAGGCTCGTATGCAGAGGCATGAGAAAGAAGATATAGAAGCAGGAAACGGAAGTGGAAATATCGGTGGAGGAAGTACCATAACCAATGGAAATGGTCGACCCTCCACTAGGAGGAACCCGGGTCGACCGACTAATGCTAATAACTAAAATGATGATGCCAATATGGATGTTATAAATCCACCAGTAGATACGGGGGCAATGTATCAATTCTTCGTTAATATGATGCAAGCAGGAGTTGCTGCTGGTGTTGTTGGAAATGTTGGAAGAGCTAATCATGTGGCTCCAGTTGAGAATAATTATGCTAGGCTGAGTAGGGACGGCACTAGTCTTGGTGGGAAACCATTTATGGGGACAGAGAATGCTATTGAGATTGAGTATTGGATGTTGCATTGTGAGCGTATATTTGCTGATTTGGGTTTAGATAATGCACAAAAGAGAAAGGTGGCCTCTAGACAGTTGCAGGGTCAGTGCTACACTGGTGGAATAGTGTTACTACCGGTGTTCCAAAAGAGCAGTTGACTTGGGATGATGTTAAAAGAGATTTGAGCAGAAGTTTGTGTCTAAGTTTGCTAAGTCAGAGCTGATGAGGAAGTTTTTGGATCTAGTTCAGGAAGAAATGTCAGTAGTTGAGTATGCTACTAAGTTTAAAGAGCTATCTCGATATGGATATGCTACTATAGATACTGACATCAGAAGAAATGAGATGTTTATTCAGGGATAGGCCCGAGCTTGCTAGAGCAACCATGACACATGTCCGTGATCCTTGTAATTTGGTGATTGAGATGGTTATTCGCTATGAGGAGTTACTTACTGATTATGCAAAATAGAAGTTAGTGGAAACTTGGGGTTCTCAGAGGAAGAAGAGAAAATTCTTTAAGAAGAAGGGATCCTAAAAAGGAGATAATGCTAAAAATTCAAATGCTGAGATAGTTTGCTATAAGTATGACAAGAATGGTACTTTGCGAATGAGTGCCGGTCAGGATATAGGAAGAAAGCTGCAAGTAAGAAGAATGTGCAGTGTTTCAACTGCGATCAAGTTGTGCATTACAAGAATCAGTGTCCGGAGCCAGTTAGGGAGGACAAAGGAAAAGTTTTCGCTATTGGATCAGCTAGGCCTACTACAGCTGATAAAGGAAAGATTGTGATAGAAGGTACATTTTTGATTCAGAGTATACCAGTTAGGATACTATTTGATAGTGATGCATCACATTCATTTATACCTGAGTGTTTAGTTAATAGATTATGCTTAGAATCCACCTACCTTGTTACTGCCTTAAGGGTTGCAAATCTAATAGGAGGATATGCAACTCTAGAGTTGAGGCGTGACCAGTTAGAACTTGATTTGTTAGGGCACAAATTTGCATGCAGATTGTATGTTATTGTTTTGTAGATTTCGAAATCATCTTGGATATGAATTGGTTGGGTAGGTATGAGGCTAGAATATTTTTCCAAGATAGGAAGACATCACCGAGACATCCTAATAGCCATGACTAAGTAATGCTCTCAGTGGAGAATTCTGACCGAAGTGTTGGTACTTTGCTTAATGCTATAGAGGTAGAAGATGAGTTAAGTCAAGTTCAGGTAGCAAGAGAGTTTCTAGATGTCTTTGAACCAATCATAAGACTACAATCGAAACGAGCTGTTGAGTTTTGGATAGATCTTGTGCTAAGAGTAGAACCTATAAGTAGACCATCTAGCAGGATGACACCGATTGAGATGAAGGAATTAAAGGTGCAGCTAGTGGATCTTAAAGGAAGAAATTTTATCAGGCCAAGCAGTTCATCTTGGAGAGTGGCCATAGTGTTTATGAAGAAACCAGATGGGACTTTGTGGATGTGTATCGTATCGTAAGCTGAACGAGAGAACGATAAAGAATAAGTATCCTTTGCCTATAATTGATGATCTATTTGATCAATTGAGTGGAGCCAGAGTGTTTTACCATTTGGATTTGGCGATAGGTTTCCATCAGCTAAGAGCGGCAGAGGACAACATTCCTTTGACAACATTTCAGACTAGTTATGGTTCGTATGAGTGGTTAGTAATGCTATTTGGATTAGCGAATGAACCTGCTTTCTTTATGGATTTGATGGACCGCGTCTTCCAAATGTATTTGGATTGATTTGTGTTGGTGTTTATAGATGACATTTTGGCATACTCTAAGGATGAAAGATAGCGTGATGATCATCTTAGAGTTGTTCTTGAGACGCTGAGGCAGAATCAGCTGAAGGCGAAGTTTTCCAAGTTCATTTTTGGAAGAAAGAGGCTAAGTTTCTTGGTCATGTGGTTTCAGAGAAGGGCGGTCAGTCGATCGGATAAGATCGAAGCTGTTAGTAATTGGAGGAAATCAGATACGGTGACCGAGATTAGAAGTTTTCTTGTACATGTTGGCTATTACCGAAGTCTCATTAAGGACTTCTCGCAGATAGAAGCATCTTTGAATAAGTTGACCAGGAAGGAGGTGAAGCATTCCTTAAGTTAAATCATTTGTTGACCAATGCACTAGTGTTAGTAGTTCTAGAGGGAAACCAAGGGCCGTGGTATATCCTGATGCACGCGGAACTGGATTAGGAGCAGTGTTGATGCAAAGTGGTAAAGTTATTACCTATACTTCACGAAAACTTAGACCGCATGAAGTTAGATACCCTACCCATGATTTGGAGTTGGCAGTGGTGTTCTTTGCATTGAAGATTCTGAGACATTATCTATTAGGTGAGAGGTTTGAGCTTTATATCGATCATAAGTCTTTAAGGTATTTATTTTTTTAGAAGGAGTTGAATACGAGACAGTAGAGGTGGCTTGAGATTTCGGCTGCTTATGATTTTGGTATAAAGTATGCACCAGGAAAAGGTAATAAAGTAGTGGGTGCTATTAGTAGAAAACATCAAAATGTGGTATTTGCTATGTTGGCGGAGTGGAAGGATTTAGAAGCCTTGGCCAGTTGTGGGGTGTAGTTAAGGTCGACTACTAGTTCTAGTCATAGACTATCATGTTGTCCTGTTTAGAAGTGACCAGCGTTGATCGAGAGGATCACTACTAAGCAGAAAGAGGATCCTATATTAGTCGAGAAGATTAGAAGGCTTGAGATTGGATATGAGATCGATGACCTAGAGGATTTTAGCCTTGACCAAAGAGGATAGTTGAGAAAAAATGGACAGTTGTGTGTTCCAAATGTGGAGGACTTGAGAAAGGAAGTTCTGGGAGAATGTCATCGATCCAAGTTTAAGATCTAGAGGAACCAATATGTATCAGGATATGAAATGGAGCTTCTATTGGGAAGGTATGAAGAGGTATGTTGGCTTGTGGGTTAGGCAGTGTGCAAAATGTCAACAAGTGAAGGCCAAACATCTTGCTTCAACCTTTAAAGATTCCAGTTTGGAAATGGGATTCGATATTTATGGATTTTATAGACAGGTTGCGAAGGTCAAATAAGAGAAATGAAAGTATATGGGTCATAGTGGACAGATTGACCAAGAGTGCTTATTTCATTCCAACTAAGTGAACTAAGACGGCATCTGTTTTGGCTAAGTTACTCTTGAAGAACATAGTTAGACTACATGGGGTTCCTAGTAGTATAGTCAGTGACAGAGATGCCTTGTTCACTAGTGAATTCTGGAAGAGTCTACACGAAGTATTGGGTACCAAGCTTAATATGAGTATTGCATATCATCCTCAGACGGATGGGAAGATAGAGAGGGTTAACAAAGTACTCGAGGATTTACTAAGAGCTTATGTCATAGACTTTGGTGGATCTTGGGAAGATCACCTATATTTAGTTGAATTTTCCTATAATAATAGTTACCGGAATAGTATAGCAATGACGCCTTTTGAAGCTTTGTATGGAAGACCGAATCACTAGCAAGTTGGTTGAATATCGAAGACAGATTAGTCTTAGGTCAAAATTTGGTTAGGAAGGCATCATAGAAGATTGAGTTAATCCGAGAAATGATGAAGGAAGCTCAATCCAGACAGAAGAGTTACGCAGATAAGAGACGTAAAGACCTAGAGTTATTAGTTGAAGATAAGGTTTTTATTATGGTGTCATCGATGAAGGGTGTGGTACGATTTGGAAAGTCAGGGAAGTTAGCCCTGAGATATGTTGGACCATTCCAGATTATAGAGTGGATTGTGAAGCTCACATACAAAGTATAGTTGTCGGGCTGTATGGAAGGCGTCCAAAATGTATTTCATATGTCTCGTCTTCGCAAGTATGTGCATGACCTAGAGACTACTATTCCTTCAACAGGATTGGAAGACTTAATAGTAGAGCCTAATTTGACTTTTGTTAGACAACCAGTTCGGGTTGTAGCGATGGATGAGAAAAGATCAAGGAACAAGACAGTTAAGTTGGTGAAAATTCAGAGGAGCGACAACAAGGACTGTACTTGGAAGACAGAGGACAGAATTAGAGATACTTATCGTGAATTGCTTTGAGGGTATGTCTATATTATATTTATATAGATAGTTACTAGTCAGATAGGCTAGTATGTATGTTAGGAGTTGTTACAGATGATAGCTATGTTTAGTATTTAGTCCTTACTAAATTTCGAGGATGAAATTCTTTAAGAGGGAAGCCTGTAACATCTCTAATTTTTGTTAACATTATTCAGGAAATTTAATACGATAAATTAAATAGAATAATGATGATAAGGGGATTGCGATTTGGATGAACATATAGAGTCATTCTTAATAATAAAATAAATGGGCTTAATTTGGTTTGTAAGCTAATTAATTTGCACATGGGCATATTAGTAAATAGCCACAGCTCCTCATACTCATGGCTATACACTTTGTAATTACCCATTCACATTTCATTTAACATTTTCCACAAACTCAAATAAAAAACCTGAAATTAGAGTCGGCCATTAACAAGGAAGAAAAGAGGAAGAATTCAATCTAAAGCTAAGGCCTAAGCTCTAAAGGATTAATCAACAACAAATCTCCAATTCATTATCACATCTAAGGTGAATAATAATTCATTCCATCTTTATTTTGTTGTATGATCACATATTTTCGGATTCAAGATAAAATTCACTTTTATGATGTTTTAGATGATGATATGTTTGAACTATTATTTGTTTGATTTAAACAATTCATTTACATGTGAATTTGCATGGTTTTAGGGTAAAACCAAGGTTATTGATTTTAATATGCCATGGAAAATTTTTATGTTAAGTAAAACATGATTTTGGAGAAAGGTTTAAATTTTCATAATTTTTCAAGCTATGAAAAATTTATTGTGAATATCTAGAGGAAAATATGGTATATTTGGGTTTAAAATTCATTTCGAGTATTTCACAAAGAAATTGGGTCAGAAATTTTAATATGTTAGATTACATAGTGAAAGAGATTTTCTGTGATTTTTGGGGGTTTTTCCCAATTGATTTACTATCGAAAATAAATTATTATAAAAGAGGGACTTTTCTGAAAATATTGGTTTCTTAATGGAAGGGTTTAAAAGTTAATTTTACTTTAATTTAGATTTGATAAATGCGGCAGTTTTACTATAAAGTATTTGAAGAGTTTTAAGGCAACCAATTAATAGATTACACATAAGTAGGTTAGCTAAAGCAATTACTAAAACTCTGCATGATTTCAGCCTTTAATCAGAAAAGAGGGTTCCGCCTTCTTTAGTAATTACTTTCGACTCCATTGCTTCCGCTTCGACTCAGTCGAGACCAATCCAGCCGGAACCCACCTGGTCGAAACCAATACACAAGATATCACTCAATTGGTACATAGTGGATGGAGAAAAGGCAGAAGCTATGATGTCGAAAGGAATGCTTCCAATGGGGTCGAAATCCTGTTTGATTTTCAAAGTTAAGTATTTTCTCTGTTTTTCTTAGAGCTTCCGACCCAGTCGAATTGAATGTTTTCGAATGGAGTTTATAAATAGCTTTCGAAGAAGGTTGTCGTTTTATGTTTAAAGTATTAGCTTTCAAAAGGGGTTCCTTTTGTTTAAGTGCTTTCAAAAGTAATAATTTCGACCAAGTCGAAACCCAGCAGCTATTTCACTTCCGAGTGTATTGAAACCATCAATGCTTTCGAAAGGTTATCTCAATTTTAACTTAAGCCAAGCCACTTTCTAAATGCTTTCAAAAGGGGTTGAGGGTTCCGAAGGCAAGGGGGTCGAAAGGGGGTTTCGATGATGCCCTTCGAAGTTTTAACTTAAAGGTTCTGAGCTTACAAATAGGTGGTTCTAACACCGTCTACTTTTCCTTAAACAATTCCATAAGAGGTTTTCGAAAGAGACACTTTCTTATATAACCACTCTGACCCAAAGGATGTTTTAAAGAATAAAACCTAATGTTTTTGAAAGGGGTACTTTCATTAGTTTCGAAGCTATTTTCCTAAAGATTATTAAGGTTTCGATGTATTCGAAAGGTATATACTTAGAGTTTTGAAAAAGGGTTTTCTATGCTTTCGAAAGTCATCCAATGGTTTCGAGAGTGATGTTTTAAGGTTTCAAAACAAATAATCCACTCTCATTTTAAAAAGTAAATACCATGGCACAAATAAAGATTTTTGAAAGTGTTACGTCTTCATATATTCATTCACATTGTAATTAACTCGTAACAGTAATTTAGGGATGGGAAGAATAACCAGCTAGGTTGACCCACTAGTGAATATAACTTATGAAATGATAAAATCTTAATTTAAGATATTAGCATTGGCCAATTGGTTCACAGTGAGCCCATAAAAATTGTGTAAAGGGAAAGATATTGGCAGGGCCCAATAGGTTCATAGTCAGCCCATGGAATATATGATTTGATATTGGCAGGAGCCAATAGGATTATAGTTAGCCCAAAAAACCTATATCTGAATTAAGATATTGACAGTTAGTTAGGTTCTGTAACGACCCATAAAATTTTAGCAATTTTTAATTGGTTTATAACGTATTGAATTGGATTTTTGAGAAATTATTAATAATAATATTTTAAAAAAATTATTTGGATTATGTATAATTATATTTGATTCAGGAATTTGCATGAAATCAAGGGAATCGACTGTTACCATAAATTTTATTTCTTTCCTGTCCGTTCAAATTTTACATCAGTTACAAACCAATCAATACCTTACCTTTATTACTCCATGTATTTGTGCTGTAGCTCTTTAATTTTCTATCCGTTGCTATTTCATTTCGGGTTTGTTCCTTCCCTATTCATTCTATTTCAAACATTTTCTCTTCTCTCTGGCAGAAACATAATATTTTACATTATTTTATATATATATATATATATCTATAGCTTGCATTCATTCGTTTATTCACTTTTACGTTTCTCATACTTTCTACTTTATTGTCCTTAATTCCCGCGCTTGACGTTGTCATTTCAGTTTGTTTCCATTGAATGTGGTACGTTTCATGGTTAACGTTTTATTCCATTTATGTGTGGTTTTTCTTTTGCAACCTGTCCCATTTCTATTTCCTTCGTTTCAAAATTTGAAACGTTACAGCTGGACCACATTATTTATTCGCTTGAATAAGGAAGCTAAATCAGTGGATGACCGTTGTTAATAAAACTATTACTTTTCTAACATATATACTCATTGCTACTTTTCCTGACCTTTTATTTCTACTTTCTTTTTTTCACTATTTCTTTCCTGCTTTAAAATTTTAATATATATGTTATGTGTGTATTAATAATCTTTACGTCACTTGGTCACTCAACCCGTTCATTTTCTTTCCACTAGAACTGCTTATATTTAATTCCATACGTTTCTTTATAACGTTTTATAATATTGCTTTCATCTTGAGACTGAAACAGATTGCACCGCATACACATGTTCGTTCAAAAGAAAGTGGATATGCCTAAAACGTGCAGCTTTTCATTTGCTTTTCAAATGATTTCCTCCCTTATATTTTTACTTTACATTTCAAATTTGAAATGTGGTGCTCAAACAATAGAAATTTGCTTTTATTATTCAGCTCAATTAAGGGTGACCGTTGCCATCACATAACCGGTAAAAGATTTGTATACGTTTTATTTGTTTATGTGGCAACGATTCACATTTACACTGTTATTGCTTTTTTAACTTTATTGGTTTTCATTTATTTGTGTATGTTTCGTTCCATTTATTTGCGCTTGAATTTTTCCTTATTCGTTACTTTACATTTATATCGGTACGTTATTTTTGCATTCATAAAATGTTATACATTACTTTGCATTCATTAAATTTTAAATGGCCCACTTTATTCACCTTTATATTTATTCACTTTTGGCCTTGATATTCCCACTATAAATCTATACGTTTGTCTTTGTCCTTTCACTTTCTCTTCTCAGTCATCTGGTGTTGCTTATGAGAGAATACAACAAAGGATATAAATGGCCTTCTTCTCCATTCAGCTACTCATTTTGTTCTCTTTGGAAAAAAAATATTTCACATGCTTGTAGATAGCAGTCCCCTCCTCCTTTATTTTCCGAACCCCGCCTTTCTCCTTTCCTCTGCAACCTTCGCAATTCTTTTATACAAGGTAATATCTATATTATAAATATTGTGTTGTATTTACCTAAAAGTTAAAAGCTATAATCTGTTTACCTTTTTATACTTATATATATGAATTCATACGAATTATTACAAGTTGTCTTATCTATATATATAGTACGCTGATGATTTGTAAATAGCTCATATATACAATTGTTATATACACACTTGTCAACATACATTTTGTTACATAAATAGGAGCATGTGTGCATATTTAGCCATATTTTACATATAAGGTCTACATATTGTTTGTATATATAATTGTAAGAGCTGAATATATTTAGATTTATATCATTATTTTTAAATCGATCATTTTTTTTTGCAACAAGTCTTATATAAATAATATGTTCACATATATATAAGTATATGTATTTTACAATTTTAATGTATGTGTTTTAACACATGGGTTTTACATTCAGACCTTTTATTTACAATTTATATTAAAAAGCATGTTATAATCTCTTGGTTATATTCAAATTTATTATATATATCGTTTGCAGTGATAAATTTTATTATTGATAAAAATGTAAGTCACATATGTCAGTGTAATTATGCGCATAACTGATATGTAAAGATATATTAGTAAATAAGTTTATATTTGTGTTATAGGCACGTGCTTTATATTTAAAATAATATATAAATAATCATACGTAGGTAGTTGCGTGTTGCAGTGGGTGGCTTAGCTTATAGCAGTGAGGATTTGTAGATATTTGGAAATTTAGAAGGCTGTGCATATATTTTGTAAAAGGCTGTGCATATATTTTGTAAAGGCTGTGCATATATTCATAGTCTAAAACCTATTATATTCTTTTTTTTAAATAGTTACGGTTATATTTTTAAAGTGTGAGTCATAACAGAATTATAAAGGTTACTATACAACTTATACTTGCATGTTGATGGGTCTGCATAGATTTATAATGGGTCTGGATACATTTGACTAACATGAATGTAGTAGTCGGTATATATATAAATATCTTACATATATTTGTTTATACATATGCATACTATTTTGGACTTAAGTTGATTTCGTCGGTACTAAATTTATAACAAATATTGTTTTAATTATAGCATACAATTTATTTTACATGTTAGACTTTAGTATATAAATCCACCTATATACATTTTACCTTCATCGATCCAGTTCTGATTCGTTTTATCAATTCTTGATCATCAGCCTTGTTCGTCCAATTCGCGTTCAGATCTTACTTTGCTTTGAGTTGCTGTTTGGACTATTCGATGGTCTAGATCGTGATCCAATTCGTATCTTGTCGAGTCGTCAAAATCTCTAGCTTCGAAAGGTGAGCTATCACTCACGATTAACGTTCTTGTATTTTATTAAATTTGATTTCAATTCAAACGACAATTGAAATATAATGTTGTGGTTATTTTGTTATATATGCTATTATCTGTAATTGTTCACCCGTGGGATATGACAGCATATCCTGTTGTTTATATTTTATTTAAATTATTAATGATATATGCCTGTTATTATTTTATTATCTGTTATCACTCTGCAAGTTCTTTGTTATTATAGAATTCACTATGGGTTGAAATGATACGTACCCGAATGGACTTTAGAATAGGAGAAAATCGTTATGGGTTGAAATGATAAACCTAAGCGATTTTCATTTGAACTGAATTCGGATTACGGGTCGAAATGATATCTACCCGTATATATATATATATATATATATATATATATATATACATACACTTAATTACGGATTGAAATGATAAATATCTTTATCACTTAACCATATGATAGAAGTATATACAGACACCGTTGGTCCATATATAAATATTTTGAAATGATTTTTTATGGTTTTAGGAGAAATATAGGGTTTTAGTTAATATTGGAAATATTTTTATATATAAATATGTTTAATGTAAAGTAGATTTAATAGTAAACTTTAATTTAATAAAGTTTGATTTAATTAATAGAATATGTTTAAGTATTTTATTTTAAATAGATTTCCAATGTTTGTATATGTTAAGGAAGATAAAGTTGAATTGATTGGAATGGTATTTAATTAATAATTTTGTTTAATTAAATCAAATTCGAAACTTATTGAATTTGAAAACTTAAAATATAGTTCATAACATAACTTTGACTTTAGTGATTTAATGAATATTCACGTTTAAAGAAATTGAAGGCAAATATAATGAATTGTAATATAAGGCTATATAAGTAACATTGAGTGGATATTTCAAGAATAAATAATAATGAAGTTAAATCAAGATCTATATGAAACTGTTAGGTTTAGTTTGAAATGTTGAAGCTTCGAAATACTTGACTTAAATAGTTAAATTGTGATTCAGATCTGTATTTGAAATTGATAAAATTTTGAATTTATTTTTTAGAAGACTAAATTGAATGGAAACTGAAATTTGAGATTTAATTTAATCTGAATAGGAAAGTCGAGTTGATTTTTGAAGTGATCGGTGAAACTTGAGGAAATTATAAATACTTTACTTTATAAATTTTTCAAAATATATATATATATATATATATATATATATTTATATTGAAGTGAAAATGATATTTTGGTTTTGAAATATAAATTAATTTGAAAGGACCACGGTGTTATAGTGTATATTTCTACCTTGTAGATAGTTCTGTAGATCCTTAGGGGATGGTTATCGCAAACATCCTTTAAGTTACTTGTATTTCAGTTGATATTTCACTTGAGTTGGATTTATAGATATAAGAAGGTTAATCCTGACTCGAGTGTTTTTGTGTTTTGCTTTACGCTCGGGTCAGACTGAGTGATACAACATTTGAGACCCACCTTCGAAGTTGGAGCTTTGCTTGAAGATCCAGCTATCTATCCTTTCAGTCATCCAGTTGATTGGTTCAGAGAAGTCATCTGCTCGTACTGGATACTTCACTGCATCTGTGATATTCTGTTGTATTTTATTTCTAACTTTGATGTTTATATAGTAGCTTCATGAACTACTATTCATTTATTCCGCTGCGTATTATTATACTACTCTGTATCCGTGATTCTGTGATTGATTTATTTACTGTATATGTTAAGTTTGTCAAATTTAAATTAACAATCTGATATTTTGAGCAATTCAAGTCCGACTTGTGCGGATGCGAATAGTTGAAAATATCGGGTCGTTACAGGTTCCTAGTGTAACGACCCGTTAAATTAATAATATTAAATGAGTTAAATTAATATAATTTCTAACCTGATTTAGAAAAAAAAAGGGCTTTAAGATTTATTTGAGAAAATGTAGTAATTTGTTATAGTAATTGGAATTTAATGTAACAATTTAATTTTTATGACAATAGTTTTGGATAATGTAATTGTCACACTTTGTTAAAAGTTAATGTTAAGAAACCAATAAATGTTGAATTAGTGAATATTAATAAAATATTTACTAGAATGGGATTCATTTAATATTAAAATAAATAGTAGGATTGTTTCATTTGGTGACCGTTGAATAAACCAATGCAATAAGTGTAGATAAATTTTTTTATGAATATTGTTCGATAATGAATGTACTTAAAAACGGTAATAAACTTAATATAAGAAAACAAAGGCAAATTGTGTATTAATTAATGAATTCATGAATCAGTGTATGGACTTAGTGTAACTATACGTAAATGTACGCAATAAGGTTGTGAAATACCAATGATTTGGATTTCCAATTTATATTAAACATAATGTTGGTAGAAATTGGAATTCACTGTTGTGTGAAATATATGAGAAATCAGGTCAAATGTAAATTATAACGTAGATGATATACTCTTTTAAACAGTAGGATTTTTAAATAAATAAACGTTTCACTTAGGTTTCAATTGGATAACTTATGTAGTTTAATGGAGAATCAATTGCAATTAATTGCCATAAATTAGTGATGATAGGGTAGTTTGATTTGGCCTTTAAGAAGCAAAGAAAAAGAAAGCCAAGATTTATGAATTCATTTGCAATGTGAAATGCAAATCTTGTAGATTGTTTTTTTTTTACAAATGGAATTAATATTTAACCATTACGTTAGTGGAGTCTGATAAGTTAAGGTAGATAATCAATGGTAATTTACCTAATTCAAAGGATATATTAATATAAATATGGGTAAAATGAGGTTAGACCAAGGATATAATATTAATTGATTTTTAAGGCTTAATTAATACGTGAAATAGACAAGATTCTACATTCAAACATTTATACAAAGCTAAGTTGTAAATAGAAGTACCAATGTAATATAATGTAAATAGATGGGAATCAACATTTATTTATTTATTTAATGGAATTTAATTTCTATAGTATGATAATCGCAATTAAATGAAATTGAAATAGCTAATTTATACGTTAGTTGAAATTTAGCTGGAATATGAGGATTTTTAATGAAATAGTGAAATCAAATGGAAATAAGGTTTCAATTATACATTGGAATTTATATTCACCATAAAAGGTTAATTGAAAACCAAAGGAGTTAATAAAGGAATCAAGCTTTATCTATTAATTTGGATTTAAGATATGGTAAATTGGATTTATTGCAATAATTAATTCTATAAGATGAGGTTAATACTTATTCTATTTATAATTAGACCAAATTGTTGATATAGATTTTTTGAAAGCAGAATCTATAAATCAATTTGAGTATCAAATTCAATAATTGCGCTTATTGCATAAATAAAGGGAATTTAACGTTAAATATTACGTTACTGAAATTTAAAATGAACTTTAAGAATAATATTGTGAATCATGAACCAAAGTATGTGGCATCCCTATTTGGATAAAGAATGAGTATATAAAAGTTAAAATCTAATATACGGGGTTTTGAGCATTTAATTTTATAATTCTTAAATATAGGAAAGTGCAGAAATTAACACTGCAAATTGATATACTTATAATTTTAATTCACATCCAAGCTTGTTAAATCATTTGAAATTGATTAAATTATATAAGTAATAAAATTTGGACAATTTTAGGATATAATATAAAATTTGGATTTTTGTAATTTATTTTGATTTATTTAATGAATATAAAAATAGCCTTTTTTTGTCACAGACTCGGATTTCGATGAAACCAGTTTCATCGGATCCGTATCGGTGAATTATTATAGGGTTTCAAGTTTCGTATCGATCGGACTTGTCGTTTGATCGTACGGGCGTGAAACGCCTTGAAATCAAATTTAATTAAAATCAATTTGAATCAATTTGGAAATTTTGTTTTCAGCATAACTTCTTCATACGATCAAATTTGGACGTGAAACTTTTTCCATCGCGTTCAGAATATTTTAAATTACCTATTTGCATATATAGATTTAATAAATTCGGTTCCGGAGGCATAGCGGGCTTTTTGGGCCATAGTTTGTTCTGCACGTTCATTCTACGGTCTATCTACTCTATCTCTAACCCTTCTATATAAACCTAACTACAAGCCCTAGCCTCCACCTAATTTCTTTTCATCTGAGCGTATACTTTCTTCAAGCTCCTCTTCTTCTTCAATGGGTGCTAACCCTAGATCTATTCAGTTCAAAAAAAAAATATTCAAAAATTAAAAAAAAAAAAAAAAATTCGGATCTGCAGCAGCTTCTGGTCGCGCTTCGGGTTTCAGGGGAGAAAACCCTAGAGCAACTTTGGGTCAGGAAGAAAATGACTCGGGTCGCTCCGGGTCGTTTTGGCGAAAACTCCAAGCAAGCACCGGGGAATTGAGGCGGCGCACCGAAGTCGACCCAGGAACAGAATTTTTCCATTTTTCAAATTTCCATAACTTTTGCATACGAGCTCGGATTCACGCGCGGTTTGTTTTGCTGGGATCGTATCGGAATTTCTGACGTTTTGACGCTGGTTTGGATGGATTTGGAGACCATCAAAATTTTGAGTTTAAATTGAATTTAAATTCGATTTGAATTCCAAAGGTGAGTGTTTAAAACCCACTCACAACTACTAGAAGCTTTTATGTTTGTTAAATTAATTTTAGAAATGAATAGCAATTTATTTATGAGTATTTGGCATGTTTATTTCACTCATATTTGTTGAATTGCATTTATTAAGTTTAACTGTTAATTTAATTTATTTATTGCGTATTAATTGATAGTTAGAATTTATTTGTTTGCCTATAAACTGCTAGTTAACAGTTATATAGATTATTACTGAATATAAACTATTAGATTAATAGTTGTTAAATTTAATCTGAATAAAATTGCCAGTTATTACTTGTTATCTATTATCAAATATAAATTGTTATTGATTGATATTGCTTGATGATTTTGATTGGATGATGGATGATGTTGATGGATGTTTATTGAATATCATAAAATTGCGAATTATCATGCATATTTCATTTCATTCGGGATTGTGGTTTGAAATGATATACAACCGCAAAATTTTATATCTTTTAAATTGCGGATTGAAATGATAAATATCCGTATCACTTGACCATAGGATAGAAAATTTTATACAGGCACCGCGGTCTATATATAACTATTTTAATGTGATTTCTATGGTTTGGATGGAATACGGTTTATAATAATCTTAAATTTTATATTGTATAAATATTTTTCTTCCATATATATTTACATATGAAGTTGAAAATTTTGAAATTAAAAGGTGTATAAAAATCTTTATTAAAAATGGAAGAAAATTAAGAAAATGGAGTTTAATAATTTATATCATATGTTTAAATGTTAAGATGGAAATTTTAAGATATGATATTTATAATTGGATTTTTCCCAAAATAAATTGAAATGAATATTCTAGTATAATTTGAATTGGGAAAAATATATATATTTTATTACTAGAAATTGAAGTCTTATTATTTATGGATTTTATATGAATATTCAAGACTAATTAATAGAACAATTGATTTGTTGAAAGAATAAAATCCAACTTTAGTTTGAAATATTGATACTCAAAATGGATATACGTATATATAAATGAATTGAAGTGGTTTTGGAACTTGAGAGAGATAATATAAATTTTGGTTTAGACTTTAATAAAGAAATGTATTTGTAAAGCCATGAGAACTATTTTCTTTACAAAGTAACATTTAAGTTAAACCTTTTAATTCATATACCGTTGAATATCCAAACCATTCAAGTTTTAAAAGTTATGGTTTTAAATTATGAATTTCGAAATATTATGCTTTGAAAGGATATTTGGCTTTCAGACGTTATAAATTTTAAAGCATTTGGATTTTTGAAAAGGTTTATATTTGGGATAAAGGATATCATATTGTTTTGGGTTTTAAAATGATATCGTATTCATAATTTTAAAATGGAAATGTTTATTCTGATTTTTAAAGTATAACCTATTTTTAAATGACCGCGGTGTTATAATAACGATGGGTTGGCAAAGAGACCGGGATCGGATATCTGACATACTCTCTGTCGATACCGAAAACCACTTTGACTAACCGTGTACGCGGTGGAGATTCCAGAATGAAGTAGGTGGTGGCGACGTTTCCTGTAAGGTAAATACGTGGACCCGACTCCCGTGAGTTGGCATAAGGTGGCTAAAACAGGAGCGATTCTCAGGCCAATGAGGTCATTCCTCTGATCGGACCCTCCTTTTCGATATTATACTTTGATTTTGGATTGATTCAGTGGCCACTTCTATATTTTGATTTTGGGGAGTTAGTCCGAGGTGGGCGGTAACTGCGGCTACGCGTTTCCACCAGCCTGGATAGCAATTGGTATATCTACCCTGGCATTGCCTAGTTGTGCCGTGTCATCTACCATACCGAGCCTTTACTACGAGTTTCTATTTGTGTCGTACCTATGGAGTATCCTCTGGTAGCTTCCCGATCAGGAGGTATTACGGTACTGTATAGACTATTGGCATTATTTGTGTTAAGGGCTATATGGGTAACCCCTTAACGCTATTTAAAAGTAAGTTTATTTTATAAATAGACACTATTATAATAGCGCAATATACTACATAGTAAATAGTTTAACGGATCCTTAGGAGATGTAAATCCCGAACATCTCTTGAGTTACTGTACTCATATTTATTTCTGTTAATTTAACTCACATAAGATCTTTTAGTCTGACTCGAGTGTTTTTGTCTTTTCAAATTCGCTCGGGTCAGTCCGAGCGTTTCAGGATCGAAGACTTTAGCTTTGAAGGACGAAGACGAAGGAGTCGTATTATTATTATCTATAGTATTGCACCACACTCTAAATTTCCGCTGCATTGATTGTATTGGTATGTGTAACTCTGATATTCATTGTATAAGTAAAATAAATATTTTGTAAACAGTTATCATGAACTGTATATTGATTATTATATTTTATCCTTCCGCTGTGAGATTCTATTTTGTTTTATTTCTTCTCTGTTTTTCTTATTTACCCCATAACAATCCGCCCTTGCGTAGAAATCGAATTGGCACGTGTGTCGGTTTAAAGTGTGCGAAAAGGCGGGATGTTACAGTTGGTATCAGAGCTTTGGTTTAGCGATAAACCTTGGTTTTGTGGGGTTTGACTCTTTGTTAATAGGGTAGTAATACCCTATGGGAGTCGCTGAGTGTATATATATGAGAGAGCGTATTTGTTAGTGTTAATAAAGATTTTGATATTGTGTTAATCTGTTCCGCTTTGTATTTATAAATTCTGGTTGATGCATGGGACGCTATGACATCAATAGGGATTTCTAAACACTTAATAGGACAGACCGACATAATATTTGTTTTTAGCATAGGTGAATGAAATAATTTGGCCTATTATATTTTCTATATATAAAAATATTTTTATAAAAATATATATATTTGGTTTCTATAGATTGGGTGTTAGGAAATAAAAATATTTATAACAATTGAAGCTAAGTTAAAATTATAATAAATCAAATTGGAGATTTTAGAACTTAAGTCCGGGATTTTTGAAAATCTTCTTTCAAAGGATTTGTGAAATATAATGATTTGGTTTATAGGTAATTTCTTATATAAATGTTTAGTATAATTCGGAAGAATTGTTTTAAAAGAGGATTTTGGAGAAAATAAATTTTGTATTTTCCTCTCTGTCGCTAGAAAATAATTTCGGTGATGGCGGCCGCATCATCGACTTTCATTTTCGAGTTTCGTAGGGGAAAGGCCACTGTAGTAAATTCTACTGCAGATTTATTTTGAAATTATCTAAAATTTTAAATTGTTTTAAATATAAATTGAGATATAAGTTGTAAGAACTCATTTATCTATTATTTTTAAAATAAAATTGAAATTTGACCCGGTATTTAATTCTAAAATTTTCCACTAAGTAATGGTTTAAATTATTTTTAGGGAAATATAAAGTAAGTAATAAATGGATTGAAACCTCTAATTTAAGTAAGAAAATTAATGCTAGGTATAAAGGAAGTTAAAATTTTAACTGATAAATAATGGTAAAGATTTATTGAAAATCAATGAATTAAAAAGGTTGAGATTAAACTTGTATAAGTTCTTTTGCTTTTTCTTTAACATAAATAACTTACCAAGTATAAAAAGTTGAAATGTGAATTAAGAGTGGAATAGAATATTATGCAAGTAGAATTTTTGGAAATAATGAAGTATTCAATAAATTACTGTTATAAATAAGAATTTAATGGTATTAACTTAAGTGATGATTGGAATTTTACTAAAATTAAAGGTTGTATTATTAATAGGTGATTTTAACCTTAAGAAAGTAAAAATGAAATTCCTTAATTTATAAAGTTTGATTGTAGGGTTATTAACTTAAGTACGCCTTAATTTCCCCCTATTCTAATATAATAGAAAGTAAGTAATATATAAATGACTGTAAACTCTAAGTAATTAATTAATAAAATTCCTTATTTTTAAGAATGAAGGTTAAAGGGTTAATAATTTAAGTGTAATTAAAAAGGGTTACTGTAATTAAATATAATAGAAAGTGGTTAATTAAATTGTTACTACTATTAAATATAATAGAAACTTCAACATTAAATAAATGAATGAAATTAAAGGTAAGTTGAAATTGTAATTTATAAAACAAATATATATCAATTTAAGGAATTGAGAAGGAACTTGTAAATTTTCACTTACATTCTTAAAACATACATAACTTACCATATAATAAAAGTTGCAATGTTAGTAAGAAAATGTAAGGGGAAATCTTACAAGTGAAGCTTGAGGTAATAAAGGTATTCAATAAATTTGCTGTTATTAATGAGAATTAATTGTATAAACTTAAGTTAAATTGGAAATTTTACTATATAAGTAAAGGTAAGTAGTATAAATAGATGATATAAACTTTAGTCAATAAATTGGAATGCAAATATAATGAATTTTGTAATAAATGGAAAATGAAAATTGTAAGAAATAAAGAAATCCCTCCATAAATGAAAGAAAGAAAATCAAACCACTGAAGCATGAAATAAATGTATAATAAGTTAATTTGGTTGTTGGTTTGAATTCTATTGTTTGATTCATGATTGTGGGGTAAGGAACTTGAAGTTGTTGGATGAATAAATAATCTATCTTTGTTCCATCTAAGACTGTTGAGTAAAGGATGCACTTGATAGTTAATTTCATTTCATACAAATTTCAAGTTTGAACCCAAACAACTATTTGTTTGATGGATTAAATGATTGCTTTGTGTGTGTATGTATGTTGTTTGTAAGGTTGATGGTTGTTGAATTGTTTGGTTGATTAATGATTGAATCCACTTGAATAGTTCACTTTAAAATAAATATTTAACCTTTTAGATTTTATAAGTGAAATGCAGGCTATGGAAGCCACTGCTACTGCTCTGGTTCCCTAATAATAAGCGTATTGCCCGACAAATAGGTACGTTTTCGGATTACGTTTAAAGCGCTATTTTATAATTTTGCCCGTGTTGGGATAATATTTTGATAATATATGTAATATATTTGTATATTTTGATATTATATTTTCTCCAGAGTCTCTCCGTACAAAGGAGACTCTGCCAAAAATTTTCGTAAATTTTGGACTTAGAATTTTGTTGAATATTTTCCAAACTTTAATGATTTAAGTATAAAAGATTATAATGACTATAAAACGGGCATATCTCATTTAAGGAAATTAATTTAGTAAATTATTGTTTATAACTTAATATTTGAAATAAGATGTAATGTTTTATTCTTCCTTCTCCCTTCTTTTTCCTTTTCGGGGACGAAAAGTTTTGAGTGGGGGAGATTGTAACGACCCGTTAAATTAATAATATTAAATGAGTTAAATTAATATAATTTCTAACCTAATTTAGAAAAAAAAAGGGCTTTAAGATTTATTTGAGAAAATGTAGTAATTTGTTATAGTAATTGGAATTTAATGTAACAATTTAATTTTTATGACAATAGTTTTGGATAATGTAATTGTCACACTTTGTTAAAAGTTAATGTTAAGAAACCAATAAATGTTGAATTAGTGAATATTAATAAAATATTTACTAGAATGAGATTCATTTAATATTAAAATAAATAGTAGGATTGTTTCATTTGGTGACCGTTGAATAAACCAATGCAATAAGTGTAGATAAATTTTTTTATGAATATTGTTCGATAATGAATGTACTTAAAAACGGTAATAAACTTAATATAAGAAAACAAAGGCAAATTGTGTATTAATTAATGAATTCATGAATCAGTGTATGGACTTAGTGTAACTATACGTAAATGTACGCAATAAGGTTGTGAAATACCAATGATTTGGATTTCCAATTTATATTAAACATAATGTTGGTAGAAATTGGAATTCACTGTTGTGTGAAATATATGAGAAATCAGGTCAAATGTAAATTATAACGTAGATGATATACTCTTTTAAACAGTAGGATTTTTAAATAAATAAACGTTTCACTTAGGTTTCAATTGGATAACTTATGTAGTTTAATGGAGAATCAATTGCAATTAATTGCCATAAATTAGTGATGATAGGGTAGTTTGATTTGGCCTTTAAGAAGCAAAGAAAAAGAAAGCCAAGATTTATGAATTCATTTGCAATGTGAAATGCAAATCTTGTGGATTGTTTTTTTTTTTACAAATGGAATTAATATTTAACCATTACGTTAGTGGAGTCTGATAAGTTAAGGTAGATAATCAATGGTAATTTACCTAATTCAAAGGATATATTAATATAAATATGGGTAAAATGAGGTTAGACCAAGGATATAATATTAATTGATTTTTAAGGCTTAATTAATACGTGAAATAGACAAGATTCTACATTCAAACATTTATACAAAGCTAAGTTGTAAATAGAAGTACCAATGTAATATAATGTAAATAGATGGGAATCAACATTTATTTATTTATTTATTTAATGGAATTTAATTTCTATAGTATGATAATCGCAATTAAATGAAATTGAAATAGCTAATTTATACATTAGTTGAAATTTAGCTGGAATATGAGGATTTTTAATGAAATAGTGAAATCAAATGGAAATAAGGTTTCAATTATACATTGGAATTTATATTCACCATAAAAGGTTAATTGAAAACCAAAGGAGTTAATAAAGGAATCAAGCTTTATCTATTAATTTGGATTTAAGATATGGTAAATTGGATTTATTGCAATAATTAATTCTATAAGATGAGGTTAATACTTATTCTATTTATAATTAGACCAAATTGTTGATATAGATTTTTTGAAAGCAGAATCTATAAATCAATTTGAGTATCAAATTCAATAATTGCGCTTATTGCATAAATAAAGGGAATTTAACGTTAAATATTACGTTACTGAAATTTAAAATGAACTTTAAGAATAATATTGTGAATCATGAACCAAAGTATGTGGCATCCCTATTTGGATAAAGAATGAGTATATAAAAGTTAAAATCTAATATACGGGGTTTTGAGCATTTAATTTTATAATTCTTAAATATAGGAAAGTGCAGAAATTAACACTGCAAATTGATATACTTATAATTTTAATTTACATCCAAGCTTGTTAAATCATTTGAAATTGATTAAATTATATAAGTAATAAAATTTGGACAATTTTAGAATATAATATAAAATTTGGATTTTTGTAATTTATTTTGATTTATCTAATGAATATAAAAATAGCCTTTTTTTGTCACGGACTCGGATTTCGATGAAACCAGTTTCATCGGATCCGTATCGGTGAATTATTATAGGGTTTCAAGTTTCGTATCGATCGAACTTGTCGTTTGATCGTACGGGCGTGAAACGCCTTGAAATCAAATTTAATTAAAATCAATTTGAATCAATTTGGAAATTTTGTTTTCAGCATAACTTCTTCCTACGATCAAATTTGGACGTGAAACTTTTTCCATCGCGTTCAGAATATTTTAAATTACCTATTTGCATATATAAATTTAATAAATTCGGTTCCGGAGGCATAGCGGGCTTTTTGGGCCATAGTTTGTTCTGCACGTTCATTCTACGGTCTATCTACTCTATCTCTAACCCCTCTATATAAACCTAACTACAAGCCCTAGCCTCCACCTAATTTCTTTTCATCTGAGCGTATACTTTCTTCAAGCTCCTCTTCTTCTTCAATGGGTGCTAACCCTAGATCTAGTCAGTTCAAAAAAAAAAATATTCAAAAATTAAAAAAAAAAAAAAAAAATCGGATCTGCAGCAGCTTCTGGTCGCGCTACGGGTTTCAGGGGAGAAAACCCTAGAGCAACTTTGGGTCAGGAAGAAAATGACTCGGGTCGCTCCGGGTCGTTTTGGCGAAAACTCCAAGCAAGCACCGGGGAATTGAGGCGGCGCACCGAAGTCGAACCCGAAGTCGACCCAGGACCAGAATTTTTCCATTTTTCAAATTTCCATAACTTTTGCATACGAGCTCGGATTCACGCGCGGTTTGTTTTGCTGGGATCGTATCGGAATTTATGACGTTTTGACGCTGGTTTGGATGGATTTGGAGACCGTCAAAATTTTGAGTTTAAATTGAATTTAAATTCGATTTAAATTCCAAAGGTGAGTGTTTAAAACCCACTCACAACTACTAGAAGCTTTTATGTTTGTTAAATTAATTTTAGAAATGAATAGCAATTTATTTATGAGTATTTGGCATGTTTATTTCACTCATATTTGTTGAATTGCATTTATTAAGTTTAACTGTTAATTTAATTTATTTATTGCGTATTAATTGATAGTTAGAATTTATTTGTTTGCCTATAAACTGCTAGTTAACAGTTATATAGATTATTACTGAATATAAACTATTAGATTAATAGTTGTTAAATTTAATCTGAATAAAATTGCCAGTTATTACTTGTTATCTATTATCAAATATAAATTGTTATTGATTGATATTGCTTGATGATTTTGATTGGATGATGGATGATGTTGATGGATGTTTATTGAATATCATAAAATTGCGAATTATCATGCATATTTCATTTCATTCGGGATTGTGGTTTGAAATGATATACAACCGCAAAATTTTATATCTTTTAAATTGCGGATTGAAATGATAAATATCCGTATCACTTGACCATAGGATAGAAAATTTTATACAGGCACCGCGGTCTATATATAACTATTTTAATGTGATTTCTATGGTTTGGATGGAATACGGTTTATAATAATCTTAAATTTTATATTGTATAAATATTTTTCTTCCATATATATATACATATGAAGTTGAAAATTTTGAAATTAAAAGGTGTATAAAAATCTTTATTAAAAATGGAAGAAAATTAAGAAAATGGAGTTTAATAATTTACATCATATGTTTAAATGTTAAGATGGAAATTTTAAGATATGATATTTATAATTGGATTTTTCCCAAAATAAATTGAAATGAATATTCTAGTATAATTTGAATTGGGAAAAATATATATATATTATTACTAGAAATTGAAGTCTTATTATTTATGGATTTTATATGAATATTCAAGACTAATTAATAGAACAATTGATTTGTTGAAAGAATAAAATCCAACTTTAGTTTGAAATATTGATACTCAAAACGGATATACGTATATATAAATGAATTGAAGTGGTTTTGGAACTTGAGAGAGATAATATAAATTTTGGTTTAGACTTTAATAAAAAAATGTATTTGTAAAGCCATGAGAACTATTTTCTTTACAAAGTAACATTTAAGTTAAACCTTTTAATTCATATACCGTTGAATATCCAAACCATTCAAGTTTTAAAAGTTATGGTTTTAAATTATGAATTTCGAAATATTATGCTTTGAAAGGATATTTGGCTTTCAGACGTTATAAATTTTAAAGCATTTGGATTTTTGAAAAGGTTTATATTTGGGATAAAGGATATCATATTGTTTTGGGTTTTAAAATGATATCGTATTCATAATTTTAAAATGGAAATGTTTATTCTGATTTTTAAAGTATAACCTATTTTTAAATGACCGCGGTGTTATAATAACGATGGGTTGGCAAAGAGACCGGGATCGGATATCTGACATACTCTCTGTCGATACCGAAAACCACTTTGACTAACCGTGTACGCGGTGGAGATTCCAGAATGAAGTAGGTGGTGGCGACGTTTCCTGTAAGGTAAATACGTGGACCCGACTCCCGTGAGTTGACATAAGGTGGCTAAAACAGGAGCGATTCTCAGGCCAATGAGGTCATTCCTCTGATCGAACCCTCCTTTTCGATATTATACTTTGATTTTGGATTGATTCAGTGGCCACTTCTATATTTTGATTTTGGGGAGTTAGTCCGAGGTGGGCGGTAACTGCGGCTACGCGTTTCCACCAGCCTGGATAGCAATTGGTATATCTACCCTGGCATTGCCTAGTTGTGCCGTGTCATCTACCATACCGAGCCTTTACTACGAGTTTCTATTTGTGTCGTACCTATGGAGTATCCTCTGGTAGCTTCCCGATCAGGAGGTATTACGGTACTGTATAGACTATTGGCATTATTTGTGTTAAGGGCTATATGGGTAACCCCTTAACGCTATTTAAAAGTAAGTTTATTTTATAAATAGACACTATTATAATAGCGCAATATACTACATAGTAAATAGTTTAACGGATCCTTAGGAGATGTAAATCCCGAACATCTCTTGAGTTACTGTACTCATATTTATTTCTGTTAATTTAACTCACATAAGATCTTTTTGTCTGACTCGAGTGTTTTTGTCTTTTCAAATTCGCTCGGGTCAGTCCGAGCGTTTCAGGATCGAAGACTTTAGCTTTGAAGGACGAAGACGAAGGAGTCGTATTATTATTATCTATAGTATTGCACCACACTCTAAATTTCCGCTGCATTGATTGTATTGGTATGTGTAACTCTGATATTCATTGTATAAGTAAAATAAATATTTTGTAAACAGTTATCATGAACTGTATATTGATTATTATATTTTATCCTTCCGCTGTGAGATTCTATTTTGTTTTATTTCTTCTCTGTTTTTCTTATTTACCCCATAACAATCCGCCCTTGCGTAGAAATCGAATTGGCACGTGTGTCGGTTTAAAGTGTGCGAAAAGGCGGGATGTTACACCTAGTCAGCCCATAAAAACTATGATAAGATAGTGGAGTTACCAATAGGCTCTTAGTGATCCCATGAAAACTATCAAATCAGACAGGTGGCCCATAAACATTTAACCGGTTATTAGTGAGCCCATGAAAACTAATAGGTTGATAGTAATCCTAGACTCTATAATTGAGATAGATAGTCAGAATGAATGGGGATGGGTAATCCAGGATTAACTTACTTGATTGCATATCATCATATTATTTTAATTTGTTTTAACCATTGTGGATGCAGGAGCGCAGTATATGATTTTATAAATGTTTTAAGATACCAATGAGGAGAAAATCCGTTCCACTAAGCGGCGTAGTCTCACTAGATATCTAAATGATTTGAGATAGTAGATTATTAATCATACCAGGCTTTATGTCTGACTCGAAGTTTTTGTTTTCCACTTAAATTTTTCGGGTAATCAAATGATTTTGAGTAGTTTGAGGTTTAGAATTTTCAACTGTTCCTTTAGACGTATAAAGCTTCCGGTGACGTGCAGGAGGTATGTTAGCTACTTAGAGTTCTTTTATTTCCGATGTGTTTGGTTGTAAAGGAAAACTTGTTATATTTCCATATCATATACTATGATCATCCGGAGGGGGGCGGGGTATTTTCATATGTTTCTCTTGGCGTATTTTGTAATAAGTATATTTTGTCTGAACATGGTCTGTGCTCTGAGATCAATGTAATGAATTTGAAATATTTTGAAATGGAATGTGTAATTTGTTTGCTGTTTTTAAATTTCTTCATATTTATATGTTTCTGTATATCAATGTATCTAACATTGTCGTATTTGGTCGTCGACAATTAATAATCATGGATGACTGCAGCATCCGTAGTCATTAATTTTGAACCTTCAAATGGGAGGACGTTACACCATACTAGTTAGTTTTTATCTTTCACAGAATCCTAGTTATAAATGGCATTAACAATTATAGAGTGCATTCGATTTTACAGTAAAAAGATGTTCGTCTAGTTTCATGGGGCTGATGCTTCAAAAAGCCACAGCCGCCATTGTTTTCTCCTTTCCACGGCCACCTCCTAGCATCGATGCTGCACCACCACCAAGTCACCAACCATCCTTACCTTATCTTGACCAATAGTTCCCCTTCCCCTCTTCTAGTGCGAAAACTCAGTCCAACCTCCATTTCACCTATAGTTCACCAACCCTACATGCTGCCTCCAGCCTACACCAATCCTACTCACTGCACACAGAGCTCTGACTGTCGTCACTTTTACTTCTTGTCGTGGTTTTGTTTGTTTGAACTGTAGACTTGTAACATAAAGCTTTGTCTTTATTCTTGCCAAATGATTCTCCTTAACGCCAAAAAGAAAAACTCATTGTCCTTGAGAGATAATTTTTCCCCCCTTCATGTTTTGTGACTATTTTCCCAATAGCATAAATTAAATTCACATGTTTTAAACACCGAATGATGTGCTGAGTTTTTTCCTCGTTCGAGCCTCATTGGATATATATTTATTAATTATTTGATTACCAAGACCGATTCAAATCTATCCAAGGCTCATATGAAAGCCGTGAACATCCGATTAGTATATACCCTTCCTTTTGGGCAGAAAAGCAAGCTCCATTATCCACCTGGATGAATGCACTTTCTAAACCACACATATTCTCAGAATTTAAAAGCGTAAAGATAAGATAAAATAGGACATCCACTTTGATATCTCAATGTAGTGGAGATTACAGGTCAAGTGAGCAGAGATAAATAATTATTCATCCACAAAGCACGTGGTATTTTCAGTTATCATTTTCAACAGAAGAAGTACAATATCCAAATCCGGATGAGCGCCACAGCTCTCTACTGATAATGATATATAATATATCAAATTCAACTCTGGTCTAGACACTGGCAAAAAAAAGCATCCGCTAAACAGTAAAAACTTTGGAAGCTTATTTCCAACGTACATAGCTTCATTAAAACAACCATAAAACTGATTAAAATACTAAAGTGAGCAATCAGCGGAACAAGCCATAATTTACATCACATATATAATCACTACAGTAATGTTACACTAGCTCTTACATAAGTCTATTACATGAAAATTGTATCACGGCGTAAACTCTCACTCCCTTGCACACTTAACAAACTTGCCAAATTATACAAGCAAACAGTATATAGCCAGCCAGACACCCATTATTTTTTACATCTATAATAAACATGGTTAGAGTGCAAGTCTAAGGCCAAAACTCTCTTGATCCATGATAGTTATCCAATACCAAAAGATCATCTATAGACGGCATCATGTTGAACTCTTGGCTAACATCAAAATTCCAAAGAGATTCGGAATTATCTTCAATTTCATTCCATATCTGATCCATGGGGTACGCTTTTACTTCTTCTGTGCATTTTGTTATGACATTACTTGCAGAAGCTTCATTGTTAAAAGAGGACGTTAGTGAACTTGATGAAGTTGAAGTTGATGGGATTGATGAGCCTCTCTTCCTTTCTTGTGCTACTTTCCTCATATGAGTCCTCCAATAGTTCTTGATCTCATTATCAGTTCTTCCAGGAAGTTTACGTGCAATCCTCGACCACCTATGTGTTTGTATAGGTAATAAGTATATCTTCTAGTATATGTGTCAATCAAAAGGCTTCTTAGTTCAGAATACTTTTGAAAAATTAGTTTTAAAGATAATTTACAGAATATCATTTCAATTATATAGAAAATATGGTATATGAATTTATCATTTTCCTGTATAACTTAAAAGGATAAATAAATTTATCATTTTTCTGTAAATTGTCCTTAAAACTAATTATTCAGAAATATTGTCTTTCAAACTTACTATCCTGTATGAAAAGCTCTCCAACCTAGATTCCACATAAATAAAAATTAGAAAACTAAATAAAAACCTATTTCCCCATTTAGGAAGTCCCAAGGTGTGTAAATAGATACCAGATATTTATTATCGTGCCTTCATTGTATTTATATGACTAGATGTGTGATTACCAAACTACTATGTTATATATTGTGATATTCGCCTAAGTATGCAACATGTATTGAATTTGACCTTATGCTATTGTACACGTTCAGCTCGGTTTTGATACTCGGTTAAATTGCACATTATATATTATCTATACGAGAATAAGGAAGCTGAAGAAAGACCGATAGATTGGGGTGACCACTATATATGTTTGTATAGGCGACAAGTAATACTTATAGTATGAATAATAATCTTGACAAATATAAAGTTAGGAGAATAAATAAGAACCTATTTCCCCATTTAGAATGAAGTTCAAGAATGAGTCTTTCTTCTTGAGGAGTCATGCGACCACGCTTGAGACCCGGATGGAGATAATTAACCCAACGCAATCTACAGCTTTTGCCATTTCTATTAAGACCTGAAAAATCAACAAATACAAGGAAAAATAAAAAATGCAATTCAGTTAGATACAGTTTAACTCTATTGTATATGTTGGCAATTCAAGCTTATTATCTACCTAATTATTCCCGCCCCCTCAAACCTGAAACTTTTGCTATGAAATCCCATCGGCGTTCGCCGAATAGTTTTACAAAGCAATTTAACTGCATATCTTCTTGCTCTGTCCATGGACCCTTTCTTGTTTCTTGATCCTTTGACATATTTATCACCATTTTTATCTTCTTCTTTTTTTGATAGCTTATTCGTTGTACTCTTCTTTAATTTATACAAGCAGGAGTTGGCTATATAATGATGTGATGTCATGTGGATAGAGTTTTTTAATGAGCAATTCATCATTTGGAGCTAATTAACTAAGCAATGTTAAGCTATTGATTTGGAATGACATGGAAACATGAAATGTACATTTGATTGGCTAAGCGTCCCTATACCACTAGGGGGATAAAAATTGTGGACGGGCCAAAGCTTTACTACTTTATTGTTAAAAATAAAGTTGGTTAATACAATATCAACACATATATAGTAATATAATCTTGAATTAGATTGCGTTAATTATAGTTGTTTAGATTCTTGTTTTGTCTCTTCTGTTCATCTATAAAATTAGTACAATAAGCATGGGTGAGTGAAGAAGTTAAGATCGACAAGATTACTATAATATTTTTCTACTTAGTATGCATGTCATTTTATATGAATAGTCAAAATTTTCAAGTTTAATTTTACACTGCTTTATTTTCTTCAGTCTGTGCACCACCTTTAACCCAATTTTTCGGAAAAACTTTGTAGAATACGGTGAAATATGACAGAAAGTACAAGGTTTGAGCGATGCTAGAAGACCCGAACAAATTTAGGCCAGGGAAGCACGGAAACGGGAGGAATTCACGGGGTCCTTAGATTTTATTTTGTTCAGTGAACTGCAGCCATTAAAAAACAAATATCACACATAAAAAATAAAAGAAAAAGAAAAACATTAGTAGATCAAAAGTTGACGAGACGTATGATAACATTAACCTTATTCAGTTGATGAGAAGAGAAGACAATATTCATTATGATATGCATGATCGTTTTTTCATTAGTTCAAACCAAGGCTCAAAATTTCATTTTCCGTTTCCATTCCGGTCAATGGTAATTTTAAAATTCCCGGTTTCGTTTCGGACATTCCGAAAGTTCCGCTTTAATTCCGGTTTTCTAATTCTGATACTTTTTTGCTTTAATTTGCTGTGTATGCTAATAAATATCCAATATTGTCATAAATTTATAGTATATTTTTTACAGTACATATAAAAATACATGCTTTAATTAAAAATCCAATTTTTATGATTCTGTATTGTTTAGTTGAGATTTTAAAACATGGATCAATTTTGAAATTTTTTAATTTTTTATTATGATTCGATGTTAATTAACAAAGGTATAACACTTTTTTTATTAAACTATATGATTTCTTCTCCATTTATTTATTATCCCGATTAATTTTTTTCTTTTTTTAATTAATATATATTTTTGTATTTTTTTAATTTTTAATAAAAAAAATTCAATATTTGAAAAGCAAATTCGGAAATCGGAATTCCGCCCGAATTTTAAACATGGTTCAAACTATATGCAAAACTTAAGTACCAGTGTCTATTACATATTCCTTATAAACTTCAAATTGCAGCACAGAGTCAAGTAATCTTTTATGTCATTTATATCAGGTAGCTACACAGGGATGTAACTATCAATTAATCATGTATTTAAGTTTTTTTAAAAGAAGATGAGAAACAGAAATTACACATTTTAAGACCATCCTGTGAATCCAAATAAATACTCAAATAGCAAAGAAGGAAAACTGGGACATAAAACATGAATGTTGAATTATCTTTAGCAGTAACTGCAAGTGAATTCTGCATCATTTTTGTAGCTGTGATAAGCACATTCGCTGTAGAAGATATTTTATGCAAACTTCCACAATATATCTTGTTACTATTAGCATGATACCTGGCTAGCACTAAAAAGTCAGGCTAATATATAAAAAAAGCAAAAGAATAAAAACAAAATGACACCCTTTTATATCTTAGAAGCAACTGGAGTTTTTTAATTACATAAAGTGTGTTTTGTATCAACAAAAAAATCACAAGCACGTATACAGAAAGAATTTCACAAATGGAGAGACCATTATCTTTGCATGATATAATGACAGAGATATTTACCATGTAATTTCAGAGTAAAACATTTTTAAAGGGACAGGTGGATGTGCTTTGGAAAATTTATGATTCAGTTTGATCTTATGATGTAACACAACTATATGCATAACAGAAACACGGCATGAGTACTTATCGATCATTTTGCATTCTTAGTCACAACTTATAAAACAACATTTCAATTATTATCATCATAACAGATGTTAATTTACACTAATGGCTCTTACCTTTGTTTTACCATCAAAGCTTTTGTGTGCAACAATGAGACAATGATGTTGATATAATGTAATATGTATGGTCTAGAACATGCGCATCGGCAATTTTGAAAATGTGACGTGTATACCACTAATATGTGGGCACTCCACTAGACTCATCCTATCTTTGCATTTTGATAATGTTTTAATTTCACTTGTGGAGATTATGTCATTGTCATCACTAGTAGCTAGGAAAAAAATATTTACACAAGACACATAAATGTGGGCATGACAGTGTTTTTGTGCACTATATCTAAATCTTGGCCGGTGGAAAGATTGTTTTCATGTATTTCCCTTCTGACTTAGATTTAGAAATAATCAAGTGCTTTCGTTGAATCAAATAAAGCATTGTCTTGTCATGAATTTTCAACCATACTGTACTTCAAGAAGTTCAAATGAAAATTTTCCCCACTATTAATAATGATAATTCAATCTATCAGTTTCAACTGTGTCTTTTTGAAATTTTAAAAACCATTTTTACATAAATAAAGATTGAAAAACATGAATATTATTTTTCAACTAACATGCGATCAACTTGACTTCATCTACTCTTCCTCCCTCATCATAATTTTATAAGTTCTACATAACATGACAAACCTATTATTTTCTCTTTTACCTTATATACACTAACAATTAATATGTTTTAGATGATGTGGGGCTAATTAAAATTAATTAGTTTTCATGTACAACAACTTTAATTTGTTCAATGCTTTTGAACGTTACTGGTAATAGATAATCAGAAGGGAAAGTAATAGATATTCAGAAGGGAAAAAAAGAAGCAACAATAAAAATGAAAGAAATAAAAATATCCACGTGCGTTCCGCCCACATCAAGCTTTAAAATTCCCAGACAATCCAATTCAAGCACTGGAAACAAATGACACGAAAATCAAACCCAGTCTCTCTTTATGGCATTTAGCTTATTATATATAACTTTGTAGTCGGACACAAATCTAGAACCATCAATGCTTATTAGTAACAATAGGCCATATCTACTACCTTTCAACATAATAACTGCATGTAAAATAAATCTATTCAGGAATCATTTTCTCATTGTCAGCATCACCTTCTTGCTCTATCTGAGGCTTAGAAGGAGTTGTGCCAGGAGCCTGCTTCTTCTTTATCCCGCTCACTATATCATCAATCCTCAAAAGCATGCAAGCCGCTTCAATGACCGTCTTATAAGTTTGTGCTTTTACATTGTATGAATCCCAAATCTAAAGTTGTAAACAAAAATTAAATTCGAGTAACAACAAAATTCAGATAAGTTGAATAGGATTTCCCCAAAAGTGTCTTAGGATTAAAAAAAAAGATCAAAGTAAACAAACATTTAGGGGTATTAATTTCTAGGTTATTTATAATGTTAAGGGAGTTCAACAATAATCAGTGGTAGTTTCTAGAAAAGAAAATGAGATGATAGAAAGATCTCTCAGTTAAGCAAGCCTTTTTTTCCTTCATATCAACCACAACACCAGTGTTGCCGTCGATTCCAACCCATGCATTTTCACCATTTGCATGCTGTATATAATGAAAATTTAAACACGGATTCATGATTGACCGCTCCAAAGTAATTTTCTAACCTTTCCTTGAAGTGCAGCCATGGTCCGAATGACATTTACTCCACAGTTCTGTGCTAAAGTACGTGGAATAGCCTCAAATGCAATGGCAGCAGCTTCATAAGGCCACTATGAGAAAAATAAAATAGCAATTAGACAAAGAGCACCACAGGGAATACATATGAACTGGAGCTAGAAGTAAATACATAGCAAAGGGAATTTGATTGATCGTAACTCAGACTTAGAGTTGGAATTTATTTTAACTGCACTTAAACAGCTATACAAACCTCTCACCCTCGCAACTAATTATGTGCTCGAATGCTTTCAGCACACTAGGAACATATTTTCTCTCTAAGAGAATTTTATTCAGCATCTTATTTTTTTTATGATATACGTACGTACTTATCTATATCGATTTAAAAATATGGGGTTCGACCTACTTCTCTCGAAGATTGTGCTGCATATCTCTAGAGCTTCTTATCGCAGTAGGATGAGTGCTTTCTGCCCGAAGTGGGATAGCATCCCTCCTCACATCATAGAGTGTATATGGCAGGATGTCCTAATATGTATATTTTTCTGTTTTCCATTTTTAATTCGTTTTTGTCGTTTTTCTACTGTTTATTGTTTAAAGTGTAATTTTTTTTTTAACTTTTTATCGTGAAACACAAGCTGAGATAGACATCCAGACAGACGATATGATGCTGGCACGAGAATACTGGATGAAGAAGATGCGCAAGAACTACAGGGACACGATATCTGAGATTAAGAAATCTGGTAAGAAACCACGGTGGATGGGAGTGAGCGTGTAGCAAGCTTGGTTGAGTTACTGGGAGACGGACGAGACAAAAGCAAGTATACTAAATTTTTTTGAATTATTAATTTGACGTGATCGAAAAATAATATATCAAATTTTGAATGTACAGGCAGAGTCGGATAGAAACTCTGCAAATAGAAATAATAATTCCGTCATTCATCGCGGAGGATCGAAGTCGTTTCAGCAGTATCGACAGGAGTTGGTAAATGAACTGAATAATAAATGTAAATAGTTTATGCTATATGATTTTAAATGTATAATAATTGTATGTAACAATCAACTTTAGAAAGCCGAGGCACATGGTCCTGTCAGCTATATGAACGTGTTCACCCGTACACATGCTGCCGAGTATGTTAATCCAGACGGGACTGTTTCGTATACATGGTAAGACGATAAATCAAGCAAAAGCCATGTAAGCATATTTCATTTTATTCAGTATTAGTAATTGTTTTGCTTGTTAAACTATAATGAAATAAGATATGATATTATTAATTTGTTAATGTAGGAGAAGTTTATGGAGCAGCGGCAGAAACTCCTTGCTGATACGGGTCGAGATCAGCTGACGACCGATGAGGAGGACGCTATTTTTGAGTCCGTTATGGATCCAGCAGAGCATGGTCGACGATACGGATTTGGCAATCTAGCGGTAAATAATTTACTTTCTCTTAAAATACTTTAAATATGATATTTTGACCTTTTCAAAACAATAAACTTGAATTTTATTCATTTTTCAATTATTGCAGGCCTGTAGTCAGGGTAAGGGACGGCGGAGTAGAGCTCAGAGCGATCTAGCAGATATAGAAGAATTACGGACAAGAGTGTCCCAGCTGGAGGAGCAGAACCACCAAGAGGCCATACAGACTGCACAGTTGTTAGAGTACATGCAACAGTTTGGTGGCGCTTCCCTTCCTCGGCTGGCTCTGGATTTGGAGGAGATTGATTCATTGCTTGCTTGCTTATTCATTCGTTCAGGTATGTTTTGTTTTAGTTTAAAATGATTTGGTAGACAGCGTAGGTAGTTGTTGATTTATGTATAATTATGTTTGATACACTTGGTTCCGTGGTTGCGTGAGATGTGGATGAGGATGTTGATGAATTTGTGTATTAATAACATGGTAGAACACTTATTGTTAGGATTATTATTAATGTTGAAACAGTTATGTATTCTATTTTGATGTAATTTTATTTATTTGTGTGTTTATTGAATATTATGTACTTTGGGTTTTGATATTTGGTTGGAATATTGTATATTGGATTGTGCAATATTGATATAATAGCGTTTGGAAGAGAAATGTGGTTGGAATGTTATATTTGCAGCGAATTTTAAAAAAAAACAGCAGAATTCCGACGGCTTACAGGTTAAAATTTTCGACGGCTCCCGGCGACATGTAGCACATTATTTCTGACGGCTTCCGACGGATTTCGATAGTTGTTGAGATCCATCGGAAACCGTCGGAAGCCGTCGGTTTCCGTTGGAATCTTTTACGGCAGCCTTCGTCGGAAGCCGTCGAAAATACTGCTCCCCGACGCAGTATATTCCGACGGCGGCCGACGGTTTTCGGCCGTCGGAAATCGTTTCCCCTTGTAGCGTGATGAGTTACTCTCAATATTTATGCACCGATTGGTGTTTACATCAACTGATATTTTATGTGGGAAGTTATAAAGTGAGGACACCATTTGCAAAGCACCACAATGGAAATAACCATGATGAAACAAAATGTTGAACAATATAAAAGAAAAAAATTGTGAAAATGGTAGAAAGGTAAAGTAATCACTGAGACCTCACTCTGAATTATTGGACAAAGTAGTGGCAAATTCTAAAGTTCAACTATCAACTTGATGCAGGAGTACATATTACTTTTTGAGTCGGAAGGGTTCGGCATGAATTATCCAATATCAAATAATTCCACTACATAAAATTTTGTTTGAATACATTTTATAAATTAGAAGTGTATTTAATGTCTTATAGACATATATCAAACCTTGATGATTGTTCTATAAAGTATTACATGCATGCACACCAATAGATATAATGTATACTGCTCCAAACAACAACGGGAAAGGTAATGACTAAACAAAAATTCAAACACATTTACTGCTTTACAAACATTACATGTTACAACCTTAGCTACGGTAGCTTACTTCCATTCAAAAAAAAAAAAAAAAATAATCATCATGAAATCCAAAGGCATTTGAGCAAATCACTTAAAAAACAAACCGAAATTATAGTACAAAAGTAAACAAATTAATTTTACTCAATACACATAGTCAATGGAATGAAGAACGAACAAAAAACATAGTAATATCATCATTTAGTAAGAACCCACGCCGAGCTTGGCAACTTCCCGTATGCGTAGCATACGCCACTTACATAGTAACCTATTGACTCGTGCAACAATGACAATACGCAGAATGCTTAAGCTTTTATAATAAATTTGAATCATATAGTTATTACTATTAAAATATAGTCTACAAAATATTAGATTGACATGTATTAACTAATATAGTGTGTATAATTACATAGACAGTTAAGAAGGTAATATTTTAGAAAATTTATATACAAAAGTATTGTCTTGAACATTTACAATCATTTTACAACATTTGCATATTACTCAATGATTTGGGTTTATTAATTTGTTGAAGGTCAATTCCTATTTGAGTTTCTTGTTTGTTATTTAAGGGATTTGAATACAAGATTTGTTTATTCAGCAAGAATAGAGTGTGTGAATACTTTTTCACTGTATGGAAGCAGTATTGTTTATGATAAATTAAAATATATTTTTCCATAATTTTTCCATTGTCTCATTGGTTCATTTGATATATTATTATACATTGGTTCATTTGACAAATTATCAAGTAAATTCTTTTCAAATGGTACCATCTGTGCTCAGTATTAAGCTATTTCCCATTTGAACATTTGATGTTCCAAATTGATCATTTTCCAGATGATATCAATTTTCCAACATATTTCCTAACAATAAAGTAAAACATTGAAGCACCATTAACTGCATAGTAGTCTTCTTAGAATTAATACTATAAATAAGTTGTTATAGACTTTGCGTAATGTATGACTATAACACCTTTTGTTGGAATAGGAATAATAAGTCGCACATTGCGGGAAATGCCTACGAAGTGAGTGCTTATATATTAAAGCCTTCTCCTTAGAATTGCAAAGAGTTTTTTAAGGAACAAAACCTTAAATCTTGACTTTTCCCGTTAGATGGAGATGAAGACCACCTGAATAATGGCCTTACCAGTCGGTTGCACAATTAATAAGTTGAATAAGTATTTTCGATCCAACCGTATATGCATATATAAATGCTAGCAAGGGGTATAATGATACTTTATTGTATTAGGAATTTTTCTTATGGAGAGGTTTTAGTTTCCAGATCTGTTTTGTCATAGCAAATGTTTGTGTACTAACTATGTTCAAATTAATTAAGATATTAATCTTTTTTTCAGGTCGATTCAAAAAGGAACATGGTAGGCAAATGTTTCGCAGAAGAACTGCCTAGAAAAAAGGAACGGTCTTTGAAGTGTCATGTTTGTTTTATATTACAATCTTTATAACTATTTTTCTAGTTTATGCAAACAAAATTGGTAGCTAGGAAACAGTCTGTTGTCTGTATTTTTCTTCATTTGGTTAATGATGTAAATTTGGATCACTCTCTATTTGTATGACTACCGCATCGCCTGCTGTATACAACAATCATCGATTATAAACCTTTATCATAATGTTATTTTTGTTATTTTTAAATTGTAGCATTATTCTCAAAATCAGTGTTTTCCTTTAGTCAAATAGCTAAATATTAAACATAGTTACCTATTGATTCTCTTACGTGTACTCCTAACATAAGGGTTATACTATACTAACACTGATTACGCATGCAAATGATTATTCAGCATTTACTCATATAAATGAATATTTACTGTGTGACAAGCATATAATGAAACCACTCTTACATGGAATGCCTCAAGCGAGGATACATTTCGGAAGGTACAAAGACATAAACTGGCGAATGATTTATTTGCCTACTCTATCCAATGTCGTCTCATTACTTGTATAAACGTTTTCTTCATTCAAAACCAAACATATATGACTAAATTTTTAAACTACTAAACTAAGAAAAATTTAATACCTCATAGTGCAGCATTTCTGGTAAGTGGGTGGGGCGATCGCATGGAATGATGCCGACATTCTATGCTTTTTGACCTGGCAGACTTTCAATTACGATTTTGTTTTGTTTTGGCGTTAAATCAACATATTTGTCGTATTGATATAAATATCTTAGTTACTCAATGATTTTTTTTTTCTTCTTCTGAAGACCGTGATTAATTCATGATTTTAGCTTTTTAGGTCTGTCTGTTATGACTAGAGTTCATCAAAATTGTAGTATATATATTATTATGAGCAATCAAGTTTACAAAATGACTGAGCAAATAAACTTTCAACGTTTCTTTCCAGTTTACCGGTTGCTTATAGTTGATGAGCATTACGGCACATGCTTCGCGTGTGAGTTGTTCTACAAATTGTATATGTTTTAAAACACTTAAAAAAATAATATCCAGAAATAATTAGTCATATTTTGCGGCGAATGCATAGTTTGTTTGAATTTTTATTATTACGTTTCGGTATCTCATTTCTTTTGGTAGTTTGAATTTATATTTCTGTTATTAGTTAATAAAAAAAAGAATTTGTAAAGGAATTTCATTTGTTATATCCTTTTTAAAAGTGACATGAAGATTTGATTATATTTGAGCGTTCTGAATTTGTAAAAAAACTATTTATCAAGATCTATTTTCAAGTGATATTAACGTTTATTAATATTTGTAAGGACATGTGTTGAATTTATAAATTGTGTTTATTTGTTCGATCCTATTTTTAAAGGATTTGGTAACATATATAAACAAGCGTTAAATTATATACGAGTAAAGGTTATATTCGAAAGTTTGTTATCGGACCAAAAGTTTGCGCTTTCAAACCAACTATCAATTAAAATGAATTAAATAGGTTAATTTTATATGGTGTAAGAACTACTTAAGTTGTAGTGCCAAAAGATTAGCGTGGATTGGGAAATAATTGGTTTTAAGGGATAAATGAGTAGAAATATTTGCTTAAAATATACATGTACTGTGTGTTGGAGTATCTCACATTGTATGTAGGTAATTGATGCATATTGACAAGAAGCATAGTTCCATATCGTAAAAAATAATGAAGGTGGAGTGGTATATTTATGAATTTGGTCGCATATTCACAAAAAGTAGTGCAAGTGATTTATCATGTTCAAAAAAACTTTTGGGTCATTTGCTATTTACTCAATATTAATAATTGAAGAGTAGAATAGTCAAATTTAATTAGAAGAAGTGGCAAAATATTAATAGAGTCATACTATCTTTCAAATTTGAAATTTCAAAAGGACACAGTGAAAGCTTTATGCATTGAATTCTCCCTATTACTAGAAGAAGAGATAGAAGAGTTGAAGCCAACTAAAACAAAAGAAACAAATAATAAAACTTTAATATTATAAAAAATTGGTTCATGGCTGTTCTTCAGTTCTTTTGATCTTCTCAAATGCTGCTTTAGGTTCACTTTATGCAGACAATGATACTGTCAAATTTACTTTTATGGGTATAGCTATAAATGCATGCACATTGTGATTTGCAGGCCTACCTGGACGTGCATATGCACTCGTATTTTGGAAAAGAACCAACCAATTATATATGTATGTATGTATGGATATGTATGTATGTGTATTGCATTTATGATATATATATATATATATATATATATATATGTATGTATGTATGTATGTATGTATGTATGTATATGTATGTGTGTGTATTGCATTTATGATATATATGTGTGTGTATGTATATGTATATATATACACATGTATATGTATGTATGTATTACATTTACGGTATTTTTAGAACTTGTAATGTTCTCTTCTAATCCATGCGAGACATAAAATCATGTTTACAAGGGACCTTACAATATTGCGACATGTAATATGATTTAAACAGGTCATGAATGCAGTTGCTAATCATATTCACCGCCATTTTTTTTGGATTGCAACCAATTTTTGGGTTGCAAAGCCATCATCTTTTTGTAGTGTGTTATTTGCAAGTTAACTGCTTCCCAACAGAGATATAACTTCAAAATTGAAGGAACACTACAAGAAAACTGCGGTTTACCTATGCCAAAATGGCGTAGGCGAGGCGTAGGTAAATGCATTAACTACGTAACCCCTACGCCAATTCTGGCGTGGGTAAAACTTGCGTGGCTAATAAAATACCTACGCTTTACCTACGCCATCCGTTGGGTTGTTTCCTACGCCTTTCGTACGCCATAATTTTCCTACGCCTTCCCCACGCCATGTTGTACCTACGGTTTTGTTACAACATTTTTACTTCTTTAAACACTCACGTCTTTCCTACGTCATTCGTTTACCTACGTCTTTCCTACGCCCAGTTTTCCAACGCTTTCCCTACGTCATTCTTACATATTACGTTTCCTATGGCTTTTCTACGTCATTCATTTACCCACGGTTTACCTACGCCCGTGTTTTTAATGTTTTTCCTACGCCATGCACACGACTTTTTGCTGCATTAATATTTCATTTACCTACGCCTTCCCTACACCTTCCTTACGTCTTTTCTGAAGCAACTTTGATATATTACTATTCTATTTCATTTCACCACATTAAATAGAAAATAAAATCAACTTATTTTATATATATACACACTCCAACGAAAAGATTAACGTCAAACCATTCATCTTTAATTCAAAAAACAAATATCTCATTCATATTACAAAGTCAAACAATATTAATCAAGTTCCTATGTGTTAAAATAATATGATAATATGTTCATGATACATGACATCATATTCAATACCCTCATCCCTCACGACGATCATTCGGCTCTTCATCAAATCACTGTCGAAGCATCTCGGTGAGTTGTTCATACTGCATCTTCAGCATTTGAATCTCCCCTTCTTGACGCTCCACATTTTCCTTTAGTTTGGCTCTAGTCTGTGCTTCTCCCTTATTGATGCTATAAGTGGCGTCTTTGTATTTCTGCATTTTTTCAAATATTGCATCAATTTCTGCATTTTAAACTAATTAAAATAATGTTTTGTTGAAAGTTTAAATACTTACTCCAGGGATATTGCCATATTATGACCTACGGTCCTTTCTTTTACCTATAGCACCGGTAAGCTTGTCGAATACTTCTTCTTCGACTTCATACGAAATTACCGTGCCCTGACTTTTCAATTCTTCAATTCTAACTTGATATTGTGCCTGTATTTGTGATTTTCCAAATACAAGAACAAAAACATAAATACATGCTCACACTGCAGTTTCAGAAATCATGAGAAGAATAACTTTAACGATGTATCAAATTTAAGTATGGCACATATGCAAATGCACGAATTTACACACATTTGCAGAGATATAAAATTAAGAAACTCATGCAAGATATTATATTTTATCCAATCTTGTAGAGATATATTTTATCCAGTATAAACAGCAACACTCATTCCACCAGTTTCCAGGATAGATAGCAAAACTCATTCCTGCACTTGCACATTACTGATTGTAACTCTGTCTATATTGAATATTACTGTGTTTGTAATGGTGGAGAAATAAATACATAATTATTTTCAGTATAAAAAAAACAGACAAGGAAATCTAGTATATTGAATATGGATCAGTGCATTATCTTGAACTTCAATTAATTTATCCACGCTGATCATTAAAAGAGCTCTAGTGTTTTGTTTGTGTGCTTGTTTGTTGATTTCTAGTGTTTTGTTCAATTGCATTTGCAAAATTTAAAAAAAAATCAATATTTCCTTTGATTACATTTACTGTGCATTTGGTCATTTGCACATTACTGTGAAGAGTTTGCTATGTGCATTTGCTCATTTCAGTTTGCAGTTGACAGTGCACACTTCAATTGTTTTCACTTTACTGCCAAGTCTATTTCATTTGGGAACTTCTTTTTGTCTACATTCTTTCACAAAAAAAAGGAGTCTGCATTATAATTTTATTATATGTTTGCATTTTGTTACATTGCAGTCTGTAGTCCACTTTGGCATTTCACTTGTTTTTATAGATCATTTACTCTTCATTACAGTACTCTGCATTTCGTTTCTTCAAACCAACATTCTCCTGCCAATTCACTAACCACTTCACCTCTCAAACCACCAGTCCATATCACAACCTGCTGCTGCATTTTATTACACTCGATCACTCTTGTCTTGCCTTCACTAACCACAATCACCACCGTGCATTTCTTACTCATACAAACCACCAAACCACAGAAAATCACATAAACCACTGCAAACATCCCCTTATCCTTTGCAACATCCCTTCTCAGTCTTCTGTGCACATTTCATCATAGCAGCCTGCATAACACCCTGCTCCTCTGGCCTTCCCCTATTGCTACTTCCCAGAGCAACTAATACAAACTGCTGCTCATACATACAGCATTAGCTGTGAAGCAGACGCAGCAATGTTCGCATATGAAAGAATGTGAATGTGATTCAATTTTAATAAAAGGATCATCATAGAAGAAAGACAACCGTTCTGCTGCCATTACTTCACGACCATCTACTGTTAATAATCTAGTAACCAGTGCCTTTGTCTCCTCTACTACAACTCATTCCACTGCCTCAATATTCACAGACCACTACAACCATATACCCCTATAAAAAAAAACAGTCATCGCCATCACCAAAACAGTCCTCCACCTCTGCCTCACTATACCACTACCAAACATAACCCTGTCATCTTCAACCAAGTGCAATAGTAATCCACTGCACTACTTCTCATACTTGCTACTTCACTTCAAAGCTGCTGCAGAAATCCAAATCACCTCTCTACATCATCATGCCCCGAATCCATGTGCCCATACACCAAAACCATATTTGTATCACTATGCTGCAAATTTGGATCACCGCCCACATTCATTGGCTCATGCACTATTGGAACACCGTGTGGTAGATCTGAAACATTCAAAGTATCACCATGCGTCACAACTGAGTCTGAAATCTAGCTTCTTCCAAACATTGTGCAACAAAACAGACGCATTGTTCTTTATTTCTCCACTATTGACCCAATCTGCCACCTCATTTTCATAACCTAACACAGGGAAAACAACCCCATCACATTTCTTATCATTACCAATAACTTCCTCTACCAAGTTACAACCACTGAACCACTACTTTACTTCTCTTTGATTTTGGCCGTCATATTTGAAACATAACTTTTTAATTCTTGCTCCACGTTTCGACCACCCCATGCATTTTCTAAAACGGGCATAAGCTCTAACCTCATGCACATTCTACGTCATTCTCTGAAACTAGCATAGTCATAATTTCATCACCATTATGCTTGGAACTTTAACAATATCACAACCAGCTTCAGACATTTCAAATTCATATATAAAAAATCACCTCTCTAACAAATCACTTCCTGCCTGATCACATACTTCCCTATTTTTCACTTTCCATAACAACTTCAATCGACAGCAACCTCATATTAACGCCAACCATAGAACTGCTATACTCCAACATCCTCTGCCATACCAACCATACTGACTTCCTCATCCCATTAATTAACATCCCCTTCTCCGAACCAAACCATACCATACCACCACTGCTCATACACTGCCATTACTTCACGACCACAACTAGAAGCAAAAATCATCACTACCATTCCAGTTTCAATGCATTTCCCCTTACTGCTTAATAACCCTGTTCTACCTCCATTGCATCATATCCATTCCCCACAAAATATACCGCTGACTTGCTCCAACGTTCTCACCTATCACCAGCCAATCATTCTCTAAACTACATACACTCATTCACCTCCAATTCCTCTATAAGCATCACCTGACAACTTATCCAACACATACAACATACTACTCAACTCCAAAACCACCTCAACCGTGAACACCATCAATCATTACCACTTTCCCCTTTCCACATTCATCTTCACAAAATTCCAACCTCTTCAAACAATTTGTCTTCAATACTAACCACTGCCTTCTGTCAGCAATCCCACTTCAGCCTCTGTTCATTGACTTCACCACAGTTTCACAACTTTCCTACAAATACTGCAACACATTGATCAAACTGCAGCCATACTACCACAACTCCATTCACCACCTTTGTCCCCTTCAACAACAAACCACCACTACTGCCATTCCTCCTACCCACTATTGTCATTCACCCTTCACATTCACTGCCTGTCGCCCTCACCCACCATCCACTACTGCAACTCACCTTAACACCTCTCTAACTAGGTAACTAATTAACTTGATACCCACTATTTGTTTTATCAGATAAATTATCGGATTTTCTCACTCATGGGAAGATATAATAAACTTGCTGAAGCACTTTTTAACAAAATTTAACTAATCTTGCACATATTAAACTATTAACCAATTATTAAAACCAAGCTATAAGAATCACTTACTGCAAATTCCATCGATGCTTCATCAATCCACCCACTAGTGGTAGATCCGCTATCCGAAGTGACCTTGTGAGTCCTACAATACACTTCCCAAGTAGTTGACTCCCTATTAAGTTCACCAGTCTAGAAAATAAAGATAAAAATAGAGTAAAAATGTGATAAGCTGATGTAAATTAACGTTAAAACAAGATTTTAGAGATCAAACCAAACCGTTTCGATAATCCGCAAAGGATCTCGAACCACCACAATGTCGCTTTTGGTTTTGAGCCCTAGAGTTTGCAGCTTTTTCTGCCTGAGCTTTTACTTCAGGAAGCTCCCAATATGCCAAAAACTGCTCATATATCTCCTGGGGTAGGTTCGGATGCTTCTTGCCTGACTCTTTCATACTGTGAATCCAGTCCCGATACTTCAAACTTGCTTTTCTATTCCATATCTGCTTCACAATTGCTGGTGAAGCATCATCTGTCCATTGAAATGACTCCTGTACATGTAGTGGAAAATGTAATGACCAAAAAAATAGATGTAACACAAATACACTAATATTATTTTACCAGAAACTCCTAAAACATCACTTTCTTAACATCATCGGGTATACTTTTAAAATTGGGCCAAAAATCGTTAACCCGTGCTAACAAACCTACTCGAATAGCATAAGATGTAGCCCTCGAAGTGAACTCATATCTGAAACATATAAATGTAAAGCATGAGTATACATTACTCAAACTGTTTGTATGAGATATTTTGCAAAAGTCAACATCAACTACTTATTTTGCAAGAATTCTTACCCAACGTTGGCTTGCCAGAAAACTCCGACCCTTGTTACGGAGGATGAGTCCGACACGGATGCATTAGTCGATGGATTGGTAGCATCAACTTCAAGGGAAGTATGATGAACAATGGAAGACATGATATGCTGCTCTGCTGACTGTGATCCCGATCCATCTTGACCGCTAGGAGATGCACTAGGTTGTATTGTGGCAGATGTGTTGTTGCCAGAAAGACGTAGGCAGGTCGTTTCATGGGACGACGATGATAATCTGTAAATTCCGTTATATTTATATTTGTTTTGATTGGATTGAATGTTATATTAAACTAACATTAGATAAACATAATGTTAAATTAAACAAGAATCGGACGAACAACACTACATGGACTAAAATAGAATGTATTTCCACAGTTAAAGAAAATGTCAAATTAATATATTGTTACATATATATAATGCTAAGTTCATTTAGTATTTGGTTTCATATTTCATATTACATTTCTTTTATCTAAATGTTATATTAATATAACATTTAATGTTCTTCAAACTAAATTTTAAACCTTGCACCTTCATTCAAAAATGTAGCTGAAAATTTTCTTTCTTGCTGTTTTTTTGTATTCGAAAAAAGTGAATTCACTTAAAGTATTGTCAAAATCAAAAAATACATTTCAAGTAAGCCAAAGCATAATTATTCTACAGGCTATATCAACCTAAAACCGTTCTTGACCCCTTGAGAATGTTCATGAAATTTTCACGCAAGTCAGTTGGCGTCAACGACTCATTATCGAGCTCTTTGATGACTAAAAATTAACTAAAAAATTACTTCAGCTTTTTATGGTTTAATATATGAGTTTAATTGGAAGAAAAAAATTGAAAACAGTACTTCGTTAATTAAGTTTTGCAACATGAATTTAACATTTTTGGTGCAAGGTGATGCTTGGAAGCAGCAGTAACTAAATTGGCAGAAATTAGGCCATTTATATACTAAATATAGTATTGGCAGTGCAGATTTTGACCATAAAACAGTAGAAGATAAGTTTGCGAACCACAGAACGAACTGTGTTAGAAAACCAAACAAACAGTAGACGCTTAGGTACATGTTTTCTAAATGTAGGTACATATTAACATGGTTGGAGTACTTGGAAAAGCAGAGAGAGTAAAGTGATGCAAATTTGAAACTGGGGAAAAAGTCGATCATAGTTTGTTGATGGAGAAACAGTGGACTTTTCAGATCTTTGTTCTTATTTCTTCCATTGATTTGCTTGCTTTGCGGTATTGTAGCTGTAGTTGGTTTCTATTTCCTTTTCTTTCTGCCATAAGTCACAATGGTCGGTCGATAAGTTACCATCAGCAAATTCCTCCACCTTCCAATGAACTGCTCCTCTTCTCCTCCCTGCTTCATATCACCCAAACAAACTAACTGCAATCCAATCTCCTCAAACTCCAATCGCTGCAACCACTTCACTTCCCACTTCCGATAGATACTCCTCACCAAATCGCCTCACCCAAAATCATCACTGTGACCCTCCTTTCTCCATCAATCTCCTCCACGTCAACAGTGACCAAAACCTCAAATTGCAGCCACCGCCCACTGCAAAACGCCAACATACAATCGGTACTAACCTCTGACTGTAACCCACTGTGCTTACCTCATCGCGACTCAAATCTGAAAATCGCGACATTGGGATTGTGTATGAATTGTATAAAATTAACAGAGTCGTGGAAATGGCGTAGGATATTATCTACGCCTTTTCTACAGTATCATTTTAGTGTAGGCGATTTCCTACACCTTAACTACGTCTCGATTTTTTTTCTACGTGTTGAAATTGGTGTAGGAGAAATATAGGAAATTTCCTTACGTCTTCCCTACGTCTTTACCTCTTTCTACAAGTTTCCTACGTCTGCCCTACGCTCCGTCTTTTGGCGTATGAAAGACGTCGGAAACTTTGCGTAGGAAACTGCAGTATTTTCTAATAGTGGAACAAAAGCATACCAAGAACTCGTTTAGAAGGCATCTCCAAGCTGATTTCTGTTATCCGCTAAGCTTTTACTGTATACAGTTCTTCTGCAATATTTCAAAATGCTCCTTTATTTATTTTATGATAAAATTCCATGTTTCCTAGTGGCATGTGGCTTTTGACCCATAGAGAGTGCATCTGAATGTCAAACATTATATGTCGATTTCAACAAATGGAATCATAAAGAACACAATCCACCAAAACCTCGTTTATAGCATTTTCCAATAGTTACTCTGCGTAGCAAAAAAAAAACAAAACAAAATGGGAGAGAGAGAACAAATAAAGTCCATCACACATATATCCCTGCACAAAAATCATGGACACCTCTTTAGTTCATGAGGAAAGGTATTAATAACAATAGTTCAGTAGAAAACTTTGTAAAAATGCGCAGTTATAATGTCATGGTAATGGGCTATAATTAAAAAGTTGCAAAAAAAGAAGTCAATTTTTTTTATCATTACTAGTGGGTGCACTTTACAAGTTGCTGAATGGAATTTTACATTTGTTGGACTAGATAACGACAATAACTAATCAGCCAGTTTTCTTCTCTCTTGAACTTTTGTTTTGTGGTCATCCAGGAATAACATGCAAAGAAAAAGATAGGCAGAACCTTCAATGGTTTGAATTGGGTATGATTAAACATGTAGATCCAACTTGTTAATCCTTTATGGATACACACTCATTCATTACTCAGTGAGTTTGCAACGACTATACTACAAACAATTATGCTTGAAATGGATTATACTTGTTTGTCCAAAGTCCGAACTCTATGGAAACAAATAAACTCATATGACAAAATGTAATGATTTAGAAACTGAGGAATTATACCCCATATATATGAAACAGTAAACTAATTTGTAGAAACAGTAAATAATAATCTGAATTAGAATTATTATTTAAGTGTTGTTCATTGCCAGTAAGGAAAGATAGCGACCAAACAAAATTTATTTGCACTAAAAAAATTTGGGTTCGTATTAAATTAACTGTGTAGGGTTATACAATTAAAGTATAGGTTATATTAGCATGCCTTCTAAGTAACTAACTTATCACATTAGACTGTAGGCTTATTATAGGCTATTATGACTTAACCTTCTATTAGAAATTAAAAGTAGGTTAAATTCGATTTAACTGTATAAAGTGTTGCATGGTGGAAAGAAAGGAAGCTAACGAAAATAAAATAAGTATTGATGTTTGCAAAAAAAAAAAAAAAGGACCTTGAATCAAAACTAACATGCAAGGCCGTTAAGAATTAATATAAAGATATAACAAAAGATCATTATGACTACTAAATTTTTACCTACATACACCTACATAGACACACATACATATACATGTATGTACACATATACATACAGACATATATACATATATGTATGTGTGTGTATACATATGCATACATACACGTACAGAGACGGATCTATGTGTATTGTACCCTGGGCTACAGCCCGGGTCATTACTTTGCAAGGAAATGTCTACTTTGCATGGTTTGCTATGATGATTGCATAAACCAAAGATGTCATTTTTTGTAATTCTATTAAGCACACATATGAAACTGATATTTTTTAATTTAGCAATTATTTTCTAATGCGGTGTTTCAATAGCCCGGGATAGTGTCAAATCCTAGCTCTATCCCTGCACACGTGTGTGTGTGTATGTATACACATGCATGTATGTATATGTGTGTACACACATACATATATGAATGTATGTACATGTATGTATGTATATGTATGCATGTAGTATGTGTGTGTATGCATGTATATAGACTCACATACATACATGTACGTATATGTATGCATATACGTACATACATACATGTATGTATATACATGTATATATGTCTGTTGTATATATATGTATGTGTATTATACATATACGTATATGAAAATTCTATTGGAATGGTAATACAGCTGATGACACAATGAATCTCAACCATTAGATTGTCTTTTGATTTCAACTTCAAATATGGGCACAATGAGATCCAACGGTCAAGATCTACTATGTTATATTTTGATTTTATTTTGTATATATGTAGGTTGTATGCATACACACACACACACACACACACACACACACATATATATATATATATATATATATGTATGTATGTTGTGTGTGTGTGTGTGTGTGTATATATATATATGCATATGTATATATGTACGTATAAGGAAATTCTATTGGGATACAAGTTGGTGATGCTACAGCTGACGACACAGTTGATCTCTGTTATTAGACTGCCTCTTGATTTCAACCTCAAATATGAACACAATGGAATCCAACGGTGAAGATCTAATGTGTTTTTGTGTTCAAATAACATATCCCTCTCTGCCTCCCTCCCTCTCCCCTTCTTCCCCCCTTGCCGGTCAAAGTGAAGTCTTTTTAGGAATATAGGTCTAACAGTGCGGTTAACCAAGGATGATTTCGTCATTTAGGGGCACACGTTCACCACATTGCATCATCCGTAAGCTCTGTGATAACTTCACAATATTCCTAAGTCATGAAAACCTCCACGATAATTTCACATATCCATAACTTCTCGAAGAAGACGTCTCAAATTTTCTGTTCTCAAATCTGAAAAACATAAATTACAATGAGCCTTACGGTGATGTGCTGGGATCCAAGATGGCAATGGATTATCATTTAACAATTTCTGGTCCATCAAAATGTGCATGTAATGTTATCGTTTTTTAGTTTTTTTTCATCTATTAAACTGTAAAAATGTCGTTGAACTTTTTATTCATATGATTTAAGTAAAGGTTTTCTTACGTCTTCTTTATATCTTTGATATTGTAGATAAGTCACAACACAACCCACTCATTTTGGCTTTTACTGCAGATAATTTGTACTATTAAATGTCTAGCTAAAGAATCGGAGGGTCTTCTGATTTATCGTTTATGGTAAATTCTAATTTCAATCTTCATTTCAGTTTTGAGAATAAATTAATTTGTATTCATTGACATTTGGTTTTATATTCAGGTTTAGTTGACCAACAGCAACAACTATTGCAAGGATATGCTTCAGGTTTGACTTCTTTTTAAAAAAAAATGTTGCTTATGTAGGTACGTCATTCAGTGCACACTAATATGATTATTAATCTTTTAAACTTGATAAATCATTATACACCGTATTAGGTTTCTTTTACAATGATGTAGGTAGTATGTTATTTAAAGCACAATAGTACAATTTTTAAATTTTGATATTTTATAATTGTTTCATAGTGGATTTCTTTGAAAATGATGTGGGTAGGTGGTACATATTTAATGCATAGAAATATGATTGTTATATGTATCATGTACCGATACTCTGAATAATTTCATGTTTTCATTTTGTAGAATCAAGCTAGCTAAAAGACACTATAGCGTAACAAAAGTAGGCTCCAAAATTATGTATTTTTTCTTGCAAATGGAAGTGAAATGATTCCTTCAAATAGGCTTTTTGGATGATGGAAGGCTTTTCACTCTTTTTCCCTCTTTCTACACACACGGAGCCTTACCAGATTATCGTGTCGGAAAATTACATGTAATAAGCCCACTTGGAATGTTGTGTTACTATGGCTACTAAAAAGGTGCTCTCTACCGAATTGTAAATGTTGATTTCCAAAATCAAATGCTTTATATTTTAGAAGTCAATGTTGTATAATAAAGTTGTGGATTAATATCACCATTGCTTTATAGAACCCAAAATAGGAAATTTAGTATATACAAGTTTTGAAGCTGAGTGCCATACATATTTTCTTCTTCAATATCATAATTGTATCTAGCATGGAGTTTTCTCGCTAGTCGCATTGTACTTAACCGTTGCTCATTGTGCACCTTATATTTAGAGATTGATGCTTCTTCCCCTGAGTTTGAGATGGTTTGGCAGCTGTGATTATTTGTAGGTAGCAATAGTAAGATTAAATAACGTGTTGATTCTATATATACACACGCACACTTAGATACTACATGTCACTGGAACAACATAACACAAATCACATGTCAATATATATTCGAATCATGCTACGCAAGTTTCGAACTTGTGACCTCTCGCATCAAAGCCGAATCACTTAGCCAATGAAACAATGGTGCTTGTTTGTTGATTCTATATTGTATGAGTACATTTACTAGTGTCCTACCTAAAAGAAAATGTAAATGCAAACAATGTTTGTGAAGATTACTCGTAATTCCATGTGTGTGATTCTAGTGTAGGGTCATAATTTTTTGTCCAAAAAAAAGTGAAATATATCTTAGATATCAATCAAATGTAGATTGCACGTGGAAACTTTTTTGGTTGTAAATCAAATTAAATTTTATGTTATACATGTAACTTTTATTGTCTACGTGTTATGAGGATGTTATATATGCAAATAGGAACCTATTGCTGTTTGTGGCAGTGAGGATGGTGTATATGCAAATAGGAATCTACTGCAGTTAGTGGCAGATATATGTAGGTTAAAGTTTATTTCAGTTTTTGTTTAAACAATAACTTAAATATGGATTATTATGCAGTTAGTAAAATTTAGTGGTGTACCGACCCGTAAGATTTTAAAGGTTTTAATAACGTATTTAAGTTAGAATTTTGTGAAATTTTAAATAATTAAGTTTTGAAATAAAAACTTATATTTAGTATTTTTTATTTTTTATTTTTAAATAAAACCTGAATATATTAACCAACCCCAAAGGCTGTCAACGTGCCTGACAGGTAACCCGAAAGCAAAGCAGAAAACCAAAACCGCTCAGACTAAAAATAAAAATAAAAAAGAACAAAAGACCAAAACCACTAGAAGCTGGGGAGTCAGAGAGGAAGACGACCGCAGGAATCAGGCACAGATCAATCTCGATGAGCTCCAGAAAAACCACCGCCCATCAAAAATCATCATCGAGCTCCGACAAGGCCACCGCCCGATGACGATGTCGGAAGACACCCGTACAAAACAACAACAAGAGAGAAGAGGAGCCACCATGGTTTGATTGGTCCAATCAAAACGCCCGACATCCAAAGATCTGCAAATGCGGAAGCCGAGAAATAGAACCGAATTTCCTCCAGCCAAGCTCCAAACTAATGAGGAATGAAGAGCCCCATCCAAACCAGAAAATGCAGATCCTGAAACCAATTTCCACAAAAATAGAGATAAAAGGGGGGGGGGAGGGTGAAATGAAGATCAGCAAGCAAGAGCCACCAGTCTCGGGATCGGAATTCAACCAATACCCGCTCTATAGGAAGACTGAGAACAGGTAATAGAAAGCACGGCCACAAGGCGTCCAGAACGAGAGTTGACCGACCCCTTGAACGGTCTGCCACGAAAAGCCAAGAATACATCATTTCTAACCCGCCGAATAATGGAGAAAGAATCCATAGGAGTCTCCTCAAAAATTGCCTTATTCCGCGCACACCAGATGTGCCAGCAAATCAGACATGGAATCAAACGAGAGATGATAGATCGAAGAGATTTGCCAGTGCTACCTTTCCACCAGGTTCTCAGAAAATCATTCGGCGAGGAAATGCTACCGCGGATACCCAATAAATTTCCGAAGTAATTCCAGCAGGCTCTGGCGGAGGAACCAGAAAAAAGCAGATGATCCACCGATTCTGTTTACCCATTGCCGCAGCATCTACAACGGAAAACAAAAGAAATGCCAATCCGCTGAAGGTTCTCATCAACTGGCAACCCTTTATGAAGGGTTCACCACATGAATAGAGTCACTTTAGTGGGGATTCTAGCGTCCCAAATGAAAGAGAAAATGGGGAGAGCGGGGGCGGGAGTACGAGCAGAGTTCCAGGCCTTAAGAATAGTAAACGGACCACCATCCCATCCGGATTGGCCTCCATGAGAATCAGAAAACAATTTGACCGATTGCATATGTTTCCAAGTCTCACTGGCGAATGATGGAGATCCGGAATAGCCACCAGTAGCCAGTCTCTGGTATTTGGCATGTAAGAACATCGCCCATAAGGAATCGTTAGTTCCAAACCTGTACCACAACTTGCAAGCGAACGCCGTACAAATGTCCTTTGGATTTCGCAAACCAAGTCCACCATCAATCTTTGGATGGCATATAACATCCCAAGAGACCCAGTGATGGCGGTGTTTGTCAACCTTCGATCCCCAGAAGAAAGAGGAAGCCAGAGATTGGAACGACCGAAAGAAAGAAGAAGTAGGGGTCATTGCGCGAAAACATGAGTGCCCATAGATCCTAATACTGATTGAGGAGAACCAATCTACCAGCATGAGATAGAAAAGACGCATTCCAACGGATAATCTTACCCCTAACTTTGTTCATCAGAGGATCGAAAAGGGCGTTAAGTTTCCTACCTCTGTAGAGAGCAATACCCAAATAAGGAAGGGGAAGAGATGCTTCCCTGAACCTGGTAAACGATTTGACCCAAGAGACCCTCGAAATGTCCATGTCCTTCGCATGGACGAAACAACTCTTCGAAGAGTTGACCAGTTGGCCCGAACACCTCTCGTACAGATGGATGAACCGAATAAGCCGGCAAACAGAAGTTCGATTTCCGTTGGAGAAAATGACAATGTCGTCTGCAAAGGATAGGGAAGAGACGAGCGGACACCCACTAGGGAGACCAAATCGGTGAATTTGGCCAAACATCGTTAAGATGTGAATCCCTCGGATGAAAGCCTCTGCCGCAATCACGAAAAGAGATGGCGATAGAGGATCTCCTTGACGAAGACCTCTACCCGCCTTGAAAAAACCATTAGCCGATCCGTTAATGAGAACAGAGAACCAACAGTTGGATATGAGCCTCCACACCAAATCGATCAGGGTTTCTGGAAACCCGAAGGCACGAAGAACCTTGATGACGAAAAACCACGACATACGATCGTAGGCCTTTTCCATATCAAGTTTGAAAACAATATTAGAACCTCTGATCTTCCTGTCAATCTGGGAAATCAGTTCCTGGGCTAAAAGGACGTTATCAGTGATCAAACGTCCTTTTACAAAACCCGCTTGAGACGAGGAGATAATGCGATCCAGGTACGGAGCCAAAAGCTTGGCCAACACCTTAGAAATCGCTTTGTTAGAGAAATTACATAGGCTGATTGGACGATAATCCGCGCAAACCCGAGGATTATCAGATTTGGGAATGAGGACCAAGTTAGTGGAGGACCAACTACCGGGAAGAATGCAACCGGAAAAGAATTGTTGAATAGCCAGACAGAAGTCTGTTTGAATGATATGCCAAGCACTCCGATAGAAAGATCCGTTGAAGCCATCCGGCCCACTGGCACTATCCTTGCTAAGAGCAAAGACGCAGTCACGAATCTCATCCGAAGAAGGTGGATTAGCTAAAGCGTCACTTTCCTCCGAAGGGACCAGCCGAGGAATGAATGACAGGAGGTCCAAATCCGGGTCTGACACAGAATGAGAACCCAGGAAGGACTGGAAGTGAGACACAATGACCTCTCTGACTTCAGAAGGAGTTGAAACCACAGAGAGATCCGGTCTCAAAATTTCACGAATAGAAAGCATATTGGCTTTCTTATGAATGGATGAATGGAAAAATTTGGAATTCGTATCACCTTCAACAACCCATTTGACCCTCGCCATTTGGCGGAGATAGGAGTTTTCAATACGAAGTTCCGAAGAGAATGCCAATTGGGCATAAGACCATATCTCCTTGTTTTCGGCAGAAGGAATCTCGTCGAACACAGATTCGGCAATGATTAGAGACTCTTCTGCCGCTCGAACACGGTCGAAAATATTCCTGAAAACAAGGAGATTCCACGTCTTTAGGCAAGCCTTAAGACGTTTCAGTTTTTGAAAGAAAGTCCCCATGGGAGCAGCAGCAATAGGAGCGATCCACGATTCCTCCACCACCTGGAGAAAATTATGGTGAGAACTCCACTTACTAAGGAAACGGAAAGAAGAAGGCCCCGACAAAGAACGCGAAGAGCAGCGCAAAACCAGAGGCGCATGATTAGAACAAGACCGATGAAGATGAGAAGTAGAAAAGGAGAATGGTAGATTAAACCATTCAGCAGACCCGAAAATTCTATCCAACCGGGAAAGGATCCGATTCGGACCCTCCTGATTGTTAGACCAAGTATAAGCAGAACCCACGAAAGGGATTTCAGATAATCCGGAGCTTACAATGAAAGAATTGAAGTCAGAAACCGATTGACATAGCAAATGGTAAATTTTCATTAGATAATTTGGGAGTTTATTTTACTGTGTAACTTTATTTCAAGTTAAATCAGTTAAAAATTGATGATAACAAAATGTTATTCAAACCTGAATATTTTATATAGAAAATTTGTAAATCATCTTCTAAGTGAGACGTCGTCTTTCGTTTCATCAAATTTGGACTACTATCGCTCCGTTTATCTTAATTTCGACGTATTAGCTGCATTTTCGGTACCGATATCGACTTTTGATAGGATGATCGTATAGTTGATATCTGTGTACCATTTTGATCGTCTCGTCGTGTTGATCTTCGTAATATATTCAATTGTCAATTTTGATGTCCGGCACACAACGAAATCTGTGAAACTGTTCACCGTATCGGTACGTTTTGGTTCTTTTGAGTTCCTTGTGTCCATTCATTATCCACCGGTGTAATATCCAAGCAACCACTAGCTGTTAAATAATTCCAGAATTCAGCGCATGACTATTGATTTTCCCTCTTTCAATTCATATATGATGGTGGTTCGTCTCTTTTTATTCCACATTCTTAATTATGTTCATTGTTCTCAAAAAAAAATATAATATAACTATATGATATGTCGTTCGTTTTCTTCCCTGATCGTTGCTCCATCTTTGAAACCGCCACCACCGAAGTCCGATTCTCCATCACCAAGCAAACCGCTACCGAGCCCAGCCAACTAACCCATGAATACAAACTCCATCCTCCTCTGGCCAAGATCCGCCCTCCTCTCCACTATTGTCGACCATCAACTTGCGCAGCCAGAAGCTCACCTTCACATGTAGCCTGACCTCCTCATCAACCGCCACTCACTGCTCCTCTCCTTCTTGCTTGTGTCACTCCTCTTTGATTTTTCTAGAAGCGTGCTCATGCACTAGCCGTGCATTTTTGTGTGTGTGTGTGTGTGTATGTATATGTTTTCAAATTTTTTTTTATCAGTGTCTAAAATTCTGTTTATATATATTAGTGTGAGAAAGTTATATATGAGTTTGTTTATATATATATATATATATATATATATATATATATATATATATATATATACGTTCTTCCTTTTGTTTTATAAAAGAAGTTTGTATACATATTTTGTTGTTGTTGTAGGTCATATATATAGCCTGTCGTCTGAATGTAAAGTCTTTAATTATTATACTTTCTATGTTATAAACTATATTATCCGCCGTGCTTTCAAATATATATGAAGTTATAGAATATAAGGTATATATAAAGTATGTTAGTATAATGTATATATATATTGTGTGTACTGTATGTACTTTATATGATTTTTGAAATATGTTAGTAATTGTTTACTGACGTTTTGAGAAAAACTATATACCTATAGTTGTCTGTTATATATTAGTGTATATATTCCATATAAAGTTATAGTGTGTTTGTGTGTGTATTTATGTATGTAAGTAGTACAGTATAGATTAGCTGTTAACCAATTTATAATTTACATGTTATATAACATGTTAAACTATTTACTAAAGCTATGTTATATATATGAAACAGTTTTAATAATAATATTTATAATGTTTATATATTAGCTTATATACATATACATGTGTGTATATATATATAACCTGTCTTTGATATAGATATGAGTTATATAAGGTTTATGTATATATATACATATGCACATATAAGATTTGTATATAATATGTCTGTTGTTATATTATGTGTAACAACCCTGTATTTTATGTTTATTTTAATTTTATATTTTAATTATTTTAATTGAAAGTGCTGGTTTAAAAACTTTATTTTATTTAATAAAATGGATAAATGTTGTTATTCTAAATATAAATTTTGATTTTTGTGTGATTATAATTCCAAACATGAATAAATGAAATAATTCCAAAAATTTGGATTTTTGGTCAAATTGGTCAAATTTTGACTTTTAAATAAATATTTTAATTTTTGAAATTTTATCTTTTATTATGAAAATAGATTTAATTTCAAGAATACTGCTTTTCGTTTCGCTGAAATCGGATTAATATTATGAAACTTATGCTTTTTACAATATTGTGTGTAAATTGTTTTATTTAACAAATTTGTTTATTTTAATTTATATAAATAATATTTTTGTTTGTAAAATCATGTTCTAATTTGTGTAACATGATATGTTATGTATATATTTTATTTTTTTAAAACCTTGGTGTTTAATTGTTTAAAGGAGTTTGAATTTTAAAATTTCTTGAATTAATTTGCCCAATTTTAAATAAATATAAACAATTTCTGTAATGGTAGATTTTGGTTAAATTTTGACACTAATTGAAATTTTAAAATTTAAATACTAACTTCAAATCTTTTATATGAAATATATATATTTGCAACATTTATTTCGCTGTTGTTTTACTTATATGGGTTATATAATTTTAAATTAAGTGATAAATAATGTTGTAAAAAGGCAATAAATTATACGTTTTAAATTGGTACGTTTATATCCATTCTTGTTTAATTTATTTGGCACTATAAATGGTAGGTTATTTCCTGATATATTCTTTAGCATATTTACTAAATAAATAAGAAACGCAGAATTTAAAATTATGTTACTTTGTTAATTATTTTGGGCGTACGTTTCGTTTAATTATGGCATCTATTATACGCACTCTTTGACTTCATATCATAGCTGTTAAAAATCAATCAACAGCCGTTCAAATATGACTTCCTGCCTTAAAAATCACGTGTAAAACTTTCCACTTTCATTTGCGTCTCCATATTTAATAGGAATATAATCTTTGATTTACTCTAGCTGTTTCAAAATCTTTTGTTTCTTTCCATTTGCTTCTGTATATTTAATAGAAATGAATGCCTAAATTTTCTCTTGCCACTTTAAACAAAATTTCTTGCCTTTCTCCCACTTAATCAAGGCAAGCTTCCCTGATAAATATTCAAAACCACGTACACAAATACCCACCGCATATTATTTGGCCTTCATCTCCTCTCTTGCGTGTGAAGCTTCTCCTATAGGTAAATGGCTGCACTTATTTTTTCCTTATTTCTTTTCTTTTTCTTCTTCTTGTTTTTCTTTTGTTTCCATTGTTTCACTCCATCAAGTGCTTGGCCCTCCACCACCACCACTTTCGGCCTTGCTCCTCTCTTTTATTTAAAGGTATATATATCCATAAGTGTATGTAAATCTGTTGGTACTTGAGACTTCAGCATATTGAGATATTCTACTGTATTTTTTTCTTCTGACTCTGATGTTTATATAGTAGCTTCATGAACTACTATTATCTATTCCACTGCATTTATTTATATTACTCTGTATCTGTGATTCTATGACCTATTTATTTACTATATATGCTGAGTTTTGCCAAATTTAAATTAACAATCTGATATTTTGATCAATTCAAGTCTGACATGTGCGGATGCGAATGGTTGAAAATAACAGGTCGTTACAGTTGGTATCAGAGTTTTGGCTCTAGGAAAACTTAGCATATATGGTAAATTTATTTTCAGAATCACTTTCATTCAAGCTTGAATATCTTCCTATTTGATTCAGTTTCCTTTGAATTTAGGAACATTCCCATCGGTTCCAAATCCATTCTTGTCTTTCCCTATTCGTGTTTTCTAAATTCTGGAGTATCCCATAGCTCCACTGGATGATTTATAAAAGGGTGAAACTCCTTTATAATAGCATTGATTCACCGAAGATTTATATATCCTCGGTTTAGATGCTGCTCTGGTTATGCCGAATTCTATATCTGGCGATCGAATGTCGATTTGCCTTGGAATTCTGCATCGATCATATTCCTGAAGTCATGGTTGACCCGGTTAAGGTCGCCCGCGATTTATAGAAGTATATCCATCTTCTATTTTGTAATTTAATTATATCATCTTCGATCGAGTCTATCTTCGAATCAGGATTCTATTGGTTAGATTTCCTCTAATTTAAATCTCTATCTTTGTTTTGAAATCCATTCTTGAATCATCCTTTGAAAATCGGGTTTTGTTTGTATTTTGAAATTTTGAAGATTATATAAGAAATGGATTTATATAGAAATATTTATGACTGAAGGGTTTTACTTTGAAATTCGAGAGATTGAGTTCCGGTGTTTGAAATTGGTTTTAAGATTTTTGAAAATATATAATAATACGATTTGAAAGCAATTTCTGAATAAGATGTGTTTCAAATGACTCAAACGAGTTCCAATGATTTCAAAGAAATTTCAAAAAATTTCTAAGAAAATAGAAGTCCAGAACTCACTTATGTCGCTGGAGAATAATTTCGGTGATGAGTGCACGCATCATCGACATTGATTTTCGAGTTTCAAAGTGGGGGAGCGGCCACTTTAATAGCTTCGCTATGCAAGTGATTTTGTAAAACCGATTTTGATTTTAAATTCCAAAGTATAATTCAATATTCAAAAGATATATATATATATATATATATATATATATATATATATATATATATATTTGAAACGATTTGAAGTAAGCCGGTGTTCACTCCTCGAATTTCGGATTTGATTTGGTATAACCCTATCTTTTGAAATTTGATTTACTGATTTGTTGATGATTTTCAACTCATGGATTGAAAATATGATTTCTTCGACTATTTTGAAGGTTCGAGCACTTCCAAATCAAGGTTAAATTTTCAAAGATAAGTAATTTTGGGAAGTATAAAGTATTTGATAAGTATATAAGATTAGTTCTGTATGTTTTGATATGATTTAAATAAGTTTGAAACTTCTTTGTTAAGTAAATGAATAAGACTATTTTGAATTATACTAGTAGGAAATATAGATTTGAAATGTTTTGAATAAAGTGTGTGTGTGTGTGTGTAATAATCTTTCTAATGGTAAATTGAAATAAATAGTTTAAAGGTTTTAAAAGGGATGGTTTTAAAACTTAGCAACCATTTTGGGGTAAAAATTGATTTTGAAAAAATATCTGGTTTCGAAAATAGATTGAAATTTAAATCCAGTATTCACATGATGTTTTGGAAATGAATTTTATTTGACCTAAATTATGTCGATTTAAAATTTTGAATTATGTGCTAAACTTATGATTTTGGAAACTTTGAAACTGAAGATATTTGATTTGGAAGAAATAATTTGGTGAAATCGGGTCTGATTTTTGAAACTGAACTGATATTGAAATGAATTGAAGTTGTGAACCTTGTTTTACTAAATACTTGATTTGGAAGCTGTCGAACTTATATAAATTTGATTTGTACAAGTATGAAGTTGATTTGAAACTATGATTTAAAAAGTACTCAATTTGAAAGTGAAATCTTATATAATCGAAATCTATATAAGTGTGATTTGATATATTATTGATTTTGGAAAGTATTCGATTTGGAAATGAAATCTTATATATAATGGACTATATAAGTATGATATTTGAAAGTGATTTGAAAAGGTACTATATGATACATATTTTCGAAGTAAAGATATGGAAAGTGCCTTCTGCTTAATATCTGATTTGTGGTCACATCTTGGATTCATTCTATCGATATTATTCTCTCTGATTTCGGTTTTCCGGATGTGATACTCGAGTGTCCTACCGTGGCGTAACCCATGTTTTTTTTCTTGGCGCGACTACGTAGCGTAATTCGCTTGGCTGAGATGGCCCAGGGGTACGGATGTTTCCTGGAGGATTCGGGCGTAACTATTGTGTATCATGTGATCTACGTAGGTCGTTTTAGTAGCGAAATCCGCAGGGCTGAGAAATCTTACGGATACGGATGTTTCCTAGAAGATTCAGGCATAACCTTTATGTATCTGCGGTCTACTAGTCATCATGGAGAAATTCATAGGGCTGAGAACGTTTACAGATACAGATGTTTCCTAGAGGATTCAAGTGTAACCTTTATGTATCTGCGATCCATGGATGGAAAAATGGTTTGGTTGATTTGTTTGGATTGTACTTTCCATATCTCTTTTTAAAAGTTTTTCAAGTATGTTCACTGGGTGTTGAAACAAGTCTACTAAGTACCTGGAGAATTCTAGCTTTGCGTCTGATCAACGCACTGCCAGAATCTACAGGAACAAGGATAAACTTGTTAAGACATCGAGTTATAAAAGTATTTTGATAAAGTATCATATAAAGGATATTATGATCATTTATTTTACCTTTCTAAATAATTGAAATTTATATAATTTTAAAATAATGGCTCATCCTTGTCTTTCAACCAATTTTTCCTTTCTAGCCTTTCCTACTTTCCACCTTGATAAACTTACCTATAACAACAGTTATCGGGTATAATTTTAATCTTCTTGTCATCTTGTCTTAGTCCTATTTCATTCTTTTTTTTTGTGTTTTTCGTACCTCGTTCCTTTTCGAGGACGAAAAGATTTGAGTGTGGGAGAGTGTAATAACCCTGTATTTTGTGTTTATTTTAATTTTATATTTTAATTATTTTAACTGAAATTCCTGATTTAAAAACTTTATTTTATTTATTAAAATGGATAAATTTTGTTATTCTAAATGTAAATATTGATTTTTATGTGAATTATAATTCCAAACCTGAATAAATGGAATAATTCCAAAAATTTGGATTTTTGGTCAAATTGGTCAAACTTTGACTTTTAAATTTAAAATTTGAATATTTTAATTTTTGAAATTTTATCTTTTATTATAAAAATAGATTTAATTTCAAGAATACTGCTTTTCGTTTCGTTGAAATCAGATTAATATTGTGAAAGTTATGCTTTTTACAATATTGTGTGTAAATTGTTTTATTGAACAAATTTGTTTATTTTAATTTATATAAATAATATTTTTTGTTTGTAAAATCATTTTCTAATTTGTGTAACATGATATGTTATGCATATATATTATTTTTTTTAAAACCTTGGTGTTTAATTGTTTAAAGGAGTTTGAATTTTTAAAATTTCTTGAATTAATTTGCCGAATTTTAAATAAATATAAACAATTTCTGTAATGGTAGATTTTGGTTAAATTTTGACACTAATTGAAATTTTAAATTCTAAATTCTAACTTCAAATCTTTTATATAATATATATATATATTTATATATATATATATACAATATTTATTTCGCTGTTGTTTTACTTATATGGGTTATATACTTTTAAATTAAGTAATAAATAATGTTGTAAAAAGGCAATACGTTATACGTTTTAAATTGGTACATTTATATCCATTCTTGTTTAATTTATGTATCATTCCTGAAATTTATCAAGTTTAATTTGGTAATTAAATTTATTTTTGAAAATAAATTGTGTATTAGTTAGAGATTTCTAGAATTAATAAATAATTTTTGATTACAGATAGAAAATTTTGATTTGAAATTTAAGCATAACTAGCTTACAAATAAATATTGGATTTAGGAAAAAAAATAAGTATATTAGAAATAAATGGAAATTTAATTTAAAAATATAGGGATAAGTATTTATAAACAAATATTGAATTTCAAAATTAAATGTATTAAAGATAAAATAGAAATTAAAGAGCACGAGATTTATAAAAAGGTTAATGATAATTATTTCCTAAATTTTTAATTTTATCAATATTTGGGAGTTGTAATAAAAAGAAAAAAAAAATAGTGCGCTCATTTTCAAAATGTTATTTTTAAGTTAAATTTTCATATATGAATAAATGTAACTATTGTTAATATGAAATCAAAATTATTTTTTTAAATCATTCTTTTCTTTTAAAAAAATTGTACAAAAATAAATAATAAAAAACGTATGAATGTAAGTTGTATAAATATTTAAGTGTATAAACATGTTGAAAGAAAATTAAATGTAAGAAATTAATTGGAATAGAATTTAGTTTGTGTAAATATAAATATTAAAAAAAAATACATTTATTTATAGAATGAATATGATATAAAAATTTATATAAAAATTTCTTTTATCTTTGGAAATTCAAATGTAAACAAACATGAAGGAGATAGAGTAAAGAAGTGAACATTGCATTGGGATTTCATAATCATTCCTCTTTACAAATGGCATTCATTACATTTGAATTGAATAAAAAAATGAAATTAAAAATTATAAAAACTTTTCAGTTCCCCATATGAAATTATTAAGTATCTTGGCCAAATCTGAAATATACAGTAAATAAAGATTTGAGCCATTTCAAATCTCAACATCCAAGAAGAAAAATTGAAGTAGAAAGAAAGAAATCAGAAAATAAACTACCATTCTCTTCTCAAGAATCTGAAACCAAATTCAGCAATGAAACAGAATGATCAAAACCAAACCGAATTTTGGAAAATCAGCATGCAAGTTCATCTTTCAAATCTTAAGCCTACAATTCTTCAATCTGCGTGCATGCACTCTGAAATTCCTGAGGCAATCAAAGCAAAGTATTTTGCTTCTCTGTTTTAATTCCACTCTCTATCTTTTTTTCATCAATTTCAAGAGATCAATGAAGATAGCAAGCAAAATTCCAGATTTAAAATAAGATCTGTTCAAAAGAATAGAATGCAAAGGTTTTCAATCTGAAAGCAAAGGCAAGTAAATTTCCTTTTAAAAAAAATTTGAATTTGATGTTAGTAATAAGTAAGTAAAACAAAGATTTAAACAATTATACTAAACAGTTGCAGGGAACAAAAAAAAAATCAAAGTTTAAAGACAAAAAAAGAAAGAAAAAAACAGTTTCCAGTTTCTCACAAGAATGGATGCTTCTGTTCTTCTCTGTTGCAAATACCCAGGTGAGAAAAACTTCTAAAACTAAAAGCTTGAATCTGTTTTGATGATGCTTGAAATGAAGTTATTGTGATATGTTTGAGTGTTTTCTGGAATATGATTGAATAGCTTTGGGTATATGAATGTAGATGTCTGTATGTGAATATATTTTGTCCCTGTCATACCTACAGTTCAAAAACAACAAACAAAAAAAATCCATATCTCTCAATACAAACTATATTAAACTATGATTTCTGAAGAGAAATTGCTTGAAACAAGGCAACATTAATTTTTAAAATGATATCAAGATTTTAAATTCAGTGATTATTTCAAAAAGAGTAAATTACAGAAGAAATCAAAGTCATGTCAAATATTCAATCATATGGGAATTATGATTTGGTTATATAAATAAAATCGTATTTCAAAATGATGAATTTTGACAAAGAAACCATGATTTTAAGTGAAGTATTCATCGAGATACCCACAGTTGAACAGATTTGGGAAATTTGTGAATCCTCGGTGTTCGCGAACGAATTAAGGTTTAGAATTTGTTTCAGAGATGCTGGGAGGGTTGTAGAATACGATAAAAATACAAGTTGATTTTTTATATCATCATTGATGAAGATCTGAATCGATTTACGGCTTTGCGTTCGTTTTGGGTTGTTGTTGTTCACGAGCAAATTTTGTCATCGTCACGGCAATCTGGTCGATCACACCAGTGGCAACAGAAAGAAGGGAGATCGGCGATGCTCTGACCGGCATTTCTTGGACTCTGGTGGCCTGGGGTGGGATGGCGAGTGGTTTTTTGGTGGTCGAGCTTATTCCAGTATGGGTCAAACGCCTAGATTTTGAGTTTGTCAACAATTGGGGGTTCTGGGGGGTCAATGAGCTCGAATCGATCACCGGTGACTTGTTGGTGATGGTCGCGATCGTCGGAGCATCGCTAGTGATCGATGCACGTGCACATGGAATCATTTGTATCAGATGTTTCAAAAAAAATGGTGGAAGAAGAAGACGGCTCGTGTTCAAGCACGAGGGAGCAGGCATTCGACTCGAAGTCGAACTTGAGTAGGATTTTTTTGACGTACCAGGTTCTTAACCTTTAAATCAAAACAAGTTTAAAAATATATAAAAAGGGGAGGGAAGAACTCGGGTCATTCTGGGAAGAACTCGAAGTGGAGTTCGTGAATTGAAGGGTTTTGCTCGTGGAAAAGGGAAGTGTGGGTCGGGGGGGGGGGGGGGAGGGGGGTAATTATACAGCAAGTTTTGTTTGTAATATTATTTTAGTTGATTATTTAACAAAGTTTAAACTATTTAAATGTTAAAACAAGTTTGACAAATATAGGGGGTTGAACTAACGATGAATTAAATAAAGTTTTCAAATTTATTAATCATATTTTAGAAGTTAAAATGAAAATTAAATGAATTTTAAACAAAGTTACAAAAATTTAAATTTTTAAGTTAAACATTAAAAATTGATTTGTTTTTAAATAATATAGATATTATATATTTTATTTTTAATGCTTTCGAGAAGACTCTAATAATTAATTATTAGGATAGGTGATTAATTATCAATATAATTAAATTAAAGGGTTATTTGTTTAATCAAAGTGATTTGTTAAATTTTATTAATCCATTAAGAATTAAGGTAAAATAATTACATGAATCGGGTTAATTAAATAATGACTTAAAGATTAATGAATGAAAGTATTTAAAGGATGAATTATTAATAAAAATAATTAATAAATTAATTAAGAAATCAAGGGTAATTAATTGCTTGGAGATAACTACTTAATTAAAAGTAACTAATTTATGATTAAAAGTTGATTAACCAAGTGATCAAACGATAATTCATTTGAGGATAACTAATTAATATGATTAATTGGAAGATGATTAATGAAATGATGAATTAAATAAATCAATGTAAATTATTTAATAATTAAAAGTTGATGGATTGTAATTAAGGGTAATTAATTTAAAGATAAATTTGTTTATGAAAGTAAATAAAAGATAATTACTTTGTGTAATTAAATGAAAGCTAATTACTTAGTGAAATTTATGAACGATAATTAATTAAGGGTTAATTAATTAATTAAAGATAATTAATTAAATGGTGAATTAAATAATTAAAGGATAATTATTTAAGAATTAAAGGATGATGAATTAAAATTAAAGGTTAATAAACTTATTATTAATGGTTAATTAGTAATTGATTAAAGAATAATTGATCAAAATGATTGTAATAAATTTATATTGATTAACCAGGATTAGTAATTCATAAGTAATTAATCTGATTTGAATTAATCAGATAAGTAACCGACCTTACTTATGTATGTTTGGATTCTATTGGATGATTGAATTGTTTGATATCCCTGATTGTGATGCTCTGTTTTGATTTGAGCTGTGTCTACTATAATTTATTATCTGTGATATATACCTGTGATCTGTGAATGAAAGGTAAGCGTTACAATTGGTTTGCACCGCTTGTCAAATATAAGCGTTATAGTTTATACCGCTTATTTAACGTATTGTTGTATCTGAATTTGTGCTGATTGCCGATGTGGCACTTTTATTGTGTAAAATCCCTGGACCACACCTATACACACACAAATATGGATTGCACGTGGAGACGGGTAAAGTCACAGATTTTGAAATAGTTTTAAAAATTGAATTTTCGAATCCAAATTAGTTTTGGAATTAGAATTGAAAGCTTTGAAAAAATGAATTTCAAAAATAAGGTTATTTTGAATGACTTGATTGAGTTTTGAAATTTAAATAATTTCATTTAAATTTGAATTCAATGTTTAAAATTGAATTCTATGATTTGGAAACTATGGTTTAAAAAGGTTATTCAACTTATAAATGTGTTTATATGGGTTTTTAAACCATTTTAAAAGTGTTGTTTTGGGAATTTAAATTTAACCCAAAGGTTTTTAACTTGTATAAATGGAATCGGATTTTCCAAAACGAAACTATGTGTTTTCTAATAATAAAAGCTTACATATAAGGAATGAACGTCCAATTTGTGTTAAAAGGACTTCAAGTTAAAATGAGAATAGTTTTCCAAGTATGAATAAATCTTTGGAAATGGGTTTGAAAACTATAAATTAAATCTTTAATTCAAAGATTTGATTGAGTTAATCCAAATTGAAATGGAAATTGTTTTGGAATCTATCAATAGATCTTTGTGAACTGGGTGAAACTTTGTGAAATAAATCTTTTTGTTTAAAGATTTAGACTGGCAATTTGTTTAACCATTTTAAAGAAAGTTGGGTTATAAGTTGTGACTTAACTGAAATCCCATATCCATATGTTTTTAAAAATTGCGCTCATTATTCGGTTTAGCCGGAAGAGGACCTTGTGTCATATAACCCATTCCGAATAGTGATACGACGTTATGGATTGCATTTGAAGACAGATGTTGAAGACCGGGTGTCTTCAAGAATGTTAGGATAACCTATCGATTGTCTCTGCACCGAGTAGCTATGGTATAGAGATTCGCTAAGTGATGGGAAGTCCGATCAGGATTGTGGATACCCGGATATGCAAGAGCTTCTTCGAAAGTGCCTTCGGTTCTGTTCGAATCCGAAACAGACTTGTATGGTTGTGTGACTGACACTACTCTTTGAGATATTAAACTGATCTTTATCAAATACATTTCTGCTTGGTGGTGGAGAATTTATTCTCTTAGCTTAACTCCCTTCTCTGAAATGTATGAGCTCGGAGGTAATGTAGTTGATATTTATCAGTGCTATACTCCCAAAGTTGGTAGTGTGGCATGCTGAGTGCTGCTGTGTGTTGATGATCGTTTGTTGATCTTGTGATCGAAGCATGGCTTTTGTATAAAGCGTAGCTTTGTGGTCGAGACTGCATCAGGACCTCACACCCCGGAAATGGTCGAAACAGGAAAGATGCGGCAAGGTTATGAGGATCGCGCCCTATAGGGTTTGTCATTCCCTTCTGGAAAAGGGTGGTATCATGGTATGGATCCTAGATATTTCGCTAATGTGAATACTGCAGATTTATTACTTTGTGATTGATTTGTGGTTGTTGGATTAGAGGTACCTCGGATAAAGGTCCTAAAGGACCGGGGATGGCACGCTCGTGCAGTAGTTACCTAGTTACAGAGGTAACCCGGCCTTGTGTTGGCAGAGAGCTGGTTAAGCTCTCGGGACGTCACGCCAGAGGCGTACCCATGTGGCAGTAAGAAGTTCCTTAGCCCGACCATTTGTTGGAAATCCATTCTTCAATACGCGTCTTGTACAGTTTTAGTTGTAGAACCTGCCATTTACTTATGGCGGTCACCACTTTTTAGATGGTAGCTATAGTAGGCTTAGTTCGGAATGTCTATGCCGGCTAAGATTTATATTATACTTTCGTAATGGTTTTCCACACTTTGCACTTATAGTAATAATATCAAAGAAATTTTCTCGTATCAAGCATATTTGACTATCATAAGGAGAAATCTCCTCCAATTCTGTGTTTGCATTGTGTGTGTGGCGGGAAGCCTTATGGTAGTTTCATTTTCTAAAAAGCATTGCGGATTTATTTTAAATCTCTTGTTGTTTTTTTTAAAGACCAACTGTTTTTGTTTGCTCATACCAGTCCCATGACTGACTTAGAGTTTATTGTTCCTTTCCTAAACTCTGGGTGCCCACTATTTTCCGCACGGGCAGTCTAGAGTTGGGTTTTTCTGATAATCAATAGTAGGTGTAGATTCGATAGCTTTCAGCCTAGGATTTGGCAGTCGCTTTCAACGGGACTTGCTTATCTTTGTGCATCGTGATTGGGAGTTCGAGCTATTTCTGGATTGGTGCCTTGAAGATGGAGTTCTTTGTTGAAGACCATATTGGAGATTCTGTTCCGCTGCTAGTGTTACCTTTTCTTTCTGCTGTTATTTCTTGTATCTCTGAAGTATATTCATTGTATTATCTGTTGTATCATATTGTATCAGATATTGTATCAATGTTGTATATTGATATGTTATTCTTTTCTTCCGCTGTGTTGTACTTAATGTATTATAAGCTCCGGCACGACTCGAATTTCAACGTCTGAATCTGCGGCATTCAAGTACAGTGGAGTACGGATGTCGATTTTCGAATACTGGAATTTAGACCGTGACAATTTATTTGGCGCTATAAATGGTACATTATTTCTTGATATATTATTTAGCATATTTACTAAATAAATAAGAAACGCAGAATTTAAAATTACGTTACTTTGTTAATTATTTTAGGCGTACGTTTCGTTTTAATTAGGGCATCTATTATACGCACTCTTTGACTTCATATCATAGCTGTTAAAAATCAATTAATAGCCGTTCAAATATGATTTCCTGCCTTACAAATCACGTGTAAAACTTTCCACTTTCATTTGTGTCTCTGTATTTAATAGGAATATAATCTTTGATTTACTCTAGCCGTTTCAAAATTTTTTGTTTCTTTCCATTTGCTTTTGTATATTTAATAGAAATGAATGCCTAAATTTTCTCTTGCCACTTTAAACAAAATTTCTTGCCTTTCTCCCACTTAATCAACGCAAGCTTCCCTAATAAATATTCAAAACCACGTAAACAAATACCCACCGCATATTATTTGGCCTTCATCTCCTCTCTTGCGTGTGAAGCTTCTCTTGTAGGTAAATGGTTGCACTTATTTTTTCTTATTTCTTTTATTTTTCTTCTTCTTGATTTTTCTTTTGTTTCCACCGTTTCACTCCATCAAGTGCTTGGCCCTCCACCGCCACCACTTTCGGCGTCGCTCCGCTCTTTTATTTAAAGGTATATATATCCATAAGTGTATGTAAATATGTTATCTGATCTTGCTTAAATAGGTTTTTTTTTATATCTATAAGTTTTTATATCTATAAGTTATAGTACGAATAGTATAGTTATATATAAGTTGATTTTTATTGTGTACATGCGTTTTAAAAATAAAAAATAAAATAAAATTAAAGTGAAATAAAATATAGGTAGGTATAAGTTTTATATGAGCCTGCAAATCTATTAGTTACATTGTTTTTATAAGTTTACTTAAGCTATAAAAATTGCATTAGCAGCATATAGTAATATAGTGCATGCATATATAGGCTTACAGCATAATATGAAAAGCGTACAGTATATTTTGTTATGCATATAGAATCAAGTATGTAAATCATATAACATGTTATTTGTATAATAATATAAATTAAGTGTTTAGTAAAGTTGTTAATATGGGTTCAACCTGTTGTCTATATTTTAGCTTATTTAGAAATATATTTGTTTAAAGTATCTGTTTATGTTAGGCAGCATATCTGTAAGTATTATATAAAGTATATTATGTAGATATGTTATTTTTTTTCAAAAAAGATGATTTTAGATATATATTTAATTTAATATGTGTTTAAAATTTTGAATTTATATACAAATTATTTTAATATATAAACTATTTAAAGTATTTTAATATATGTATTATTTTCAACATCTAATCTGTTTAGGCGTTTTAAATGTAAACAATGATTTATATTTCAACATTCATCTTAAAAATTTAATATTGATTTCATGGGAAGACAATATATATATCGCTGCATATGGATTTGTATTTGTCTGCATATATGTTGGGTCGGTTTTCAAACTTATATTAGTGTTTAAGATGGACTTAAGGAAATTTTAAGGAAATGTATGAACTGTATAAACATTATATATTGAGTTCTGTTTAAATTAAAAAAATTGGGACATAATATGGATTTGAAAATATATGTTTGAAATTATTTTAGAAACAAATAATAATATATAAAATGAAATAGTTCTGTTATATCAAAACTAGTTCAATCGTTCTCATTGATTTCCCATTATCAGCCTTGTCCGTCGTGCCTGTTTTCTACATCAAATCATATCCATCTAGCGTTGCTTTGGATTTAGTAGCTCATTTCTGTGTCGAATCTCTCTAGCCTCGAAAGGTAAGCAATCACTTACGATTAACGTTCTTATATTTATTAAATTTGATTTCAATAGAAACGACAATTGAAATAGGCTGTTGTTAGTTATTTAAATTGTTATATATGCTATTATCTATAGCTGTTCACCTGTGGGATACGACACCATATCCTGTTGTTTATATTATATTGTTATTGATGATATATGCATGTTGTTATATTTTATATTATCTGTTATCACTTTGCAAGTTCCCTATTAGTATAGAATTCACTATGGATTGAAATGATACATACCCGAACGGACTATATAATAGGAGAAAATCATTATGGGTTGAAATGATAGACCCAAGCGATTTTCATTTGAATTGAATTTGGGATTGCAGGTCGAAAGGATATCTACCCGTATATATTTAAATTACGGATTGAAATAATAGATATCCGTATCACTTGACCATAGGGTAGGAAATTATATACAGACACCGTTGGTCCAATATAAATGTTTTGAAAATAATTTCTATGGTTTTGGAAAGAAAATATAGTTTTAATAAAGACTGATTCTTAGAATATTATATGTATAAAAATGGAAATTTTATGTATAGACCTAATAATAATATTTAATCTAATTGAGATTGATTTAATACATATAATATGTTTAAGGATTCGTTTAAATTTATATTTCTAAATAGATTTGGTAAAATTTTGAATAAGTTAAGGTTGAGAAGATAAAGTTGAATTAATTGGAAACGGTGTTTATTTAAGAATTATATTCAATTAAATCAATCTGAAACTATCGAATTCGGGATTTAAGATATGATTTTATAACTTGGTTTTGGTAAAAGGGATTAAATGGATATTTTAAATTTAAATAAATGAAAGGAAATATTCTGTAAAATGTAATCTAAGGCTATTTAAAAGATATTGAACTTGTTAAGTGGATATTTCCTGACTAAATAATAATGAAGCTAATTCAAGATCTATATGAAACTGTTAGATTTAACTTTGAAAATGTTGAATATTAAAGCTTTGAATATATCGAAAGTTCAAATGGTTATTGAGAACTGAGGTGAATTATTGAATTGAGCTTTGAATAAATGGGAATTTGGAATTTGAGTTGATTGGAATCAATTTGTGTAGTTGAGGAAATTTCAAATACTTTACTTTATAAATTATTTAATATATATACTATTTTGGAAAATAGATATATTTGAAAGGGAAATGATATTTTGGTTTTGAAGTATAAATTAATTTGAATGACCACAGCGTTATAGTGTATATTTCCACCTTGTAGATAGTTCTACAGATCCTTAGAGGATGGTTATCCAAAACATCCTTTGAGTTACTTGTAATCCAGCTGATATTTCACTTGAGTTGGATTTATTGATATAAGAATGTTAATCCTGACTCGAGTGTTTCGTGTTTTGCTTTACGCTTGGGTCAGACTGAGTGATACAGCTTTTGAGACTCACCTTCGGAGTTTGGAGCTTCGTTTGGGGATCCAACTATCGATTCCGCTTTCAGCCCTCCCAGTTGATTGATTCAAAGAAGTCATCTATTGGTACTTGAGACTTTAGCGTATTGAGATATTCTACTGTATTTTTTTTCTGACTCTGATGTTTATATAGTAGCTTCATGAACTACTATTTATCTATTCCGCTGCATTTATTTATATTACTCTGTATCTGTGATTCTATGTCCTATTTATTTATTATATATGCTGAGTTTTGCCAAATTTAAATTAACAATCTGATATTTTGAGCAATTCATGTCTGACATGTGCGGATGCGAATGGTTGAAAATAACGGGTCGTTACATTATGTAAATTATACAAGTCTGGGTATTTTTCTATTGAGTTAAAGGAGTTTATATATATTGGCTGAAGTGAAATTTTCCTGTAGAGTCCGTGCATATAACTATATATATACATATACATATGCATATATTATATCGGGGTTTAAGAAAAGATTTCAAATAGGGTACATATGATATATTTTATGTAATGTATATGCATTGATTTTGTATTGATCTAAATATGATATATAAAGCTTTTGATTTTGTTGGTTTATAAAAGTTATAAGGTTATCAGTCTTGATTTATATATATATATATATATATATATTATGTGTTTAATTAAAACAATGATGTTAATTATATATATATATATATATATATTATTTTAATATTTGTCTTAAATTAAATATTGATTTCAAGGAAATAATATATATATATATATATATATATAATTTCAGTTTCTATCAAACTGATTGATCTTTCTCATCGGTTCCTATTTATCAGTTTTGTTCGTCGAATTCATGTCAATTTTGCTTCGCTTTGGAATTTGTACTTGGATTCGTAACTCATCTCATTCTCGTTCATTTCTATCCTCGAAAGGTGAGTAATCACTCACGATTAACATTCTTATATTTATTAAATTTAATTTCAATTGAAACGACAATTGAAATATGCTGATGTTGGTTATTTAAATTGCTATATATATGCTATTATCTGTATCTATTCACCTGTGACATCTGACACCATGATTTGTTATTTATTTTATCATTGATGATATATGTCCGTTGTTGATTATTATATTATTGTCATATATGTTGTCACTCTGCAAGTTCCCTGTTTGTATATAATTCCCTATGGATTGAAATGATACATACGCGAACGATCTATAGAATAGGAGGAAATCATTATGGGTTGAAATGATAAACCTAAGCGATTTTCATTGAATTGAATTTGGAATTGAGGGTTGAAATGATATATACCCTTAGATATTTAAATTGCGGATTGAAATGATAAATATCCGTATCACTTGACCATAGGATAGAAAATTATATGCAGACACCGTTGGTCTATATATATATATATATTGAAATGATTTCCAAGGTTTAAAAGATATATATATATATAGTTTTATATAAATACTAATTTTAATATTATATGTAAATGTTATTTTATATATAGTTAAATTCTTGATTTTTAAAATTATATGTTTTGAAAATTTTAAGTTAGTTTTGAAATTATAAATTTTAAGAATATACTTATAATTTTACTATTGTAAAATATGTATAAATTAGTTTTAGTATAAATTAAGTTTAATAATAATATGCAATTTAATAAAGTTTGATTTAACTAATATATAATATGTTTAAGTATTTATTTAAATTTATATTTAAAAATAGATTTTTATAATGATTTTTATAAGTTAAGGTTGGGAGATAAATTTGAATTTATTTGAAATTGTATTTAATCAAGAATTTTATTTAATTTGAAACTTAATGAATTTGAGATTATAAAAGGATATCATTTTATAACTTGATTTTAATTAAGGCGATTAAATGAATATTTCAAGTTTAAATAAATTGAAGGAAATATTTAATTATTTGTAATGTGAGGTTTTATTTAAATGACATTGGACTTATTAAGTGAATATTTCTAAACTAAATAATAATGAAGTTAAGATATATCTGAAATTATCAAATTTAGTTTTGAAATATTGAATATATAAAGCTTTGAATATTGAAATTGAAATGGTTTGTTGAGAAACTGAATTGAATTGAAATTGATGAATTGAGATTAAATTAAATTTGAATTTTGGAACTCGTGTTAATTTCAATTTATTTGTGAAATTCGAGGAAGCTATTTATTATATAAAGTATTTTTAAATTATATCTAAAACTACTTATATATTTTACTTTATAAATTATTTTAATATAATATTTAATATAAATCATTTTTAGTATAAACTATTTTTAATATAAAACTATTTGTAATATAAACTATTTTAATATTCTAATTATTTTATTTTATATAAACTATTAACTTATAACTATTTTATATACAAACTATTTAACGTATAAACTATTTTATTTATAAACTATTTTATTATATATATACTATTTTTCTATATCTAAATGGTTTGAGTGGAAAGTTATGTTTCAAAGTATTATGATTTCAAAGTATTATGATTTTAAAGTATTATGATTTCCAAAGTGTTATAATTTTGAAGTTTTATCATTTTGGAAGTGTTATAACTTTGAAAATGCTACGATTTTGAAAATGGATATATTTGAAGTGAATATGATTTCGTATTGACATGGTTTTGAAATGGAAATGATATTGTGGTTTTGAAGTACTGTATTTTGAAATGAGCACGGGGTTATAATAACGATTGTTTGTTAAAGAGACTGGGATCGGTTATTGTCATACTCTTTGCCAATGTCGTAAACCAGTTTAACAACCATGTACGCGGTGGAGATTCTAGAATGAAGTAGAATGGCCACGATGATCCTATATGAGCTATATACGTCGCCCCGACTCCCGTGAGTTAGCATAAGGTGGCCAAAACAGGAGCAATTGATGGGCCAAGTGAGGTAGCTCCTCCGATCGGACACACTTCTTCGATTTCCATTCTATTACTTTGTGATTGATTTGGTGCTCACCTTTGATTTGGGAGTGTGGCTCGAGGTGGGTGGTAGTTGCGGCTATGCGTTACCACCGGTCCGGAAGTGTAACTGGTATATCTACCCTGCCAGTGCCTAGTTGTGACGTGTCACCTACCATATCGAGACCACTACGAGTTTGTTTTGTGTCATACCTATGGAGTATCCTCCGATAGCCTCCTGATCAGGATGTATTACGGTACTGTATAGACTATTGGCACTATAAAATGTGTTAAAGGGAATATGGGAAACACCTTAAAGATATTTTAATGGTTTACTTTACTTTAGACATTATTATAATAGCGTATATTACTACATAGTAGATAGTTCCACAGATCCTTAGAGGATGGGTATCCCAAACATCCTTTGAGTTACTTGTATTTTAGTTGATATTTCACTTAAGTTAGATTTATTGATATAAGAATGTCAATCCTGACTCGAATGTTTTGTGTTTTGTTTTACGCTCGGGTCAGACCAAGTGTCGCAGCATTTGAGACTCACCTTTGGAGTTGGAGCTTCGCTTGGAGATCCAGCTACATCTATTCGGTTATTCGGTTGATCCAGTGATATATTCAGCTTTTGTTACTTGACTATTATATTGAGACTTCTACGTATTTGAGACTTCTGTTGTGTCTTGTTTAACTCTGTTATATATTTCTATAGTAGCTTCATGAACTACTATTCTTTTATTTCCACTGCTTATTGTTACATTACTGTGTTTGTGATTCTCTGATTATTTTATTTACTGTATATGCTGAGTTTTGCCAAATAGAAATTAAAAATCTGATATTTTGAGCAATTCAAGTCCAACATGTGTGGATGCGAATGGTTGAAAATATCGAGATGTTACAAGTGGTGATATGATATGGAACCAGAAAGGGAAGTGCTTACAAAATGATTTGGTTAAACAAGATTTGTATCACAAATTCAACATGCATAAAAGATCAATTCAATGTCATATCTTAGAAACAGAGGATGTACATTATTAAAAGGAAACTCCATTTCCTTTTTAGGCAAAATACAATATGTTTTAATTATTAATTGGGGAAAGTAACAACATATCGTTCGGATTCAGTTTTAACAGTAAACATAAAAGATGGTTTAGTGATAATGTTTTAAGTACAAAAATGAATCTTCTTAAACAGGATATAGGAACCAATGCATCAATTCAATACTACTCTAATGTATAAAGATATTCACCATATGAAAAATGAGTTTTTTTACCGAACTCAATTTCACAAATGATGCACTAGATAGTGTAGACAAGATATTATTAACAAGCAATTGGTGGTTTAAAAGGGTAAATTACCGAAATGCATTAACTTCTATTAGCTGATTACTTTTTCGGCGGCACTATACTACAGGTCCCAACAAATGTATTGTAGATCTTGATGTCATCCATGTACCAAAGCTATTCTTAAGACTATCAAGAATTGAGAACTCCCAAATATACATATGCACGGTTGGAATAACTTCTGTGATGAGGAGATCAAAGATATGGTAGTGATGGTCCAATTTAATGATCATCACCAACTTTAATAACATTTTTCTATGCATACGTCCATCGGACGTGCATGCATACTAAGTATATATAAAGCAGAACTTAAATGTTGTTCAAATGATGCTTATATACCATGAGGCAAAGTGACAGCTTTATCATCTCGCTTACCATATAGTATAACATAATTTTGTGTAATGAAAAACCTTAAACTTAAAAATACAACAACAACAACAACTAAGACATTATTCTCAAACAGGTTGAGGTCGACTAGAGATGGAACCAAAAACTAAATGACAAAGTCAATTTAACAGTTATAATAACAACAACAATAATGATAAAAACCGTGATAATAATAATAATAATAAAATAAAATAAAATAAGTAAACTAATAATATCTACGTAAAATAAAATTATATAAAAAAATTAGAAAAATTATGATGAATAATATAATAATACTGGTAGTAATAATGGTACTAATAGTAATATTGATTGAAGATCAAACACTACGTCTTAGGCTCCTATTCATTAGTTCTATAATCTAAAACTTATAGCACTACCCCAAAACCAACCCTAAGCAAAGAAAAACTCATACTCATGGTTCTGGTATGTGGATCGCTAACTTTCCCGCGCTCATGTCCGACACTAGCTTTTTGGATATATTCCAATCCTTAAAGTCCCTTTTTACTACTTCCTTCCATGTCAACCTTGGTCGACCTCTACCTCTCTTTGAGCAATCGACGCAGCCTATAATTCCAAAGCACACAGGTGCCTCGAGAGGCATTCACTGGAGATGTCCAAACCATCTTAAGCTGTGATGGACTAGCTTCTCCCTAATTGATGTTATTTCAAATTTATCACGTATATCATCATTTCTAATTCGGTCTCTTCTTGTATGACTGCAGCTCCACCGTAGCAAACGCATCTTTGTTACACTTATCTTATGGATGTATTGGATTTTAGTAGGCCAACATTCTGCACCATACAACATCGCAGACCTGATCATCGTTCTGTAGAACTTTCCTTTAAGCTTCTGTGGAACTTTCCTGTCATAGAGAATGTCGACGCCTGCCATTTTACCCATCCTACTCGAATTCTAAAACTAACATCTTCATCAATCTCACCATCATACTGCAACATGGATCCTAAATATTGAAAGGATTCCTTCTTAGGCACTACTTGTCCAGCCAGAGTGACATCTTCATCCTCTGACCTAACACCATTGAACTCGCACTTCATATACTCTTTTTTACTTCTGCTAAGCCTAAAACCCTTTGATTCTAAAGTCAGTCTCCATAGCTCCAGTTGTCTATCAACTCCAATCTCACTTTCATCAATTAGCACAACATCATTAGCAAAAAGCATACACCAAAAAATCTCACCTTGTATACCCTTCGTAATCTCATCCATCACTAAGGCAAAAATGTTGGGGCTCAAAGCTGACTCTTGATGTAATCCTATGTTAATGGGAAAGTCATTAGTTTCACCATCGCATGCTCTGACAGTTGTCACAACATCATCGTACATATCCTTGATAAGAGTAATGTACTTTGTTGGGACTCTCCTCTTTTCCAAAGCACACCACATAACATTTCTCTGTATTTTGTCATAAGCTTTCTCCAAATCGATAAATACCAACTGTCGATCATTTATTTGCTCCCTAAACCTCTCCATAAGTTGTCTTATCAAGAAAATCGCCTCTGTGGTCGACCTCCAAGCATGAAATCAAATTGTTTTTTTTGAAACGCTTGTCATGCTTCTCAATCAATGTTCAATGGCTCTCTCCCAAAGCTTCATTGTATGGCTCATAAGCTTAATTCCTCTGTAGTATGTGCAACTTTAAATATCGCCTTTGTTCTTAAAAATTGAAACTAATATGTTTCTCCTCCACTTACCTGGCATGTTATTTGATTTGAAAATATTATTGAACAACTTAGTTAGCCGGGATATCATTGCATCTTCAAGGAATCTCCATACCTCAATGGGGATGTCATCAGGCCCCAATGGCTTGCCTGCTTGCATCCGTTTTAGCGCCTCCTTTACCTCGGGCTCTTGAATTCTCCAAACAAAATGTTTACTGGTGTCATAAAAAGAGTCGTCCATATCGACCGTAATGTTATCACATTCTTCATTGAATAACTTGTCGAAGTAATTTCTCCATCTATTTTTTATCTCATCATCCTTCACCAAAAATCTAATATTGTCATTTTTGATGCATTTAAATTGGTTGAAGTCTTTCGTCTTCCTCTCGCGGAGCTTAGCTATCCTATAGACGTTTTTTCACCCTTCTTCGTACTTAGTTTTTTGATATAGATCTTCATACGCCCGACCCCTTACTTCACTCATCGCTCTCTTTGTGTTTTTCTTTACCACTTTGTACTTTTGCATGTTGTCCTCGCTCCTTTGATGACGTAAGCACTTATAACATTGACAGCCTTTTGCACATCACTGTTCCACAACCACGAATCTTTAGGTTCGTGTTTATTTCCTTTCTTTATTTCAAACACCTCAGTAGCCACTTTCTAAATGCACGTTGTCATTTCATCCCACATGTCATTTGCTTCTCCTTCCATATTTCATGCCCCTTCTCCCACCAGTCTATCCTTAAACACCCGTGAGGCATTTCCTTTGAGCTTCCACCATTTCGTTTGGCTAATCTTGGCTCCTTTATCCTATCGAACATGTATTCAAAGACGAAACTCGGATATCAAACACTGATGTCGTGAAACGACATATTCTTCAGGTATGACTTTGCAATCTACATAAGCTCATTTTTCATCTATTCTAATAAGGACAAAGTCAATTTGGATAGAGTGTTGACCACTACTGAGAAGTAATTAAGTACGATTGTCTCTTTCTAAAGAAGGTATTAGCTATCATGAGGTCATAAGTGATATAGAAATTAAATATTTCTTCTCCTTCTTGGTTCCCATCGCCATATCCAAAACCATAATGCACTCGCTTAAACCCCCCACTAGTTATACCAACATGGCCGTTGAAATCTCCTCCTATGAAAAGTTTCTCGCTACTAGACACATCTCTATCCATGACATCTAACTCTTATCAGAAATTTGTCTTGACAGCTTCACTTAGGTCTACTTGTGGGGCATACATACTAATGACGTTCAGAATTATATCACCAACACCAGCTTGACTAGGATGATCATGTTCCCTTGTCTTCTAATGTCGACCACTCTGTTTCTAAGATTCTTGTCAATTAAGATGTCTACCCCATTCTTGTTATGTTCTTTTTCGATGTACCATAACTTGATGTACGTGTTCTCTACCTCCTTCGCCTTCTAGCCCGTCCATTTGGTCTCGTAAATGCATAAGATATTTACACGTCTCCTAGTCATAATATCAAATATCTCTCTTAGCTTTCATGTTAAGGATCCTACATTCCAACTACCTAACCGAATCCTACTTTCATCGACTAGCTTTCTTGCCCCTCGCACCCGTTGAATAAACTGCGAAGACCCTTGCTCATTTATCGCTACATTGGAGCGTCGATGTAGCGTGCCATTAAGGGAGTGACGATCCAGCCCTTGCATATTTATCACTATATCCAAGCCTCGATATGACGTGACACTAAGGGAGTGCAATCCATCCCTTGCTCACTTATCACCATACCCGAGCCTCGATATGGCACGTCACTAAAAGGGTCACACCCCAACGAAATATAATAAGGTTCTATTTTCATAAGAGAGGCTATGGTTTTTATGTGGACTCGCCAAGCCTATCACAACTCTCCTCATTTATCCTGCCTTCAGACAGGCGACATAGAAAACTACAGTGGTGGTGTTTAAAAATACAACAGATGAAAAAAATAAACACGCTTCATAAAGAAAGAAATATGCCATATTAGTTCAAAAGAAGAAGAAAACGAGTGAGAATTGATCTTAATAGGCTAAAATTGTGAGCCTAATAAAATATGTTTTATAGCACAACAACAAAAGTCAATCCGTCTAAAATAGTATATCAATCCACATGTGATAAAATGGATAGGATCTACCAAGGTTGCAAATATCATGAGGAGGGCTCTAGGCGGTGAGATTGGACTAGAGACTAATCCTCTAGGCAGGGAATAATTCAAGATTAATTTGGGTTACGTGTTTTTGATAGACCATATGTTTTTTACAACAATTTAGATTATTTCATACAAAATTTCTTTTCTATTGTATGAAATATACCAATTTTGAAGGCAGAGGCGTAGACAATATTCCATTCTCAGTAGAGAAGTTCATATTATTATGTCACTACCAAAAAAAATAAGTATCAAGGGCATTGGATTAGGAGCAAAATAAACCATATACTTTTAATAATTATGAATTAAAGGCAAAAACGACCATTGCCTCTATTAAAATTAACCAAGGCATATACGAAAGTGGATATTTGATTTCATCCCTTGTTTTCAGTTATGTGAAAAATCCTTTCAAAAACATGGTTTAAATTAGGTCACTATTTTTTATTTTGGTAAAAAGATATCTTTTTATTGTCGGAAATTAAATATGAATATTAAAATCTTTTTGTAATCAAAACATTTTTTTTTGGAAAACTGCAAATGTTGTAGAAAACTTTACAAACATTTACAGCACGGAAACTTTAAATATCGCAGAGTTTTACGTAAATATTCTAAAACTTAAAAATATGGGTTTTTGTACAACATGTTTTTGAATTGAGATTTTGAATTTTGATAATTGCAGAAAGATGAATTGAAAACAAGAATGTTTATTGTTGAATGAATATGACACTGTTTACATTCACGTTCGTGTTGCTTATATAATACAAGCTATTTGACTCAGTCATATAATACAGCTGTATAGTAGAAGCAAAATTACGAAAATGGCCTTGAAACACTTTGTATATAAAGCTGAATGTAAACGAGATAAACACTCTTATTCTGCCTGCTTCATTTCACCCCTTTGCTTCGAGCTAGGGCTTTTCTCTCATCCCTAAATCTCAACAGCCGCTGCTTTTACTCTGAGATTACTTCGATTTTGGCTGCAATCTTCTTCTCGCTCCCAATTTTGCTGAAGCTGCTTTTGATTTTCAATTCATATAGACGGCAAATTTTTTTGGCAGATAATGCTTTTGTGAGAATATCGGCCCTCTAGTAAGAGTCAGGTACATGATTTACACTCAATTTTCCACTATTTACCCGTTTACGAACGAAGTACTAATCAAGCTCCATGTGCTTCGTTCGTGAATGTAAAACTGGGCTTGTAGATAATGAAACGACACTAAGGTTGTCACACCAAATCATTGTCTTTTTGTCTATGTTAATCTGTATCTCTTGTAATAAAGATTCCAACCATATAATTTCTGAAGTTGTACTTGCTAGGCTGCGATATTCTGATTCAGTGCTCGAGCGTGATATCGTAGGTTGTTTTTTGAACATCAAGATACTGGATTTTCTCCAAGATAAATGCAGTATCCTATTGTTGACCTATGGTCATCATTGCAACGACCCAGGATTTTGGCAATATTATTTTAATGAGTATTTAATCTAATTAAATAAAATACAAGTTTTTCATTTTATAAACAGATAGGACTTTGAATATTTTCCAGTTATTTATATACATGTGTGTGTATTGTATAGGAAGCTTTGATTTGAAAATTTAAAATAAAATCATTCAAAAATATTTAAAATAAAATTTACCTAATTCAATTTAATTAATGCTTTACATTATTAACATTTAATTTGAACATGTGCATATGAATGTAATATAGATAATAATGTTTAAAATAAAATTAATCCTATCAATATTAAATGTAAGTATAAACTATAATCAGAAAAAGATATGAATATAAATAAAGTCTTTAAAAAAATGTTTAAAATAAAATCAATCTTATCAATACAAAATATAAGTATAGAAATATATGGATATGAATTAAGTGTTGGATAGTTAAACTTAAATAGAAATAAGAATAAATACATAAGTCAAAGTATTAACAATAACTATAATAACTTTATAATAAATACATAAGACAGTTCTAGATATATGTATACACTTTTGAAATACATGTAGATATGTAGGTGAATTATGCAAGCAAAAAGATAATAAAACAAAATATCTTCATACAAAAACCAAATGAGATAAGGCTGTAAACAAAATGGGAAGCATAGACATTAAATACTATCATCTCAGAACCAAAACAAGGTCATTCAAAATGTTAATAATCATTTCAATTTTCAGAAAACAATCTTTGACCAAATATTAGAAAATAGAGAAAAGCTTATACCAGAAGCCTACCTCTATAAAACCTATTTTCTTTATATATACATCATTTTATTCTTGTTCGTTCAAACATAACTTAGCAAGCCTGAAAGAAAAGAAAAATAAACATCATTATCTTACAAACTTAAACATCATTAAAGATCAAAACAAGAAGGTTTATAAAGAAAATCTAACTGCAGTTTTCCAAAAAAAAGTTGTTCTCTGTTTCAAAATATTTTAGGTGAGTAAACAAATTTTTTAAAGACTTAAGTTTAATTAAATCTATGTGTATGGTTCATTGATAATAATATGCTTGCATATGTATTTTGTTTATGTAGTTCTGTGTTTATATATATGAGTGTTCTGTGTAAACTTATTTTACATGTCTTCTCTGTTTTTAGTTTCAGAATTGAATAGTTAATCAAAATACAAAATAATCTTCATCTAATCATTTATAGGCTTACAGTTTAAAATAAAATATGTTGTTTAAACATAAATCAAGCTTTTAAAATTTGTTTTCAACCTGTTAGTGAAGTATATCAACTGGTAAATTTGATTTGCATAGCAACAAATAATTTTATGTTGAATTCGAGTATTGTAAATTGCTAATTCAATTACATAGCCTGAATCTACATACAAAAGTAAGATTTTTAAAACAAAATAGGGATTTTTAGTCGAGTGTGTAAAGTGCAGTTCGTAGATGAACTGAAATCATATTTGATCAATTTCTGATGACTGAAGAATTTTTGGATGTTAAAATTTTGCACGATGCTTGCTTGACCCTTGTTGATTTCAGGAAAATTGTTAGAAAAAATTTCTATTGCCAAAATTGGTAGGATGAGGCGAATTTAGGGTTTATGCTCGACTTTTTGATGTGTCTGGAAACGAGGTGATTTCTTCACTTCTGATGCATCGAGTAGCGTAAGGTTCAAGGGGACGGTAGAGTGGGGTGTCGGCAAGGTGAGGCCGGAATTGTGCCGCATCTGATGGACGGCGTTGGCAAGGCGAAGCAAATTTGTTGAATGGGTCGGGTTTGAGTTTTCGAACTGGAAGCTTGTTTTCGTTCTGGAAATTTTCACGACGAATTGAGCTATGCTTTCGAGTGTAGTGTTGTTTCGTGACTTGCTGGAGATACCGTGGTTCGCCAGAACGTCTCCGAGGTGTTGTGCACGTGCACGGCAGCATATAGGTGTCAGGGGGTCTTTGTGGTGAACGACTCGAGTTATTACTCGAGAAAGATGAGAGGTTGCATGAGTGAAACCTGGGTGCGTGATTGTTGCTTATTATCGAAGTTTATAACTTAGCTAAAAAAGGAAGAAGATGAAGAACGTATGAGAGGAAGGAAGAATGACTCAGGAAAATAGGAGGAGAAACTCGGGCTTTAACTCGAGTAAACTGGGGTTTTTTCTCGGGTTTCGGTTTCAAGAGGATTAGCCTAATAAATTTTTAAGTTAATAATGTTAAACAAAGGTTAGTATTAATCAAGTAAATAATGTTGGCAAATTTTAAGTTAAGATTTGATTTAAAAGTTATTAAGGGAGATTTTCAAATGTAAGATAAATAATTAATTTATATTGTAAGTTAATTAAGAATGTGAATTAATTTATAATTGTAATTAGCTAAGTAATTTAGATTAAATAAATTTGTAATTAATGATTGATATTAATAATTAAGTGTTTAATTCATTTGTAATTAAAATTCTATGAATTAATAATTAAGGTTATTAATTAATAATTAAGAAATAATTAATTAAGTGAGCAAAATGTAAATTAATTAATAAAATAGTAATTAAGAAGTAATTAATAAATTAAATGGGTTGATTAATTAGTGATTAATTAAGCAGGATAAAATGGTTTATTCTTAAGTAATTAATTAAGTTTAAGTTAATTAAACTAATTTTGATATGAATTGACGATTCTTGTTTGATTGATTGTGATATCTATTTGGTGATATTCTGTGATACCCTGTGATATATTCTGGATATATTTGTGATGTTTGTGTATGATTTATCTGTGATAAATGTTATGTGCATTCAAAGTGTTGAATTAAATTGTTTAAACTATTAACAACTTGACCTTTAAAACGACGTTTGGATTTCGATAAGACCGAGATCGGGTGTCAGTTATGATTATCCGAAAACCACATCGATCCAAATTAAACGTTAGGTCGTGGCATCTCAAGTGAAGACGAGATGGTGTTTCAGAATGCAAGGGTTATCGTCGTTAACTCTGAGGGTTATTCCAAAATGATTGTAACGAGATAATGCCTTCGGTTTCGTTCGAACCCGGAACGAACTAGTATGGATTGAATGCTTTCAGAACATCATCAGGTAGACGATGAGCATTCTAAGAGATGTGTTCTATAAAGGTAATCGCAGCCTCAAACCTCATCAACTGGGAATGGCTAAAACATGGGAGATGCAGCAAGGTTAGGTGGGTAGCACCCAAGCAGGACAAGATATACCCCTGTCTAGATGTCCCTTTATTTCAGCTGTGTGGGAAGTTGTTGGCCACAACTGCGGGGTTATCTTGTTCGGAACTGTTCAATAAGGAATGGTTCCAGCCTTGTGATGTAGGGGGTTGGGAGTGATCCTCGGTACGGTGATCTAGGTCCCGTACTGTGACGGGCGGTACCCCAGTAGCCCTGCCATTGATAGAAACCCATTTTCCTTACGAGACCCTACGGTTTTGAGTTGTATTACCCACTTTTATGGCTAGTAGCTGGAATTTTGTAGATGTAACAATTTCAGCTATTTTCTATTTACTTGCAAAACCCTAGACGCTATTATAATATCACTGGATTTCCTATAAAATATTTTGGTTAGCGTAAGGTAAAAACTTACTCGTGTTTATGTGTGGGAAGTCTTACGTGATACTTTTATTTTCAAATGGTTTTCAAAGTTAAACAACTTTAACCTGTTTACTCACACCAGACCCATGTCTGACCTGGAGTTTATTTTTTGTTTTTCATAAACTCTTGAGTACTCATATTTTTATGAGTAGCCAAGTGATAGGTTTTGGATTGTTTAGTCCTGAAGGAGCTTGGAGCAGGAGTCTAGACGTATCTATTTATCTAGTTCCGCTATGTTAGTTGATGTGTGTTGTATTTTGGAATGTATGTATTGGTATATATATATATATATATATATATATATATATATATATATATATATGACTGTCTTGTTCTATGATGTTGTATAACTCTGATATATGCAAACCTATGTAATAGTTATGTGATGTATTATATTTTGTTCCGTTCCGCTGTGAGATTCTGATGTTGTTATTCTTTCTTTCTATCTTTTCTATTTCTATCTCTTTCTTTTCTTATCGATGATACGTCTTTCTGTGGTTAGAAAGACGGGTCGTCACAGTTGGTATCAGAGCATAGGTTGAGATAATACCTAGGCTCTGAAGTAATATCTATCTTGAGAGTGCATATTTGTATTTTCATATAATTATATACCTATCTAAATTGGTTGAGTTACCTGTTCAGGTGGCCAACATGAGTTCTGGAAGGAGAGATAGAGGTAGGGGCAGTACCTCGACTAATAATGGACGAAGTCAAACTACTAGTGAGGCTGTAGATTCAATACCGCCTCAGGTTAGTTTTACCGCTTTATGTAAAGACTTCATCAACCTTGGAGGTAAACCATTTAAAGGGTCAGAATCGATAATTGAGGTCCAAGCTTGGCTACGCTCTTGTGAGTGCATCTTTAAGAGTATGAAGTTGTCTGATAAGCGGAAAAGGGAAATGGCATCATGGCAATTGCAAGAAGGTGCAGCAGCCTGGTGGGATGCAGCGATAGTAAATATCTCTGAAGACGACATTTCATAGGAAAGATTTAAAGAGCTGTTTGAGGAGAAATTCATGCCAACAGCAGGAAAAACTCGTTTGTACCTAGATTTTCTGAATTTGAAGTAGGGTAGCTTGACTATAGCGGAGTATGAGACCAAATTCAATGAACTTTCTTGCTGTGGACCAGGGCTCATTCATACTCCCCTTAAAAAGAACGAAATGTTTGTGCAAGGCTTGAGGCCAGAATTTCATGAAAAGATGACGGCGCATTTGAAAGGTTCTTTTGTTGATTTAATTGATATGGCTCTGAGATATGAGGATTTGATCAACAAGAAATCAGTGGCACCAGTAGCAGCAACGGGAGGGAAATTTGCTAATCCAAATAAGCGAAAGTTCAATCCCAATTGGAGGAAGCAGAACAAGAAGAAGCCTGGAAGTAATAATGGACCTCGCAAATGCTATAAATGTCAACAAGAAGGTCACTTGGCGAATAAGTGCCCTAGGAAAGGATTCCAGAAGCAACAACAGTCGCATTATAGTGGACCGGGTTCGGCTTTGGTTCAGAGATCTCTATGCTTTAATTGCCACCAACCAGGTCATATGATCAAGGATTTGCGGTTACTTCATAAAGCTCAGCAGAATAAGATATTTGTTTTGGAAGGTGCACCATCTACTTCATCTAAAGGCAAGGGAGTATTGGAAGGTATATTACTTTTAGATGGCAAGTATATTAAAGTTTTTTTTGATTCAGGTGCTTCTTTGAGTTTTATTTCTTTGGAATCTGTAGAGAAGTTTTTCTTACCCCTAGTACTGTAGCCTATCCCATCTTTGTATCTAATCCTATAGGAGGGGCAAATTTGACACGATCTGTAAGGATTTGAAGATTTCCTATCTGTCCCATAGTTTTTCTTGTGACCCTTATGTGTTGAATTTTAAGGGATTTGACCTTATATTGGGAATGGATTGGCTTGATAAGTATAGAGCAGTCCTGAATTGTGATGGGAGAATAGTTTCACTGGAAGCCGATCTAGGTAGAATTGCCAGAGTGACGTGTGATAATTCTGGAATTCACTTGAGCAGTCTAGTGCTTGGGGCTGAGACTTCTCAAGAAAAGGTTGAAGATATTAATGTGGTCCAAGATTTTCCTGACGTATTCGAGGAAGTTAAGTGCCCACCTCCACATCGAGAGATAGAGTTTCACATTGATTTGATTTATTCCAGGAGCAGTGCCAGTGATTCAGCCTAGTAGGAGGATGGCTCCTAGGAAGAGGGAGGAGTTAGTTAAGTAGACTCAGCATCTTTTGGAGAAGGGGTTGATTAGGCCCAGTTTTTCTTGTTGGGGTTCTGCTGCGGTGTTTGTCACTAAATCAGATGGATCACTAAGGTTCTGCGTAGATTATAGAGAATTGAACAAAGTGACTATCCAAAATAAATATCCTTTTCTCGTATTGATGATCTATTTGACCAGTTGCATGGAGCTTCTGTCTTTTCTCAACTGGATTTAACTTCAGGTTCCCATCAGTTAAGGGTAGCTGAGGATAGTATTCCCTTGACTGCATTTAGGGGACCAAATTGTTTCTATGAGTGGTTGGTTATGCTTTTCGGGTTAACCAACGCTCCTGCTTACTTTGTTGACCTGATGAATCGAGTCATTCGTGATGTACTAGTATTCATTGATGATATTCTGGGCTAGTCCAAGTCTGAACAAGAGTACAAGCAGCATTTGTGAATTGTGTTGGAGATTCTGAGGAGCCATGTTTTGAAGGCGAAATTCTCTAAGTGCCATTCTGCAAATCGGAAGTCAAATTTTTGGGCACATTGTTTCTGGAAAAGGTATCTCTGTAGATCCAGCAAAGGTTGAGACTATTCTGGAGTGGAAGCAACCGCAGACACCGACTGAAGTTCGTAGTTTTCTAGGATTGGCTGGCTATTACAGGAAGTTTATCAAAGATTATTCCAAGATTTCTTCATATCTGACCAAGCTGACAAGGAAAGGGGCTAACTTCAAATGGACACCCCAATATGAAGAGGCTTTCCAAGAGTTGAAAAAGAGGCTAACCAGTGCACCAGTGCTAGCTATTCCGGATGGGAAGAGCAAATTTGAGGTTTATACAGATGCTTGTATAGTTGGACTGGGAGCAGTGTTGATGCAGAACGGTAGAGTTATTGCGTATGCGAGTCGACGGTTAAAGCCACATGAAAGAAACTAGGCTATGCACGATCTTGAGTTATTAGCCATTGTTTTTGCTTTAAAAATCTGGAGACATTATCTCTTGGGAGAGAGGTTCGAGTTATTCATGGATCACAAACCATTGATATATCTTTTCTCTCAAAAGGATCTTAATCTGAGGCAGCAACGATGGGTCGAGTTTCTAGCATCATATGATTTGGATATTCTGTATATCCCAGGAAAGGCAAATGTTGTAGCTGATGCGCTTAGCAGGAATGCAGTTCTGTCTCTTTTGGAAGTTGTTCCATCTCTTATTGAAAGGATTTCAAGCAAGAAGAATCTGATAGAATGTTGAAAAGAATCATCAGAAGAGTTAGGAAGGGTCAGTGTTCAAGTTTTGGGATTGATGGCCAAGAAACATTGAGGATTAATGGGAGGATTTGTGTTCTGAATGATAGGGATCTGAGACAGGAGGTGTTGTCAGAGAGTCATCGCTCTAGACTGAATATCCACTCGGGAATCTCAAAGATGTATAAAGATATGAGAAGAGTTTTCTGGTGGCCGGGCATGAAGAAAGATATTTCTAGGTTCGTGAATAGTTGTGCTATACTCCAATAAATTAAGGAAGATCAGCAGAAGTCAGCCGGATTATTGCAGCCTTTGGAAATCCCGATGTGGAAGTGGGAGATGATCTCGATGGATTTCATCGATGGTTTTCCTAGAACCAAGAAAGGGAACGAAGGGATATGGGTGATTGTGGATCGGTTAACTAAGAGCGCCCATTTTATACCCGTTAAGGCAACTCGTACTGCAGCTTCTCTGGCAGAGATTTTCTTGAGGGAGATAGTCAGATTGAATGGTGTTCCTGTTAGTATAGTAAGTGATCGAGATCCTATCTTCACCAACAAATTCTAGGAGGCTCTGCAATCAGCTATGGGAACGAGTTTGAGATTGAGTACAGCCTATCATCCTCAAACAGACGGACAGACGGAGAGGCTTAACGGAATTCTTGAGGATATGTTGCGAGCTTGTGTTTTGGATTTTGGTGGAACGTGGGAAGACCATCTACATCTAGTGGAATTCTCTTATAATAACAGTTACCAAGCGAGTATTAAGATGGCTCCTTATGAAGCTTTATATGGAAGACCGTGTAGACCCCCATCCTGTTGGATAGAGCCGAAAGATCGTCTTGTGCTTGGACCAGATTTGATTCGAGAAGCTTTTGCGAAAGTTGAGCTTATCAAGAAAAGAATGAAAGATGCTCAGGAGTGTCAGAAGAAATATGCAGATAAAAGACGAAGACATTGGAATTTGAGATCGGAGATTTAGTCTTTGTCAAAGTTTCCCCGATCAAAGGAGCTATTAGATTCGGGAAGACGGGAAAACTTGCCCCGAGATATATTGGACCATTCCGGGTGGTGGAAAGGATTGGTGCAGTAGCTTACAGAATTGAATTGCCAGAACGGATGTCTGGAATTCATAATGTATTTCATGTATCACATCTAAGGAAGTTTGTCAATGACCCATCATTGGTTGTAGAACCAGTAGTCCAGGAAGATTTGGAAGTCGATCCCAATTTGACCGTGGTCAGGAATCCAGTTAGCATTGTAGATCAAGACGAGAAGCAACTCAGAAGCAAAGTAGTGAAGCTCGTTAAAGTGCAATGGAGCGAGGATCCAAGAGATTGTACCTGGGAAACTCTGGATAGTTTTAGGCAAGCTTATCCGGATTTGTGTCCGGATAGCCAGCGATGTTCGTTAGGGTAGATTGTTATTGCATGGATAATATGCATGTTTGGATTGTTGATATAAAATCTTTTGAACTATCTTTTGTTTTAAAGTTCGGGGACGAAATTCTTTTAAAGGGGGAGGAATGTAACGACCCGGGATTTTGGCAATATTATTTTAATGAGTATTTAATGTAATTTAAATAAAATACACGTTTTTCATTTTATAAACAAATAGGACTTTTAATATTTTCCAGTTATTTATATATATGTGTGTGTATTGTATAGGAAGATTTGATTTGAAAATTTAAAATAAAATCTTTCAAAAATATTTAAAATAAAATTTACCTTATTCAATTTAATTAATGCTTTACATTATTAACATTTAATTGGACATGTGCATATGAATGTAATATAGATAATAATGTTTAAAATAAAATTAATCTTATCATTATTAAATATAAGTATAAACTATAATCATAAAAATATATGAATATAAATAAAGTCTTTAAAAAAATGTTTAAAATAAAATCAATCTTATCAATACAAAATATAAGTATAATATGGATATGAATTAAGTGTTGGATAGTTAAACTTAAATAGAAACAAAAATAAATACATAAGTCAAAGTATCAAAAATAACTATAATAACTTTATAGTAAATACATCAGACAATTCTAGAGATATATATATATATATATATATACACACACACTTTTGAAATACATGTAGATATATAGGTGAATTATGCAAGCAAAAAGATAATAAAAAAATATCTTCATACAAAAACCAAATGAGATAAGGCTGTAAACAAAATGGGAAGCATAGACATTAAATACTATCATCTCAGCACCAAAACAAGGTCATTCAAAATGTTAATAATCGTTTCAATTTTCAGAAAACAATCTTTGACCAAATATTAGAAAACAGAGAAAAGCTTATACCAGAAGCCTACCCCTGTAAAACCTATTTTCTTTATATATACATCATTTTATTCTTGTTCTTTCAAACATAACTTAGCAAGCTTGAAAGAAAAGAAAAATAAACATCATTATCTAACCAACTTAAACATCATTCAAGATCAAAACAGGAAGGTTTACAGGGAAAATCAAACTGCAGTTTTCCAAAAAAAAAAGTTGTTCTCTGTTTCAAAATATTTCAGGTGAGTAAACAAAAATTTTAAAGACTTAAGTTTAATTAAATATGTATGTATGGTTCATTGATAATAATATGCTTGCATATGTATTTTGTTTACATAGTTCTGTGTTCATATATATGAGTGTTCTGTGTAAACTTATTTTACCTGTCTTCTCTGTTTTTAGTTTCTGTTTGCGCCAAAATTGGTCACAAACCCCGAATGCCGTGAAAGCACCAGTGTATGAATACAAATCAACAATATTCAAACACAGATAACAGATCTCAATAAATAATAAAACAGCAATCCAGAAGTAAAGAACAGATACACAAGTTTTATAGTGGTTCGGCTATCTCCGACCTACGTCCACTCCAAAGTTTTATCCTTTTATTGATTATCCTTGCTGGTTACAAATGATTACAGCAGTTACCAAGTCCAAAATTCGAAATAAATAGCAGCAATGAAGATATGGGGTGATTCTGGCAACGTCCGGGCGTGCTTTCTCTCTCCAAATCCTCCGACCCCGTTTCTGAATGACTAGGGACTCTATTTATAAGCGTAGGAGGCTAATATTTCTCCTAAAATCCGAGAAGACCGCTTCAGGCACGTGAGGGGGCCCACTCGCCCGAAATCTGGAGGTCCGGGCCCACATCAGGATCGATTCGACCCTTAGTTCGAATCGATCAAGGAAATGTCCAATCGAGGTGAAATTTGATGAGAACATTCTTCAACATGTATGTAAGCTCCTGTAAAAATTTCATTGCATTTGGATCAACGGTTTGGAAGATATGATCGATTCAAGTTCAAAGTTCCGTGTGTTCTGCCTGGTTCGAATCCATGCTTCGAACCCACCTCCTTCGAATCCATCTCCTTCGAACCCTTCTCCTTCGAATCCATCTCCTTCGAGTCCATCTCCTTCGAATCCATCTCCTTCGAGTCCATCTCCTTCGAGTCCATCTCCTTCGAGTCCATCTATTCGTAGTAAACTCCGTATGCCTTTCCCACCTGATCGATACGAACGCGGAGTTCGTATCCATATTGATCGATACGAACACTATCGAGTCGAACCAACACCTAATGCGAACTTCTCAGAGCCGAATCCATACCAATCGATACGAAGTGTATCGATTCGAACCTTGTGTGCCTTCGATCGATTCGAACCTGATGGGTTCGAAACGAACACCTTGATGGGTTCGAATAGCCATGCCCTTCCCACCTTGCATCGATCATAACTCCGTCATATGAACTCCGATTAACCTGAAATTTGAAACATTGCCTTTCCTAATCCTTATCATCATCTCCAATTAATTTCGTCCCGATCGGAGTTCAACCAAATTTTGACGATATCGATCGTAGCCTTGATTCCAACTGATCTCCAATCCTGACATCCATCATTCCTCGTCCATTTGTTGATATTCCAGTTTTGACCAAAAATGGGATAACACTTTGCCCCCCAAAACATGTCTTGTGATAACAAGGCGTGTTTTGAATAGTTCCGAATCCAATATCCGAAGTCCATAGCCATATTGCCAGAGTATATCATCCTTGACTGCTCCGAGTCGATGTCCAATCCCAAATGCCATAACCGAAGCCTTAGCCAATTCCATATCCGTCCGAACTCAACAACCGAGTCCCAATCCATCCTTATCCAATAGCCAATAATCGAATCCAGGACCTCTCCGGGCTCTTGTCAAGCGCAATCCACATTTGACGACCTTGGTCCAGTGTCCCTAGATGTTGAGCTAACCTCTCCGGGTTCTTGCCAAGCATAATCCACACTTGACGACCTTGGTCCAGTGTCCCTGGACGTTGTACAATGGCATGGCTTAAGTCCTAAGCCGAATCCTGCTCTCTCCGGACCCTTGTTGTGCATAGTCCATACTCAACGACCTGAAATAACAATTGATAATACAAGGCCTAAGTCTTAGGCCGAATCCTGGTCACTCCGGACCCTTGTTGAGCATAGTCCATACTCAACGACCTGAATGAATCAAATTACCATGTTCGGGCAAAGTGACTCACCCCTTGCCGGGCATAATCCATACCCGACGACCGTTTATCAAAATTCAGATAAAAATCCAACCAAAATCCAATCCAAAATCCAAATTCAAAATCCAAATCAAAACCAGAAAGCCAGAAATCCAAACCAGCATCCAAAACCGAAAACAATCATCCAAAGGAAAATCCAAATCAAAAAGCAAGAAAAACCAGGAGCTCAATCCAAACTCCAAAACCAAATCCAAAAAGAAAAGCAGTGTCCAATCTAAAAGCAAAAGATAAATTTCACGAACCATAGCATCGCAGTTTATCATCATTCAGAGCATGCCTAGGGGCTATCTCCGTCCCCGTACATGTGTAAATGACTTGGTTGCTTGCCAATAGTTCGCTGCTTATTTCATATTATCCTGGTCAATGGATGATCAATCGTCCATCCTCCCTGGGCCTTACATCATCACGGCGTGAGGTGGTCGGTGGTTGCTCCTGCTCCACCGTTGCATTCCGAGTTCCGACATATTGCTGCAACTGGCCATTCCTTACATGCTCCTCGATTATATCCTTTGAGTGCCTGCAGCTGTTGGTGTCGTGTCCGTCTAAGTCATGGAAGAGACAATGCCTCCCTGATGCCCTCTCTCGTTCAGAAGGCTCTCTCCTGGCTGGCCTCCGGTAAAGAAGGCGATTCCGAGTATCCATGTATATCCGCTCCAGCGTCTCGTTCAATCCTGTGTATGTGGAAAACTTTGGATCCTTCCATCGCTTCCTAGCGTTTCCAGAATCATCATCCAATTTCCTTTTTCCTTTGTCTTTATCCGAACCACTGCTGGATACTGCTCCAACCTCGATTGTACTAACCTTTTTCAACTTTAAATCCGTACACGCATCTTCCTGCCGAAGGAACCTTTCTGCCTCGTGAAAGAACTCATCGAGATCCTGTGGGGGATCTCTTATCAAAGACACCTTGAAATCCGAGTCCTCCCTGACTCCTGATACTGCTGCCATTAAAACCATCGATGGATCAGGCCGATCCACCGAAGCGACTACCGCCCTGAATCGAGTTAGAAAAGCTCTAAGCGATTCATCCATCCTTTGCTTCACCGATGTCAATGTCATCACATTCTTCGGCCTCTTGACGTGAACCCGAAATTGTCCCTAAAACTTTTCTACCAATTCCCTCCAAGTCCTGATAGATCCTTCTCCCAGCTGCCTAAACCACATTGCAGCTAAGTCCGTCAAATACAAAGGGAAACATCGGGCCATCACTTCCTCCGATGCCCCCAGCACCTCCATGTGTCTGGTGTACCTCATCAAGTGATCTGTTGGATCTGCCTTGCCATCATATACCTCCACGCTCGGTAGCTTGAACTTAGGTGGATTCTGAGCCATCCTTATTTCCTGAGCGAACGGACTCCTATTCACTCCTTCCAAGTCTCTGTTGGTCAAACCACCTCGCACAGTTCTTCTGATGATTTCTACTAATCCGGTATTGTCTATTGGGGGTTGCCCCCATGCCACCGAGGGAACTCTGGCACATATTCCTCGTGTGGTTCACTAGCAGCAATGTTAGCTCTAGCCTGCTGGACTCCTTCCAAAGGTCCTCCTGTATTGGATCCGGTGGGCCTGCCCTCAAGCCCCTGTTGATTGCCTTCCAGCTCTGTATCCTGTCCTCCATTGGGTTCCACAACCCTAGCTCCTTGTCCTGCATCCACAACGGCTGTAGCTGTTCCTAGGTTCTGCATTCCTGCAGTTCTCATTTGCTGAAAGAAGGTTTGCATCATTTCCTGTTGGTTCTTCAACAATCTCTCTTGCAAAGAATTTGCCATAGCCTCCATTTCATCCCGGGTTATGTAGATTGAAGCCTGTCCTTCCCCAGCTCCGGAGGATGCTTGTTGACTTCCTTCCTGTTGTCTTCTCTCAGCCCTCTGCCTTCTACTATTTTGCCTAGTCATTGTCCTTGAATCCAAACTCTTTAAAATCTTCAAACCCAACTTTCAAGTCCGATGTAGCGGGTGCTAGTCGTTTTCTCAGTGAAAGCACCAAAGTGTTTGCGCCAAAATTGGTCACAAACCCCGAATACCGTGAAAGCACCAGTGTATGAATACAAATCAACAATATTCAAACACAGATAACAGATCTCAATAAATAATAAAACAGCAATCCAAAAGTAAAGAACAGAGACACAAGTTTTATAGTGGTTCGGCTATCTTCGGCCTACGTCCACTCCAAAGTTTTATCCTTTTATTGATTATCCTTGCTGGTTACAAATGATTACAGCAGTTACCAAGTCCAAAATTCGAAATAAATAGCAGCAATGAAGATATGGGGTGATTCTGGCAGCGTCCGGGCGTGCTTTCTTTCTCCAAATCCTCCGACCCCTTTTCTGAATGACCAGGGGCTCTATTTATAAGCGTAGGAGGCTGATATTTCTATAAAAATCCGGGAAGACCGCTTCAGGCACGTGAGGGGGCCCACTCGCCCGAAATCTGGAGGTCCGGGCCCACATCAGGATCGATTCGACCCTTGGTTCGAATCGATCAAGGAAATGTCCAATCGAGGTGAAATTTGGTGAGAACATTCTTCAACATGTATGTAAGCTCTTGTAAAAATTTCATTGCATTTGGATCAACGGTTTGGAAGATATGATCGATTCAAGTTCAAAGTTACGTGTGTTCTGCCTGGTTCGAATCCATGCTTCGAACCCACCTCCTTCGAATCCATCTCCTTCGAACCCTTCTCCTTCGAATCCATCTCCTTCGAGTCCATCTCCTTCGAATCCATCTCCTTCGAGTCCATCTCCTTCGAGTCCATCTATTCGTAGTAAACTCCGTATGCCTTTCCCACCTGATCGATACGAACGCGGAGTTCGTATCCATATTGATCGATACGAACACTATCGAGTCGAACCAACACCTAATGCGAACTTCTCAGAGCCGAATCCATACCAATCGATACGAAGTGTATCGATTCGAACCTTGTGTGCCTTCGATCGATTCGAACCTTATGGGTTCGAAACGAACACCTTGATGGGTTCGAACAGCCATGCCCTTCCCACCTTGCATCGATCATAACTCCTTCATATGAACTCCGATTAACCTGCAATTTGAAACATAGCCTTTCCTAATCCTTATCATCATCTCCAATTAATTTTGTCCCGATCGGAGTTCAACCAAATTTTGACGATATCGATCGTAGCCTTGATTCCAACTTATCTCCAATCCTGACATCCATCATTCCTCGTCCATTTGTTGATATTCCAGTTTTGACCAAAAATGGGATAACAGTTTCAGAATTGAATAGTTATTCCTAATACAAAATAATCTTCATCTAATCATTTATAGGCTTACAGTTTAAAATAAAATAGGTTGTTTAAACATAAATCAAGCTTTTAAAAAAAATTCAACCTGTTAGTGAAGTATATCAAGTGGGAAATTTGATTTACAGAGCAACAAATAATTTTATGTTGAATTCGAGTATTGTAAATTGCTAATTCAATTACACAGCTTGAATCTATAAACAAAAGTAAGATTTTTAAAACAAAAATGGGGATTTTTAGTTGAGTGTGTAAAGTGCAGTTCATAGATGAAAAGTCATATTTTGATCAATTTCTGATGACTGAAGAATTTTTGGATGTTAAAATTTTGCACGAAGCTTGCTTGACCCTTGTTAATTTCAGAAAAATTGTTAGAAAAATTCTCTATTTCTAGAATTGATAGGATGAGGTGAATTTAGGGTTTATGCTCGACATTTTAACGTGTCTGGAAATGAGGTTATTTCGTCACCTCTGATGCATTGAGTTGCGTAAAGTTCAAGGGTATGGTAGAGTGGGGTATCGGCGAGGTGAGGCCGGAATTGTGTCACCTCTGATGGACGGCGTTGGCGAGGCGAAGCAAATTTTTTGAATAGGCCGAGTTCGAGTTTTCGAATTGGAAGCTTGTTTTCATTATGGAAATTTTCGCGACGAATTGAACTATGCTTTCGAGTGTAGCGTTGTTTCACGACTTGCTAGATGTACCTTGGTCGCCAGAACGACGATGAGGTGTCATGCACGTGCACGGCAGCGTATAGGTGTCAGGGGGTCTTTGTGGTGAACGACTCGAGTTATTACTCGAGAAAATGAGGGGTTGCACGAGTGAAACCTGGGTGCGTGAGTGTTGCCTATTATCGAAGTTTATTAACTAGAAAAGAAGAAGAGGAAGAACGTATGAGAGGAAGGAAGAACGACTCGGGAAAATAGAAGGAGAAATTCGGGCTTTAACTCGAGTAAACTGGGGGTTTTTTCTCGGGTTTCAGTTTCAAGAGGATTAGCCTAATAAACTTTTAATTTAATAATGTTAAATAAAGGTTAGTATTAATCAAGTAAATAATGTTGGCAAATTTTAAGTTAAGATTTGATTTAAAAGTTATTAAGGGAGATTTTCAAATGTAAGATAAATAATTAATTTATATTGTAATTTAATTAATAATGTGAATTAATTTATAATTGTAATTAACTAAGTAATTTGAGATTAAATAAAGTTGTAACTAATGATTGATATTAATAGTTAAGTGTTTAATTCATTTGTAATTAAAATTATATTAATTAATAATTAAGGTTATTAATTAATAATTAAGAAATAATTAATTAAGTGAGCAAAATGTAAATTAATTAATAAAATAGTAATTAAGAAGTAATTAATAAATTAAATGGGTTGATTAATTAGTGATTAATTAAGCAGGATAAAATGGTTTATTCTTAAGTAATTAATTAAATCTAAGTTAATTAAACTAATTTTGATATGAATTGATGATTCTTGTTTGATTGATTGTGATATCTATTTAGTGATATTCTGTGATACCCTGTGATATATTCTGGATATATCTGTGATGTTTGTGTATGATTTATCTGTGATAAATGTTATGTGCATTCAAAGTATTGAATTAAATTGTTTAAACTATTAAACAACTTGACCTTTAAAATGGCGTTTGGATTTAGATGAGACCGGGATCGGGTGTCAGTTATGATTATCCAAAAACCACATCGATCCAAATTTAACGTTAGGTCGTGGCATCTCAAGTGAAGATTGAGATGGTGTTTCAGAATGCAAGGGTTATCATCATTAACTCTGAGGGTGATTCCAAAATGAGTGTAACGAGATAATGCGTTCGGTTTCGTTCGAACCCGAAACGAACTTGTATGGATTGAATGCTTTCAGAACATCGTCAGACGGACGATGAGCATTCTAAGAGATGTGTTCTATAAAAGTAATGGCAGCCTCAAGCCTCATCAACCGGGAATGGATAAAACAGGGGAGATGCAGCAATGTTTGGTGGGTAGCACCCAAGCAGGATGAGATATACCCCTGTCTAGATGTCCCTTTATTTCGGCTGTGTGGGCAGTTGTTGGCCACAACTGCGGGGTTATCTTGTTCGGGACTGTTCAGTAAGGAATTGTTCTGGCCTTGTGTTGTAGGGGGTCGGGAGTGATCCTCGGTACAGTGATCTAGGCCCCGTACTGTGACAGGCGGTACCCCAGTAACCCTGCCATTGATGGAAACCCATTTTCCCTACGAGACCCTACGGTTTTGATTTGTATTACCCATTTTTGTGGCTAGTAGCTGGAATTTAATAGATGTAACAATTTAGGCTATTTTCTATTTACTTGAAAAACCTAGACACTATTATAATATCACTGGATCTCCTATAAAATGTTTTGGTTAGCGTAAGGTAAAAACTTACCCGTGTTTATGTGTGGGAAGTCTTAAGTGATACCTTTATTTTCAAATGGTTTTCAAAGTTAAACAACTTTAACATGTTTACTCACACCAGACCCATGTCTGACCCGGAGTTTATTTTCTATTTTTCATAAACTCTTGGGTACTCAAATTTTTATGAGTAGCCAAGTGATAGGTTTTGGATTGTCGAGTTCTGGAGGAGCTTGGAGAAGGAGTCCAGACGTATCTATTTATCTAGTTCCTCTATGTTAGTTGATGTATGTTGTATTTTGGGATGTATGTATTGGCAGATATATATATATATATATATGACTGTCTTGTTGTATGATGTTGTATAACTCTGATATATGTAAAACTATGTAATAGTTGTGTGATATATTATATTTTGTTCCATTCCGCTGTGAGATTCTGATGTTGTTATTCTTTCTTTCTATCTTTTCTATTTCTATCTCTTTCTTTTCTTATTGATGATACATCTTTCTGTGGTTAGAAAGACGGGTCGTCACAATCATGGTCTGATGCGCAGTCCGCATCAGAGAAACCAGTGATTGAGAGAATTCTGCTTGGTTTTAGCATTAAACCATGATTTAAAGTTCCATTTAAATACCTGAGTATTCTCTTTACAGCTTTTTAGTGTTCGTTTAATGGTTGATGCATGAATTGACACACCTCGTTTACACTGTATGCCATTTTTGTTCTTGTGATTGTTACATACTGTAAAGCTTCAATAACACTTCTGTATTCCCTTTCATTAGTTATTGCTTCACCTCCATATTTTGATAAATGAATATTACTTGTCATAGGTGTTGGTGGTGGTTTTGCTTCATTCATTCCTGTCTTGATAAGTAACTCTTTGATGTATTTTGTCTGATATAGGTGCAATTCTGAGTTTGAAACTTTAGTGACTTCTATGTCGAGGAAGTAGTTCGGTTGACCTAAGTCTTTGATTGAAAACTATTTATCTAGAAATTGAATAACATGTTCTATCTCTTTCTTGCAACTAACAGTAATCAGAAAATCGTCAACATAGACCAATATATATGTTGTAGTGTCTTTGTTGACCTTAATGAAAAGTGAAGTGTCTGATTTTGCTGAACTATATCCCAAGTAAATAAGAGTAGCTTTTAAATTGTCAAACCACACTTTTGGAACTTATTTTAAACCATAAATTGCTTTATGAAGTCTGCACAGCATGTTGCCATTGTCTTCATGTCTGAATCCAGGTGGTTGTTCCATATAGATCTCTTCTTATAGTTCACCATTTAAGAATGCATGGTTTACACCTAGTTGTCTAATATCACATGACTTGTGTAATGCTACAGTCAATATTACTCTTATTTTTGTTGGTTTGACCACTGGTGAGAAGGTTTCATTGAAATCAAAACCATATTGTAATGTGTACCCCTTTGCAACAAGTCTTGCTTTGTATTTTTGAATAGTGCCATCTGGATTCTTTTTCAACTTGTATGTCCATTTGCAACCTATTGTATTTTTGTGTTTTGGTGCTGGAACAAGGCTCCAAGTCTTGTTTCTTATCAATGCATTGTATTCTTCATTCATTGCTTGCTTTCATTTGTCATTTTTGAAAGCTTGCTCATATGTGTCAGGCTCTGTATTGACAGCACAAGTTGTATATAGCTTTCGTTTAAATATGCCACTTTTAGATCTTGTTATCATATGATGTCTTATGCCTGGTTGTTCTTGTTGTATAGTAGTTTGTTATGAACTTGCTTGATGTTCATGCTCTTCACTTATGGACTGTTGATTGTCTGTATTTGTTAGAGAATGAATGAGATGTTGGAACTGCTCTGAGATGACTTGTCCTGGTCTACTGTCTAACACTATGAGTTGAGCATCTGAATCATTCTGACTTTTCTCAGTATGCTTTTGACTTTCAGTGTTGTTGTATATTGGTATGGGTGGTATTGACACAGCTGGGTTGTGCACTTTTTGTGATGCCTTCACACTGCTACTTTGGAATGGAAATAAGTTTTCATTAAACACAACATGTCTTGACACAAATCAAGACATTTATATCCTTTTTTATTCACTCCATATTCAGGTACATGGAGAAGATCTGAAATTTAACTTATGAGAATTATTTGGTCTCAAGTGAAAGAAGCAAACACAACCAAAAATTCTTAAGAGTTTTGTAGTTTGGCTTTACACTGTATAACACTTTTATTAGAGTCTTGCCTTGTAAAATCTTTGTGGGTAGTCTGTTGATTAGATATACTACAGTTGAAAAGGCATCAGGCCAAAACTTCAATGGAAGTGATGCTTGTACAAATCGTGTAAGGCCAGTCTCTACTATGTGTCCATGCTTCCTTTCAACTAATCCATTCTGTTATGATGTATAGGGACAAGTCACCCTTTGAATTATTCCCTTCTTTTGAAGGAATTCTTTGAGTGACCTAAATTCAGTTCCTCCATCGGTTTGAATTGTTTTTACCTGCTGATATGCCTGCTTTTCAACCTGTCTTATAAAGTGAATAACTGTATTATATGTATCGACCTTTGTTTTCAGGAAATAAATCCATGTGTATCAAAAAAAGCATCTGCAAAGGGGATATAGTAATTAAATCCATAGTTTGAATTTATGGGTGCAGGCCCTTATAGATCTATTGCAACCAATTGCAGAGACCTAATATATTCAGATTGTGATTGTGGAAAAGCCAATTTATGACTTTTTCCCACATGACAGTAAATACAAATGTAAGAGGCAGGTATATCACTAATTTGAATTCCATTATCATTCAATATTTGCTTTACAACTTTTACACTTTGGTGGCCTAACTTAGAATCTCAGATACTGAAATCACCGTTACTACTTTTTGTACATGATTCAGTTAGATTTCACCATTTTCTTGAATTATTGAATTGGTTGGCTTTTGACAAGTTGAATCTATATGGACCCTTGTATGTTTCACCCTACAGTAAAGTTTGTTTAATTTCAATACCTTTAACTACACAGTGTCTTGGATAGAACTCAAAAAATACATTATTGTCTTGTGCAAACTGTGACACACTATGAGATTTTTTTTCTTATTTTTGGAACACGTAGCAGATTATTCAAGTGTAATACTTTCTGTCCAATAATTTGTGCACAACCAGTGCGTGTGATATTAATGCTAATACCATTACTCATACAAATAGATTGATTGCCTTTGTACTCTTTGTTTCCAAGATTTAGATTTTATAGATTATTGGTCACATGATGTGTTGCACCAGAATCCGGATACCAGCACTCATTTTGAATTTCTTCACATCTTGATGTTTCACATAAGTTTGCTCATTGATCATCTGATGGACCATTTGACTCATGCTACATGCTCACTAAGTTTGCATTTCCACCATATCCTCTCTGAACATTTGTGTTCTGTGATGGGTTGTAATTAGAATCATATCTGAAATAACATTTGCTTGCAATGTATCCCATTTTCTCATAAATTTGACACTTTGGTCTATTATTATTCCATCTTCCTCTGCCCTTGCTTCTGGCTATCGCATTTCCTCTCTGAAATGTCTGATTACTCTTACTGTCGTATTCATTTCTATTTTTGTGACTTGCTGTATAGTTCACAGACATATCTGAGTCAATGGGTTTCTTGAATTCTAACATTCCTTCATGTGCAAGAAGTATTGAATGAACATCTTCAATAGATGGTGTAATTCTTTGTAATGAAATAACTGCTACAACAACTTCATACTCCTTATTTAAACCACTCAAGATAATCAGTACTTGTTCAGATGCAGGGACCTTGTGTCCAGCTGCTTCAAGAAAATCACATGTTGCTTTGATTTTTGCAAGATAATCACACATAGACTGATTTTCTTTTTCGATGTTGTGCAATTGTTTTTTGTGATGCATAACTTTTACTACTGACTGAGAGTTGAAAGATTCTCTCAATTGTTGACCATATTCCATATGCTGTCTTGCCTCCAATAACTTGTGGCGGTAGTTTAACACTCATTTATGATAACAACCATGAGCAAATCAGACTATCTTGTCTTTAGTACTTGGTGAATTCTGGATTATTGGCTGTCTTGTTTTCTCCATTAGTGATGAATCTTGGTGGAGCAATATGGGTGCCAAGTATGTACTCTTCGAGTCCATATCCTTTGACAACAGTTTCAACTTGCACTTTCCAAAGAAGATAATTATCTTCTTCCAAATGTGCTGTGACTAGCTGACTCTGAGGGCTGACAATGGTTTTAATGAGACTTTTAGTGGTAGATTGAACGAAGTTGGGGGTTTCAGATGTTGTGGAACTTTCTTCCATGATGATGCTAGAATGCTGAGTGGAGAATTCAACAAATAAAAAGATTCAGGAGTAAAAGATTGATACCAGAGGGTAAAAGGTGATTCAAGAACTTAATCAGGGGTCTTTAAAAATCAGGTACGTACAGCCACTAACCCAAGTGATTGATTGTTGATGACGGGGTTTTCAGGCAAGGAACTTCCTTTGATGATTTGATGATTTTGTTGAATTTGAATTTGAATCTGCTTTTCTGATTAAATTTGGTGCATCCAGTTTTCTTTGAAAAGAATTCTATGCTAGGGTACCTCTTTATTCAGTAAACACCTTCAAATTCTACTCTCAGATGATGATTCTTATTTTCTGATGAGATCTTTGCAATTTGAGATATCAAATGATGAACCTTCTGATGATATTCAGATTAGAATAAATATGTCGTTAGGCATTGATGAGCAGGCTCTGATATCAAATTGAGATTTTGAATTTTGATTATTGCAGAAAGATGAATTGAAAACAAGAATGTTTATTGCCGAATGAATATGATACCATTTACATTCACGTTCATGTTGCTTATATAATACTAGCTATTTGACTTAGTCATATAATAAAACTATACAGCAATAGCAAAATTACGAAAATGGCCTTGAAACCCTCTGTATATAAAGTTGAATGTAATTATGTAAATGAGATAACACTTTTATTCTGGCTGCTTTATTTTTTTGAAAGAAGGCTACCGTGTATTTCAGAAATTAAGGACGATGCTTTACAAATCTTACCTATACAAGATTTCACTGATGGCCAGTGTATTTCTTTGGACAAACATTAAATATCAACACAACTTGTTTTTGGGATAAGTATATTTTGTCTTCATGAATTAATAAGGGAAAATGAAAAGACCCTTTATTACTTTCCAAAATAAATTGAGAGGAAAAATTACTACCTAACAAAATATACGTGCCCATTTTCTCGGTTTCTCAATTTCTCCTTTCACAAAAAAATACGTGTTTATTCTTCCCTAATTTTCTCAAAATCTCTCTAAATTCTCAAACATCCAAATGCATCTATTTTTCTAATCACTTGATCATGTAAGTTCCTATTCTCCTACTCAACTCAAATCCGTGTTTAAATTATTCAAATTTGTGAAGTATTGTATCATTTTCTTATTAGGGTTGATTTACTTGAAATTACTATATAATTTAATTTTAGATTCATTTTTTAGATCATTCTTTCTCATTTTGTTAAGTGAGAATCTCTATTTCTTTACGTCGTACTTAATGATGTTTCATTGATTTATGCAAGTCGTTACAAGGTTGAATAACATTCAGTAGTCAATTTAATATTTGTTTACAAGGTATAATTCTTGTAATACATATTTTTGTCATTGATATATTTCCATTTTCATTCTATGTTTTAAATATTTGGATGCTAATTTGATCAAAATAAAATGGTGCCACTAGTTGATTGACTAAGTTCATATTTTACATCTCTTAATACTTGCCGCATCTTTGACTATCCTAAAATACGTAAGTTTGATGTTTTCAAGTTTGTTTTCTTTTCATTTGTAGCGTAATGATTCATGCTTGCAAGTTTGTTTTCTAATAATTGTTTCTACTTGGACAGTATTTGATTACGTTTAGTATTTTAGAAAACATGATTACCTGTAACAAAAAGAAAATTGAATCCTAACTTTGAGTTATTTTTTCTTCTAAGCTACAAGATTAATAATAATGTAATGAGCTAACCATAGAAAAGTATGTTAATTCAATGCATGTATGTTAATTCAATGCATGTAGGGTTGGAGTACCATGAACCTTTACTATATATACTTGTAACTGTATGTTATGAAGTCATCCACTTATGCTTAACTAGTTGAGACAGTAAGCCTTGCCCAGTGCCTAAACGAACAAATAGGTCACGATTCTTGCCTAATGCTTAGGTGGCGACTAGGAAGACACCAACAAGGAATTTTTCATCAACGGGATCTATTGAAGGCAAAACTTGATCATGATCATCATGCAATAATCCATATTTCAGAATATAAAAATATACGAATTTTATTACTTATCAATGTATGAATATTTTAATGGGCTACCGATGACAACAAAAAAATAGTGGTAACATGTCTAGTTGGGTTATCATAGATCTTGGATTCATCTCACTAAGATATATACTGTAACCAAGTTATGGACGAATGAATTAGTATTTCCTTATCAATCTAAGACCCTAAGCCAAAAATCCTATACCTATTTCTTTATGTCTAGTTTTTTCATTCATATCATTTTCCAATTGTTAACCTAAAAATGGATCAACATCCAAAAATCAGATGAAAGCACCAGTTCTTTTATAATAAATGAAATAGAAGTAGATATCTCATATCAAGCAAGTAAGAATAGCAGAAAAGTAAAGAACACACGAGAATTTTTATAGTGATTTGGCGTAATCTCCGACCTAGGTCCACTTTAATCTCTTTTATTAGTTGTTCTCTCTTCGGATTACAACTAGTTATACCAAATCTGATCACTATTTAGTGGATCTCATATTTATAATGGAGTTTCTAGAAAGTTTGATAGGTTGAGGATAAGAGTAAAGAAGAGGAAGAAGTCTCCAATGGCAGAGAGATCAGATCTAGAGTAAAGAGCTAAAGATCAGGGAAGAGCTCTTGTTTTGATTGCAGGTATACTGGTATTTATAGAGAAACGATCGTGGTGGGTCAGAAGTCCACTTGGAACATAATCCAGAGATCAGTCCGAAGTCACTTGTAAAATTGTAGAGCACCACGAGTTAACTAAACATGTTGGTACCGACTTAAACATGCAGGTACCGACAAGTTTCCTTAGTTCGAAACACATCTAACTTTCTTGCATCCTTCATACTACTTCATTTTGCAGCGCTCCATATTGTTTCCATCGATTATTGGTTGGTTTTGACAATCATACCTTCATTGCTTGACTTATTCTGTCATTTTAGCTGTTAATCCTTCGATTCTTGGAATAGGTCATCCAGAACCCTTGGAAATCAATTGGACACATATGGGAAAGGTAGATAATAACTCATATGAAGTTGGAAGGGAGAAATACAGGTTCAAAACAAGTCGTCCAAAAAAATTCGGTATGAAACATGTCGGTACAAAACATGCCGGTGCCAACTTGTTTCCTTAGTGTATTTTTGGTTGAAATTTGTCCAAGCAATTTCCTTGCTCCATCCAAGTTTGTTTGCCAATTTTCAAGTCGTTTCATGCTCATTTTTAATCTTCTAAATCCAGTTGTAATCTGCTTTGACTCAAAAGCGAGTTAACACCCATCATTTATTCTAGATGATTGAAAAGCCATTTGTTTCATTTTTATGTTGTCCAATCTATCTTTTGAATTTATATCCTTTTAAAGTTGGATTATATGTTGAATTTGGTATTAAATTAATTGATACAAAACCTATTTGTTGTCTTAGAACATTGATTAGGATAATAAATGAGATTGTAACAAAGAGAAATTGTGCTTAGTTTATCCAATAAAAATTCAACATTGGACGAGAGCAGGAACTCTACTAACATGAATCTTTTGATTTGGATGGAAAAATGAACTGGTTATGGTTTGGAAAAGATGGAGTTCGTGATATCTTTATCTCTTTGGTAAGTTGTGGTAGGAAAATAGGAATAAATGTCGATTGGTCAAAAACTTAGGCATGGAGTAGCTTAGTCCAAATTAATCATTATGTAAGTCAAGTGACAAAAATATATCATTCAAGGAAATTGAATGTGATTCGATGTCTTATGTAATTAAATATAAGATGTGGAAAATTAAAAAGCGGATGAAGGAACAGTTTTATTGACAAAAGAGATCATTCTGTTGGTAGAATAACTACAAAAGGGTTTGATGGAGCCTTGAATTTTGTCGATACAAAGTTTCCATTACATCGATAGTATGTCTATATAAATAATTTGTTATGCATATGCACTAAAAGAATCTAATATTTTTTTAATAAGTACAAAAGGGTTTTGCCCGACATCCTGTTAAATAGAATATTAGTCTGCGTTATTTTCATAAAAAACAAAGTAAACCAAGACCCTCAATTTATGTTAATAAAATTGTTGTTCAAATATCAAAATGATATTAATTTGACTTTATAAACCTCTCAATCATCATTGAATCTAATATTTTTTAATGTTCTATAAATGTCAAACAATAAATAATATATACTAAAAACCTAGTAGTGTATGTCTCGCAAATATTATCAATTACAAGGTGGAATAATTGCACTCAAATCAATAGCAGTGCAAAATAATTAATGTGATTATCTACATTTACAATGCAACCATTTAAAGTTTTGCTTCAAATATTTACACCTTAAAAAAATTTCTATTATGCAACCATGCACGATAAGTAATATATGCACAATACTTGCACTACAAAATATATGAGTGTTATCATGCATAAACAATGATAATTTTAGAAACAACACTCATGTAACTATTTGCACTGCACTGCAACTAATTACGGTATCGTCCTAACTTCACTTTTGACAGGACTTCTCCGCTCATACAACCAAAATCCATGCCTCTAGCTACTACATATCGATTTTGCATCAAAATTTGCACCTAACAATACTAGCCTGACTTGATCGACCACCTCTGCCAAAAACTTTAACTATGGTATCATTGATTGAAACCTTAATCCCAACCACCAGAGACGACCTTTCAACCAATATCTGGCACTAATCAACTCTATTCACCAAGAAATACCAATCGATACCAAAATTGACATCTCACGACGGTTTTATAAGTACAGTAGCTTGTGGTGTAGATATAAAAAAAAAGGATGTTTAAAAAAAGTAAAAAAAATTAGTGTAGCTCATTTCCATTATACTAATAGCATCCTTTTATGTATGAGCTTTATTTCTGATTGTTTCTGAATGAGCATCATATTACACATGTTTACATTTTTTTCTGCATATGTTATATATTCATCATTGTAGATAATATGGTGAGTGGTTCAAACAAGATCATATGATTAGTTGTTCATGTAATACTAAAATGGTTCATAATCCAAATTGATTTGGACAAACCATCGATATGGTTGTTGCGTGGTTTTATTTAGTCTATCTTAATAATAGGCATACATCAGTACACTATGTATATTGAACATGGCAATTTAAAGATGTCCTTTTATACTGACTACATAAGAGAGCATGTAGTTCTTTTATTATTAATGTTTGTGCTCTTTATAATACCCACAATTAAGAATAGATAATTAATTAAAGAATTCAGATGAGTCGGAAAATGTTATATAAATACATTAAACTACGAAGTGCACGATAAGTACATGAAAATGGTTACGAGAGGCCAAGACCCAAATTATTGTAGGACAATAAGTATGACTTTTTCCATTCCTTCATTCCGTTCTACTAAAAATAAAATAAAATCTTGATAGGAACATTAATGGTGGTGGCCTAAAATGTGCAAATAAGAAGAAGATGATGAAAACTCAAGCTAAAGAAGAGTTACGAAGATTAAAATAAGATATTTCAAAGATCTAGGTGAATAATACTAAGTCCCTTTTTATGTTACCATTTTCTAAATGTTGATTTTGGTTTTGACTCATTATTATGGAGTTCATATGAGATAGTGTTTAAATGAGACAAACAATGTTTTAGTGAATGTATTGTGGAAATATAGATGAACATGGGATTTTAGATGTATTTCTTTACTCTAACTGTTTTCGAAACACAGTAAAAATTTAGCATGATGCTTAAATCATCAATTAGAAATGGATATTTAATTTAGGGAATTTTCAACGTCAAAATAATTTACTATGAATTTTTTAAGAGAAATGCCTAGAAAATAGATAAAAATTTCCTGAAAATAGAAATAAAGAGTAAAATTTGTTAAAGGAATTATGCATGAATTTTTTGAAAATTTTATAAGGTATTTTGAACTAAAAACAATTTACTGCTGATGGGAACTACGCTGGTGAGAGGCATCCGCTCAAGAATCCAAAATAGATTAATATACTGAAAAATGATAAACAACCAAGGCATAAGATCCCATGTAAATGCTGAAAAGATAAATAAAGGACACTGATAATAACTAAAAGTGGAGTCTCAATATATTAGATGACGAGCACGTAAAGGTGCTGAAAGACGTGTCAGACTATGTCGGATGCGGAGTTAGAACCATGTGAGAGTTGAGAAGATAACCGAGTATTTAGGGTCAGTGTAGTAACTTGCCAAGGGAACTCGTACACCTTTGGGGAAAGTTAGTGCTACGTTAAGAAGGACATAACGTAGGTAAAGGCCTAAGGCTGAAAGGTGTAAGCGAGAATTGTGCTAGGGAAGTAAGGTCATGTCATCTAAGAGTATAGTAACGTATGTAGCGCTAAAGCCGAAGGAAGACAGGGAAGTACCACACCACAATATGAGTAAGAGGAAACCTAATATATATATATATATATATATATATATAATTAAGTATAGCTCGAGGAGCTAAGGGAATTAAATATGGAGTTATTAACGTGCCACAATATAAAAGAGAAGTACTTCGTCAAGACAGAACGATTCCCAAACCTAATGTATGATAACTAGGAAGAGCACAAGGAGCTTAATTTAACTAAGCTTGAGAAGATCCTGCAATAGGGTTAGAGTCGGGAATTGTTATTGACGCTAAGTGGGGACGCTCACTTGAATGCACCTTGAGAAGGTGATGAAAGACATTCAACTTTTAAAGGACGGGGATGTCCAAACACGGAACTCCATGTGGCTTTTTCTTTGCAGTGTAAATTAAAATAAAGTAGAACCGCAGGTGGTTGAATCTTTGCGTTATAAATTAAAAAAATGAAATAAAACTACGTGAAGCTAATTCTTCATAGTATAAATCAAATAAGATAAAAGGTGGATACATATGATTGATTTTTTTCAGCATAAATTAAAATAAAATGGTATGAGACTGCATGGATCTAGATCTTTGCAGTATAAATTGAGTAAAATCATGGCTGTATGTGGATGAGTCTTTGCATCGTAAACCAAGGGAGGAAAGGATTGCAATAAAGTGAACTGCACATTTCAAAAACGGGTGATGTAAGGATGCCGCTTGGAAATTAGACCATAGGTAGGGTACTTGCGGAAGATAGGTGTTCCATGCGCCGTTTTTAACTTATACTTTGTTAATGGTTGTTTTATGATGAATGTATATACTTGTGAGAGGAAAACTCATTCCACATGGCAGCGTGGTCTCACTACTATTATGTCTTTGGATAAGGTATTATTCACACCAAACTTTATGTATAACCCGTATTTTTATTATTTTTTATCTATAAATTCACGTGTACTAATTTGAGTAGGATGAGTTTATAGGCTAGACGGGTTCAGTTTAGGCGCCAAGGATGCAGATCGAAGATGAAGCAGGATGTTTTATGTAACATCCCATAATTTTATCGTTTTGATTTTGAATATTTATTTAATTTTAAATATTTAAATAATCGACGTTTAAAAATATAAATAACTTATATTTAAATATAGGATTATTTAAATATTTGAATTGTGAATTAACTATTTGAATGGTGAATTAAATACTAATTAAATGGATTTAAAAACCATATTTAACTCTTTTTAATTAGTGGACAATAATGGTGAACTCGTTTGTACATTTATTTACAACAATAAATGGTTCGAATAAATAAAAATAAAATAAATTATTGATAAAATGATTTGATTTTTATTGTAGTATTTTTAATTGAATTACCCACATGGTAATCTGGACGTACAGGTTCGAGTCTGAAAACAACATCTTCATAATGCGAAGGAAGGCTGCATACATTATCGCCAGAGCCCACTATCATGTGGGAGTCTCGTGCGCTAGGTTCCACCTTTATTTTTAATTGAATTTATTTGATTTTATCATAACTTTTAGTTTGGAAATTATTTAAATTCTTCTTTGACGATTATACGACAAACAATCGTATTTTTATTATTTTACAGAATATGATAACCAATGTATGTTATTATTGAATCTGTATCGTATGGCGTTTTTGTGCGCGACCGTATTTTTGTATTTCTGTTCGCGGTTCGTACACTAACGAAATTCTCTTTAGCGAGATGTCGAAAATTTGCAAATAAACATATCAATTCACTTGGAATGTTCAACCCACTTCACCGTTTCACTTTTCTCTCAGTGCCTCATTTAAGGAAAACTCCTGTAACCAAAAAGTAAGCTTCTTCCACTTATATAAATTCAAAAGCAAATGAAATACACCACTAAAAATCGTAAAGATGGGTTCTTTGAGTTCGTGGGAAGAAGATCTACAAATTTAGGTATATACAGTGGCGTTCGACATTGTGTTGTTGAGTTCGGCAGTTTTGGGCGCAAAGTTTGAAGCTAGGGTTTAAGTTTTCTCAGAATTGGTGAGGCGAGAAGCTAAGGCGTCGGTTCCATTGTGTTGCTTGTGTGAAGTAGCATCCTTCCCTGAATTTTGGTGATATCTGGTTGAGTATGAGGTGACGCATCGTTTTTGGTGCCGCGGTCGACCATAGCAGGCCATGATGGCGTCTAAGGCGTCGTGTAGATTTTGGACCAAGAAGGTGGGATAAGTGAAGAGAAACCAATTGGTGAAGGTCTAGATCTCCATGTCGAGGTGAATAGGTGCACGAATTTGAGAATGTGTGCATGTACAGGTCGGAAGAATTTGTATTTGTGGAAGATAGATTAATATTGTAATTAAGGGTAATGATTATTTAATTAAGTAATTAATCATTTTAATTAATTTAAAATCTTAAGAAAACCATATCTTGCTCATATGAGGTTGAATTTGGACACGGTAAGTTGCATTGGACTCATAGGAACGTTAGCTTCGCGTTGAAACTGGTTTCGTCGAATTTGAAGCTAGCTGAATTTTGAACTAAAATCGAACGTCAACTGGAATTTCAGTTAGTTTATTCACCTTTAAATAAATTATATTATATTTACATTGCTATAGATTATTGTTGAATACTTGGATGGTTGTTTATATTGTTTTTTGATTGTTTGTTTGGATTTTAAATTCTCGCCTGAAAAGCGAATGACATAAATAACTATTGTGTTGTAGGGAAAAAACAAAAGGAAAGTCGAAGTGTACATAGCAAATAGGTCGATATGGAACACTTTAAAAGTTCACATTCAGATATGTGATTTACATGAGACTTTTGTAAAGAGACAGTGAGGGGTTTCTCACCAATATTAATTTACTTATATTCTTATGTCGCTTATATTGTTGTTTGGTTGAAAATATTTATGACATATTGTTTGTCGTGTAAGTGTCATTACAACGATTATCGTTGTACTGTCACTTATGAAATATCATCCCCTTAAACTCTTGTTATGTGTTAAACTTGAGCTTGTATTTTCACAAAATAGATGTTTGGTCGTGATTTGTACTTTAAAAGTTGTTTAAACTATATTTTCAAATATTTTGAGAATTTTGAAAATAAAGGATAAATGTTGATTTAAAATTTATAAAAATAAGTTATAAATTTAATTAATTATCTTTCGGGATAATTAACGTTGTTCTAAATTTATAAAGAGATTATAAATTCGGTTAATTATCCTTCGAGATAATTATTGTCGATTTAAATTTATAAAAGATTATAAATTGGAATTAATTATCTTTCCGGATAATGTTGTTTATTCTGATAAAGATTATTTACCTTAAATATTTTGTAAATTTTTTTAAATGGGTTTGTAAAGATTGTATAAATATTTGAAAAGAATTGGCGGTTTACATATATTCGTAATTATTATTTAGTTATGATAAAGTTAATTAATAAATTTATCAATGATGTTTAAAGTTAATTACCTAATTTAATAAAGTTGTTTAAAAAAATTAATTAACTGATTTAATAAAAGTGACTAAAGTTAATTAACTGATTTAATAAAGGTGTTTAAAGTTAATTTATTTATTTATTAAAGGAGATATAAGTTTGATTAATTGCCTCTTGGGATAATTAATGTGGTTTGAAATGTATAAAAGAATTATATCAATTATATTTCCGGATGATTAACATCGTTTTAACTTATAAAGGCATTTTAAATTGATTTATTATCTTTCAGGATAATAAATGTTATTTGAAATTTATAAATGATACTTTATAAATGAGAAAATCTTTTAAAAGGAATTGTTTTTTAAATAAAGCTAAGCTTAAATTGATTTGGGTTTATAGTAAACAATGTTTTAATAGCATTTGTTTATAATCCTTTTTTTATATGCTTAAAAATATAATTTTGCTCTTCAAAAAGTATATTGTAAAGAGTTTGTTTTAAGTGTTTTACGAATATTTGCGATGTGAAAACCAAGCACAAGTTTGGGTTTTATAAGTTTAAAAGTTTGATCCCGTTACGGAAAGGACAAGAAATTTAACTTCTGTAAACAGTATCGCTTATATGGAAAGAATTTAGTCATACTCGTAGCACTAAACGTCGAGGTATGTAAACTCATTTTTATCTCGAAGATTAAAAATGTTGTCAAGGCAATGCCTAAAGGCAACACTACCTTAACTTGTCCGACTTTACTTTCAACCGAGTTTGAAATCGACGAGTAGTGGTAAGAATATGAGATCTAATTTCCATATATTATCATTTTGATTATTCTCGATAGTTGATTTATTAACTATCCATTCAGCTTTTTTCTTTGTGTATCGTCAATTTAAGATGATTTGTTGCTCATTTGAGTGTTGATATCCTTCGTTGAAAATGAATAAAACCAAAGCATGAGTAGGGGTCACACTATGTAGGGTTACTCCCATTAGGATATTTTTACATCTACTCTAGATTGATTTCGGTGGTATGCGCACGGAGATAAAAAATACTAAGATTCTCTGTAAGTTTGGCGGGGTCCGACGTGGAGTTGTCGAGAGAGTTCCAGAGTATATGACTCTCTTAGGTATACTTCTAGAGGTATACTTTCTGATAGAGTTAGGGGTATGCTTTAGAGGCAACTACGTAATTTGTTATATATATCTAACTCGTTGACCAATCTTATTCGAAATAAAAGGTATTTTCTTCCCATTATATATTTGATATAATGTGATTATATTAATTAATTAACTTAATTAAAATTATATTTAATAAAAAAATCCATAAATGGTATATTTTGTGATAGTAGTTATAAATGTTGTAACCGTGAGTCATTTATCACAACGAAACAAATATACTATTTTAAACCTAGTCAAGATGCATCAAGACTGGATATCGATGTATCCTTTGAGACTGGAGTACGTAACGCTCTCCAAAAGTTGGGTAGTGTATTACTCATGAATGCTGGGGGCATCAGGAGTTACATACTAACAGCTATTGGATAACTATGGAACGACTCACTTGACAGTTATCTGTTGATTAATATAACTAAGGTTAAACAGAAAATATTGGTGTGGCTGATTTACACAGTTATCTCGACTTGAGAATACCATGGATCTTCAATATGAAAGCCGCGCTTTGATTATAGCCAAATCATGACATGACGTCCATCGAGTGACTACAGTTGGGTCGAGTGGAAGTATTGAAACTTGAAAGTGAGACACCATTCAAGAGAGGATTCGTCTCCTCGGTTATATGCGATTAGTATCACAGTCAACTCAAGTCAACTCAAAGTCAAAGTCTCTAGCCAGAGCATTTCAGTTAATAATAATTGTTATTATTGAACCAAAGACTTTGTATTTGGACTATAAAGTTGAATGTGGATGTGGTTGTTAGTCCTTGAGATGATGGTTTTGATGACAATAACCTTAGAATAGATTATAAAATATAAATACTAACAGTATAAGTTTAGATATATATGTATATGCAGAATTTAACCATGCATCTACCAAGAATGAAGACTGTACATTATAGAGATTCAAGATATAAAGATTGAAGAGTCATGAGTATCAAGACTATCAATAGTTCAAGCAATTTATCTTTTAATTTATTAGGAATTTTGTTAAAACTCCTAGAAAAGCACTTGCATCTTAAAATCCAATTTATTCGTGGAATGGAATCCACTTCGAGCCTGTTAAAAGGATGGAACCCCAAGTAGGATGGAACCTACGAAAAATCTAGTGGAACGTTGTTTTCTACCCGCTAATTTTTATTCAAAATGATTTTCACAAAATTATATCTTGTTTTCAAAATGTTTTCAAAACCTTCCTTTTAAAAGCGTCAAAAACATCTATCCTGATTTCAAATACTTTTAGCCTTAAAATAATCTTTAATTTCAAAATCAAATTATCCGTAGTTTTAACTATCTTTAATAATAATATATTAAAATTTTAAATATTTATACTTAGATTTAAATATAAAATTATAGTAAAATTTTGTACATATTATTCTATATATTTACTTATGTATTTAACTATAGACAAATATATTTATAAAGTTTAAAATAGTTTTAATACAAAATAGAAGTTATTTTCAAAGAAAAACAAATCACCAAAAATTCCTTTGGGATGTCAACATGCTCAACCTACCCATGTCGACATAGTGTCAGTTGGTTTCAAAATTTAAATTTCAAAAGAAGTGTCTATTCGTCATATCTCTTCACGAATGGACATGGTTGTTGTTCTTCTATAAATAAGGGATGTTTTCAACAAATTTAAGTACAGATTTTCTGGTTTTTCACTCCTCTTCTTCTTCCATATTTCTTATACATATTCCTACCATTACTTTGCCGAAATCAACATTGAATCTAACTAGATTATCTCTGATTTGATTCTCTATCACTATCTCAACAAGATCCTCGGTGCTATTCAGAGTTGTAGGCTTCTTTGTAATCAATTAAACGAGAAAAGGTGTGATTGTGGCCTTGGAAATCAGTCAAGCGAGATAAGGTGTGATTGTAGCCTTGGAAATAACTTTGATGAACTTGTTGCCCAGAAAATTAAGTATCTCTACCCAAAGGATTGTGAATCTGGAGGGTGTACCTCATTGCCTTGAAATCGAGGGTGTAATTGTAAAGATTGTTTTTGAAAGTAAATCTGTACTTCTGTGCATGACTGGATGTAGGGTAACTCCGAACCAGTAAAAAATCTGGTGTGTTCTTTCCTTTTCAGCTTTTACTTTATATTTGCATCTGTGTTTGATTTTGTGATCATATCTGTGTTTGAATATTGCATACATTTGTTCTCAAATTAACAAAAACTCAAAAAGATTTAACAATTCCCTAAAACACTATTCACTCCCCCTCTAGTGTTTATCCTTAGCCTTAAGATGCTTAATCCGCATTTTCTCACATTTGGTATCAGAGCAAGGTTTTCAAAGTTTCATAATCTGATTTTTGAAAAAGTTTTTAAAATGGCTGCCAACACTGGTATTGTTACTAACACTAGTATCCGTATCACTAGTTCATTTGTAGAAGGTAAGTCTACTGTCAGACCACCACTTTTTAATGGCAGTAATTATGCATATTGGGCATGTAGGATGAAAATATATTTATGGTCTGTAGGATTAGATACTTGGAATATCACACAAACTGGATATTCTGAACCCACAACTGATTTTGCACAGTGGACCGCTGAGCAAAAGACTGTTGCACAAAATAATTCTAAAGCAATGAATATTCTGTTTTGCTCACTTGATAAGAATGAACTTAATAGAGTGTCAGTTTGTAAGTCTGCATATGAAATCTAGAAAACTTTGCCAGTGACTCACGAAGGAACAAGCAAAGTTAAACAAACCAAAATTTCCATGCTCACAAATCAGTTTCAATTATTCAAAATGAATTCTAATGAGTCTATTTCCGATATGTATAGTCGATTTTAGGATATTGTGCGTTCTCTAATATCCTTGGAAAAGGAATTTTCGGAAGAAGATCAAGTCAGAAAAATTCTAAATTCTCTTACTCCAGAATGGGATCAAAAGACACTTGCGATCGAAGAGTCAAATGACATCTGTACTTTAAAGATAGAAGAATTAATTGGAAATTTAATGTCGTTTGAAGTTCAAATGATCGGGAGAAGAGAAAGCAAAGCATCTGAAAAGAAATCAATGGCATTTAATGCATTAACTGATGGATTAGACTCAAACAGCGATAATGATGAAGAGATAGCCTTTATGACCAGGAATTTTCGAAAATTTTTGAAATACAGAAAGATGAATAATATCAAGAGAAATAAGTATAAGAACTCTGGAAATCAGAATGTAGTGCCAAACAATGTCAAATGTTTCAACTGTGATGAACCAGGGAATATCAGAAGAGACCGTCCGTATCCAGATAGGAAAAATTCTCCTATAAACAATGATTCAGTAAAGAAATGGAAGCGTGCATTTACTGCTACTTTAGATGACTCAGACTCATCTTCAAGCGATGATGATCAAAAGACAGATAATTCAAATTTGTGTTTTACGGCAGTTCACGATTCCAATGAATTCGGAGAAACGGACTCAGAAAAAGGTACACATTTACAATACAATTGGTTGAAATTGCATGCTTAGAATTAGATGCTTAATTACTTGATTGATTGATTGATTCTGAATTAGAGTGTTATTTGAATTTTAAAATTTTTACTATTATTTTACTATTTTTACTATTATATTATTTTTATTTTTAGTAGTATAATAATATATTACTGAAAATACTATAATTCTAATAATATTCCAAATATATAGACATTAAAAATAATAAGTGTATATATATATATATATTAGAGTACTTAGGAAAGAATAAATCATATAAATTCGTAGGCATATGTAGACATGGTCCCTACCATGATGTCGACATGGGTACCAAAATTTGAAATTCAAATGGTTGAATTTCCCTCCATCTTTTCACTTCATTCAACTCTCTGAAAAGACAACTTTTAACCAGAAAACATGTCCTTTAAGAATCTATTTATTTACTATCTTTTATCATATCTTTCACTCTCATTTTCAAATTCAAACTCTCTCTTCCAAACTTCAAGCTCTCTACTTTCTACTTTAATGGCTTCTTCAAGCAACCCCTCCACCATGAGAATTTTCAGAAAGATAAAAGAGCAACTCTTCAACGATCCGGAGGCAATTAAAGTGTATATCAATTATGCTAACTATGCAAAAGTCCATCCCGGAAAGTTTGTTATCTTTCAAGATTTTTCTTCTTATGAAATTAATTCTCTTTTTGCAAACAATCAAATTCTTAGTCTTATTGATGCTTCTCAAAATGATTTTGTGTGCTATCCAAACCTTGTCAAAATTTTCTATGCAAATTTAAACCGTGGATTTTATAAAGGAAATGAGGATGAAATTTGGAGTAGTGTCAAGGGCACTAGAATTGTTTTGAATTGTGATCTTTTGGGTACCATTTTCAATTGCAAAAGTACGGAAATGGATCTTTCTAGTTTTAAAATTGATGAAAATGATCGTGAGACATTTCAACACATTTTTGAAGGAAATGATGATTTTGAATTTAAAAATCGAAATTTTCGACCAAAAGCAAGAATTGTCAATCTTCGTTTGCAACATACTTTAACCCCAAGATCGGGGAATTTTAATTATCCTACTTCAAAAGTTTGTAAAGAACTTTTTGCTATTTTTGGAAACTATGACATTAATTGGGCGTAAGTTATTCTGGATGAACTTCGTCCTAAAAATCTTGAAATGGGTGCGAATACTTTGTATCATGGAATTTATCTCACTCGGATTTTTAACTATTTTGGAGTGGATTTCAAAGGAGAAGAATTTGTTTCTAGAAAAGTTTTCAATCATTCCAACATTTCACTTATGAAAATTCCATTTGTTTTTCAACCTTATGAGACTCTTGCCGAAAAGGAAGAGCGTTTGGCTCTTGAGGAGATGGAAGAAGAGGAAGAGGAAGAAGAAGAGGAGGATTAAATGGAAATTGAAGAAGAAGAAGGTGAAACTTCTTTGGAAAGCATCGACCGTCCTCCTAATCCATCCAACAAAACCCTTCTCAAAAACCAAAAGACCATTGTTGGGAATCAACGGATTCTTAAACGATCCGTTAGTAAGAAGTTGGACAAAATTTCATCCAAGATGAACAAGTTTATTTCCAAAGTCAGCAAGAAACTTGGATTATCTTCATCACCATCATCCTCTAACTAGTTCTACCTTTTCGTATCTCGTTGTATTTGTTTAGTTTATTTTAATTCGAAAGTTCATGTAGTTCTTTATGATTAATCGTTGTATCGTCTTAGTATGAAATGAAATGGAGTTTCTTTTCTGTTATCTTTATCTTATCTCCAGAATAAATGTTAGTATATTATATAAATATATATATACACACACATAATTATTCATAAAATCAAAGTAAGTCATAAAAATTCACTGCCCCATGTCGACATACCTCCTATGACCATGTCGACATGTACTGGTCAGAAATGACACTTCATTTTGAATTTGAAATTTGAATAACTACCATATGCCTATTCATTTCAAACGAATTTCTACACCTATAAATATCTATTTCTTTCAGAATTCATCACTGAATATTATTTCTTATCTACTCTATCTCTCATTCTTCTCACAAATCCAAATATGGCTAATCCAATTCATAATTTATCCAAGAATCTTGAAGAAACTCTTAATTGGTTCAAGAATATTTTCTCGTTCATTCTTCGTAACCAACGACACCTAGAATTGAGTCAAATGCAGATGATCAAAGAGCAAGAAAGGCATTTCGATGCAATATGATGGATGATTTCCTCCCTGCACAAGGATGATAATGAAGCACATCCTCCAGTCTCTCTCGCCATTGACGGTGAAAATTGGGATGCTATTAAAGCAGACCTTATTTTTGGAGAAGAGGGATGGGTGGAAGTTCTTCGTAACGTTTAATTTGATTGCTTTGTTTGAATTGTTTACTTGATTGATTTAATTTCATTTACTTTAATTTGGTTTGATATGGATTGATATTTAGTGTGGATTGATGATTGTACAAAACACGTATAAATATACATTTGATCCTTGTTTCATTATCAAGTCTATCAGTTTAAATTATCTCTTAATATATCTATTATATACTCCATTGTATAGTTTATTAATGCAGGTAATTTATTTTTGGCAAAGCCAGCGGGGTTAACTGGTCCCCTACCAGTTTATTGCAAATACAATAAAAGTTACAGAGGAAACAAAGAGATTACAAGGAAGGTACAACATCAACAAATCAAAAACAAACAAAGAAAATAAGAAATGAAACAAATTCATTCCCAGGCTAGCAACTGTTCAGGGTTGAAAACTGCTTGACAGTACTTCAATTGGCAATGAATTGCATTCTTCACTTCATGCCAGAGTTCATCCCCATTTTCCCTTTGATTTTCAAAAAATATTGCATTTCTTTCCCTCCAAATGACTGTCATGTATATTTTCAAGCACACAGCAAGCAGCCTACCCATTACATCTTTCTTCTTGGCAGTATTATGGAAATCTTCCCACACGACACTTGAGGTTGCAGAAGGAAAACAATGACTAGCTTTCATTCCAATTCTAAGTATGAGAAATTGAAGTGCAGAGCAGTCAAAAAATATATGATGTGGTGTCTCTTCTTCTAGGTCACAAAACAAACACTGATGTGTGCATCCCATGCCATATTTTCTCAGAACATTTCTTATCAGCAAAGCTTGATTTAAAACTTTCCAAAGCATCAAGTTGTCTTTTGGTTGAGAATCAGATGACCAGATTATAGTGTTCCATTTTGATGCAGGCAAAGGTGTAGTGGCAGTGACTTGGTTGTAAACTTCTTTAATAGTATGGGGCTTTATGTTCCAAACTACAGTGTCATGATAAGTACCAGGAATGTAAAGCAGTTGCATTTTTATCCACAGCTGTCTTAAATGTTGATTACTATTGTAAGGAAGCACAATTTTCCCATCAAGAATATAATCAATAGCCTTTGCATCAGTGTGAATACCAGACTGCAATATCTGGTTATAGTCACACATAGAAGACAGGATAAGGCCTTTACTGACCCAAGGGTCATGCCAGAACCTGACCTTAGAGTTAGCTTTGACAGGATATAGGATCATAGGTAGGATTTCACTTCTCAACTTCATTAAATTTCTCCAAATCCGACTACTGGACAGAGGATTATCCATAGACCAAAAATACTTTTTCTTGATGTTGTGTTGCCAGGCCCAGTCAACCCATAAACTTGCTCTGTTATTTATTAACTCATCAATATGCTTACTCATAGCTGCTAAATTCCACTTCCTGACATTTATAACCCCAAGTTCTCCCAAATTCTTAGGAGCTTCAAACTTCGAAAAAGAACAAGGCAACAATTTCTTATTATAAATGCTTCCTGTCCAAAAATATCTGTTCATAGCAGACCTTACTTGTTGCAAAAGCTTAACTGGAAGAATCATTGCACGAACCCAGTAAACAAGGGAGGAAAAAACAGTAGATTTTATAAGCACGAGTCGACCACTTTGAGACAGCTGTCTATTTTCCCAAGCATTCATAACAGAAGTGATTTGGTTGAAGAGTGGAAAACAGTCAACTCTAGTAATTCTTTTTGAAATTAATGGAAGACCAAGGTACTTCATGTCAATGTCCATGGAAGAGAAACCACTTTGTCTTTGTAAGGCAGCAGCTTGAGTATCACTTACTCCAGAAACCAACAAGGAAGATTTGCTTTGATTAATACAGAGACCTGTCATAGCAAAAAATTCTTGCAGTGTCTCAGAAATAGCATTTAAAGAAAATAACTCAGGCTTAGTAAACACCATCACATCATCAGCAAACATGATTGAGGTAATATTTAGCTTAGTACACTTAGGATGGTACTTTATAGTTTTCAGGGTATACCTAATTTGTAGCATGACATTGAAAACTTCCATAACAAGCAAGAATAAATATGAAGATATAGGGTCACCTTGCCGTATTCCTTTACTGCTTCTGAAGTTGCCAACTGATCTACCATTAATAACAATAGAAAATGATGGAGTGGATATGCACACATATACCCAGGATACAAAAATTTTGGGAAAACCCATCTGTGCCATAACCCTAACTATAGAAGACCAGTGAATGGTATCATAAGCCTTGGTAATATCAATTTTAATTGCTGCCGCTGTAGGGACTCTTTTTGTTCCATATCCTTTCAGTAATTCTTGAGCTAGTAAAATGTTATCAAGTATACTCCTAGTAGGAATGAACGCAGCCTGATTTCTTGAAACAACAGAGGGAAGAACTTTAACCAAACGAGAAGCAAGAATTTTAGAAATGCATTTATAAACTACATTACAGCACGAGATAGGTCTGAATGAAGTGACACCGGTTGGGTTGTTGACTTTTGGAATAAGTGCAATGTTAGTACTGTTAACTTCACCTAACAACTTACACTTGTTGAAAAAGTTGTGAATGGCTTTACAGAATTCACTACCCAACACACTCCAAGTAGTGATGAAAAAGACCACATTTAATCCATCAGGCCCTCCCGATGATTGTTGATTCATTGAGAAGAGAGTTGTTTTAATTTCTTCATCGGTTACAGGTGTAATAAGTGATGCTGCTTCCAGGTTTGAAATGCAAGGTAGAGGAAGAGATGAAATGAGTTCAAGATCAGTTATAAAACCATCTGGGTTTCCAAGCATGCTAGTGAAGTAGTCAATAAAAGCCTTATCAACAGTTTCAGTAGTAGTACAAAAGGATCCATGTTCATAAAAAATGTTATATATGTTCTCTCTTGCATGCTTTATCTTAATAGAATCATGAAAAAACTTGGTGTTTTTATCTCCCTCAGCAATCCATTTTATATGCAGTTGTTGCCTCCTCATGCTAGCTTCCAAGTACAAAGCATTATTTACCTCTTTAAAAAGTATACTTTCTTCTTCAGCAGCTTGTACATCAAGAGGGTGCTCCATCATGTGCTCCTGTTGTTTCCTTAGCTTTTCCTTTAGGCTATATGACAGTAGTGCCAAAAGTTGTATTAGCCCAGTGCTTAATCTCCTGCTTAATACATTTTAGCTTCCTGCAAAACCTATACATAGGATTACCAAAACAAGAAAAATCAGTGCTGACTTTAGTAACTAGGGGAATGAAATGATCATGTTTGACCCGTGCATTAAAAAATTTAAAACTTCTCTTTTCTTTTTTAAAATGGAGACCAAGAGATAAGATTAAGGGGGAGTGGTCAGACAAAATTGGTTGTGGAAGGTATACAGATATGGTAGGCCAGAGTGAGATAGCTTGAAGATTGCAAAAGGTGTGATCGGTTGTTGTGAAGGTGCGTACGCCACTACGGCTTCTATTATTCCATGAATACTTGGCTCCAGATTTTTTAACCATAATCAAATCAGATTCAATAACTGCCAGGTTGAGAGGATCAAGATCATTAGATGTAAGAGGAACTCCACCTGATTTGTCACTGATTTCATAGCAGGGATTAAAATCTCCCATCACAATCCAGGGATGTGTGGTTTGTCTTAAAGGAGGCAATGCATCAAACAAAATTTTCCTGGAGGTGGCAGAATTGTCAGCATATACGAAGGAGATATAGTAAGAAGAAGGGGAATTAGTTGCTTGCACATGAAGGTGGATGTACTGCCTAGTTGGTAGAAGGGAAGAAACAGTTAGTACTGCAGGGTCATAGATAACTAAAATCCTACCATACGAGGCACTATCAAGATTGTGATAAAATGACCAGTTAGGATTTATATATGAAACAGCTTTAGTAGATAATGATAAGTTTAGTTTAGTTTCGAGAAGACCAAATAGACAGATGTTGTACTCACTGATAATACTTTTCACTTGATCAAGTTTCAAGTTACTATGAGCTCCTCTGAGGTTCCAAGATGCAATTTTTGTAAGATTAAGGGGGAGTTATATAGTTTGGAGATGTTTTTTGTTGATGACAAAGGGGGAGAAATATAAAACAGGGTAGTTAGGCATAGATTAAGGGGGGTTATTAGGATAGAAGTAACATTTTATAAAAATGTTGTCATCATCAAAAAGGGGGAGATTGTTAGTCCTTGAGATGATGGTTTTGATGACGACAACCTTAGAATAGATTATAAAATATAAATACTAACAGTAAAAGTTTAGATATATATTTATATATCTAGGATTTAACCATGCATGTACCAAGAATGAAGACTGTACATTATAGAGATTCGAGATATCAAGATTGAAGACTCGTGAGTGTCAAGATTATCAAGAGTTCAAGTAATTTTTCTTTTAATTTATAAGGAATTTTGTTAAAACTCCTAGAAAAGCACTTGCATCTTAAAATCCAATTTATTCGTGGAATGGAATCCACTTCGAGCCTGTTAAAGGGATGGAACCCTAAGTAGGATGAAACCTACGAAAAATCTAGTGGAACATTGTTTTTGTATCCGCTAATTTTTATTCAAAATGATTTTCACAAAATTATATCTTATTTTCAAAATGTTTTCAAAACCTTCCATTTAAAAGCATCAAAAACATCTATCCTGATTTCAAATACTTTTAGCCTCAAAATAATCTTTAATTTCAACTTCAAATTATCTGTAGTTTTAACTATCTTTAATAATAATATGTTTAATTTTTAAATATTTATACTTAGATTTAAATATAAAATTATAGTAAATTTTCTATATATTATTCTATATATTTACTTATGTATTTTAACTATAGACAAGTATATTTATAAAGTTTAAAATAGTTTTAATATAAAATAGAAGTTATTTTCAAAGAAAAACAAATCACCAAAAATTCCTTTGGGATGTCGACATGCTCAACCTACCCATGTCGACATAGTGTCAGTTGGTTTCAAAATTTAAATTTCAAAAGAAGTGTCTATTCGTCATATCTCTTCACGAATGGACATGGCTGTTGTTCTTCTATAAATAGGGGGTGTTTTCAATGAATTTAAATACAGATTTTCTGGTTTTTCACTCCTCTTCTTCTTCCACATCTCTTATATATATTCCTACCATTACTCTGCCGAAATCAACATTGAATCTAGCTAGATTATATCTGGTTTGATTCTCTGTCACTATCTCAACAAGATCCTCAGTGCTATTCAGAGTTATAGGCTTCTTTGTAATCAATTAAACGAGAAAAGGTGTGATTGTGGCCTTGTAAATCAATCAAGCGAGATAAGGTGTGATGTAGCCTTGGAAATCAATTGGGTGAACTTTTTGCCTAGGAAATCAAGTATCTCTACCCAGAGGATTGTGAATCTGGAGGGTGTACCTCGTTGCCTTGAAATCGAGGGTGTAATTGTAAAGATTGTTTTTGAAAGGAAATGTAACAGCCCACTATTTTGTACCATTCAAATTCGACAATAAATTTAAAACATGTCAAGCTTGAATAGTTCAAAACAATAGATTGTAAATAAATTAGGAGCAAATGAAATCAAACCACAGAATCACAGACACAGATATCAGAAAACTCGCAGCGGAATTTAAGATACTTAGTGGTTCATGAAGCCATTAAAAAAAGTCTCACACAAATAAACATTACATAGTCTTTAATCTCAAATATAGTTTAAAACATAAATAGAAAATCCAAATATCCCATAGTCTTGATTACATAAATAAGATAACGGACTGAAAGTTTGCCGGCAGCTTGAAAGATCTACAGAAGTCCTAGCTCCGGGTGAAAGCTGAATTGCAACTCAGGCTGACCCGAGCGTAAAATAAAACGTAAACACTCGAGTCGGGACATACATACTTATATAGTGTAAGCTAATTAAAGTTAACTGTATTAAAGTACAAGTAACTTAAAGGATGCTTGGGACCTCCCATCCTCTAAGGATCCGTTAAACTATTTACTATGTAGTAATATACGCTATTATAATAATGTCTATATTAAAATAAACTTACTTTTAAATAGCGTTAAGGCTTTACATTTTCCACCTTAACACGTAATAGTGCCAGTAGTCCATCCAATATCATAGTCCCTCCTGATCGGGAAGCCACCAGAGGATACCACACGGGCTACGGAAGAAAAACAAACTCGTACAAGGCTCGCTATGGAAGATGACACGGCACAACTAGGCAATGCCAGGGTAGATATACCAATTACGCTTCCGGACCGGTAGAAACGCGTAGCGCGCAGCTACCGCCCACCTCGAACAACACTCCCAAATCAAAGGTGCGCACCAAAACAATCACAGAAGTAATAGAATGGCATACGAAGAAGTGCGTCCGATCAGTGGTGCTACCTCATTAATCCGTCGATCGCTCCTGTTTTAGCCACCTTATGCCAACTCACGGGAGTCGGGTCCACGTATTTACCTCAAAGGAAATGTCACCACCATCCTACTTCATTCAGGAATCTCCACCGCGTACATGGTTGTTAAAGTGGTTTTCGGTATCGGCAGAGAATATGCCCACATCCGATCCCGGTCTCTTTAACAACCCACGTTATTATTACCCGTGGTCATAAATTCCAAAATAGTTATATTTAAATCAATTGCTAAAAAGGTGAAGTTATAATAAACACAATATAATCCCAATGTTATACCTTAGTTCGTTTAAAAATTTCAACTTAAGTATGGTTTCAACAAAATTTAACCAATTATATTTATAATCATATTTCCACCCTTTAAATAGTCATTAAAATTTCTCGATAAATTATAAAGTATATCATATAAATAAATATCTAACTCAATAAAATCAAGTGCAAAAGCTTTTATAAGTTTTACTTATAATTTAGTTAAATTCCCATATCCAAAATAACAAATTTCCACTTAATTTCTTACCTTACCTTTGTTTCAAAACAGCCTTCCATTTCTAAATCAAGTTACATCTCCATTTCATATTTCACAAATTTAACTTTTTAATTCAATAGAAACTTAACTTATTTTTATCTGCTTTATATTCAAGTTATATCATATTTCATAATTTATTAAAATCATTTAAATCCAGTTTTTAACAAGGAATTATTTAATCATTTAATATTTCAAAAATACATATATATATATATATATATAACCATGGGTCTGTATGATATTTTCTAACCTAGGTTAAGTGATACAGATACTATATCATTTCAATCCGTAAATTTCAAAGAAAACCGGGTTCTATCATTTCAAACCCGCAAATCCCAAGTTAAAATGACTAAATAAATAAATGAAATATAAATGTTGTTCAGGCTTACCATTTCAGCCTATAATGATCTTTATTTTTACAGGGAACTTGCAGTGTGATTTAAACAATAAATAATAAATAGTATAACTGCAAAATATAACAATAAATAATACAACTAATGATGTGTCAATTAAATAATGGGGTTTTAACATCATAAGTTTATACCACATGCAGAAAAAATTTAAATAAAATGGATTTACAATTACACTTGTGATTAATTCACAGATATACAAGTACGTTTTGTCTGGTGAGAAATACTCACTTGAATGCCCTCGAAGATTTGATTCACAACGATGGTAATACTTGAAAAAGAGAATGCACAGAAGCACGATCAAATTTGTTGCAGACACTGCGATCGGATTTTTATTCTTGAAAATGAAACGAATAAATTAAAAATCAAAGCTAAGTAAAAAAAATTAACACGAAATTTTTGAATCAACGAGGATGAATGGAAACAATTCGACCCGTAGGCTCGACCACTCCACCGCATGACTCGACTCATCCAAACAAACTCGGCCTGCCCATTATTTATTTCCTACTTTTTAAATTTATACAAATATGTTTTCAATGCATTAAATTTATCGTTACAAAGATTGTTCTATACGTCGGTTTACTGTTAAAAAAAATTAGCCTACTTAATTCTGGTTTAGGCCCATTAACAATGTGTAAGTATTCAGTAGAGAACACAACATACCTCTCAATATGTGTGGTAAATCTGGATTATACCCATTATTTGTAATTTTCTATTAGAAACATAATAGTTTATAAACAAAATCAGAAAGAAAGAAAGAAAGAAAAGTAGAATTTTATGCAGCAAACCTTTGTCTAGTTGTAATGGTAATAGTAATAAAACAATTACTGTATTCCCTATTTCTCTTTTGTAACCTTTCTGTTACTAGTATTCTTTTCGGAACATGAGTAATCATTCACAAATGAACATTCTTTGTATGCAGTATTTTTGAGACTATTATATTTTTATTTTTATTTTTTATTTTTTTTGGTTTATTCAGGGCAAACGGAGAACAAGTATTTACACGGAAAAAGTAATGCACTGAAAATATTTGTAACATGTCAGGAATTGATATATAACTTAAATGCATGGATAAATTTTTTTTCTTTTTGTTCTAAAGGCACGGTAAGAGCATGGCTCGGCTGAGCAAGCTTGGGGACGCTAAGTACAGGCAAGGCAGTGAATGGTGATTTATAGGTGGAAGAATGGATGTGAGCCGGTCGTAGCCTGTGGTGGTGGAGGTTTAAGCCTTTGCGTGAACAAGAAAGAAAAAAAATGGAAATAAAGAAAAAGAAAGCAAAGGAGGAAGAAGGAAAAATATAAACATAGGCCATACCTGATGCAATACAAGTTTATGCAAGGAAGAAGCAGGCTATTATGAGAATGAGAAATAAGTTGTACGAGGCTTGTATATAGTCAGAGGGGTGTGTGTTAATTAAGGAAGAGATGCATGGGTTCTATATTTAACAGAGGAGGAATTGTGATGTGAGTTGCCCACTAATATAAGGGAGGGTTTGCATGATTATAGGGCAAAGAAAGGTAAGCAAATATATTTTGCTTTGTGCCGTGCGTTATTTCTTGAAGGAGTTTCCAAATTGAAGGAAGAACGTGGCAAAGTTTGCTTGGAACAGTAGATTTCTTTCCACTTGATTGCGTGATTTAAGGTAAATGAATTTAGGAAGGAAATAAAATTTGAATTGATTTGGGTGGAGATGGCATGTAATAATTCGTACGCGATTTGGTTTCATAAATACAAGCGGTAAATGCGAATGGGAATATGGCAAGAAGAATCTGATTGGCATTGATTGATTAAAGAAACGACAAGAATTATAAATTTGAACGTGTTTTACTTATGCAAAGAATTTTGGAAAATCGACTCATTACATAAATGACCGCAACCATCATGTTCCCATACCCTCTCCTACGCATGTATTAATGATATTCAGTTTTAAAATTTTAATTATGTAGTGAAACTGTTGCACGGCTTATGCATTTGATTACAGATTATGGTTTTTAAAATAGTAGCTCCACAATGGGTTCAAAGTTGTACCGTTCAAATAAAATTTGCGTGCGTTGATAGTGCCTTGATTGTGAGGGAGACCGGTCAAGAAATAAATGAAGATTTTGGACGTTATTTTATTCAAAGTTTTATACCAAATTAAAACAAATGAATGTTATGGAAAGTGTAACACTTGGTTATAGTAATTTTTTAATGACTTATTTATCCATATATATTTGCGGTATGAATTTTTAAAATGCGCAGAACCGACGCAAAATATACACCCAAATTAATACAAAAGTTACGCTTTTTAAAATTAATACTTTTCCTATTTATACGTTATTTATTCCTCCACATAACGTAACCCTTTAAATGCGTAATCTAATAGTTTTAATACGCTATAAATTTTAACATTTATTACTCAAATAAAGATAAGATTTTGGTTACATTCTTCTCTGATTCCTATTACCATTTACAAAGCGATTTATTATTCAAATGGACAAAATATTACAAATTTTTAAAGAAAGTAGATAATCCATTTTTACTAAAATTCCAATTAAAGTTATCTTTTAAACAAAGTTAAAAATTTCAGAAACTTTCATTTTATATTTAGAATTTTGGGTAATGATTTAAATCAAATTAAAAATTATATATTAAAACAAATTTCAAGATTTTATAAATAAAAGAATAAGTGCTAGAAAAACTAGGGCTGTTACACTCTCCCCCACTCAGAACTTTTCGTCCTCGAAAAGGAACGAAAGAAGGAAAACAAAGGAAGATAAGATAGTAAAGAAAAGTACCTTAAACGAATAATTCCGGATTCGAAGCACGAATGCTCTCCTCCGTCTCCCAGGTTTAATCTCGTTCATCAGTGCTCCATTGCACCTTGACCAGTCGGACGGATTTTCTTCTTAGCTGTTTCGTACCTTGATCAACGATACGAAGCGGCTTCCTTTCAATAGTTAAGTCAGGCTCGATGTCCAAACCATCAAGAGCAGTAGGCTCGATGATAAGAGATGGATCGTGAAGACAGCGACGAAGGTGGGATACATGGAACACATTGTGTATTCCAGCAAATTTCTCGGGCAAATCTAGTCGATAAGCAAGAGATCCAATCCTTTCCAAGATGCGGAAAGGACCGATGAACCTAGAAGCCAGCTTCCCTCTGCGCCCAAATCGAACCACATTTCTTAAAGGGGAAACCTTAGGAAAAACCAAATCACCTACAACAAACTCCAAACTTCTTCTACGACGATCCGCGTATTTCTTCTATCTATCCTGAGCAATCTTTAACCTTCTCTTAATCTCCTCCACTTTCTCCGAAGCTTCCAAAATCATTTCGGGCCCAAGAACTAAGTGATTACCGGATTCAATCCAGCAAGAAGGAGATCTACAAGGTCGCCCGTAGAGAGCAGCAAATGGGGACATCTTAAGACTAGCCTGATAAAAGATAAAATGAGATAGATAGGGAATTTAGATACGATAAGACCAGAGGATTGGAATTTATACCTGATAACTATTGTTATAGGTGAATTCCACAAGATGGAGATGATCTTCCCAAGATCCTCCATAATCCAAAATGCATGCACGAAGGAGATCCTTTAGAATCTGATTTACCCTTTCAGTTTGACCGTCAGTTTGGGGGTGATAAGCAGTGCTCAGATTTAAACGAGTACCCAAGGATTCTTGGAATGCTTTCCAGAACTGACTAGTGAAAATAGGGTCTCGATCACAAACTATGCTAAGGGGAACGCCATGGAGGCGAACGATCTCCCTCATATAAATCTCAGATAAGCCTGAAGCCGTCCGAGTAGCCTTGACTGGAATAAAATGAGCGGACTTGGTCAGTCTATCCACGATAACCCATATGCTCTCATTTCCCCTCCTAGATCTCGGTAAACCATCGATGAAATCCATAGAAATTTGCTCCCACTTCCAATTGGGAATCTCCAGAGGCTGTAACAAACCCGGTGTCTTCTGATGATCAGCCTTGACTTGCTGACAAGTCGCACACCTACTCACAAAGATAGAGACATCGCGCTTCATACCCTTCCACTAGTAAAGTTTCTTTAAATCCTGATACATCTTCACTACACCAGGATGTATGGAAAGTCTGGATTGATGATGTTCCCAAAGTAACTCCTGCCTTAAACCATCAACATTCAGGACACAAATCCGATTATTAATCCTTAAAATCCCTTTATCATCAATCTGAGCTCCACTACCATCAAAACTACTACTACCTCTGCTTCGGACATTCTCCTTAATCAATCTGATGATCCTATCCTCATCTTGCTTAGCTACGATACGGTCCACAAAAGGAGAAGAGACAATAAGCTGGCATAACAATGACTTCTTCCTACTCAACGCGTCCTCCACAACATTTGCTTTCCCAGGAGTATAGTTGATGTCGAGATCATAAGATGCAAGAAACTCGAGCCACCGTACTTGTCTCTGATTTAAATCCTTCTGGGTAAAGATATATTTCAAAGACTGATGATCGGTGAAGAGATCAAACTTAGCCCCCAAAAGATGGTGTCTCCATAGCTTTAATGCAAAGACAACAGCCAACAATTCTAAATCGTGGGCAGCATAATTTGCTCCATGGTTCTTCAACTGACGACTAGCATATGCAATTACCTTCCCGTCTTGCATTAAAACTGCTCCCAAACACTCGCGACAAGCATCGGTGAATACCGTTAATCTCTCATTTCTATTTGGTACAGTAAGCACTGGTGTGGAGGTGAGCTTATCCTTTAACTCTTTGAATGCAGCTTTACACTGATTGCTCCATATAAACTTAGCATTCTTTCGAGTCAGAGCAGTCAGAGGGGCAGAAATCCGAGCGAAGTTCTCAATGAACCTCCGATAGTAACCGGCAAGGCCCAGAAAACTGCGAATATCAGTTGGAGTCTTAGGTTCTTCCCAATCTTTGATTGCAGCGATCTTGACTGGATCAACAGAAACTCCTTCACTAGAGACAATGTGTCCGAGAAATCGGACTTCCTCTTTCCAGAAATGGCATTTAGAGAACTTAGCTTTTAATTGATGATTTCAGAGAGTCTCTAAAACATACTTCAAGTGCGACTCATGCTCATCCCTTGTTTTGGAGAAGACAAGGATGTCATCAATAAAGACAAGAACAAATTTATTTAGCACATCCCGAAAGACTCGGTTCATCAAGTCGACGAAGAAGGCGGGAGCATTGGTTAACCCAAAAGGCATAACTAGCCATTCGAAGAAACCATTCTCAGTACGGAAAGCAGTTTTGGGTATGCTCTCCCCAGCAACTCTAAGCTGGTGGAATCCTGTAGCTAGATCCAGCTGAGAGAAAACAGTTGCTCCATAGAGTTGATCGAACATATCATTGATGCGGGGCATAGGATATCTGTTTTTCATAGCGAGCTTGTTTAGCTTCCTATATTCAACACACATTCGAAGGGAACCATCTGATTTGGTGACGAAAACTACGGCTGCTCCCCATTCTGAAAAGCTAGGTCTAATCAGACCTTTGGAGGACAAATCTTGAATTTGATTCCTTAACTCAATCTTCTCCCGCGGTGCCATTCTTCTGGGTGGAAGAACTACAGGCCGTGCTCCAGGAATGAGATCGATACGGAAATCAATTTCCCGCTTCAGAGGTAGAGAGATGACTTCTCCAAATACGTCGGGAAATAGTTTCACTACCGGAGTCGAATGGATATCATCCGGGAAGGTGTCGAGAGAATAAATGAAGCTACCCGCGAACTCTTGAGGCAATTTACACTGGATCACTAAAGAATCGCCCTTATCACCTACAAGCGAGACAGTTCGGGCACTACAGGAAATATGGGCATCATGCTTATCCAACCAGTCACCTCCAAGCAGTAGATAGAAAGCATCGAACCCCAGAACATAGAAGTCACCGGTGAATCGATAATTTCCAAGGAAGAGTTTTACATCCTTACAAACTTTACTAAGGTTCGCAGGGCCACCAATGGGGTTTAAAACACATAAAGGTACAGAAGAAAATTCAGGAGAAAGGAGATGCTCAAATTTATTACAGAGATCCGACGAGATGAAACTATGGTAAGCACCGGTATCGAATAAAACACGAACTGGAGATTTAAACAAAGTAAAAGAACCTTGAAGTGTACCTTGGGAATCGCTAGGAGCGGGAGAGGGTGCAGGTGCTGACGGTGGAGCTGGAGAGGACGCAGAAGTAACAGCGAAAATCCCTGATGTCATACCCTTCTTCTGGGTAGGGAAGTCTCTCTTGAAGTGTCCCGGCTGATGGCAGATGTGGCAGAGGTCTCGTCTAGCCAACTGAGAAGGAGGTGGAATAGCAGCCCCCAAAGTAGGACAACTATTAGCGTAGTGTCCTTTCTGGTCGCATCGGTAGCAAGTAATGGTAGATAGATCCACAGGCTGCCTCTGGGATGATGAAGACGATGATCCTAGCCCTGGAGTCCTATTCCTCTTATGACGGTAGAAGTTGGACTTCCTTTTCATAGAATTTCCAGAAGACTGAGATGGTGCAAATTGGGCAGCTGGATTGGCCCTAGAGGTAGGGTTCTCATACCGGAGAGCCATGTCCATCAGAGCGGTGAACGTCTCATGCACGTGGGTAATAAGTCGATCGTAAAACTCGGGGCGAGCACCAGCGATAAATTTCTCGTTCTTCTTAAGCGGGGTGTCTATCAAATTCAGGCCATACTGTGAGAGCTCATTAAATTTTCTCTCGTATTCTGTGAAGGACATATCGCCCTGCTTCAAATCCATAAAGTCTCGATATAGCTGAGACTTGCCCGCTTCGGGCATCCATTTGACAAGAAAGGCCTCCCTAAAGCACGATAAAGATATAAGACAGATTCAAAATGGGAAATTCGAATCCTAAATTGGACAACCGAAGAAGATACCTAAATTGCTCCCAGGTGATGTCAGCCTCATTGGTGTGAGCAGTAACTGACAGCCACCAATTCAAAGCGGCTCCTTTCATCTGCCAGGCCGCTAATTGCCTCTGCTGGGCATTTGTGATTTCGAGACAGGAGAAGATTCTCTCCAAGTCTCTCAGCCACTGTTGAGCTTCTATTATGGATTCAGATCCCGTGAACTTGGTGCCACCAAGCTTAGTATAATCTTTGCATAGCTTAGTAAATCTAACAGGAGCTGCAGGTGGAGGAGCTGGGGCATCAGCTCGTCCCCTACCTTTAATATTTCCTCAATTCATCCTGAGACATCAAGAATGAATTTGAGGACAGAGGAAAAATATTGATGTCAAGATATTCTAGGTAAGATAAAGTTTAACTAGAACAAGCATTTAACAAAGGCTCAAATTTATATAAGATAGAGAAAAGGGAAAAAGTAGTTGGAAATTTTTTATCTTAAAACAGGAAAGTTTTACATCAAAATACTTCTTGAAAACCCTTTTGAAAATCATTTTATACTTTAAAATACGTTCTCTCACAGGGAAATGATTCTAAGATTTGACTTCACTCATTATAGGGTATTTCTACCCTATCTCTATTGAGTTTTTGCTCCTCAGGCTATGGTTAAACCTGGCTCTGATACCAACTGTAACAGCCCACTATTTTGTACCATTCAAATTCGACAATAAATTTAAAACATGTCAAACTTGAATAGTTCAAAACAATAGATTGTAAATAAATTAGGAGCAATTGAAATCAAACCACAGAACCACAGACACAGATATCAGAAAACTCGCGGCGGAATTTAAAATAATTAGTGGTTCATGAAGCCACTAAAAATAGTCTCACACAAATAAACATTACATAGTCTTTAATCTCAAATATAGTTTAAAACATCAATAGAAAATCCAAATATCCCATAGTCTTGATTACATAAATAAGATAACGGACTGAAAGTTTGCCGGCAGCTTGAAAGATCTACAGAAGTCCTAGCTCCGGTATGAAAGCTGAACTGCAACTCAGGCTGACTCGAGCGTAAAATAAAACATAAACACTCGAGTCAAGACATACATACTTATATAGTGTAAGCTAATTCAAGTTAACTGTATTAAAGTACAAGTAACTTAAAGGATGCTTGGGACCTCCCATCCTTTAAGTATCCGTTAAACTATTTACTATGTAGTAATATACGCTATTATAATAATGTCTATATTGAAATAAACTTACTTTTAAATAGCGTTAAGGCTTTACATTTTCCACCTTAACACGTAATAGTCCCAGTAGTCCATCCAATATCATAGTCCCTCCTGATCGGGAAGCCACCAGAGGATACCACACGGGCTACGGGAGAAAAACAAACTCGTACAAGGCTCACTATGGTAGATGACACGGCACAACTAGGCAATGCCAGGGTAGATATACCAATTACGCTTCCGGACCGGTGGAAACGCGTAGCACGCAGCTACCGCCCACCTCGAACAACACTCCCAAATCAAAGGTGCGCACCAAAACAATCACAGAAGTAATAGAATGGCATACGAAGAAGTGCGTCCGATCAGAGGTGCTACCTCATTAATCCGTCGATCGCTCCTGTTTTAGCCACCTTATGCCAACTCACGGGAGTCGGGTCCATGTATTTACCTCAAAGGAAACGTCACCACCATCCTACTTCATTCTGGAATCTCCACCGCGTACATGGTTGTTAAAGTGGTTTTCGGTATCGACAGAGAGTATGCCCACATCCGATCCCGGTCTCTTTAACAACCCACGTTATTATTACCCGTGGTCATAAATTCCAAAATAGTTATATTTAGATCAATTGCTAAAAGGGTGAAGTTATAATAAACACAATATACATCCCAATGTTATACCTTAGTTCGTTTAAAAATTTCAACTTAAATATGGTTTCAACAAAATTTAACCAATTATATTTATAATCATATTTCCACCCTTTAAATAGTCATTAAAATTTCTCGATAAATTATAAAGTATATCATATAAATAAATATCTAACTCAATAAAATCAAGTGCAAAAGTTTTTATAAATTTTACTTATAATTTAGTTAAATTCCCATATCCAAAATAACAAATTTCCACTTAATTTCTTACCTTACCTTTGTTTCAAAACAGCCTTCCATTTCTAAATCAAGTTACATCTCCATTTCATATTTCACAAATCTAACTTTTTAATTCAATAGAAACTTAACTTATTTTTATCTGCTTTATATTCAAGTTATACCAAATTTCATAATTTATAAAAATCATTTAAATCCAGTTTTTAACAAGGAATTATTTAATCATTTAATATTTCAAAAATACAGATATATATATATATATAACCACGGGTCTGTATGATATTTTCTAACCTAGGTTAAGTGATACGGATACTATATCATTTCAATCCGTAAATTTCAAAGAAAACCGGGTTCTATCATTTCAAACCCGCAATCCCAAGTTAAAATGACTAAATAAATAAATGAAATATAAATGTTGTTCAGGCTTATCATTTCAGCCTATAATGATCTTTATTTTTATAGGGAACTTTCAGTGTGATTTAAACAGTAAATAATAAATAGTATAACTGCAAAATATAACAATAAATAATACAACTAATGATGTGTCAATTAAATAATGGGGTTTTAACATCATAAGTTTATACCACAGGCAGATAAAATTTAAATAAAATGGATTTACAATTACACTTGTGATTAATTCACAGATATACAAGTACGTTCGTGTGGTGAGAAATACTCACTTGAATGCCCTCGAAGATTTGATTCACAACGATGGTAACACTTGAAAAAGAGAATGCACAGAAGCACGATCAAATTTGTTGCGGACGCTGCGATCGGATTTTTATTCTTGAAAATGAAACGAATAAATTAAAAATCAAAGCTAAGTAAAAAAAATAACACGAAATTTTTGAATCAACGAGGATGAATGGAAACAATTCGACCCGTAGGCTCGACCACTCCATCGCATGACTCGACTCATCCAAACAAACTCGGCCTGCCCATTATTTATTTCCTACTTTTTAAATTTATACAAATATGTTTTCAGTGCATTAAATTTATCGTTACAAAGATTGTTCTATACGTCGGTTTACTGTTAAAAAAAATTAGCCTGCTTAATTCTGGTGTAGGCCCATTAACAATGTGTAAGTATTCAGTAGAGAACACAACGTACCTCTCAATATGTGTGGTAAATCTGGGTTATACCCATTGTTTGTAATTTTCTGTTAGAAACATAATAGTTTATAAACAAAATCAGAAAGAAAGAAAGAAAAAGTAGAATTTTATGCAGCGAACCTTTGTTTAGTTGTAATGGTAATAGTAATAAAACAATTATTGTATTCCCTATTTCTCTTTTGTAACCTTTCTGTTACTTGTATTCTTTTCGGAACATGAGTAATCATTCACAAATGAACATTCATTGTATGCAGTATTTTTGAGACTATTATATTTTTATTTTATATTTTTTTTGGTTTATTCAGGGCAAACGAAGAACAAGTATTTACACGTCAAAAGTAATGCACTGAAAATAATTGTAACATGTCAGGAATTAGATATATAACTTAAATGCATGGATAAATTTTTTTTCTTTTTGTTCTAAAGGCACGGTAAGAGCATGGCTCGGCTGAGCAAGCTTGGGGACGCCAAGTACAAGCAAGGCAGTGAATGGTGATTTATAGGTGGAAGAATGGATGTGAGTCGGTCGTAGCCTGTGGTGGTGGAGTTTTAAGCCTTTGCGTGAACAAGAAAGAAAAAAAAATGGAAAAGAAGAAGAAAGCAAAGGAGGAAGAAGGAAAAATATAAACATAGGCCATACCTGATGCAATACAAGTTTATGCAAGGAAGAAGCAGGCTATTATGAGAATGAGAAATAAGTTGTACGAGGCTTGTATATAGTCAGAGGGGTGCGTGTTAATTAAGGAAGAGATGCATGGGTTCTATATTTAACAGAGGAGGAACTGTGATGTGAGTTGCCCACTAATATAAGGGAGGGTTTGCGTGATTATAGGGCAAAGAACAGTAAGCAAATAGATTTTACTTTGCGTCGTGCGTTATTTCTTGAAGGAGTTTCCAAATTGAATGAAGAACGTGGCAAAGTTTGCTTGGAACAGTAGATTTCTTTCCACTTGATTGCGTGATTTAAGGTAAATGAATTTAGGAAGGAAATAAAATTTGAATTGATTTGGGTGGAGATGGCATATAATAATCTGTACGTGATTTGGTTTCATAAATACAAGCGGTAAATGCGAATGGGAATATGGCAAGAAGAATCTGATTTGCATTGATTGATTAAAGAAACGGCAAGAATTATAAATTTGAACGTGTTTTACTTTTGCAAAGAATTTTGGAAAATCAACTCATTACATAAATGACCGCAAGCATCATGTTCCCATACCCTCTCCTACGCATGTATTAATGATATTCAGTTTTAAAATTTTAATTATATAGTGAAACTGTTGCACGGCTTATGCATTTGATTATAGATTATGGTTTTTAAAATAGTAGCTCCACAATGGGTTCAAAGTTGTACCGTGCAAATAAAATTTGCATGCGTTGACAGTGCCTTGATTGTGAGGGAGACCGGTCAAGAAATAAATGAAGATTTTGGACGTTATTTTATTCAAAGTTTTATACCAAATTAAAACAAACGAATGTTATGGAAAGTGTAACACTTGGCTATAGTAAATTTTTAACTGACTTATTTATCCATATATATTTGCGGTATGAATTTTTAAAATGCGCAGAACCGACACAAAATATACACCCAAATTAATACAAAAGTTACGCTTTTTAAAATTAATACTTTTCCTATTTATACGTTATTTATTCCTCCAAATAACGTAACCCTTTAAATGCATAATCTAACAGTTTTAATACGCTATAAATTTTAACATTTATTACTCAAATAAATATAAGATTTTGGTTACATTCTTCTCTGATTCCTATTACCATTTACATAGCGATTTATTATTCAAATGGACAAAATATTACAAATTTTTAAAGAAAGTAGATAATCCATTTTTATTAAAATTCCAATTAAAGTTATCTTTTAAACAAAGTTAAAAATTTCAGAAACTTTCATTTTATATTTAGAATTTTGGGTAATGATTTAAATCAAATTAAAAATTATATATTAAAACAAATTTCAAGGTTTTATAAATAAAAGAATAAGTGCTAGAAAAACTAGGGCTGTTACACTAAATCTTACCTGTGTCCGGACTGGATGTAGGGTAACTCCAAACCAGTATAAAATCCGGTGTGTTTTTTTCCTTTACTGCTTTTACTTTATATTTGCACCTGTATTTGATTTTGTGATCATATCTGTGTCTGAATATTGCATACATTTGTGTTCAAATTAACAAAAACACAAAAAGATTTAACAATTCTCTAAAACACTGTTCACTCCCCCTCTAGTGTTTATCCTTAGCCTTAAGATTCTTAATCCGCATTTTCTTACAGAGGTTGGAATTTTGACCATTAGCAAATTCCATAAGTCCAAAGTGATATAGTTTTGACAAAGAGAATTGGTGTAAACAAATGTCCCAACCGGGTAATGCTTATTAAACTAAAATTGGATCGAAAACGAGTAAGCAATAAAATTAGCCACGATGTCACATCACTTGCTAAGTGACGTGTGAACGTTAACATTAAAATAGTTCGATGTTAATTAATGATCAAATTTATACCCAATAGTTACACAACCGAAATGATGAATTTCGTTAAGACAGAACTATTTAATTAGTTTATAATTGTTATAAATTAATTAATATTTATGAAATATTAAGTATAAAATTTGAATATGATTTGAGAAATAAATAATGTTATATATATTTATAACAGCTATAAATATATCGATCGATATACAATATCGATGAGCGATTAAATTAGATTTAATTGCATAGTATTTTGGCTTGGGCTTAGATGATGGGTTTAAGGCTCATCATAGGGCTGTAGAATTTTGGTTTTTGGAAGGTCTAGGGGTGGCTAAAATATAAGGAATTGACTTGGGGATAATGGGTTGAGATCTAGTGAAAATGGGTAAAAATATTTTCCTCATTTCTCTCTAATACAACCCTATATATATACGTATCTCTAAAAATAAATGAAACTTTTTTTTGGCCTTCATTACTTTCTACATTTCTGATTAAAACATAGCTCTCAATCCACTTCAAAATTCTTAAATACATTTCAAATTAAAATAATACTATTCGATAGTTAAAGATCGGTGATTCCGAACTTACAATTTGACGAATCAAGAACAGTAAAAGGAAGGGAAGTCATTGTTTAAACTTGGATTCAAAGGCATAATTAAATTGGCAATTTTAATTTATATTACAGTAATTAAATTATATTCTATGATCCTATAATGAGCAATTTCGTATCTGTTTAAATATATTGCTACTATATGTTTAGATAGGTGAGATTTTTGTAAGTAGATGTGGTTGTCGCAAATCAGTCTGGTTATGTGTATAATTTGTTTCTTATGCTATTTGATTTATGTATAAACAAATGTTGTTTACTATATAAAATCAATTTTTGTCATTAATAATTGTTTTATATATATTTATTAATAAATTCATATATATATTAGTGTTTATTTCTCTCTCATAATAGCATATATGCAAATATAAGATATATATATATATATATATATAATTTAAAAAAATTAGTACACTTATTTATATATAACATGAATTTAAAAATTCAAAAATTAATTATCATACATATATTCGTATTTTTAAATTAACATTTACTAAAATTTTGAATTGTTTATTATATTATATATAATTAACATTAAAAATTAAATTTTATATTTTTTAAAATATTATATCATTTCAGAAACATATAGAAAAATTCATGAATTTTTTAATAAAGTTTATTATTTTTAACAATTAATATTATTTCGAAAAAAATGTTTATGATTTCTTAAAAATAATAATTTAATTGAAAAATTCTTCAAAAAATTTCGTAACCTTTCATTCATGATTCTAAAATTTATAAAATTTTTAATTTTTAATTTTAAATAATATATTATTTTATATTAAATAATTATTGTTGAAATCAATGTATTTGTTTTTAAAAATAATATTTCAACTTTGAAAAATCTTTAGATTTTCGCTAAGCTCTGTTTTATGATCCTGGATTTTCGAAAATTGTAAAATTTGATTTTTCATCAATAGATTATTTGATGTTAATTATTTTATGGATAAAAATATTATTTTATTCATAATATATATAAATTAAAGGGGTTTTTAGGCTCAAGGAAGAAGTTGTAATAAAATTTAGTCTCGCGGACAAGAAGTTTGTTTTTTAGGATGAAGGATGCTTTTTAGTGTAAATCACAGAATGATAGTTGTAACTATCATTTTCAATTTACATTAAAAAGTATCCTTCAGACTAAAAAGCAAATTTGTTGTCCCTGAGACTAAATTTTTTTGCAACTTCTTCCTTGTGCCTATTTACCTGTAAATTAAAATACTTAAATTATTATGTTTGCAAAACTAAGTTAATTTTGAATTATAAATAATTTTTGATAATTGTTCTCTCTCTTTCTATATATATATTTATAAATGTTTTGTGTTCATATATTATATATAATATATTTATACATACATATGTGTGTGTATTTTGTAACACATATACATGCACATATTTGGACAACATACATGACATACAAAATGAGCTAATATGTCTGCTGCAATGTAAATCACAACATCTACATATGAGCATATTATAAATTTCACAGATCATTATGTTATACATGCACTCACACATTTGTATATGATACATTTATGTATAAACCAAATCGAATAAAATTAATTTCATATCTTAATATATTTGAATTTAAATAAAATAAATGATTTAATTTAAATGAAATTTAAAAATATTCTAATTCAGTTAGACTTTATAGGCCCCATAAGGTCTAATAGGGTAAATTTTTTGAAATTCACCCACAACTTCCGCTGCAGGCTAGTCTAGTTCCAACACTTTCGGTGAGGGAGTGCACCCTCCTAGTCATTGTTGGAAAACTTTTTTTCTTGTTGATTTAAATCTTTGAATAGTTTTCTTAATTGCATCGAGCAGTGACTGAAGTTCTTCTCGATGTTTAATTAATTGTGTCCATTCTTTAAGTTTGGATTTTGACCTTGTTTACACTCATCCTTTCAAGTTTGGGTTTTGTTCTAATTTGCTTTCATTCATTCATGTGTGAAAGTTGTTTTTGTAAGGTAAAACTCGATTCGTGCGGCGCAGTCTCACAAAATTATTATATGTTCACTAAATTACTTGAGTTTTTCCACACTAGTTTTGCAGACTGATCCAGACGTTATTTTATTATAATGCTCTAGTCAGACCAAGTACTTTTCAGGTTGTCGTTAGTGGGACATGGAGCTCATGAAGGAACTGAATGTTCACATACCGTAGTATTTTATTTCCCCTGTATTATTATATATATCCATCAACAATTGTAAGATCGGGAAGTTATAACTGTCCAAGCTGATGAGATTTGTTTTTAACTATGATATACCATGTACTTTAGAGTGACAGTTTTTACTATCTTTGTTATATTATATATTTTCGTTCCGTTGTAAGGTTCTGTTTCTCCCATTCTTTTTCTTTTTATTTTACCCTAACGATCTGCCTTTCCGACGATTGAATGTTCGACATCTGAATACCGTGGATGTATTTGATGCCGACTCTCGATGGTCGAAAAGACGGGTCGTTACACTTTGCTCGCTAATAAAATGTTTATTTCTGATGTCTAAGAGTGCATGCATCATCATCATATGTTGACCTGACTCTTTACTATTTTAATTTTATATTGTAATTTGGCCCCTACGAGAACATGACTTTGATGATTAAATTTGAAAAAAGTATATGTAATAGATATTAAAGTAATCTTTATGCGATGTGAACTTTTAGCTACTCTATTTACTCAGACTGTTATTCATATAAACAGAACTTACTGATGTGAACTTTTAGCTACTCTGTTTACTCAAACTGTTATTCATATAAATAAAACCCGCTCATGTCGTTTGAAAATAATGACTGCAGTATTATCGGCATTCATTTTCAGGTCTTTGAGATGTTACGCTCTTGGTTCGGATATACAAATAAATATGTAAATACTGTGTGCATTACTTTAACTAAAGACAAACTCTGATTTATTCTTGAAATCAACCACCTCTATGAATTGAGTGATTGCATTGTATTTATACATTCTTGGGTTAATGATTTCCTCTCTAGAGTTGATAAAGGTTGTCAAGTAAACCTTGGATATGGACTGTATCCATGTTGCAGTAAAATTGAGTGATGCTACTCAAGAACAAAAGATGTTGATAATTGTAGTTGTCGGTTATTTAATTTGATTGGCAATGTTTGATATCTTAACATAGCAAGACATGTAACGTGAAGGAGCCCATCATTTAATTTGGAACTAGGAAGGTAGTGCAACAATAACACTTGGTGAATTGGGCTACTGTTAGCGGATCTGGATTTTATGGTCGAAGAGAACATTAAACATTTAAACATATCAGAAGAACTAAAATTATAATTATCTAATCAATGCTATATATGCTATTGTTAATGGATCTAGATTTCGATATTTTTTATTTCTTTTTCTATATAAATACATTACTAGGCATAGATTAGATAATAAATTGAGAATTTTTATTTTAAGTATGTTTTTGACTTTTTATATATGTTTCGTTAGCATAATTTGAGATATGTCTATTGAGGAATATATTTTTAAAAATTAATCAAGTGTTGGCTTGAAAATAATATAATTTATGATCTGTTTGTAATTTCTTGCTTTTGTAATTTTGTAAAGCCCTCTACTTTTTCTAGAGGCATTGCAAAACGGACTCTGTCTTTGATTTATTTGAACATGTATTCTGCATGAAGTTGAAATTGAGTTGACTGAACTAATTTGATTTCCATAACTAAATGATGGAATATTCAGTTGTCCAAAAGATCCAAAAACATTACTGTTTTTGTTGGGTATTTGATAAGAACATGATTTCTATCCTTTTTTAACTATTGGTACCAGAATTTGAATTTCGTTTCGATCCTCGCCAAAATCGGAACACAACAACGAGAATTTCCATGTGTTGAACAAAACTTTTAACCATGATATACTGTTAGTTTAAATCAAGATATATTTTCGTTTGCACCACTATTGTCACGGTAGGGTAAACACCACCACCAAGTCCAATAAGAAATTTTGAATCATAAGGCCTCTTTAGCCATCTCAAAGGCTACCAAATACTTGGTCACCATGGTGGAATCAACAACACACTTTTGCATGATACTTCTCCAAATTATAGCTCTGCCTCCAAAAACAAACACATAACTTGAGGCAAACTTTCTGGAATCCGTAACCACTTGAAAATTGAAGTTTGTGTACCTCAAGGTACTAAACTATTTGCATAATAAGCTAGCATGTAATCTCTCGTTACCATCAGCTACTTAAGAATACACTTTATTACAATTCAGTGATCTTGTCCAGAGGTAGACTTATATTTGTTGACCATGTCAGTGTCGGAACATGTCATCTTGAATGTAGCATTGCATACATCACCCTTCGCACTATCAAAGTATTTGGAATCGCATTCCTTTATCTCTCTAGGTGTCTTTGGGAACTTTATTTATACAGACACTCAATGTTTGGAAGGTAAAAAATATTTCTTTAGATTTTGCATGCTAAAACGATTCAATAAAATATATATGTACATAGCCTGAAAGAAGCGTAACACATTTTTTTTTTTTTTTTTTTTTGGTGATCTCGTAAAACTTTGATCTCAAAGGTGACAATCATTTCCCATAGATACTTTAATTCGTATGGTTTGGATAGGTATGCATTAACATCAATGGATTCACATTGTTTTCAATGAGTAGGATGTCATCCATATACAGTACCAGATGTCACTAGGCTTTCGTCACATTTTGTACATGCATGACTGATTTGGATATTAATCAAATCAATAAGATGTTATCACTTGATCAAAATGGATATTCAACATCTAGAAGCTAGTTTAAGTCCATGAGCGGATTTTTGGAACCCAAAGAAAATGCTTTTAGTCCCTTCTAATGAATTTGTCCAGTTGCTTAATATTTTATGCATGATTTCTTCAAGACTTCATTAAGTGAAGTTGTTTTTGACATAGACTAAAAGAAATCAAGATAGACTTAAAATGCCTACACAAATGTTTTCTCCAAGCATTCATCATTCTTTTGAATACACTTTTTTACAATAAGTCGTGCATTAAAGGTTTCAACCTTATCTTTATTGGAACTGCCTTGGTTCGCGGTGGTGAATTGAGTAAATTTTAAAAAAAATTATCTAATTGGATCTTAGCGGGCCTATAAAATCTAATATTTAACAATAAATCCAAACAAATAGTTTCAAATAAAATCATATTTTAGTTGATTATTTGGTTTCATTAATTTATATTAATTAAATATAATGTGTGCGTATGTATAAATATATCTGGTGTATTTTATACATTAATAATGATAATGATGTAAGTGACGTTGTCCGATGCCCACATTTAAATTTTCCTCATGTTATTATCTGATGCAAGTGACGTCATTTGACACCGACATTTAAATATGTTAACCTCGAAAATATGAGTAATATGTTTTTTCTTGTATGTTCCACTTTTATTTGTACTTTTAAGTTATTGTATATGTAATTTTTATTAATTATAAAAAATAAAAATCATTTTCATTTTTTCAAAATCATATTTAACTTTTTGTAACAATTCATCAAGCACTATAGCGTTGTTTCATTTCTTCAAAATTATATGTAACATTTTATAATCATTCATCACGAACTACATCGTTTATTTGTGTTAGGGTTGATCCCTTGAGCTTTCCAAGGGTTACACATATAGTTACGCTTACAATCCTTGAAACCTAAATCGTGACCATGGCTAAGGGGTTGGCGCCCCACTCCTGTCGCCCCCCCCCCCCCCACCAATCCCCTCCCCCCTCCTCAATCACACAGTCTTGCAACATATATCAAATAATCATAATTTATAAGAAAAAATCAACAATAAACATTGGAATACACAACTTACATGTCAATTAAAATTAGTTTTTATTATAAAATTTCAGGAAAAAAATAGGAATACATAAACAAACACATAATGGTGGAAAGATGTTATTTGATTTCATTTTTTATACACAAAATAAAAGGATTACATATTGCAATTGTATCATATATAAAACAGTACATATACAACTTATTAATCATCGATAACAAATACTTTCGGTCACATCAACTTTTGTACTCTGCTAAAATGACCATGGATGCTTTGCTTACCGCACATCACTTCATCGCATTCAAATTTCCAACGCTGCTCAAACACTCCACTCAAACGTTTACCTGACGTTCGTAGAAAACGCGATCTATTTAAATTTCACGAATAAAATTTTTTGTTCCTTTTTAGGCATCATTAGGTAGATAGGTTTTAGGTTTTATTTTGCCAATCAAAGCGACTAATTGGTGACCGTAAAAAAGTGTTTGTTTTTCATTGTTTAGTTAGCATTATTTTACATTAGAAAGCTTATTATAAAATATGCATCGTGACATTATCATAATATTGCTTGTTTTTCGAAGCCACTAATTGATGCCAGTAAAAAAATGTTTGTTTTCCACTAATTGGTATTTTTCATTGTCTCGTTAGACATTACTTTACATTAGAATGCTTATTATAAAATGCACAACGTCGCATTATCGTAATATTGCTTATTATCGATTAAAATGACAACAATAAAACGGACAAAAGTTGAATATCATTTCTTACATATCATCATTGCACGAACGATCCAAGTTACATTGAATCTGTGTTATTCGAGGCACAGCAGAGGCTAGACACTAAAATTGGCTTTAGAGTCTAGGTGGAGTTAAAACGGAGCCTGGACGAAAATTGGCATTCGTCACACACATTTTCACAAACAATATTCGCATTAAATAATTACAAAAAATAACCAACTATTTGTAATGCATAGATGTCGATTAGACGATCACTAATCAAAAAGTCCGTTACTTCCAATAGAATAATATCTTATGTAACAAACAGTACCCTTTTTAGTATATCAATTAAATTCCATCAATTTTGAAAAACATGGAATAGTTTAAAGAAGAAATCAAATTTTGAGATTTTGTTAAGGCTGGAAAATAATATTAATATATATAAGTAGTTTGTTAAATTCGCCTTTTCATCAGCAACTAAGAGTAATTTGCGAGAAAACATAGACAATAGTTGTACCTTAGAGTGTGTATATTTTTAGCAAAAGGGATATCCAAAAGGAATTTTTTGAACGGGTCACAAACTCGGAAAGTTTTGTGAAAGGGGAATGTGTTTTTAAGCTACAAATGCGGCAAACAAAAGGGGAATTATTATTTGTAATTGTATTGTAATAGTTGTTGCAGATTGTAATTAATTGTTGTTAATGGTAGTTTGTAATGAAGAAGTATCACACATCATTAGACAATCCAGCAATAAAAGCATAACAGTTTGTAAAAAAAAGAACAAATGCAACAATTAGAAATATAAATATGGTTATATAGATACGATAATACAAAGTAGAAAATATATTTAATGGTGTCATGCAACAACTATTTCATTTCTTATGCTATCTCAAACCAGCAACATATTATTTTCTTTCAATTGGTTCATTTTCTTTTTATCTTGCCTCTTGAATATTGTAGTATTCTTCAAAGTTTTTTTGGAATAAGATACGATCATGAACAAATGACATAAAGTATGCATCTCCACTGTTGTAATTTTGTATGAAATTGTGAATAGCCATTGTAACGATAATCACCTTTACTTGAGCTAGAAATTGATGGTCGACATATAATGTAAGATTGCAAATTTTCTCTTTCATATTCTGAATGTTCTTTTGATTACCATACGTAAACTTAAATGATAGAAATTAAAATTTCATTATTCAATTTTGGTTCATTTTGAGTTTTGCAAAAATCGAGGACATGATATCTCACATTTTATTTTGTGGAGGCATATAACCATTTAGTAGCGGATATCCCGAATCAACTAAATAATACTGACGTGGTGGAGGATGCGGAAAGTTTGAGTTTTGATCGTTTATTACATAATTGACACTCTACTATTATGTGCAATTCCTTAACAACCAATCATGACATTTGTAAAGGTCATATCAAATGAACACACTGCTATAACGTTTTGTGTGGCATAACTTTTTAGCCCAATAAATGGTTGTGCATTGCTACCGGGTAAGTGTGCAACTGTGTGTATGATGCCTATCGCTCCGATACAAGTCTTGGAAAAAGATAAGATCAGTTATAACTTCTAATTTGTTCCGATACAGTGTTAAATTGTGAATCATCTGGTTTAATCATATCTTTTAGCATTAACTTAACAACTTCTAGAACGACATGAAAATAAATACAAATAGTGCTACCTGATCTTTGAAACATTTCTGCAACTTGCCATGTTAGAAGAGATAAAGCGACGATGTATAAAAATATCGCAACCATTTCTTTATCACAAATCTCCTTTGTAGGCTGCAAAATGTTTGATTTCAAAATGTCAGAAACGCAATAAAGCCTAGTCTTTTCATATGAAAATTTTGTTAATAATGCTCTTGCTGTCCGGAAAGAATATTGCTAACCCAATGCATGTCGGTGTATGTTGAAATGTGAATCAGCGTTTTTTTTCCTTCCGTTCAAAAGTTCATTTGTGCGATCAAGTCTTCCAAACATTCATAGTCAAAATCACTATTTGTCATTGATTTGTAATAAGTGTAGGAGATGGTGTAAGAAGATGAAGAGTTGAATTGTTGTGAAGGAAGTCGACGACTCTAGGTTATATGGGGAGAAAATTAGACCGTCTAAGCTTGATGCGTCGGTCGATATCGGATGCATCGGTCGAATGGTTTATTTTTCTAGCGCTTCATCAACTGGTCGAATGGGTCTTAGCCCCATTTAGAATTTACGACCCTTCCGACACATCGAAAATTTAAACTAGCCACTGATTTATGCAAATGCACCCTCACACCATCATTTTTTGATCTCTAATTAGATGCTACTTTTCAATGAAATCTTACTATATGGAACACCAAACTTCATTTTTTGTCAAACCTCTAACTAGGTTAATTAAAGTCTAAAAATAAATGGCTCCTTGCACGATTTGTGGTAAATGAAATTCTACAGCTATTAGAACAGAAGTTCATGACACTTGAGAAAGAGGAATCTTATGAAAATATCATGGAATAAGGTTTGATCCTATTCATAAGGATTCCGTAAATAAAATATCCAAAAAGTTTGAAATAATTGGGACTTTTTCGGAGATTGGATGCATTACTAATTTATGATCTGACACGTACAGAATGAAAACTTCATTCTCGATTCTACGAGAATTTTTATGAAAGTGTTTCATTTGCTTCTCTTCAATGGAAGTTTCATTTTCCCAGAATGTATCCTAATTTTTGACCTAATTCTTCTTCTGATGATTGATTCAACCTCTGATCAAAAAGATAGACCTTGGTTCCGCCCATAATTAGAAAAGGTGAAAGCATCGCACCCTCCTTCCATGATGTAGATGCTCTATTTATTAAAAGGAACTTTTGTAAAACACATTCTTTTAAGTTTTAAAATACACACTCGTTCCTCCTTAAAAACAAGTTTTTTTTAAAATATTTAAGTTTAACATATTTGTCAACAAATATTTGAAGTTTCTTGACTGCAAATATCTTCACTTGTTCAAAAAAATAGTTTAATCATAGAAATATGCAATTAAAGTTCGGATTTAATTTTTTAAAAAGAACATATTTTTTCACCAAAAATAGGATGTAATTTAATATATGTTTTCGGGAAGGGTTTTTCGCGTACGAAACTTGAAAATAAAGGATGGATCCCAATTCTATTTTATTAAATGTAATAATTTTTTTGGCTTTTAAAATCCCAAAGTCAATCTGGATTTAATCAACTGAACACCGATTTCTTCATTTCCACTATTTATCTACAAATCACACTCGATTTTCAACAATTCAAAAACTAGGATGTCAAGGATGCCACTAGGGTTTGAACTTTTCTAAATAAAGTTCATTCAAATGCAACAGTTCTACTCCATATCTATAAAATTGATAAATTATAATCAAAACTGGTCATAATTGGGTTGCATTGTGTAATATATTGACTTGCATAATGTTCGTAATAGTAATTCGTAGCAGAACTCGTTGTTTTTTTTAATTTTATTAATGAAATTTTCGTTAGTGGTTTGCATTCATGTATTTTTCGATCTACCAAGTGGTCCCAGTTTATACATCAATACATCATATATCTTGCAAACACAAAAGCGAACAAAATAAGAATGGAGTTTTACCTCATATGCTACAGGGAAGAGTGCTAGTAGCTCCAAGCAATCTGACTCCAATCATACATCTTATCTGAGTAAACTCCTTTGTGAAATTGCTAACAACACAAACGAGATAGGTGTATGCTTGAGCTCTGCAAGACAAGATGCTTTAACGAACAATGAGAAGATTTTTAAGCCAGTCCAAGATATTTTCCAAATTTCAAAGCTCTCGGGTACTCAGAAAAACATAGGAGAAAAAAATAGCAGATAGAAATCGATAATTTAGTGGGATGTGAAAATTTGACAAAAAATGCTTTACTCTCAACAGGTAGCACGCTGGGTAAGCGTCAAATTTATCAAACCCTCAACCTTTCAATTTTGGATAATGGCACGCACATCATGCATGAATTGTTTTTTTGCAAATTATATATGTTTAACACATTCAAAAGAAAATGATTTGCACAAATATTTTTACATTGAAATCATGTATGATTAGTTTGTATTTTTATTTGTAAGTTGCAACATACAATGTTTTGTTAGTTTAATTTGCTATTTATATTATTAATTAATATTATATTATTAATCAATAAAGAACATATATGCAAAGGAGGTTTATTTATTAGATCATATTTTTAAGCGATATTAAGATTTGATAATATTTGTATATGAGTGTTTTGAATTTGTAAAGGAGGTTTAATTGTTAGATCTTATTTTTAGATGATATTAAGATTTGGTGATATATATAGAGACGCATTTTTGATAGTTCACGCTGATATAAAAAAGTGTAACACAAAGGTATTACAACTATTATTAAAAAGAAGCTCAAAAGTCATGAGCCCACTCGTTTCTTGAGTCTTGGGTCCATTTATGATGTAATGTGTCTAACCCACGGTATAACTAATTGTATTGTTCAACGACTCTCGAACAACTTCCATATCAGACGCAAAATCAATTTATGTCACTTCATTTCCTGAACATATATATGTATAACTGTTTATACTATCTTGATTGATTAAATCCTTAAGAGTTCATTTGTGACTTAGGTGCGAGTACTGCTCATCAATGATGCTTCAAAAAATTCAAACATTAGAGAGTGTCTGCAATACTAGTTATGCATAATACCTAACATGGCCTGGACTTTGTACTTAGATGAATTAAAACAAATTTGAATTTTGATCCTGCATTTTAAGACCCTATGAACAACGATATATGCACGCAAGTACGTGTTTTAGTAATCATCTTATTACTTAAATTGCTTAGGGCATGGTTAAGTGTATATGTAGACCTCAACAGCATCTGAAATTAGCTTTGAGTTTACAAGCTCCAGGTCAAACTATCTATTTGATAACAATTTATGGGTTTTAAAAATAGAACACACAGAATTACCCAGCTTCGATAAAACCATGTCTACGTGCAACCCTCAAGGTTTTTATTAGAAGTTAAGTAGTCAGACGCTTACGCATGTAAAACTCGCGACACCCGCTATCGTCTAGTCTGACTCTACGCTCAAAACCCAACCATAACTCAGCCGTTGAGTTGCGAATTCTCAAACTACACCACCGTAGTTCATCCTCTAGTAACACGACTTGAATTTACAAAAGTTAAAAAGAGAAATACAAAAATTAAAAAACAATTTCAAAACAAAACCCTAATATTTAAAATAAAGCAAGCCCAAGGCTATTTAATCCGGCCCAAAGTAAATAGAAGAAATGTAAAATATTTCACCCTTTTGATCGTTTATTTATTCGGCCCAATTCCTTCTTCTCTTTTCGTTTGCGATTATGGCTTCTTTGTTCCTCTGTGCGAAAATTAGGGCTTTTGTAAAATTGAAGTTGCCACTTGGATGTTGGTCGACAATAGTGGATATTGCTTTGTTTTGCTTTGATAGTCGACTCTTTATCTCTTATTTGCTTTCGGCTACTTCAATTACTCGAGATTGTTCGATGCTTCAAATCGATACGTTTGTCCCTTTTTCGATTTATATTATGCTCGACTTTGATTCGAGTTCCTAATTGATGCTATACTCGATGATATTGCTTGAACTCGAATGATCCTGAAAGCCGATGATGTTATGGTTTATATAAGGTTTTAATTCCCTAAAGTTTCATTCAAATTATTTATTTGAACTCGTTGATAATTTTGTTTGGCCATTTGATTATGCTTAAATGATTAAGGTGATTTCTGACTTCTTTAATTCCGTATACTTTCGTTGCTTATTTACTTGATACTCACGACTTTGAATTTGTTTGACTTGGCCACCACGTCCTGAATTTGGTTTGAAACTGCTGTTGACCTGCTTATGCCAGTTCCTAACCCACGGTTTGATTCATGATTATGACTTCATTCGAATTTGTTATAATGTTGGGTATCATCATGCAGTCTTCATTTATATGCTTGAATTTGGTGTTTGCATTTTCATGTGTGGTATTTCCAGTCAAGTAGTCTGGTTGCCTCGACTACATATGTATGATGCCTGATGTGTGTTGAGTAAGTTCACCTTCTTGATTCAAAGTCTAGTCTGGATTTGTGTTACTATCTACATATCAACTTTGAATTTGTTGTTTTCTTGTATTCACACATCTCTGATATACTAACTCGAATTTGTCTTCGAGTTACACTGCAATTTTCTCTGTTGTATACCTATGCATGTCACTACATTGCTTCGAGTCAGGTTCCATTGGAATTTGACTGGCTTGTTGAGTTCATCCTGGTTTGATTGCATATGTATGCACTGTTTACTTTGTGTCACTGATCATTTCTTGTGTACTAGTCCTCATATATTTGCAGTCTTCATGTTGCATTTGTATCTTGTACTCGACAATTTTGTGATGTTGCTCCACTTGCTGGTTTGAACTACTGTGTTCAATAACCTGGTCTGTGCAGTTATGTTTGGAGTCTTGATACATTGATTTATATTGCATGCACCTGAGTTGAATCTAGCTTATAGCTCGGGTTTGACCTTGTGCTGATGTCGTGACTTTATTTGTATTGCACTTGAGTTGAACCCGGCTTTTAATTGGATTCGACCTTGTACTCACCTGTCCTTGCAGTCTTGTCAAGTGTATATTGGTGTGCAAGACCTTGTGGCATGTACAGTGATACACTATGCATGTCATAAGTTGTTCGTATTTGATGAATTCAAAATTAAATGATGACGAACAACCCAAATAACTAAGACAGATAACATTTTCAAAATACAAATTTTATTTGTCACTGTAAAAATATTTCCTTTCAATTTTACGGCGTAATTGTGTATTTTGCAGATAACTCAGATGTTGGGTTCAATCTGGAATTGAGTTGAAGATTAAGTACGAGTGAATGAGCAATATGTAATGAGGACATTTGTGTAAATGGAAAATTGTGATGTAATCAAAATTGTATTGTAATTTGAAATGTTGTATATTATATAGTGAGAGCTCAAATTTGTACTGTTCAAAATTGTAATAAATATTTGTTTGAATAAAATATTTATCTGAATTTAAATTCTATGTTATTTATTTTATTCAGCAAATATTTATTTAATTATGTGAAAATAGAATAGTACATTAACAAATACATTTAAATGAATATATATATATATATATGTATGTAGCCTAGTGGTTGAGACACTTGCCTCCTGGTAAGCAGGTCGCAGGTTCGATTCCCAGGTTGCCCATTTACAAGGGCTTACCATGTGCGTATGCTAAGATCAGCATTCGGGTGCCCGCGGACCGGGTAGGCGCACTAGGGAGGGTTTTACGGCTCCGGTCGGTTTCCCTCCTGAACAAATTCAAAAAAAAATGTATGTTTATTATCATCAAACAAAAATCATATACTTGCATATTCAACAATCTCCCCCTTTTGATAATAGCAAACATATATTTAAGATTTTGAATTTGTTAAATGTATTTGATCATTCAATTTGCTCTCCCTATTTGAATGCTTCCTCTCTACATGAAGCTCCCTCTCTACACGAAGCTTCCCCTTCATATATGCATGAAAATAAATAAAAATATGCAAATGAGCTTAGATGTAAATAAAATAGTATTTGACTTTTATTTGTCAAAATCTTAACCTTTCTCTCCCCCTTTTGCCATAAGCAAAAGAGTTATAGTGTTAGAAAAATAGAGATAAAGCGATAGACATTAATACAACATTAAAACTCAATCGAATATAATATTAAATTTCAATAAAAAAATCAAACAAAAATCATAAATACTCTGTTTGGCGCATATTCCACTTTAGAATGATAGTAATGATTTCACATATAAAACCATATAGCTGTGTCTATTTGTGGTATATTTATATCAGGAATTTGAATATCCACTAACCATGCATAACCGTTAGAACTTCTAATTGAGATTAGTAGTATTCCTATTTTTTTTTAAATAAATTCAATTATCTTATAACCATGCATAACCATGAGGACTTTTAATTGGGATTAGAATCAACTTATCTATTTAATCAATCAATTTTGATACGCGTTCCATACATGCATAATCGTAAGGACTTTTAAATGAGCATGGAAGCACATAATCAAAAATTCCAAGTAATTCACCCATGCATAACCGTTAGGAGTTTTAAATGAGAGTGGATACTTTGGATCTTTTTATTGCTAAAAATATAATAAAATGAAAAACAAATGATTTCCTGTTTAAAAATACCACATATTGACATTCTATATTGGATTTTGATGAGTGATGGTCGATAGAAATATGATAGAAATAGAAATGGTCATGGAATTTTTACTAACAAAAAGTTTTTAAAACTCTTGTTTAAATTTCTAAAGAAATTTACTAAATATACTGTCTCAAGTTATAATATATGATTAATATCAACATTCATCGCTTTTTCAATCACTATTTATCTTCTCGATAATCAGTAGGAAGTCAGATTAGTTAATGTAGTCATCTAAAATCAAATTCAAAAATAATTATAAAATCATATTTCCTAAAATGACTAATTTGAAACAAGGTCAACAAAACGATTTTCTGGAATGGGTTTTATAAAAATGTCTGCTATTTGAAAATTATTTCAAGTGAAAAATATGCAGATATTTTCTTTGAAAAACGATGCAGCTACTAAATGACTCAACATAAATCACATTCCACTAGTAATTTTTCTATCAATTAGATTACGAATATAATCTGCATCTGAATTTCACTTAGACTCAAGATTATCATTATTTGAATGTTATAGGTTGAAACAAATTCCTTAAAATTATTTTTAACAGCTTTTAAATGAAATTTTCTTGAAGTTGAATTGAAGCCATGTAAATAAACAAACAATGACTATTGTGCTAGATCCTGAAGCAATAAAATAAGCTTATATCTCCACGTGTATCGTGAGTAACCAGCAAGCAATTAAACATCACCATTAGTCCAAGCAAATCTATAGTTCAAGTATGATTGATCAACATTTTTTGCGCAAATAAAAAATAAGAACAAGTCAAATAAGAACATATCAAATAAGAATAAGTCAGAATCAAAATCAACATTTATTTCTTCGTAACATAACTGGCTAATTTAATTCAGATTATGGTGCAGATTATCACATTTAATAAATCGTTCAAGATATATATACCGTTACCTATTTTATCTTTGTCGATAATTTTTCATTGTTGCCCATTGTGGTTCTACCACCTATATACTAGGCTAAGGAACTTTGATTTATAGCTCGTTGTGTGCCTGGAACAGCGAGAATCCAGAATCCAGATAGCATTATTGTTGTTCCTTAGCCTGCCACCATATCTATACGAGAGAATATTTTGTGACCTATTTGTTTTTACAGATCAATGGTTGTTAGTGGCAAATGATTTTAAAAGATATGTTCGTGGAGACCCAAAACTATTTATATTTGTTCCTTTTGGCACCCAGATTTGTTTGACTTTAAGGGATTTTATATTCATGCCTTTGAGAACCCAAATTGGTATGGTTTTCACGTGTTTGGGTATCACACTTTTCCCTTTAACAATGTTATTAATTGTTTGTTCATATTTTGACACTTTTGCAAATTCAAATGCATTCCTTTTATTCTCGAAGAGTTGATTTTCTAAGAGTATATTAAATAATTTATCTCTAGTGAAAAATTTTCGAGTAACCAACTCAAGTTTATCAGTTTTGGATTTTAAAAGTTTATTTTCATTTAGTAGCTTCGAACAACAACTAATGCTATTATATCTCTCTTTTCAAAACTATTCATTTTTAATCGCATATTTTCGTTTTGAAACTCTCTAATTTTATTCTCAATTTTAAGCATATCGGTTTCAAAGAGTTGGAATTCAAAATTTCAAAATCCTTGATTTTTTCAATCTCCTTTTCAAACTCATAATTTAATCGAATAATTTCAGATTTGCTCAAAATCATATTTTCTTTTTCAAGGGTTTTGAAATTCTCGTTGATCTCATTTAATTTCTTTTCAAAAATTCACTCATTTAGAAATTTCCGACTTCTTAAAGCTATCCAACTCCTTTTGCAAAATGTTGATTTTACAAATCAACTCAGTTTTGTTTTTCTCCCGAATTAAAATTTCGTTTTCCAACCTTTGAATTTTTTTCATGAAAATAGGCAAATTCCTTTTCATAGTTCAAACATCTTTTGCAATTATAATTTTCATTTGCCTTGACATTTTTAAGTGTATTTTCCAAATCATTATTTTTGTGATGAAGTTTAGCTTGCTCCCTTTCCAACTTATTGTTTTTTAATTCAATACCTTTATTACTTTCAATTAATTTTGGGTACAAGAAAACTAAGTCATTGAATGGAAAATCGCTTATCTCATCGGCTATTGAATCTTCATATTTGCTGTCTTTTGCCAATCCCGTTAAGCACATTTCTTTAACTGAGTCGATTGTGGAGAATTTCTCATCATTATTGACTTTTGCACCATATATTGCATCAAAAGTATTTCAGATTTCCTGTGCATTTTCACAATGAGAAATAAAGTTAAAATTATCTTGATTAATATGAGAATATAATATATGCATAGTAAGAGAATTAATCGAAGTACTTTTCTCATCTATTTTATCACACCCATTTTCAATAATATCCTAACATTTAACATTAACAGATTTTAAATAAAATTCCATTTTTAATTTCCAATTCAAAAAATCCGTTTCATAAAATATAGGAGGAATAATATTAGAATGACCCTCAGCAAAAGTATTATTAAAAGAAGCCATTTTAAAAGTTAAAATTTCTATAATAAAAGTTGGTTTTTGAAAAATCAAAATTTTAAAAAAAATGACTTTTGTTCCTAGCTCTGATACCACTTGTAGGATCGATTTCACCCTAGAGGGGTGGTGAATAGGGTGATATTATTAACTATAAAAATAATTGCGGAAGTTTACTTAAAATAATTGCAACACAGATATAACAGAGTAATGGCAACATAGATAATAGCAGAATCATAAAAATAGAACACATATATTTGCCCAGCTTTGGCAAAAACCTGCTTATGTGCTGCCTCCAAGGTTTCTAGAAGTTAAGTAGTCAGACGCTTACATACGTTTACTCGCGACACCCGCTATCGACTAACATAACTCTACGCTCAACTCAGCCATTGAGTTGCGAATTCTAGAACTACACCACCGTAGTTCGTCCCCTAGTCATGTTGCGACTTTTCTATTGATTAGAAAAGCACAAATTTTGATAAATTCTGCAAGCGCACATGCATGTAGTATGCAGGTCGAACACAGGGAAATGTGTTTTAAAATATTTGAAATCCCTATTTAAATCTTAGGCGTGTTAAACAAATTCGATGGTGGATCTTGAACAGAAAATAAAAACAATAATATACTCTGTATTGATTCCGAAACTAATCGAAATTGCAACCAAAATATAAAATTGTAAAATTCAAAACAGAAATTGAAGTTGCGGAAAAGAAAATAACAGAGCAAACAAGTGAAATATTTATTAACTAACTGAAAAGAGTGCAGAAGATAACTAAGAAAAAGAATAAATAAATTACCAAATCTAATTAACAATCCTACGTATTCCATTCGAAATAAAAACACTGCTGAAATTAAAATTAAACTAGAAGAAGAGTGTGGGGTAAGAGATGATTTTCCATCTGCATTGCTCTCTCTATTTAAAGACTTTAGCCTCCAAAGATAACCCTAGTATTTAGGTCCATATGCTTGATATTTGGAGAATAATAAGGTCACCTCACTTTGAATTGGTCTTTGTTTTGTTATTTGATTAACAAGTGGCCTTGCTTTGAGAGATTTTCAGACCAAACTTTGAATGTGTATTTTCAATATTTGCATTTGATTTTTTGCATGAATAGTATACATGTTGGTGATGTGAGATGCATTTCTTCATGAACGATATGTACTTTCTCTTTGAATTATTTGGTATTCAAAATGTTGCACTTTGGAATCTATAATCTGCAAAACCATAACAAAATACTCGTATAATACCGCTTTATTAAAATAAAAATATATGAAACAAACGGTTTAAAATGCAGAAAAATACGTTCATCAAATACCCCCACACTTGAACATTATTCGTCCTCGAATAAACCAAAAAATAAAAACTAACTAAATCCTTTTTCGTAGGAAATACGATTGCATTGAGCGAATGCAACAAGCCGTTAAACCTCTAGGTGTCCCTAGTAGGACGAGTGGTGTCTCGTGAGGGTTTTCAGCAGATACTACCCACAAAATCCAAATGCAGTATGTGATGATTCTAATGTACTATATGAATGCAAAATTTTAAACAAATGGAGACTCGATTTACTTCAGAATAATTGCAACAAAATAATTATATCAGTTTTAGTCAACTTTTAGAAATTTTCGGTTCCTCACTAAACACAAATTTCAATATAACTCAAGTTTTCATACAGTAGATTCTAGTTTGGCCAATTGTTTCGATTGATAACATAGTGCATCCATGAAATAAATTCTTCACTGTTAATCACAGTTTTTCTCAAAATGGTATTTTTCATTTCCATTTGTATAACAAGCCAAATCAACAAAGTCAAGAAGTGTTTGGGTTTCAAAGCTTAGTCTCTCTTTACTAATTTTTTTTTCTTTTTTTGTTACACCTAACCTTTGGACCAAGGTATACCACCCATGCACTGCCTCGCGGGCTTACGCGAGAGTTCGAACAGAGCTTGGCGGATTGTGCAAACCGACATTGACTATGTCAGAAAAGGTCGGTAATTCTTAGGTGATTATCTATTTAAATTCTTTATACACCTAACTCAGAATTCAGAGGCCAGATATACCATCCATGCACTTTCTTGCGAGCTTACGTGAGAAGAGTACAGAGCGTTGCGAGTGCACACACTTTCATAAGTGTGCATACCTATTGACTCTAGGTATTTCTTATTATTATTATTATTATTTTATGTATATATATATATATATATTTGAAATTAACTAAAGAGAGTTATACAAATCAACTTAGCACCACTTAACTTCAATGATTTGAAATGTCAACGCATGTACTTTAAATCTGCCACTTTTTTTTAAACAAAGACTACAGTTTAGAAAGGATTTCATAACCATCACCTACGAATCCCCCTATATACTAACCTCACTATTATCGCTTGTAATTCAACTTTTTATTATATTTTACATTTGAAATTAGTGATTCACAAAAAATTTCATCAATTGACTTCAACTGCTTACTTACTTTGTCTTGACTAATTACAAATAAATCGAAGTCCTGAAAATAATGGGAAATGAGAAAAAAAATTGAAAGGAAATTTGAAAACAAATAATGAGATGATTTTTTTTTTGTATGATGCCACACTATGAAATATGAACAAACAGAATAAGATATGCGTCCCCCCACACTGGAATGAGACAGTATCCCAACTGTTAAATGGAATGCAAATGCAAAATAGAAAAATGAAATTAAAAATATACAACCTGATATGTACAAGATAGTGAGTGGCTTATGCCGAGTAGCTGGGTTCATGGAGATCCACGAACTCATCATCCTCGTGTTGTTCAAACTCTAGAAATGGCTTCAAGCGTTGTCCATTGACCTTTGAAATGGAACTATCCCTAGGATTTTCAGTTTCAACTGCACCATAAGGGTATACTATTTTCACAATATATGGACCTGTCCAACAAGATCTCAATTTTCTTGGAAATAAATGAAGTCTGGAATTATATAAGATAACTTTCTGACCTACTTCGAATGTTTTACGAAGTATGGATTTATCATGGTAAAATTTAGTTTTCTCTTTATAAATCTTTACATTTTCATACGCTTCATTTCTTAGTTCTTCTAATTCTGACAATTGTAATTTACGATGCGATCCGGGTTTTTCTATGTCAAAATTAAGGTATTTGATTGCCCAAAGTGCGCGGTGCTCGAGCTCAACAAGTAAATGGCATGCTTTTCGAAAGGCTAATCGATATGGTGACATTCCTAGATTGGTTTTATAAACTGTGCGAAATGCCCAAAGGGTGTCTATCAATTTAGATGACCAATCTTTTCTGTTGGAGTTAACCGTCTTTTCAAGAATTTGTTTAATTTGTCTATTGGAGATCTCGACTTGACCGTTAGTCTGTGGATGATATGGAGTAGATAGTTTATGAGTGATAGGGTATTTCTTAAGAAGAGATTCAAAAGCACGATTACAAAAATGAGAACCGTTATCACTTATAATGGCTCGAGGTGTGCCAAAACGGGAAAGTATGTTTTCTTTCAAAAATTTGACAACAACTTTATTGTCATTCGTGCTGGTAGGAATGGCCTCAACCCGTTTAGACACGTAATCTACTGCAAGTAGGATGTATAGATTTCCAAAAGAATTAGGAAAAGGACCCATGAAATCGATGCCCCAAACATCAAAAATTTCAATGACAAGGATTGGGTTTAGGGGCATCATGTTACATTTGGAAATACGACCTTCTTGTTGACATCTAGCGCATTTGGAGCAAAATTCGTGGGCATCACGAAAAAGAGAAGGCCAATAAAAACCGCACTGTAATACCTTGGAAGCAGTTTTTTTTACTCCAAAATGCCCTCCACATGCTTGATTATGTGAAAAGAGAGGATGTTATGGAATTCATGTTCGGGGACACATCTAGGTATGATTTGATCGGTGCAATATTTGAAGAGATAAGGATCGTCCTAGTAAAAGTTTCGAACATTGGAGAGAAATTTTTGTTTATCTTGTTTTGACCAATGGGAAGGTGTTTCATTTTTGACAAGATAATTTATGATGTTCGCGTACCATGGTGCACTGGAGAGGAAAAGAATTTGTTCATTGAGAAAATGATCGTTGATTTGAGAGTTATCGTAGTTTTCATGAACAATACGAGAAAGATGATCAGCTACGACATTTTCAAAACCCTTTTTATCCCGTATTTCTAGGTCAAACTCTTGAAGAAGGAGAATCCAACGGATTAAGCGGGGTTTGGCATCTTTTTTTGTGAGTAAATACCACAATGCGGCATGATCGGTGTAAACTATGACCTTAGAACCTACGAGATATGATCTAGACTTATCGAGGGAAAAGATAACTACTAAAAACTCTTTTTCTTTGGTTGAGTAATTCAATTGAGCTTCGTTAAGAGTTTTGCTAGCATAATAGATGACTCGAGGAAGTTTATCGATTCGTTGACCTAAGATGGCTCCAATGGCATAATTAGAAGCGTCGCACATTAATTCGAATGGCGAAGTCCAATTTGGAGGTTGGATGATGGGTGCAGTGGTCAAGATTGATTTGAGGGTTTCAAAAGATGTTTTACATTCATTGGAAAATTCAAATTTAACGTCTTTAGCCAGAAGATTCGAAAGAGGTTTTGAAATTTTTGAAAAATCTTTAATGAACCTCTTATAAAATCCTGCACGGCCAAAAAATGAGCGAATGTCCTTTACGGACCTTGGAGAGGAAAGGCCAAAAATAAGATCAACTTTAGATTTGTCAACTTCTAGGCCATTTTTAGAGACAACATGACCTAAGACTATTCCTCTCTTAACCATAAAATGACATTTTTTCCAATTAAGAACAAGATATTTCTCCTTACATCGCTTTAAGACACGTTCTAAGCGAAGGAGGCACTGATCAAAAGATGACCCATAGATTGAAAAATCGTCCATGAATATTTCTAAGAAATCCTCCACCATATCAAAAAATATACTCATCATACATCTCTGAAAGGTAGCGGGAGCATTACAAACACCGAAGGGCATGCGACGATAAGCGAAAGTTCCGAAGGGACGTGTGAACGTCGTTTTGTGTTGGTCCTCTAGCGCAATGGGAATTTGATTATAGCCGGAGTAACCATCAAGAAAACATTAATATTCATGACCGGCTAAGCGTTCGAGCATTTGATCAATGAAAGGGAGGGGAAAATGATCTTTTCTTGTTGCTGCATTGAGTTTTCGATAGTCGATGCAAACGCGCCATTTTGTTTTGACCTTTGTCGGAACAAGTTCGTTATTGTCATTTGTGGTCACAGTGATTCCAGACTTCTTTGGTACAACCCGTACTGGACTTACCCAAGTACTGCCAAAGATAGGGTAGATAATGTTATTGTCTAAACATCTGATGATTTCTTCCTTTACCACTTCTCTCATATTAGGGTTTAATCGCCTTTGAGCTTCGCGGGTGGGTTTAGCCTCGTCGACTAAATGTATTCGATGTTCAATGATTGATGGACTAATTCCCTTGATGTCAGCGATTACCCATCCTAATGCCTCTTTATTTTCCCTTAGAATTTTCAAAAGTTGTTCTTCTTGGACCTTAATGAGATCAGAAGCCAAGATTATAGGGAAATTTTCCGAAAAATCTAAGTATGCGTACTTAAGATCGTTTGGAAGAGGTTTAAGGTCTAATTTAGGGCGTACTTCTTTTGAGACTTCAGCAGACATCAAATGACTGAATTCTAGTGAATTATGAGAAGAGCAGAGCATATCATTTAATTCATAAATGTATCCATCTTCATTTAAATTGGAATTAAAATGATCTAGGCACATGTTAAGAGACTTCGTAATATCACTAAAATCATTTTCTACAATTGTTTGGATCATATCAACTTCTTCTATATCAAAATCCCTTGGTTGTCTGTTAAGACAGAATATATTTAGTTCAATGGTTAGGTGCCCAAAGGAAAGTCGGAGTTGATCATTCCTACAATTTATTATAGCATTCGATGTTGCTAAGAATGTACGACCTAATATCAAGGGAATCCGACCATTGGGATTTGAGATAGGTGCAGTCTCTAGGACTGTGAAATCGACTAGGAAATAGAATTGCTCGATTTGTATCAAAATATCTTCAACTGTGCCCAATGATTTTTTGACAGATCAATCAGCTAGTTGAATTGTGATATTTGTAGGTTTTAGTTCCCTTAGTCCAAGTTGACAGTCCACAGTATAAGGCAAAAGATTCACACTCGCTCCAAGATCAAGTAAGGCATGACTAATGTGAGTGTTACCTATTTTACAGCCGATTGTAGGACAACCGGGGTCCTTATACTTGATTGGGGAGGGATTTGAAAGAACAGAGCTAGTGTTTGCAGTTAGAAATGCAATCTTAGGAACGTTAGTGGCACGTTTTTGAGTACATAGCTCTTTCAGACATTTGGCATATTGAGGAATTTGCTCGATGGTATCAAGAAGTGGAATATTGATTCGAACTTGTTTAAAGATTTCAAAAATTTGGTCAAAATTAGCGGGCTTCTTCTTTTTGTTGAGTCAATGGGGAAATGGAGCAATGGGTTTATAGACTCGTTCGGAAGTTTTTTCATTCGAAGAAGAAGGTGTTATATTAGAGGGTGAAGATAAGGGAGCTGGAATGTTGGGGTTGCCAACATCAAAAGGTGAAGAGTGGTCGGGATTGCCGACCTTGGATGAAGAATAAGAGTTGTTTGGATTGACAACAGTGGGTGTTGACTGAGTTTCAGAATTTTGGACAAGGGAAGCCGTAAGAAGGACGTCGGGGTTGCCGACATAGTTGTCCACTGTCTTTGCAGACCTTAATATGGTGGCAGCATTAACCGGATTTACATCCTCGTCCTCACAAAGATTTACTCCTCGAGAGTTATACTTTGGATTCACTTCGGATTGACTAGGAAATTTACCTTTCTCATTGATTTTCATGAGATCCTTCATCATTATCAACATTTGTTCATTTTGTTTGGTGATTTGCTCAATTCTCGCATCTTGATTGTTGATTTGTTCATTTTGTTTGGTGAGTTACGTTCCCAATCGAGCAATTTCTTATGAAGGCTAAGAAGGTTGGGTTGATGGATTGAAATTAGGATGCCTGTATGGTTGATTCGAAGGTTTTGTTTAAGGAGCAGGTTGATAATTTTGACCATTAGAGGTTGGGGCTCGATAATTCGTATTTGGTATCATTGGATACATATGTGATGGATTAGCCACTTTGTTAGGATTTGACCACGAAAAATTGGGGTGGTGCTTCCAGTTAGGATTGTATGTGGATGAATAAGGACTATTTTGAGCTATAGCACTGATTTGGTCTTGTGTGTAGTAATGGTGTAGTCCTCCTTCTCGAGGAGTTTGGGCATCTAAAGGAAGATGTGATGGATCAATGGAAAGTACTCCTCTGTTTGGAGTACGAATTGGAACACGAATCGTTTCCCATTGCATATCCTTTTCCGAGTACTCTTCTAAAAATTCCCAAGCTTCCTCGTCTGGTTTTGTCATGAATTCTCCCCCGCACATTGATTCGAGTTGGGATCTTGTTTGATAGCTAAGCCCTTCATAAACGATTTGGCACAAAACATGTTTAGGGATTACATGATGTGGGCAACTATATAACAATTGATTGAACCTTTCAAAATATTTTGAAAAAGTTCTCCTTCATTCTAAGAGAATTGGTTGATTTCAGTTCGAATTTTAAGAGTTTTGTGGAAAGGAAAAAACTTCTTTAAAATATAGTAACGAAATCGTCCCAACTTTTAATTGAATTTTTAGAAAGAGAACTAAGCCATCTTTTCGCACTTTCTAGAAGCACGAATGGAATAAGTCTTAGCATGATGGATTCATTAGAAAATTGTTGCATTTTGGTTGTAGAAGCGTATAATTCAAATTCACTAAGAAATTCATAAGCATTTTCAGACCCGATGAATTTCGGTACACCTTGGATAAAAGAATGTTTTAGCTCGAAATTATTTCCTTCGACGGGTGCAAATGAAATAACCGAAGGTTGAGCAGTCCATGTTGGATAACATCGGTCTTTAAGGGATAATGGTCGGTTCTCATGAAATTCATTATTTCCAACATGTGATTTAGGTGATAATTTTGGTGAATTGTGGTGTGAACTATGATGTGAACCGTGTTGTGAACCATGATTGCTCATATTTGTTTGATTTGAAATTTCCGTTGATTTGTTTAATGAAATATTTTAGCTTTCTAAACGGTTAAAATTATTTCTTGCCCAAACGCGCATAAACAAATCAAGGTATAGTAGCCAAAAGTAATTTTAAACAGTTTTCAGTTGGGTACCTGTAGAGTAGAAAATTACTTACAGAGGGGTATGGCAGTCCGTCCAGTGCAACTGAGCAGTGCTAGTGATTAAAACTCCACTGTTTGTAATAGCTTGATCCCTAGATCCTTGTTGTTGAATGGCTGAGATTTACTTAGTTGAGCTACCTATAATCACTAAAAAAACGAAAATGCAGTAGATGAATGCAGAGTGAAAAGTAATTGAAACAGAAACTAAAGCAATGTGAAACTTGAAAACATGCAGCGAAAGGAAAAAACGATTTTTTTAAGTAAAACGCTACTTTTGTGAACGGAACTGGAAAAAGAAAAAACGATTTTGTTTAAAGTAAAACGCTAATTTTGCGAAAGGAACCGGAAAACGAAAAAAACAATTTTTTTTTCAAATAACAGAAAAAATAAATTAACACGAATAGACTAAAAAATCAAAAAAATAAAAAAAAACTTCAAAATAGCAATTCCCCGGCAACGGCGCCTAAAAAACTTGTTGCGACATTTCTATTGATTAGAAAAGCACAAATTTTAATAAATTTTGCAAGCGCACAGGCGTGTAGTATACAGGTCGAACACAGGGAATTGTGTTTTAAAATATTTGAAATCCCTATTTAAATCTTAGGCGTGTTAAAAAAATTCGATGGTGGATCTTGAATAGAAAATAAAAACAATAATATACTCCAAATCGATTCCGAAACTAATCGAAATTGCAATCAAAATATAAAATTGTAAAATTCAGAACAGAAATTGAAATTGCAGAAAAGAAAATAACAGAGCAAACAATTGAAATATTTATTAACTAACTGAAAAGAGTGCAGAAGATAACTAAGAACAAGAATAAATAAATTTCCAAATCTAATTAACAATCCTACGCATTCTGTTCGAAATAAAAACACTGCTGAAATTAAAATTAAACTAGGAGAAGAGTGATGGGATAAGAGATGATTTTCCATCTACGTTGCTTTGCTCTCTCTATTTAAAAAATTTAGCCTCCAAAGATAACCCTAGTATTTAGGTCCATATGCTTGATATTTGGAGAATAATAAGGCCACCTCGCTATGAATTGGTCTTTGCTTTGTTATATGATTAACAAGTGGTCTTGCTTTGAGAGATTTTCAGACCAAACTTTGAATGTGTATTTTCAATATTTGCATTTGATTTCTTGCATGAATAGTATACATGTTGGTGATGTGAGATGCATTTCTTCATGAATGATATGTACATTCTCTTCGAATTATTTGGTATTCAAAATGTTGCACTTTGGAATCTATAATCTGCAAAACCATAATAAAATACCCATATAATACCGCTTTATTAAAATAAAAATATATGAAACAAACGGTTTAAAATGCAGAAAAATACGTTCATCAAATACCCCCACACTTGAACTTTATTCGTCCTCGAATAAACCAAAAAATAAAAACTAACTAAATCCTTTTTGGTAGGAAACACGATTGCATTGAGCGTATGCAACAAGCCGTTAACCTCTAGGTGTCCCTAGTAGGACGAGTGGTGTCTCGTGAGGGTTTTCAGCGGATACTACCCACAAAATCCAAATGCAGTATGTGATGATTCTAATGTACTACATGAATGCAAAATTTTAAACAAATGGAGACTCGATTTACTTCAGAATAATTGCAACAAAATCATGTATATCAGTTTTAGTCAACTTTTAGAAATTTTTGGTTCCTCACTAAACACAAATTTCAATATAACTCAAGTTTTCATACATTAGATTCTAGTTTGGCCAGTTGTTTCGATTGATAACATAGTGCATCCATGAAATAAATTCTTCACTGTTAATCACAGTTTTTTTCAAAATGGTATTTTTCATTTCCATTTGTATAACAAGCCAAATCAACAAAGTCAAGAAGTGTTTGGGTTTCAAAGCTTAGTCTCTCTTTACTAAATTTTTTTCTTTTTTTTTGTTACACCTAACCTTTGGACCAAGGTATACCACCCATGCACTGCCTCGCGGGCTTACGCGAGAGTTCGAACAGAGCTTGGCGGATTGTGCAAACCGACATTGACTATGTCAGAAAAGGTCGGTAATTCTTAGGTGATTATCTATTTAAATTCTTTATACACCTAACTCAGAATTCAGAGGCCAGATATACCATCCATGCACTGCCTTGCTAGCTTACGTGAGAAGAGTACAGAGCGTTGCGAGTGCACACACTTTCATAAGTGTGCATACCTATTGACTCTAGGTATTTCTTATTATTATTATTATTATTTTATGTATATATATATATATATATATTTGAAATTAACTAAAGAGAGTTATACAAATCAACTTAGCACCACTTAACTTCAATGATTTGAAATGTCAACGCATGTACTTTAAATCTGCCACTTTTTTTTAAACAAAGACTACAGTTTAGAAAGGATTTCATAACCATCACCTACGAATCCCCCTATATACTAACCTCACTATTATCGCTTGTAATTCAACTTTTTATTATATTTTACATTTGAAATTAGTGATTCACAAAAAAATTCATTAATTGACTTCAACTGCTTACTTACTTTGTCTTGACTAATTAAAAATAAATCGAAGTCCTGAAAATAATGGGAAATGAGAAAAAAAATTGAAAGGAAATTTGAAAACAAATAATGAGATGATTTTTTTTTATATAATGCCACACTATGAAATATGAACAAACAGAATGAGATATGCGTCCCACCACACTAGAATGAGACAATGTCCCAACTGTCAAATGGAATGCAAATGCAAAACAGAAAAATGAAATTAAAAATATACAACCTGGTATATACAAGATAGTGAGTGCTTATGCCGAGTAGCTGGGTTCATGGAGATCCACGAACTCATCATCCTCGTGTTGTTCAAACTCTAGAAATGACTTCAAGCGTTGTTCATTGACCTTTAAAATGGAACTATCCCTAGGATTTTCAATTTCAACTACACCATAAGGGTATACTATTTTCACAATATATGGACCTGTCCAACGGGATCTCAATTTTCTTTGAAATAAATGAAGTCTGGAATTATATAAGATAACTTTCTGACCTACTTCGAATGTCTTACGAAGTATGGATTTATCATGGTAAAATTTAGTTTTCTCTTTATAAATCTTTGCATTTTCATACGCTTCATTTCTTAATTCTGACAATTGTAATTTACGATGTAATCCGGCTTTTTCTATGTCAAAATTAAGGTATTTGATTGCCCAAAGTGCGCTGTGCTCGAGCTCAACAGGTAAATGACATGCTTTTCCAAAGGCTAATCGGTATGGTGACATTCCTAGATTGGTTTTATACGTTGTGTGAAATGCCCAAAGGGCATCTATCACTCTTGCATGAATAGTACACATGTTGGTGACGTGAGAAGCATTTCTTCATGAATGATATGTACTTTCTCTTCGAATTATTCGATATTCAAAATGTTGCACTTTGGAATCTATAATCTGCAAAAACCACAACAAAATATCCGTATAATACCGCTTTATTAAAATAAAAATATATGAAACAAACGGTTTAAAATGCAAAAAAATACATTCATCAAGTCACATGACTTGAATTTACAAAAGTTGAAAAGTGAAATACAAAATTTAAAAAGCAATTGAAAAAGCAAAACCTAATATTTAAGATAAAGCAAGTCCAAGGCTATTTAATCCGGCCCAAAGTAAATAGAAGCAGTGTAAAATATTTCCCCCTTTTGATCGTTTATTTCTCCAGCCCTATTCCTTCTTCTCTTTTCGTTTGCGATTATGGTGCTTTGTTCCTCTGAGAGAAAATTAGGGCTTTTGGGAAATTAAAGTTGCCGCTTGGATGTTGGTCGACTACAGTGGATATTGCTTTGTTTTGCTTCGACCGTCGATTCTCTATCTCTGATTTTCTTTCGGCTACTTCAATTAGTCGAGATTGTTCGATGCTTTGAATCATTACGTTTGTCCCCTTTTCGATTTATATTATACTCGACTTTGATTCGAGTTCCTAATTGATGCCATACTCTGTGATATTGCTTAAACTCAAATGATCCTAAAAGCCGATGATGTTATGGTTTATATAGGTTTTAATTCCCTAAAGTTTCGTTCAAATTAATTGTTTGAACTCGTCTGATAATTTTGTTTGGCCATCTGATTATGCTTGAATGATTGAGATGATTTCTTACTTCTTCAATTTCGTATATTTTCATTGCTTATTTACTTGATACTCACGGCTTTGAATTTTTCGACTCCTTGGCCACCACGTCTCTTACTTTGGTTTGAAACTGCTGTTGACCTGCTTATACCAGTTCATGACCCACCGTTTGATTCATGATTATGACTTCATTCGAATTTGCTACACAGTTGGATATCGTAATGCAGTCTTCATTTATATACATGAATCTGGTGTTTGCATTTTCATGTGTGGTATTTCCAGTCAAGTAGTCCGGTTGCCTCGACTACATATGTATGATGCCTGATGTGTGTTGTGTAAGTTCACCTTCTTGATTCAAAGTCTGGTCTAGATTTGTGTTACTCTCTACATATCAACTTTGAAGTTGTTGTTTTCTTGTATCCATACATCTCTGATATACTAGCTCGAATTTATCATCGAGTTACATTGCAGTTTTCTCTGTTGTATACCTATGAATGTCACTTCATTGCTTTGAGCCAGGTTCCATTTGAATTTGACTGTCTTGTTGAGTTCATCCCGGTTTGGTTGCATATGTATGCACTGTGTACTTCGTGTCACAGTGATCATTTGTTGTGTACTGATTCTCATATATTTGCAGTCTTCATGTTGCATTTGTATCTTATACTCGACAATTTTGTGATGTTGCTCCACTTGCTGGTTTGAACTACTATGTTCAATAACCTGGTCTGTGCAGTTATGTTTGGAGTCTTGATACATTGATTTGTATTGCATGCACCTGAGTTGAATCCAGCTTATAGCTCGGGTTTGACCTTATGATGATGTCGTGACTTTATTTGTATTGCACTTGCGTTGAACCCGGCTTTTAACTGGATTTGACCTTGTGCTCACCTGTCCCTATAGTCATGTCAAGTGTATATTGGTGTGCACGACTTTGTGGCATGTAAAGTGATACACTATGCATGTTACAAGTTGTTCGTGTCCCTATAGTCTTGTCAAGTGTATATTGGTGTGCACGGCCTTGTGGCATGTAAAAGTTATACACTATGCATGTTACAAGTTGTTTATGATGAATTCAAAATTAAATGATGACGAACAACCCAAATAAGTGAGGCAAATAACGTTTTCAAAATACACATTTTATTTTTCACTGCAAAAATATTTCCTTTCTAATTTTACTGCGTCAGTATGTATTTTGCAAATAACTCAGATGCTGGATTCAATCTGGAATAGAGTTGAAGATTAAATACGAGAGAATGAGCGATATGTAGTGAGGACATTTGTGTAAATGGAAAATTATGATGTAATCGAAATTGTATTGTAATTTGAAATGTTGTATATTATACGGTGAGAGCTCAAATTTGTACTATTCAAAATTATAATAAATATTTGTTTGAATAAAATATATGTTTGAATTTAAATTCTGTGTTATTTATTTTATTCAAAAATATTTATTTATGTGAAAATAAAATAGTACATTAACAAATACATTTAAATGAATATATATATATATGTTTATTATCATCAAACAAAAATCATATACTTTCATATTCAACATCATATGGGTTCTTACTCTTAAAAATCCATTTTCTCTTATGAAAAAAATTAAGATGTAACGACCCGCTATTTTGACTATTCGCATCTGCACATGTCGGACTTGAATAATTCAAAATACCGAATTGTTAATTTTAATTTGGCAAAACTCAGATATACAGTAAATAAATAATCACAGAATCACAGACACAGAGTAATAATATGCAGCGGAAGTAAAAGAGATAGTAGTTCATGAAGCTACTATATAAATATATAAGATACATCAGAGTTAAATAAGTTACAACAGAACAGTCGAATACAATAATCAGAATACATCACTGGAATCAACTGAATATCTAAAAGCTGGGAAGATAGCTGGATCTCCAAGCGAAGCTCCAACTCCAAAGGTGAGCCTCGAAAGCTGGTACTCTCAGTCTGACCCGAGCGTAAAGCAAAACACAAAACACTCGAGTCAGGATTAATATTCTCATATCAATAAATCCAACTCAAGTGAAATAGCAATCGAAATACATGTAACTCAAAGGATGTTGGAATCACCATCCTCTAAGGATCCGTTAAACTATCTACTATGTAGTAGTGTACGCTAAATAGATAATGTCTATCATTAATATAAATATCAAAATAGTGTTAAGGCGTTACCATATCCCCCTTAACACATTTTTTATATAAATGTCATAGTCTATACAGCACTGTAAACTCCACCGTAAACTGGTGGGATATCAGGGAGTACTCCATAGGTATAACACAAAACAAATTCGTAGAGGTCGCGTATACAGGGATACAAGTATGACAAGGCACATGAGGCAATACCCAAGGTAGTGAAACTACCATTCGCCTGATCCGGACTGGTGAGAACGCATCGCCGCAACGATCGCAACACCGCGAAACAACACTCCTGAAATTCCGAAGGTGCACCAATCAATAACATGTAATGAGTAGTAGTTACGAAGAAGTGTGTTCACTCGAGGTGGCTAACCCCATTTGGCCCGGCACGACTCTTGATTTTAGTCATTTCCAATTTGACACAAGTGTCAAGGCTATCCATTATCGTTCTCTTTCTTCAGTCATCACGTACATCAGTCCAACCACTTCATTCTGGATCATCACTCCGCGTATAGTTATTAAAGTGGGTTTCGGTTTAGACAGTGAGTATGTCCATAACCGATTCCGGTCTCTTTAATAACTTTCGTAATTATTATACCAATTGGTCGTTTAGTAAATTTAAAAACCAAATCAATTTCAATTTCAATTAGAGTTTATAAATCAACATTTCATTCGTCTTTCGAAGTCGATTTCCATAATTTACGTTTCAAAATTTCCAAATAACCATTTCAAAGTCTTACAATTCAATTTCAACTTTTATTTAAACAATTCAAATATTGATTCGGGTTCGTATATAAGTTTCATTCCGAAATCATTTAAAATGGTTAAATTTTCGTTCAAGTCAATTTAAGTTCATTTATCGATTTCATTCAATATTCGTTAAGTTAAATCTATCATTCAAAATAATTTCTATTTAAATTCCGATTCATTAAATCCATTTCTTAAGTCCAATTCCATTATCTCAAAACCTACAAATTTAATTAAATTAAATTCATCAAATCAAATTCTTTAAAATTACAAGTCTTACGTTAATTTCAATAAATCACGTTCATTTCAATAAATCACATTTTATTTCTTGTTAAAGAAATTCAATTTCCACTTATTTATTGACTTCGTTACAAAATTTCAACTCGGTTAATAAAAAACTAAATTTCACATAATCGAGAAGTTTCAATTTCACTTATTAACTTACTTAAATAATTTTTCCAAATTTTAATAAATAAAGAAACTCAATTTCATTTATTAACGAAGTTCAAATACACTTATTTGAAGGTTCAATTTCTCTTATCAAAGAATTAAATTTTTTTATTCAATTATAAAATAATTAAATCTCATTCAATTATTAAATAATTTCAATCTCAATTATTAATAATTCCAAAACTTAATAAGTACAAACTTGATTATAAATTCAAATTTAATTATTAATTTATTTCCACTTAATAATGAATTCAAACTTAATTATCAAATCATTTCAACTTAATTATAAATTCAACTTAATAATTTCAAACTTAATTATAATTTCAAACTTAATTATAATTTCAAATTTAATTATTATATGCTTTCCAACTAAATAATTTCAAAACTCAATTATTACTAATTCCAAATTATTCATTAATAGTTCCAAATTTAATTTTTAAATAATTAAATTTCAAACAACGTTCTTTCATCAATTACTACGTTAATATTTGTTTCAGATTTCAATATTTACATTTTCCTTTCAAAATTCAAATTCCAACTTCATTTCAAAACTATTTCTTTACTCGAATAAAATCATTATCAAATTATCGACCAATCGGATTTTTATTTAATTCTCTATCCTAGGTCAATTTCATTTGGGTATATATCATTTCAACCCGATTCCAATTTCAATTCAAGATCAAGCATAATAAAGGGAACTTGCAGTGTGATAACTGAGATGGTGTCAAAGTAAATAAACAAACAACAATCCAATAATCAATTCAATAATCCTGAAATAATCGTATTAACTTGCATTGTTGTTCGTGCAAATTATTATATTTATTTCTAGAATCTACACTATCATTTCATGTAGATTAAAGATTATTCATTTATTATTCTATGCGGTTCTACACTTCACATCGACTATTCAATATCATACTTCATCAGTCAATACAACATAAATTCAAATGGTTAAAGGGTAATTAACTATTTTCTACGTTTCAAATAATTAAACATTTAAGGGGTCATATTTTCAAATTTAACTAGCTAAGTTCAATACATATGTCGATTCAAATTTTAACTACCCTACGTCAAATTCAATTGCCTAATATTTATCACTTTATACATTACAATTTAACATCCAATATAAACAACAAACAATCAATCAATTATCAACCAAACTGGATTATTATTACATACATAACAGATAACGGTGTCAGATGTCAAAGGTAAACTGATACGTAAATAACAGTGCAATAAATAACAGCAGCATATTTCAATTGTCGTTTCAATTGAAATCAAATTTAATAAATAAAAGAATATTAATCGCGGGTGATTGCTCACCTTCCGAGGCTAGAGATGAACAAGAATAAGATGAGTTTCAAATCCAAGCAGGAATTCAATGATCAAGGCTGATAACAAGGAATAGAGGAAATCAAATCAGAGCCGGATTGGCGCAGATAAAATCGAAACAAAGCATATTATATTATATTTTTTCTTAAAGCAAAATATTCAATTTAAATTACATATTATATTTCCAATCCTAATACATATCCAAATCAGTTTATAAATTATATTTTAGAAATCTAAAAGAAACCAAAGTATCTATATATAACACAATATTCAAAATCTGGAGAATCCAAAATTTGTACTTTAAAGAAAAGACTTCCGTCGGTTTCCAAAAAAAAATAGGGATACTACCCTTATAATAAATAACTATATAACATATAAATACTTATATATACGAACTGGCTGATATATATATATATATATATACATGTAAGCTAACCGTCAATACAAATTTTGGAAATATAAATATTTTGTGAACAGATTTGCTGACGAAAATCCATAAATAAAATAAACTTTCATAACCAAAGTATTATAACTAATATAACTTTACACGTGAAAAAAAAAATCTAAACTCATATACATTTTTAAAGTCAAACTGTAACCATAAATAAACTTTTATCAAACAACTCTGATATATATGACAGAGCTCACATGAGTAAACAAATACGCAACAGTTGATAGCAAATGTAAACTTAAAATAGTGTAGCTATAAAAACTATATAAAATATTGGAAGACAACAGCCTGGATCTAGAACGCAAAAGGGAAAGAAAGAAAGAGAGAGAGAAAGGAACAATATAAAACTCAAAATATAAGATCATACATATATCTACCTTGCTATTTATACACACCTTCCATCAGAGAGGAGCAGGAGAGAGGCTAGCAAGGAGTTTGATGATGAGATAAGCACGTGCAGGTGGTCGGCTTGCTGTTTCGAGGAGGATAGGTCGCGCAAGGCTGGTTGTCGAGGCGGAAAGAAAGTGAAGGGGCGCGGGGCCGAAGAGAAGGAAGGAGGAGCAGTGGACGGTGGCCAGGGCGGAGCTCGTGGGCTGCGCTTATGATGGAGAGGCGGCGAACTTCGGTGACTATGGCGGAGGGAGAACGAGTACATTGACGAGACGTTTTCCAAATTGAACGTGAGGTACATCGTGGATCTGGATTTTAAGTTGCAGTTCGAGGTGGCGGGGCGACAGAGGAGTACTAGAGGTTGGTTTCGGTGGTGCCGAAGATTGTAGTGGGTAGAAAGGAGGAGTTGAAGCAGGTGGTGGGGATAATGGCAGTAGCGGGAAAGCGATGAGACGGTTGATGGAGGAAGGAGGCGCGGCTGCGGCGTTGATGATGGGAGAAAACTTGATGGCAGAGCACGCTACTCGACAGCGGCGGAAGGTGGAAGCCGAGAGGAGACGGGAGAGAGTGGGAAGCTCGAATTTTATTCATTTTTTTATTTTCTCTGCGTGTTTTGCCAGAGGAGGGTGGAGAGGGAAGGGTGACTAACGGCTACAGGAAGGTGGCTTGTGATATGTAAGGAAGCATGCAAACGTGCTGATGGTTTTCAAAAACTTGCCTTCCCAATCCAATATATAAATGCTTCTGGCATTGTTTTTATTATCATTACAAATTTTTTTTTATAGAAGGATGCTATGGTTGCAAAAGAAAGGGAAAGGTCAACTCAAATTCCTGAACAAACGTGAACAGGGAGAGGAGTATCAGGGTTATAACTTATATATTTATTTCAAAAGTTGCAGAGAATACATATGCAAATGGAACTAACTGATGGAAACAAAAGGTCGCTTAAACTATTGAAATGAATGGAAAAAAAACACGCATTGAATTCTGTAATTTTCAATGCCCATTGGTTTTCACCAGAATGATTACCAGAAACACAACAGACTCCACAAAAAGAAACGATACGGAAGGCGTTTCGCAAAGTGTAACGTACACTGGACTCCGAATTTGACAATTGAATATACCGTAGAGATCGACACGACGAGACGATCAAAACGGTATACGGATATCAGTGGTACGATTGAATTATAAAAATTCGAAATCTTAAACTAGCGAAAATGCATAAAAATCGCAGAAAAATAAGATCGAAGGAGCCAAACATGTCCGAATTTGGAAAAACGACAAACTGACAACTTGCTCAAAAGATGGTTTAGAATTTTTCTATGTAAAAATATTTTGGTTTTGAAAATGTTTTAATTTCATTGTTTTTTAACTGATTAAATTGAAGTAGATTTACGCGCGAAATAAACTTTCATATTTTCGGACGAAAATTTACCAGTTGCTATGCTTTAACTAGACGCATTTCAAATATCAAATTTATATTTCAGAATTTTATCGTTTGAAATTCCACAAATTTCGATTAGTAACGTTACTAAACCGGTTAAATTTACGGGTCGTTACATAAGAACTTTGGAACTATCCGTATACAAATGTAAATGATTTACCACGTATAGCTAGAAACAATTCTATTAGTTTCCGTTGCATACTATAATCACTACTAAATCTTTCTACTCAAATCCATTTCGTCACAATTATCTTTGTGATGTATCTCTATTAGAGATGTAGATCAGGGTCTTACTTAAGTTCCCTAATCGTTCCATATTTTCGAATCCATTTAAGCAACAATATTTTTCTTCTATTAAATCCGATAATCCGAAATCTCAAAATTTCATTCTTAAGGAAGTGTTCCATTTAAGACTGGGACTTGCTTCCCTTTATTTGGTAGTGAACTTGATTCATTAACTGTGAATATCTTCGCTTCGGTCTGCCTTTAGGCTTCATGCATTGTCTGACTATATGACCAATTTCACAGTTATAACATTTCTTCAAATGATAATTCTCTTTCTACATTCGTTGGCATACTAACCTTTGTTTCCATAATAATAACATTTCTCCTGATTTTCATCAATTGATTTCTTCTTATAGTATTGTTGCATGATGGTATCATACCAGTCTAAATCACCAAATTGTAATTAACGTGACGCCAATCTTCTTTTCTTTTGGTCTATTAATCCCAAATCATTAAAAATCCTTTCACTAGATCTCGACTGAAAGTGTACACTCGTTACTTCTTCATTTTCGAAGAATGGCTTTCCTCCCAAGCAAGCATAGTCATTGTAGAGACTAATAAGTTCTTATTTGGGATTTGGATTTGGTATAATATCATTGTTTATACCTTGAACATGCTTTATACTTCTATCTATTGGTTGGGTGTTAATCATACATTTGGGTTTTCTGACCTACTTCTTTGACCATTTAGTGATCCAAAAGATACACCTGTTCTAGGTCTGCTAGGTCCAACCATTTTGTGATAAACAACATTCATCACTTACTAGCTAGGTGTCTCAAAATTTTAATAACAAATATGTATGTATCATAAATACATAGATAACTCCTCTCCCAGTGTTCATTCCTTGGAACACCAATCTTAACTTGTATATTATATACACGAGTTATTTCGAACTCTACCCAGGTTACACTAATAGGGTAACAACCTATTCTGACTTTTCTATGGTTAAATGTGTTCTTATTTCTGATTTACTCAATTCTAGATCATCCTTGGCTCTGATACCATGTTGTGATGCACCGACTCTAGTGACCGAAATATCAAAGGGAGTTTACCGTTTGATAACTAGAATCAATGGGCATGAAAGGAGAAATTTCTTGTATATACTATATTGGATCAACACGAATACGTTTCGATACTTGAATACATCTAAAATAATACGTATCTCATCTCGTTGCAATAAAATGTACACGAGCTATAGAATCGAATAGCTTACATATCAGGAAATATATAAATAAATGATGACACAGGTATCGATATCATAGAGGACATGGAAAATATATGTCTCAAAGCTTGTTTGATACATGGACTACCCAAAATACATCACTTAAAACTCGACAAATCAAATATACTCTAAAAGCTATCGACTTCAATTGTCCATATAACGACTGTTCTTACAACCAATCTTCAAATATGTCCACAGTTGCTTGGGTAGTCTCATCTTGATCATATCTCTATATAAACTAAATAGTGCTATAGATCTTGACCTCTAGGTGATGATTGCTGAACTCAAACCTTATAGAACTCCAAAATAATATGCATATCATGAGGATAGCTCACTAAACAAAACAAACTAATGTCAAATATGAGGTTAACCTAGAAATACAACACCTCGATCTAACCCGAGGTGTTGTTATAAACATAAAATACCTTGAGTCAGGCTAGAAATCTAGCTGTGAGTATAATTGTGCTTAATCATAACATGCAGGTGTGGCGTTGGGTATAAATACGTGACATTATAGTCAAACATATTGATGTTACTCACACCATACAATATCCCACCTATTTTCATTTTCATAAATCAGTGCTAACACACATGTCGTGGCTTAATTCATTATGACTCACATATGCAACTATAGTCAACTGGGATATCACACCATATTCACATTTATAAGTTGCAATCATTATCCAGTAGATTTTTCACTATCAAGTTATCCATATACAAGGTCTGTAATCACTAGTGAATCATACTCATTATTCACTCTTACTAAACTCTTTCTCGAACCGATATCACGGCCTTTTTTTTCTGTATACCTTCTAATCAGACATTGTAGGTGCCCCCTACATGATCTATTAGTTGTACTATCTTCTCCCATTCACCGTTTGCTCCCACCTTGTTGTGCTATAATCTTCATCTTTGCTCCACTACATAGCCATCAATGAGATTACTCTTACATATTCCATTTTCCATTTGCACTGTGCCTATCACTATGGTTGTGCCTATGCAACAGATCATTTCAACAATAAGTGACAAGGGACCAGATCATCACGATTCAGGGTGGGAGCCTGAATTTGTCCACCGAGATGTATTCTAACATCTAGTAGCCTGACCTCATCTCATTTGCATCATCGGTTAAATTGATTTAAATTCATTTGTAATTAACCTCCCAATATATCATTTATACATGAAATGTTGTGTCTCATTTTATATCACATATAAATGTCGTGTTCGTGCGTCGTTTCATTAACTCGTAGTTTATAGCATCATTTATAATAAACATTTATAAACACGACAAAGAAAAATTCATCGAGACACTTTAAATTAAATAACTTAACCTTAAATTTATATCCAGACAAACTAGCATAGCATTATAAATACACTCATAAATGATCACACATCAGTTTTATTCACGTCATTATTTATTTTATATAGGATTTAATTTAAATCCCATTATTTTATAGAATAATTCAAAATTCTTAAAAATATGTTATTCCATCTTAAAATATTAAAATATGTTAACAAAAATTTCCACATCATAAAAATAACTAATTCATATAAGATCTCAGTCCTTTTGGCCTAAAAATCAACTTGCATAAGAGCTCGGTCCTTATCCTTAACGACGCATCATATAACTAGCTACAGTGGGCAATACGCTTAACTGCAAATTAATGATATTTCCTTTTAACTGCCTAAGTATTTTTATTAGATACACTACGCCAAAAAAGAAGATCGACCCTCCATCATTGATAAGATAAATAGTAAACTACCTTCTTAGGAAGCTAACCGCCTTTCCAAAGAAGGCAGCACAATGCTAATCAACTCGGTATTGTCTGCTATTTCGATTTACTAGATGTCATACTTTGAATTTCCTAACTGGGTTATCGATAAAATTGATTGCATCAGAAGAAAACTTCTTATGGAAAGTCAATGTAGATAGATCAAATCAGAGTCGTCTCATCAATTGGAGCCTTTGTCTGTAAATCCAAAACTCATGAAGGATTAGGTGTCATTAAGGCTTAAACTCCTTCCTGCTATGTAAATGGATTTGGAAGTTCTTGGAAGATGAGACTTATCCCTGGAAAGATATTATTAATAACTATTACTATAGTGGCTCAGAAAAACTACATGCACACAATAACCAAAAGCTCCTCCCTTTTGGAAAAACATCTCTAATTTATATCACATATTTAAAATTGGAACTAAATTCATCATTAACCCTGGAGATAAAAAATTCTTCCTGGAATAAGCCTTAGATCTCTCCCATTCCACTAAAGCATGAGCTTCTTGATCTGTTGCGACCTCTAACAACAAAAGAGATCTTATTAAAGAAGTATATAGAGCTCCTTGCCTTTCTGATGGGACATCTCTTTTAACAAAAATTTAACATGCAATCTTCTTACATAATACCTAAAATTAATTACTATGAAAACTTTAGCATGGGAGATAATTCGGAATGCCTGGTATGGAGCTAGGATAAATAAGGTATTTATACCCATAAACCGATGTACACATTTCTAACCTTCTCTGGGACAAATGACTATTGGTACTTCAAACCTATTTGGAGAATCAAAGCTCCCCAAAAAGTTAAACAACACATGTAGATTGTTTTACATGATAAATTAAACACAATAACTAAGCTCAAATCGATAAATACCTCCAATATTAACCCACACCCATGCTACATGTACAATTCGACGTCTGAGACTACTCCCCACGTGTTTTTGGCTGTCACTTCTCCTAATATGTCATGGGAAAGATTTTGGATGCATTTAACATAAATATTCCTACCGTAGTTCCCCTTCCTAACGTTTACTGGAATAAATTTAGATTAAACTTATTGCCATCTAGGGAAAACTTTAGACTCAATTTACTCAATCACTTGCTGGAGCTTATGGACTGAACAAAATCATCATATTTTTAATAATTGTTATAACAACCCCTCTTCTATAATTTATTCCACCACTTGGCACATCTCTTTTTGGATTGACCCAAATCGAAGGTACACTGCCTGACATTCTTGTATTGAGTATTGACTACCCGCTAATGGCACGCCACTGCCTCTTTTGAGCTCTTTCCTTCGATTTCCCACTTTCAAGGTAATAGCAATAAATTAAAAAGTACACACATATATAAATATATGGTAAAATAAATAAATAAAATTCAAAATATTTTTATTAATATAAACCTCATTAGCCTGTCTTGTTCAAATAGTTTCAACATTCAATCGTGTCTTCACATTTATGCCCTCGTATACATGATTATATAAATTTAAATATAAATACATATATACATATATATACATACATATATACATATATACATACATACATACATATATATATATATACATACATACATATATACATATATATATACACACAAACATATATATATACATATATACATACATACATATATATACACACAAATATATTTTATTTACATGTGTGTGTGTGAATATACACACACACATACATATATGCTTTGTGATTAAATAGATATATAGGCATATGTCGAGGTAGGAGTATAAAAATTAGTAGGTGTATATTTATAGAGTTATACACTCAATTATAAATATATTTGTGGATATTCATACGAATATCTTGAAATAAATGGAGGCATACATGCTTCTCACCACTTCATATTAGAGCTTTATCTAATAACTAGGCTAACCTTTCCCCATTCTTATATGCAAATTTCCCCATTCTTATATGCAAAGCGGACTTTTATTCATATATATATATACACACACATATACACTTATAGATATATACATAAATATACAAGCACATAAATTCACTCACATCTTTATGTGTATATAAAAATACACCTCTTGACAAATATAGAGGATAACGTGTGCATAGACTATTATTGTAAATGATAGTCCCCTTCAAATATTAAATGGTTAGATTTCCACCTTAAACACACATATATGTTCGGCCTTATTTTTCTCATGTGCAAGCTATATATCCTCATCCATGCATGGATTTATTCATGCATAAATATGTATGCAAAGCTCTCTTTTTCCTGTAGGCAGGTAGCCAATACAAGATCGGCCACCTTCATTTCAGATGGCCTCCTCATCTGGTTTTAGTCAAGTCTCAGCAAGTTCTTAAGAAGTGAACGCTTTTTCTAAGTACAGCACATTCCCCAAAATAAACTGCTTTTCCTAAAAGAGAGTCAAGGCTTGTGACAGGTCTCAGCCCAAATGGACCAACGCTGGTCTCGGTAACTCATTTCTTGCTTCACCCAGCTAATCCCCTGACGTAACAACTACAGAGTTTCAACTGCATGGACTTTCGATTGAGTAACTCATGTCTTAGCACCTCTTCCCATGCTTCGCACTTTAGCACCATAATTTAGTCCAATTGTTGTGAATTAGCTTCAGAGATTTAAAGGCCTGGAACCACCTTAAATTTATGCCGCATCAACAGTACTCCGCCCTCACGCAATAGCTTCTTCTCACCCCCGAATGCAACAATAGCACCTCATTATACAATAAACTAGTGCATTCGATTTGAAACTACTCATATAACTGTAAAATTACCATTTTATTACATCTATCCTATCACTTATTGGAGATCATCATAGTGACGATCATTATAATTGTAATAGATATGCCCAATGAACTATTGTATGGATTTTGACTCTTGCTTAATTAGTTACTAGTGCTCTCCTCATTGACGACCACTCTTTCTTAAAAAAACTAATTCATTCTTTCCATTTAATACTTCCTACACACCCTTAGCACGCCAGCACCCTTTTTATCCTTTTCTTTTTATTTTTTTCCTTTCCTTTTCCTGCTTCTTTCCATTTTATACCTCCTATACATGAAACCATGCACACACACCAATAACTCCATTCTCCCCTAGGCATGAAACCATTTGCATATCCTCCTCCTTCACACATATTTCTTTCTTCCGCCTTTATTTTTGTTTACTTTTTCTTTTTATTTACTAGCTTTCGACCATGGCCCTGCCTCCTCAAACCATCAGCTACCGATCCATGACCACCATCGCACTCAGCTATGCAATACGATTTTACCAGTACCTTCTGTTCCAACCGTAGCACACATGTTAACCATACGGACACGAGATGATATCGTTTCTGATCACCATGGGGTCTGTCGATCAGGCAAAAGATATTTGATTTGTTCGTCTCACTTTCCTCTACATATTACCTTTTGTTTGCATGCTCTAAAACTTTGAGTTATACGCATAGTTTTCATAACCCGACCGTACCGCGGTTGGACCGCGAATAACCCTGAGCCATGGGGATCAAAGGACGGAACTTAATCAATCCTCCTACATGCAAGAACCTTGGTTAAACCTTACGGTTTAACCCTTTATTTGAACCCGGTTGAACCCTCACATATGCGTAATTTTTTCATTCCAAAATATGTTTTCAAATCTCCGTCCGTTTTTATTTTCGTAATTAGTGCAGCCAGTGTAACAAATTTTGTTTAATTTTTTATATTACAATTAATGTGTGGATTATGAATTAATATCGTATATTTTTATTGAAAATGTTGGTTTATTGTGTACTTAAGATTGATACGTTGCATCTAAATGTATTAATTTCCAAAAAAACATGTACGGTTATTGACGGTTCGACCAGTCGAATCCTCGAAACCTCAAACCCTGAGTCCTCACGGTTTGATTCACGGTCCAGTTATGAAAACGCGTTGGTTATACGTGACTGACTTTTGGAAGAGTGTGTGTGTGTGTATTCATGCATATATTTCATACTTTTCATGCAACTTACGTTCTCTTTATTTTATAGCTTACTCACACTTACAACTGTTAGAAATGAATGAATGAGGAAGTGCGAAGAGGAAGAAATTGAATGTGTATTGAAACAAAGTCCCACATCGTGGGATATTTGTTTCAATATCACTATATATACCACAACCCAATATACTAAATCAAAAGAAAACGAAGAAGGAGACATGAAGACTTGTGGCAATGTAGGCTTTGGGCCTTCATATTAAAATTAAAATGTCAAAGATTGGGCCTTGGGCCTTGTGAGCTCTTGGGGTCTCGTGATTAGATGGGCCTCCGTCTGCCGCTTTGGCCTGCTGCGCTAAAACTACTTTGCGCCTGTACGCACGCTTCTGTCGGTTAAAGGGTCGCAACCTTTCCAACAGTCACGACCGCTCCGAATAGGCACCTCCTCCAGCCTATATATAGGGGCTCGTAGAACAAGATTCAGTACATAGAAACAGTTCTCTTCTTCCAGTTCCTCTTCCCACAACCCTGTTCTCGCACCTATAATTCCTTCAGTTCATCGTCGCTCCGTCTGCACGCACAGCATACCGGGGCCCGTCCGTTTCATCCTGAGAGACAAATTGCTCATATCCTTTGGTGTATATAAGGGGGCAATATTGTTTCAAGGAAACATTTTCTACTGGACTCGGACACTTTAATCGGTAATACTTTTCCTATAGATCTAGTCACGCATTTTGGTGTTACTATTTATTAAAATTAGTGACAGATTTTGCCGTTGCTACTTCTGTGTTATTCTGTAACTGTTATTGAAGTTACAGTTGGTTCCGTAACACTTTCCCGTAGTTCCGAATAACAATCTTGAAACAATATTTATTTTTATAGACGACTATGTCTCAAAATAGCAAAAGCAATAACGCTGCACCAACACAAACAGTGACAAACACTCAGCCAGCGCCTCTGGTTCCGACAATACCACTGTCTCATAGAGAAAGGCCTGAAAAGTTCAACGGTACGGATTTCAAGCGTTGGCAATAGAAGATGTTGTTTTATCTAACAACATTAGGCCTCGCCAAGTTTCTAACCGAAGATGCTCCTGAAGTTGGCGAACTCGAGTCTGATGCAATCAAAGCGGAGGCCGCAAATTTCTGGAAAAATTCAGACTTTATGTGTAAAAACTATATTCTGAAGGGTCTGGATAATAGCCTCTACAATGTCTATTGTACTGTTGCTACATCCAAGGAACTCTGGACGGTCTTGGACAGAAAGTGCAAAACTGAAGATGCAGGCATGAAGAAATTCATCGCTGGCAAATTTCTTGACTTCAAAATGGTATATTCAAAGACTGTGATCAACAAGGCTCAAGAACTACAACTGATCATCCGTCAACTGCAAGATGAAGGGATGATACTTAGCGAATCTTTCCAGGTTGCCGCAACCATTAAGAAACTTCCTCCATCGTGGAAGGACTTCAAAAATTACCTTAAGCATAAGCGTAAGGAAATGACAATGGAAGAACTCATAGTTCGTCTGCAAATTGAGGAAGATAATAGAAATTCTGAGAAAAAGATCTCTCAGAATATGGCTGCCAAAGCAAATGTTGTTGAGTTAGATAAAACTAACAAGAGAAAACGTGAGAATGTGCCTCAGAAGTCGAAAAATAAATTTCAGAGTTCTTGCCATAAATATGGAAAGAAGGGGCATAAAGCAGCCGAATGTCGGGCTCCCAAAAAGAAGAAATCAGAAGCAAATACGGCTGAAGTTACAAATGGCATTTCTAATATGGATTTATGTGCAGTAATATCAGAATGCAACCTTGTTGGTAATTCAAAGGAATGGTTTGTAGACACAGGTGCCACTCGACACATATATGCTAATAAGTGGATGTTTACAACTTATAAAATTGCAACTAATGATGAACAACTTTTCATGGGCAATTCATCTGCATCAAAGGTCGAAGGCAAGGGAAAAGTTGTGCTGAAACTAACTTCTGGAAAAGAGCTTACTTTGAGTGATGTTCTTCACGTTCCAGAAATCCGCAAGAATTTAATATCAGGGTCCTTGCTTAGCAAGCATGGTTTCAAATTAACTTTTGTATCCGATATGTTTGTATTATCAAAGAATGGAATGTATATAGAAAGAGGATATGTATGTGATGGTTTATTCAAGGCAAATGTAACAACTATTGTACCAAACATTGATATGAATAAAAGTGAATCTTCTGCTTATATTGTTGACTCTTCTAACATATGGCATTCTAGATTAGGGCATGTGAATTTTGAAACACTGCGAAAAATGATTAATCTAGAATGTATACCAAAATGTAACATAGAATCCAACTATAAATGTCAAATTTGTGCAGAAGCAAAATTGACAAGAACCTCGTTTCATCATGTTGAACGAGAAACTGAACCTCTAGACTTTATACACACGGATGTATGTGATTTGCAAATGTGTCAAACTAGAGGAGGAAAAAGATATTTCATTACATTTATTGATGATTGTACTAGGAACTGCTATGTGTATCTCCTTAGAAGTAAGGATGAAGCATTCGATATGTTCAAACAGTATAAAGCAGAAGTTGAGAATCAACTCAACAAGAAAATTAAAGCTTTAAGAAGTGGTAGAGGAGGAGAATATGAATTTCCTTTGGAGGAATTCTGCGCTGAGCACGACATTATACACCAAACTACAGCACCATATTCACCTCAATCCAACGGTATAGCCGAACGGAAAAATAGAACTCTTAAAGAAATGATGAGTGCTTTATTAATCAGTTTTGGCTTGCCAGATAACTTTTGGGGAGAAGCTATTCTTTCGGCAAACCATATTTTAAATAAAATCCCACAAAAGAAAACATCCAAGTCTCCTCATGAACTTTGGAAAAATAGACCGGCATCCTACAAATACTTAAAAGTGTGGGGGTGTCTTGCTAAAGTAGAGATACCTAAACCAAAGAAGGTCAAGATAGGACCAAAAACAATTGATTGTGTATTCATTGGATATGCACAACAGTGCTGCTCATCGATTTTTAGTACACAAATATGAAATTGATGATATTCATGAAAATACCATCATTGAGTCCAGAAATGCAAGATTTTTCGAACTTATATTCCCTTTAAAGCAGGGCACTGACAGTGATACTCATAAGAGACCAAGGGAAGATGAAATCTCCAATTCTCTTGAGGATACATTGCCCCTTTCTGGAAAGAGGCTATTAATAATGAGATAGAATCCATTATAGCTAACCATACCTGGCAATTAGTTGATTTACCTCAAGGATGCAAGACCTTAGGTAATAAACAGATATTTAAAAGAAATTGAAACCTGATGGTTCAATAGACAAGTACAAAGCTCGTCTTGTAGTCCAAGGATTCAGACAAAAGGAAGAATTGGACTATTTTGATACATATTCACCAGTGACGAGGATAACATCAATTAGGTTGCTTATTGCAATTGCATCCATACTTGATTTAGAAATACATCAAATGGATGTAAAAAAACTGCATTTTTGAATGGTGACCTAGAGGAAGAAATATATGTGAAGCAACCTGAAGGGTTTTTGAGCTATGGAAAGGAAAATAAAGTATGCAAATTAGTAAAGTCGCTTTATGGCCTAAAACAAGCTCCAAAACAATGGCATGAGAAATTTGATGAAACTATGTTATCAAATGGATTCACAATAAATGAATCAGATAAACGTGTCTACATGAAACACACACAATTAGGATATGTCATTGTTTGTCTTTATGTTGATGACCTGTTGATCCTAGGAAATAACAAGGACATAATAACATCTACAAAGAATATGTTATCCTCTAGATTCGATATGAAGGACCTAGGACTGGTTGATGTGATATTGTGTGTCAAAATTTCGAGAACACCACAGGGATATGCATTATCCCAATAACATTACATCGGTAAGATACTTGAAAATTTCAAGCCATATAATATAACTATTGCAAAATCACCCGTAGATATGAACCAAAATTGGGTAAAGAACACTGGTGATGGTATCTACCAGCATGAATACTCTCATATACTAGGAAGTATCATGTATGTTATGAACTGCACTAGGCCAGATATCACATACGCTGTAAGTAAGCTGAGTAGATTTACCAGCAATCCTGGTAAACACATTGGAAAGCGATAATCAGAGTTCTAGGATACCTAAAGTATACATAGAACTATGGTCTACACTATACAAACTACCCTTCAACAGTGGAAGGATACAGTGATGCCAATTGGATAACTGGATCACAAGATACAAAGTCTACAAGTGGATATGTATTCACATTAGGAAATGGAGAAATATCATGGAAATCATCCAAACAGACTTGTATAGCTAGATCTACGATGGAATCAGAGTTTATTGCACTAGATAAGACCGCAGAAGAAGTAGATTGGCTTCGAAGTTTCTTGGAAGATATTCCAAATTGGAGCAAACCTGTGCCTCCAATATGTATACATTGTGATAGTCAATCAGCAATTGGAATACACTATACAATGGTAAATCTAGGCATATTCGTCGTAGACATAAAACAATTAGACAACTTCTCTCTAATGGAGTTATCACTATAGACTACATAAGGTCAAAAGATAATATAGCGGATCCACTAACTAAAGGCTTGCCAAGAGAGAAAGTTCAAACCTTATCGATAGGAATGGGGTTAATACCCATAGAATAAAAGTTTTTTTTAATGGAAACCCCACCTAGTTGACTGGAGATCCCAAGATCTAGGTTCAAAGGGACAACTAAGTTTAAGAGAAACTTGACGGCACTGTTACACACAAACCATTCCTATGATAAGTCAGTGCTTTATTTGTTGGAAAATAGGATAAGTATTGATACTTTTATCTATACTTGAGGAATTGTGAATACCCTTTACAGAATCACCTACGTAATTGCGAAGGCGCCGCTTCAAAGAGAATTATGAGGCCAAATTCTCTAAGCACTTATGATACCAGGCAGGTGTTCAAGGCAAAAACGAACACATACAGAAAACAAAGGATTATAAGAAACATTTGTTGTGTGTTATCTATTGTAGAATTACACAAAAGGTTTACAGTTCAAGGACATTCTATGTCTACTGATTCACCTGTAATTCAAATAGGAAAACACTAGGAAAGTTCAAGGCCCCTATGCTACTTTAACCGATACGATAAATGGTTCGTGAAACTAAAAACAACTGCTCATTCGTGTGGGGGATTGTTAGAAATGAATGAATGAGGAAGTGGGAAGAGGAAGAAATTGAGTGTGTATTGAAACAAAGTCCCACATCGTGGGATATTTGTTTCAATATCACCATATATACCACAACCCAATATATTAAATAAAAAGAAAAAGAAGAAGGAGACATGAAGACTTATGGCAATGTAGGCTTTGGGCCTTCGTATTAAAATTGAAATGTCAAAGATTGGGCCTTGGGCCTTGGGGCTCTTGGGGTCTCGTGATTAGATGGGCCTCCGTCTGCCGCTTTGGCCTCCTGCGCTAAAACTGCTAATTTTGAACTTCAAAATTAGAGCGTTGCGCCTGTACGCGCACGTTTGTCGGTTAAAGGGTCGCAACCTTTCCAACAGTCACGACCGCTCCGAATAGGCACCTCCTCCAGCCTATATATAGGGGCCCACAGAACAAGATTCGGTACATAGAAACAGTTCTCCTCTTCCAGTTCCTCTTCCCACAACCTTGTTCTCGTACCTATAATTCCTTCAGTTCGTCATCGCTCCGTCTGCACGCACAGCATACCGGGGACCCGTCCGTTTCATCCCGAGAGACAAATTGCTCATATCCTTCGGTGCATATAAGGGGAAATATTGTTTCAAGGAAACAGTTTCTACTGGACTCGGACACTTTAATCGGTAATACTTTTCCTACAGATCTAGTCACGCATTTTGGTGTTACGATTTATTAAAATTAGTGACAGATTTTTCCGTTGCTACTTCTGTGTTATTCTGTAACTGTTATTGAAGTTACAGTTGGTTTCGTAACACTTTCCGGTAGTTGCGAATAACAAAACACCATTACATTTTATTCAAAATGAAAAAATGAAAATACCAACGTAGGAAATCCTCAAAAGAGAACCAAATTGTTATGGAAATTATACGAGGATGAGTTTCTAAAGAGGCTGGTAGAGGCCTATGGACCTAGGAACAGACGTGGATTAGCATAATAATAGCAAGGAGGTCGAGGAAGTCATGCAAATTGCGTATTATTTTTAATATATACATATACATAATTCTAGTTCATATTCACCCAAAATACTTTAGTTGTATCAAAAATAAAGAATGGAAATGAGATATATGTGTGTTGATGCTAGTATATGTGTGAACAGATGATGAAACTAAACTATATTTACATAATAACCAAAAATGGAAAGTCGTACTGACTGGTAAAATGATTATACTCGTTGGAAATAGGTAAAAGGAAGTTATACTCACATCAAAATGGCTAAAACGAATATAAAGTTGGTAACTAAAATCGAGAAGAAAATGAACTACTTGATAAGATTTCTATGTCAATCAAATTCTTTTGGAGCGGAAGAGTTTATATAGGTGTTACAAACGTTAAATTATAATCATGATGCCGATAAGAATGAAAGTGAGGTCCAATAAAATTAAACGACATATTTTCATAATAAGTCCAAACCTTTAACCGCTTTATAACCCGAACCACCATTCGGTCTTCCATTAAAAGAAAACTGAGAAGTTTTCTAAAAAATTTATTTTATATCTATAACTATTTTCAATTTAATAAAATACCACTTTTTGGTTTTCAACAAGTATAAAATACTCGTTTTATTTCTAAATAAACTCCAAAATTTCACTAATATTGTTTCTTTTGATAAAATTAATTTTCATACAACTTTTGGACTAAATAAAATTTTGAATTCTAAATCTTTATTTTTCAAATAAATCCAAAATACATAATTAACCAAATAGCGGATTGCTATAAGTAGGGAAGAAAGGATTTAAATTAAGGGTAACTAATGTAATAATTAACAAGTATTTTAATTAAGTCGATAGCTTTTAAAATTAATATCTTGTTCGTACTAGGTCAGATTTGGAGTGGTCAATTGCTTTGAACTTGTAGGAATGTTAGCTACACGTTAGAACTAGTTTTGTTGAATCTGGAGCAAGTGAAATTTTAGGCTAAAATTGGACGTCGTTCGATTTTAGACCAAACTAAAACGCGAAAGCGTCGGCTGGAATTTCGGTGAGTTTACTCATACCTAGATAAATTATATGATATCTATGCTGCTATACATTAATATTGAATGCTTGGATGATAGGTTATATAGTGTTATTTGATTTTCTATTTGGATTTGATTCCTGCTTATAAAGCGAATAATATAAATAACCATTTTGTTGTAGGATTGAAATATTTTACATTACAAACTTTAACCGTTCACCATATAACATTTATATGTGAATGTATATGGATCAAATATCCATAGTCTTGTATTTATTTTAGGGTTTGAAACTCTTAGAATGCAGTACATGGTCTAGACCAAATGAATTTGCAAGTGACCATAATACAAATGTATTTAGTAGTTGTAATATCAGGCACTTGCGTGGTTGTTGAAACGTTAAGATGCAACGATCTTTTATTGGTAGTATATATTATATTTCTATTTGTCAATCTTCAATTCATTTGTATATGTTAAGTATGTTAATGAATAAACATTTTATCAATCTTACTAAATGCACAAATTTATCAATGTAGATTATTATAACATTATATAACACATGTTCATGCAATATTAGAAAGATTAAATGTTATCATTTCATTTTTCTAATAAGCCTCCCAATAGTCTTTTATGTTATGTCTTTTGACTTCATTAGTAAATGTTAGGACTCGTCTGTCTTAGAATTTTGATATTGAGTCTGCTTAACAAGTCATAGCTATACGGACGATAGATAACTTCTTATCGGTTATATCATATACAACTCCTAACCCTTTGGTAATTTGTCCTAATTCTGCTTTGACCTTTAGTCTGCTCAACAAATCGAAACAAAATTATTCACTCGTACCTACCATATTACGATGACCTATGTATACTATATGTACCTTGAGTCTGCTCAATAAATACATATAGTTATTTTACCTCGTCAATTCAATATATTAATAGTACTACACATAACATCCCTAGCTTGAGTTTGTTAAACAACTAAGGAGTATGCAAATAATTTATTGGTATGTATATATATATATAGTAGGGGAGAACATCATGTTGAAGATTCATGATCGTCAATATATTATATTGAGTGATATTAATTTATGAAAAATGTAATCTTGTGAATTACCCCTGCGATTCAAGTGTCGGACACAACAGGAATCACGTTATGTGTACGATTTCGTATATATTTATTTCTTAAGCTATTATAGGTTTTTTTATGTTCCACTTTTAGTTTATATTAGTTAAATCATATTTAGTTAATTTTAATTAATTAACATTTTAATTAATTTTTATATTGATATAACATTTATATTTGCGTGTACTATAACCTTTATAGTATAACACATATATCATATACATATGTATATAATATAATTAATTAATCTTTTAATTAATTTATTTAAGTAAACTAATTAAATTATATTAATTTCAAACTTTAATTCATAAACATATATGAATACTTATGTTATTTTAAACAATCTAAAACAACATAAGATATATCTCTATATATAATAAATGCACTTGTTTATTAATTAATTTATTTATTTAATTAATTTACTTTATTAATCTAATTAATAAATTTAAATTTTGAAATTAGTGTGAATTGTTTTGCAAAAATTTTGAAAAATTATGTTATATTATAACTTTTATAATAAACATATTTTATTTTAAATTTAACTATTAAATTTATAATCTTTAACTTTAATTTTCAAAACGATTTTGAAAATTAGCCCAAGGACCTATACAAGTTGGGCCTTTTTTTATTAGGAACAACCTTTGGGCTCACATCATCTTTTAGGCCAAGCTGGTAATTGAGTAAGACATGGTATTTGATTATCCAATTCCAACCTTAGACATTATCTTTCCAGACACCGTATTAAGTGGACAAGCTTAATTAGTTAGCCCTAATATGACTAATTTAGACCGCATAGGCTATTGGGCTTTGATACCATTGTAGGAACTGAGTCAGCCCGTAGGGGAAGAAATGATGAATTTCAATTTTTTTTTACCATTTTGGGTCTTTAATGGGCCTACGAAGTTAAATTTCATTTAGAACTTTTCTAAATTTGGTTTAAATAAAATCATGTATTCTATTTAAATTAGTTAGAAGGAAGTTTAAATAAAATTAGTTTTAAATGTATATGTATCAAATGCACCTAACATTTATTTATAAGAGTTAATGTATATGGAATGAAACCCTTCATTTCTTTCCCTAAAACAAGAATTAATTGAGAGCATTAATTGCATTAAATGGAGATATAAACCTTTCATTTTCTCTCTTTAATTTGAATTGATTGATTCATTAAACATAATTGATTAATAGTTTATTCATAGCATGAATTATTACTATGTCTATATGTATTCTAACATTACAAATTGACTACAAAGATTTTATGAAATTTATAAATTGCAGCTTGAGATTTATTTAATTTGTTTTATTTATATAAATAAAGATATATATATATATATATACCTATATATGTGTATGTATGTATCATATACATACATACACACACACACACACACACACATATATATATATATATATATATATATATATATATATATCCGCATGTGTGTGTGCATGTGTAACATAGCTATCCGTATAGGGAATAACATGCTCGCATATAGATATTGGGATTTGCATCGCAATAGACACATTAGATCATCTTGAATGTATTTTATATTTTCAAATATGAGCATGAGCATATAATTCTAAATTTCAAATGATTATTTGAGTGTGTGTGTGTGTGTGTGTAGATGTGCATGTATGTGTGTATTACTGAATTAAACAGTTTCTGCCATAATAAATTAATGTAAAATAATTGTATCATAAAATTATAAGCTTTATAATTTTAGAAAATATGAAAACACATTTTTGGGCTTAGAAAAAATTTCATAGAATTTTTCCAACTAAAATAATATTTATTATCAAATAATTGATAACAGCTAGAAATTAAATTAATTCGTAAAAATATGAAATCGAGTTAAAAAATTCTAAAACTTTTTTAAAAGGCCCTTGATACGTATTTTGAGTTTGGAAAAATTTATGGAATTTTCTCTTGAAATTGTACTTTTAATTAAATAATTAATTGCAAGACAGAAGTAAATTAATTTTTAAAATAATAAATTAAGTTTAAAAAATTTGAATTTTTTTCTAAAGGTACCTAAGACACATTTTGGGCTTAAGATATATTTTTAAAGTTTTCTCAATTGAAATTATATTTTGAATTAAATAATCTATTACAGATCGAAAAATAAATTAATTTAAAAAATATTAAATTTAGACCAAAAAATCTGATTTTTTTTTTAAATTCATAGCAAGAAAATTTAGTTTAAAAAAATATAAATTTGATTTTCAATAGTATGGATTATTTTATATGAATTTATTGATTCATGTAGCCTATATTGATAATACTATTTATATATATATATATAATAAAAATTATTATCAACACTTACAATTTATAACAAACATAAAAAGGTGTTTGAAAACTTTTAAATGAATATGATATATAGTGTATGAAAATATATGTTCTAATTTAAATTGTACGTGTATATCAGAATCATAAATTGATACATATATATGAATATAAATATATATGATTTCAAACCCAAATTTATTTTAACATTCAACATCGAATCTGAAACCCAAATCATAAGATAGATCTCTATATTTCATACTCAAATTAATTCTCCATTGTGACAACAAGAATAATGCAAAAATCTCACCTATAATGAAATAACAATAATCTAATCATGTGCATAAGATTAAATAATTAACAAATCATGAAAACACAATAATAGGATTATCATACAAATAAAATTACCTGGATTAGATGCCCTAAAGTCCACTTTGAAACAATGAATCCTCTTCTTCTAAAATTCTTTGATTCGATGAATTGCTAATATAGAATCAACGACTAATCACTATCAAATAGCCGTGTGTTTTAATTTTTCCAATGGATTTGAGTTTTTGGGATATTTTATAAAATAGTTGCTGCCACTAGAGGAAGAAGAAGAATAAGAAGAGGAAGAAGAGGAAGTGGCGACTCAAAAAATGAATTAGAATTAGATTAGGGTTTTGAGATTAGTATTTACATGCGTAGGATAAGAGAGCAAATTATGTAAGTTTCTCACTAGATCTTAGCCATATATCTCCAAACCCTAATCATATGTTGTAGCTACCTCAAACCTTAGCTAAACCAGTGACTATCATCTCCAAACCTCATGGGTTTTAAGCCTATTTAACCCAAATTAAAGATGTACAATCATATTTAACCTATTTTGTTATCAATGTCCCATATTAAATAATACATTCATACTATTATGACTATATGCAACAATTTTATTTCCCAAATCACATTCAAATTTCATAATTAGTATTTCATAAATATTAATTAATTTGAATATATTATAACAATATACGCTAATTAAATCGTTTAGTCTAAAGAGAATTCATAATTTCAGTTGTGTGTGTCTTAGATGTTAATTCGGTCAGCGATTAACATCGAACTATTTAAATATTAACGTTCATACTTCATTTAGCAGTGTTGGTACCTTAGGTATTGTTTTGATGATAACAATAATATGACATTATATAGAATATAGATACTAATGTTTTATTAAGTTATATATAGTATATGATGCATGATATTAGACATGTGTTAATTAAGAAGACTGTATAGTATCAAGAGTAGATCAAGAATCGGAGAATGAAAACTCGTGAGTATTGAGTTCAAGTTTTCAAAATATTCTAGATAAGTTATAGAATCTTGAATATATGTTAAAACCTTGATAGCACTTTCCTAAACTCTCTCTCCTTCTCTAATTTTATTTTAAATTATTTTTCAAACATCTTGGTTTTAAAATAATCTTTTCAATATATCTCTCAAAATGATTTTCAATCTCTTACACTTATAAAGATATTATTTAAGTGATTTTATGTTTATATATATAATATTTGTTTATACTTTAATAAGTTATAATTTTATTAATTTTATTTATATTATTTACATTATATTGAATACTCTTATTAAATCTTTCAGTAATATTTTATAAAGTTTTATTAAGTTATATTTTGGTTAAATGTGTATAAACTATATTTGAATGATTCTACAAAGTATCAAAATATTTTACAAAGCAACGGGTTTTCAAAATAATATTTTTAAAGTTTTTTCAATTTTATGAAGAGTTTGTTGACATACTCTCTATGTATGTCGATATAGTGGCCATAATTTTGAAAATTCAAATTTAAATGGAAGTGTATTTTCATTGTACCTCTTCATGAATGGACATGACCGTTGTTTTCCGATATATATACCAGACTTCTAAACAAATTTTCATCATCTACTTTATTCTTCTTTCCACTTCCACTCTGTCATTTTCTAAAACAGAATATACCCAAACTCTATAGAAATTGAACCAGAATCAAATTTAATCATCTCTAGTTTGATTCACCTTCTTCTACTCTTTGATTTCTCTCATCCCTTACTCAAACCAAGTGTTATTCAAGAGTTATATGATCAATTGTAATCAAGATTGAAGATCTAAATTTGTAAAACTCTATCAAATCATACTACTACACACGTAGGTGTTATTGTAGCCCATAAAACCAAATCGGTGTGCATGGTAGCCCATAAATCTAGTAGGTGTAATTATAGCCCATGCAATCAATTGGGTGTGCTTATAGCCCGAAAATCAAGCAAATCTTCCCAGAGGTCGGGATTCTGTAGGGTGTAATTTGTAGCCTTGAAATCGAGATTATATATGCACTAATAGTAGAAAAGAAATCCGTATAAGGAATTGTGCGGGACAAGATGTAGAGTAACAACGACCAGTATAAAATCCTGATGTGTTCTTTCTTCTTTACTTTTACTATATTTACTTTTGTCTAAACTTTGATTTTGATTATTTCTGTGACTGTTGAGTACATCATTCCAAGTAGAATCTTAAAGGATTTAAAAATTATTCATATAATCCATTAAATTCTATTAACCCCCTTTAGTATTAATTTCATGATCCGCCCATTCGACCCCTGAAAATCGATATAAATACGCTCATTGTATAACATATCGAACGATCGAGTGCCGGAAAGATAGATTGTTGAGGGAAAAGAAAATAGGTAGAAGAAGAAGAACAAACAAAAATAAAATCTCATAGCAGACTAAATAACATATAATATAAACAATTCTTTACACAAATCCAAAACTATACTATACATATCTCACACCAGAGTACACAAATCAATAATTACTAGCCTGGACAGTTATAACAACCTGCCTTCACAATTGCTGGTAATTTTAAACAAAACACTGCAGCGGAATAAAACAGGTACGAGAATACGTCTCGGTCTCCAGCTTGTCTCCTGGGCTCCTAGCATCCTAACCTGAACCTGAAATACTCGGTCTGACCCGGGCATTATAATAAAATAACACTCGAGTCAGTCTGGAAAATCAGCGTGAGAAAACACACTCAATTTGAATGATTAAAGTTATCAAAATCCTTTGAAAATCAAAGGTATCTCATAAGACCATGCCACACATAAACACGACGGGTTTTTATCTTACGATAACCAAAACATTTCATATCAAAATAATCCAATATTATTATAGTGTCTAAGTACAAATATTTATTCAAATAGCTGAAATGCTCACATCTCACGTTTCAGCATAGTTGGGCATAATAAAAACCGTACAGCGCTTATTAGAGAATGGATTCCATCCGAATGACTTGGTATTGGGGTACCACCCGTCATGGTACACGTCTAGAACAGCGTACCGAGGACCATGCTGGGATCCCCTACTACACAAGACCGGACTATCCCAGACCTGGATAGACCGAGTATGTTATCATACCGGGTGCTCCCATCCATTTCCAAGCTCCTTCTATAATCGTTGTAATAATGTCTAAGGGTATCTAGAAAGGTGATAAACATAACCTAATTGGGTGCTACCTACTTAGCCTTGCTGCATCCCCCTACTTTTAAGTCATTCCCGGTTGATAAGGCTAGAGGCTATGATTACGTTTTAAGGAATTTTCACTTATAATTATCATTGTCCTCCAATGACAATGTATCGATATCATTCTTCCATACAAGTCCATTCTGGGTTCGAACGGAACCAAAGGCACTATTCCTACTACATCCATTTTGGAATCACCCTCGGGATTAATAGAGATTATCCCTTGCACTTCATTGCTCCATCTTTGACTCCATGCTGTTGTCTTCATTTCAAAAACGTACTCATTGGATCGAAGCGGTTTCGGATAACAAATCCAATCCCGGTCTCTTCGAAACAACGTTCGCTTTTTCCGGTAAACTCAACCTCGGTTCTTTAGAAAATACGAATACGAAGTAAGATCAAAGATCACCTCTTAACCGTTAGTGGACAAGTTTCCTTATCAACATCCTAGAAGAACGAAATGAGTTTATATGTACAGTATAGCACCTCGAATCGGTAACTGTACCATATAATCCCGTGTTTCTTCTAGGTATTCCCAAAGTTATATTTAGGTCCGGATTTGATAGTCAGTTATTTAACTATCAAATAAATAATCAATTCAACCAAATACTTCATTCACTGAAAAACACCAAGTCTTACTAAATTTAAATTTTAAACAAATTAAATCTCTTTATCAAAGGTCGTGTACTTATCTTATCGAATTCAGTATATTTACAAAGTTTCTTTCCCAAAAATATTTGAAAACCCTTTTAAAATAACGTGGAAAGTACCACTACGGTATCACCATGGATCACAGCTCAACGGTTATGTGTTTATCCTAGGGAAATTCAAAACTTAACTACAGGCACCTATTGCCTCCGATTTACGCCACGTGAGTATACCATTATTGTTAGTCCGTGAGATGATGGTTTTGATGACAACAACCTTAGAATAGATTATAAAATATAAATACTAACATTATAAGTTTAGATATATATGTACATGTAGGATTTAGCCATGCAGGTACTAAGAATGAAGACTGTACAGTATAGAAATTCAAGATATCAAGATAAAAATATCAAGATAGAAGACTCATGAGTATCGAGACTATCAAGAGTTCAAGATTTCAAGGATAAGTGTTTTTTATTATTATTAGGAATTTTTGTTAAAACTCGTAGAAAAGCATTGGCATCTTAAAATCCAATTTATTCGTGTAATGGAATCCACTTCAAGCCCGTTAAAGGGATGGAACCCTAAGTAGGATGGAACCTACGAAAAATCTAGTGGAACATTGTTTTGTATCCGCTATCCTTTATTCAAAATGATTTTTCAAAATTATATCCTGTTTTCAAAATGTTTTCAAAACTTTCCTTTTAAAAGATTCAAAACCCTCGATCCTGATTTTAAATAATTTTAGCCTAAAAAACATCTTTATTTTCAAAGTCAAATTACTCCTGATTTTAAACTATCTTTTTAAATAATATATTTAACTTTTAAATATTTATACTTAGATTTAAATATAAAATTATAGTTAAAATCTATATATATTATTATTTATATTTACTTATGAATTTTAACTATAGTCAAGGATATTTATAAAGTTTAAAATAGTTTTTATGTAAGATAAAGGTTATTTTCAAAGAAAATCAAAAACACCAAAAAATCCTTTGGGATGTCGACATGCCTAGCATGACCATGTCGACATGGTGACAGTTTGATTCAAAAATTCAAATTTCAAAAGAAGTGTCTATTCGCCATAACTCTTCATGAATGGTCATGGCTGTTGTTCTTCTATAAATAGGGGTCAGTTTCAACGAATTTTCAATCATAATTTTCTGGTTTTCACTCCTCTTCTTCTTCCTCATTTCTTAATACATATTCTTATCATTACTCTGCCGAAATCAACATTGAATCATACTCGATTACTTCTAGTTTGATTCTCTATCACTATCTCTACAAGATTCTCAGTGCTATTCAGAGTTATAGACTTCTTTGTAATCTATTAAGCGAGAAAAGGTGTGATTGTAGCCTTAAAAATCAATCAAAAGGGAAAAGGTGTGATTGTAGCCTTGTTAAATCAATTGGGTAAACTTTTGGCCCGAAAATCAAGTATCTCTACCCAGAGTATCGAAATTCTGGAGGGTGTACCTCGTAGCCTTGAAACCAAGGGTGTAATTGTACAATTGCTTTTGAAAGAAAATCCGTACTTATGTTGCGGGACTGGATGTAAGGTAACTACGAACCTGTATAAAATCCGGTGTGTTCTTTCCTTTACTGCTTTTATATTATTTCTGCATCTGTGATTGTTTCTGTGATCATATCTATGTTTGTATATTGCATACTTGTGTCTAAATTGACATAAATTAGAAACATTTAGTAATTCTTTATTAACACTATCCAACCCCCCCCCCCTTTAGTGTTAATCTTAGCCTTAAGATCCATAATCCGCATTTCTCACAATTGGTATCAGAGCAAGGTTTTCAAAGTTTCATAATCTGATTTTGAAAAGTTTTTAAAATGGCTATATTCGTTAATACTATTTAGAAGTATTCAAATCATCATTGTTTCATAAGTCTGTATACAATCAAGATTCAAATTCAAGTTATCTACCAAAATTGTTTGATGTGCAGGAATCATGCTTTATGGGTTTTGAGGAATCAATCCACAACGGACAAATTGTGCAGATCAGAAAGAACAAATGGATACTTGATAGTGGATGTTCTAGACGCATGACTGGCAATCCAGATATACTGAATGATATAATATACAAAGACGGAGGATTGGTTAACTTTGGAGACAATTCAAAAGGATAGGTGATTGGCATCGACAAAGTCGGTAATTCTGAAACTCCTACTATTACTAATGTTTTGCTAGTTAAGAATCTGAAAAGTAATCCGCTAAGTATAAGTCAACTATGTGATAAAGGTTATAAAATTAAATTTGAAAAAGATAAATGTCACATTGAAGATAATAATTCAACCATTATATTTGAGGGAGTCAGGAAAAAGAATATATATATTATTAGTATGAAAGTTTCAAATGATAACCTATGTCTATTGGCAAATACAAGTGACCCTTGGATTTGGCACAAGAGATTTGGGCATTTGAATTTCAAACTCCTATCTAGACTATCAAAACATGATCTAGTGAGAGGTCTCCCTAAAATGAATTTTAAAGTAGATAGTTTATGTGATGCTTGTCAATTAGGAAAACTTAGAAAAAATTCTTTTAAGTTAAAAGACATGATTTCAACTTCAAAACCTCTTGAATTACTTCATCTTGATTTATTTGGTCCATTTAAATTTTATCAATAAATCATAGTAGATATGTCTTTGTAATTGTAGATGATTATTCTAGATTTATAAGGACAATATTTTTGAAACATAAAAGTGATACTTTTGGATGTTTTAAGACATTCTCAAAAAGAATTCAAAATCGATTTTCTTTAAAAAAATTATAACTATTCGAAGTGATCACGGTGGTGAATTTGAAAATGAAAGGTTTGAGGAATTCTACAATAAAAAGGGAATAACTCATAATTTTTCATTTCCGAGAACTCCACAACAAAACGGAGTAGTAGAACGTAAAAATAGGACAATTCAAGAGTGTGCGAGAACTATGCTTACAGATAGTAATTTACCAAAGAATTTTTGGACAGAAGCAGTTGCTACCTCCTGTTATATTTTGAATAGAACTTTAATTCGACCTCTAACTGATAAGACATCATATGAACTTCTTTATTCAAAGAAACCTAAGGTATCTTATTTCAGAATTTTTGAAAGTAAATGCTTTATTTTAAATACAAAAGATAATTTAGATAAATTTGATCCTAAATCCGATAAAGGTATCTTTATCGGATATTCTAATAGAAGTAAAGCGTACAGAGTGTTTAATTTAAAAACTAATACCATTGAAGAAACAATGCATGTTTCATTTGATGAAAATTTCAAAATTTTTGAAGATACAAATGATGAAGAGGATTTAATCACTCAAAATCAAGAACCTATTGAAACTAATAATGAAATAGATCGTCCTAATAAAAGGACAAAACTTTTAAAAGATCACCCTATAGAAAATATACTGGGAGATATGCAATCTGCTGTTAAAACTATAAATCAACTAAGTCAAATGAGTGATGTAGCTTTAATATCAACTATTGAACCCAAAAATCCCATAGAAGCATCAACTGATGATTCATGGATTTTGGCTATGCAAGAAGAATTAAATCAATTTACTAGAAATGACGTTTGCGAACTTGTTCCTAGACCAGAAAATAAAACTATAATTGGAACTAAATGGGTTTATAAAAATAAAATTATTGAACAAGGAGAGGAAGTTAGAAATAAACCTCGTTTAGTCGCTCAAGGTTATTGTCAAGAAGAAGGAATAGATTTTGATGAAACCTTTGCTCCCGTAGCAAGATTAGAAGCCATTAGATTCTACTTGCTTTCGCAAATCATAATAATTTCAAATTATTTCAAATGGATGTTAAAAGCACCTTTTTAAATGGATTTGTAAAAGAAGAAGTATATGTCGAACAGCCACCACTTTTTGAAAATGATAAATTACCGAATCATGTTTACAAACTTAAAAAAGCACTATATGGTCTAAAACAAGCTCCTAGAGCCTGGTATGATAGACTAAGATCTTATTTATTGCAATCTAATTTTGAAATTGGTAAAGTAGATAATACTCTTTTTATTAAAAGAAATAAAAATATTCAACTAGTACAAGTTTACGTAGATGATATCATTTTTGGTTCAACTAATTTTGAAATGAATAAAGAATTTTCTGAAATAATGGAAAAAGAATTTGAGATGAGTCATATGGATGAATTAAATTTCTTTTTAGGATTACAAATAAAACAATTAGATAACGGTATCTTTATTAGTCAAGAAAAATATGCTAAAGACCTAATTAGTAAATTTGGTTTGACCACTGCGAGTAAAAAACCAACTCGCATGGCAACCAATGAGTACCTTAGTAAAGAAGATCTCTCGAAAGATGTAGATCAAAAATTATATAGAGGAATGATTGGTTCGTTACTCTATATTTCTACTAGTACACCTGATATCATGCATAGTGTCTGTCTCTGTGCCAGATATCAAGCCCAGCCTAAAGAGACTCACTTAAAAGCCGTGAAACGAATCATAAGATATGTTAAACACATGTCTGATTATGGTTTATTCTACCCTAAGAATGATTCTTTTGACTTAATATCTTACTGTGATGTTGACAATGCTGGTTGTAAATCAGACCGAAAAAGTACAAGTGGGACTTGTCACTTTTTGGGGCATTCTCTGATTTCTTAGCTTAGTAAAAAAGCAAAACACGGTTTCTTTATCAACAACTGAAGCAGAGTATATTTCTGCTGCTTTGGCTTGTTCTTAAGTAATATATATGCAACAAACCTTAAAAGATTTTGGTTTAAATTTCACAAAATCTCTAATTTATTGTGACAATACGAGTGCGATAAATTTATCCAAAAATACTACTCAACATGCTCGAACTAAACATATTGATATCAGACATCATTTTCTCAGAGATAATATAAGCAAGGAAGTAGTTACTCTCCATTATATCAATTATGAAAATCAAATTGCCGATATCTTAACAAAACCTTTAAATTAATCAATACTTACTAAATTAAGAAGAGAATTAGGAATTTGTTCTATAACTGAAATATAAAATATAAATAACAAGTATAATTAACAATTGGTATCAAAATAAATCAAAGAGTTAAATTTTAAAAAGACCATGTTGACATCCCCTAGGTATACATGTCGACATATAGCATTTTTTTAAAAAGTTTTCCCACCAATATTCAAAAATTTAGTTATATATTCTTCTCAATTTCGACTTTTCATTCATTCTCTCCATTTTCTCTCCATTCTCTCTTCGAAAATAAATAAAATCATAGCTTCATCCTCAAAATCAAACATAAAATCAACTTTCTCATTTCCCTTTCCTACTTTTGGTCCATTCCAATGCACTACTCTTGCTCGTGTAACAAAAATAGAGGAGTCTATGATTGATGTACTTCAGATGTTAACTGAAATTCAAGTAACTCAACTTCGTATGGCAAAGGAACATGAAAGGCAAGGCATGATTCTTAGGAATTTGCAAAAATTCCTAATGAACAACGAGGCCAACCCTATCTTGATCGATGAAGACCCTTCACTCAATCAAGAACAAGAGGCCAGCGACGAAGAAGAAGAAGAAGAACCCATGGAAGAAGCACACGAGGAGGATGATGACCAAGTAGTGTGTGTTGGAGAAGTGTGTTTCGACAAAAATGGAAATCTTGTCGAACAACGTGGAAATTTCTGCTTCCACTATCCAAATTGTTCGATTCATAGATCTTCTACGTTAAGAAACACACATTAGTTTCTTCTCTTTCCTTCCGTTGTTGTTTGTGTTTTTATGTTTTCCAAACGCAAATATAAATACAACCATATACGTAATAAATAACTCGTGTTCTTATATGTGTTTTTATTATAAGTATTATTGTGAATTCTTAGTTAGCATAGTTAATAGTTTAGGGCTATGTTTTAGTATTAGACTTAAGTGTGGATTATTTATGATAACACTATAATTATAATCACATGTCATGGAGTAATAGTTTTAGGGGAGTTATATAGTTTGGAGTTATCTAGTTTAGATAAAGTTTTTGTTGATGACAAAGGGGGAGAAATATAAAATAGGATAGTTAGGTATAGATTAAGGGGGAGTTGTTAGTTTTAGGGGGAGTTATTAGGATAGAAATAATATTTTATAAACAAAGGTTGTCATCATCAAAAAGGGGGAGATTGTTAGTCCGTGAGATGATGGTTTTGATGACAACAACCATAGAATAGATTATAAAATATAAATACTAACATTATATTTTTAGATATATATGTATATGCAGGATTTAACCATGCAGGTACTAAGAATGAAGACTATAAAGTATAGAGATTCAAGATATCAAGATAAAATATCAAGATAGAAGACTCATGAGTATCGAGATTATCAAGAGTTCAAGATTTCAAGGATAGGTATTTTTTATTATTATTAGGAATTTTTGTTAAAACTCGTAGAAAAACACTGGCATCTTAAAATCCAATTTATTCGTGGAATGGAATCCACTTCGAGTCCGTTAAAGGGATGGAACCCTAAGTAGGATGGAACCTACGAAAAATCTAGTGGAACATTGTTTTGTATCCGCTAATTTTTATTCAAAATGATTTTTCAAAATTATATCTTGTTTTCAAAACTTTCCTTTTAAAAGATTCAAAACCCTCGATCCTGATTTTAAATAATTTTAGCCTCAAAAACATCTTTGTTTTCAAAGTCAAATTACTCATGATTTTAAACTATCTTTTTAAATAATATATTTAACTTTTAAATATTTATACTTAGATTTAAATATAAAATTATAGTTAAAATCTATATATATTATTCTTTATATTTACTTATGAATTTTAACTAGAGTCAAGTATATTTATAAAGTTTAAAATAGTTTTTATATAAGATAAAGGTTATTTTCAAAGAAAAACAAAAACACCAAAAAATCCTTTGGGATGTCGACATGCCTAGCATGACCAAGTTGACATGGTGACAGTTTGATTCAAAAATTTAAATTTCAAAAAAAGTGTCTATTAGCCATAACTCTTCATGAATGGTCATGGTTGTTGTTCTTCTATAATAGGGGTCAGTTTCAACGAATTTTCAATCATAATTTTATGGTTTTCACTCATCTTCTTCTTCCTCATTTCTTAATACATATTCTTATCATTACTCTGCCTAAATCAACATTGAATCATACTCGATTACTTCTAGTTTGATTCTCTATCACTATCTCTACAAGATTCTCAGTGCTATTCAGAGTAATAGACTTCTTTGTAATGTATTAAGCGAGAAAAGGTGTGATTGTAGCCTTGGAAATCAAACAAAAGGGAAAAGGTGTGATTGTAGCCTTGGTAAATCAATTGGGTAAACATGTAGCCCGGAAATCAAGTATCTCTACCAAGAGGATCAAAATTTTGGAGGGTGTACCTCGTAGCCTTGAAACCGAGGGTGTAATTGTACAACTGCTTTTGAAAGGAAATCAGTACTTGTGTTGCGGGACTGAATGTAGGGTAACTCCGAACCAGTATAAAATCCGGTGTATTCTTTCCTTTACTACTTTTATTTTATTTTTGCATCTATGATTGTTTCTGTGATCATATCTGTGTTTGTATATTGCATACTTTTGTGTCTAAATTAACATAAATTAAAAATATTTATTAATTCTTTATTAACACTATTCACCCCCCCCCCTCCTCTAGTGTTAATCTTAGCCTTAAGATCCGTAATCCGCATTTCTCACAATTACTTCCCGAAAATTTTATTTAAAAATTATCTCAAACAATGCTTGTAATTCTAAAATAAATTTCAAGTTTAATCTAGGAAAATATACTTAAATAAAAGATATTATACAAAGCCATATTAATATTTAATAATTTAGCTTTTAAAACAAAAACACCGATTAGTTCTTAAATAGTAATATATCTTTAACAATCATCATAAAATAACTAATTAATAATAGAATATGCTTTAAAATTTTAAATAATTAAAATAACTAGTTTCTTGAATTTTTTTAACACTTTAAGTTTACCTATTTAATAATTAAAATCCCCTTTTAAAACAACCCAAATTCTCGATTCTAATTTCAGTTCGTAAATTTGAAAACCTTACTTGAGTTCTGGTATAACAAATTTAATACCTATTTCCAAATTCACTTCTATCCTTACGATCTATTAAAAATCTCGAACTAAAACCTCCTTTATTAAACAAGTTCCACTTAGCATTTACTATAAAAATTCTTTTATAAACTTTGTTCCAAAATCCCTGTTCACCATACTCCGAGATAGTTACACTACAATTTCAAAACCATTTACTTTAACCATTATATTTACCTCAAAATTCTATATAAACTTTTTACTTCAAAATCTCTATTTACCATTCTTTACCAATTTAAAACATATTTTATTGGTATTTAAAAACACCAAAGATCCAGGTTAACTACCATAACATCCAATCAATTCAAATCACATAATAATCTGTCACAGATTATTCAGCAAAACATACATCACTATATATGAAATTAAATTTTACATTTTTGAGGAATCTAGTTGGATCCCTCCAACCTATTTTCCCCCATCCACGTATGTTAGCATAACATAAAATACCAATTCCGTTTCAAAGCGGAATATTGCGGTATATAGGGGCATCCGCTATTATGCGGGGCGCATAGGGTCTCGTCCGCTATATATATACGGGAATATCAATCACTCCAATATATATGTACTACTATATATGGTATTACATCCAACTGATAATAATGCATCAATTCAATCAATCAATCATTTATTAATTTTAACTATTTAAAATTTAAGCCAGCGGTCAAAATTGAGTGAGATTAACCCACCTTGATTTCTAAATTTCCAAGAGCTCCGATTTTAAATGAAATCGAACACGTTCGATTTAATCTAAAAAATTTGCTAGCTCCGATCGACTTTGGATCTAATCCAGTGCGTAGGGCTCATCGCCATAATTCCATCCCCGCTTGTTTAGTCCGATTCCGACCTCATATGACCAAGATACAAAATTTTAAACGTTGGAATATAATTGATATATAAATAAAATCTTTTTTTATTACCTAGAATCATGGCCGTTGATTTCAAGTAAACCAAATCCAGGCCACAAGTTCCTTTCCCCCTTCTTCTTCATGCTTGCTCACTCATCCAGGGTTTAGAAACCCATAGCCACCACTTGTCCCGCGCGTGCCGCCACCAACACTATCATCTAAGTGACGATCGATCACTGCCCTCGTATGCGCCTACACGAGCTCCAGCAATGCCCAAGGCCAAGCGAAGCTCGTTGCTTCCCTCACCCTAAAAAATGCAAACGAATGAATCCCCTTCATTGTCGATTTCTGTCCATCTTATTGAACTCCGTGACGATCCACCAAATGGATGTAAAGAGCTCGAGAAGCTCTACGATTCTCTAGTTGATGATTTCTGCTAATAATCGATGGTTTCGAGATATTTAGAGAAGCCGTCTTGAAGATTTACAGCCATAAAAGTTAGAACGGCGGACGCATGAAACTTTGGGCAAGGGTTTACTGTACATTGCCTATATAGGTTTATATTCATATTATTTCCCAAATCTTCATGCTTTTTCAAATGAACACCAAACAAAGTGTGTCGCCTAATATTTATAATGTTTTACCCCTATTCCAAACATAATGGAAAATGTTTCGAGGCCTAATTCGACCGTATATAGAAGATAGCTTTTTGAATCAAATTAAAATATTAAATTTTTGATATTTATTTCAATGTTTTTCTATCCCGTACAACCAAATGGTAACTCCAAAGGCAATGAAATTTTATATCCGATAAAAATACACTATTACAGATCCAATGGAACTAATTTCGTTGAATTCTGAGATTGTGCCTCAGAAGGCTATTCTAACGCGTCGATTAAATCAAAAGGTTTTCGACAAGTAATCCTTTAAAATTTCAGTTTTTAAAACCTAATAGCCCATTTATAAATCACATATAATATATATTCATGTTATAAATCGCTCCAATTCATATTAAATCAGAATTCAATTATTTACACTATTACTATATATATATATATATATATATATATATATATATTAAATTTCACTATTAAATTAATATATAAATTTCCAATTTTAACTTATCGACTTTTTAATCCCATTTAAATGTCCATATTATAATTCTAACCCAAATACAATTTTAAATCAACTTAGAAATCATTTATATTCATAACTTACTCCAGATTCCCATTTTTACCCAATTTCCAATATTAAATTTACCATTTTACCAAATCAATTAAATCGCTATATTTGGAATTTTAAACTGTTGTAAAATGAAAAGTGAATTATTATTCAAAAATGAATTTGAAAGTTAGTTACAAAACATTACACCCAATGACTTATGTACAGACTTGCCTGCCTCTAATGGGCCGAGCCCACAAACCAGAGATACAAGAAACTCGAAGAGGAAAAATGATGCACAGGCAAACATATTGATGCACAGTTAAACACAAGACACACAAGACATATATACATATTTACATATCTACATTTTTGTCACTCATCACAACACTCCCCCTCAAGTTGGAGCATACATATCTATCATGCCCAACTTGCTATATAGAATATCATGCCCAACTTGCTACATAGAAGCTTCATTCGACCACCATTAAGAGCTTTAGTCATCATATCTGCCACTTGCTCCTCTGACCTTACATAACTGGTTTTCACTAACCCCTCCTGCACTTTTTCCCTTATGAAATGATAATCAACTTCTACGTGTTTAGTTCTCTCGTAAAACACCGGGTTAGAAGCTATATGCATAACAGCTTGATTATCACACCACAACAACAAAGGTACTTCAACTGTGAGCTTCAGTTCAGTCATAAAATGCTTAATCCACATCAGTTCACACACTGCACCAGCCATAGCTCGATACTCTGACTCAACACTTGATCTTGATACAACATTCTGTTTCTTACTCTTCCATGACACCACATTTCCTCCAACAAACACACAAAATCCTGAAGTAGACTTCTGGTCCTCCTTTGATCCAGCCCAGACAGCATCTACAAAGCTTTCTACTCTGTTGTGTCCATTATTCTTGTAGACAATTCCTTTACCCACTGCTCCGTTCAAGTAACATAGGATCTACTTTAGTGCATTCCAGTGATCAGTAGTTGGTGCACTCATATACTGACTTACAACACTCACTGAGTAAGCAATGTCTGGCCTGGTCACTACTAAGTAGTTAAGTCTACCAACCAATCTCCTATATTTAGCTGGCTCACCGAACTTATCTCCATCTTTGCTCAAAGTATTATTCACCATCATAGGTACAGAAGATGGTTTTGCACCCAATTTCCCAGTTTCTTTCAGCAAATCTAACACATACTTCCTCTATGACAAATATCCTCCCATTGTTTCTCATCACTTCAATTCCTAAGAAGTATCTCAACTCCCCTAGCTCCTTTGTACAAAACTGTGTACGAATAAACTTCTTAAGAGCTTCAATTCCTAGCTCATCATCTCCAGTAATCACAATATCATCTACATAAACAACCAATAGGATTGATTTGTCTTGTGAATTTCTGAAAAATACTGAATGATCAGACTTACTCTGCAACATCCCAAACTTCTCCATTGATTTACTAAATTTCCCAAACCATGCACGTGGACTCTGCTTTAAACCATACAAGCTCTTCTTTAATTTGCATACCTTGCTGTTCTCCCCCTGAGTAACAAACCCACGAGGTTGTTCCATATATATTTCTTCAACTAGATCTCCATGTAAAAATGCATTTATAACATCAAGTTGATGCAATTTCAAATTATGTTTTGCTGCTAATGATATAAACAACCTTATTGATGTCATTTTTGCCACTGGTGAGAATGTTTCCATATAATCTGTTCCACATGTTTGAGCATACCCTTTAGCAACTAACCGAGCTTTAAACCTTGCAATTGATCCATCTGGATTTAACTTGACTGAATAAACCCATTTGCATCCTATCACTTTTCTATCCTTTGGCAACTTAACTAGATCACATGTATTATTCTTGTCTAAAGCATTAATTTCCTCCGGCATTGTTTGTTGCCACTCTGGTTTTGACATTGCTTCCTTGACAGTTTTAGGAAATGAAACTGAGTCAAGTGCAGAAATAAATAAATATGATTCTGATGACAGACAATCATATGAAACAAAAGATGAAATTGGAAATGTGCACTTTTTTCTCTCCTTCCTAAGAGAAATTGGTAAATCCAAACTTGGGTCTGATTGTGGAGCAGTTGCATGATCAATGATCAATTCATTAGTTTCTGGTTCCCGATTTGATTCACAATCCATATGATAATTAACATTTTCTGAATTTATAACAGGATACGGTAAAAAAATCATCCTCTGCGCATTCTTGATTTGTTGATACATATGGACAAAAAAATGCTTCATCTTCCACATATATATATCAAGTATTTCTGTAAACTAGGACAAAAACATTTATATCCCATCTGTAGTCTAGAATAACCAACAAAGATGCATTTTAAAGATTTTGGATCTAGCTTGGTGAGTTGAGAATTAACATTTCTCACATAGCACGTGCAACGAAAAATCCTTGGCTTAATTGGATATAAATTTTTATCTGGAAACAATACTTGAAATGGTACCTTATACTCAAGTATAGTTGATGGCATCCTATTGATTAAAAAACATGCAGTAGAAACCGCATCTGCCTAGAATACTTTAGGAACTTTCATCTGAAACAGTAGTGCTCTTGTAGTCTCAAGTAAATGTCTATTTTTCCGTTCTGCTACTCCATTCTGTGAAGGGGTATCGACACATGAAGTCTCATGTAAAGTTCCTTTTTGAGCCATATGTGTATTGAACTATTCAGATAAATATTCTTTGGCAATATCACTCCTTAGAATTCGAATATTAGTATTGAACTGTGTATTAATCTCAGAACAAAATGTACAAAAAATGGAAAATAACTCTGATCTATTTTTCGTTAAGAATAACCAAGTTACTCGAGAATAGCCATCAACAAAAGTAACAAAGTATCTATAACCTTGTTTTGATACAACTGTAGCAGGTCCCCAAACATCTGAAGGAATCAACTCAAATACAGATTTAGCTCTCTTATTTATTCTAGAATGAGAACTACTATGGTGATGTTTAGCAAATTGACATGACTCACAATTCAAAGTAGATAATGAATTAAACTGTGGACATAACTTCTTGAGCGGTGACAATGAAGGATGACCCAACTGAAAATGAGTTTTAAGAGCAGAATTTACACTTGAATAAGTTATATGGTTAGGTATCTTATCAGTCAGGATATATAAGCCACCAGACTCTTCACCTTTACCAATAATCTTCTTTGTTGTAAGGTCCTGAAACACATAATGATCAGGGAAGAAGGATATGCAACAATTATGATCACGAGTGACTTGACTTACTAAAATCAAGTTGAAAGATAAATTTGGCAAATACAATACTGTTTTCAATGGAATTTGAGTATGTGAGTCCACATTTCCAGTTCCATACATTCGTGTTTGTGATCCATCAGCTAGAGTTACCACACGATTTGATTTATTTAAATAAGGTTCTGAGATCGGATGAAGATTACCTGTCATATGATCTGTAGCTCCAGAATCTATGACCGACTTTGACGATTGTTTCTTTGAATTGGCAACAGTAGTTATTAATGATGATGGATTCTGATCAGATACATTTTTCTTTAGTGATTCTTGATACTGTGCATATTTATCATACTCCTCAACTGTCATCAACATTGTCTTAGTAGAATTCTGTGAATTACTAGATATTGAATTATTGTATTGCAATTTTCTACACTCAAATTTTGTATGGCCTGGTTTCTTGCAGTATGCACAAAATTTGTTCTGACTATGCACACTTAATCTCTGGTTATTTCCTGATGGTTTTACATTTTGACTCTGCGTATTTTATTTATGATTGTTCCAAGAAGAATTAATCCTACTATTACCAATTAAAGCACTTTCCGGTATTACATTAGGTGACTGAACAACTTCTTTACGAAGAATTCTACTGAAAACATCTTTAAGTGACAAGACATCAAATCCTGATAGAATCTGTGATCTTGCTGATTCGAATTCGGATGATAATCCAGCTAGAAAACTCATAATAGCCATTTGTTCTCTCTGTTGCTGTTGAACCTTCACATCTGGGCTAAATGGAAGAAGTAGATTAAGTTCCTCATAAGTTTTTTCAAAATTCATAAAATAGTTCATCAGATTTTGCTCCTGTTTTTCTACCCGATAGAATGATCTACAAACATCATACATTCTAGTTAAATTTCCTTTCCCTGAATACAAAAATTCCAAATATTCCATGAGTTCCTTCACAAATTCACAATGATTTACTAATCCAATAACCTCACTATCAATAGAATTCTTGATTTGAAGAAACAACCGAGCATCATCTCTCAACCACAATAGATGCTTATCTTCTTTTGAATCCAGATCTGGTGGATCTTCAATAAGATGTCAATCTTTATCTATACTTCGAAGATAGAGACGAATAGTTTTACTCCAATTCAAATAATTCAAATTATTTAGTTTATGATCAGTGATCTTCGGCATCAACTGCATCGCATCCATTGTAACCTTATTTTCGCTCATCATGATCTAAGATAATCGAACAATGGATCGGAAAGAATAATTTGAGATTGAATCAAAGTCTGAGATCTTGCTGCTCTGATACCATGTTGTAAAATGAAAAGTGAATTATTATTCAAAAATGAATTCGAAAGTTAGTTACAAAACATTACACCCAATGACTTATGTACAGACTTGCCTGCCTCTAATGGGCTGAGCCCACTAACCAGAGATACAAGAAACTCGAAGAGGAAAAATGATGCACAGGCAAACATATTGATGCACAGTTAAACACAAGACACACAAGACATATATACATATTTACATATCTACATTTTTATCACTCATCACAACATAAACCATTTCAGGAATTCTTCCATAATCAAAGTCAATTAAGAATTCAAATTCAACATTTAAAAATAAATTAAAAATCCAAAATTAAACGACCAAAATTCCGGGTCGTTACATTCCTTCCCCCTTATAAAAATTTCATCCCCGAAATTTTCTAAGGTAAGAAAAATGCTCCAAACCCATTAACTTTTCTAAAACCAACTTAGTTAAAACCCTACATTTACCTCTCTAACCCATTTAGTTTTACCCAAAACAATTCATTTCCATTCCTAACCCAAAAACCTTTATTTCAACTTCAATTCAAAAACGACTTTCCTAGTTAACAAAATTTTCAAAAATTTTCAAAATTTTTCTAACACCCTAAATTTTCGAATTTTTTTGACAGGGACTCCTTTTTACGGAGAGCCTTTTACAATATCACAAGAGAAATAAATATATATATACATCGACCCATACGGTGGAAAAAAATATATATCATTTCTTTATCTTATTGCATATGCGTACCTCATATTAGCGTTATTTAAGCGAGCGGGCTTACTTATATGCATTTTCACAACCCAAACAGCTCTAGGTATCCGTACTTACTCGAAATAAGCTCATTAGTTTCATAAACATGAAATATTATAGCACATCATTTATTTAACTAGCCAAAACACATAAACTTCATAACCAGAACATGCCAATCATATATTACAAGCAATTTTAAGGTTCCAACACTAATTTAATTTCTTTCCATGGATCCATATATCATTTCATTCGGTTCGAAATGAATTACACCCAAATTTTTATTGCATTCAATTAATATTTACAACAACAAACTCATATCCATTCCAAATTGATTTGTATGTGCTTTACTTGCATAAATTCACTTCCATTCAATTTCAAATTGATTCACAATTAATTTATTTGCATTCCATTCATTATGCACTTCCACTATATGCAAATACATTTTATTAAACTTCAATTTATTCCTTTTAAAATTGACTCTAAATCAATGTTTCTATTTTCCATTTGATGCATATCCAAGTTGTCTATCAACTTTTGTTCACTTCTTTTTTTTATATCAAACACATTCCAATCCATGTTAATTTTTTATGAATCATTTCATAACATTCACTTAAATTAAGTTTTTTATTACGACAAAACTCCATTTCATTTTAAATTGAATCTCATTCAATTTACTTGTTTTCATTTGTTTAGTATATCCATTTCATACTACATTACTGGGGAATCATTTCATGTAAATCAATTCTCGAACAATTTATTATATCATACATGGTTCATGCACTTTCATTTCTATTAACTTTACTTCCAACTTATTTTGCGTCTTTTCCGTTCACTTTCGTTTAATTCACGTAGTGTTGTTCACTTCATTCTATAGTGAAAAACATTTCATTTCATTTCAAGCTAATTTATTTATAACCATTTTACAAAATTATTTCTAAGGTTTACTATAACATTCCATACCACTGCTTAGGTTATATTCATCTTTAAAACTTAAGTTCACACTCAAACTTATCCAATCCATATTCTAAAATTATATTGAATTCATTTACTCTTAAATTGAATTCATTCCTTGGTTATCAATTACTTAACCGTTTAATTTGATCACATTATTCCACCTCCTCGGTTTAGTAAGTTTTACAACTTATTTATCCACAATTTCATAAATTTTCCACTTAGGTTTACTCACATTCAATATTTATAACATGTAGTTATATAACACTTCACCATTCATATTTATATTTAATTTACTCCATCTTAATTCACTCTCATTTAAAACTCGTTTTTTCTGAATTTCCATTCCTTTACCATAATATCAAACGATTTTCATTTAGGCTTTACCATTTCATTACTCAATTCATAAGTTCAAGAACTTATTTACTTAATATCTTATATTGCTTTCTTGAGTTTATTTCATCTTATAATCATCACTCTGGATCATATATATTCACATCACTTAATAACTTAAGTGTATTCATCCCATTCAATAATTATGACTTATAACTATATAATTATCCTACATTTCAACTTAATATCCAATTCAATTCAAATGCAATTTCAATTTTATATAACTTATCTTAAGTTAAATTTTAACCCATCTAATTCGCTTTAACTTACTCAAGTTAAATTTTAAATTCCAGAATTTAAAATTCACATTTTCCTTTCTTATTTATATCAACTTCACATTATAAGTTCAATACTGATTTTATCCTGACCTCACAAATCATTTAAATAGAAATCCCAAAATTTAATCACTCGGTTTTATTTCAAATCATTTTAAAATCATAAATATATGTATATTACTTTGGTATATCTAGTCTTACTTTTGAAATCTCAAAGCCACTTGGTTTTTCTCCCAAAATAATTCCCCATTGGAAATTTCTATAACGAACTTATTTATCAAAAAAGCCAAAGAAAATAATCTTAGTTGCCCACCACGGTAGCAATCCATCACTTAGCAACATGAAAATGAATACTTATAATGTGGCCATCATCACCAGGATTATTTTCCAGCGACTGAAGTGAGTTCAGTGCTTCCTTACTTCCAAAAATTCATTTTAAAACATTTTCTTTTCAAAAGACATTTTCAAATACTAATCCATTATTCCTTACAAACCGTTTGGGAAAACATTTCCAAAATTCCCAAGATTTAAAAATCCCCAAACATTAGTTCAAACCCAGTTTAAAAAAAATTCCAAAATTTATAGGATTTAAATTTGAGTTTAAATTAAATTTTAGTTATAACTCCTTTGTATAAACCATTCTTATAAATTTCTATTTGGTTACATACATAACCATTCAAATTTTATAATCTGTTCTGATTTTAATATTAACAACCAAACATTCCAAACATATACACTACAATAATTTAAGAAAATTATTTCTTTTATAACAAAGTACAGTTTGGGTAAAATTATACCATTTGTCCACTTTCAAAACAATATTGTGTCGGTTTACCTTGTTTAGGAGTTTAGAAAGCCCTATCGATACAATTGTACTTTCCGTACTGACCAGAATTAATAAACAACCAATCGATAAGTCAACACAATATAAAACATTTTATATTCACCAAAAATTACGCGCCTATATATATTAATACACTCAACTCATTCTAGAGTACTTCTTACTCTATCTCTATTGAGTAAACCACATCAAAGCCTAGGTATATCGTCAACCTAAGAACTAATACCACATGTCACGATCCACCCTTTCGACCCTCGAAAATCGACATAAATACGCTCATTGTATAACATGTCGAACGATCGAGTGCCAGAAAGACATATTGTTGAGGGGAAAGAAATAGGTGGAAGAAGAAGAACTAACAAAAATAGAATCTGACAGCGGATTGAATAACATATAATATAAACAGTACTTTACACAAAACCAAAATTGTATTGTACATATCTCATATCATAGTACACAAATCAATAATTACCAGCCTGGACAGTTATAACAACCTTTCCTCACAATTTCTGGTAATTCAAACAAAACATTGCAGCAGAATAAAACGGGCACGATAATATGTCTTGGTCTCCAGCTTGTCTCCTAGGCTCCTTAGCATCCTCACCTGAACCTGAAATACTCGGCCTGACCCAAGCATTATAATAAAATAACATCCGGGTCATTCTGGAAAACCAGCATGAGAAAACACACTCAATTTGAATTATTAAGGTTATCAAAATCCTTTGAAAGGTATCTCGTAAGACCATGCCACACATAAACACGACGGACGATAATCAAAACATTTCATATCAAAATCATCTGATATTATAGTAGTGTCTAAGTACAAATACTTATTCAAATAGCTGAAATACTTGCATCTCACATTTCAGCATAGTTGGGCACAATCAAAACCGTACAGCGCTTATTGGAGAATGGATTCTGAATGACTAGGTACTGAGGTGCCACCTGTCACAGTACATGTCTAGAAAGCGTACCAAGGACCATGCCGGGATCCCCTGCTACACAAGACCGGACTATCCCTGACCTGGATGGACCGAGTATGCTATCATCCTAGGTGTTCCTACTTGCACTTCATTGCTCCATCTTTGACTCCATGCTCTTGTCTTCATTTTGAAAACGTACTCGTTGGATCGAACCGATTTCCATATAACAAATCCAACTTTTTTCGGTGAACTCAACCCAGGTTCTTTAGGAAAATACACAGACGAAGGAAGATCGGAGATCACCTCCTAACCGTTAGTGGACACATTTCTTTATCAACGTCCTTGTAACATCCTGCCTTTTTGCATGATTTAAACAGACACACGTGCCAATTCAAACCATACGTAAGGGCGGATTGTTATGGGATAAATAAGAAAACAGAGAAAGAAACAGAATCTCACAACGGAAGGATAAAATATAATAATCAAATATACAGTTCATAAATCTGTTTACAAAAAGCTTTGATTTATTTATACAATACATATCAGAGTACGCATACCAATAACAATGCAGCGGAACAATATGAGTGTAGTGAAACCATATTATCTATAGTAATAATAATAAAATCTTCGTCTTCTTCCTCCGGAAATAAAATCTTCAATCTTGAAACGCTCGGACTGACCCGAGCGAATTTGGAAAGACAAAAACACTCGAGTCAGAACTAAAAGATCTTATGTGAGTTACATTAACAGAAAAAATATAAGTGCAGTAACTCAAGAGATGCTCGGGATTTACATCTCCTAAGGATCCGTTAAACTATTTACTATGTAGTATATTGCGCTATTATAATAGTGTCTAATTGTAAAATAAACTTACTTTTAAATAGCGTTAAGGCTTTACATTTTCCACCTTAACACGTTTATATATTCCCATAGTCAATACAGTACCGTAATCTCCCCCGTACTGGGCGTCGTCAGAGGGCACTCCATAGGTATGGTACAAAACCAAAATCGTATAAGGCGCGCTAGGGTAGGTGACACGGCACAACTAGGCAATACCAGGGTAGATATACCAATTACGCTTCCGGGCCGATGGAAACGCGCAGCGCGCAGCTGCCGCCCACCTCGGACAAACTCCCCACATCAAAGAAATCAAAAGTGAAGGTGGCCACCGAATAAAATCCAAAGTCATAGTATAGTATCGAAGGGAAGTGTCCGATCAGAGGTGCTACCTCATTAACCCGTCGATCGCTCCTATTTTAGCCACCTTATGCCAACTCATGGGAGTCGGGTCCATGTATTTACCTTAAAGGAAACGTCGCCACCTTCCTGCTTCATTCTGGAATCTCCACCGCGTACACGGTTAGTCAAAGTGGTTTTCGGTATCGACAGAGAGTATGTCCATATCCGATCCCGGTCTCTTTGCCAACCAATCGTTATTATAACACCGCGATCATTTAAAAAAAATTATACTTTTAAAACCAGAATAAATTATCCATTTAAAACCCATATAAACCCGATATCATTTATTCTTAAAACCCCAAATCAATACGATATCATTTATTTTCCAATATATATTCTTTCCAAAATCATAGGTTTTCCAAAGTAAAATATTTAGAAATCAAAACTCTTGAATATAATATTTCCAAATTATACTTCCTTGAAAACATAGCTTTGAAACAAAATTTCCATCTCTTAAATGGTTAAATATTAAATTACTTTTATAAACAAAATAGCTTCTTTAGATTTCACAAATCAATTTCAAATATCGATTTAAACTTCCAAATACCATTTCAATTCTTATGTTTCAAGGCTTTAAATATTTCACTATTTCAAACAGACTCATTTGACAATTCCATATATATATATCAAATTCAATTACTTATTATTTAGACTTGAAATGTTTGCTTAATGAATTCAATATAATTTAAGAAAACCTTTAACTTCATATAACTGGATCATCTTTCAATTTATTATATATTCATTTAATCAACCTGATATTCATTAAAATCACTTTACACAAAAATCAAGTTATAAAAATCATATCCTTTAAAAATTCTAATTTTTTATTAAATTTCAATTTAACTTAATATTCATCTTCCAAATCTATTCTCATTTAAGTCATAAAACTCCAGAAATTAAATTTTAAATAAATGTTTAATCTTATTTGATCTTAAAATCAAACTTTATTTAAACTTCAAATCAAATTTATACAAAGCTTAAAAACCGGAAATTACTATATATATATAATAGCCTTTATCAATAACCAAATCAATATCTCATAAACCATATATATATATATAACTTTACAAAACCATAGAAAAATATTTCAAAAATAATTTTATATATTTACCGCGGTGCCTGTATATAATTTTCTATCCTATGGTCAAGTGATACGGATGTTTATCATTTCAATCCGCAATTTAAAATGAAAAAAAAACGGTTATATATCATTTCAAACCGCAATCCCGAATGAATGAAATGCATAGCAACTTGCAATTAATAAGATTAATCATCCATTCATCCATCAAATCATACATCCATTTATCATAGTCATCATCCAATTTCAAACAATCATCAATACATAACAGGTGATAAATAATGGTATCAATTATCAGTTTATACTCAAAATAAATTTAATAACTGTTAATTGGCAGTTTATATGCAAAAATAAATATAAATTTAACTGGCAGTTAATATGAAATAAAAATTTAACATAACTATGACTGGCAGTTAATATGCAATTAAATAAATTCTAACTGTCAAAGTTATGCAATAAATAAAATTAATTAACAGATATATTAAATGAATGCGATTTATCAGAGATAATGAATAAAACATGCCAAACAGACATAAATAAATTTCTACTCATATCTAAAATTAATTTAACAAACACAAGAAATTTTAGAAGTTGTGAGTGGGTTAAAACACTCACCCTTTGAATTTAAATCGAATTTAAATTCAATTTAAACTCAAAAATTCGACGGTCTTCGAATTGGTCCAAACCAGCGTCAACATATCTGGAATTTAATTACGATCCGAACAAAAAAAATCTCGCGTGAATCGGACTACGTATGAGAAAGTTATTCGAAAATTTCGATTGAAACAAAAATTAAATAAAACAAAATAAACAAATATACCCCATCACCATGCCACGTCACAGGCCACGTCCTTCTTCTCAAATTCGAGCACGCTACAGCACCAATAAAAAAAACGGACAGTACCAACAGATTACGCTCTTCGAGAATTATGACATATAATTTTTCTGGAATTTTTTGAGGAGTTTGAAATATATATTATTATTATTTATTTTGGACTGTAATTGGATCTAGAAATTTTGCAGCCACTGGAAGAGAAGAAGTTGAAGAAAAGAACACACAGAGAGAAATGAAGATAGATGGAGGCTAGGGTTTACACAGCCTATAAATAGACAAAGTGAAATAGGATAGGTGGGACGAATCATAAACGCGCAAAACGGTTGTTGGCCCACCAGAATATTTTATATTAATTGGATACGTTACGGATTAGTAAATAAATTAATTTCTTCCTCAGACATTTACATTGAATTTTAAATGTATTTACAAATGTAAATTTAGATGCTTCATTTATAAGTTTCAATATAAATTCACAATTTCATTAAATTCCAAATTCATAGATAAGTTTCCATTTTCAAGTAAATTTCTAAATTACCGTAATAATTATCTTAGATTTTTATTCATTCTCAATAGATTTAACTATTGTAAATTGACTAAGTTTTCATACTATAAAATCCACATTTCTATGTATATATACATTTGAATTCCCTACTAAAATATCTTATTTATATTTCGCAATTACTTCCAATCCATTTTTTTTTGGCATCGCACTGTTACTTAAATAAATAGCCTATACCAACACTAATTATCATTAATTTGAAAATGGGTTACCAAATTTTGGATTTTATTAATAATTATTATTTATTACTTCATTGTTTATTCAAATTTAGACAATTTAAGATGTTTCTTAAATGCTGAGTACATTATTAACTTCAGCGTAAAACTTCAATTTTATTTTATCTACAAATTATAAATTAACTTTGCAGAGATCCTTTAGTTGACCTTTCATTTAATTATCCTATCTACTGGTATCCCATAGATGGGAATTCCTAAAACATCTCCAAATTCCAACTTTAATTTCAATCACATAAAATGTTCTATTCAGTTTTCAATAAATTCAATAAATTTAAATTATCATGTTCTAAATCCAAATGAATCCATATATCCTGCCTTCCATTCTTTTAATCTAACTAATTATCATATTCTGAATAAAGTTTACGTTATTTCCACCTATAAGCTACAAATAACAATGAATGTTGCATTTGATTTAGATTCTAAATAAATTGATGGGTAATAATTAATAATTCTCACTATTGCCCGATTTATTCCCATTCATGCTTAAATTACCACCAAACAATCATTAAATTTACCTATCTTTTATTGATTCCATAAAATCTATTTGCCCTGAGTTAGTTACTGCATTTATCAAATTCCAATTTCGCAATCACCTTAAATACATAAATTGGTATTGCATTAACATTTAAATTTATTAGCTTATGTCAACACTATTAACATTAATTGCAATGTATTACCAATTTTAGTCACTACCCTAACTACTAACTCATATTAACCTACATTATTCCCAAGAATTTCATTGGTTTTTCTTATATTAAATTTATCAACCATATTAATTAAGGTTTTTTTAAAAACAATTAATAAATTCCCTTTAATATATACAACTTGGCAATCTATTAAGCATGGTATTATATTTCACGTAAATGTACATGTAATTACATTTATTACAATGTTATCCAAATAAATTGAATGATCTAAGTATATAACTCCTAATATCCACCCATCTTGCCTTAATCCCAAATAACATACAAATTAAACTACCCTTAATTTCAATTAACCCTATCATTACTTTTTATATTCCAAACAAATAAATTAATAATAGGTTAATTGAATCAGATTTACAATCCAACTTTAATTATTTGCAAATTTTGTCAGTTTGGACCACTTGGTAAATTCAGAATCCTTTAACAACTTCCTACATTAATTTATTTTTGAATAATCCCAAAATTTTCAATATTAAAGTACAAATCCAATTTATCAAAAATTAAAACTTAAATTTTAAGGAATTTATTTATTTAGGTTTAGACCCCGTTATTCACTAAAATTGGTTGGTATTTATTTCATTCGCCTCTTTAATTGTACGTAAATTTCTCATAAATACACCTAAAATTTCATTTAATTCCAACTGCTTCCTAATTTCCATTTCTACGTCTTAACACACTCTATATTAAACTTCTAGACATTGTATTACTTATCATATTAATGTAACCTTTATTTAGTGTATTAACATTTATTTCAATTCAAATTCTATCAACCAATTAAACATGTAACCTATTACTATTGCTTACAAATCAAAATATTGCACCCATTGTCATCTTCTGAATGGAATTAGTCTTTATTTCAAAACTTATCTAAATTTACATTGAGACCATATTTAATCCTCTTCGATAATATTAATCCTCAATTTATTAAATGGAATCAATATATCTTACATAACATGTTTTACACATAAATTTTTAATTAATATTGTTTCAACTTATTCCTCATATTCTCAATAATTACCTAACATAAATCTACGCTTATTTTATTCTACGTTCACACTTCCGTTACTCTCAAATCAATAAGTAACGTTCATATAAATAAATATTATGTCAGTTTTCTATTTATGGCGATATTTTTATTTATTTATTACTGCATAACTTTACTTATTTACTTCCCATCACTTTAAAATTAATCGTTAAAGTAACGCTTATCAGTACGCATCAAATTATTTACCAAATTAAAAGGTTTTGATTTTTTTAACAAATTAATTGACAGATTAATTAGGTAATGTATACGAATTGTTATTATACCCATAAATTTACACTTAACTAATTAAATGCATTACCTATATTCTCTATCTTCCCATTATATTCAGGTACAATACTTACACCAATTTTTATTGAAAAATTTATTCATATTACAAACAAAAGCTTAAATTACCATTGTTAAATTAGCGTTCAATATATATTTATCACCTTTTATTATTTCTACTAAATTTTTATTACAAAATTCTATTGAATAAATTAAATCGTCGAAATTTACGGGTCGTTACACTCTCCCCTACTTAAAACTTTTCGTCCCCGAAAAGGAAAAGGAAGGATTTAGAATATACATATCTTATTCAAAACATTACCTTATAAACAATTAAATTTACAATATCTGTTACTTTTCTTAAAATATACAAATTTACAACATTATCTTTTTATACTTAAATTTATTAGAGTTCGGAGAACATTTCAAAATATTTCTAAGTCCAAAATTTAAATATCTAAGTAATTCCAATCACTAATCATCCAAATTAATACAACAACCATCAATTTCCTCGAACATCATACATACAATTACAAAACAACCATACAATCACACAATCAAATAGTTGTTTGGGTTCAAACTTGAAATTGTACGGAATGAAAAATAACTATCAAATGCATCATTTACTCAACAGTCTTAGATGGAACAAAATAGATTATTTATTCATCCAACGACTTCAAATTTCCTTACCCAATCAACCATAAATCAAACAATAACAATTCAAACCAGCAACCAAACTAACTTATTATAAATTTCATGCTTTAGTTGTTTGATTTCCCTTTTTGTTTACATAGTGATTTTTTTCTCATTCACATTTACTTATCAAAGGTTTGCTCATTCATTTTTACTTATTACTTACAATTATTCAATTCCATTAACTCGGGTCATGCTGGTTCCTTATATTTTGTTATAATTATTCATTCATTTATAATAGCATGTCCTTATTTATTTGCTTTAATTCCTTAAGTTTTATAATCATCTATCTATCATGCTTACCTTTATTTATATTTACTTGGTAAAATTTCAATTATATCTTAAGTTATTGAATACAGCAAATTCATTGAATGCTTCATTACCTACTATTACTTGTACAAATTTCTACTACATTTCTTATTAAACATTTCAACTTTTTATATTTGGTAAGTTATATATGTTAAAGAAAATGCAAATGAACTTATACAAGTTTTATCTCATCTTTTAATTAAATTTAATGTTCAACAATATTACTCTTTATCTCATATGTTACAAATTTCAAATTTCCCTTTATAACTTTGCATTAAATCTCTTACCTAAATTAGAGGTTTCAATTTATTAATCACTTACCTTTTATTTCACTACAATAATTTAAACAATTAATTAATGGAAATTTAAGAATTAAATACCGGGTTAAATTTCAAATTATTTTGAAATATTAGATAAATATATTCTTCTAACTTATATACCTCTAATTTTATTTAAAACAATTAAAAATTTATATCTTTTTCGAAAATGAATCTGCGGTAGAACTACTACAGTGGCCTTTCCCTTCGAAACTCGAAAATGAAAGTCGATGATGCGGCCGCCATCACCGAAATTATTTCCAGCGACAGAGAGGAAAGTACAAAACTTATTTTCTCAAAAATCTTCTTTAAAACGATTCTTCCGAATTATGTTAAATATTTATATCAGAAAATACTTATAAATAAAATTATTAATATATTTCAAAATCATTCAAAAGAAAAACCCCGGACTTAAGTTCTAAATTTCCAAATTTCATTTATCTTATTTTTCAATCTTATTTCTATTATTATTTACACTTTATTGCCTAACAATCAATCTATTGCAGCCAAATATAAATATCAATTGAAATTTTTTATTTTATATATAAAATATAATAGGAAAAAAAAATTCATTCACCTATATTAAAAACAAATATTATGTCGGTCTGTCCTATTAAGTGTTTAGAAATCCCTATTGATGTCATAACGTCCCATGCACCAACCAGAATTTATAAATACGAAACGGAACAAATTAACACAATATTAAAACCTTTTTATAACACTAACAAGTACGCTCTCTCATATATACACTCAGTGACTCCCATAGGGTATTACTACCCTATTAATAAAGAGTCAAACCCCACAAAGCCAAGATTTATCGCTAAACCAAAGCTCTGATACCAACTGTAACATCCCGCCTTTTTGCACGATTTAAACAGACACACGTGCCAATTCAAACCATACGTAAGGGCGGATTGTTATGGGATAAATAAGAAAACAGAGAAAGAAACAGAATCTCACAGCAGAAGGATAAAATATAATAATCAAATATACAGTTCATAAATCTGTTTACAAAAACCTTTGATTTATTTATACAATACATATCAGAGTACACATACCATATAACAATGCAGCGGAACAATATGAGTGTAGTGAAACCATATTATCTATAGTAATAATAATAAAATCTTCGTCTTCTTACTCCGGAAATAAAATCTTCAATTCTGAAACGCTCGGACTGACCCGAGCGAATTTGGAAAGACAAAAACACTCGAGTCAGAACTAAAAGATCTTATGTGAGTTACATTAACAGAAATAAATATGAGTGCAGTAACTCAAGAGATTCTCGGGATTTACATCTCCTAAGGATCCGTTAAACTATTTACTATGTAGTATATTGCGCTATTATAATAGTGTCTAATTGTAAAATAAACTTACTTTTAAATAGCGTTAAGGCTTTACATTTTCCACCTTAACACATTTATATATTCCCATAGTCTATATAGTACCGTAATCTCCCCCGTACTGGGCGTCGTCAGAGGGCACTCCATAGGTATGGTACAAACCAAAATCGTATAAGGCGCGCTAGGGTAGGTGACACGGCACAACTAGGCAATGCCAGGGTAGATATACCAATTACACTTCCGGGCCGATGGAAACGTGCAGCGTGCAGCTGCCGCCCACCTCGGAAAAACTCCCCACATCAAAGAAATCAAAAGTGAAGGTGGCCACCGAATAAAATCCAAAGTCATAGTATAGTATCGAAGGCAAGTGTCCGATCAGAGGTGCTACCTCATTAACCCGTCGATCGCTCCTGTTTTAGCCACCTTATGCCAACTCACGGGCGTCGGGTCCATGTATTTACCTTAAAGGAAACGTCGCCACCTTCCTGCTTCATTCTGGAATCTCCACCGCGTACACGGTTAGTCAAAGTGGTTTTCGGTATCGAAAGAGAGTATGTCCATATCCGATCCCGGTCTCTTTGCCAACCAATCGTTATTATAACACCACGGTCATTTAAAAAAAATTATACTTTTAAAACCATAATAAAATATCCATTTAAAACCCATATAAACCCGATATCATTTATTCTTAAAACCCCAAATCAATACGATATCATTTATTTTCCAATATATATTCTTTCCAAAATCATAGGTTTTCCAAAGTAAAATATTTAGAAATCAAAACTCTTGAATATAATATTTCCAAATTATACTTCCTTGAAAACATAGCTTTGAAACAAAATTTCCATCTCTTAAATGGTTAAATATTAAATTACTTTTATAAACAAAATAGCTTCTATAGATTTCACAAATCAATTTCAAATATCGATTTAAACTTCCAAATACCATTTCAATTCTTATGTTTCAAGGCTTTAAATATTTCACCATTTCAAATAGACTCATTTGACAATTCCATATATATATATATATATATATATATATATATATATATCAAATTCAGTTACTTATTATTTAGACTTGAAATGTTTGCTTAATGAATTCAATATAATTTAAGAAAACCTTTAACTTCATATAACTGGATCATCTATCAATTTATTATATATTCATTTAATCAACCTGATATTCATTAAAATCACTTTACACAAAAATCAAGTTATAAAAATAATATCCTTTAAAAATTATAATTTTTTATTAAATTTCAATTTAACTTAATATTCATCTTCCAAATCTATTCTCATTTAAGTCATAAAACTCCAGAAATTAAATTTTAAATAAATGTTTAATCTTATTTGATCTTAAAATCAAACTTTATTTAAACTTCAAATCAAATTTATACGAAGCTTAAAAACCGGAAATTACTATATATATATAATAGCCTTTATCAATAACCAAATCAATATCTCATAAACCATATATATATATATATATATATATATATATAACTTTACAAAACCATAGAAAAACATTTCAAAAATAATTTTATATATTTACCGCGGTGCCTGTATATAATTTTCTATCCTATGGTCAAGTGATACGGATGTTTATCATTTCAATCCGCAATTTAAAATGAAAAAAAAACGGTTATATATCATTTCAAACCGCAATCCCGAATGAATGAAATGCATAGCAACTTGCAATTAATAAGATTAATCATCCATTCATCCATCAAATCATACATCCATTTATCACAGTCATCATCCAATTTCAAACAATCATCAATACATAACAGGTGATAAATAATGGTATCAATTATCAGTTTATACTCAAAATAAATTTAATAACTGTTAATTGGCAGTTTATATGCAAAAATAAACGTAAATTTAACTGGCAGTTAATATGAAATAAAAATTTAACATAACTATGACTGGCAGTTAATATGCAATTAAATAAATTCTAACTGTCAAATTTATGCAATAAATAAAATTAATTAACAAATATATTAAATGAATGCGATTTATCAGAGATAATGAATAAAACATGCCAAACAGACATAAATAAATTTCTACTCATATCTAAAATTAATTTAACAAACACAAGAAATTCTAAAAGTTGTGAGTGGGTTAAAACACTCGCCCGTTGAATTTAAATCGAATTTAAATTCAATTTAAACTCAAAAATTCGACGGTCTCCGAATTGGTCCAAACTAGCGTCAACAGATCTGGAATTTAATTACGATCCTAACAAAAAAAAAATCTCGCATGAATCGGACTACGTATGAGAAAGTTATTCGAAAATTTCGATTGAAACAAAAATTAAATAAAAAAAAATAAACAAATATACCCCATCACCATGCCACGTCGAAGGCCACGTCCTTCTTCACAAATTTGAGCATGCTACTGCACCAATCAAAAAAAATGGACAGTACCAACAGATTACGCTCTTCGAGAATTATGACATATAATTTTTCTGGAATTTTTTGAGGAGTTTGAAATATTTTTATTTTTTATTTTGGACTGTAATTGGATCTAGAAATTTTGCAGCCATTGGAAGAGAAGAAGTTGAAGAAAAGAACACACAGAGAGAAATGAAGATAGATGGAGGCTAGGGTTTACACAGCCTATAAATAGACAAAGTGAAATAGGATAGGTGGGCACGAATCATAAACGCGCAAAACGGTTGTTGGCCCACCAGAATATTTTATATTAATTGGATACGTTACGGATTAGTAAATAAATTAATTTCTTCCTCAGACATTTACATTGAATTTTAAACGTATTTACAAATGTAAATTTAGATGCTTCATTTATAAGTTTCAATATAAATTCACAATATCATTAAATTCCAAATTCATAGATAAGTTTCCATTTTCAACTAAATTTCTAAATTACCATAATAATTATCTTAGATTTTTATTCATTCTCAATAGATTTAACTATTGTAAATTGACTAAGTTTTCATACTATAAAAATCCACATTTCTATGTATATATACATTTGAATTCCCTGCTAAAATATTTTATTTATATTTTGCAATTACTTCCAATCCATTTTTTTTGGCATCGCACTGTTACTTAAATAAATAGTCTATACCAGCACTAATTATCATTAATTTGAAAATGGGTTACCAAATTTTGGATTTTATTAATAATTATTATTTATTACTTCATTGTTTATTCAAATTTAGACAATTTAAGATGTTTCTTAAATGCTGAGTACATTATTAACTTCAGCGTAAAACTTCAATTTTATTTTATCTACAAATTATAAATTAACTTTGCAGAGATCCTTTAGTTGACCTTTCATTTAATTATCCTATCTACTGGTATCCCATAGATGGGAATTCCTAAAACATCTCCGAACTCCAACTTTAATTTCAATCACATAAAATATTCTATTCAGTTTCCAATAAATTCAATAAATTCAAATTATCATGTTCTAAATCCAAATGAATCCATATATCCTGCCTTCCATTCTTTTAATCTAACTAATTATCATATTCTGAATAAAGTTTACGTTATTTCCACCTATAAGCTACAAATAACAACGAATGTTGCATTTGATTTAGATTCTAAATAAATTGATGGGTAATAATTAATAATTCTCACTATTGCCCGATTTATTCCCATTCAAGCTTAAATACCACCAAACAATCATTAAATTTACATATCTTTTATTGATTCCATAAAATCTATTTGCCCTGAGTTAGTTACTGCATTTATCAAATTCCAATTTCGCAATCACCTTAAATACATAAATTGGTATTGCATTAACATTTAAATTTATTAGCTTATGTCAACACTATTAACATTAATTGCAATGTATTACCAATTTTAGTCACTACCCTAACTACTAACTCATATTAACCTACATTATTCCCAAGAATTTCATTGGTTTTTCTTATATTAAATTTATCAACCATATTAATTAAGGTTTTTTTAAAAACAATTAATAAAATTCCCTTTAATATATACAACTTGGCAATCTATTAAGCATGGTATTATATTTCACGTAAATGTACATGTAATTACATTTATTACAATGTTATCCAAATAAATTGAATGATCTAAGTATATAACTCCTAATATCCACCCATCTTGCCTTAATCCCAAATAACATACAAATTAAACTACCCTTAATTTCAATTAACCCTATCATTACTTTTTATATTCCAAACAAATAAATTAATAATAGGTTAATTGAATCAGATTTACAATCCAACTTTAATTATTTGCAAATTTTGTCAGTTTGGACCACTTGGTAAATTCAGAATCCTTTAACAACTTCCTACATTAATTTATTTTTGAATAATCCCAAAATTTTCAATATTAAAGTACAAATCCAATTTATCAAAAATTAAAACTTAAATTTCAAGGAATTTATTTATTTAGGTTTAGACCCCGTTATTCACTAAAATTGGTTGGTATTTATTTCATTCGCCTCTTTAATTGTACATAAATTTCTCATAAATACACCTAAAATTTCATTTAATTCCAACTGCTTCCTAATTTCCATTTCTACGTCTTAACACACTCTATATTAAACTTCTAGACATTGTATTACTTATCATATTAATGTAACCTTTATTTAGTGTATTAACATTTATTTCAATTCAAATTCTATCAACTAATTAAACATGTAACCTATCACTATTGCTTACAAATCAAAATATTGCACCCATTGTCATCTTCTGAATGGAATTAGTCTTTATTTCAAAACTTATCTAAATTTACATTGAGACCATATTTAATCCTCTTCGATAATATTAATCCTCAATTTATTAAATGGAATCAATATATCTTACATAACATGTTTTACGCATAAATTTTTAATTAATATTATTTCAACTTATTCCCCATATTCTCAATAATTACCTAACATAAATCTACGCTTATTTTATTCTACGTTCATACTTCCGTTACTCTCAAATCAATAAGTAACGTTCATATAAATAAATGTTATGTCAGTTTCCTATTTATTGCGATATTTTTATTTATTTATTACTGCATAACTTTACTTATTTACTTCCCATCACTTTAAAATTAATCGTTAAAGTAACGCTTATCAATACGCATCAAATTATTTACCAAATTAAAAGGTTTTGATTTTTTTAACAAATTAATTGACAGATTAATTAGGTAATGTATACGAATTGTTATTATACCCATAAATTTACACTTAACTAATTAAATGTATTACCTATATTCTCTATCTTCCCATTATATTCAGATACAATACTTACACCAATCTTTATTGAAAAATTTATTCATATTACAAACAAAGGCTTAAATTACCATTGTTAAATTAGCGTTCAATATATATTTATCACCTTTTATTATTTCTACTAAATTTTTGTTACAAAATTCTATTAAATAAATTAAATCGTCGAAATTTACGGGTCGTTGCAGTCCTAGAAGAACGAAATGAGTTTATACGTACAGTATAACACCTCGAATCCGTAACTGTACCTTGTGTTTCTTCTAGATATTCCGAAAGTTATATTTAGGTCCGGATTTGATAGTCGGTTATTTAACTATCAAATAAACAATGAATTCAACTAAATACTTCATTTTCACTGAAAAACACCAAGTCTTACTAAATTTAAATTTTTAATAAATTAAATCTCTTTATCAACGTACTTATCTTATCGAATTCGGTATAATCACAAAGTATCTTTCCTAAATATATTTGAAAACCCTTTTAAAATAATGTGGAAAGTACCATTGCGGTATCAGCATGTATCACAGCTCAATGGTTACATCCCTATCCCAGGGAAATCCAAAACTTAACTACAGGCACTTACTGCCTCTGATTTACGCCACGTGAGTATTCCATTACTTCCCGAAAACTTTATTTAAAAATAATCTCAAATAATGCTTGTAAATTATAAAATAAATTTCAAGTTTAATCTAGGAAAATATACTTAAATAAAATCTATTATACAAAGCCATATTAATATTTAATAATTTAGCTTTTAAAACAAAAACACCGACTAGTTCTTAAATAATAATATATCTTTAACAATCATCATAAGATAACTAATTAATAATAAAATATGCTTTAAACAATTAAAACAATTAAAATAACTAGTTTCTAGAATATTTTTAACACTTTTATGTTACTTATTTAATAATTAAAAATCCTCTTTTAAAACAAGCCAAATTCTCGATTCTAATTTCACTTCGTAAATTTGGAAACTTTACTTGAGTTCCGGTATAACAAATTTTATACTTATTTTCAAATTCACTTCTATCCTTCCGATCTATTAAAAATCTCGATTTTAAAACTTCCTTTATTAAACAAGTGCCACTTAGTATTTACTATAAAAACTAGTGCGAACCCGTGCTACGCATACGGACCGCACTCAATCTCTTATAATCATAACATGTTTAAATGATTTATATGGTTTATTGATTAAGAAGTAGTGATTTTTTTTATCAATTTTCAAATAAGTTTGCATTTTGTCTAAAACTTGTGTACAAATATTTGAAAACATTAATGCAGATAGTGCTGGTGCTTGATAAACAATTGCAAAATATCGAGCAAAAATGATTTCAAAGATAAAATTTCCACAATACACATATAAATTATACACATATAAATTTATTATGTACATCAGCTATTGCTCCATGCATCAGCTGTATTATATGTAACTTCATTTGGTAAATACTTTTATCAATCATTTCCTTTAATACTTGATGCCGTTGGTTCCATTTGCTGCTTCGGTATAACTATCTGTAAGAGCAGTGCAGCTAACAACATTTGGTTTACACTTGACCATTGATCCAAAAAGCCAAAAGAAACGTTGACATGATTCATGAGAACGCAAATATTTATGATGATCTCATAACTTACTATGTCTAGGAACACATTATGCAGCATCATATTATTGTAGAATGATAAGATTAGAGGATAAAGAGATTTATTACTGTTTTGAATGATTCTTGTGAAAAATTGCTAAATCTAAACATGCATATTTTATGTCTAAAGTGTTGGAACTAACAACCATTATCAACAATATTTATTCTAATGTGAAGAATATCATTATATTTCTTTTACAGTCAAAGCAAATTCAATATAATAAGAAGCACATAATTGTATTTAATGCTTTTGAGATTTCTGGTTCCATTTCTAATTCTATCTAACATTGTTGTTGTATTTTGATAATGTTGGATTTCACCAGACTTGATTAGTTAAAAGAAATAAAGTCAAACAGATTTAATAACTTTAATAATATGAATAATCCGAAAAACTATGATTTTAAAAAATTTATTTTTTGCTATCAACAATGGATATCATTGGAGAGCATATTAAATTTGAGATTTAATAGTGAAATCGATCCTTAAATCCAATTAACGTAGAAAAAGTTACACATTTCAAAGTTTGGAATAGAAAGAAATTAAAAACGTGACTGTTCGTTTTCCAACATATGAAGGAGGCATGTGTGCTCTTGAAATCTAAGTCAATAATAATATTATAGTATAGATTCTTTTATAAACTTTATTCCAAAATCAGAGTTCACAATACCCTGAGATAGTTACACTACAATTTCAAAACCATTTACTTTAACTAATAGACTTACCCCAAAAATTCTATATAAATATTTTACTTCAAAATCCCTATTTACCATTCTTTACCAATTTAAAACAAATTTATTAGTATTGAAAAACGCCAAAAATCCAGGTTAACTATCATAACATCCAATCAATTCAAATCACACAATAACCTATCAAAGATTATTCAACAAAACATATATCACTGTATATGAAATTGAATTTTACATTTTTGAGGAACCCAGTTGGATCCCTCCAACCTATTTCCCTATATCCACAGATGTTAGCACAACATTAAAATAATAATTTCGCTTCGAGGCGGAATATCGCAATATAGAGGGTCATCCGCTATTATGTGGGGCGCATAGGGTCTCGTCTGCTATATATATGCGGGAATATCAATCACACCAATATATATGTACTACTATATATGGTATCACATCCAACCGATAATAATGCATCAATTCAACCAATCAATCATTTATTAATTTTAACTATTTATAATTTAAGCCAGTAGTCCAAAATTGAGTGAGATTAACTCACCTTGATTTTTAAATTGCCAAACGCTCCAATTTCAAATTAAATCGAACACGTTCGATTTAACCTAAAATTTTGGCTAGCTTCGATCGACTCCAGATCTGCTCTTGTGCGTAGTGCTTGTCGCCACGATCGCCGCTTGTTTTGTCTGATTCCGACCTTGTATGACCAAGAAACAAAATTTTAAAGGTTGGAATATAATTTATATAAATAATTTTTTTTATTACCCAGAATCGTGACCATTGATTTCAAGTAAACCAAATCCAGGCCACAAGTTCCTTTTCCCTTCTTTTTCATGGTTGCGCACTCGTCCAGGGCTTAGAAACCCCTAGCCGCCATTCATCCCATGCGTGTCGTCGCCACCACGATCATCTTGGGGAAATTGACCCCTACCCATGCGTGTGCCTAAGCGAGCTCCACCGATACCCAAGGCCAAGGGAAGCTCGATGCTTCTCTCACCTCGAAAAACACGAACGAATCCCCTTCGTCGGCGATTTCTGGCCATCTCATCTAACTCCGTGACGATCCACCATATGGATGTAAAGGGCTCGAGAAGCTCTACGATTCTCTAGTTGATGATTTCTGCTAATAAACGATGGATTTCGAGATATTTAGGGGAGAAGTCTTGAAGATTTTCAGCCTTAAAAGTTAGAACGGCGGCCGTGTGAACTTTTTTGGGCAAGGGTTTACTGCACATTGCTTATATAGGTTTATATTCATATTATTTTAATATTATTCCAAAATCTTCGTGCTTTTTCAAACGAACTCCAAACGAAGCATGCCACCAGACATTTATAATATTTTACCCCTATTTTGAACACAATGGAACAGGTTTCTAGGCCTAATTCGATAATATGTGGAAGATAGCTTTTCAAATCAAAATAAAAAATATTAAATTTTCGATATTTATTTCAACATGTTTCTAAACCGTACAACCAAACGGTAACTCCAAAGGATACGAAATTTAAAATCCCATAAAAATACACTATTTCGGATCCACTGAAACTGGTTTCGTCGAATTCTGAGACTATGCCTCAAAAGGCTATCTTAACGCGTCGATTAAATTGAGTGGTTTTCAACAATCATAGAAATCGTTTAAAATTTCAATTTTTAAAACTTACTAACTCGTTTATAAATCACATATAATTTATATCATGTTAGAAATCATTCCGATTCATATTAAATCAAAATTCAATTATTTGCACCATTACTATATCAAATTATATGAAATTACATTTGGAAATGGAAATTACATTTCTTATTGTATATGAAACTACATTTAGAAATCACTCCGATTTTATATGAAATTACATTTGGAATGGAGATCGCATTTTTTATTATATATTAAATGTCGTTTGGAATTTTATACAATTCTCATTTTCGGTGTCTCTTCATGAAGTAGACGTAACCATTCACTCTTTTTTTCCATTCGTTCCTAAGTTACATCCACTTTCATGCATTTTCTTTCCTTTCCAAATGATTAAGCCATTCGAAAGGACACCCTCATTATAAGACTATAACGAACTCTTTACAAAAATGGATTTGTTCATCCTTAACATATAAAGACATAAAAAGTTGAAGTTTATGTAAACTGATCAAAATGACATTTCAATGATCGATTTCCTTGGTACATCTTATAGCTCTTGGTTTAGTGGCACGTCTTGCACAACAAGTTCCTTATCAAAATCATCACATTGCTTATATAGTCTCGCACTATGATTTACTTAAAAAAATTAATGAACAAATTTCATTAAAGTTTCATATATTTCAAGTCATGATTATTTGGTATATAAAATTAATATGTGATCAAATATGGGCCAAATATCCATATTCTTGTATCGATTACGAGTTCAAAATGCATAAAAGACAATATACAATCTTGGATAAATAAACACGTAAGTGACCAAGTTACGAACATATTTAGTAGTTGTATATAGGCGTTTGAATGGGTCTCGAATTGACAACGTGAAAAAGCTTTATTGGTAAGTATATTTTATATTTCTTTTATCAATATGAATTCAGTTCATTTGTATATTTTAATTGATAAACATTTTATCAATTTATATTAGATCCACAAATTTATCGATTGTAGATTATTTTAATTTCATATAACATATGTTCTTACAATACTAGAAAGATTAGGTGTTACCATTTTATTTTTCTAGTATGACTCCCAGTAGATTTTTATGTTTTTCAAAACCCTATGAAAACATAGAAAATTTTCGATTTCTGTAGTGGATGTTAGGACTCGCATACCTTGGGATTCTTACCTTGAGGAATATCAACAAATCATAGGCCTACAAGCGATGGATAACACATTATCGGTTGTATCATATATAACTCTTAACTAATGTTCTTTGTTCTAATCTCATCTCGAACTTGAGGAATATCATTAAATCGAGAGAGATTGTTCACTCATACCCACCATTTCGAGACGGCCTAAGTAAAATGCAAATACCTTGAGGAATATCAACTAATACATGCATGCATCTTACCTCATCTAATCATTATATCAATTGTACTACACATAACATCTATAGCTTCAGGAATACTAATAGCTAAAGGGTATGCAGTTAATCTATTAATATATAAATGGTAGAGGATAGCCTATATATTGAGGATTAATAATATTTAATATTTATATACATCGAGTAATATCAGTTTAAGGAACAATGTCTTTCTTATGAAATACCTTCGTAATTCAAATGTCAGACACATCTGAAATTACAGTATACATACAATATGTATGTTCTTATTCCTTTAATGTCATATGGGTTTCTTTCCAATTCCACTTAATTTTATACATACATAGTTATATAAATATTAACTTATTTATTACTTTTATAATTTAATTCACTCATAAGACGTATACTTATATCTTATTAATTAAATCTTGTTTAGCTAATCTTAATTCTTATTAATTATATCATATTTAATTAATTAATTATATTTTATATACTTTTAGAATTTTATATTACTTGTCTTAAACTGTTTAAGATAGTTAATCAACTATTACTTTTATAGTTTTTTATGTGTACATATCAATATACGTACACATTTTAATAGATTAACTTTTAATTAATATTGTTTAATAAATTTTACTTAATTAAAAATTTTAATTAATATTTTAATTAATTCAAAATATTAATTTAATTATCATAAACAATTTTAAGATAAATAAACAACTACAACAATTAGAGATGTACACATATATCAATATATATGTGTGTGTGTGTTTTAATTAATTAACTTATAATTAATTATGTTATTTTATTTTATTTATCATATTAATTAATTTCTAAATTTCAAAGTTCTAAAATTTGTTATTTAATTTCTCTAAATAATTTTGAAAAATTTGTATGCATTTTACACTTTTATAAAATTTCCTTTATATTTTAAAATTAACTTTTAAATCTAAAATATATTTTGAATTTTCAAACAAAATTTTGAAAATTGGCCTATGGTCCAAGATGATTTGGGACATTATATTACGAATAACCTTCAGGTTTACTTCATCCTTCGGGCCAGGCTAGTAACCATGTAGGGTAGAGTGCTTGGTACCCAAATCCAACCATAGATACCAACTTTTTAGACACCCTACTAGTAGGCTTTAATCAATTATCCATAATATTGCTAATTTAGACTTCGTATTCCATTTGCGCTTTAATATCTTTGAAGGAACCAGACCATTCGAAAGCGGGTAAAATAAATAAATTTCAAAACAAATCCTATTTCTGAATCTATTAAACTATGAAGTCTAAAGAGTTTATTTGATCCAATATAATATTGGTTTAAATAAAATATTATCTTACATAATCTTTTTGAAAGGAGCGTAAACTTAATTTAAATTAAATATGTTATATTGATCATATCAAATGCACACATATATGCATGGTGCAAGTGCAACATATAAAATTGTACATGCTTAATGTGTATGTTTATAGATGCGAAGATTTACATCGCAATGAACTTATTTTCTCCTTTATATATATCTTTGTTGCCCATAGTTTATTTTGAAAACGTGTAGCAATATACATAGCTTTCTTTTATCTATACATAATACGTTATAATATATGTTTAATATTGTAAAATATTTTTAACTAATAAACAATAGTTTGCATATTTATAATCTGATAATTAATGAATTCATGTAGGCAATGAATGAGAGGAAAAGATAGAGGAATTTTCTCCTTCCTTTATTCCTTCATTCAATGCCATTTTAAACCAACATTTGAATACTTGACAAGTTTCATGTGTTTTGAAATTTAAAATTAACATTTAAAGTCCAATTATGGAATAAGTTAACAAACATAATTTTATGAAATTGCTTGAAACAACAAAAATGCCAACAAGCTATCACCCTATTCGACTGTTAATACTTTCTCCCCCTTCTCTAGTCTAGTCCCCCCAACACCTGCAAATGCTCTTCTACCACAGAGCCAAATCCAATAAAATCTCATCATTATACCATCAATACATCCTCTTCGACTCACCTGATGCCCTTCAAAGCCAGATCTAAAACCTGTCGTCACCTCTTGTCCACTGATGACCTAACCCTCTATGTCTTTCCCCTATCACACAAATCATAAGCCAATGCTCTTAAAACTTCAACCCCATCCACCCTACCAATTTAACTACCTTGCCTCTTAGAATTATGACCACTCCCTCTGTTGTTGGATTTAGCAACGAAATCAAAGCCGTAAATCATTCTCCCTCCAATGTAGAGATCAAAAACATCAAGTTGAGAGTGCAAGACCCGATTTGCTGCCTTTTCTACTATAAGTTTGGGCACAATAAGGCCAAGTGCAGTGAGATTCATAAAATAAGGGTCAACACTCTTCATAGCAACCCGGTCGCGCCATGTCTAGCAACGGTCTCTGTAAATTTGTATCGACGTCTACTAACCATGACTACATTTTTTACTTCACATTCATTATTTGGTGCTCTGCAACGGAATCTAGAAAACCTTGGGAGGAACAGCCTGCCATGGCTTGCTTCAGCAATTATAAAAGCTTTTAGGAGTCTTTGAGGCTATGGTTATTAGTAATGAATCATCATTAGCGAATTTAAAGATTCACCATCCTATCAGAATTTCATCGACCTATTCTGTTAGTTGTCTAAATGCATTTTCTGGCTTTTTATCTATTAAATTCAAGGAGAGGAATGTAGATACTATGCTTCTTGATCCCACCATAAAAGCTTGTTATAGTTCTGCTGCTAACAACGCTGATCTGGTTGGGATGACATATCCAAAGTAGTATCGACTCCCGATTCAATCTTGGAAGAAGAAGTGAGTATAGTTGTAGCAATTACTACAATTGATGGTTTTTTAGTCGTACTCATGATTCTGGAAGTGCCTGCAAAGAGAATGTACAAGTTATTGGACATGATTGTGCTCTGATTGACACAAGTGGTTGTGCACATCCAGCGTGTGATATTATCGCAGAGCACAAAGGGCTTACGGTCGTAACTCTTGAGATCCTGAATTGGAGCTGAAGCTCTTTTGGTGTATCCTACTTATTCAACAATGCACAATATAGCTTCTTCTTCAATTGATTCTTGTACACCCATCAATCGAATCCCTGACAAACCCTGCAATTCAACTAGTTTTATGCGTACATTCAAACAAATGCAGTAGATCTAGTGGCCTTGGTCCATAGAGTGTGAGACACTTGCGATCGGAGCAAACTAGGGAATCATCAACATCAGGTGAACATGTTCTTTTAGGAAGCACCTTTACAACTATTGTTCTTAATTCGCTTTCTCTTTCACAAGCTTACTAAATTGCTAAGAATGTTGGTGTTATCTATAACCAAATCGACACTAGCTATAATCATATTAAAAAGTTAGAGCTAGAAAGGGCCAACAATACCCGCGCATGAAAGTAATAAGTTGGAATGTGAGAGGATTAAGTTATTTTAATCAATGGTCTAGAGTCAAAAAAATTAATTAACGATAGGATAGATGTAGCTCTTATTCAAGAATCTAAAATGGAACCACCTACTAAAAACCTTGTCAGATCAATTGGAGGTAACACTCTCCTTAAATGAGTGTTTGTCCCAGCTTTGGGTAGATCATGAGGAATTATTTCTTTATGGCAGGAGGATAAATTTAAGCTCCTTCAATCAGTAAGTAACTATCACTCGCTCCACCTAATTCTACAAAATTGTCAAAACAACCAAATCATTAACATTACCAACATTTACATGCCTAATTCTAAAATTCAAAGACAACTTCTTTGGACCAAGTGTTTTGAGTTCCTCTCCCTATCATATGGTCTATGTTTCATAGGTGGAGATTTCAACGTGACCAGACACATGGGTGAACAATCCCCTAGAGAGGAATACCTCTCGGACATGAAGGGTTTTAACAACTTCATTAACAATAATAACCTTATAGGGCTTCCTCTAATTGGAAAGAAATTCACTTGGTCGAATAAAAGAGAGATCCCTTCGATGGCCCTGGTAGATAGGTTCTTTATTAGCGAGGATTTGGTGGATTCCATCCACCCATCCAAAGTCGTCAGTCTTGCTATAGTTATATTTAATCATTGTCCTATACTGATTAATACTTGGAACCATCCTCCTAGTAATAGATCCTTTAAATTTGAGAAAATGTGGCTTAAGGAGGAGAGCTTTATAAAGCTTGTAATAATGAAATGGAATTTTCTGGATAATAGAATTACAAATAACGTTGTAAAAATTCTTGTTTTCAAGCTGAAAGAGCTAATATCTTTTCTAAGAAATTAGAATATAAATGTTTTTGCAAATATAAACGTCAAAAGGCAAAATATCCATAACGAGATTCCAGATTTAGAAAAAATAGGCAAGTGGAGAAATCTATCTACAAAAACAAATTCAAACTAAGCGTCTTAATAACTGAACTAAACAAACTAATGGACCAAAAAGAAATTATATAGAAACAACGTTCTCGTGTTCAATGGATGCTTGAGGGGGATAAACAAAAAAATTCATTGTATAGCTAATGGCAGAAGATGCCAGAACATTATTAAATCAATCAAAGTTAACTAAATTGAATACAATGAATGGGTCGACTTAAATAACATTTGTACCGGTCACTATGTAGAAATCTATGGTGCTAGCTGTCCTCGTAGAATTCAGGCTAATTGGCTCGAACTTTACCCAAATATAGATTATTCTCCACGAGAATTAGAATGTTTGTCTATTGAGGAGAAGTTCTAGTTAGCCATAAAGAGCTTAGCAAGTGACAGATCCCCAGGACCCGATGGCTTCCCAATGCTCTTCTATCAAAAATTCTGGACTCTTATGAAAGGGGATATTATGCACTGTTTGAAGAACTTCACAATGGCTCTCTGCAATTAAGAAGCTTAAATCAGGCTGATGTTATTTTAATCCCCAAAAAGAGAACCTGTAAGAAGTTTCTGATTTCAAATCCGTTTCCTTGATTAACTTCTCGGCTAAATTAATCACCAAAGTTCTAGCTTATAGACTGAAAGATAAACTGGGTAACTTAATAGACAAATTGCAAATGGCTTTTATAGGAGGTAGATACATAGTAATTCCTTATGCCCTTCTAAAACTTAAAGGCTTTTGACTCAATTAACTAGAATTTCTTGATCAATGTTCTAAAAGCAAGGGGATTCACAAACAAATGGATCTTTAGGATCAGCTAATCCTCAAATCTAATGTGTCATCCTTTCTGGTAAATGGAGACAAAGGTAACAAAATCCAATTAAAGAGAGGTCTTTGGCAGGGTGATCCTTAGCCACCGTTTTTATTCAATCTTGCTGCCGATGTTTTCGACATAATTATCTCCCTAGATATAAGAAACGACGTCCTATCTAACCTTAGGAGCGACATTACAATGATTGGTGTTACTTCTCTGCAATATGCATATGATACTCTTCTATTTTTTCCTCCCTTTCTCATCATATTGCCTCGCTTAAACTCATTTTATATAACTTTGAACTCCTTTCGGACCTAAAAACTAACTTTAATAAAAGTTTAACTCTTGTGCTTAGTGACATCTCAAACTACACTGTCAAAGTAACTAACACGTTAAACTGTAGAACTATAAACTTCCCTTTTAAATACCTAGGTATAACAATAAGACAGAAAAAACCCAAAAAAAGAGGACTGGAATACTATCATCGACAATATTAGTAGTAGACAGCCTTCTTGGAAAGCTAACTGCCTTTCCAAAGAAGGCAGGACAATCCTTATTAACATTGTATTACTACTGATACAGATGACTAGATGTCATACCATAAATTCCCTAATTGGATTATTAAAAAATTGATAATATAAGAAGAAACTTCTTTGGGAAAGGGGGGATGAAGTGCTCTAATCTTAGCAATATTCTTAACTGGAATCTTGTATATAAACCCAAATCCCAAAGAGGCTTGGGTATTTTCAACTTAAAGGCATTAAACACCTCCTTACCATGTAAATGGATTTGAAAATTCTTTGCTGATGAACCTATAACTTGGAAAGAAATTATTTGTAATTACTACTACAACGGCTCAAAAAACCTAAATTTACCAAATAACCAAAAAACTTCTTTCTTTTGGAAAAATATCTATATTTATATCACATTTTTAAAATAGGATTTAAATACAACGTTAACTCAAAAAACAAGACCTCCTTTAGAATGAGCTATGGGTCACCTCCATCGTCTTGAAACATGAACTTCTTGATCTATTCCTGACATCTAATAACCAAAATGATCTCATCGTTGATGTTTACAGTCCTCGGCCGCTTTTTAGGTGTAATATATTGTTTGACCAAAATCTAATAGGCACCTTGCTTTGTCAATTTTTGATACTAATAAATATGGTTGAAAATTACGATACTAACGACAACCCTGATCACTGTCATAGTGCTGGGACTCAACAGATAGCTACGGTACATATGTTTTTGTTTACTTTAATGTTATATGGTAGATCAAAGTTTCCTCTAAGGTTAAAAATTTAAAATTCACATGTGAATCGCCTTACACGATGAATTAAATACCATAATATATCTTAACTCGAGAACACCCACCAACAATAATACTAATATCAATAATAATCTTTATTATTTTTGCAACCTGATGCCTGATACCACCTCTCACTTATTCTTCTACCGCCATCTCTCCCAATATGTTATCAGTAAGATTCTTGAAATTTTTGACATGAATATCACTTCCTTTATGCCCTTGACAAATGAATACCGGAAATATTTTAGGCTAAAATTTACACGCATAACTAGGAAAACGCTAGACTTAATTTATTCAATCACACGATGGACCTTGTGGTATGAACGTAGCATATTATTAACAATAAATATAACTACCCATTCGATTATTTCTACTGCTTCTTGGTTTATTTCCCTATGGGCAGGAATAACTCATAATCATTGGATTGACAAACTCTTCTTGAAAGTATTACACGATCTGTACACACCACTAACAGCATGTCCCAACCTCTTTTCAACAATAAGCCAAACTCAGGCCAACTCATCCTCACACATCATTCTATAGCATCCAGTTACTGCTAGAATGTCCATAGCTCTGCCTTCCCTTGTATCAACCGCTCTTACGGCTCTTTAACGATTGCAACAACTCCATTTGTCAACAGGAGAACCCACCAGAAATGCCAGTGTTCAGTTGGCATAACAAAGGCCACTTGATTAGACAGAATTGGCATAGATAATTTCAATCCTACACTTAATTACAACCATTTTAAGTTGCCTGCACTACATCCATTCCCAATTAAAGCGCAAGAGATCTTCAGGTAACACTTCGGCTCATGATCTCCGGTTCATACTTTGCATCACTTGCTCCAGCATTTTTGGTAGTCTACAGGCAGCCGATCTTCCTTTCACCTCTTTTACTTCAGCTACCTTGCTACTCCTTCAGCATTAGCACTTAGAACTTACGGCATCTTTAGCCCCCGCACATGTGATCAATCCTAACTTTAGCCTCAGCATTCAATGATACTTTTTGCTGTTTTTTTAATCTAGGCCATGCAAGCTTGCAGTGCACCTAGCTATACTTCGGCTCATTTAAAGTCCTAACGAAATGCAACCACGATCTTCACGAGGGAAACATTAATTCAAGCCTGATTCTTCACGCTAGCCTTCAGTATAGTTTGAAGACTCGTTCTCCTTCTTTGTAATTTTGTGCATCTCAACTGTGCCACCATAACAGGCATCAACATCCTTTTTAATAGCACTCCTTACCCCAACTGCCTCTTGCAACATCACTCAAGCCATAAGCATCTACACTATTATAGTCTAGTAGCATCTATTAGCTGATTATTTCAATTCAAATAACTATAAATATATTCTTTTTAAGTGTTCTTGTCTGTCTCATTTTGTTGGCCATCGAAGTGATGATCCAGCATATTTGTAGTGAATATTTACCATTAAACATTTATATGGATTTTGGTTTTTATCTAATAAAATTATGAGTACTCTCCTCATAAGAGGACCACTCTTTCATCAAAAAACATTTAAAATCCAATTTTACTTAGGAAAGATTCCACTATGGATTTATGATTTACAAAATTCCTTTAAAATTTTAAATTGAAATTACCTACATATATACATAGAATAAACTATATTTTATATTTAAAACTATATATATATATATATATATATATATATAACTTATAACTTTGTGTGTTATATAAAGTTAATAATTTAAAAGCAAGCTTTGATTTAGGATGAATCCAAAATTAGATTTACAATTTTACAGAAAAGTCTTCTTATAATTCTGAGTTAAATAAAAATACAAAACATATGTAGATAATAATTAAATGTATTTTATATTTTAAAGATATACATACATGGAACTTATATTTAATTCCACAAAATGATTTCAAGTAACTAATATATGTAGTTCATTTATGTTTATATATGTGATAGGTTTCCAAACATTTCAACTAATTAAAATTAGTTTTAGATCTAAATTTTATTATTATTATTAATCATTAATAATAAAAAAGCAAACAATAGATTGGACAACATATGAATATACATATTGGTTGTAATGGATATGCAATTTAAACATTACAAACATGAAATAACATAAAATAAAATAAGACATACAAGATATGAATCTAAACTATACTATCCATGGTGTAACATATGATCAAATGAAATTTAGAATTACCTTTGTATGTAGGTTGTATAAAAACTCCTAGATCCAATTGAATCACATCCATAAATTGCAACGATCCGAAGTGCTACTTTTGTATTTATTTTATTTGATTTATTTTGATTTGGGAATTCCTAAGGTTTAGAAGCCATGGATTTTTAACCAAGAAAGGATAGGAAGATGACAGCATGAGAAATGAATTGTCAGGAAGAATAAATGAGTGAGTGAAAAAAGATTTATTTTACAGGAATCATTGAAACCTTTCAACTTCCTTCCTTAAAACCTTTCCTCTTTAATTCTTAATAAATTTCAATCAAATCCCTCACCCTTATCATGTATGCACAGTCAAGATATGGTCTTAGATAGGCCTTCCAAATTATCAAATCCATTTAGTAATTAATTTATTTAAATTAGATTTAAATATTTATCGATATCAAATATCGAGACGTACATATAACTTTTATACACACACTTTGTAAAATAATAATGGCATACAATCATATCGAAAAAATAATTAAAAATTAATATTTCATAAATACTAATTAATTTAGTTAATCTACAATGATTATAAATTAATTAAATCGTGTGGTTTTTTGGGGCAATCGTCATTAAAATTGAGAGACTCAAACGAGTAAATTCAATAAGCAATTAATATTAAACAATTCGAATATTAATATTCACACATCATCTTAACTAGTTGTACGATATCTTGATTGAATTTGTCGCTTATACATAGTTTCGACAAAATTCAATTTTACTATTATAAGCGGTACTCTGTAATAACGATTATTTACACCTATTTTCTTCGTCAACGCAATATCACCTTGAGCCTTATGAAATTTGCTTTTGGACAAAATTCCAACATCGTCCACATTCAACTTGATTTATCAAAACACAAGATCCTTGGTTTATTAATAACATTTACTATTAACCATAGTGCTCTTGCCATAGAATTTGACTTTGGTTTGGCTACAGCTGACCGTGATACTAAACCTCATATGACTAAGGACACGAATTCTCTATTGAAGAGTGTTCTACTTTCCAGTGCTTTAACTCAGACCCAACTATAGATGTTCGATAGACGAAATACAATGATTTAACTACAGTCAAGTGGAGTGTTCATACTGAATTTCAACATTAGTTGAGAGAACTGTGTAATATCATCACTTCCAGATTCTCCATTTGATCCAAGTTATATTAACCAACTAAATACTCTCGCATAAGTCATTCTATAATCATCCAATAATTATCAATATATACTCCCTTGGTGCCTCTAGCAGCCATGAGTGATGCACTTTCTAACATTTAGAGAACATTATGTACTCTAGTTTCAATGGATGCATCGATATCTCATCTCGAAACATCTTAACTGGGAATACCTAAAATAATATGTTATTTTAATGCAATAAATTTCTCATGATTACACCACATTGTAATTACTATCGCATAACAAATCATTTAAGGATTTTCTATTTCATACACTTTATATTAATTACTTAACTAAATGTATCATAATATAACAAAATATATCATAGAAATCAAACACTTTTATTACAAACATGATTGGTTATCGAGTTAGATATATATAACAAATTATATAATTTTCCCTAATGGCATACTCCTAATTTTATCAGGCATATGGTCCCTTCCAGTAGGCATGTAATGGGGAAGGTCTAGGTTCTAAACCCGGTAGACCCGCCACTATTTTGACCCGCTAAGACCCGCCCCATCGGGTCGTCAGGGCAGGTAGACTCATAACCCTCTCTTGAAAGCTCCGGGTGTAGGGTCGGGTTGGGGCTTGTACGACCCGCCCCAATCCGATCCGCACTACTGATATATCATAAAATCAATTTACTACTATGATGGTGATTTGTTAATCCTTTTACACATAACTAGTTATATCATGGATATTATCATGTTCATTCAACGAGTTATGGGATTTTTATAATATTAAATTGTACCATTGATAATTATATATTAACATATGTGTACGTTTTGAACTATTATTCTACACCTCATTTTTATTATTTTTCATTATTATTGTAAACATATTGTAATTTATATTCAATTTCATTTAGTGATAATGTCTCTTACAAACAAAATAAATAAATATATGTACATTAATACACAATTCCGAATGAATATATAAAGTCTTACCGGGTCTTGGGGCAGGACGGGTCTACCATGACCCGAATGGATTCCGGGTTCAGGGCAAAAATTTAGACCCGCACCGAGTCTACGGGGTGGTCTGGGTCAGGGTTTGAAAAACCCGGAACAGGTCTGGAGCATGAAAAACCCGTCTCATTGTCATCCCTGCCTCCCAGTCCACTACATATAACAACTAGGATCCACTGCACAATGTGTTTGCTCGAGATGAGGATAAAACTGGGAGGAATAATTCACTTTTGAAGATATAACAATGGAAGCTTGAATACCTGATTTAAGAGCAAAAAGACCAAAAGAATTCATATTCCTAATTCAAACTGCAGCTTCTAATAATGGATCGATATATTTAGCAATTAACTACTTATATCAACTGTTAGTCGTCATCTTGACATAACTCATTTGCATTAACTCATTTTGCATTGTTGCATAACTACCATATGTCATTATACGGGATGTCTATGGAGGAGACCTATAGGGATACTGTTATATGCACCTCATATTGGAATTGAGCTAGCCCACGGTGAAAGTTACGAGTGAAGTAAAAGAAATTCCCTTATTGGATCTTTATTGGGCTTATGAGTCTAATTTATTTAGAACATTTCTAAATATTATTTAAATAAAATCTATTATTTTATTTAACTTTATGAATTATATATTTTTATTTAATATGTCTTCTCATGTACACGTGTATATGTGTGTGTCTGTAATATATCAACCTGAACAAGATATAATATGCTTGTGTATAGATGTGTGGATTTATATCACAATGGACATGTTAGTTCATCCAATATGCAAGTATATATTGTTTGAATATACACACTATTATTTATATATAAATCATTACAAGTCTACGGTTTTCTGACACACTTTTGGCGTCATGAGTTTTAACGACGTCAAAATGCGTTAGAAAATCGAATGTCACTATATAGTTTAGCGTTGCTAAGGCGTTACAAAAAGGGCATCGATATGACATCGCTAAAATGTAACGACACCATTGTGATGTCTATATAATAATACAAAACATGCATCGCAATGGCGTTGCTAATTTAGCCACGTCACTACGACGCCTGCTTTCTGAAGCATAAATTTATCGCAACGACGTCACTAAAATTTAGCGATGCCAATGCAACGCTTGTATTCCAAGGCATAAGCAACGCAGATTGTGTAGGTACACGACCATCCAATTTTTTCAATTTTGTTATTCAAAATTCCCAAAAAGCAACATATCATATGAATTGCACAAAAAAACATTACAACAATTAGCGAATTTCAACAAAACATGTATAAGATCAAACAAGAAAAATAAATTTTAATTCTTATCCAACAATTCTAACTCGTATAGAAATGTAATGAGCAACAACAAGAGTACAAAAATCAAACGTTCCATGTTTCCACCAAATTTCTCTAAAATACTTCATCTCCTATACTCTATGATCACCATCAATATCTATTGCAATCATCAAAATTTTCCATATCTCCTCTTGCAATCATCATTACCAACATTTCTTTTGAATATCGTCATAATTTACACCCTTAATGTTCTAGGTGGGTATATATATGTCACCCACAAAGGAAAACATATAAATAAACAAATGTTAGCATAATATCTAGAAGAAGAGATAATGATATCAAAAATTTACCATCTACCATGGACGTTGCTCCAAGCAAACTTTGGATTTCTGGACGTCGCCAATATAGTAGCAGTACCCTGATGCACAATAACCATGGTAAGTCTTTTAGGTTGAGCTGTTAATAGAAGTTCTGTATTCATGACTTTTGTTCCATAGTAAATTCACTTGGAATTTACTACGGAATAAAAAATTTCCTTTTGATATCAACTCTTATTCCAAATTAAGCACCACATATGCAAAGTTTGTTACACAGGTTAAAATTTGAAATATGTTCTTAAGCAGGAATTAATTATTTTCACTAATTAAAGAAACTCATAACTACTTCTACATAAGCATATTCAATTAAATAGCTGTACAGTGTATAACATTATACAAACCTGCTGCACATGCAAAGTACTAGGTACAATCAATAATTTGAAAATAAATAATTAGATAGAAAAGATTGTAATAATAAAACAACCTTACTCATGTCCCTCCTTGTATTGACAGCAAAGATGTTGTTATAGCTGCTAGCAAGGTAAGCTCCAAGTAAACCAATGAGTAGCACTTGAATGCTTGGTTGATGCCACAACATACAGAGACCAGAATCCCTTTTCCTTCTTCAAATATGGACCAAAATGTTATATTTTAGATTCAAACTATATATGAAATTATAAATGCACATAATATGTCTAGACTTTTCATGTTTATCGTGACGATATACATTTGGAATAATAACTGTGCATGACATAGTGTAGTTCACATGCTAATGCAATATACAAAATTTCGATTTTCATGTTTTCTAATACTCCTGATTAGTATGGTCAGAACTTATGCAATAGCGTTCTTACTATACTTTCACCATTTTATTCCAAAAGTTACAGTTATTTCCGCTGAAACATAATTTGTTTTTTTCATTATATTTTGATTTCAGTAGCAATCTAAACGCAATAAGTCAAGAGTTCTGGATTTAGTTAAGAAATCAGTTTCTTGTATGCTGGAAAAATCACTAGGAAGTAAACAAATGTACATTGTGTAGATAAAATCAAAAGGAGCATCAAGTTTTTTCATTAGGTCAGATCATTGCAGATCATATCCAAGATGCCAAGATAAACCAAGCAAAACACCTAGTGAGTTTCAATATTATGTCAAAAGAAAATGCATAGATGGAGCGCATGCTCCTCCTATGCTTATAGATTACATCAAGATTGATTAAATGGACTCTACATATTCATCCTTCGTAAAATGATTTGGTTGTTTTAGATCACCAAAAAATATGTTTAAGTAAACATGAAAAAGAAACAAAAAGTACGTTTCATATTTGTTCATATATCAATTTTCCAAACAGAATTGGTCAGGTTTAGAACAGAAACTATAAGCCAATATATATTTTTGTGCAAATAAAATGTAGAAGGTATTAAACTAGAGTATTAGTAAACATTGAAACCCAACAAGTATTGAAGAGGCCGAAGAAGTAAATAGACGTGTTCATATATAGTTGGTATTTGTCAATAATCGGTAAATATTCCATGCATCATAAGGTAAAATGCTAATCAGTCAATAATCATAATGGAAAAGCACTGTAAGATTTAATATTGAAGTAATAGCTCGAGGGAAATAAAAATTTCGTATATGAAGGATACATTTTGGATTACCTGAAGAAAATCGCATAGATCATTGCTCACACATTGCTCATTATGACTAATATACAGCCTGTCAGAATTATAGTTGAAGCCATTTGTAATAGGCTGATCCACATAGATTAAATATGATTCCTGGATAACTTCATGATAATATTAGTCATTGATGCCATAAATTATGACTTCAGTAATCAGAACGAGTAAGTTCGGTAAGCGAGCTTGATCTAAAGTTCAAGTTCACAACATAGCAAAAAGATATGTTCTAAAGAATATAGTAACTATATCGGTAATAAATCAATAAATCATAATTCAAACTTTAGAGCAATAATTCAAGGCACTGGCTTATGTTATTATTCAGAATTTAGCGTAATCAATTCAAGACATTAAGCATTTTGTTTGGACTTTTACTATAGCCAGTCGCAAGTATACTTATCTAATTTAGTTGTGCATTTGCCCAAGAAAAAATCACATGCTATCTTAAAAAATCTTACCCAAAAAACATGTTAACTGTAAAAGAGGGTTTTAACCAAAAAATTACATTACAAACCTTTAATAGAAGTTTGCAATCACATGACAATTTCATAGAAGCCATATTCTCTCCATTTTTGCAGGAAGTACATAAGGATTTTTCTCAATTCATGATTATAGTACCCTATAAAGGCACATTTTCTACAAACCTATCATACGAGAAAAACAACAATAGAACAAGCTTTAGATTTGTATAACAGTCAAAATATAATCAGCCATGTCATGATTCAATCTACATGTTTAAGATGATCATCAGCAAATTTATTCTTTGGAAAAAAACAAAAATACACTTAATCCATTCTCTAAGCAATTTCAATATCCTTTTTCTAAGCCAATAATTGTTCAATGCTTATTTTGTCAGACTCAACGCTATTGTCTTAACATGCACAATGAAAATTTTGATACATTTGGCTCGATTCTGATAAAGTTCATACAAAAATTGAGACACTAAGAGGGTAATTCTAACAAATAAACATCCAGGACATCAAGTTTATTATATCAAACTAGAATGGGATAATTCTTATTCTAGTTGTGTTAATTCGTCACATCAGGGATCGAAGTACATGAAGTCAACTGTAAATTTATTTTACATTCAAGAGTTTCATTTTATGATCCATATTAAACATGTAATAATTCTCTAACATAATAAATAACAGATTACAATAAAAGAAAAGAAAACAGTGGTCACCTCAAAGATATAAGAACCAAGACACAACACAAAAGAAATGTGCTACCGATGGGCAATGACAACACTAGAGCATCAATCTACGATAAATGTTGCTATTATAAATAGCATGAAAACCAGTCATCACCTAAATGTATAAAGATCACTGGATAACATTAGATGCTCATGGATTAGTATGCCAGCTCCATAGGCTATCAAACAATCTCTTTCCATCTCTCCTATATGTAGTCCTGCAAACATAAAGATAAAAAATAAACAAAGATGATACAAAATGAAATTTGCTTTTATATGACGAAGCAACCTCCATCTCTGGCTTTTCCACCAGTTGGTTGTCTGGTCATTGTAACACGAGGTCCTACAAATCAAGCATGCATTTTATCAAGAACCTAATGAATCATCAGAAGACTTATTAGTTATTAAATCAAGAAGAATGACTGAAGAGCTATCTTTCAAACCACAGTAACATATCCAGGTGAAACAAAGTATGCATATCAGATTTCGCCATCAGACGGCATAATACTTTTACGCTACATAATAGGCATGAACAAGAAACTAACTAGTAGAAGTAGAATTATATATGGTATAACTATGGCAAAATTTTCCATGTGTTTTAACTTCCGGTAGTATATTGGTAGCATGAATATGTATGCTTTAATTCCTGTTAAGGTTCAAAAAATGTTCAGAAAAAAAAGAAGACAAAAATACAAAAACAAAAACACTAGCAAATAACCATAGTCAAAAGCATTTGTCATACTTTTGTTCGATTAAGCATCAGAACACGTTGCAAATTATTGTAAAGACAACCCACAATAGTTGTGTCATATAATTTCAACCTCCAACGATGAAGGGAAATATAGTGTAGTATAATAACTACATTCTAACAAGATCACAGCTGGATATGTATTAATATAAATAAATTGAACACTTCAAATATAAAAAGTCTCAATTTAACAGCACAATACAACATTATATACATATATATTCCTTATAAAATAATTATATACACGTTTCAATCACATTACATTCAAGGATTTAATATGGATAACTGCAGCCATGTAAAGGCAAAGTTGTGAGTATTTTCTCTTAGAAGAAAGATAATTACAAGAGTAGATGAAATCCTTCCCGCCATAACTAAATCCCATTCCCATAAGGGTAGCACTACTATGGAAAAAAAAGTTTTAAATAAAAACCCAAAAAATACAAAGAACAAACAGAAGAAGATGAAGAAGTAGAAACGCTTTTGAGAAAGCTCACCTTATATCTTCAACTTTATCCGCTTAACCACTCGGTTCTCCAAAGGCACTACCATATTGACATCTACCACAAAAAACTCCAATATTACTTCCAAGAAGCTCTATCAATTTTCCAGTTGTCAATATGACTGGAAAACAAATATAGTGATAAGAATAACATAAACAATCTTCATATTAATAAAATATTGAAAATAATGTGATGATTCACATTCTCAAACAAGGCATACAACATATGTTATCCATCTTAACCATCTTTCACCAAAGAGTCAGGACATAGGTTATATGAGGATAGATGAGGTGCATTTTTATAGGGACTCCGTTAACATTAAAAGTTATATATGAGGAATTCTTCAATTTTAGTTAAGTTATTAACAAAATTACACTTTTACCCAATCGAGTTCTTACAATATTTGTTTATTCCATTAACCCAAATCTACAATTTAATGGACTTCTACCTATTATTTCAGATGTCTTGAAGCCAAACAAAACTAAAATAAGTGGTGCAAGAAGATAATGGTGAATGGTAAGAATGAAGATACTCACTACTAATAAATCAGACAAGGTAATACTCAACAGAGAAATACCTTATAAATTCTTCTTTTAGAAAAAAGAAAATAATTAGGGCTAATTCTTGTATTATTATGTATAGAAAACATATAAACAAGCAAATTACCTGTTAAAGTGCAACCAGGAGTTGATAATATATTTTTACCCATCATCAGATCGACGTCTGCTTCCCACCTAAAACCCAACCCAAACCCAAACCCATCACTTTCCACCTAAACCATATCGAGGCATACTCACTAGCTGCCACCGCTTGCCTTTTCTTCACCTCAGCACCGCCACCTTATATCTTCCCAACTAGTGACCTGACGGACATCCACCTCCACCTGAACAACTAAATCCAGCACCTAGATGAAGAGAGGGATGTGTAGGATTTGGAATGGGGATGGGGGATTTGGTGAGCGGTTTGCTTTGTACGGGCCATAGGAGATGTTTGTAAATTAGGGTTTTCGAATTGGGAAAATTGAGAAGTTGACGTTGAAACGACGAGAAATAGTTGGATTTGGAACAAGGAGGGGGCTCTCAGGGTTAAGGCACGAATTATGGTGGAACATTGGATTATTAATGCACGGTCCAGATCGGACATTGGATTGTTAATAGCAAACGTTGGATCAGATCAGGTTAACAGATTGTGTAGGTATGGACGGTGTGGATTGCTAAATTTTCTACCAAAGACATAGGTAATTCCCAATGCCTGTCTGAAAATGGCGTGATAATCATGTCACTAAAGCGTAGCTAATCAGCGACGTCATTATTACCGATGTAAGAAAATTTAGCGACGCTTCACCGACGCCAGGTCACTTTGGCATCGCTAATCTACATCAGAAATCATCCCTATCCCCTGTAGCGAATATTATAAATACGAATACACACACACATATATATATTGGTGTATGTATGTATCTACGTGAATGTATTAGGTTTTGTTTAAATAATTTGATATAAGCATTTTTTTTTTTGAAAGAACAATATAAGCATGTTTGTATATACACGTATATATTTATGTATAATCATCATATAAATAAAAACATTATAAATACATATTATATAATAGATTTATTTAAATATAAAAAAATTTATTATAAATACTAAAAATATTTTTTAATAAAGTTGTGAGCAATACATACATACATACACACATACATACATACATAATTTTTTTTTAATATATCTACACACACGTACACATAAATATATGCATAATAAATATATACATATGTATCTTCATATGTATGTACATATGCATATGTATATACATATACATGATCCGTCTTTTCGCTCTCGAAAATCGACACCAATACATTCTCGGTATTCACGTGCCACAATTCATGTGCCAAAAAGGCAAATTGATCAAGGTTAAAAGAAAATAACACAGAACAGAGAAGAAAACAAAATCTCAGGCAAATGGAATAATCATATATTATTAACCGAAAAATCTTTTACAACGGAAAATTTTGAATACAATATAAGAGTCTAACTTAGATTCAGCCCGAACAGTTATAAACCACTTGTCCTTACAAACGCTGAAAAACAACAAAACCAATGTAGCGGAAAAATAGAATATGTTCATACGTTGATGAAGATCTCTAGCTTACCTCTAGAAACTCCACGCGTCTTTAGCTATATCTGAAACTACTCGGATCTGAACCGAGTATTAAAAATACCCAGATCAGGCTTGATAAATCAACATGAGAAAACTCAAATTATAAATGTATATGACAGTGTCATAGATCAGATTGATGCCAATAAAAACAGATGAAAAGAAGGGTATCTATGACTACACCGCATATAAATACGGACGAGTTTTTACTTTACGATAACCAAATACTTTATACCAAAACAAATTTGATAATATCATTAATGACATTGGTTTGAAGACACTTTTCAAATAAATATATAAAGAAGGTACCAATAACCGGACATTGTTAAACGGGGTATATGATACCAAAGGGGTAGCTGAAATGTTTGCAAAGCATTAAAGCTATTTTGGGAATACAATCAAAACCGTGTAGCTCGTATTGGAATTATATTTCCAACATGATATGGAACTAGTAGTCATTTCCTCCGATGTGAAATCCACGCACAACAATCCTAGTCCCCGATGACTATACACTTTTCTCAAGCAAGCCTCCATACTACATTGTTCCACTACTTTGATACAACGTATTTCGGTGGCTTTACTCTTTGACGGTCGAGCCTCCAATACCTGCCCATTTAAACCATTGAGGGTCCAGACACTACTAGACTCCTTCATTGTCAATAAAACCGAAAGCCTAAAATATATGTCCTACAGACTACATAGTATCATGCATCATTCTTAGGATGTGAGGCTCATGAAGCTACATACTTCTTTCCACAAAGCCACGTTTTGCTTATCACAAAACCACACTTACTTTTCACAAAGCAAATTCCACTAAAAATGCCACGTTGTCATTCCTAACAATACGTTATTGATCTCCACAAAAATACAACCTCTGAGCTCATACGTCTCAAAGAAGGATGTTAAGTATAGGAGAGTTACCTCCTACACCACCAAACAGATGTACGTTTGTAGAGATCGGTGTACATGGTTTTAGAAATGCAATGTCAAACACTCATCCATACAAGTTGTCAAGGTGAGAAACAAATCGCAGGCACTCCTCCTTCTATTTTCTATTCGGGAATTACACCTAGAATTAGTAGCGAGTAGTCCTTGCAAATCGAAGGTTTTAGAATGAAGGCACTATTGCCGCCATATATATGATATAAGAATTGCCCCAAAGGTTAGTGGCAAGCAGGCCTACATTATAAAGATCTCTGTCTTCAAGTCATTGTCTTTAACATGTCTTCACTTTCGAACATGTATATTGTTCGAAGTGGTTTTTGGACAGGAATTACCCAAATCCGACCCTGGTATCCAAACCAATCATCGATAAAATGATGTCAAGTGTATAGGTGATTATTAAACAACATCAAATCAATTTATAAAACATCTTTCGAAGATATATTATTTTAAACTGTTCCTTTATCTTTTAAGAGTATATGAAATCGTTAAGCCTTATTTATCAAATTCTATGGCTGATTAAACCTCTTTAATGTTGAAATAATTCCAAATCATTTCACCTTTTACTTGGGAAAACATTTCCAAATCATTTATTTAAATCTTAACAAAGATTTCTTATTTTCAAATCATAAGTTTTAAATGGGTCAAAAACGATATTATTTATGACATCGTTTACTATAAACCCAAATCAATTAATATTGAGTAGAAAAGGATCCATAGGGATTAGACTAATTATACTCAATATCGATTTCCGTATTCAAACTATACCATTCATTGAATAATGGTGAAAAATTCATATAGATAGTACGAGTTCCCTCCTTGGAATTTAGTATAGAGTTTAACTATGGTATTCTCTATACCACCAAAATCATAATTTAAGATCTTGTTTAACTTTAGAAAACTCTAAATTTCCTTTCTTTTAACTTAAGAAAATGCGGTCCAAGTAGATCAATTTAACTATCCCCTTCGCCGGGATAGTTCGGATAGCTAAGGCAGAACTCAGACATTAGTTGTCCAAGCTCGGGTCTAGAGACTATCTCTTTGTCGCCCATAAGGCGGTCAAGTTATTTGATTAACTCGAAATCCTTTATATAATCTTTTAACAATGATTTTCATTTACTAATACCATTCCAAATATTGTTTAAAACAATTTTCCTTTTAACATTTCATTTAAAATCCTTTAAAATAATTATAAAACTTTCATATCATCTTTAAAATACTTAATTATTCATTTGAAAAGATTATTAAAAAGATTGGAAAAGAATAATTAAGTTAAAACCATATTTGTAAAAGTTACCGAAACCGCTGCAAAAACTACTGCAAAATGTGTTTTTAAAGCTTCTTTGCTCAAAACATTACTTCCATTTCATATATGTCCACTTTTATAAATTTTATTTCATATTTTTAAAGATTTAAAATATCGTTTTAAAGCATTTACCACTTTGGTTCCCAAAGCTGCCAAATCGCAATGTTTTTAAAAACTTGATTTGGACGTAACTCAAATTCCGTTAAATGAAATCTTGATTTTCTTCTTTTGTTTGAAAACTATACCCACATGGGTCTGAAAATTTTTATTTAAAACAATTTCGACTTATATTGAATCCTACACATTGATTTAACTTTTCAGGTCGGAAAATAACGAACTACCGCTACGCAACGAGCTCGATTTGGCTCAATTTTTCGAACTTCATTAAACTTTGCTGAAACTTATTAAATGTTTAAAATTCCGCAATAAACCATTTTAAATCACTATATTACTGCATTAAAAACTCATTTTCCATTTATTCCATATTATAATATTATATTATTATAATATTCATTTTTCAACCTTTTATATTCAAAACTATAATGAGGCTTAATAAACTCCATATTTAAATAAATATGGATTTATTTTTTATGAAATAACTATGGTTAATTAATTAACTATTCATGTTATGATGAATATTATTTTCCCATCATTAGCAATGAAGCAATAAACCAAATCTTTATCCAATATTTAACCAATTTACTAGTTAAGCATGCATGTCCTTATTTTAAATTTTAAATAAACAAAACTAAACTCAAGTACTCACTACCAAATTCCACTCCATCAAACTTTTTTGAAGCTTCTTGAAATAAATCCAGCGACACTTCTTTCTCTTTTATTTGCTCCAGAGCTTCTCGAATCTCCTCCTTCACCTATGGAAGCTCAATCAAGATGTCTTTGGGGTTGATGTGCTCAGCCGAAGGTGGAAGTGGTGGTGGTCGAATGGATAAGAGGAGAAGAGGTGGAGTACAGATTGGTATCTCGACTTTAAGATGGTATTCTTCATATATGGTAGTTTTTATTTTAGTAGAGCTTCGTTATGATGGAAGAGACTAGAGAAGCCATTTGAGAGGCCATTAGAAAGCTTAGGAGAAGAGAAAAGAAGATGGTTTTGGTGTAAGGATTTATGAGAAGGGGGTGCATGTATTTATAGGAAAATTTTCATCACATCTCCTTTCACTATGTGCCAACCCACTACCCTCTCCACCCATCAATCATGGTCATGCATCACCCACCTCCCATGCCATCATCTCCGTCACCTCATGCCTCCTCCTTCGTGTCTAAGTAAGGTATCTTGACTATTAAAGGAGATTTGGTTGGATTTGTTTTGAAAAATATCCTAATATTTATATTTTTATTTATGTAAATGTAAATGCAAATGGTAAAAATGTATACAAGTATATGTGTATTTGTATGACATGTATATACATGCGTATCTATATGCACAAGACTACAAACAACGTTGCAATAACTTAGTATAATTTCTATTTATCAAACCGTTGATAATCCAGAATCCAATTTCCGGTCATATTTTTACTTCTAAGCTAAATTTTTATATTGGTAATCAAAGTTTTAAAATAACATTTCTATTATTATTTAATAAATAAAAGGACCTCATTTGATTTTAAAACAATTATTAAATTATTTAAACTCAATTTAAATTCAAAAATCAATTATTCAATGTTGGGCGAATTCTCACCACCGATCCAAAACATTTTTCAAGCAATGCCGAACCACCGTTCCTCCCATCAATGCCGAACCAAGCCCCCAAGGCCAGTGCTGCCGAACCAAGCTCCCAAGGGCAGTGCTGCCGAACCAAGCTCTCAAGGGCAGTGCTGCCGAACCAAGCCCCCAAGGGCAGTGCTGCCGAACCAAACCCCCAAGTGCAGTGATGCCAAGCCAACACCCTACCGAACCGCTTCCCACCGAACCAACTAACACCGATCCACATCTCATCACCACCGAACCAGCTGCCTTACACCCCTACACCGAACCAACTAACACCGATCCACATCTCATCACCACCGAACCAGCTGCCTTACACCCCTATGCCGAACCAACCTACCACCGGACCACATCCCTACCGAGCCCAAACATCTCTTCCCTACCGGACCAAACCCCAACCTTCTCCAAGCACGGCCGAACCAAAGCTTCGCCGAACCAGAACGCTGCCAGGCCAGATTGCTTCAGCCCAGGCCCACCAGCAGCTATATACGTCCAAAACCCCTGCCCCCAGCCTCACTCTATAAATAGAGGGGCAGGGGTACAACAATGGCAGACAAGTTTGAGAGCTCAAGCACGGAAGGAACTTTCAAACAACTTTCATATACTTGTATACAAAGCTTTGTACTTGTAATCTGAAAGAAAAAGGATAATAACATATAAAGTGGACGTAGGCACGTTCTGGCCGAACCACTATAAATCTGTGTGTCTTTTACAGTTCAGTCCCTGCTTTTTACATATTTGCATAAGTCACCCAAATCATTGAAAACCACATAAAATCAACTAAATAATACGACTTGGAGGTGTTTGCCCATTTTTTGTGCAAACATTTTTGGTGCTTTCCATGAGAGCTTGGAACTCGAAGCTTCAGCTTCCCTCATTCAACCTTCTTTCCCAATAGCACCCTTCATTGCCTAGGAAACATGACTTTCAGGCCGAGAAAAGACGCCAACAAGGGAAAGAACGTTGCAACCAGCAGCGCTCCAGATCCAGTGGATCCAGATCAAGAGAACCATCCCACTACGACAGCAGTGCCAAATGTAGATCAGGCAATTCCGACAGCCCCTGCCGCGGAACAACGTGCAGCAATCACTAGGGCAGACCTAGACAGAGTTGTGGTTGAAGTGACTAACCGCTTCGCATCCCAACAAGAAGCTTTGGTGAACCAACTCATGTCACGCTTGAGGGATGCCGAAGAATCCAACCGCAACACTGAATCATGGGGTGAGTCTCAATCTGGAGGATCTCGGAGACAACAAAGGTCTTCCCTCTTCGAAGAAGCTATCAACAGGAACAACAATGATAGGGGCCGCGCCCGGACTCAGCCCGAACTCCGACTCGAGGAAGCGCTTGGAACCGAACCCAATGGGGGAGGCACCAGGAGAGGGTCGGATGTAGCTGAGCCAGTCATGCCGCCTAATCATAGAAACCCCGCTGAACGAAGCCGAGCTAGAACCCAGCCCGAAGTTGACCCCATGGAAATGCTCGAAACAGAACCCCACAGGGGAAGATCAAGGCAGGGGCCAACTGTAGCTGGTCCTAGCATGCATCCGAGCAACAAAAGACAGCCACTAGATAACGTCAGAAGTGACAGACTATACCATTCCTACAGGTCGTCTGGACGAGATCGATCCCGCAGGGAAGAACCAAGCTCATTTTTGTCCGCTCCAAATTCTGATGAAAGAATGGCACGATTATTCAGGGAATGCTTCCGACGGGAGCAAAGGGATCGAGGGATAGGCGCTAGGGTAACCAGCCCTTTCACCCGCGACATCGAAACCGCCATCACCCCTCGAGAATGGAAAATGCCGACGATGGAACCGTACAAGGGAACTTCCGACCCCGTTGTACACATGCAGAGATACACACAGCATATGCTCATGAGCGGAGCAACGGAAGGAGTGTTGTGTAAATGCTTTCCACTATTCCTAGCAGACCTAGCTACCTCCTGGTTCTGCCATCTACCCCAAGGATCTATCAGCTCATGGGAGATGTTGAAAGAAAAGTTCATTAGCCAGTTCCGCATTCATGTGGAACAACCCAAGGATGCTTACTCCCTATCTACTGTCAAACAGAAACCCGGAGAGACACTGCAGCAATATCTAACCCGGTTCAATGCCGCAGCGGCAGCAGTTCAAGATGCCGGTGAGAAACTTGTCCTGATGGCCCTCTGTAGTGGTGTGCATCCGGATACCAAGTTTGCTAGAAGACTAACTAAAGAAAAACCAGCTACCTTGCCCGATTTCTTTCATGAAGCTGGGAAGTACATGAGACTCGAAGAGGCTGCCACTGAAAGGCAGACAGGACCACAGGCTAAGACGGCTCATGGAAACGCCCCCGCCACAGCGAAGGACATTCGGAGAAACGACTCCAGAGACAATGTAAGGGGCAAGAAGGGAGAAAAGCACTTGTACCGACCAGGACCGAGATTTGACGCTTACACTCCCTTGAATGAAACAGTCGAGAACATCTTCCTGGCCACCCAGGACGAACTTACATACAAGCCCCCCTACAAGAAAGAGTCAGATCGCGCAATCCAGTTTGGAAAATTCTGCCGTTTCCACGAGTCTCATGGGCACGATACCAATGAATGCCGCCATCTCCGAGACCTAATTGAAGAACACATCAGGAGAAAGAGGCTAAAACGCTATGTAAAGGGCTAGGACAGGACTCCAACTCCCGCCAAGGAAAACCCAGGGCAGCTCCACCCAGAAACAGGCGGAGGAAACCGCAACACCAGCGGTTCCAGCCAAGAGAAGATAGTGGTTCATACAATATCTGGGGGGCCACACATCGCCGACAAAAGCTGGGCAGAAATGGAAAGATATGGAAACTCACTCAGAAGCGAGGGAGACTGCGTCAATTCTGTTATGGAAGAACGTCACCCTAGGCGGAAGGAAAATAATGACATCACATTCAGTGGGCGCGACCTAGAAGGAAGGCAATACCCTCATATGGATCCTATGGTCATCTCTGCCTGGTTCGGCCCAGCTGAAGTTTTTCGAATCCTAGTAGACACTGAAAGCTCAGTGAATATTCTGTTCAAGCATGCTTTCGACAAAATGAAGCTGTCAATGAAGGACGTGTCTCCCTGCAACAAACCGCTACACGGTTTCACTGGAGAAGCAAAGATGCCCCTCGGACAATTGGATCTCTTTGTTGAATTGGGAAGTCATCCCCGCTCCACCGTTCGGAAACAAACATTCGTGCTAATAGACAACCACTCGGCCTACAATGCCTTTTTAGGAAGGCCAGCCTTGTCCGACTTCCAAATTGTCCTTGCCCCATGGTGCCTGAAGATGAAGTTCCCAACGAATAATGGAGTGGGAGAAGTAGAAGGGGATCAAGACGCCGCTCGGGACTGCTATGTAACCGAACTTCGCAATAATCGCAGGAGAGATAAAGGGAAAAATGCAGAGACTATTCTCTGCATGAAAAGCTTGGAAGCATAGCAACTAAAGAAAGCCCCTCCTCTTCGGTATACCAGTGATCCTTTCAATGAATTAGACCTCAGGGACAAAGAGGAGGAGGCCACCGACGAGCCTGCAGAGGCTATGGAATTCGTATCTGTAGACAAACGCGACCCAAGTAAACTGCTGAGAGTCGGATCTCAGTTAAAAAGAGAATTAAAGAATCAACTCATTGATTGTAACAACCCGCATATTTATCGAGTTTGTATTTAAATATTTTATTTAAATATTAACTCGTTAATCGGATTTTGGTCCGAAAAGCTACTTTTTGCAAACGGTCAAATTAGGACTCGAGACCACTTCCATTGAGTTCGAAATGTCGTTTACAACTTTTTAAGTATAAACATCGATAGGTTTGGAGTTAGTGAAATTTCACTAACTTTTCCCGCTTTGGACTTTGGGTTAGTTTAGCCTATTAAGCCCAAGTTCCAACCCTCTTCTCCTCACTCTTCATAAATTTCCTAACTAATCAAGCTTTGGCATTAATGGTGGAGGGAATGGGAAATTAAAACTCCAAGCACAAATTCAATTGCAAATCCAACATTCAACTCCAAATTCAAGTAGAAGATATTGGATTCAAGCTTTGGATTGCTTCTCCTTGCTTTCAAGCTTCATCTTTGTAAACTTTAGTGCAAAGGTGAGATTTTTATCTCACAAATCTAGTCTATATCTATCTTGGACTGTTGGGAATGATTCCCTATCACTTTAGCATGCATATTTGCTTTTGGTTTGGATTGGATTGGCGAAAGACTCCGATTTTTGGTGTTTGGGTGAAATTTCTGCATTTAGGTCGTTCTGGCCGTTTTTAGCTCGCTCGGAGTTAGGTCGTGTGGACCTTAGGTCGTAGGTCGCGTACGAGTTAACCCCTAGGTCGTTCTGGCCATTTTCGTGTTTTCGGAGTTAGGTCGCTCAGGACCTTAGGTCGTAGGTCGTATGGCCGTTAGGTCGCTCTGCTTTGGCTCTGGCCATTTTTGCTCACTCGCAGTTAGGTCGCTCACGACCTAGGACTTAGGTCGCTCGCGAGTTAGTGGCTTAGGTCGTTGGGTCATATAACCCATTAAGTCGCGCCCCTTTAGGTCGTGAACCTTGTTAAGTCGTTCACCCTGAGCTTAGGTCTTAGGTCGCATCACCCTTAAGTCGTTCGACCTGATCCTTTCTTAGGTCGCGCATCCCCTTAGGTCGCTAGGTCTTAGGTCGCGCCATTTTTTAGGTCGCGCCATCTTTTAGGTCGCGCATCCCCTTAGGTCGCTAGGTCTTAGGTCGCGCCATCTTTTAGGTCGCGCCATCTTTTAGGTCGCGCATCCCCTTAGGTCGCTAGGTCTTAGGTCGCGCCATCTTTTAGGTCGCGCCATCTTTTAGGTCGCGCATCCCCTTAGGTCGCTAGGTCTTAGGTCGCGCCATCTTTTAGGTCGCGTACCATACTTTAGGCCGTAGTCACTTAGGTCGCTTGCACCTTAGGTCGGCCTCGTTAGCTCGCAGATCATCTAGGTCGCGTGGCCTTTAGACCGTTAGGTCGCGAGCGTTAGGTCGTTAGACCTTACCTTCCTTAGGTCGCTTGACCGGTTAAACCTTTAGGTCGCTCGACCCTATTCCCCTTAGGTCGTTAGACCTCATTTTGTCTTCACTACGTCGTACCGTTTTGGTCGGGGCGCTGCCCCGCACCCCGCCAGGGGGCGCTGCCCCCTGGACCCCCGCGACCTGACCGGGCAGGTCGAACCCCGTAAGCGGTGGCGTTGCCCCCGCACCCCCACCTTGGGGGGTTGCCACCCCCCCTGGACCCCCCCTCCGTAGGGGATCTTATCTGAAAAACATTGAGCTGATTTCTTTGGATTTTATTCACATCTCCGTATGCGATTTTTGTGACTGATTGTTTCTACAATTGCTTCTGTGTTTTGTCACTTTATAATATAAAGGTTTCAATACTAGTAGTAAATATCAAAACTCTTTTAACAAACAATTTCAACTCTATTTTTAATAACAAAGCTCTTTTCTTAAACCGTTTTCCAATCTATTAGTATATACAAACCTTTACCTCACTCGGATGAGAAATCTAATTAAACGACTTAGTAAAACAAGTGGTATGAAACGCTTGCGTTCACTTCGTCGGTTAATTCTTGGACTTGTTTGATTGAACCTCTTGTGACAATTTTATTAGTGAAGATTTACAGTTTGTTCGTAAATATTTAAGTTAAGCAAGTGGTTATGGGACATGAAGCTAAACTTCTATATTTACTAGCTTAGTGTAATTGACACTTCTCGTTGATCTTGATGATCGCTCTATGAATTAGACTAGCAATTGCGCGATGTCTCTTTCATTGCAAGGTTAGACTAGACACCACTTGTGTGATTCCATTCACACATACCTTTCTGCTTTTTGGTTAGTCTTGACCTTAATCTGTGTGATTCCATTCACACATGCGGGGTATCTCCCCTTGGTCTTCGGACCGTCATGTGATAGGCCTCTTTCCCTTTTTATGATTTCTGGATCTCTTGTGTTGATTTCTGGAATTTATCTCTTTGACTTGTCATGAGTACAAGTTTAGGGTATGATGCCCTCTTCGAATCTTTGAGAAGATTCTTGTGATAATGATTATCTCTTATTGATTGATCTTCTGTTGATCATTATTTACATACTTATAGTGGTATGTCGTTATGGATGTTTATGTTTATGCCATATCTTTTATGTTATATCATGTCATCTGATATTTATAGCTAGACTGATCCGTTTATTATTTTCTTAAATAATACTCGGGTCAGACCGAGATGTTACAGGTGCTTCTGCTTGACTTCTTCCCAGGGATTCATCACTCTGACTTTTGGCTAACTGTTTAGATTAGCAGTTTTTGTTGTATACACTTGAGATATAGACTCATAGTTGTATTCTTTTGTATAGCACGTGTTGCTATTCTTTTGTATTATCGTGGATCTTACTGACCACTACTCTGATGTACACTTTCATGTGTTAGTTATATATTCATATCTTCTTCCGCCTTTGTGATATGGATATCTGTGACTGATTTGTGATATGATTATTTCTATGTTTGTTTCCGAAGATTATTTATAGCCACCGTGTGATAAGCAATTACATGGATGGTCGCTCCTCAACAGCCTTATTCTCCGTGCTAGTTGACAGCACTACTCCGGAGTGTTCTTGGCTAGCGTGGGTATAGAGGTGGGGCGTCACATTGATTTTCTTCGCCACAACATGGATGTATTTGCATGGACGCACGCTGATATGACTGGAATCTCCCCGGACATAGCATGCCATGCACTAAACATCGATCCTACCAAGGTACCGGTAAAGCAAAAGAAGAGAAGTATGGGGGCAGAACGATCAGCAGCCCTCGAGGAAGAAGTAAAGAACTTACTTGCCAATGACTTCATACGTGAAGCCATCTACCCGGAATGGATCGCCAACCCGGTACTGGTAAAGAAAGCTAATGGGAAGTGGCGAACATGCATCGATTTCTCCAACTTAAATGACGCTTGCCCGAAAGACTGCTTCCCACTCCCCCGAATCGACCAACTCGTGGACAGCACTGCCGGACACGAACTTTTATCCTTTATGGACGCATACTCAGGATATAACCAGATCCCTATGCACGCCCCCGATCAAGACCACACTAGCTTCATCACTGACCGAGGATTGTACTGCTACAAGGTAATGCCATTTGGACTTAAAAACGTCGGAGCTACTTATCAGCGCCTCGTCAACAAGATGTTTGCAGAACTGATAGGACGAACTATGGAAGTTTATGTGGATGACATGCTGGTAAAATCGAGGAAAGCCAACGACCATATAAACCACCTGGACGAGATGTTTCAAGTACTTCACCAATATGGAATGAAGCTGAACCCTCTAAAGTGCTCCTTCGGAGTATCATCGGGAAAGTTCTTGGGATTCATCGTTCATGCCAGGGGGATTGAAGCAAACCTCGAATAAGTCCGAGCTTTACAAGATATCAAGACACCATTTACTCGAAGAGAGATGCAAAGCCTAAACGGGAAAGTGGCCGCCCTGAGTAGGTTCATCTCTAAAGCAACCGACAAATGCATCCCTTTCTTCGAAGCTCTAAAGAAAGACAAAGGAAAGTTCGAATGGACTGACGAATGCTCGACAGCCTTCCTTAACTTAATCGGACACCTCCAGAGACCACCGGTACTTTCAACTCCAAATGAAGGCGATGAACTATACCTATACCTTGTTGTATCATCCCATGCTTTGAGCGCCGCTTTGGTGAGAGAAGACAACCGCGCGCAGCGACCCGTATACTTTGTAAGCAAGAGATTCACAGGGGCAGAAGTCAGATACCCTAAACTTGAAAAGCTAGCATACTGCTTGCTTATCATGTCGCGGAAACTGCGACACTATTTCCAGTCTCATTCCATCAGAGTTTTAACCGATCAACCGCTAAGGCAAGTGCTCCATCGCCCCGACACTTCTGGGCGATTACTTAAGTGGTGCATCGAACTAAGTCAATATGATATCACTTACCATCCTCGCACCGCTATCAAGGGGCAAACCATAGCTGATTTCATTGCCAAATTCACTACTAGCAAAGGTAAGGACCAATCTGAAATAGCAGAAGATATCAAGTGGAATCTCTTCGTAGATGGAGCGTCGAACGAACAAGGCTCGGGGGTAGGTGTTGTGATAATCACCCCCAGGGGAAAGAAGCTGCACTACGCCCTAAGATTGGAATTCGCTGCCACCAACAATGACGCAGAATACGAAGCAGTGATAGCCGGATTAGAACTTGCACTGGAAATTGGAGTCAGTTCTTTATGTCTCCATAGTGATTCTCAACTTATTGTAAATCAAATACTGGGAGAATTCCAGACTCGAGGAGAACGACTCACAGCGTATCTAAAGAAGACCAGGCTACTGCTTAATCAATTAGATCACTATTTAATCAAACATATTCCTCGAGAAGAGAATCAAGAGGCCGACGAACTAGCAAAACAAGCTAGCATGAAGAACATCACTATTTTCGAAGCATTAACCATCTCAAAACAGCTGGCACCAAGTTCGAGCAAGTGAATCTGATAGCTGCGATCGACGAAGAAACCTGGATGACTCCTATCCGGAAATATTTACAAGATGGCACACTGCTCGACAGGCATAGCGAAATCAAGAAAATCTTAAGGAAAGCTTCCCGCTATACATTACAAGGAGGCATCCTCTATCGGCGCGACTTCTCTAATCCCTTATTAAGGTGTATCGCTGGAAGGGAAGCCAGGGAAGTCTTATCCAACATCCATCAAGGAAGCTGCGGAGATCACACTGGAGGGCAGACTCTGGCAAAGAAGATACTCCGATATGGATATTATTGGCCCACTCTAAACAAAGATGCCTTGGACTTCATCAAGAAATGCGACAGATGTCAGAAATTTGCCAAGATTCCTCGACTACCCACAAATGAGATTACCCAAATGACTAGCCCTTGGCCCTATGCAGTATGGGGAATTGACTTGATTGGTGAACTGCCAATGGGCCGAGGTGGAGCTAAATATGCTATAGTAGCAGTCGACTATTTCACCAAATGGGTGGAAACAGAACCTCTGAATAAAATATCTTCGACAAAAATCATTAACTTCTTGATCAAAAATGTTCTGTGCAGGTACGGAGTACCACTCAAAATCATATAAGACAATGGACTTCAGTTTGACAGCAAGGAATTCACCAACTGGTGCCAAGAGCACGGGATTCACAAAAGCTTCTCATTCGTGGCTTATCCCCAGGCAAACGGCCAAGTCGAAGCTGTCAACAAAATTCTCAAAACACTGATCAAGAAGAAACTTGAAAAGTCAAAGGGCGCTTGGGTGGATCAACTTCCTACGGAATTTTGGGCCTACCGCACATCTTTCAGAACATCAACATGGCATACTCCTTTCTCTTTGGCATACGGATCGGAGGCAATGCTCCCAGTTGAGACTATTGTGCCTTCCCACCGTAGGATCCACTACAACCCAGAAGAAAACGAAGAACTCCTCCACATGTCTTTGGATCTAATTGAGGAGAGAAGGAATGATGCAGCACTCAAAGCAGCAGCTCACAGACAAAAAGTGGCAGCACTATACAACTCCAAAGTCAAACATCGCAGCTTACAAGAAGGAGATCTTGTCCTCAAGCGAATCTTTCCGCACCCAGGAGCGCTGGATCCAATCTGGGACGGACCATATGTAATTCATAAAGATCTCCACAACGGAGCTTATATTTTGTCAACAGTGGACGGAGAGGTGTTCCAGAGGGCATGGAACATCCGACACCTCCGTCGATACTTTTCTAAACTTGTACTGCCCATATGAAGTGAATTAACAAAGAGAATCAGTGGACGTAGGCATTTTCGTGCCGAACCACTTTAAAAAACTTGGCTCTTGTTAACTTGTTCCTTTATATCTTGGCTACTTGATAAGCTTTATCCTTTGCTGTTGAACAAAATCCTTTGCAGATGACATTTCAATTCAGAGCTTCACAACTCAACTCCACCTGGATAAAATCTAACAGGTACGCTACGATCCTATGCCCTCGCCAATGAGACACTTTGCTCCGGTATCCCTCTACCGCGAGTTAACTCATTGTTTGCCTCGGCCCTTAAAGCCGACTGTAATAAGCCGAGTATAAGCCACCGAGAAGGCCGATTATGCCATGGCAGCTCATTACAGCGATTCGACTCGCCGGCAACTGTGAACCGACCATAAGCCCCAACATAAGGTGTGGCCAGCCAGGGGCAGTTCACAGTTGACGATCGGCCCCCACGCTAGCCGGCCACAGTAAATCGAATAATACCCACGATTACGGGCCATAATGGCCCGGGTAGTTACTGTGCGCGATCGGCTCCGATGTGTCTTAAGTGCGGCTGTGGTAAAAAAGAAAACTCCCCGCAGAGGCGTAAGATGGGTGACAAATGTCTCCAAGACCCACAGCTAGGGAAAGTGACTACAAAACCCGTTTGCCACGAACTTAAGCACATCGACGGCCTTCCGTGACTGGAAGTTTTACTTTTCCTATATTTCCATTTCATTTAAAACTTTTCTCCTATTCTCCGTAACGGTGCTTGAAAGTACAGGATATGAAATAGGGAACGCTCGCTAATGGGAACAGAAACTTACGATCGGATGACGAGACACTCAACAGCATTCCGTGCTTAGTCTTACAGGGCGCACGAAGTTGCCGTCCACAACCGAAACAGGAAGGGCGGTACCTTCTACTTTTATACATTAATGCATAGCTGTAGTTCATATTCACACATCACATTTACGTTGCAAAATGAGAAAATTATACTTTAAGCAAAAAACTTGGCATCAGGCACAGTCAAGTCACTAGTAACATGCATAGTTACATCACTTACACAGCATAACAAAATAGCGATAACATTCCAACATAAAGGAATCAGCTTATGTTATGAAATTACATAAAGTCATTCACCACAAACAATATTATTACAGTCACATCAATGTTTTGGACTAACATAAACAGCAATAAAAAGAAATCAAAAGGTGGCCGAATCCGGACAAGGAACCAGCTACGTCCACGCTTCGCCCTCATCCTACCAACTCTCCAAGCCTACTTAGCCGCAGGGTCGGAGCTCCCAGCATGTTGATCGGAAGTCCCACCTGTCCAATCCAGAAGAGGAATTCATTAAACAAACAGTGAACGATCAAGTTATGAAAACCTAAAAAGAAAAGAAGGGGAAGCAAGGCTTGAACTCAGAACACTCAAGATGAAATACAGATTCATTACCAGCTTCAATCTTCTTTGCATTGACTACACATTTCAACATCGTATACGAAATTACATGATCAGTCCTTCTGCGGTCATGAATAACCAATTGCACTACTTAGATGATCATAATCTTTGGAACGATATTGATGGTCTGCCCAGTGGATTTGATGATGCTCAACTAGATTTCAGTAAAGGATCATTCAGTGGTTTGAACAATGAAGTACCAGATTTGGATGAAATAATCAATGCCATTCCTCTAAACCATCCTTCAGATCCTCGTTTAGCTTCTCTGACCCTCTCTGAAGAGTTCAATATCATCTTCAACGACTTGAGTTATGAGATAGAGAAGTCCAAGTTGAGCTACAGGATATCTAATGATGATCAGAAGGAAGAATCGAAAGGCAAAAAAAGAAATAAGAAGAAATTAACGATGAACAAGGAAAAAACAGCCTTAACATTTGAACTAGTATCGAAGTACTTTTACTTGCCAATATCGCAAGCAGCGAAAGAATTAAACATAGGTCTAACTCTTTTGAAGAAGAAATGCAGAGAGTTGGGAATTCCTCGGTGGCCTCATCATCAAATGAAGAGCATGCAGACTCTCATAAGGAATGTTCAGGAACTAGAGAGAGAGAATGGAGAAGAAGGAGAAGAGAGACTCATGGACGCTCTATCATATGGCATAACTCCAGCCCCTGGCAGCACCATGAGCGCTCTATCAATCCTAAAAGAACGAGATATGGCGTCGAGCTGCTCCTCTTTGAGGAAGCTAGGAAAACAGTCGGGCGAGGAGTCCAGAAGCTCCTTGAGACCATATCCGTCCACTAACGACCTCAGGGAAGGTCCGTGACGTTTTGGTCTTGGCTGAGCTGGGGGCACGGCGGAAGGCTCTTCCCTGCCCTGGGATCTCTTCTTCTTTGATCGGGTCTCCACTCTTAGAGACATTTATCTGCAAACACAAAAGTGAAAGACATGTTGTTAGAACAAGAAGTATGGAAATATAAGCAAGCAAGTGTATAAAGCGAGCAAGCGTATGTAAGTCTAAGATATCACTCAAGATTTAAATATAGAAGTTCATTCGACAGAAGCAATCTCACCTGGAGCGGCAGTTAGGATCGACGCAGTACTTGGTTGATTCGGCTGTTTCGAATAAACGAGTTGGATTCAGCACTCAAGTGATTCGGCTATATCAAACGGTAAAGGGATAACAGTAGTATGATGCCCCTACTTATAGGCGAGCACAAGATAACCGGATCGGATGATTCGGCACTTGGAACCGAATAAAGCTATCCCAACTGCAAGAAAACAAAGCGCGACACATGCAGGCATGTGCCCCACTTTGGGGGGGCAAATGTTGGGCGAATTCTCACCACCGATCCAAAACATTTTTCAAGCAATGCCGAACCACCGTTCCTTCCATCAATGCCGAACCAAGCCCCCAAGGGCAGTGCTGCCAAACCAAGCTCCCAAGGGCAGTGCTGCCGAACCAAGCCCCCAAGGGCAGTGCTGCCGAACCGAACCCCCAAGTGCAGTGATGCCGAGCCAACACCTTACCGAACCGCTTCCCACCGAACCAACTAACACCGATCCACATCTCATCACCACCGAACCAGCTGCATTACACCCCTACACCGAACCAACTAACACCGATCCACATCTCATCACCACCGAACCAGCTGCCTTACACCCCTATGCCGAACCAACCTACCACCGGACCACATCCCTACCGAGCCCAAACATCTCTTCCCTACCGGACCAAACCCCAACCTTCTCCAAGCACGGACGAACCAAAGCTTCGCCGAACCAGAACGCTGCCAGGCCAGATTGCTTCAGCCCAGGCCCACCAGCAGCTATATACGTCCGAGACCCCTGCCCCCAGCCTCACTCTATAAATAGAGGGGCAGGGGTACAACAATGGCAGACAAGTTTGAGAGCTCAAGCACGGAAGGAACTTTCAAACAACTTTCATATACTTGTATACAAAGCTTTGTACTTGTAATCTGAAAGAAAAAGGATAATAACATATAAAGTGGACGTAGGCACGTTCTGGCCGAACCACTATAAATCTGTGTGTCTTTTACAGTTCAGTCCCTGCTTTTTACATATTTGCATAAGTCACCCAAATCATTGAAAACCACATAAAATCAACTAAATAATACGACTTGGAGGTGTTTGCCCATTTTTTATGCAAACATTCAAAAATGATGATATAATCGACAATGTCATAAAGATATTTTATGTCCAAAAATAAAACAAATAATTTTATTTCATATTCTTGCTTAAGTGGATAAGTAAGTGTATGTAAAAAAGTGGTGACTTTTGATGTGAAATAAAACTATTTGTCGATAAAACAATTTTCGATCATTTATCGATATAGTTTAAAAGAATATATGTTTGTCAATATTTTTTCAAACAGGATCGCCATTATTATTTATCACATAAAACATGATAATCTATATTTAGTACACCTATATTTGTATCTTTAAAATTAATTAAATATTCCAAATCAAAGTGATAGAATCACGGGTCATTTCATTTTTCCTCTCTTAAAATAATTTCTGTTAGTTCCCGAGAAGATGGTTTTGATGACAACAACCTTAGAATAATATTATAAAATATAAATACTAACATTATAGATTAGATATATATGTATACGCAGGATTTAACCATGCAGGTACCAAGAATGAAGACCGTACAGTATAGAGATTCAAGACTGAAGATATCAAGATTGAAGACTCATGAGTATCAAGATTATCAAGAGTTCAAGATTTCAATATACGTAATTTAGTTAGGAATTTTGTTAAAACTCCTAGAAAAGCACTGGCATCTTAAAATCCATTTTATTCGTGGAATGGAATCCACTTCGAGCCTGTTAAAGGGATGGAACCCTAAGTAGGATGGAACCTACGAAAAATCTAGTGGAACATTGTTTTATATCTACTAACTTTTATTCAAATGTTTTACAATATTATATCTTGTTTTCAAAATGATTTCAAAATCTTCTTTTTAAAAAATCAAAAACATCTTCCGAGTTTTAAAATACTTTTAGCCTCAAAATAATCTTTATCTTCAAAATCAAATTATCCTTGGTTTTAAACTATTTAAGTATATATTTAACTTTTAAATTTATACTTAGATTTAAATATAAAATTATAGTAAAATTTTATATATACCAAAATATTATTCTCTATACTTATTTATGTATTTTAACTATAGTTAAGTATATTTATAAAGTTTAAAAACAGTTTTAATATAGGATGAGAGTTATTTTCAAAAAAAACAAATCACCAAAAATACCATAGGCTTGTCGACAACTCCTAGGGACCCCTGTCGACAAGGTGGCAGTTTGTTTCAAAAATTTGAATTTCAAAGGAAGTGTCTATTCGTCATATCCTTTCACGAATGGACATGGCTGTTGTTCTACTATAAATGAGGGCAGTTTTAAACGAATTTATATTCATATTTTCTCTGATTTCACTCCTCTTCTTCTTCCACATTTCTTTATATATATATTTTTACCATTACTCTACCAAAATCGCCATTGAATCTAACTAGATCATTTCTGGTTTGATTCTCTATCACTATCTCAACAAGATCTCAGCGCTATTCAGAGTTATAGGCTTCTTTTTAATCAATCAAGCGAGAAAATGTGTGATTGTAGCCTGAGAAATCAATTGGGTGAACTTGTTGCCCGTAAAATCAAGTATCTCTACCCAGAGGATTGTGAATCTGGGGTGGTGTACCTCGTGGCCTTAAAATCGAGGGTGTAATTGTAAGAATTGGTTTTGAAAGGAAATCCGTACTTGTATGTGGGACTGGATGTAGGGTAACTCCGAACCAGTATAAAATCCGGTGTGTTTTTTTCTTTATTGCTTTTACTTTATTTCTACATCTATGTTCGATTCTGTGATCATATCTGTGTCTGAATATTGCACACATTTATGTTCAAATTAATATAAACTCAAAAAGAATTAGTAATTCCTCAAAACACTATTCACCTCCCCCCTCTAGTGTTAATTCTAGCCTTAAGATCCGTAATCCGCCTTTCTCACATTTGGTATCGGAGCAAGGTTTTCAAAGTTTCATAATATGATTTTTGAAAAAGCTTTTAAAATGGCTATGTTTAAAAAACTTATTAATACTAGTTTAGAAATATTCAGATCATCGTAGTCTCTTCAGTCTGCATATAATCAATATTCAAATTCAAGTTGTCTACCAAAATCTTATGATGTGCACGAAACATGTTTTAAGGGTGTTGAGGAATCAATCCACAATGGACAAATTGTGCAGATCAAAAAGAATAAATGGATACTCGATAGTGGATGCTCTAAACACAAGACTGGTAATCCAGATATGCCGGATGATATAATATGCAAAGACGGAGGACTGGTTAACTTTGGAGACAACTCAAAAGATTATGTGATTGGCATCTGCAAAGTCGGTAACTCTGAAACTCCTATTATTACTAATGTTTTGCTAGTTAAGAATCTGAAACATAATATGCTAAGTATAAGTCAACTTTGCGATAAAGGATATAAAATTAAATTTGAAAAAGATAAGTGTCACATTGAAGATAATAATTCAACCATAATATTTGAGGGAATTAGGAAAAAGAGTATTTATATTCTTAGTATGAAAGTTTCAAATGATAACCTGTGTCTTTTGGCAAATACAAGTGACCATCGGATTTGGCATAAGAGATTTGGGCATTTGAATTTCAAACTCTTATCTAGACCATCGAAACATGATATAGTAAGAGGTCTCCCTAAAATGTACTTTAAAGTAGATAGTTTATGTGATGCATGTTAATTAGGAAAACTTAGAAAAAGTTCCTTTAAATTAAAAGATATGATTTCAACTTCAAAACGTCTTGAATTACTTCATCTTCATTTATTTGGTCCATCTCAAATTCTGTCAATAAATCATAGTAAATATGTTTTTGAATTGTAGATGATTATTCTAGATTTACATGAACAATATTTTTGAAACATAAAAGTGATACTTTTGAATGTTTTAAGAACTTTACAAAAAGGATTCAAAATCAACTTTCTCTAAAAATTATATGCATCCGTAGTGATCAAAAATTATATACATCCGTAGTGATCACGGTGGTGAATTTGAAAATGAAAAGTTTAAGGAATTCTGCAATAAAAAGGGAATAACTCATGATTTTTCATTTTCTAGAACTCCACAACAAAACAGAGTAGTAGAACGTAAAAATAGGACGATTCAAGAGTGTGCGAGAACTATGCTTTCAGATAGTAAATTACCAAAATATTTTTGGGCAGAAGCAGCTGCTACCGCCTGTTATATTTTAAATAGAATTTTAATTAGACCTCTAACTGATAAGACATCATATGAACTTCTTCACACAAAGAAACCTAAGGTATCTTATTTTAGAATTTTTGGAAGTAAATGTTTTATTTTAAATACAAAAGATAATTTAGATAAATTTGATCCTAAATCCGACAAAGGTATCTTTTTCGGATATTCTAATAGAAGTAAAGCATACAGAGTGTTTAATTTAAGAACTAACACCATCGAAGAAACAATGATTGTTTCATTCGATGAAAGTCTCAAACGTTTTGAAGTTACAAATGATGAAGAGGATTTAATCACTCAAAATCAAGAGTCAACTGAAACTAATAATGAAATTAATCATCTTAACAAAAAGATTAAACTTTTAAAAGATCATCCTATCGAAAATATACTTGGAGATACGCAATCTGCTATTAAAACTAGAAATCAACTAAGTAAAATGAGCAATGTAGCCTTTATATCAACTATTGAACCTAAAAATCCAAAAGAAGCATCAACAGATGATTTATGGACTATGCAAGAATAACCAAATAAATTCTCTATAAATGATGTTTGGGAACTTGTTCCTAGACCTAAAAATAAAACTATAATTGGAACTAAATGGGTTTATAAAAATAAAATGAATGAACAAGGAGAGGTTGTTAGAAATAAAGCCCAGTTAGTCGTTGAAGATTATTGTCAAGAAGAAGGAATAGATTTTGATGAAACTTTTACTCCTGTAGCAAGATTAGAAGCCATTAGGATTCTACTTACTTTCGCAATCATAATAATTTCAAAGTATATCAAATGGATGTTAAAAGTGCCTTTTTAAATGGATTTGTAAAAGAGGAAGTATATGTTGAACAACCACCACTTTTTGAAAATGAAAAATTACCGAATCATGTTTACAAAATTAAGAAACTCTATATGGTCTAAAACAAGCTCCTAGAGCCTGGTATGATAGACTAAATTCTTACTTATTACAATGAAAATTTGAAATTGGTAAAGTAGATAATACTCTTTTTATTAAAAGAAATAAAAATGATATTCAACTAGTACAAGTTTACGTAGATGATATCATTTTTGGATCAACTAATTTTGAAATGAATAAAGAATTTTCTGAAATAATGGCAAAAGAGTTTAAGATGAGTCATATGGGTGAATTAAACTTCTTTCTAGGATTGCAAATAAAACAATTAGATAATGGTATCTTTATTAGTCAAGAAAAGTATGCTAAAGACAAAGTTAGTAAATTTGGTTTGACTGCTGCAAGTGGAAAACCCACTCCCATGGCAACCAATGAGTACCTAAGTGAAGAAGTGTGGAATATGCGAGCATATGAATTTTTGTTTGATGATAATAAACATATATACATTCATTTAAATGTATTTGTTAGCTTACTATTCTATTTTTCATAGATTAAATAAATATTTGTTGAATAAAATAAATTACACAGAATTTGAATGGAATTTGAATTCAAACAGAAATTTATTCAAACAAATATTTATTACAATCTTAAATAGTACAAATTCATGCTCTCACTATACATATATAGTTTTGAATACATCACATTTCATATTTACATTAATAACCTCACTACATATCACTCACACTCGTAATTTGTCTTCAACTGCATTCCAGTTTGAATCCAGCATCTGAGCAATCTGCAGAAATATACATTGACGCAGTAAAATTGAAAATAAAATATTTTTGCAGTGTAAAATAAAATGTAATTTTGAAAATATTTTTTGCCTCAGTTACTTGGGTTGTTCGTCATCATTTAAATTTGAATTCATCATACACGAACAACTTGTGACATACACAGTGTATCACTGTATATGCCACAAGGCCGTGCACATCGGTATACACTTGATAATGCTACAGGGACAGGTGAGCACATGTCAAACCCAAATGAAAAGCCGGGTTCAACTCACGTGCAATATATTCAAAATCACGACACGAGCACAAGGTCAAACCCGAGTTTTGAAACTGGGTTCAACACAAGGTAACATGACATGAATGCAACAAAGACCAAGCTGCAGCGTACCAGAGGTGCAGACAACTCAAATGAACACAATGCACAAAGGCATAGCAACTACAACATCAACCAAAGTCAAGGCTGCAAATGAAGACTACATGTCTCCATATCAATCAAATGCAAAACCACATGTGTAGCAACCCAAAAGCAAGTGTAAATACAAACATACAAACAACTCAAGCGCTCAGTGATCAAGCATACAACACAGTAGTGTACATGAATACATGGAGACAAGATACACAGGTTCACATGTATGCAAATACCAAAGATACAAATGCAAGACAGTAACATGCAGTTTTGCAGTGATACAAATGCAACACAGTGGGAACCACATGCAAGCCATCAAGTATACAATACAACAGTGACAAACATCATATATAGAAATGCCCAACACAAATGGCCAGAGAAATGCACAAAGCACATGATATGGCAATCAAAAATACTTGAAGACTACAGCATCAAGTAGAGACCAAGTTCATATGCAATGAGAAGACCACAAAGACAACAGTCAGTGTCAACATGTCCAGTTACTACTACAAGTCCAAGTTCGAAATCGAAAAATGCAGGCTAACAACTACATCAAAAGCAAACAACAACTCACATGTTTGAAACCACTAGAGTGCAACAGTGAAGCCATAAGAAATAAAGAAATGCAGATCAATGATATCAAGTCTAGTGATGTAAACAGTGAATAACAATGCAATGTTCAAGTGAAGACCAATGAAGATGGCCAGAGACGAAGACAGGGATAAACACAAAGATGGCCGAAGCCATGTCAAGAGCAGGTGTTAACCAAGTCAGAATTCAACTCAAATTCGTATCTTTGAAAAAGTCAAAGAAAATTAAAAAGGGAAAGTTTCCGCCGTATGAACCAAAGATAAATCAAACATTTGAAATTCAAGCCGAGAATTACAAATCAAGTTGACCGAGCATTTCAAGTATATACGATTGTGAACTAGTCAGAATAAATCACAATCATCCAACAATAATCGAACGGCCAAAGCAACAAATTTTGAAGCAATCAGATGAACGGAAAATAAGGGTAACGAACCCTATAAAATGCCCCAATCATTATCGGCTAAAGGCATCAAGTTCAAGCAAGCATTAAACCAGCAACGAAAGGGAAGTAAAGCACATACCAAAATCACAGAGGAACTCGATCCAAATTGGAGAAGCCGTGTGGTAAAAAGGAGAGCATCGATCGACAAAGGAAGCACGTCAATCATTATTCGATCAAGGAATTCAACCGGCGCTTCAATTTGTACAACCCTAATTTTGAAAGCAAGAAGCAAAAGAGCCGAAGCCCTAATTTCAAAAAGACGATGAAGTCTCCATTATTCTCACAAGCAAAGGAACGGGCCAAGCAAAAGAAAACGGAACGGGTTATAGAATTAAATTGGGCTGGTCATATTTCTTTAAAAGGGTTTTTGGTTTAATTAACTAAATTAGGGTTTAGGGTTATTTATTTTGTTGTCTTTAAATTATTGTCTTTTATATTTCAAGTCAAAGTTTTGTAAATCACCACCTAGGTTGTAGGTAGTGTCAGATTGTCTAGTTAGAATTAGTTCAGTGAGCAGGGTGTGCGAGTTTGCAAAACTCTATAGGCGGAGCAGAGTTTGCGAGTAAGCGAAACTCTATAGGCGGAGCAGGGTGTGCGAGTCTATGAGAGTGTTTGTGAGCGGGAGCAAAAGGGTTTGCGAGTCTAGTAGAGTGTTTGTAAGCGGGATACTGTTTAATTCTAATAGAAATCTGGGAATGCAGCAGTAGGCAGGGGTTGCCGAAGCTGGGTAAATTTTGTGTGTGATTTACTTTTCAGCATATTTATTTCTGCAGTTTGTTTTTACGTTTAAATCGAAATTTTTTGCTATAACCCTATTCACCCCCCCCCTCTAGGGTTAATCTAGATCCTACAAGTGGTATCAAAGCCAGGTTTTTTTCTTTAACTCTAGAGTCATGAATCCACTAAATAATACTTTTGTTGAGGGTCGTTCCAATATTATCCCTTCTATTTTCGATGGAACAGATTTTTTGAACTGGAAATTGAAATTGAATTTTATTTAAAATCTGTTAATATTAAATGTTGGGATATTATTGAAAATGGGTGTGATGTAATAAATAAGGAAATTATCTCGATTAATGCTCTTGCTATGCATATATTATATTCTCATATTAATCGTGATAATTTTTATTTCGTCTCTCATTGTGAAAATGCACAGAAAATCTGGAAGACTTTTGAGGCAATATATGGAGCAAAAGTCAACAGCAATGAGATGTCCTCCATAACCAACTCAGTTAAAGAAATGTTCTTAACAGGAGTGGTAAATAGCAGTTGTGATGAGGATGATGATGATGGAGAAGCCGAGCTGGCATTACTAATGAAGAAATTCAAAAGGAGGAACCGCAAATACGGAAATCCAACTCAAATCAAAAATTAAAAAAAAAGAGCACAATATGAAGTCATGCGACGTATCAAAACTCACTCACTCTGAATTACTTATTTATTTCCACGAGTGAATGGCTGTTTTGAACGACTTAGGGAGAAGTATGCCAAACTTGAATCACAAAAAGACACTTTGATAGAATTAAATGAACAACTTGACCAATTAGTTAAAACCTATCAAAGTAAGATCCCTAAGCGTGATAAGTGTCCAACATTCGAAGAAGAAATTAAAAAATCAGAAATTAATATAAAATCACTTGAAAATGAAATTCTGATTTTGAAAGAGAACGAAAATACTAGGAGAGAAAATTCTATCAAAAAGTGCACACAATTATTGAACAAAAATGAATCTCTCAAAATACAAGTCCAACAATTGTCAATAATTTTAGATAAATTCTCAAAAAGTGAGAAATCGTTGAATCTGCTATTAGGAAAGCAAACTGTTAATACAGCTAGACAAGGACTTGGATATAATCAATCTGAAAATGTTGAAAGCGATATTAATCAAGAAAATTCCATGTGCACAATTTGTAGAAAATATGGACACGATCACGATAATTGTTGGTATAGACCCAAACACGTGAAAACCATACCAATTTGGGTTCCAAAAGGCACGAATATAAAATCTCTCAAAGTTAAACAAATTTGGGTGTCAAAAGGAACATATATAAACAGTTTTGGGTCTCCACAAAATTATTTTTCTAAATCTTCTGCGACTAACAACCATGGACCTATAAAAACAAATAGGTCACATAAATCTTTTCCCATGTAGATGTGGTGGTAGGCTAAGGAACAATAACAGTGTTTTCTGGATTTTTGGTTTTCCAGAAATACAACGGGCGACAAAGCAAAGTTCCTTAGCCTAGTACAAAGGTGACAGAATCACAATGGGCAACCACGAGAAATTATCGTAAAGGTAAAACAGGTGAAGGTATATTAAATTTGATAATCTGCACCGTATTCTGAATGAAATCGGCCAATATTGCGATGTTGTAAAGATGATGTCTTCTGATTCTGACTTGTTCGACATAGTTGGCCAATTATCTTTATGCCCAAGCACTATTCTTTGAATTACTTCATACATATATGTTTGGATTAAACGTAGTGTTTTGTTGGATGATAATGCTTTTGGTTATAATACGGCTAACTCTATTCACGGTTTTCTGATTATTTACACGGCTTCAATTCAAATTCAAAGAATGTCATTTAAATTGTTGCTAAAATTGAGTTTGAAATTTTTGATGCACTCTTCATGGTCTGGTCTATCAAATTTAGTTAGTGATATTTTGGAGTGAAAAAGAAATTCAGATGCAGATTATACTGGTAATCTAGTTGATAAAAAAATTACTAGTGGAACATGATTAATTTTTGAAACATTCATTTGCTGTATCGTTTTTCAAAGAAAATATCTGCATATTTTCCACTTGAAATAATTTTCAAATAGCAGAATTTATTTTTCTCATATAACCCCTTTGAGAAAATCATTGTTGACCATATTGTCAGATTAGTCATTTTTATTTGATTTTAAATGACAAATTTTGACTAATCCGACTCCCTACTAATTATCAAAAAGATAAATAGTGATTGAAAAGGTAATAAGTGTTGATATTTGACATACATTACTCAAAATGGTATATTTTGAATATTTCTTTAGGAATTCAAACAAGAGTTATAAAACTTTTTGTTGGGTAAAGATTCCATGACCATTCATATATCTATCATATTTCTATCGACCATTTTTTATCAAATCTAAAATATGGTTTTTCGATATGTGGTACTATAATGAGGGATCATTTATTTTTCATGTCATATTTTTTTAAAATAAATAAATATCCAAAGTATTCACTCTCATTTAAAAGTCCTCACGGTTATGCATGGGTGAATTACTTGGATTTTTGATTATGTGCTTCCATGCTCATTTAAAAGTCCTTACGGTTATGCATGTATGGAACGCATATCAAAATTAATTGATTAAATAGACAAGTTGATTCTAATCCCATTTAAATGTCCTCACGGTCATGCGTGGTTAGAAGATACTTGATTTCATTTAAAAAAAAAATTAAATTCGAATACTACTAATCTCATTTAAAAGTCCTAACGGTTATGCATGATTAGTAGATATTCAAATTCCTGATATAAATGTACCACAAGTAGATACAACTGTATGATGTTATATGAGAACATCATTTCCATCATTTCTAAAAGTGGAATATGCGCCTAACAAGGGTAGTTATGGTTTTTGTTTGATTCTTATTGAAGTTTAATATTTATATTCAATTTGAGTTTAATGTTGGATTAATATCTATCACTTTATCTCTATTTTTCTCTCACACTATTATTCTTTTGCTGATAACAAAAGGGGGAGAGAAAAGTTAAGATTTTGTCAAATAGAATCAAGCAAAGGTCAAATAATTTTCCATTTGCATCTAGGCTCATATATATATATTTCTATTTGTATGCATATATGTAGGGGGAGCATCATGTAGAGAGGAAGCATTTAAATAGGGGGAGCAATTAGTGTATATCATTGTTCAAATACATTTAACACAGTCAAAATCTTAAATATATGTTTGTTATCATCAAAAGGGGGAGATTGTGGAATATGCGAGCATATGATTTTTTGTTTGATGATAATAAACATATATACATACATTTAAATGTATTTGTTAACGTACTATTCTATTTTTCATAGATTAAATAAATATTTGTTGAATAAAATAAATTACGCAGAATTTGAATGGAATTTGAATTCAAACAGAAATTTTATTCAAACAAATATTTATTACAATCTTAAATAGTACAAATTCATGCTCTCACTATACATATACAGTTTTGAATACATCACATTTCATATTTACGTTAATAACCTTACTACATATCACTCACACTCGTAGTTTGTCTTCAACTGCATTCCAGTTTGAATCCAGCATCTGAGCAATCTGCAGAAATATACATTGACGCAGTAAAATTGAAAATAAAATATTTTTGCAGTGTAAAATAAAATGTAATTTTGAAAACATTGTTTGCCTCAGTTATTTGGGTTGTTCGTCATCATTTAAATTTGAATTCATTATACACGAACAACTTGTGACATACACAGTGTATCACTGTATATGCCACAAGGCCGTGCACATCAGTATACACTTGATAATGCTACAGGGACAGGTGAGCACAGGTCAAACCCAAATGAAAAGCCGGGTTCAACTCACGTGCAATATATTCAAAATCACGACACGAGCACAAGGTCAAACCCGAGTTTTGAAACTAGGTTCAACACAAGGCAACATGACATGAATGCAACAAAGACCAAGCTGCAGCGTACCAGAGGTGCAGACAACTCAAATGAACACAATGCACAAAGGCATAGCAACTACAACATCAACCAAAGTCAAGGCTGCAAATGAAGACTACAGGTCTCCATATCAATCAAATGCAAAACCACATGTGCAGCAACCCAAAAGCAAGTGCAAATACAAACATACAAACAACTCAAGTGCTCAGTGATCAAGCATACAACACAGTAGTGTACATGAATACATGGAGACAAGATACACAAGTTCACATGTATGCAAATACCAGAGATACAAATGCAAGACAGTAACATGCAGTTTTGCAGTGATACAAATGCAACACAGTGGGAACCACATGCAAGCCATCAAGTATACAATACAACAGTGACAAACATCATATATAGAAATGCCCAACACAAATGGCCAGAGAAATGCACAAAGCACATGATATGGCAATCAAACTATAGCATCAAGTAGAGACCAAGTTCATATGCAATGAGAAGACCACAAAGACAACAGTCAGTGTCAACATGTCCAGTTACAACTACAAGTCCAAGTTCGAAATCGAAAAATGCAGGCTAACAGCTACATCAAAAGCAAACAACAACTCACATGTTTGAAACCACTCGAGTGCAACAGTAAAGCCATAAGAAATAAAGAAATGCAGATCAATGATATCAAGTCCAGTGATGTAAACAGTGAACAACATTGCAATGTTCAAGTGAAGACCAGTGAAGATGGCCAGAGACGAAGACAGGGATAAACACAAAGATGGCCGAAGCCATGTCAAGAGCAGGTGTTAACTAAGTCAGAATTCAACTCAAATTCATATCTTTGAAAAAGTCAAAGAAAATTAAAAAGGGAAAGTTTCTGCCGTATGAACCAAAGATAAATCAAACATTTGAAATTCAAGCCGAGAATTACAAATCAAGTTGACCGAGCATTTCAAGTATATACGATTGTGAACTAGTCAGAATAAATCACAATCATCCAACAATAATCGAACGACCAAAGCAACAAATTTTGAAGCAATCAGACGAACGGAAAATAAGGGTAACGAACCCTATAAAATTCCCCAATCATCATCGGCTAAAGGCATCCAGTTCAAGCAAGCATTAAACTAGCAACGAAAGGGAAGTAAAGCACATACCGAAATCACAGAGGAACTCGATCCAAATTGGAGAAGCCGTGTGGTAAAAAGGAGAGCATCGATCGACAAAGGAAGCACGTCAATCATTATTCTATCGAGGAATTCAACCGGCGCTTCAATTTGTACAACCTTAATTTTGAAAGTAAGGAGCAAAAGAGCCGAAGCCCTAATTTCAGAAAGATGATGAATCTCCATTATTCTCACAAGCAAAGGAACGGGCCAAGCAAAAGAAAAAGGAACGGGTTATAGAATTAAATTGGGCCGGTCATATTTCTTTAAAAGGGTTTTTGGTTTAATTAACTAAATTAGGGTTTAGGGTTGTTTATTTTGTTGTCTTTAAATTATTGTCTTTTATATTTCAAGTCAAAGTTTTGTAAATCACCACCTAGGTTGTAGGTAGTGTCAGATTGTCTAGTTAGAATTAGTTCAGTGAGCAGGGTGTGCGAGTTTGCAAAACTCTATAGGCGGAGCAGAGTTTGCGAGTAAGCGAAACTCTATAGGCGGAGCAGGGTGTGCGAGTCTATGAGAGTGTTTGTGAGCGGGAGCAAAAGGGTTTGCGAGTCTAGTAGAGTGTTTGTAAGCGGGATACTGTTTAATTCTAATAGAAATCTGGGAATGCTGCAGTAGGCAGGGGTTGCCGAAGCTGGGTAAATTTTGTGTGTGATTTACTTTTCAGCATATTTATTTCTGCAGTTTGTTTTTACGTTTAAATCGAGAAAATTCGCTATAACCCTATTCACCCCCCTCTAGGGTTAATCTAGATCCTACAAGAAGATCTCTCGAAAGATGTAGATCAAAAATTATATAGAGGAATGATTGGATCACTACTCTATATCACTGCTAGTAGACCTGATATCATGCATAATGTTTGTCTCTATGCAAGATATCAATTCCAACCTAAAGAGACCCACTTAAAAGCTGTAAAATGTATCATAAGATATGTTAAACACACCTTTGATTATGGCTTATTTTATCCTAAAAATGATTCTTTTGAATTAATATCTTTCTATGATGCTGATTATGCTGGTTGTAAATCAGACCAAAAAAGTACAAGTGGAACTTGTCACTTTTTGGGGCATTCTCCGATTTCCTGGTTTATTAAAAAGCAAAACACAGTTTCTTTATCAACAATTGAAGCAGATTATATTTCTGCTGCCTTGGCTTGTTCTCAAGTAATATATATATAACAAAATTTAAAATATGTTGGTTTAAATATCTCAAAATCACTAATTTATTGTGATGATACTAGTGCAATAAATTTATCCAAAAATACTACTCACCATGCTCGAACTAAACATATTGATATAAGACATCATTTTCTTTGAGATAATATAAGTAAGGAAGTAATTACTCTGATTATATCAATTCTGAGAACAAAATTGCAGATATCTAAACAAAACCCTTAAATGAATTTATATTTACTAAATTAAGAAGAGAATTAGGTATTTGTTCAATAACTGAAATATAGAATATGAATAACAAAGTATAATTAAAAATTAAATTAAAATAAATCAAATAGTAAAAATATAGGTACCATGTCAACAACTCTCCTATACCCCTGTCGACATGTAACGATTTTTTTCATTTGAAATTTTCCCACCAAAATTCAAATAAGTGGTTATATTCTTCTTATTTCGAAATTTTGTTCATTCTTTCTGTCCTTTCTCTGATCTATCTTCTGAAAACAATAAAACAATGGCCTCCTCTTCCAAATGAAAAAAATTTCAACCTTTTCATTCCCTTCTCCTTCTACTGGACCATTTCAACGAACTACGCTTGCACGAGTGATGAAAATGGAGGATTCCTTTAAGGATGCACGACAACTAATGACTGAAATTCAAGTAGTGCAACATAGAATGGCCAAAGAACAAGAATGGCAAGGCAAAATCCTTAGAAACTTACAAAAGTTTCTAATGGACAATCGCGCCAATCCCATCTTGATTGATGAAGAATCTTCAAGAGATCAAGTGTAAGAGGACAGCGAGGAAGAAGAAGAAGAAGCCCTCATGGAAGAAGAGCACGCTGAAGATGACGACAAAGTCGTTTGCGTTGGCGAAGCGTGTTTTGATAAGGATGGAAATCTAGTCGAACAATGTGGAAATTTTTGTTTCCACTACCCAAATCGTTCGGTTCATAGATCTCCCATTTTCAAGGACACACATTAGTTTCTTTTCTCTCTTTCTTATTCTTATATGATCTTACCTTCGTCTTCTATGCAAATGTAAATATAACAATATATAATTAATAAATGATTTGTGTTCTTATATTTGATTTCTCACATTATCACGATTATAAGTATTATCATATATGGATTCTTAGTTAGGATAGTTAGTAATTAACGACTAAGTTTTAGTTTTTGAATTAAGTGATGATTATTTATGATAACACTATCATTATAACCACATGTCATATAGTATTAGATTAAAGGGGAGTTATATAGTTTGGAGTTAGTTTTTGTTGATGACAAAGGGAGATAAGTATAAAATAGGATAGTTAGGCATAGATTATGGGAGAGTTATTAGGAAAGAAGTAATATTTTATAAACAAAGGTTGTTATCATCAAAAAGGGGGAGATTGTTAGTTCCTCAGAAGATGGTTTTGATGACAACAACCTTAGAATAAGATTATAAAATATAAATACTAACATTATATTATATATATATATATATGCAGGATTTAACTATGTAGGTACCAAGAATGAAGACTGTACAGTATAGAGATTCAAGACTGAACATATCAAGATTGAAGACTCATGAGTATCAAGATTATCAAGAGTTCAAGATTTCAATATAAGCAATTTGGTTAGGAATTTTTTTAAAACTCCTAGAAAAGCACTGGCATCTCAAAATCCATTTTATTCATGGAATGGAATCCACTTCGAGCCTGTTAAAGGGATGGAACCGTAAGTAGGATGGAACCTACGAAAAATCTATTGGAACATTGTTTTGTATCCACTAACTTTTATTCAAATGTTTTACAAAATTATATCTTGTTTTCAAAATGATTTCAAAATCTTCCTTTTAAAAGAATCAAAAACATCTATCCTGGTTTTAAAATACTTTTAGCCTCAAAATAATCTCTATCTTCAAAACCAAATTATCCTTGGTTTTAAACTATCTTTTATTATATTTAACTTTTAAATTTATACTTAGATTTAAATATAAAATTATAATAAAATTTTATATGTACCAAAATATTATTCTCTATACTTATTTATGTATTTTAACTATAGTTAAGTATATTTATAAAGTTTAAAAATAGTTTTAATACAAGATGAAAGTTATTTTCAAAGAAAAAACAAATCACCAAAAAAACCAATGGCTTGTCGACAACCCATAGTGGCCCCTGTCGACAAGGTTGCAGTTTGTTTCAAAAATTTGAATTTCAAGGGAAGTGTCTATTCGTCATATCCTTTCACGAATGGATATGGATGTTGTTCTACTATAAATAGGGGCAGTTTTAAACGAATTTATATTCATATTTTCTCCGATTTCACTCCTCTTCTTCTTCTACATTTCTTTATATATATTTTTACCATTACTCTGCCAAAATCACCATTGAATCTAACTAGATCATTTCTAGTTTGATGCTCTATCACTATCTCAACAAGATCTCAGTGCTATTCAAAGTTATAGGCTTCTTTGTAATAAATTAAGTGAGAAAAGGTGTGATTGTAGCCTGTGAAATCAATCAAGCGAGAAAAGGTGTGATTGTAGCCTGTGAAATCAATTGGGTGAACTTGTTGCCCGTAAAATCAAGTATCTCTACCCAGAGGATTGTGAATCTGGGGTGGTGTACCTCGTGGCCTTAAAATCGAGGGTGTAATTATAAGAATTGATTTTGAAAGGAAATCCGTACTTGTGTGCGGGACTAGATGTAGGGTAACTCCGAACCAGTATAAAATCTGATGTGTTCTTTCCTTTATTGCTTTTACTTTATTTCTACATCCGTGTTTGATTCTGTGATCATATCTGTGTCTGAATATTGCATACATTTGTGTTCAAATTAATATAAACTCAAAAAGAATTAGTAATTCCGTAAAAAACTATTCACTCTCCCTCTAGTGTTAATTCTAGCCTTAAGATCCATAATCCGCATTTCTCACAAATTCGTCCTTGAAATTACAACACAAAACCCAAAACTTGTATTTTTAAATTCAATTCCGTATGATATACGCAGATCACATTACGTAATATTTAGTTCGACCTCCTATTCGAATATACAACTTTACTTCCAAACTAGTATCGATCCCTTGATTCTCTAGTGCGGACTCTGATTAGGCTTTTAGATCAGAACTTTAGTTTTCCTTGCATATCTCTCAACTATGATAGAAAATGCAAGTACCCAAACCCTCATCAATGTTCATTGTCAAGAGTAAGTGATAAATTCTTTTTTGAACTGGTGTAAACACCTCAAAGTTCCATACTCGAACCTTTGATCAATATCGTGTGATGAAACGATCTATGTATAACATACATACTTGTTAACATTCACAAATTTTTTATTAAAACATTTTATGAAATTTTATCTCTTATTCTAACTCTTTGAAAATAATTTCAAAATATTCACCCAAAATATTTCTATCTCTATTTCAAAACAAATCAATTATCATGTACTTGGAATAATACTACTATAATTTTATTCCAAAATCCTTTTGAAATTTCTGTTAATAAATTCTCTTATAAATTTAATTCCAAAATTATTTTATACTAAATAGCTTTCCCCTTATCACTTTTAAAGTTTTTCAAAACGTAGGGATACGAGTTCCCAAAATCCCTTTTATCAAACATATATTTCAAACCCATGTTTTTCAATATCATTTTATTTTCGTAAATTACACTTTATTTTACAAAATATACTTTTATAAAATATATTCTTAAATAATTTTCCTAATTTCAATGCTTTTTATAAAGCCATTATAACATCCCTATAAACTTTTTATTCCTAAATATCTTATTAAATTGATCTGATATAAGATAGAAGAAATATACGAAGAGAATAATCCAAAAGAGGTTTATTAATTAAGATCATACCTATATACCCACTCCTATTTTTAGTCTGTATCACAGACTTTAGGGATAACTCCTAGGAAATACACTATATCATACACCACCATCATATATACACACACATACACACACATATATTTGCATATATATACTTGAACTATTATACACACTATTCTCGGACCCCTTCCGAGGTAGACGGTGCTTTATCCTTGATAACTAAGTCATCCAACCTTATCTTTTTCTTTGGATAGTACTTCATTAAATGTCTTCCAATACAAGAGAATTCTTTATTCATAGCATAACAAATTAACAAAAACAGCGTTTTAACATCAAATGCTTTCATTCCTCATTTAACTAAAAAACTAAACAATGGCTTGCTGTGAAATGTTCCCGCTTGCAACTTCAGTGAAATTTAGTGAAATATTTTGAAGGCCGCTAATTTCTCTTTTTCTCCATTTCAGTATTTCTTCCCTAAAACTAAGGAAATCCAAACGAAGAGTAAACTAACCCTAAAAAAATTCCCTTTTTCCTATTTGACATCTCTCGGCCTTATTCCTCTCGCCTTTATTCCTCTCACTCCGATTCTCTTTCACCCAGATTATAAGTCATCTCAATGATAGAAGCTTCTTCGGTAAATGGTTTATTTGGCCCATCAACGAAGAAAAGAGCATGAGTTCTTCAGCCTTATGGTGATGAGACATCGAGAACCATGACTTGGCCTAGTTGAAGACACATGATCGGGTCATACTTACCTGATAAAGCCCAAAAAGATCGATGTGTCAGTGGACTAAGCTGGTGTAGGTTTCCTATAATTGGCAGATTTGGTGGAGATGCCGGTGATGGTAACTTGCAGTTTCTTCCTAATCTCTTATTACCGAGTTATAGATGTAGCATAACGTCGGATAAAAAAACACTAAGTTATGCACGTTCGTGACATTATTTTCCTTCTTTTTCTGATTTGATAAACTCTTCTTGTTAGAAGAGAATTTTTGCATGTTTAAATAGTGGAAACTAATGAGTTATTTGGGTTTTATTTAATGGTTAAATAAGTTGATTATTCAAAAAGAGGTACTTATTATAATTTGCATGAAAAACAAGAAAGACAACTACACTTCTGGGACTTAATCTGTCATCTAACTCGATGAGATGACCTTTAAATTAATTAGCTTCATGTTGTATGTAAAAGATAATGCATTAGCTATTTGTTGCTCATACTGCTATCTAGATAAGCTTAGCCTTGGAAATGTGTTTCAATGATACAAGGACCATTATCCAATTATTACTTATTTGATCTCAAAAATGTCTATAATCTAATCATGTGAGGTCATACGTAACATTCTCTAAGCATGAGAACAGGTGCAAATCAGACTACATATTTTTTTTTTCCGGAGAATTAGAAAAACCCTTTAAAAGTATGTTGATGGTGCTAAAGGTGTTGTTGACTTCTTCTGTATGACCAAAATAACCAAATATTATGCACATACCTTTTTCTTTACTGTATGCATAAAATAAAAATAATTGTACGTTGTTTTTAAGTTGAAATTTTTGAATAGCAAATTCCTCCTATTAACGACGAATTGGGCTAACTCATTGAAATTTTAAGCATTAGTTAATTTAAATCGGTGGTAAGCAATCATGTACATAGATTCAAAATATTTGCTTATCAATATGCTGATAAGCAAATATTAAATGTTAAATACTTAACTAGTAAGAGTTATGTGATAATTAATTCTGAATATAAGACTAAACTTGCAATTAGTATTTTCTACTTCGAGTTATATGATAACTTATTTTTTATGAACTTGGACACTGTGACAACTTCTTTATTTTTCAACACTTTAAATTATAAATGCAATAAGTTGTAAATGCATGTTCTTAATTTTAATTTTTAGATATTTTTCATACAAACTTATAATTATTCATTTTTACATTGAAATTGCAATGATGTTACAATTCAGTTTCCATAAAAAAAAATCAAATTTACTAATGGTTTATGTGACCATGTGTCATAAAATGCATTTAAGTTTTATTTAACTATTGCAATAAAACTTATGCAAATGTTGGACTAATATGGTCTGAATGCGTTAATCATACAAAATTAAGTTCTGAGATTTTAGCTGGAATATGATGAACAATAGATGAACTTTAATTTTATTAGTTGAAACACTTTTGAGATTCTTTTTTAAATGTAAAATGCATATCTAATTTGATTGCAAACAAACTCACTTGTTATTTACTCCACTACATTTTCTATACTATAAAGCAAAACCTTGGTTAAACCGGTCAAACTGAAGCCTTTTATCAACTTCCCGTACTGCCCCCAACTCAACTTAAAAAATTCCACCGAGGCATTTCAGTGTTTTCCCCCACCCGCTACCACGTTGCCCAACTGTCCTCCACTTTCCTCTTTCCTCTTCGTTCTCCACTTTTCTTCAACTCCACTTTCCCCTCATCCACAAAAACTGCTCATCCACGTTTTGCAAACATCATTATCCTACGATTCAGCAACTGCCACATTTTCTTCCCTCATTTTCTTCCATCTTTCCTCTCATTGAAATCCCCTCTCCTCTCACTTCGCATATTCGAAACATCACCGATTCACTTCCTTTCGCCACCTCCACCTAATCGGCAAGCAGCTCTACATCACTATCCTTAACATCTCCTACACCAAACTCTCTGCCTCCACACCTCCTTCCCTCACCTCCCTTTTCGATCTCCGTCACCAAATAGGGAAGCGCAAAAATAGGAAAAAGCGTGGAAGCATGGGATTTACCTTAATCATACAGTCCAAACCTTTGAGTGTTACCTGCGTTGAATATGCAGGCATTAATTTGTAAGATAATCTGTAGTCCACAATCTTTTTCACATCCTTCGTCATCGTTTTTATCTTCCTATACATATTAAAAGAAAAAAAAGAAAGTTGTCCAAGCATATGGACGATTATGTTGTGGTTGCTGTCAATTCCATGGATTTTGTTCATAAAATGGTAAAACTACGTCTTTTATGCAATTTTTGCTTTGTTTATTTACAGTGACATGTTTGCATACAAACTGTTTGGCTAAATGTTGCATAACAATTGTTTAATGTGTTCGGTTTAGTACATTCTAATATGTATGAATTATTATGCTCGGTTATTTATAAATGGCATCATTTTAGTTTTGTTCAAACAAGCTGTATTACATTGCTTCTTACTGTAAGGTTATCCATTTCTACTCCATATGCCTCTGTTTTGTCTGTAAATGGGAATATTTAATTAACATTGTTTTTCCTATATTGTTTTATCCGTTCAAACAAAAGCAAGTCAGATTAATACTAACTATCTTCTATTTATTCTTTACAGTTGCAATCTCAGTTCAAGTTATGTGTTAATAAATGCATGTCATTGATGGATGTGGAAAGCCAATTTTGTAGACAAGATTAAGCATATCAACTCGACAAGTCACTGTGACGGTTATATTGAAACTGTATGTCTTCTCTTGGTTCACTAAATTTCTTCAAGATTTTGCTTTTATAATTAGTTTTCTCCACCTAGCCTACGATTTTTATTTTTGGGTTTTGTATTGTTACTACCAACTTCCAAAATATTATTCAAATTCTCCTTCAGTACCTAATGATTGCTTAGTTTAATTGGCCAAATGTGCATATCAATATATGTCTTTAGATGTTTTATTTTGTCACACAATTTTTTTATAAGGTTAGCTATTTCTGCCACAGAAAGCAAACTAATTCATGCAAAATTCTTTACTTTTGACCACCAGATTTGTAAATGTATATTTATCAGAGAGAAGACTTAGCAACACAGTGCTTAGTTATTAATTTCATGTATCAGTATTCAATCCAGTAACGCTGACATAAGTATGTGGCTTATCAAAACCATAAGATATGTTTTCAAAACCTTAATTTCATGTATTATCAAAACCTTAAGATATGTTTTCTTCCATTCCATTATTTGTTTGTTGCTTGCATTAAATGTATTACCAGTTATCAGTTTGGATATTTTATCACTCTATCAGCATGATTTAAATATCAACGAACAAGTTACTATGCCTATAAGTCAACTTGAGTATAAAACTAATAAAATATGTTTCATTAGACTCTCGCTTTGTTTAGGTGTATACCGTTATTCATCAAATTAATTTCTAAAAGTGTTAAGCTATAGGCAATCTATTAATTTATCAAAACATTACTAATATTCAAAATGCATTAGAAATTTGTTTAATTCAGTTTAATCTATAACCAAATAAAATTATTTTGCAGACCTACTGTAACCTAATCTAGGCCTTCTGTATGCGAAAGCTTTCGAGAAAACCTTTTACGCAAGATTTCAGGCAAAATAAAGGGAATCAGATGAAGTTCTTCACATTGGAAGTTTGTGAATAACAAAGAAGTTTGAATCTTATTGCAAATCATACTACATCTTCACATAGACTATTTTTATGTCGAGATGAATATTAGCCAATATCTACCTCAAAATTATGGGAAAAAGGGGTTGGAAGAAGCGTAGCAAAGCGAAATAAAGTTTGTAACCGCATGTTGCTAGGTGAGTTTTTCCTTTCTCTTTTACTGATTCCACATAGCAGCCCGTTTTCCTTTCAACATTTTTTATATGAAATAATAAAATGTCAACGGTGTCAAGTACATGATTAGCAAAATAGTTAACCTAAATGACTTCATATGGTCTTCTATCTCCAATCATCTTAAAGCTGTATGTATATTTTTGGACTTGGCAAACATAAGTGTATTTTTGATGTACGATATAATTATTATTGTGTTGCCTATTTTCTATTTGGAATGTAATTTTTAGTCCATTTTATCCAATGTATTAGATCATCTACTAATTTTTATAAATAACATTATCACCCTGAATAAAGTTATTAAATACAAGGTGTACATACATGCACAAATGCAGACTCTGCCTCAAACTGCTTTTATCATATGTATTAGGTCATTCATTCCGGTTGTTATAAATATATTATTGCTTTTATTTATAAAAAAAATTCATCCCCACTAGATTCCTTAAATTGGAGCTCAAGAATTGCTAAAATCCGTTTCCTCCATCCCTGTACCTTAGTGAAATTATTTTTGGGACAACTTCAGTGTAGCTTTCTTCAGATATTAATATAATATTTGATTACTTTCTTTCTTTATTTTATTGTTTTCTAAAATTAAATTAGTTCCACTGCATTTCAATAAACAGTTGAGTTGTGTCTTCATGTACGTAAAAGCATACACGTTACATATACTTCAATTTAATACTATAAGATTAAAAAATCTAACAAAAAGTGTTTGTTAATACCAATTTTTATATGCACGTGCTAAAGTACACGTTATACTATAAAGCAAAACCTTTGGTCAACCGGTCAAGCTGAAGCCTTTTTCAACTTCTCCAAACTAAGCTTTTTCACAATGCTTTCCAAAATGTTTTGTAAGGCTATTTCCGTCGCTTAAAAAAATTAGTGGTAGCTGATTCTAATTTCCACGTTCTCATCTACTTACCATAAACAAAATTTTTTTTTCTCATATTCCAATCCACGGATCCAAAGGAACCACGATTTCATCTTCTTCGGTCAATTTTCATGATGCGAACTAGGTTTCTTTGCTATAATCAGAGATATCGACTTCAGGTTTGTGTTTTTTGTCCGTTTACCTTTGATTTTCAATTCTTCTTCGTTTAAATTTTCTCTATTCGTTAATTCCTTTTACCAATACATATTGCGCAGTAATATAGTTTGTTGATTTTTCATAGTTTGTCGATGTTCAATTTCAGATTTCATTTGATGCTTGGGAAAAAGCCCTATTTGTGATTTTTGGTTCAAATTTTCCACTCTATTAACAACTGAAGTTAGTTTTCCCTAATTTATCCATCATTCTTTTATTTAATTAATTTTTGTGCTTTTGTTATGCTTTCAATTCTCTTTGATGATAGGACAGAACTCTAAGAACGTTAATAGTTCGTTGATGTGCATTTACATTTAGAGCATCAATTTTTTTTGCACTCAATGAATCCATGCTATAATAAAAGCTGTAATGGAGTTTGAAAATGCTTAATTGCCTATACCAAGTGCGTTTTCATTATTGAATGTGAGAGCATTTCATCAATAGTATCATCTTTAGATTTTGGGGAAACTAAAACAAAATATAGGTTAGTTCATTGATTTGTGCATTTTTTTCATGTATGACTACCATGACAATAGTAGAGGTAAGTTTGGTTTATACAAACAACACGTTGAAAAGACAAGCTTTATTAAACAAAAAATATTTAATGATATTTATTTGAATCGTCTTTTATATTCTACAGGAACCACAAGTTGCTGAGGTTTTGATCCAATTGGTACATTTGCGAAGGACATAAGAATGGTGATGACTTTAAACGAAATGCATCATTTTCCAACTTTGATCTGTTTTATTTTACTGCTGCAATGATTCTGGAAAAGTACGAAAGCAAAAATGAAGTTCCATTCATAGTTAAATATGACATTTTTAGAAGCAGAGAGGTTAGAATTTATGCGTGCAAAAGAACAGTATCGAAGAGAAGCTTTCATGTGACTGCATGCGACTATTCTGAAGCATAGTTGTTGTATGCATGATGATGCATGTCACTCAGTATGCATTCATAAAGAATAGCTTTAGGGAGATTTTAATGCAAGTATAATCTGAAGCAAGAAAGCTTGCATGTAACTGCGAGCTACCCGAAACTGCATGCATAGTTGAAGCCCGTATCTAGTGCCTGGGAGCATGCTATGAGGACTGTGTGCATTATGAAGACAATGAACTACTCAAGGTTGGAACTCTAAAGCTAGACTAGAAGGACCGGTTCAGAACACTAAAGCTAGACTGAAGTATATAAAACTACGTTGAGCCATTCTAAAGAATCAGTTCGGAAGTTCAGTGACAGAACACAATGTCATACACAGCACGAACAAGTGAACACGGAGATGCCTAACTGCAATACTAAGACTGCAAACGAGTGAAGAAGCAACTGGAGCATGAATGAGAGCTTAGAATTGCCGTACTCAAGGTACATATACTATACTTGGTCAACTAAGTCAAAGTGAAGATTTTTTGGTATTCCAAGTACCTATCCATTATATATTCTGATAATGTCCAAAGCGAAGTACAATTGTCATATTGTGTAAAGCTTTTCCAATTTGGCCGCATGTCTGCTCCACTTTAGTAATTTTCTTACTTCTTTAGACCTCAAAAGCTCAAATAAACACTTCTTACATATAATTTTTAATCAAACATGAAGGAATTTATTTATCCCACTACTCCACTATCTTTATCTATCTTCGCAAATCAGCATCACCCGTACTTGATAACTACTCTAAACCATTTGATGTCACTATGTTCTTTTATGTCAATGGCATTTGGAAACCATATTTCCACTTCCCACCATCATCGCCTATGAATTCTTTTCTCCGACGACTCCGCTTTCTCCTGTAAAGTGCAAACTCCTGTGGATCCTATCTTGGGGTTAGTTATTGATTCTTAACTACCTAGAGTTTCTACTTAATTTTAAATTGGAATTTTTTTGTAGTTAATAGTTGCTAATAGCAAGGATCCAAGCCCCTTTAAGGTTAAGTTCGGAGTCGTAGATTATCTATCTATTTTAGACTTCAGTTTGCAAGCAGAACTACTACCGAACTAGATCCAAGCTTAAAGCACTTTGTGCAATCAAGCTTTTCGATGGTTTTTTTTGTTTTCTTTTGGAGAAACCTTTACTTTTCTTAGCTTGATATTTTATTAATATTATATGGTTATTGTTGAACTATAAGTTTGATATACCTTATTGTCATGTTCAAAAGATTGTATACCATTAACGTGAACTTTATTGTTTTGTAGAAATTGGAAGCTAGCGAAGTTATTAAGATTGGAGATCATGTTTGTACGAATTTGAATGCTAATTCATTGTGCTTGAAACTACTTTATTTGATCATAATATGGTAACCTTTTTTCTACCATATATATTGGTTTTTTTGTGTCCTTATATATATATTTTAGTTGTTAATTTTATTAATCATTCATTTGCCATATTTTATTGGTTATTCAATAATTATGGTTGATTGATTCATAAACTATGTTTTTGTAGTCAAATTGAATTTTTAATTAGTGTATGGATCAGTGAAGAAATTAACATGCAAAGAGCAACATGTGAGGAAATGGAAAACATGGTAAGAGATGAAAATTTTGAAAAACAGAAATGGAAAGGTATATTAATTAAAAAATTAGTCCTACAGTTAGTCTCATGCTCATTATTTAGTAAGTACTCATGTATTGAGAATCAGTACCTCTTCAATGTTTTGTTTGGATTTTATTATGATAATATGACAATTAGCTCAAAAAGGAAACAAATGGGCACATAATGACAACTATGGAATAGTGAATAATATTTTTGCATTGTTTCATCTCTTACATATAATTAAATTGTTTTAATTTGATATTAGTTGACTTTTATAGTTTGTTTCTGAAGATTTGGGAAATCAGTTTCTTTCCTCTTTCTTAATTATTACACCAATAAGAAGAACCGTACTTAGTTAAATAATAATATATGCAATTCCATAATTGACCAAGTCATGCCAATTATGACATGAACTGCTTTTATATCACCCACCAAATAAGTGATATTAACCGTAAGATAACATGCATCATTATATTTAGTTCTCACTAGATTTTTATCCTCGGTACTTCAAAATAACTAAGCTATAATCAAAACTGCAATATAAATGAAGCTTTATACATATAAATGATTCCATTAAAATAAACCATTTGATAAATTATTTTTTATATGTTTTCTTAGTTAAAGAGTCGGGCTAAATTTGTTAGTTTGGATTCTTTCGGTTTTCAAGAAAATAAAAAAGTGAGAACTATATGCTCGACCACAATATACAAACGTGTGATCTAGAACTTTATAAACCATCTTGCATCAAGTTTAGTTGCTAACCTCTTATTTTTATTGTTTGTAGTGCCTTCATAAAGCAGTCTAGGTAGCCCAATCAAAGCATTTTTGTTGGGCAAGGGATTTTCAATAATAGTTTTATTGTTATTTTAAACTGTTCTTTACTCTTGCAACTTCAAGCTTTGAAGATTGACTGAGCTGATAAATTTTTTCTCTATGGTTTGCAGATTTGTACAGCTACTATAGTCATTAGTATGCTATATATTCTGTGTTATAATATTTATAATATGCAATTCTTACTTACGATTGTTCGTGCATTGGTAGTTTATGCAAAAATATCCATGCTCATCTTTATGTGTTGTCCATAATTTCAAATGTAGATATGTTTTTGAGTTTGAAAGTAAGACTGTATTAAAACTCTTTTTCTCTATCTGTCAAAAGTTCCAAGATGTTCAATTTATTATACTTTCTTTCCATGATTGTATCCACGTTCATTGCAAGTAGTAGTATTGATTTTGTAACTCGATAAACAAATGTTCAATCCAAAAAGTATTTTCCATCATTTTTCTTTTGATATCATTTTTATTTCTTCTATTTTGTTAAAGACTATCTTTCGATAAGAGAAATATTTTGGATACTTATTTTTTTCCTATAAGTTTATGTTATGCTTCTTTTTTTGTTTGTTGGATTTAAAAATGTCAATTAGAAACAAAATGTATATAGTTTGCTTTGGCTATGGAAAAAATGGTGATGTAGAAAGTATTGAGGGTTTGTGAGGAAGGAAGTATCATGGAAAGTGTGATTTGTATAGTGGACAAGAAAATTTCTCTATATATTAATATGGTCGTTTATTACTTTTAAAAGAGAGATCATGCAAATTTTCTTACTTTCAAACCACTGGAAGTGCAAACTTTGATATTTGTTACATTTCTTTAGATATTGATGTAATAGTTGATTACGTTCTTTATATGTTTAATTATTTTCTCAAATAAAGTAGTCTCATTCACGTTTTGAAATGGTTAATATGTGCATGTACACGCATAAAAAATGCAATAGTAAGTACAGGTCAAAATCATTTCGTAAGATCCAAAAAAATCTTACAAACGGTGTTTTTTAATAGCAGGCCCTCTCACTACAAGAAATTTGATTTTTAGTGGCGCTCAAAAAACGCTACAAAAAGTTTTGGTGGCGTTTTGATAAACGCCGCTAGAAAACATGCGACTAAAAATCCATGATTTTTTGTTGCATTTATTTTAACGCTACTATAAATGAATTTTTGACAGCGTTTTTTAAACGTTACTAAAGATCTTTTTTATAGCGTTTAATAAACGCCACCGAAAAGGTGCCGTTTACTATCTTATTTTTTGTTGCACTTATTATTATTTTTTGCAGCATTTTTTGAACGCCACGGAGATTACCTGAGTTACTATAATTGCTGATTCTGTAGCGCTTGTTAAACGCTACAAAAATATATTTTTGGTGGCGTTTTTTCTCCGCCACCGTATGTTTCGATTTTATTGCCTGCTGTTCCACGACTACATCTGATTTCGCCTCCAATTCAAGTACTTCAAAACTTATACGATAACGTAATATATAAACACATACACATTCAAAAATAACACATTCAATGAACCACAATAATACAAACAAAAGCAATTACATAATCACCACTATATCATAACATTGGTGTCAAGACAAAAGGTTAACCATACGTTTACACAAGCAAACTACCATAAACAGTTTCATAATAGTACATGCAGCTAAAGTAGTGCTGCTACCATACATACTAGTTTCATAATAGTTTCATAACAGTTTAATCAACCTAACTACATACATGTGCTGCTACCATTCCAAAAACCAGCGATGCTGCTTGAATTCTTCACAAACGTTTATCTACCTGTAAACAATAATAATCATGTTACTAAATATTTGTGAGGTGAAGGTATGGGTGCAAACATGGCCAGTAGAATAAGAAGCGAAAGGTTACAGTCAATGGTATTATAGAAAAACGCCGAATGGTGTAATATTAACCTGAACACTTTGGGGGCATGTAAGAGAAGATATAGAAAACAAGAACTTATACTATGGCAATGACAACAATTATTGGATTTGGATATGCTCTAAAAACAAAACTTACAGATTTAAAAAAAAGGAAGAAATGAGAGTTACATATGAAAACGAATTCCTTGGTCGAAACTAGTTTGGAATAAAATACATATCCCCAAAATAGAATTATGTTAATTTTTATAAACTTAGTTAATTCATCATCATCATTTATAAAACTATGTTAAATTAGTTATATTATTGTTATTTATAAATTTTAGTGACTCCTCTCATTTCTGAACATTCAATTTTAATGACTTCATAATATTTTAAAGCAATATTAATACATAAACTGATAGGAATAAAAATATTTCAATTACATACAGTATTGCATACCTTTCATTGTGTTTTCTTAATCACTTTTCCAATTGGCCAGGCCATGGGAACGCCAAAGGCATCCTCCATGTACGTCAACTTTGATGTGGGTCTCCATAGCCCCATGTCCTCCTAGTACAGCTCTGCTTTAAATATAATAAAGTAGGAACCATAAGTGCATGTAACTTTATTTTACATAACCAAACAAACTTTATATTATTCAAATTCAAGTAGAAATAGTTAGTAACAAAAAAACATAAGAAAATTGAATCTGAAGTTTCACAAAAGCTGATGAGCATTAACCCTTCAACACAAGGTTCAGGACATTTTGTTGTTACATCAAAACTGCCTCACTGCTCCTTCACCATCTCCAATCACTATTACACCCCTGAACAACAACCACAACTCATCCACTTCATTGCAACCATACTTCACCTGCCCTCTGCAACCCTCGCTGACCATCTCTTCACATACCCTATACGTAAACATTATATTGCATTTACATTCACAATACAATACTTCAACGTTGCTTCAACCCATAACCATCTTCATCAATCACCTTCAACCCACCTTCTCTGCATCACTTCCTCCCTAAGCTCAAATCCATAGCTCACTAACAAGTTCTGCACCAGCGACCATCCAAAACCATAACAAATGCTGACTGTAAATTAACGATTCCAGTTTTCATGGTTTATTAAATCTTACAGGAGTATCACGAGTTATAAACTAGTAAGTTTATGATCACATACATTATCATGAAAGTTTAGTATACTCTGTACATATTTATACAACAATAGTATGGTTTACACAACATGAACAATATGGTGAAAATATTAAACTTACAAGATATTAAGATTTAGAGAGAACAATATCCAAAGCTGCATCAACGACAGCCAGAGCAACCCCTCTCTCTGCCAATCCAACTGCAACACTCCACATAATCCATGGAATATTAATTTTTCTCCCAAATTCATGTCGATGGCGGTATAAAAACCATAAACAACAGTAAATAACAGTTCCAGTCCCTTCTTTTGAAACATGCAAAAATAAACTACTTTCCACGTAACTAAATTATAGGCATCCATATATTTGACAACTATAGGTTCGGTTCACAGATTTTAACTAGATAGTTTAATTTACTTACGCTTCGAAAGCTTTGAACCAGACGAAGCTCCCTTTAATCCGTTGATGGAACACGAGTAAATTGGTACATTTTTCCATTTAACTTCCCCTTCCATAGCACAAAAAAAAAATTCTTTTTTGACCGAACTTTTCTTGTACGTGTCATGTTTGAAATTACTATTTTGAGTGTTTTTCTCACTTTGCAAATAATGCAGCCTATGTGTCTAAAGAGTTATAATAGCAGGTATTTCATAATGTTCCTTGCAACCTTCAGATCATTTGATATCAGAGAGACAGTATCTAGCGATGCAAAAGGTTTTATTTTATTTATTTTATTTTGAGTTACATCACAAATTCATACTTAAAAGAGTTTTTTAGTACAGTTTTCTCAACAAAAAGGTACTATTGCTGCTATTTTGACTATAGAGTTATCATATCACAATGAAACACCCTTAGATAATCTTAATAACGGGCATTTCATAACGTTTTATTGTAACTGTCTAATTATTTCTATTATCAAAGGAGCAAAATCTATTTACCTTCAGATCACTTGATATCAGATACAGACAGTATCTAACAATATAAAAGGTTTTGTTTTATTTATGTATTTATTTATTTTATTTTGAGTTGCATTACACATGCTGAATATAACTATCAATACCATAGGTTTTGAAGCATTATGAAGGCAACTCCATTGAAGAAAAACACTATAAATATTGAATAGTTTAGAAAGATAATAGTTGTATTTCACCGAACAGGGCCAAAATTAATTATGAGCACAAGGGGATGTATGTACCTCGTAAGTTATTGCATCTTCTAGTCCAGGTATGCGATCAATTCGAACAGTCTTGCCAAAAAGCTAAGAGAAAGTGGGATCTCCATGGTGAGATTCTAAAACAACAGTAATGCTACATACATCCTCGCCTAAATTATTAACGAACCCTTACATGGAAGCAGTAGCACCAGCACCCCTCTTATTGCATGTTCTTACGCAAACTGTGTCACCAGGTGAAAGGGTGGTTGGTGGAAGCCTATGATTTCCTTCAACCCTAAGCATCACTAAGTGCATTCCTCCTAAACCTGTGAATGTGCTACTGAGGTTTAGCTCTCAATGAGATGCAAGGTTCACAATATCAAGTACAAACAAGGTTCACAACAAAGATGTAATAATAGTTTAAATAAAAACTTATTGGGACTACTTAAGCACAACGTATTGTAACCAGGGAAAAATGACAAGGTTCAGTTACCCCCTTACCACTATGAGATTTCCACCCCTTAACACAACTAGTTGTTTCCTTCCATTGTTACGGATAAGCAATACATATGCAAAGACAAAATTATTCAACATGTGTTAAGACATGTGATCATACATAACAATAAGTGTCCTGATCATGGATGGTTTTGGTAATGTTAAAAAACTTCCCCATCAGAAGTTATGGGCTTTATCAGTAGAGATGTGTTGATCTGTAGCATTAAAACCAATGAAATATTTAACAATATGCAAAAAATGGTTATAAGTTGGAATAGTGTCAGAATGAACCATAATATACTTGTCAATACTTGTCACTAGGGATACAAGATGTTTCTACATGTAAATATTTCATTTATAAAATAAAAGTAATGCAGCCGCTTCAGTTTCACTCTTGAATACATGGAGTTGGCTATATAGGAGTAAAACGATTACTTGAACAACCATCAGCAACTAACATTAACTTCTATTTAAAATTCAAACATGAAAACTTCAGCTTTCCAATACCAAGACATTTTTATCAGTTTCAGTTTATGACTGCAGACTATGTTTTATGACGTTTCCAGGGACCACTACATAAATTTCTCTGTTACCGTATGAATGCTAATTTGGGTATGGGATATACATGTACTTTTTCTATAACTCCGATTCTTATACGTCTACCCAGATTAACATGACAAAACTAGAGCTTTTATTTTTCCTTATTGTTACGGATCTAAGTATATATCACATGAAATATTCTTTAACCAGTAAGATAATGTATGTTCCCTTTACAGTAATGTTTTGAATTCGACATACCAGTGGAGGAGCTAACTGCATTTAAATTGCAAATAGTGTCACACTGCTCCTGCTATGCCTGGCCATGGCTGACCAAATACTCAATTGGTTTTGAAGCATCAGATTCTTCATCGGGAGAAGAAACGTCATTCAGTTCCTCTTGTGTATATTCAAGCTCTGCATCCCTTTCTATGCAGAGAAGGTCAGCCATATGCTTCGCTAACTTATCTATCTTGTCCTGTATCATCTTTGCTTTATGTAGATCCATCCCCAAACCACCATGAATTTATTTAGACTGACTCGTTTTCCTGACAGTTGCTCGATGTTGTGCTGCATTGCATATATTACATATATATCAGCAGGCAAGCAATGAAGCAAAATCAAATAACTAATTAAAAACTAAATGTCAAATTAGTATAACAATTATCTGGAGCCAGAGCATCAATATTTCTTTGTCACTTGAATCATGTTGGCTTGGACATTGTAACAGAGAAATAACTATATACCGTAAGATGATTGGATTTGAGGATCATGATTGCAAGGATGAAGCGTATTATATTTAACAAGAAGCCAACTTGGTAAGTATGAGGTGTTTAGACTGATTTATTGTAAAAACTAATATGTATTTCCCTACCTGGCATGCCTTGTTTCCATTTATACCAAAAGCTTGCATAATGTTATGTTCAACGATTCTTTTATAGCCAAACAACATAAAACAATTTTCTTTACAAACATACAACTAATTGTAACACATAACAACCAAATTAAAGGACATAATCTACAAGCAAAGAAATCATGCTAATCGGTGTCTACATCATCATTCAATTCAAACAGCAGTACAATTATTGGTTGAAGATGTATGTTAACATATGCAATTATATTACGATGTCAAATAAACCTTGATCTTAGAACTGTAAGCACTGACACACCACCATTCACCTAAATATCTATGACTTATGAACTAAGAATACATCCAATAAATAATTAGTACAGTCAATAATGAAAATGAATACTTATATTTTCAACAAAGTTCACAAATGTTAGCAGCTAAGATGGACAGAATCACAAAATTAATATGGATCTAAATTTGTTACCTTTTATAAACATTTGAATAGCTACAGTGGTGGCTGTCCAAAATCAGGCATAGTATCTTATCTTGTGCATAATAACATAAGTTAAAAATGGAAAAAAAGATCAGACTGTAAATTTCATACCTTACACCATCATCACCAAAACTTCTTCAATTGCTGTATCACCATCATCCACCATTTACTGTCCTGCTTCACTTCAACCACAACACACTCCATCCTCTTCAACAAACGAACAAACCACAAAACTTCCATCAAATACCACTACACTGTTCTGATCATCAACTAGTTATAGTTCATCAACCTCTCCCAATGTCACATGCAAATATCAACTATTCTTTTGCTATTGCAGCTCCACAAACTAAACTATTGCACTCCTCACATCATATTCAAACTTCCCTACTTTCCACTTCCCACTGTTCTACATCAATCAGCAATAAAACTGTGCATATACACTGCACATTCACTTCACCATCATACAGTTGCCAAACCTATAACCAAACCATCACCACACTTCTTCAAAACAATCACCTGCCTACATAAACCTGCCAGAGCAACCACATCATCAAACAACTGTACAAAAACTCCTTGCCAACTCCAACCCTACTGTTTCCTTCCACCGACCATCCTTCCTCGCCACCTTGCTTGAACTTCACCGCTTCAACACCATACCCAAAACAGCAGCTACAAACACATCTCCCCTGACTCGCTTCAACCAAAACACCAAAACTTCCCACCCTCTTCACGTCTCATAACAACCTCCCCTGCTGTACGCTGTCTCTCATACAACTTGCATCACGCTCCCACCAATATACCAAAACTTTCCTCTGCCACTCACATCAAACATCATACATCCTACTTCCCGCCAGCAGACTTCCATATATCCACCCACCTTCACTTGACCACCATTTCAAACTGCCACCCACTAAAAAAAACTACACTGCTTCTACAATTTCAACATCAAACATCTGCCCGTGATCATTCTCAACTACAACTGTGTCACTGCACATCTTATTATGCCTACTACTTCTGACCACCAGTCTTCTCAACCACCATCACTTTTGAACTGCCTCCTACTCGACATCTTCCTCAACAGCAATCCAAGTCGAGCAAAGTACATCCGCATTTGAAATCGACTCCAAACGGACCACTTCCAAACAATTTCGAGCTCACTCTAGCAATCGACCAAAGCAACTCGAACCGCAACTATCTCGATTTCCTTAAAATATGAACTGACAACCGTGTTTCAGTTGAATGACCTCACGAATCACATCGCTTCACACTTCCCAATCAAGCAAAATCGAACTGACCGAACAACTTCTGCACCTCAGATCGCCAAACCCACATCCTCACTGTCGTCAATCGTCTCTGACCAACTTCTGCGCCTCACCCAATCGCCCATCCTCTACAGTACAAACGCATCCAGAACGTCTCAACTCGGCTCGCGACCTTCAAAGAGATTCATTGAAATCCCCTGAATCACCGATGGAATTCATCTTGTTTGCAGTTTAATCGGTCAATCGAGTTTAATGGAAGGATGAGGAAACGAAGTGAGAACCAACAATTTCTTTGTGATGAGTGGAGAGAGAAAGAAAATTTTCTACCATTCTATGTACCAAGGAACCGGGAACTGGGGTTCTAGGAGCAAAAAGGCAAAAAAAAATTAAGTACTAAGGAGCTATGAGGCAGTAACTTTTGGATTACGATTATTGGTTTAGGCGGAAATTATTTAGGTGAAGGCGGGAACGAAAAATATTTTTTTGTTGCGTTTATAGTGTAGTACGTAATAGTATTAGCTGCATTTAGATTGAAATGCCACGAATTATTGCTACTATAAATGGTTTTTCTTGTAGTGTCTTGCACACGTGCATCGTATGTGCCAAAGTACTCCTACAAAGGTGCTTCATCATTATCGGGTTTACCTATCGTCTTTCTTACAACACCTTATTTATGTTTATTTGTCATATCTTCTTCCTCTTTTTTCCCATAATCAACGAAAACATCACTGTAATCTCTCACAATCTCATAATTGTAACAAAGACATAATACGTCACTTCCTTCTTTGCACACATCCAACGGATGTGCCACCATGCTCGTGGTTGATAATGCATATTTGTGCATTAATTTTTTTTAGGACTGACTCCAACGTAGATTAAAGACCAAGTTTGTACGGTTTGGCTAATAATGATTAGTTTTCTCCTTGAGAGAAATAAAACCAAGGACTCTCTTTTTTCAGGCCTCATTTATCCTAATGTAACAGATGTGATTTCATCATCTTATACCAATTTAATTTAAACCTGGATCATATTACTTAAGAATCTTTGGCCTTACGATTGTAATTAAATGTGAACCTATGAAATTAGTTTGATAATAAATTACTTAAATATAGGATTAATTTGATATGAAGGCAATGATTCTGCTATGATACCTTTTTGCCAGGAATAGTCAATTTATTCTTACTAGGACCATATGTATATATGAGGCTAACAAGAACTACCTACATGTTAGTAAAAGGTTAATAAATTCAAATATATAAAGGCAAATGATGAGTTTTCTCCTTAAAATAAATTAAAATTAGGGCTCTTTTTTTAGATTCTTTTATCCTAATGCGGTAGATGTTAATCACTCATCCCGATAACTAAAATAGTATAATCCTGAAACGTAGTATTTAACGACACATTAGTGCCAAAATTGCATGGAAATGCAAACCGGTGAAATTACTTTGATTACAAAACTTACTTAAATGTTGGACTAATATGAGATGAATGCACTGATTCAACAATTATACTTTTTTTATTGCATATAATTAATTTATTGTGAATAGTTGATTTACTTAAATGTTAGACTAATATGAGATGAATGCACCGATTACAAATTTACCTTTTTCTAAATGGCCAATAGGAACATGTTCGCTAAAATTCAATAAATTTAAAACATTTAGGAATCGAGGAGTTTTCCCCAAACAAAAAGATACTTAAGAGCTCTCTTTTTGCAGGCTTCTTTTATCATGATGTAGCAGATGTGAGTCGCTCATCTTGATAACTAAATTACTCCAACTTCAATAATAGTATCTAGGACACTTTTACCCCAAAATGGCAATGAAATGTATAAGATTGAAATCTATTCGATAGTAAATTTACTCAACTCTAAACTAATATGGCATGAACACACTGATTCTACAATTATACCTTATTTTTTGTCCGAATGGCTAATTTATTCCTACCCTGACATGTGTGTCCATATGACCAACAAGAACAACCTACGTGTTGATAAAAACTCAATATATTTCAAATGTTCAAGAAAAAAAATCATTTGCCGATACGATAATTGATATTTAAATTTATTCACCGTGTTTGACTTAATTACAAAGTATGCAATTTTATTGGTTTTAGAAAGTTTTATTTAGAGTATATTTGTAATCATCCATTTATTGCTGAAAGATAATTAGCAACATAGAAGGGCTAATTTGATTATAAATCTCTTCTTCCTCATCTAATACAGTATCTTCATATCAAACTATTTTTTTATATTTTTCTATTAAAAAGCCTATCTTGATCATAATAATTCTTACAATCTACATATAACACCATTGATTATGTTTTGTAAAGACTCGCATCTATGCTATTGACATGAGCTCCATACTAGTATTATATAAACTATATGTGTGTGTCTATATATATATATATATATATATATATATATATATATATGTATGTATGTATGTATGTATGTATGTATGTATGTATGTATGTATGTATATGTATGAATTTATTTATTGAATACTAACAGATTCAGCACTTAATTTAAGATGACCTTATGCTGCTAATTAATTTTCAGGTGCAGCCTTATGTCCTACATCAATGTTTAATGCAATGTTTGTTTTGGGTTAATTTTTTTTAGATTAGAGACTAAATCTTCTTAACCTTTATATAAACTTAATTATATGTATGGTTGAATTTAAAAAAATCGAACATATAAAATCTTTCTAGTTAAACATGTGCTTGTGAGATAACACGCTGTTATAAAACTTTAAGCACAATAAACAAAAATGGAAAGATATATTTAACATACATTTTTATTGCATTTTTTTGTATTTTTTATTTGAATCGCATCGCATCAAATTGTTTTAGCTTATATATTTGTTTGGATCGCTAAATTTGGAATGTTTGAAAATCATTACCATGGTATGTACCTGTAAAGATTGGAAACGCTGTTACTCTAGTTTTTCTTACACGCTGAAAATCACGTGCAGCTAGTATTCGGCTAATATTAGTATTTTGTGCTCTGTTTCAGGCACAAACTAATTTGACATTTAATGCGTGTTTGAAGCAACGATGAGGTAAAGTGCATCATCAAATCAGTATTATACCGTACGTCAATGTGTGTCACAATAAACTTTGGAGTCTTGATAATCTCTTATGGGCTCAAGAACCATCATTCAAATTTTAATATTTGTCGTGCGTCCTTTATTTCTTAAGTTTGCGCCCAAACCCTTAACAAAAGCTATTTGAAAAAGGGAATTTTCTAGCCGAAGAACTAGGTTTAAGGTCCAATGAGCTTAACAAATTGCTATTGCCTCCGAAATTAATTATGGAAATTTGATATGGAACACTAAAATATGAATATATTATGAATTCCACAAATCACGTCCAAAATTTGTCTTCGTACCTTTTTAACATGGTAAATTAATGTCAAACTGGTGATTTTTGGTTTATTTTTATTGAAAATTTCATACAATGTAGAACTATAATTATTTGTTTATTTCTTAAGGACAGGCAAAAGCTTACAGCTCTATCTTCTAAAAATAGAAGATTGCTAAGTGGAAATAGAAATTAATTCAATATACTCTGATGGACCCATGTATTGCAAAGTGGAAATAGAAATTAATTCAGTACACTAATGGAACCAGTACATTAAATTACTATGTCCATCAGGTAAAAATGGATATAGCAACTGGAACAGATATAGCATAGGCAGGCTCTAGGCTACAGCTCAGGCTAACGTCATAAGTTCAAATACTGGTTATATAATTTATTGTCTGGCCCAAATATTGTTACAGCATATGCTCTTTCTTTTGCATCTCAAAATCTTTTAACCAATGTTTTACCATTCGTCAGCTCCTTGATTTATTTTCAAAGTTTGTCATTTGTTGTATGATGTAGGTTCATTTTTTTCTTAAGATGAGGGTCGGTAATTTGTCAGATGCTGAGGTTTCAAGGCTTAACTCTGTAAGGGGGAAGGGTGATCAATCCCTCTCAGCAGAAAAATAGGATCTTGCAATTTGGCGTGATAGAACAAACAGATAACTATAAATCACAGAAAAAAAAATATAGAGACAAGAGAGAACACACAGATTTATAGTGATTCCACTATCGCGACATAGTGTACGTCCACTTTAATGGGAAAGAGCTTTATTACTATTTGAAGAGGTTACAGAGTAAAGAAACGAAGAAAAATAAACAAGAGATTGTTCTCTCACATCTGATATCTTAACATTCTATATGCCTCTCTTTATATATAGAGAAAAGTTACTTAGGGATGAAGCAATTGATTTATGTAAATAAATCAATTCATGAAATAATAATATCCTCATTAATTGCCTTGCCATGTAATTGATTGATAATATTCTATTTTCTCCATCAATCAATTATTTCCCTATTTGATTCCTTTTGTTTCTCCTTTTATAAAATATGACAATCAAATATATATGGCAAATATCTCCACATTCCTATCTCTTTAATTTCTCTTTCCATTTCCTTCATGCACAGAACGGGTAACTAAATACCAAGAATATCTCCAAAATCTATTAATTTTGGAAATATTGTATCACCAAAAAAAATCCTAATAATCTCCATCTTGATACAATATCTCTTCCAAACAAAGATACTCCAAAATGAATGCTTCCCAATGAGTTCCTGCAAAAGCCACCTCTCATTGCACTTTGTTAATGAACTCCGGCAAGGCCACTGCCCACCAACAAAGTGTTGGAAACACTCAAAAAAATAAGGCAGACGTTGTGCAACCAAAAAATAAACTCATATCTCTTCATACAAGAAGAATGCCACATCTTCTCTTAACTTCAACCAAGTTACTCTCTTCCCCATAGTGCCACCATGTGGCACCTAGCACTTCATCAAGTGAATCAAGTTCGAGCAATGCTCGAACTTAGTAGCAGGTAAGGCCTTCGTAAACATATCTGCTGCATTGTCATTTGTATGAACCTTCTGAAGGCGAACTAACTTCTCTTCATTCATGGAGATAAGGAAACACTCTCTTACCTCTATATGCTTTATTCTAGAGCTGAAAGCCAGATTTTCAGCTAAATGAATTGCACTCTGACTATCACAATTCACCAAACAATTATCTTGTACAAAGCCCAAATCACACAACAACTTCTTCAAATAAAGTGCCTCCTTAGCTGCCTCAACTTCAGCTATCAACTCTGCCTCTGTAGTAGACAAAGCAACTATAGTCTGCAACCTCGCTCTCCAACTAATATCCGTTCCTCCAAGAGTGAACACATAGCCTGAGGTTGACTTCCTTCTATCTCTATCTCCGGCATACTCTGAATCACAAAATCCCATCAAGCTGAAATCTTTATTTCTACCGCCAAAGACAAGACCATAATCTAATGTTCCTCTAAGATATCTAAAAATATACTTCACTGCCTCCCAATGCGATTTTCCCGGATTTGCTGTATATCTACTAACTAATCCAACAGCCTGAGCAATGTCAAGTCTAGTGCACACCATAGCATACATCAAGCTACCTACCGCACTCGCATAAGGCACCTTTTTCATGTAGGCCTTATCCTTTTCTGAGATCGGAAAGCCTTTGTTAGAGAGCTATATATGCAAAGGCATGGGTGTACTGATAGCCTTTGCTCCATCCATGCTAAACCGAGCAAGCACCTTTTGAATATATTCCTTTTGAGTAAGTCTCAAAAGTTCAAGCTTTCTATCTCTTTGGATTTCCATCCCTAAAATTTTCTTTGCTTCTCCAAGGTCTTTCATTTCGAATTCCGCTTTTAATTTCAACTTCAACTCATCAACTTCAGCTTTATCCTTAGAAGCAATCAACATATCATCCACGTACAAAAGCAAATACACCCAATTACTATTCTTTAAATGCTTGAAATAAACACATGCATCTTTAGTACTACGATTAAAACCATGTGAAAGCATAAAAGAATCAAACCTTTTTACCATTGTCTAGGCGACTGTTTTAGACCATAAAGAGATTTCTTCAACCTGCATACCCAATCTGATTTTCCATCTACAATAAATCCTTCTGGCTGCTTCATGTAAATGGTTTCTTCCAAATCACCATGCAAGAAAGCAGTCTTCAAATCAATCTAACTCCAAATCGTGAGCAACAACTATCGCAAGTAGGATTCGAATTGAAGTTTGTCTAACAACTGGAGCAAATATTTCATCATACTCCAACCCTGTTTTTGTGAAAACCCTTTGGCTACCAATCTTGCCTTGTATCTACCATCGTCTTTCAGCTTGAACACCCACTTGCAACCTATGGCTCGGCTTCCTTGAGGTAGTGGTACCAAATCCCAAGTCTTGTTCTTCTGCAAAGACTGTATCTCCTATTCCATAACGCAATTCCACTTCGAATTATCATTCGACTTCATGGCTTCTTCAAGGCTTAATGGTTCATCATGAACAACATGTAAAGCTTACTCAAACTGATCATCAAGGCTCAAATTTGCATGATCCCAATCTCCATATCTAATTGGAGCTCTCTTTGGTCTCTGACTAGCCCGAATGACTATATCGCCTGACTCTCCTTCAGCTCCACCTTGAGCTCCATCTTGAGCTCCATCTTGAGCTGAATCCTCTCTAGCTTCATGACCATCTCCATCACTACTAGAGGAAATCTGAGGATTATCATGTGATATATCATCAACTGTTCTATCACTATTGCCAATAGTAATAGCTGTACTTCGGGTTTGAAAGTTGGGAATCTCGGTCTTTTTGGCCTTCTCATCAACTGAATCTGAACCGTCTGATAAACCTTCCAAAGGTTTAAACATCGCTGACTTGTCAAAAGTCACATGTCAGGTGTGTATAACTTTCTTCGTAACTGGATTCCAAATTTTGTATCCTTTTATTCCATCTGTATAACCAAGAAAAACACACTTGGAGGCCCTAGGCTCCAACTTATCTTGTCATGTATTGTGAACATAAACTGGACATCCAAATATACGAAAATAACTTAATAAAGTGCTTTTACCTCTCCATAACTCCTCTGGAATCTTCCCACCAATGGCTGAGCACGGAATCCGATTAATAATATGTGCTGCAGTCGAAACAGCTTCAGCCCAAAAACCCTTAGACATACCCGCAGTCAATATCAAGCAACGAGCCTTCTCAAGTAGAGTCCTATTCATCCTCTCAGCAACCCCATTGGATTGCGGATCACCAGGTGTAGTAAAATGTCTTCTAATACCGCGTTGTCTGCAGTAGTCGAGGAACTCTTTGGAGACATATTCGCCACCATTATCGGATCTAAGAATCTTCAATTTCTTTCCTGTTTGGTTTTCAACAAGAGCTAACCAAACCTTAAAATTCTGAAATACTTCCGACTTAGCTTTCATTACATACACCCAAACCTTGCGCGAGTAGTCATCAATGAATGAAACAAAATAATAAGCTCCACCAATGGAAGCAGTAGGGTATGGCCCCCAAACATCTGAATGTACATAATCAAGTACACTCTTAGAAGTATGCATACCGTCACCAAAAGAAACTCTGGTTTGCTTTGCCAATACACACTCCTTGCAAAAGTTCAACTTGTTGAAGATTTCTCCTTTGATCTTTTTCTTCTTACGAAGCAACTCTAAGTTCTTCTCCGAAGTATGACCTAGTCTATATGCCAAAGCTTGGTAGCATCCAAACTTTTAGAACTATCAACTCCAACACATAATTCTCCATGAACAGTGGTACCCATCTGCAAATACAGATTTCTTACCATAACACCCTTCATCAATACAAGTGCCTCTCTAGAAACTCTCAAACCATCTTTGACAATGGTTATCTTGCATCCCAATGATGCCAATTGGCCTAATGATATCAATGACTTCCGAAGACCAGGAACATAGCGAACATCTGAAAGTGTGCGAACAATCCCATCATACATGCGAATGCGAACTGAACCAACTCCCATAGACTTACATGTAGCATCGTTTCCCATAAGGATGGAACTTCCTTCTTTAGTATCAAAGGAAGAAAAATAATCCTTATTAGGATTCATGTGAAATGATGCTCCAGAATCTAATACCCAGTGGTCTGCAACATCTGATACAACCGCTGTCAATAAATCGCTATCATCTTTCTCCATCGCAATAGATGAAGAACCTTCAGTCTTCTTCTCCAGATCTGGGCAGTCTCTTCTCCAATGGCCTGGTTTCTTACAATGATGACACCTTCCATCTTTTGACTTACTCCGCCAATGAGGCTTCCTAGAATTGGAACGCCCCCTGTAATTCTTCACTTTCTTCTCTGCTCTACCTCTCTCAACAAATAAACCTGAACTACTATTACTTCCTCCACTATTATCACCAACACCAAACTCTTTCATCTGATCTCTCAACTCCTCACTGAGAAAACCTGTCTTCACATCATCTAATGTCAATGCATCTCTACCATAGATCAGGCTGTTAGCGAAACCAGTGTATCGTTCTGGAAGCGAACACAACAGAATCATTGCTTTCTGTTCTTCATTAACTTTCAACTCAACAGACTTCATCTTCATCAACAGGTCATCAAACACACTTAGGTGTGTTTTAATTGAAGAACCTTCCTTCATTTTATAAGTGAAAAAAGTCTTCAATAGGATCAGACGGTTAGTTAGGGATTTCTTCATGTAGAGGTCCTCCAACTTCTTCCAAATGCCTTTGGCTGTGGTTTCCTGACTGATTTCAGAAATTACATCCTTTCCCATAGCAAGCTGGAGAGTAGTAAAGGCTCATTCTTCCATCTCTTCTAATTCCACTGATGAAATATCAGCAGGCAGTGTCTCTGTATCAAATACTACTCGATGAACGCGTTTTCTCCTCAAAACTGCTTTCATCATCCATTGCCATTTTTCAAAATCTCCTTCACCATTCCACTTCTCTATCGTTAACTGTGATCCTGAAGCCACATAGGAGCCTCTGACGTATGGAGCAACTACTGGCGCTAAAGTACTGTTTGTACTATTTTCATCTCCTCCTGCCATTCTACCAAAACACCTTCTTTGCGAATCAAGCTCTGATACCAGTTGTAAGGGGGAGGGGTGATCAATCCCTCTCAGCAGAAAAATAGGATCTTGCAATTTGGCGTGATAGAACAAACAGATAATTATAGATCACAAAAAAAAATATAGAGACAAGAGAGAACACACAGATTTATAGTGGTTCCACTATCGCGAGATAGTGTACGTTCACTTTAATGGGGAAGAGCTTTATTACTATTTGAAGAGGTTACAGAGTAAAGAAATGAAGAAAAATAAACAAGAGATTGTTCTCTCACATATGATATCTTAACATTCTCTATGCCTCTCTTTATATATAGAGAAAAGTTACTTAGGGATGAAGCAATTGATTTATGTAAATAAATCAATTCATGTAATAATAATATTCCCATTAATTGCCTTGCCATGTAATTGATTGATAATATTCCATTTTCTCCATCAATCAACTATTTCCCTATTTGATTCCTTTTGTTTCTCCTTTTATAAAATATGGCAATCAAATATATATGGCAAATATCTCCACATCCCTATCTCTTTAATTTCTCTTTCCATTTCCTTCATGCACAGAACGGGTAACTAAATACCGAGAATATCTCCAAAATCTATTAATTTTGGAAATATTATATCACCAAAAAAATCCTAATTTGTCAGATGCTGAGGTTTCAAGGCTTAACTCCTGGGTGCTTAACCTTCAAGTTCTAGCTTTATTTCCATTGCCTTCTCAACAAAGGTGCTCTAGGTTGCATTAACATCCTCATTCCATCGTTGAAGTCCTGTTGATGATGGAGTCACTTCAGGTTGATGCTTTGGTAATACTATGTTTGAACTTTTACAAAGTATTTAAGTTGATCTTATTTCAGGGTTCAAATGGAACTATATTACATGACCCTTGCTGTAATCCTCTTTGTTGTTCAGTGAGCTAATATATATTTGTTTCGATATTTGTCTTTGATTTCTTTTTTTTGTAATTTGTTAGTTTATTGTATCTGTCAGACTGTAGCATAGTTTAGCTTTTTGTTCGCAGATTTGGAAACATGCACGAGAGAAACATAGACTTCTACTTCATGTAAAGAAGCTTAAAAGAAAGGTAAGATCGGTACAGTTTGCATGTAATTTTTGTATGGCAGAGTTTGAAGATATGCCTGAGGAAAATTTCAAAGTATTCCATGCAATCGCCACAAAATGGAGGGTACTTTGCAACTGCAATTTTTTCAAAGATACTGACTAGGAGGTTGTATGCTGCTTATGATTACATTTATTTAAACTAATTCTTAATGAATTATCAGTATATATATTACTTATTTTTCTTCTGCTTTCACTATTCAGTATGTCATTTAAATCGCCAATATAAGCATCAGTATTTGAAGCATCAGGGGGTAAGGTGTTTGAACCTAGGTAGGCATTAAACTACTGCATATGAGACTGAAACTAGATACGCTCTAAAGTGATAAATGTGTGACTTATCTCTTTTGTGAACTTTCCTAAACTGAAAGCATGAGAGATAGCCTGAAAAAGCTCCTCTTTAATTTCATTCTGGTGAATTTGTAAAATTGTGCATTGAACCCATCTATACCTGGACTACTATTACCATCTATTTGAAATGCAGCTTTCCTCGTTTCCTATATATCAACAGCTTCAAAAGTATCCTTTTTTGCTTCTTCGGTTATGACTTTTTTTGCAAACAATATTCCGAAATATGTTTTTAATTTATGCCGAGTTATACGAATGCTTGGAATGATAGATATCATCCTCTGTCAAGTTTTTTGTATTTGTTCTATTCTTTTCATTTTCATCCAGATGACCACTCGTGTTTGTTTTAGTTGTTGACCTCATAACACGATAAAACCTTGTGGGTTAATCTCCTTGAGTAGGCCGTTTCACTTTTTATTTTAAATATTTTATATTGTTTGGTATGTGACATTGCCTATAACTACTCAACACTTTGCGTGTATTCACTTATCAATTTTTCGTCATATGGGTTCTGTAGAATTTGCAAGTAAAATGCATTGGTATTTCTTGCGGTCTTTATTTCATCATTGCTTCCCTGATGAGAATAGAGAAGAAGTCTAGTCAAGGTTAGAAATAATGTCCTTTGCTTGTTAGTTGAATGTTTGTTTCTTACAATCATTTGCAGTCCCGAATTCTTTGTTTTTTTGTATTTTTTTGGTATTTGTTGTTGTAGAGGCACTTGAATCTTTCGAGGAAGTATGTGAATTTGTTCCTTTTAATCCAGGATTCCTTGACTAGGTTTGACAGCACTATTAATGCCTGTTAGCATCATTTTCATTTTGTGTAGGATGCATGGGCATAAGTTTTATGGTAACTAAGTTAACTTTGTTTTATAAAAATTAAACAAGTTTATACAGATTGACTAAATTTTATATATTTTTAACTAAGTTAACTAAGTTTTATTATAAAACCAAGTTTCTAATATTAATTAAGTTTTATAAAGATTTAACAAACTCGACTCAGTATATAAAAATATAAATTAACAGAATCTTCTACAGCAACAAAAACAAAAATAATAATAAACAACTAAGATTTATAAATATTAAATAAGTTTAAAAAAATTAACCAAGTATTATAAATTTTAACTAAGTTAACTAAGTTTTATAAAAAATTAACGAGTTTAGTTTATAAAAATTAACTAAGTATATATAATATATATATATATATATATATATAACTAAATCTTCCATAATGATAACAACAACAATACTTATTATTACTATTACTAACTAAGATTTATAACAGTACTAAGTTAACTAATATTTATAATATTAAATAAGTTTATAAAAATTAAATAAGTATTATAAAAATTTAACTTAGTTAACTGAGTTTTATAAATGTTAACAAGTTTAATTTACAAAAATTAACTAAGTAAACAAAAATATAAAATATAACTAAATCTTCTATAATAATAATAATAAACTAAGATTCATAATAATAATAAGTTAACTATAATTTATAAATATTAAATACGTTTTATAAAAATTAACTAGTATTATAAAATTTAACCAAGTTAACTAATTTTATAAAAAGTAACAAGTTTAATTTATAAAAGTTAACTAAGTATATATAAAGATAAAATATGGCTAAATCTTTTATTATAATAGTAATAATAATAATAATTATTATTAACTAAGATTTATAGTAATAATAAGTTAATTAAGATTTTTAACTATTAAATAAGTAAATAAAATTAACTAAATATTACAAAAATTTAGCTAAGTTTTATAAAATTTAACCAGTTTAGTTTCTAAAAATATAAAATATAACCAAATCTTCTATAATAATAATAAATTAAGATTTGTAATAATAACAATAATAATAATAAGTTAACTAAGATTTATAAATATGAAATAAGTATTATAAAATTAACTAAGTTAACTAAGTTTTACAAAAATTAACTAAGTATATAAAAATATAAAATATAACTTAATCTTCTATAATAATAATAATAATTAACTAAGAAATATAATAATAATAATAAGTTAACTAAGATTTATATAATAATAATTAACTAAGATTTATAATAATAGTAAGTTAACTATGATTTATAAATATTAAACAAGTTTATAAAAATTAACTATGTATTATAAAAATTTAACTAAGTATGATTCATAAATATTAAATAAGTTTATATTATTTTGTACCATCTTGATTAATTAAATATAAAGATGGAGTTTAAAGTACAATGTAAGAGCTTCGAATGTGGTAAATGCTACATATTGCTTGGGCATCCGAGTCTTCAAATTTTGCATAACTACCATTGGTCATTTTTTTGACATAGATGACAATTTTGCATTATCATTTGACAATTTTGGAAATAGCCTATTTAACGATGACACTAATACTGATGTTAATATTCTCTTTGTCTATCAGTTCTGTGATGCAATTATGCAACATTGGAAGACCCTAACTAATTATTTCATTCCATGATGCCGTGTACCATGTATTGAAAAAGTTTATTTGATACGATTTTGAGTATTGGTGTTAATTCTACTTTCTTTTCCATTACAGCATTTTAAACCAATCGCGTTGGAGGCTGATCATTTGCTTAATGATATGCAAAGAAGTCTCTTCTACCAAAGGGATAAACTGACTTCATTTGCAAACCAGCAACGTGAGGTTGATTCCAGACTACTGGTTTGAAATTTAGTTTTATTCCTTTTGTTATTCACAACAAATTTATCAAATTGGCTAACCATTAAGGGGCACTTATGAGCTATGGAGACAAGTCTAACAATTTTAAAAGTCACAGCTATTTTTTCTGCACTCTGGATAGTCATGTATCTAGGTTGATTAGTAGAGTAATATATTAAAAGAAACACAAAATGTACAAGACCAACAACTTTATGATCTTGAGAAGAAGTTTGAGGTATCTCATTGTTGATTAAATATTTTGTTGGCCTGTAGCAATACGATCTTGTCTATTTCCTCTAATGATTATATGTTTTATGCTTTTAAAAGGAGTGTACTGCAAATAAAGAATGAGAGCTGCTTGAAAAGGTAGCATAGATGTTTGCTAGTTCATGTGCTAGAAAGAAGAAGCCGGTATGCTTTCTCTATTCTTTTAGTATGCAACAAACAATACTGCAAATAATGGTTAGAAACACATTTATACACTAGATACTAATACGTAGTCTAAGACTCTAAAATCACATTAGTGGTACAATGGATAACTGATAAAACAATACATAATGAATTATATGCTGATCAAATACAAATGATACAAGTTTATATTGTAATTGACCTTGCAATTAATAATAGCAAAAAACAAGTATAAAGAAAAGTTTCAAGCTCATTCTTTCACATGTTTGTTTTATAAAGCTTAAAATAACTTGAGAACAAGCTACTTAATGTTTCCGTCTTTTAATCCTAATCAAGTATGTATAATAAAGAACTTTTCCTTTGTGGGTTGATAGATATATTTGATGGAAAAAAATAGTAACATGCAGCAACAAGTTATGGATTTGAAGTTACTTTTGATGACGTAACTACATTTTGGTTTGTATGCTTGTATATATTACTACTTTTGGTTACTAGTTGCTACTTATTCTACATTGAAATATTATGAAGTTATTATCTATTTTGATGTAAGAATATTGCGTATGTTTATTATGTAATGTTTCATGTTAACGGTAAGACGTGTGATTAATATAATATGCTGATTATAAAATGTGGCTAATATAATATATGTTTGTTATGGAATATGTGTTTATATAAACTATGCTATACACAAATTGTGGTTGCATATAGAATTGGAACCTGCTATATTGGTTAGGAACTGAGCAAATACGACAGTTTTTATAGATGCTATGAAAATATTTGATAGTGTTTCTAAATCGCTATAGAAAAAATTAAACAGCGTTTTCGAAATGCTATAGAAAGTTTTAATAGCATTTTCAAAATGTTAGAAACGCTAAAAAGGGACCCAAGCATTTTAGAAAACGCTGTAAATAAATATCATAGCAACAAAGGAAATGCTGTAAAACGTATTAATGACATCAAAAAACGATATAGATACGTGAATTTTACAGCATTTTCTGTCTTGCTATGCTATATGTCTGATCTATAATGGCACATTAATATACAGCGTAGTTAAAAACGCTGTTAAAGGTTTTCTAGTGTTTTTGAAATGCTATGATAGGTATATTTTGTTGTAGTGTTCCTTCATAGCACCAACTGCAAGTTCGTTTAGGACACTCTTTTGATATATGTCATAGTCCTTTGCAACGGTAGCAGCTCTTTGCCCTTCCCGATCGAATTTTGGGTTCATTCTTTGTTTTAGGGGACTAACATAGAAAATGTCCTTGCCTTTTACACTTGAAACGGAATACATCATCCTTATAAGGTTATCTTTCTTCTTTTCCTTTATTTTCCTATCCTTACACTAAACTACATAATGTCCTTCTTTACTGCATCTGTAATAGTAGATGCCATCATAAGATCCTTGCCTTAATTTTTCTCCTACTTCTCTTTCTGCAAGTACTCTTTGTGTTTGTTTTGGATTCAGCCATAACCCATCACCCGACATATAAAAGCCATTTTCCCCCTAAGTGATACACCAAAATATTATTAGAAGTTTCATACCTTATAGTTCTTAACTTAAAAATCTTTTTATCTAAATAACTTGATTTAGACTTGTTTGTATTTGAACTTGCCTTGATCCTTGAATGATAAGGAGAATAATTTACTAAGCATACAATACCATTCGTCCAAGCCAACATCCCATCCATACTTAGAAGATTATTCCAATCATCACCAAACATATCAAGATCTTATTCATTAAACTTTCTAAAGATAATACATGTTATAAATTTCCCAAATCACATAAATATCTATATTCTTTTTGTGTATAAAATACAATGCTTTTGAAAACATTGTGTCGATCCGCCTTAAGTATTTAGGAATCCCTATCGATTACATGGAGCTCTTCATGCATCAACCAGAATTCATAAACCACCAAACAGATTAAATAACACATAATATATTTTATATCAAATAACAAATGCACACTCATATGTATAGTGTTCTCAAACTCATTCTAGGTGTTACTAACCTTATCTCTAACGAGTCACTCATTAGGGCATTACTAACCCTATATATAGTGAGTTTTACCCCACCAAAGCTTAGGTGTTCGTACAACCTAAACTCCGATACTAAATGCGATGACCTATTTTTCAACTCTAGAAAATTGACAGTAATACATTCTCAGTATTCACATACCGCAAATTCAAGTGCCGAAAAAGCAGATTGATCAAGGGTAAAAAGAAAATAACATAGAATAGGGAAGAAAATAGAATCTCACACGAATGAAATAATCATATATTATTTACCATAAAATCTTTTACAGCGGAAAATTTTGAATACAATATCAGCGTCTAACATAGATTCAGCCTGAATAGCTATGTACCTATTGTCCTTACAAATACTGAAAAACAACAAAACAAATGCAGTGGAAAAATAGAACATGTCCATACGATTGATGAAGATCTCCAGCTTTCCTTTGGAAAATCCAAGCTTCTTTATCTAAACCTAAAACTACTCAGACATGATCCAAGAATTAAAAATACTCGAATCAGGCTTGATAAACCAGCGTGGGAAAACTCAAATTATAAACATATATGATAGTGTCATAGATCAGATTAATGCCAATCAACATCTTTGAAAAGAAGGGTAACTGGTAAGACCACACCGCACCTAAACATGGACGGGTTTTTACCTTACGGTAACCAAAATACTTTAAACCAAAAAAATTCGATATTTTTATTAGTGACATTAGTTTGAAAACAATTCTCAAATAAATATATAAAAAAGGTACCAATAACAGGACAATGTCAACCGGGTATATGATACCAAAGGGGTAGCTGATATGTTTACAAAGCATTACAACTATTTTGGGAAAACAACCAAAACCATAAAGCTCGTATTGGAATTGGATTTCCAACATGATAGGGAAGTAGTGTTCATTTCCTCTGTTGTGAAATCTACACATAACAATCCTAGTCCTCAGTGACTATTCACTTTTCTTAAGCAAGCCTCCGTACTACATTGTTACATAACTATGGTACAACGTATTTCAGTGGCTTTACCCATTCTTAATCGAGCCTCCAATACCTATACATTTAAACCATTGAGGGTCTAGATACTACTGGACTACTCCATTATCAATAAAACCGATAGCATGAAATATATGTCGTATAGTCCACATACTATCTTGTATTATTTTTAGGATGTGAGGCTTTTGAAGCTATGCTCTATTTTCCATAAAGTCATGCTTTTCTTTTAATAAAGCAAATTCCACTTAGAATGCCATTTCTAACAATACACTATTGATTTCCACAAAGGTACAACCTCTTAGCTCGTACGTCTTAGAGAAGGTTGTTAAGCATACGAGGAGTTAACTCCTACACCACCAAACAAATGTACGTTTGTAGAGATCAATGTATGTGGTTTTAGAAATGCAATGTTAGACACTCATCTATACAAGTTATCCAGGCAAAGGACAAAAACCAAAGGACTCCTCCTCCTACTTCTTGTTTAGGAATAACCCATAGGATTAGTAGCGAGTAGTCCTTGCAAATCGAAGATTTTTAGAACGAAGGCACTACTTCCGCCATAAATATAATATAGGAATTACCCCAGAGGTTAGTGGCAAACAACCCTAATCTTCAACGTGTCTTCACTTTCAAACTCGTATATTGGTTTGAAGTGGTATTCTGATAGGATTTACCCAAACCCAACCCCGATGTCTCCGAACCAATCATCGATAAAAGGATGTCAAGTATATAGGTGACTATTAAACAACATCCAATCAATTTATCTTTTTATCAATTTAAATATGTTTCGGAGATATATTCGTTTAAGCCATTCTTTATCTTTTCAGAGTATATGAAATCTTTAAGCCTTATTTATCGAATTCCCTAGTTGATTTAACCTTTTTAATCTTGGAATAATTCCAAATCATTTAACTTTTTACTTAGATAACATTCCTACATAATTTATTTAAATCTTAACAAAGATTTCTTATTTTCAAATCATAACTTTTGAGTGTGTCAAAAACATGATGTTATTTAAGACTTCATTTACTATAAACCCAAATCAATTAGTATTGAGTAGAAAAGGATCCAAAGAGATTAGACTAATTATACTTAATACCAATTTCTGTATTCAACCTGTACTATTCGTCGAATAACCGTGAAATCACCTTTTAAATTCACATGGATAATACGAGTTTCCTCCCTGGAATTTAATACAGAGTTTAACTATTGTATTCTCTATACCATCAAAATCATATTTTAAAATCTTATTTAACTTTTGAAAAACTCCAAATCACTTTTCTTTTAACTTAAGAAAATGCAGCCCGAGTAGACCAAATTAACTATCCCCTCCGCCGTATCAGTCCGGATAGCTAGAATAGAACCCATACACTGGCTATCGAAGCTCTAGTCTAGAGACTATCTCTCTGCCACCCGTAAGGCAGTCAAGTTAGTTGATCAACTCTAAATCCTTTATATGATCTTTTAGATATGATTTTCATTTAATTAATACTATTCCAAATATTGTTCAATTTTTTTTCCTTTAACTATTTCTTTAAAATTGCTTTAAAATAATTATAAAACTTTCAAATCATCTTCAAAAGACTTAATTATTCATTTGAAAAGATTACTAAAAAGATTGAAAAAGTATAATTAAGTTAAAATCATAATTTGCAAAAGATACCGAAACTGCCGCGAATAGTGTTTTTAAAGCTTCTTTGCTTAAAACACTAATTCCATTTTATATATGTTCATTTTTTTAGCTCCAATACCTTTTAAAACATTTTAACATATTTATAAAATATATTTCATATTTTTAATGATTTAAAAGAAATCAATCTTAAAACAATTACCACTTTGGTGTTCAAAACTGCCAAACCACGATGATTTTACAAACTTGATTTGGACATAACTCAAATTTCATTATATGAAATCTTTATTTTCTTCTTTGATTTGAAAACTATATCCACATGGATCCAAAAAATTCTTATTTCAAAGAATTCTGACTTATATTGAATCCTACACATTGACTTAACTTTTCAGGTCGGAAAATGACATAAAGTGCCGCTACATGAGAGCTCGATTTGGCATAATTTTTCAAACTTCAGTAAACTTTGCTGAAACTTGTTAAAGCATTTAAAATGCTATAACAAACTATTTTAAATCATTTCAAACTATTTTTAAAACTCATTTCCACTTTATTCCATATTATATTATTATAGTATTCATTTTTCAACCGTTTTATATTCAAAACCATAAAGAGGCTTAATAAACTACATATACATATTAATATGGATTTACTTTTCATGAATTAACCATGGTTTTAATTAACTGTTTCTATTTTGACGATTATTATATTTCCATCATTAGCAACCAAGTTATACATCAAATCTTCATCCAATATCCAACCAAGCATATTAATATACTAATTAAACGTGCATATCATTATTTTAAGTTTTAAATCAATAGAATTACACTCAAGTACTTAATATCGATTTTCACTCCACAAAACTTTTTCGAAGCTTCTTGAAATAAATCCGGCGGTACTCCGACAGCACTTCCTTCTCTTTTCCTTACTCCGGTGCTTCTTGAATCTCCTCCTCTACCTATGGAAACCCGACCATGATTTCTTTAGGATTGATGTGCTCGGCCAAAGGTGGAAGTAGTGGTGGCCGAATGGATAAGAGGAGAAGAAGCAGAGTACGAACTTGTATCTCGACTTTAAGGTGGTATTTCTTCGTATATGGTGGTTTTTATTTTAGCATAGCTTTGCTATGATGGAAGAGAATAGAGAAGCCATTAGAAATCTTAGGAAGAAGAGAGAAGAATATGGTTTTGGTGTGAGGATTTATGAGAAAAGGGGCATGTATTTATAGGAAAAATATGAAAAATATCTTCCATCACAGTTCCTTTAACAATGTGCCAACCCAATCCCCTTCCCTCCCATCATTCATGGTCATGCATCACCCACCCTCATTGCCATCATCTCTATCACCTCATGCCTCCTCCTAAGTGTCTAAGTATGGTATCTTGATGATTAAAGGAGATTTGGTTGGATTTATTTTGAAAAATATCTTGATATTTATATTTTTACTTATGTAAACGTAAATGAAAATGGTAAAAAAATAAATATGTCTATGTGTAGGTGTATGGCATGTATGTACATGTGTATTATATGCATAAGACAACAAACAACGTTACAATAATTTAGAATAATTTATATTCGTGAAATCGTTGATTCCGGAATCTGATTTTCGATCATATTTTTTACTTTACAATTAAACTATACATATTTGCAATCAAAGTTTTATAATAACATTTGTATTATTATTTATCATTAAAAGGGCCTCATTTGATTTAAAAAAATTATTAAATCATTTAAAATCAATTTAAATTCAAAAATCAATTATTCAAAAATGATGATATCATTGATGATGTCATAAACATATTTTATTTCCAAAAATAAAATAAATAATTTTATTTCATATTCTTGATTAAGTAGATAAATAAGTGTATGTAAAAAAATCATGGGCGACTTTTGATGGTAAAAAAATATTTATCCATGAAACGATTTTCGGTCATTTTATTGATATAGTTTAAAAGAATATATTTTTGTCAACATTTTTCCAAAATAGGATCACCATTATTATTTATCACACAAGGCATGATTATTTATGTTTAATAAACCTATATTTGAATACTTAAAAATAAATAAATATTCTTAATCAAAGTGATAAAATTACGGGTTGTTTTTTGGTAAAAACCATTTATCGATAATATGATTTTCGATCATTTTATCGATATAGTTAAAAAAAAATATTTTTGTCAACATTTTTCGAAAATAGGATCACCATTATTATTTATCACATAAAACATTATTATTTATGTTTAATAATACTATATTTGAATATTTTATATTAATTAAATTTTCCAAATCAAAATGATAAAATTATGGGTCGTTACATACATACATATGTGTATATACTTTCACAATTTCAAGATTTAAACATTAATGTATTAACAAATAATAATATTATATAATTTCTTCATTATGAAGTGAAATTGATTCTTCCATGGTTTTAACTACTTGTTTTAATTCAAGTTTTTCTTTTTAAAAAAAAACTTAACCCAGAGCCCTGATGAAATTGAAGGGATGGGATGATCCCCCAACCTGCTTGGTCCGAGCACAGACAGGTGGGATTTAATGCCACTCCAGCACAGAGATTTGATGTCCCCAACCTGATTATTTGGTGTTTACGGGAGCCCACCTCCGTGCCTTAAAATGGGAGTAGGGTAGACGGGGATCGAACCTGCGACCTTGTTACCAGGAAGCAGGTATCTTACCGCTACACCATTACCTGCGGACATATTTTAATTCAAGTTTTTCAAAAGTACATAATTGGTATATTACCTTAGGTTTAATTTTAGGAATTGCCTATTTTTAATAAATCTACATATTGAGGAATATCGTATTCTTGTTTAGTACTATTTTAATAGTATCTCTTTTTCCAATCATATTCATTTTAATAAGTATGTGTTGAATTGCTCCAAATCTACATCTATGTACCACGGCTTTGATACTAAATCTATAAGTCTAAAAACGCTAGCAAAGCTCAATTCAGGGTATTTACAACAATACACTAAAATAATTCTAAAGTAAAAGGCTGTTTTAGCATACTGCTACAATAGCGCTGCTTTTTTAGGATCTTACATATCAAACTGAAAATTCCAAAAAAAATAGGACATTTTACAAATCAAGCTTTGGTCTAACAACGACTTCTGTCTAATAAGTCAATGTATAGAAAGCCTGAAGAAACGCCTTACTGGCTAGAAATGGGCACAAGTACAAGACTTAGATGTTAGCCTAAAATCACTGTCTTCTGATGTTGTTCTTCACCTATGAATGATATTTTCAAATTAACACATATTCCTTAAAAATACAAACATATGAATTTATACATACTAAACATAAATAATTCAACATATGATTAATTTAGCGTGCCATTCGGGCTATTATTCACACAATGTATATCCAAAAAATTTAAAAACTTATAAATAAGAAAATTCTACGCCCTCAGCGTCATGCCTTCGCATGCCCAAAGAAGAAGAAACTTCGCTCTTCCTTAGTTCTGAATTTTATGGTGAGTCTTTGACGCGTTCTGACCGTCCCTTCAACTCCGCTTCTTTAGCTGTCGTGGCATAGCCTCTGCCTATTTCTGGTTAGTCGCGCCCTAATTCCTGTAGCCTTTTATTTTCCAATTTGCATTCTGGTGGCCCTACTAGATCTGAAATTATGCCTCAGCCAAAAGGTAACCCCCTCGTCTCATTGTTGAACGATATTGAAGCTTCAAGTTTGGCAATTCCAGTTTTGAAATGCAGACGTGAATTAGGTAAAAAATCTTATCTTGATTATTCACCTCCGTTAGTGATGCTACATGGTGGAGTAACTCCTCACCTTTTTTAGGTGATGGTAATGTAATTGGTGAGATTGTTGTTTGTAATACTAAAATCTGCACAACTGGTACCATGATTGGGGGATTGATCAATGACGTTGAAAATGAAAATGGTAAGGTGATAGTTGTTAATTTGAATGTCGGTAATAGTAGGAATTCCAGTGCATATGTTTCGATTGCTACTAAAATTGATTATTGGGAGTGTCTCTGGCCAAAAAACTGTAGGCTCTATTCCTATTACCTGTCCACTTCTTCCCCCTTTGGTTGGTATTTCTGCGCCTATTCAGGGTGCTAAATGGTCCTCCTTGTCCAATGTATTACCTAGAAATGCTGATGATTACATTCCTCGTGATTTTGTAATGGTAGAGGATGATGGAATTATGATTCCTCCAGATGAGGTAATTTAGACTAGGACTGAATATTGGAAGGATTATTTGGATGGCTTCCTTTTAGATTCAGCTCCTTCTTACTCCGCAGTTAAAGTGCACTTTGGCAGATCTAGCAGGCCAGAGGTGGACTTCAAGTTCATATGGACAAATCTATGTTCTTTTTCAGGTGGACTTCGACGGCACGCGCCAAACTAGGTTTACGAAACTACCACGACCAAACCATGAGGACCAGACAGGGCTGAATTAAGCTCCTCGACTGACCCATGCAAGGCCTCACTTCCCTGACCGAGCAGAGCCTATCGAAACATCTAAGTCGAATGGACAATAACTATCCGAACCGAATGACACAATGTCTCCCCTAGCCGAGCGATATTCATTGTGTTCCTAACAACACCTTTCTATGGCCGGGCGACATACGTCATTCTTCCTCGGCCGAACCACACATATAGGACGAACCTTCACATAGGCTGAACCATGTATAAAGGCCGGACCATGTATATAGGCGAACCACGTATACAGGCCGAGCCGTGCTTACATGCCGAACGATGTATATATGCTAAACTTCTCAGTTCGAGTCAACCTTTTACATTTCCAACCTTCCACTGGCTCGAGTATCATTTTGATTCAATCAAAACCTCTACAATTAGTATATTGTAGCCAGGTCAAGCAATCGGGTAACATTTGCCCCCAAAAGTGTGTCATGTGAAGCAATCTTGACATGCTTTGAATCAATAATCAGGTCCTACTTTCAAAAGCCGAACATGTATGATTTCATGAAGGTCGAAACATGGCGGTCCTTCCTAGCACCTTGTTCAATTTCGATTTTATTTTGCTTTCTTCCTCTTCTTTCCTTTTTTTATATACAAAGGGTAGGTCGACATACAGAGGACGAACCACACGGTCGGTTTACTTGAGTTGGGGTATGCATGTCTAATAACCGACTTCCCAAAACATAACGACCGGGTCTACAGGAGATAGCCTGTTCACCTCCCTTTTCCAATATATAAGTTTCGGCCTTCGTTCCTTCTCCTTTTTCTCACTTCTACTCTACTTTCCCAAAGCCATCAGTTCACTTCTCCCCGAGCTTTACCCGCTACTTAGCCTTCCATCAAATCCAAATTGTCTATCTCACAACTATAATTAATCACTAACATGAAGGAATCTCTAGCCCTACACATCAAAGCCACCGCATACCTCAAGATCTCTCCCTGGGTATGAATCTCTTTCCAAACCCGGAGTCGTATTGAGTTTCGGTGCTTATGTGGATTGTACCCCCTCTTATTTCATTTCAAAATAGATAGAAAATAATTTTTGAGGAGGGAAAGAGATGGATTAGGAATAAAAGTGGGCTCTAGGTTAGGGCCTCAGACTGACTTTGATGGTTGTTGGTATCAATCGCTTAAGGGGAGTCGTTGTCGTCTCTTGACCTAGGTGTCGGGACTTAGGCGGAGGATGGGAGTTGTTGCTTGGTGAAGAAAGATGAGGAGAAGAGGGGTTCGACAATTCGAGAGCGAGTGTGGGTCGGTCAGAATCCTGAAGAGTAGGTCCGTGTCTTGATCGAGTGGGTTGTTCGTCCCCGAGGGAGAGAACAGGACGGTTGGGAACTAGGAAGGTGGTTCGACATAGACCTAGTGGATCATTAGGTGGTTAGGAAGTGAGTGAGGGGAATGTATTGTGAGTGCGGCCTAAAATCTAATGAGTCACCTCGAACTGGCGCGAGTCTAGGAAGGTCGGTTGGTCAAAGTTCGAGTAAGGCCGTTCGGTTGTTAGGGACAGAGGTTCGGTATAGCTTAAAGAACTCAGCTCGATAGTTAGGAAGAGAGGGAGGATTGGATGGTTTGGTCACTCCATGGGACAGTGGATCGGCATTTGTAATCAGGACTATTCTAATTCAAACATAATGTTCATGTGTATAATTCGCCTCCACAAACTAAGCACTGAATAACGGTCAATGACAAGTAATAGCTTGGGGACTTAATTTAAACTACCTATCCCACAACTTGAATATTATTCAATGCAGACTCAACCGACAAATTGCAGATAAATAGTCTTCACACTCTATGATGCCAATGTTCGACTCCCAAACCATTACTGTCAGTCATATAATAGACTGTAGGAGACGGTTAGTGACGATGGTTTCCGAGGTAAATAACTTAAAGCTCTATCATACCATAGTTGTGTAAACTTTAATTTTTCCGGCACTCACGTTTAGGTTGTAGCACTAGTTTACACACAACACGGGGGGATGTATTGCCATCATTATATCCGATATCATTTGTCTTTCAAGTATAGTTCAAACATGTATCTACCCATACTTGACGCCCATCGAAAATGTCCAAAAGATCGAGCTCTGCTACAGTTTTCGACAAACCTGAGCCAAGTTCTCAATAGGAGGTGGTAGGAGCTTCGAATCCATCAACAACTCCTACACAGGGTATCCCAAACCCAACAGCTGTAGTTATTGGCCTGGCTCCTGATGTGATAGATGGAGCAGTCTTTATGGACAATCCTATTGATTCGCAAGCTTCAAAAATTGGCAAAGCCTATCTTTGTCAGTTATGCACAATTCATGGAATCCCTTTTGACGATGTTTTAGTTCCGTCAGGGCAAGATCAGCCTCACCTGCCTCCAGTTGGATATACAGCTTACAATAGATTCATGTGCTGGGTCGGTAGCATGCCACCTTTCAACTCCTTTCTCCATGATGTCTTACAGTATATCAGGGTCGCCGCGGCACAGCTACATCTCAATAGCCACGTGTTCATTCATAGCACTTGTATTCTCTTCATGAGCACCTTATTCAAGCTTCCCACTCCCGGTGAAATGTGCTACATCTATCGCTTCAAAAGACGGTCTGACAGTCCATCTTTCATATTCCTCGAACCAAACTCCAAGTGTCAGATCCTGACGGGGGCATGGAGTACAATTCTACCAATATAGCAGGAATGGTTTTACGTACACTGCCCCATGGCTTTGCGAAAAAGGTGGCTGGAAGGGAGTAAATTCCATTTTCGGACTAATATTCGTCTATGGCACAAAGTGCATTCTTTCTAAACTCCTTTTGATTTCCACAGGTATCAGCCCACATCCCGAAGGCATCGGGTATTCTGAGGCCGTTGAGGCCATTCGGGCTGTTCTCGCAGGAGACCGGAGATCAAATCAGTCATCTCCAATGAATTACTTTTAAAGTTCGGATTGTTGGCGGAAGGCCATCGAACAAGTCTCCCTACCAGCACCACTACAACAGGACCTGCCTTGGAAAAAGGCAAAGGGAAAGCTTGGCCTTCGGTACCCTCTACAGGAGGAATCCTTGATATATCTAAAGAAGGTGAAATAAAGAAGGCCAAGTCACCAAAAACGACCAATGAGAACTTAGGCTCTGATATAGCGCCTATAAGTGATGTACCTGATGTCACCAAATCGCTTCCCCTTCGAAGAGGCAAAAAAGCTTAGCCTATAAATTGAAGAAGAAAACAGTTGGCGAGACTTCTACAATTACCCTTACCCTGGTCGAGAAAAATCGTCTCCCCAACATCCAAAGGGTTCACTAATAGGTCTTCCAGACCTAACTATCCTCGATGACTTGCTGAATTATGGTTTTAACGACCTAGGAGATATGCGGCATAATTTTCCCACGAGAGGTGATGTAGGCGATTCAGCCAGTCAACATGGAGAGTCAACCCCAATAAGTAAAGCAAAAGAGACCGGTCCGTCGGGGGGAATCACTAGGACACACACGAACACCTACACCTCGCCCTGCACTTAAACTTCGGCCATCGTATTATTCTTGCTAACTCGTCCTCACTTGGTTTCTATGCAAGTGATATGGGGAACATTCATGGATTCGACTGCCTTCGCGGGTATTTTATCTTTCATCACTCCATTCGGGATTCAGGGTCAGGTAGACGCCGAGAAAGAGATGATAGCAGCGATAGGGACTACCGTCCCAGAGACTCGTCGTCTTCTCAAAGAAAAACATACAACCATTCTTCATACCCCAACGATCCTCCCCTTCACTCAAAGCATAGTAGGGAAAAATCTGCTCAGAAGGGGTCTCAATCTGAAGCTCCCCACGACCAACACTCTGGTTCATCCAGCACAAACCAATCTCGTGAGCCTCACAAAAAGTCCATGGCTCTGGCTAAGCAAACTCCTCCAATTTCTGCACATGATCCGTCGGTAGCCGAAAGACTAGCGGAACTTAAAGCCACATTTCTGAAGATATGATTCGACGGGTTAAAATTTCTTCCTGCGATTCATCCCATTCCAGGGCATGTCAAAACAAAGCGCTATCACTTGCAACAACAACGTCTACATTCAACACGATGCGTTTGTTCACTTGGTAGAAAAAGTTTCAAAAGTTTCTATGGAATTTCAGCCGAAAAACTTGAAGCTATCCACGATAAAGACATTATTAAAGCCCAGGATGAAGAACTTTCCTCATACAAATATCAACTTGAATCCACAACAAAATGCTAAAGACACAGCCGAGGCTGTCAGTCGTTTGGAAGCTACCCATAAAAGGGAAATTGATGAAGCGGTTCAACGCTGTGACACTTTAGCCTTAGTAAAGACTCCGTTCAAATGGAGAAGGATGCCTTTGCTCAACGAGTCAAAGAATTGGAGGAGTTACTCCTCAAAGAAAAGGAAGAAAAAACCGCCGCTCAAGAGGAGTCGCAACGATATTGCGACGATATTGTCACTGCACGACTTCTAAAAACAAAGCATGATAAGGAGCTCTCCGAGCTGAAGCGTTAAGGGATGCAGCCTGTGAAGAAGGCAAAAGAATGGCATTGATAGAAATCGACTCTCGTCTTGAAGCAGCTACTAAAGCCGGGAGAGAAGAAATCAAATGTCTATTTGATCCGCTTATTCGCTCGGGTTCTCATGCACCAAGATCTATCTTTTCTAGGTGAGGGAAATCTCGAATAATTAGCTGGGCATCGGACACCTTGATAAAAATCAAACGAGTAGAGCTAGGCACCAAGGAGGTTGATGAGGATTCTCTTGTGAAGGAAGTTCTTCGAGGAAGTGAGCCTTTCGACTTATCTACAGCCAAAGTCCTCTATGGAAGAGATTCCTCATCAAAAGGGAAGGATGATGCCGCTGGTCCATCCGAAACTGAATCTCAAGTTCTTTCTTCTTCTCAACCGACCGGTCGCTCTCCACTCGATCCTTTTGAATAGCCCGTTGGCTATGATCCTGAGAAACCTGGGCTTGATATCTACATTCTGCCCTCTATCCCAGAGGGTGAGACTCCCAAAACAGCTGAGAGTCAGCCAGTGACTGGTACTTAACCTTCCTTTCTAAAGTTCAAATAATAATCACTTCTTAGCGAGCAATAAATGTATTCTAACATTTGTCTTTTAAAACTTCGTGTAGGCCATTCTGACCCTGATCCAACTCCAAGGAGCGATGCTGCCACGGAGAAGGAAGATAAATTAGGAGAGGCATCTCACACTAGGAATCCCCCCAAATCCGATGCTCAAATGATTGGGGCGCTCGATGAGGACAAACTCGAGAACTCTTCACCTATAGAAGAACATGATGAAGTCGAAATCACGGGAGCCTCCGAACATACTTCAAAGCTGAGCATGGAGGAGCAAATCATGGAAGAGACGAAGAAGAAAGCTGAAATTTAGGCTAAGCCCCAAGTGGTGGAACTGGATGATCCCTTGAACATGCCCTTGAAGGTCATTCTCCCAGGTGGGACCAAGCCATTGGAAGTTCCTCCTCCTTCCCTAGGCACCATCTCACTAGGAAGCAAGGCATCCAAGAGAAAATGCTCGGGTGAGGAGCCTTCAAAGTAGCCGATAAAGGAGAAGAAATCAAAAAAGTAGCCATCCGATCGTGCCTTATTCAACCCGAGCAAGTCTGAATTATGTAGTTATTTCTATTTATTCTCACAGTCATTGTAAATAGACTTTTGGCGCCGAGTTCAGGAGAAATTATAGTGGAACTTTACTTTGGATTAGCAAATAAACTTTGTGATGACCTGGAAATTTTAACATTTGAAATTGAAATATTTGATTGATTTTAAATGTTTGAATGATAGTTTAACTTGAAATTCAAATATCAGGATGAAATTAGCAATTTAATTATCAAATTTAATTACAGAAATTTGGGTAAAATTGTAAATCTTCAATTTTGAGCCCGTTAAAAATAATTGGATGGCTTAGAAAATTTATATTGATAATACTGAAGATAATGGAAGCTTCAGAATTGAAGTTGAAAGCGATTTGCTCAGTTTTGAAAATTATATCGTTTAAATCAATATTTAAAAATAGCCTTCCGAGACACAGTCTTGGAATTCGACGAAACCAGTTCCATTAGATCCGTAATATTTCATTATTATCGGATTTCAATTTTCGTAGCATTCAGAGTGATCTTTTGACCCTACGATAAGCAAACGCGCTGAAATTTAAATTAAAAGTTCAATGTTTTAACTGGTTCGAAAAGCTATCTTCTCCATACGATCGAATTTGGACTCGGAACCTTTTCCATTGTGTTCGGAATAGGGTTTAATATTATAAATGCCTGGCGGCACGCCTAGATAGGAAGTTGAAATTTTGAGTTGCGAAATTTAACGATTTAAATTTAAATTTGAATAAAAAACAATATATGTATGTGTAATAAATATAATACTATTTCAAGAGGTAAATTACACGTCTCCTTTCGTCCAACACTTGGTTATTTTTTTTGAACACGCGTCTCATTTTTTTCAAAAATTTATAGCCGAGAATTTTAGGGGCTAAATTGAATTCATTTTCTTTTTTTTAAAACGAAAACATTATTTTCGTTCGAAATAAAAAGGCAGACCGATTCAAGTTACATTTGAAAAAAAAGGGAGGATCGATTGCCTCGTTCCCAATTTCGTTCAAATCAACTAGGGCTTCGTGAACCTTGCGTGGCAGCGGCTTGGGGATAGCCGATTCAAGCATCACAAGTGGGCCGCGAAGGCGGCGGAGCAGGTCGAAGGGTGAAGGTCAGGATCGCGATGAACTCGAGCTCGCGTGTAGGCGAACGGCGAGGCTTGTCCATAGTGGCCGGCGATCTGCGAAGCTTGGGGAGGAGCTCGAAGGCGCGCTTCTCGAGATTTAGAGTCGTATCGCGATTAGGGGTTTCTTTGTCATCATCGTCGGCGTCGAATGGGCAGCAGGTTGGCCGCGTTCATCAACAAAGATGGAGGCAGCGCTCGCGTGGGCCAAAGCAGATCGATGGATGTCGGCAGCTTCTTTTTGGGTGAGCTATCATTTTCGATTTTTGTATGGGTTTATAAAAAATAATAATATAATAATATAATATATATACATGCAGATCTATATGTAAACAGAAAATTTTATATACACACATTTTTGTACATGAGTAAGGGTGATTAATAATTTCAAGTAATTGGCTTAATTATTTTAGTTATTAGGAATTTATTTATCATAAGATTGATTTAAAAATTGAATAATTTTAGTCACTAGCAGATTATTTAAAGGAATTATAAATATTAAAGGATTTATACAAAAATTTGATTTTTTGAATCTATGTAGATATTTAAAATATATATATGTAGATTTAAAATAAAATAATAAATTTTAGTGGTTAATTTATTTAGTTAACCTATTTAATTTTTGTTACTAAAGAATGTTATTTAAAAAAGGAAATTTAGTTTTAAATTCAATTTTTTAGTTAAATAAATTTATTAAAAGGGATAGGTTTAAAATTTAAAAGTATTAATTTAAAATAAAATCACTAATGAATTAAAATTATCAAATGAAAATTTAGATTGTTCAATTTATTCCGAATATTAATAAATTGTACAAAAGTTTATACAATGTCTGAAAACATGAAGGAAACGAACTAGAATGGGAATGGATTGCAAAATAAAAGCAAAGGTGAGATCTTCTCACTCAATCAAATGTTTTTCTGATTTAAATTTTGAATAGTTAGATTTAAAATTGATTGTGCTTGGATGATTGATTTATTATTAGTTATATTAGTTTAGACCCTATATGCCGCATAATAGCAAAGGTTATTATATTAAACCCATATACCTCGATATTCCACCTCTGAGTGGAATTGGTATTATATACGTATTTAGGTTATTGATTTCCCGCATTATATAGCGGATGAGACCCTATTGCGCCGCATAATAGCGGATAATATTTTATAAATCCCATATACCGCGATATTCCACCTCGAAGTGGAATGGGTATTTAATTGTTATGCTAATGTCTGTGGATACAGGGAAACAGGTTGGAGGGATCTAACTGGATTCCTTAAATATTTAATTTATTTCGTATGTTGTGTGTTGATTATTTTTAATTCGTGTGACTATTTGTGATTGAAACTGTTGAAGGCTGTAATTTAGCCGAATATATTTTTGGTATTGTAGGATACCAGAAATAAATAAAAATTTGATTTTGAAATTTGGGTAGAAAATTTATAATAAATTCAGTCAAGGAATCAAGTGAATTTTAAAAGAAGGAAATTTAAATAGATTAAGTTTTATCTCTGAAAAACTTATTGAATAAATTCCAAAAATATGGAAAAATATTTTAATAAAGGGATTTCGAGTAATTTTGTTTAATAGTTGAAGAATTTATTTATGATATGTATTTTAAAAAATTGAAAGAGATAAAGAAATTTATTTCAAAAGGAAATAAATTTAGAAATTAAAATTGGAATTTAGTTTAAAGTTGAAATTAATTCTAGAAATCGATTTGGGAATTAATTTGGAGTTAAAATAAACCTTATGAATCGATTTGGAAATTTGGCTAGGTGTTTTGGAAATAATTTGGGAAATCAATTTGAAATTGATTTGATATTGGAAAATTAATTTGGGAAATCAAATTGGAATTTGATTTTGTATTTGAAATAAACTGGAAATCAATTTAGGATTTGATTGGGTTTGAAGATGATATTTGGGAATCGATCTAAAATTAGTATATCAGTTGATATTTGGAAATGTGAATTCACAACGGGAATTTGTAAAGAAAAGGGAAATTGTTTAAAAATAAATATTGGTTTATTTTTAAACTGTGGAAAGAAATTTACAAACTGGAATGTAAATTAAAATAAATCAAGAAGATTTATTAATTTATTGGAATAGATCATTTTGTAATGGAAAAAGAATTTTTCCCTGAAAAGCCGAGTATATTTTTAAAATGGCTTTTGAATAAAATTTAAAAGTTTTAGATTTGTTTTAAAAAAAATAATGTTGGAGAAATTAGTTTGGAAATTGTTTTAAAGTAAAAAAATTTATTTAATTAATTATATATGGGATTATTTTAAAGATTTAATTTGATATTTGATTTAGAAAATAATTATTTAAATATTTATACTCTATTTACAAATTTTTATTTTAAAAATTAGTTTTGGACCTGAATTTTTATATGAGATATTAGTATAATATTTTTCATAACTAATATTTAAGCAAATATTCTAAAATAGTTTATTTTAAATGTTTCCAAGTGTAATTTGAATAAGTATTTTATCTTATTTTAAGATATTTGAAATCGGCAGATTTTCAGTGGAAATGGATAGATATTGGAAATGTTTTCCGCGTAAAAAAAATGATTTGAATTTATTTTCAAAGGATTGAAGCGTGGAAATTGATTTGAATTTATTTTCAAAGGATTGAAGTGTGAATTTTTATCTTGCGAAGATATATTGAAAATAATAATAATTGGGGGAAAAATTATTTGAAATCCAATGACTGTTGCGAATGATGATTGATAGTTAAATAACCGACCATCAATATTGGCCTTTAATCGGCATTTGAATTTCGATGCGACCGGGAGTCGAATTCCAACTGGATATTCAAAACCCACATCGAACCTTTGAGATTGTGATGGATCTTTTGTTTAAAAGATCAAAGTGAAATTTTTGTGATTTGTTTGAATCTGAATGAACACTTATTTTTAAATAAGCGCTCGTTATTCGGATTAGCCGGGAGAGGACCTTGTGTCATAAAACCATTTCCGAATAACGATACGGTGAAACTAGATTGCATTTGAAGATGGTGTTGAAGACTGGGTATTTTGCGAAAGCGAAAACCTGTCGAATGTCTCTGCACCGGGTTGCTCCGGTATAGAGATTTTATCACCCTTTGTGATGGGGATTCCGGACGTGATTAGTGAATATCCGGATTGCAAGGGCTTCTTTAGAAGTGCCTTCGGTTCCGTTCGATTCCGGAACGGACTTGTATGGATGTGTGTCTGACTACACTTTGAGATGTAAAGCTGGTTTCTATCAAATACATTTCGGTTGGTGGCGGAGAATCTATTCTCTTAGCCTAACACCCTTCTCTGAGACGTACGATCTCAGAGGTTATGTAGTTGATGGTTACTAGTGATACATTCCCAATTTGGTAATGTGACACACGAAGTGCTGCTGATCATTTGTTGATCGAAGCATGACTTCTGTGAAAAGCATAGCTTTGTGGACGAGACTTTATCGGACCTCACACCCAGTAATGGTCGAAACAGGAAGGATGCGGCAAGGTTATAGGGAGTAGCACCCCTTAGGGTATGTACATTTCCTTCTGGATAGAAGTGGTATCATGGTATGGAGCGCAGCTACTTAACTTATGTAAATATCGCAAATATACATTACTTTGTGATTGTTTTTTTTGAGGATCCTCGGATAAAGGTTGTTTACAACCGAGGGATGGCATATTCGTGTAGTAGTTACCTATATTTGCAGAGGTAACCCGACCTTGTGTTGGCAAAGATCCGGTTAGGTTCTCGAGACGTCCCTCCAGAGGCATACCCATGTGGCAATTGGAAGTTCCTTAGCCTGACCATTTGTTGGAAATCCAATTCCCAATACGAACCCAGTACAGTTTTAGTTGTATAACCTGCCATTTACTTATGGTGGTCACCACTATTTAGATGGTAGCTATAGTAGGCATAGTTCGGAATGTCTATGCTGGCTAAGATTAATATTATACTTTCGAAATGTTTTCTACACTATGCACTAATAATAATAATATTAAAGGATTTTGCGTATCAAGCATGTTTGACTATCATAATGAGAAATCTCCTCCAATTCTGCGTTTGCATTGTGTGTGTGGCGGGAGGTCTTATGGTAGTTTCATTTTCCAAAAAGCATTGTAGATTCCTTTTAAATTCCTTTATTTTCCTTTGTTAAAGAATAACTGTTTTTAAGATTTCACACCTGTCTCATGACTGACCTGGAGTTTATTGTTCCATTTCTAAACTCTAGGTGTCTATAATTTTCCACACGGGCAGCCTAGAGTCAGGTTATCAGTTATTCGGGAGCAAAGTCAGAAAAGAGTTGCTGTGGAGATCAGGAGTTGGAGCTGGATGGCGAAGCGTATCACTAATATATGTTATATTTCTTTGCGCTGTTTATTGAGTATACTCTGATAATGAAATATGATGTAGTGTAATAATTAATATAGTAATTCTGTGTACAGATATTTATTTATCTATTATTTGTTATTCCACTATGAAATGTGAGATTCTGTTTATTGTTTCTGTTCTTCTACCTCTTCATTCTTTAAACCCTAAAGACTCGTAGGTTTGTTCCTCTTTGGCTAAGTTGTTTGTGGAAATTTGCCAGCTCAAAGGGGTATGGATTTGCGGGCCTTTATATTGTGGTATTAGAGCATTTAGTTAAGCGACAATCTTGGCTCTGTTGGGTGTTACTCATTAGAGATAGAGTCAGTAGTACTCTAGAATGAGTTTGAGAGTAATAATAGATATGAATGCGTATTTTTTAGTGAATATTAAAAAAAAAAATTATATTGTGACGATTGGTTTGTTGAGTGGTATATGGATTCTGGTCGGTATAGTCTGTACAACTCTATTGATAGGAATCTCTAAACACTTGTATAAAACAATTCAGCACGATATTGTTTTAAATTAGGGTAAATGAAATAATTTTACCCAAAACTATTTTGTATATAAAAAGAATAATTTTCCATAAATTATTATAGCATATGGCTGCTTGTTTGTTAGGAAGTGATGATATTAAATTATTATCATTGGTTATTGAATAAGAAATTGAAACCATAACTTAAATCTGAGAAATAAAATTTATATACAAATGGGAATTGTAAATGTAAATGTGATTTATAATTTGAAATGAAATTCCAGAGAAAAGCTTTGAAAAGATTTGAAATTGCAAGTTTTGGAAAGTAAATTCCATTGAGTTTGAAAATGAATTTTCAAAGGTTTGGAAAAATGTTTTGAAGGGATAAAAGCTTTAAACTCTTTTCGGTCGCTGGAAAATAATTCCGATGATGATCGCGACATCATCAGTGTTCATTTTCGGGTTTCCAAAAGAGGATTGCTGCCAAATTGTTTTAAATGAAAGTTGTTTGCAAACCTGGTTTAGATTTTTGGAATTCAAAGAATAATTCGAATTGATTTCAAAAAAATGAATTTTGAAAGATTGAAAAGACTCTGGAATGTTATATAAAATAGTTATGGAATATCACTAAGTTGATAATTTGTAAAGTTTAAAATTGTTAAAAAATAAAAATAATTTATTAAGATAACTTATATGGTAAATAAACTTATTTCAGTTAATTAGTTACCAAATTATTTATAAAAAGGTAGATGTGGAAGTAAAATAAGTTGGAAGGAAAAATTTCAATCAAGTGGAATAAAAAATGAAAATTTAATAAAAGAATTAAGATTGAAAAATTAAGTCAAATAAAATGATGATATGGATTCAAAATGATCGGAAAAAAATCTATAAAGATGGAAAATAAAATTGAGAATGAATGAATAAATTTACAGTTACAATTAAATGAAAGCAAAATTGAATGTTGAAATTCATTTCGAATTTGTAAGCAAATAGAGTAGAATTGGAATTGAATTTGATTTGTAAAGCAGAGCATTGAAATAAAAAAAATTAGTAAGTGAAACTAATTAATGAATGACCAAATTGATATAGTTTGAAATGAATTGAATTCAATATTATAGAAGAAAGGTGAATTAAATTCATATGGAATTTGAAATCCAGTTTAAATATAAGTGGTTATAAACCAAAATAGTGAATTGAAAATAAATTTTGGGAACAAACAAAAGAATAAAACTGGAATTGAAACTGAATATTGAAAACCAATTTGAGTTGTGTGAAATCAAGTGAAGTTGTAAAATTAGTTTGAAATGAACTAAAGATAATAAAGGTGAAAAAAGGTTTGAGATAAAACGAATTGCAATTTGTAATGAATTAGTAAAAGAAACTAATTTAAAATAGTGATATGAATCAATTGTGAATGAAAGATGATTGATAAAATTCAATATTCAGAAGTTAAATTGAATCCAAAAAGAATTGAAATTGTGAATTGAATTCAAAGAAAATTGAAAATGTAAGATAGAATGAAAATGAATAGATAACTTCAATAGTAAAGTATAAAAAAATGTATAAGAAGTGAGTATTGAAACTTTTGTAATGAAATGTGCAAAATGATATTTGAATGTTGTAATTGGATATTATGGCTAGCAGGATATACAGGTGTATTAAAGGAAATGGAATTGGGATTTGTTTTCGAAGATAAAAATTGAGTTGCTCGACAAAAAGGTATGTATTTGAATTTCAGTATAAAATTTGACGATCTTCTTGTCTAGCCGCTTGGCTTATTTTTTTTTGGAATCTGGGGGCCGTGGTGCCATTTTTGTAGTCGTACCGATCTACGCAAAGGAGGCGCTGATGAAATCTTTCGAAAATTTAGGGAGTTAGAAAAATTTTGAGAAATTTTTGATAATTTAAAATTTGAATTTGAATTTAAATTTGAATTGTTAGGAAAACAATGTTGTTTGGAATCTGTGGAAGACTTTAGGAAGATAATTGAAGTGATAATGAATCTTTAGTAAAAAGATTTGCTTTCACAAATTGTTGAAAACTATTTATTTTGGGAAAGTATTAAACGGGTTAAGGTCCATTCTTCTTAACTTGTAATTTCGGGATAAATTCTTTTAAGGGAGGGAGGATGTGACGATCCGAAAATTTTAACATTTGAAATTGAAATATTTAATTGATTTTAAATGTTTGAATGATTGTTTAACTTGAAATTTAAATATCAGGATGAAATTAGCAATTTAATTATCAAATTTAATTACAGAAATTTGGGTAAAATTGTAAATCTTTAATTTTGATACTGTTAAAAATAATTGGATGGCTTAGAAAATTTATATTGATAATACTGAAGATAATGGAAGCTTCAGAATTGAAGTTGAAAGCGATTTGCTCAGTTTTGAAATTATATCATTTAAATCGATATTTAAAAATAGCCTTCCGAGGCACAGGCTCGGAATTCGACGAAACCAGTTCCATTAGATCCGTAATATTTTATTATTATTGGATTTTAATTTTCGTAGCATTCGGAGTGATCGTTTGACCCTACGATAAGCAAACGCGCTGAAATTTAAATTAAAAGTTCAATGTTTTAACTGGTTCGAAAAGCTATCTTCTCCATACGATCGAATTTGGACTCGGAACCTTTTCCATTATGTTCGGAATAGGGATTTAACATTATAAACGCCTGGCGGCATGCCTAGATAGAAAGTCGAAATTTTGAGTTGCGAAATTTAACGATTTAAATTTAAATTTGAATTAAAAAAACAATATCAGTATGTGTAATAAATATAACACTATTTCAAGAGGTAAATTACACATCTCCTTTCTTCCAACACTTGGTGATTTCTTTTGAACACGCGTCTCATTTTTTTCTAGAAATTTGTAGCCGAATATTTTAGGGGCTAAATTAAATTCATTCTCTATTTTTTTAAACGAAAACATTATTTTCGTTCGAAATAAAATGGCGGACCGATTCAAGTTACATTCAAAAAAAAGAGAGGATCGATTGCCTCGTTCCCAATTTTGTTCAAATCAACTAGGGCTTCGTGAACCTTGCGTGGCAGCGGCTTGGGGATAGACGATACAAGCATCACAAGTGGGCTGCGAAGGCGGCGGGGCAGGTCGAAGGGTGAAGGTTAGGATCGTGATGGACTCGAGCTCGCGTGTAGGCGAATGGTGAGGCTTGTCCATAGTGGCCGGCGATCGACGAAGCTTGGGGAGGAGCTCGAAGGCGCGCTTCTCGAGATTTAGAGTCGTATCGCGATTAGGGGTTTCTTCGTCATCATCGTTGGGGTCGAACGGGCAGCAGGTTGGCCGCGTTCATCAACAAAGATGGAGGCAGCGCTCGTGTGGGCCAATGCAGATCGATGGATGTCGGAAGCATTCTTTTTGGGTGAGCTATCATTTTCGATTTTTGTGTGGATTTATAAAAAATATAATAATATAATATACATACATGCAGATCTATACGTAAACAGAAAATTTTATATACACACATTTTTGTACATGAGTAAGGGTGATTAACAATTTCAAGTAATTATCTTAACTATTTTAGTTATTAGGAATTTATTTATCATAAGAGATTGATTTAGAAATTGAATTATTTTAGTCACCAGCAGATTATTTAAAGGAATTATAAATATCGAAGGATTTATACAAAAATTTGATTTTTTGAATCTATGTAGATATTTATATATATATATATATATATATATATGTAGTTTTAAAAGAAAATAATAAATTTTACTGGTTAATTTATTTAGTTAACCTATTTAATTTTTGTTACTAAAGAATGTTGTTTGAAAAAGGAAATTTTGTTTTAAATTTAATTTTTTAGTTAAATAAATTTATTAAAAGGGATCGGTTTAAAATTTAAAAGTATTAATTTAAAATAAAAGCACTAATGAATTAAAATTATCAAATAAAAATTTAGATTGTTCGATTTATTTCGAATATTAATAAATTGTATAAATGTTTATACCAGGTCTGAAAACATGAAGGAAACGAACTAGAATGGGAATGGATTGCAAAATAAAAGCAAAGGTGAGATCTTCTCACTCAATCAAATGTTTTTCTGATTTAAATTTCGAATAGTTAGATTTAAATTGATTGTGCTTGGATGATTGGTTTATTATTAGTTACATTAGTTTAGACCCATGCGCCGTATATTAGCGGAGGTTATTATATTAAACCCATATACCGCGATATTCCACCTCGAAGTGAAATTGGTATTATATATGTATTTGGATTTGTTGATTTCCCGCATTATATAGCAGATGAGACCCTATTCCGCCGCATAATAGCGGATAATATTTTATCAATCCCATATACCGCGATATTCCACCTCGAAGTGGAATGGGTATTTAATTATTGTGCTAACATCTGTGGATACAGGGAAATAGGTTGAAGGGATCCAACTAGATTCCTAAAATATTTAATTTGTTTCATATGTTGTGCGTTGATTATTTTAATTCGTGTGACTTTTGTGATTGAAACTGTTGAAGGCTGTAATTTAGTCGAATATATTTTTGGTATTGTAGGATACCAGAAATAAATAAAAATTTGATTTTGAAATTTGGGTAGAAAATTTATAATAAATTCACTCAAAGGAATTGAGTGAATTTTAAAAGAAGGAAATTTAAATAGATTGTTTTATCTTTGAAAAAACTTATTGAATAAATTCCAAAAACATGGGAAAATATTTTAATAAGGAATTTCAAGTAATTTTTTTTAATAGTTGAAGAATTTATTCAAGATACATATTTTAAAAATTGAAAGAGATAAAGAAATTTATTTCAAAAGGAAATAAATTTAGAAATTTAATTTGGAATTTAATTTAAAGTTGAAATTAATTCTAGAAATCGAGTTGGGAATTAATTTGGAGTTAAAATAAACCTTAGGAATCGATTTGGAAATTTGGTTAGGTGTTTTGGAAATAATTTGGGAAATCAATTTGAAATTGATTTGATATTGGAAAATTAATTTGGAAAATCAAATTGGAATTTGATTTTGTATTTGAAATAAACTGGAAATCAATTTGGGATTTGATTGGGTTTGAAGATGATATTTGGGAATCGATCTAAAATTAATATATCAGTTGATATTTAGAAATGTGAATTCACAACGGGAATTTGTAAAGAAAAGGGAAATTTTTTAAAAATAAATATTAGTTTATTTTTAAAGTGTGGAAAGAAATTTACAAATTGGAAAGTAAATTAAAATAAATCAAGAAGATTTATCAATTTATTGGAATGGACCATTTTGTAATGGAAAAAGAATTTTTCCCTGGAAAGCCGAGTATATTTTTAAAATAGCTTTTGAATAAAATCTAAAAGTTTTAGATTTGATTTTAAAATAATATTGTTGGAGAAATTAGTTTGGAAATTGTTTTAAGTAAAAAAATGTATTTAATTAATTATATAAGGGATTATTTTAAAGATTTAAATTGATATTTGATTTAGAAAATAGTTACTTAAATATTTATACTCCATTTACGAATTTTTATTTTAAAAATTAGTTTTGGACCTGAATTTTTATATGAGATATCAGTATAATATTTTTCACGACTAATATTTAAGCAAATATTCTAAAATAGTTTATTTTAAATGTTTCCAAGTATATTTTGAATAAGTATTTTATCTTATTTTAAGATATTTGAAATCGGCAGATTTTTAGTGGAAATGGATAAATATTGGAAATGCCTTCCGCCTAAAAAAAAATTGATTTGAATTTATTTTAAAGGATTGAAGCATGGAAAATTGATTTGAATTTATTTCAAAGGATTGAAGTGTGAATTTTTTTTCCTACGAAGATAATCGAAAATAATAAAAATTGGGGGAAAAATTATTTGAAATCCAATTACTGTTGTGAATGATGATTGATAGTTAAATAACCGACTATCAATATTGGCCTTTAATTGGCATTTGAATTTCGATGCGACCGGGAGTCAAATTCCAACTGGATATTCGAAACCCACATCGAACCTTTGAGATTGTGATGGATCTTTTGTTTAAAAGATCAAAGTAAAATTGTTGTGATTTGTTTGAATCTGAATGAACACTTATTTTTAAATAAGCGATCATTATTCGGATTAGCCGGGAGAGGACCTTGTGTCATAAAACCCATTCCGAATAACGATACGACGAAATGGGATTGCATTTGAAGATGGTATTGAAGACTGGGTATTTTCGGAAGCGAAACGATACCTGTCGAATGTCTTTGCACCGGGTTGCTCGGTATAGAGATTTTATCACCCTTTGTGATGGGGATTTCGGACGTGATTAGTGAATATCCGGATTGCAAGGGCTTCTTTGGAAGTGCCTTCGATTCCGTTCGATTCCGGAACGGACTTGTATGGATGTGTGTGTCTGACGTTACACTTTGAGATGTAAAGCTGGTTTCTATCAAATACATTTCTGTTGGTGGCGGAGAATCTATTCTCTTAGCTTAACACCCTTCTCTGAGACGTACGAGCTCAAAGGTTATGTAGTTGATGGTTACTAGTGATACATTCCCAATTTGGTAATGTGACATTCCCAATTCGGAATGTCTATGCTGGCTAAGATTAATATTATATTTTCGAAATATTTTCTACACTATGCACTAATAATAATACTAAAGGATTTTGCGTATCAAGCATGTTTGACTATCATAAGGAGAAATCTCCTCCAATTCTGCGTTTGCATTATGTGTGTGGCGGGAGGCCTTATGGTAGTTTCATTTTCCAAAAAGCATCGCGGATTCCTTTTAAATTCCTTTGTTTTCCTTTGTTAAAGAATAATTGTTTTTAAGATTTCACACCAGTCCCATGACTGACCTGGAGTTTATTGTTTCCTTTCTAAACTCTGGGTGTCCATAATTTTGCACACGGGCAGCCTAGAGTCAGGTTATCAGTTATTCGGGAGCAAAGTCAGAAAAGAGTTGTTGTGGAGATCAGGAGTTGGAGCTGGATGGCGAAGCACATCACTAGTATATGTTATATTTCTTTTCGCTATTTATTAAGTATACTCTGATAATAAAATGTGATGTAATGTAATAACTGATATAGTAATTCTGTTTAAAGATATTTATTCATCTATTATATGTTGTTCCGCTATGGAATGTGAGATTCTATTTATTGTTTCTATTCTTCTACCTCTTCATTCTTTAAACCCTAAAGACTCGTAGGTTTGTTCCTCTTTGGTTAAGTTGTTTGTGGAAATTTGCCAGCTCAAAGGGGTACGGATTTGCGGGCCTTTACAAACTTTATTTCTTTATTTTCAATGATTTTCTCTGTTCAGCTTACTGTCTAACTTGCAGCCGAAATTCGAAATCTTGTGAGTTACACAAGCTCCAGTTTACTTCCATATGACTCGGAAATTTTTGGAATCGCAAATCCTCTAGTCCACGCTCTAGGGACTTAGAATACTTTTAGTCTTCTCTTTAGGGACTTGGATATTTTTTGAATCATTTATACTCTAGCCTGCACTCCGAGGACTTATAGCACTCTAGTCCATGCTATGTGGCTTAGACATTTTTAAGTCATTTACACTCTAGTCCGCGCTCTGGAGACTTAGAGTATTCTAGTCCGCACTCTAGGGACGTAGATATTTTTAAGTCGTTTATACTCTAGTCTACACTCTGAGGACTTGTAGTACTCTAATCCACACTCTAGGGACCTAGAGATTTTTAAGTCGTTTATATTCTAGTTCGCACTCTGGGGACTTAGAGTACTCTAGTCCGCACTCTGAAGACTTAGAGATTTTTTGAGTTGTTTGTACTCCAGTCCTCACTCCAAGGACTTAGAGTACTCTAGTTTGTGCTCTGGGGACTTAGAGATTTTCAAGTCGTTTATACTCTAGTCTGCACTCTAGGGACTCAGAGTACTCTAGTCCACACCTTGGGGACTTAGAGATTTTTTGAGTCGTTTATACTCTGGTCCACACTCTGGGAACTCAAAGTACTCTAGTCCGCACTTTAGGGATTTAGAGATTTTTAATTCGTTTCTCTAGTCCGCACTCTGGGGACGCAGAGTACTCTACTCCGAACTCTAGGGACTTAGAGATTTTTAAGTCATTTATACTCTAGTCCGCACTCTGGGGTTTCAGAGTACTCTAGTCCACAGTCTAGGGACTTAGAGATTTTAAGTCGTTTATACTCTAGTCCACACTCTGAGGACTCAGAGTACTCTAGTCCACACTCTGAGGACTTAGAGATTTTTTGAGTCGTTTATACTCTAGCTCGCACTCAGGGGACTCAGAGTAGTCTAGACCGCACTCTAGGGACTCAGAGTCGTTTATGGATTGACTTTTAATTTTGTATGTATGTTCATACGTCGGACAGAATAATGTGATTTAATTTTTTGCCAAGGAATTATCGTACATGGAACATAGAAAAGCAGCTTCAATCCTTTATTAATCATAACAAATAGGAACAAACCGAATTGTCTTATTATATGACAAAAACAAAGAACGACAAAAGAAAAACATACGGGAAACAGTTACTACTAAAATGCGAAAGAAATGGGCTAAGTGTAGTAACGACGCAGATGCTCGCTATTCCATGCTCGAGGAAGCGTCATGCCATAGACGGTTCCTTGCTTGAAAGTTCCCTCTCCAAGCTTCCATTCGATGACGTATGGACCTTCCCATGTAGGATTCATATGTGATGGGATCAGAAAAACTCGCTTCAAAACTAGATCGCCCACTTCAAAGATTCTCGGTCGGACTTTTTCATTATAATATTGAGAAACTTGGTGCCTATATGCAGCCGCCCTTAAATTAGCTTCTTCACGTTTTTTGTTTACAAAGTCGAGTGATTCCAGTAGGAGATTCGAATTTTTCTTGGGATCATAATGAGTTACCCGATGAGAAGGAACTTCAAGTTCCACGGGCATAGATTCCATGCTATATGCCAATGTGATTGGAGTGTGGCCAGTCGCAGATTTATGGGTGGTTCTGTAAGACTAGAGAGCTGTTAGAAGCTCATCCACCCACTTGCCTCTAGCCTTCTCCATGCATTTTTTCAATATAGATTTGATTATTTTGTTTACGGCCTCTACCTTTCCATTGGCTTTAGGATGAGCAACTGCTGCAAACCTTTTCTCAATGCCATACTTTTGACAAAATTCTTTGAACTCCCTACTTTTGAACAGAGTTCCATTGTCCGTAATGATAGCTCGCAGGAGGCCAAAATGACATATGATGTTCCGCACAACGAAATTAATGAACTTTTTGGTGGTGATTTTAGCTAAGGGCTCTGCTTTTTCCTACTTGTTAAAGTAATCGATCGCAACAATTGCGTATTTTGCCCCACCTTTGGAGATTGGAAAGGAGCCGATTATATCGATTCTCCATATCGCAAATGTCCAAGGACTAACCATTTGTGGTTCTAGTGGTAGAGCTCTTGGGGTTTTCGCATATTTTTGACATTTTTCGCATCTTCGCACATAGTCCGCGGCATCACGATTCACGGTCGGTCAATAGTATCCATAGTGGAGGATCTTTTTCGCTAATGTCTGCCTCCCAATATGGTCGCTACATTCTTCTTCATGAACTTCTTTTAAGATCCGTTTTATCTCACCGTGGCAAATGCACTGAAGTAAGGGGACCGAGAATCCCTTCCGATTCATTATTCCATCCTACATTACATATCGTAAAGCTTTGCGAATGACTCGTCGTCTTTCGTTCTTTCTTTCGGGAAAAACCCCGTGTAGTAGGTATTGCTTGAATGGGGTTATCCATGACTCCTTCTCGATTTTTGTTTCTAACACAAAATCTACTTCTATCTCGTTTACACAGGAGCATGTAATATTTCGACGGGAACCAATCGCATATGCTGTGCATCACCAGTACTTGCGAATTTTACCAATGAATCGGCTTCCGCATTTTGTTCACATGGGATGTGTGAAATATCATAATACTCAAGGTCTGCCAATAGCTTTTGTACCCGAGAAAGGTATGGGGTAAGTCTCTGCCCCTTCGCTTGATAGTCTCCCCGCACCTGGTACACCACCAATTGTGAGTCACATAAGATTTCAATCGATTTTAATCCAAGTTCTCTGATAGTTTTTAGCCAGCAATCAACGCTTCATACTCAGCTTCATTTTTTGTAGCTGGAAATTGAGCTTCAAAGCATAACAAATTGATTGGTTTTCAGTAGTTACAAGAATTACACCAGCCCTAGAACAACGGTCGTTGGATGCCCCATCGGTGTATAGTTTCCATCGAATGGGGGGATAACATCCTCATTGCTTGGCTCGTCTGACATGGTGAATTCTATAATGAAGTCCCCTAGCGCCTACCTTTGCATAGCTCTCCATGGCATGTAGGTGATATCGAATTGACTCAACTCAATGCTCCACTTTAAGAACCTTCTAGAGGTCTCGGGTCGCTGGAGAACCTGTCGCAGAGGCTGATTGGTATAAATACTGATCGGGTGTGCCAGAAATTATGGACGAGGCTTGCGTGATGCAATCAACAAACAGTAGGCTAGCTTCTCAATTTTAGGATAATTTCTCTCTGCTCCCGTTAGACATTTACTGACATAGTATACTGGCTTTTGAATTTGGTCCTCCTCACGAACCAAGGCCGTACTGATGGCATGCTGAGACACTGCCAGGTATACATATAACACTTCATGGTCTATAGGCTTTGAAAGAACCGGCGGACTTTCCAAATGTCTTACCAAAGCTCGAAATGCGTCCTCACAGTCGGGAGTCCATTCAAAATATCGCTTTCCTTCCTTCATCACATCGAAGAAGGGAATACATTTATTGGTTGCTCTGGATATGAACTGACTCAACGCGGCGACCTTTCAATTTAGGCTGTGTACTTGCTTTATAGTTTTGGGCGCTTGTATGTCTCAAATAGCCTGAATCTTTTCTAGATTAGCTTCAATTCCCCGTGCATTGACAACAAATCCCAAAAAATTTCCTGATGCAACACCAAAGGAGCACTACAGTGGATTGATTTTCATTCCGTAGTATCTAAGTATATCAAACATCATCGCTAAGTCACGAATATGGTCGTTTGACTGTCGTTACTTCACGAGCATGTCATCCACATAGACTTCCATTATTTTACTAGTTTGGTCTTTAAACATCCGATTTGCTAAGCGTTGGTAAGTTGCTCCTGTGTTCTTTAACCCAAAAGGCATCACCACATAACAATACAACCCGACGTCCTTAACAAAATTAGTGTGTTCCTAATCTGGAATGTGCATCGGAATTTGGTTGTATCTCGAGTACGCATCCATAAATGACAATAACTCGTGTCCGGTTGTTGAGTCAAGCAGCTGGTCAATTCTTGGTAAAGGGAAACAATCCTTAAGGCATGCCTTGCTCAGATCTGAATAATCAACACAGGTCCTCCATTTACCATTTGCTTTTCTCACTAGTATGGGGTTAGAAACCCATTCAGGGTAGAGGGCTTCACGGATGAACCCATTGGCTTTGAGTTTATCCACCTCCTCTCTGAGAGCAGCAGACCTCTCCAGGTCCATACTTCTCCTTTTCTATTTCACTGGTACATACTTTGGGTCAATGTTCAACAAATGACTTGCGATTGCGGAAGAAATCCCACTCATATCAGAGTGGGTCCAAGAGGAAATCAGTTAGGTCCTCAGTTATCGAGCGAGCGATTTGTGATCCAATCTTAAGCACCTGTGATGGGTCGTCGTGGCTGACTGAAAATGTCAATCGTTAGTTCAGCCGGTGGAGCTTTAGGCTCCTGTAACAACCCTACATTTTTATGTATATTTTAATTTCGACTCTATTTCATTTTGAAACTTTTTTTTAACTTTTTTCAGTTTTAACATTTCATTTTAAATATAAAATTTGATTATTATGTGAATTATAATTTCAAACTGGTATAAATTGAATATTTTCCTGAAATGTTGAATTTTGGTCAATCTGGTCAAACTTTGACTTTTAAATTCGAAATTTAAATATTTGAAATTTTGAATTTTAAATTTATTATGAAAATATATTAAATTTCAAGAATATCGCTTTTCGTGTCGTTGACATCCGATTTATATTGTGAAAGTTATGCTTTTTACAATATTGTACATAAATTGGTTTATTTAATAAAATTATCTATTTTAATTTATATAATAATATTTTATTTTTCAAGTCATGTTCTAATATGTGTTATATGACATGTTATGTATATATTTTATTTGAAAACATTTTAAAGTGATGTTATAATTTTTCCAAAATTTACTGTATTTATTTCCTATTTTTAAAGGCTGTTTTCTATTTTTCTGCTATTTTCTTCATTAAATAATTATTTAAATTAAAATTTATATATTTATTTTGTTAATGCATTTTTATTTTATGTTATTATCTTTGTTATAAATATTTTTACAAGTCCATATAAATTTTCCAAAGTTCATTCTGTTTATTTTCCATTTGTCTAGACTAGTTTGCAATTTTGTGCTATTTTCTTATTTTAACCTTGTATAATTAATAAATATTTGTATATATTTTATATTTTGTTATATTTTCGAAATTTAGACTGAAATTATTATTACTATCAGTAATATAAAATTTTATAAATAAATTAAAGAAATTTGAAAAGGCTTTTGACTCTTGGTTTCCAATGGCTTTTTGTGTTCACACCTTTTCACATTTTAACGTTTCTTTTAACTCAGATGGCCATATCTCTTCATTCTTTCAACTGCCACCCTCATTTCTCATTCACGTACTTCATTTTTTCCCTCATTTCCTCAAAAATATTCGGCCATTTCTGATCTCAAGGGTTTGGTAAAATTTCTTCTTCTTTTCTTTAGTTTTCTCTTGTTTCCATGTGAATTGCACTTGCTTTAATCACTTCTAGGATCGGCTCCTCTCCATTCTAGCACTGTGGCCGCCTCCACCACCACCACAACCAGTCACCACCACCTCCAGCACATCCCCAAGCCATAGCCATGCTCGCTTGATGTGTAGATCCAACAAAATTTGCAAACACTTCACCTTGTAGTCTAGCCGAGCTCACCTCTTGATCCACCTCCACAAAACCCACCTTGGTCGCCACTTCCATCACACCACCAGCCAAATTCCGACCTGACACCACTGCCACATCACCACATGACCTCACCTTGCCTCTGGCCGTGACCACTTGCCTTGGTCGTGGCATGTTGTTGCTTTATTTTGCCTTGAAACCTTTGTTATGCCATACAGTTGAAATTCCAAGCACCTACCTCTTCACTATCATGTAAACCATGCTAAGCCGACCCTATGGACCCAAGACCAGATCCAAACTCACCCCTTAGGTATACATTTTAGTCCTGTAGCTGAACCATAGTTGGTTGAAAGCAAGTGCAATAGCCTTGGATTTGTTTTATGCAGTCATTTCTAACAATGTTTTATTGAAATTTTAGGTTGAAAAATTATGCTGTTTGTATTGTTTTATTTGATTTGTATTCAAGGGAATTAATCGTTGGCTCTCCCACTTGAATTTGTGCCGTGCTTTCATGCTCTTGTGGATATCAGTTGTGCATTCGTTTGTTGTCGTCTCCAGCTATACTGGTGAGTTATTCTCACCAGACAATATGTACCTATATAACTGATAAACTGACACCACTTGAATCTGTAAATGTATTTCATCCTGTTATAACTGCTATATTATGATCATATGATGTTTACACCTGTTATTGCACCTTTTATATCACATGTTACTATTATATTATACTATTATGTTATTTATATCAGCTATCACCATTGCAAGTTCCCTGTAGACTAGAATCACTATGGGTTGAAATGATACATACCCGAACGGACTTTAGAATAGGAGAAAATTATTATGGGCTGAAATGATAGGCCTGAATGATTTTCAATTATTTTCATTTACTTGGGATTGCAGTTTTGAAATGATCAAACCCGGGTTTTCTTTGTAAATTACGGGTTGAAATGATATATTTCCCGTATCACTTTACCTAGGCTAGAAAATGAAATACAGACCTGTTGTTAAAATATGTTTTTCTAAAAAAACTTAAAATATTTTAGTAATGTAAATATTATAATATTTTGATTTAAATTTGATTAAAAATGATTTTTGTAAAGAATTATTGACTTTCTGAAAATTTATAAGTGAAATAAATAAATGGTAAAGTTAGAAAATCTAAAATGTAAGTTATTTTGGAAATTATAATTTGGTGATAAATGGAATTTAAATTAAATATGAAAATATGATAAATTTATGATACTTTGAATTAAATGAATTTTAAAATGATTTTATAATATATTAATGATTTTTGAATAAAGTTAAAATGTGAAATGAATGAATATTTAAGTTGAATTTTGAAATATAACTTAAATTGGAATTTATGAATTTTGTTTAAAAGTGAATTTTTAAAGGTAAGTAAATAAAATGAAAATAATTTATATGGGATATTTAAAAATAAGTATTAAGTTAAAATTTAATTATAAAGAATTGAAATTTAATGTTTGAAATTTAATATGTGGATTTATTATTAAATATTGACTTTTGAATAGAAATTTAACTTTATAAAATCATGAATATACGGGTATTTAAATGATTGTATTAAAAGTGAAATTATATGATTTTATAAGTTAAAAATGATTTTAATAAAAAATATAGTTGTTTGTGAAATTATACTGAATATTTGAAGTTAATTAACTGCATTTCTGAAATGCTATTAATTCTAATGTAAATGATAATACAGCATTTGTAAATGCTGTAGTTGATAATAATGAACCAAATGACTAAGTTTAATTAAAGGCTATTATAGAATTTTTATAAATGTTATAATTGTTGAATTTAACTATGTTTTATTTGAAACTAATGTAACTCTATTACAGCATTTTTAAATGCTATCTTTGTTAAATTGAACTCTTTTGAATGTAACTTTCTGTAGCAATTTCTAAATGTTGCGAAAGTTGAATTTTCATCTGTTTTGATAAATTAAGTGAATAAATGAATTTTGAAAGACTAAAATTTTGGAAATTCAATAATTTAATTATTAAATATAATAACTTCATTTTATGATTTAAAATGAAGTAATTTGTTTCGAAATATAAACTATTTTGAAACGTGTTTTGTAATGGTATTTTAAATTAAATAAAAATGAATGTGGTTTGGAAGATATGATATTTTGATACTTTGAAATGGATTTTTGAATGATATTGAATTTTGAAATGATATTTGATTTTGAAGTATAAAATACCATTTTGAAATTTTAACTACGGGATGTATTTAATTTATAGTTTAACTAATTCTTAAAGGATGGGCGATCCCAAGCATCCTTTAAGTTATTGTGCATTTGTACTACAGTTCACTTGAGTTGGTTTACATTATATAAGTATATATTATCCTGACTCGAGTGTTTTGTGTTTTACATTACGCCCGGGTCAGCCTGAGTATTCACAGCTTTGGATTCTCCTTCTGGAACTGGTATTTGCTGGAGTTTCTGTTTATCTACATTTATATCTACTTTCTGTTTTCCACTGTTCTAGTTTATCTCATGTATTAGTGAACTTCTATGTATTTGGGATTTCTATTATGTTGTTTTCAGACTGTATTATGCATTTGGTTTGAGACTCTGCCGTAGTAGCTTCATGAACTACTATGTATTTTATTTTCCGCTGCGAGTTATTCTGATATTTCTGTGTCTGTAATTCTGTGATTGTATTTCATTTGCTCCTAATTTATTTACAACGCGGTATTTTGAGTAATTCAAGTCCGGCATGTGTGGATGTGAATGGCTGAAAATATCGGGTTGTTATAGTTGATATCAGAGCTTTGGTTCTAGGCAAACCATAGCCTGTGGAGCAAAAACTCATTAGAGATAGGGTAGAAATACCATAGAATGAGTGAAATCAATCTCAGAATCCTTTCTTGTGAGAGAACGTATTTTCGAAGAATAAAATAATTTCCAAATGATTTTTAAAGGATTTTCAAATATTATTTTGGTATAAAAATTTTCTTATTTTGAAACCAAGATTTTCAAAACTTCATCCCTTCAGTATCCATCTTGTTAGAATCTCTTGGTTAGGATTCTTATCGATTAGGATTCCTTGAACTTTGGAACGCCTCCACTTGTTCTGAAATCCAGTCTTGTCTTCCCTATTCTATCCATTTTGATTTTGGATCATTTCATAACTCCCCTTTTGAATGACCTCTATAAAGATCGGTGATTCCGCAAATCTTTGAATGATTTGTAAAGGGGTGAAAATCCTTTATAATTGGCATTGATTCATCAGAGATTCCTGTATCCTCGGTTTTCGATGCTATCCATCTCCTGCTCTACCTGGATTCTATCTCTGGCGATCGAATGTCGATTTGCCTTAGATTTCCGAATTGATTATATTACTGAAGTCACGGTTGACCGGTTAAGGTCACCCGCGATTTATATAGGCTTATCATCTTCTATTTTGTAATAAAATTATCTTATCTTTGTTCGAGCTTACCTTCGAAACAGAATTCTATTTGATTAGAGTTCCTCTAAATTCAAATCTCCGCATTGCTTGAAATCTAACCTTGAATCATTCTTTTGAAATTTGTGTGTGATTGTATTTTGAATTTGTGCATACATCGAAATTATTATTTTGACAACGATGACCCTATTTTGTATATAAAAGTGAAATGTTTTCAAAGGATTTTTACCTTTGGAAAATGAAAATTTGAAGCTTTGAAAGGATTTGAAATTTTGGAAATTTATAAGAAAATGTGATTTATATAAAAATGATTTATAAATGAAGGGGTTTGAATTTGAATTTCGAGGAATCGAACTCCGGTGTTTTGAAATGGGTTTTTAAGATTTTGGAAAATATATAATAATAATATGATTTAAAGATATTTTCCCAAGTAAGAAATGTTTCAAATGTATTCGAATGAATTCCAATGATGTCAAAGAGATTTCAAAGAAGTTTCAAGAAATAAAAGACCAAAACCCACTTATGTCGCTGAAAAATAATTTCGGTGATGAAAACATGCATCATCGACATTGATTTTTGAGTTTCTGAGTGGGGAAGAGGCCACTCTAGCAGCTTTGCTATGCGAGTGATTTTATGAAACCAAATTTTGATTTCCGATTTCGAAGTATGGTTTGATATTCGAAAGATATGTGTATATATATATAATTAAAATGATTTAAAATAAGCTGGTGTTCAATCCTCGAGATTTAGATTTGTTTTGGTATAACCTTACCTATTGGAATCGATTTACTAATTTGTTGGTGATTTCCAACTCTTGGATTGAAAATATGATTTCTTCGACTATTTTGAAGGTTCGACCACTTCCAAATCAAGGTTAACTTTTCAAAGCTACGAAATTTTGAAGTCTAGAAATATGATTTATAAGTTTAAAATTTGGTAAAATTGAAGTTGTATTGTTTTCTAAAAGTTATAATAAAATCTGGAATTTTATTAATAGCATTCCTAAAATGCTATAGTTTTATGACAACACTTTAAAATGCTGTTGTTTTTGAATTTAACTTTGTTTGAATTAACTAAATATCTGTTATGGCATATTATAAATGCCGTTATTCTTGAACTATACTATTTTGGAGACTTTAAGTTACGATAGCACTTTTAAATGCTGTCATTGTTATAATTTGACAATGTTTTGTAATGTTATAGATTTTAACACTGTTGAGTTATGTTTTAAAAAAGTTAAATGATTTAATTTTGGAATTGATTATTTGTGAAATTTAACGAGTTTTGAATATAATTTAATATTTAAATTTGAATTTTAAGGAATTTAAATTTAATTTGAATTTAAATAAGGTTTACTTGGTTATGTGTTAAATGGAATGAAATGTAATGAGATAAATGAATTTTTGAATGGAATTTTGAAATGTATTTTGTAATGATATTTGAAATAATAATTGAATGACATATTTGATTTTTTTAAATGATATTTAAATTTAAATATTTGAAATTGAATTCAAATAATGATTTGATAATGAGGCTTTGAATGATATAATCTTTATTTGATAAAGAATGTGAATCAGGAATGATAACTGATTTTGATAAATGAAATTTAAAGTTTATATTTGTATGAAAGGATAGTTGGTTTACTTGTAATTTGAGTTTAATTAAAAATGATGGATTTATGAAATGAATATGTCAAAACTAAGTAATAATGAAGTAAAATTTGAGATATATGAAATTATAAAATTTAGTTTTGGAATACGGTACATTTAAGCTCTGAAATATATTAAAGATTGAATAGTTTATTTTGCGGATCAAATCTTTATTTGAAATTTGATAATATTTGAAATGGTTTTGTTGGAAAACTAAATTGAATTGAAACTGATGGTTTGAATTGAATTAAAGCTGGAACTTGTAGACTTGGGTTTAAATTGAATAAATTTGTGAAATGTAAAGAATTAAAGGGATGTTTTATTATTTCAAATGTATGATTTAGAAAAGTTATGATTTTCAAAATGTAATGATTTCAAGTATTTTGGTTTCGAAAGATTTATAACTTTGAAAGTATTATGATTTTTGAAAGTGAATATATGTTTGAAATGGAAATGAATTTGTTTGACCTAAATTTTTGTTGATTTTGAAATTTGGATTATTTTCTAAATCTATTATTTTAAGAAACTTTGAAACTGAGTATATGTAATTCAGAAGAAATGATTTGGCGAAATCATATATGATTTTGAAACTGAAATGTTATTGAAACAAATTAAAATTGAGAACCTTGTTTTACTAAATACTTGATTTGGGAGTTATCAAACTTATATAAAATGGATTTGTATAAGTATGAATTTGATTTGAAAATGTTGAATTGAAAAGGTACTCAATTTGTAAATTAAAATCTTATATAATCGAAGTTTATATAAGTATGATTTGATATACTATTGATTTTGGAAAGTATTCGATTTGAAAATGAAATCTTATATATAATGGAATTTATATAAGTGCGATATTTGAAGCTATGATTTTGAAGGGCTACTATATATGGTATATTATATTTTGATGTAAGAGGTATGGGTAGTACCCTTCGGAAGAAGTATAGTGATATGCTTCGACCCAGATGGACTTGAGGAATCCAGGAATGGATTCGACCGATAAACCCTAATGGACTTGGGTGAATTCAGAAATGGATTCGAACTGATATGGTTGTCCGGACTTAAACTCATGAGTTCCTCGATTTTTTTTCAGGGTAGATGGTACTTTAGTTTACCCAATGGAGGCGCTTTCGATCCTGGGATCTGTTGTTTATGGATCTTCTGGGAAGGAAGTGCATCCATTGCGTAAATCATTGAATCAGCAGCGTACCACTGCAGCAGGGGTCGATGGTCCCTTGTTTACGAACTGGCTACGATATTTTTCTGGAACCCGGAAGGTAGAAGGATCTTCTGGAAGTGTTGTGTCCATTTCGTAAATACTGGATCAGCAGCTGGCCACTGCTATCGTATTATCATCATTTGACATTGGATTTTGAGCGGAACTTCTCATACCTATTTTTTTTTAGTATTTTCACTGGGTGTTGAAACAGGTCTACTAAGTACTTGGAGAATTCTAGCTTTGCGCCTGATCAACGCATAACCAGAGTCTGCAAGAACGAAAGTAAACTTGTTAAGACATCGAGTTATAAAAGTATTTTGGTAAAGTATGGTATAAAGGATATTTTGATCATTATGTAAAATGTTTTAAATATTGATTACTTCGAACTATCAGATTTAAATCAAATGACTATTCATCAGATTATAAAATGTTTAAAATGTTATAAAATTTTAATTGAAATGTATAATTTTTTTTGAAATAATGGTTCATCTATGTCTTTCAACCTGCTTTCCCTCCTAGCTACTTTTTCTCTACCTTCTTTCGGGATGTCTTTTAACCTATTGTTCTTCCTAGTTGTTTCTCCGCTTCCTTCCTTTTCGAGGACGAAAAAATTTGAGTGGTGGAGAGTGTAGCAACCCTACATTTTTATGTATACTTTAATTTCGACTTTATTTCATTTTGAAACTTTTTTTTTACTTTTTTCAGTTCAAACATTTCATTTTAAATGTAAAATTTGATTATTATGTGAATTATAATTTTAAACTGGTATAAATTGAATATTTTCCTTAAATGTTGGTTTTTAGTCAATCTGGTCAAACTTTGACTTTTAAATTTTAAATTTAAATATTTGAAATTTTGAATTTTATCTTTTATTATGAAAATATATTAAATTTCAAGAATATCGCTTTTCGTTTCGTTGAAATCCGATTTATATTGTAAAAGTTATGCTTTTTACAATATTATACTTAAATTGGTTTATTTAATAAAATTATCTATTTTAATTTATATAATAATATTTTATTTTTCAAGTCATGTTCTAATATGTGTTATATGACATGTTAGGTATATATTTTATTTTAAAACAGTTTAAAGTGATGTTATAATTTTTCCAAAATTTACTGTATTTATTTCCTATTTTTAAAGGTTGTTTTCTATTTTTCTGCTATTTTCTTCATTAAATATTTATTTAAATTAAAATTTATATATTTATTTTGTTAATGCATTTTTATTTTATGTTATTATCTTTGTTATAAATATTTTTACAAGTCCATATAAATTTTCCAAAGTTCATTCTGTTTATTTTCCATTTCTCTAGACTAGTTTGCAATTTTGTGCTATTTTCTTATTTTAACCTTATATAATTAATAAATATTTGTATATATTTTATATTTTGTTATATTTTCGAAATTTTGACTGAAATTATTATTATTATCAGTAATATAAAATTTTATAAATAAATTAAAGAAATTTGAAAAGGCTTTTGACTCTTGGTTTCCAATGGCCTTTTGTGTTCACACCTTTTCACATTTAACGTTTCTTTTCACTCAGATGGCCATATCTCTTCATTCTTTCAGCTGCCACCCTCATTTCTCATTCACGTACTTTATTTTTTCTCTCATTTTCTCAAAAATATTCGGCCATTTCTGATCACGAGAGTTTGGTAAAATTTCTTCTTCTTTTCTATAGTTTTCTCTTGTTTCCATGTGAATTGCACTTGCTTTCATCACTTCTAGGATCGGCTCCTCTCCATTCCAGCACTGTGGCCGCCTCCACCACCACCACAACCAGTCACCACCACCTCCAGCACAGCCCCAAGCCATAGCCATGCTCCCTTGATGTGTAGATCCAACAAAATTTGCAAACACTTCACCTTGTAGCCTAGCCGAGCTCACCCTTGATCCACCTCCACAAAACCCACCTTGGTCGCCACTTCCATCACACCACCAGCCAAATTCTGACCTGACACCACTGCCACATCACCACATGACCTCACCTTGCCTCTGGCCGTGACCACTTGCCTTGGCCGTGGCATGTTATTGCTTTATTTTGCCTTGAAACCTTTGTTATGCCATACAGTTGAAATTCCAAGCACCTACCTCTTCACTATCATTTAAACCATGCTAACCCGACCCTATGGACCCAAGACCAGATCCAAACTCACCCTTTAGTCATACATTTTAGTCCTGTAGCTGAATCATAGGTGGTTGAAAGCAAGTGCAATAGCCTTAGATTTGTTTTATGCAGTCATTTCTAACAATGTTTTATTGAAATTTTGGGTTGAAAACTTTTGCTGTTTGTATTGTTTTATTTGATTTGTATTCAAGGGAATTAATCGTTGGCTCTCCCACTTAAATTTGTGTCGTGCTTTCATGCTTTTGTGGATCTCAGTTGTGCATTCGTTTGTTGTCGTCTCCAGCTATACTGGTGAGTTATTCTCACCAGACAATATGTACCTATATAACTGATAAACTGACACCACTTGAATCTGTAAATGTATTTCATCCTGTTATAACTGCTATATTATGATCATATGATGTTTACACCTGTTATTGAACCTTTTATATCACATATTACTATTATATTATACTATTATGTTATTTATATCAGTTATCGCCATTGCAAGTTCCCTGTAGACTAGAATCACTATGGGTTGAAATGATACATACCCGAACGGACTTTAGAATAGGAGAAAATTATTATGGGCTGAAATGATAGGCCTGAATGATTTTCAATTATTTTCATTTACTTGGGATTGCAGTTTTGAAATGATCAAACCCGGTTTTCTTTGTAAATTACGGGTTGAAATGATATATCTCCCGTATCACTTTACCTAGGCTAGAAAATGAAATACAGACCCGTTGTTAAAATATGTTTTTCTAAAAAAATTTAAAATATTTTAGAAATGTAAATATTATAATATTTTGATTTAAATTTGATTAAAAATGATTTTTGTAAAGAATTATTGATTTTCTGAAAATTTATAAGTGAAATAAATAAATGGTAAAGTTAGAAAATCTAAAATGTAAGTTATTTTGGAAATTATAATTTGGTGATAAAGGGAATTTAAACTAAATATGAAAATATGATAAATTTATGATATTTTGAATTAAATGAATTTTAAAATGATTTTATAATATATTAATGATTTTTGAATAAAGTTAAAATGTGAAATGAATGAATATTTAAGTTGAATTTTGAAATATAACTTAAATTGGAATTTATGAATTTTTTTTAAAAGTGAATTTTTAAAGGTAAGCAAATAAAATGAAAATAAGTTATATGGGAGATTTAAACTTAAGTATTAAGTTAAAATTTAATTATAAAGAATTGAAATTTAATGTTTGAAATTTAATATGTGGATTTATTATTAAATATTGACTTTTGAATAGAAATTTAACTTTATAAAATCATGAATATACGGGTATTTAAATGATTGTTTTAAAAGTGAAATTATATGATTTTATAAGTTAAAAATGATTTTAATAAAAATATAGTTGTTTGTGAAATTATACTGAATATTTAAAGTTAATTAACTGCATTTCTGAAATGCTATTAATTCTAATGTAAATGATAATACTGTATTTGTAAATGCTGTAGTTGATAATAATGAACCAAATGGCTAAGTTTAATTAAAGGCTATTATAGAATTTTTATAAATGTTATAACTGTTGAATTTAACTATGTTTTATTTGAAACTAATGTAACCCTATTACAACATTTTTGAATGCTATCTTTTGTTAAATTGAACTCTTTTGAATGTAACTTTCTATAGCAATTTCTAAATGCTGCGAAAGTTGAATTTTCATCCGTTTTGATAAATTAAGTGAATAAATGAATTTTGAAAGACTAAAATTTTGGAAATTCAATAATTTAATTATTAAATATAATAACTTCATTTTATGATTTAAAATGAAGTAATTTGTTTCGCAATATAAACTATTTTGAAACGTGTTTTGTAATGGTATTTTAAATTAAATAAAAATGAATGTGGTTTGGAAGATATGATATTTTGATACTTTGAAATGGATTTTTGAATGATATTGAATTTTGAAATGATATTTGATTTTGAAGTATAAAATACCATTTTGAAATTTTAACTACGAGATGTATTTAATTTATAGTTTAACTGATTCTTAAAGGATGGGCGATCCCAAGCATCCTTTAAGTTATTGTGCATTTGTACTACAGTTCACTTGAGTTGGTTTACATTATATAAGTATATATTGTCCTTACTCGAGTGTTTTGTGTTTTACTTTACGCCCGGGTCAGCCTGAGTATTCACAGCTTTGGATTCTCCTTCTGGAGCTGGTCTTTGCTGGAGTTTCTGCTTATCTACATTTATATCTACTTTCTGTTTTCAACTATTCTAGTTTATCTCATGTATTAGTGAACTTCTATGTATTTAGGATTTCTATTATGTTGTTTTCAGACTGTATTATGCATTTGGTTTGAGACTCTGCCGTAGTAGCTTCATGAACTACTATGTATTTTATTTTCCGCTGCGAGTTATTCTGATATTTCTGTGTCTGTGATTCTGTGATTGTATTTCATTTGCTCCTAATTTATTTACAACGCGGTATTTTGAGCAATTCTAGTCCGGCATGTGTGGATGTGAATGGCTGAAAATATCGGGTTGTTACAGCTCCTTAGGTTCTTCATCATCGTCTCTTGGATCTATGTTTTTGTAGATCCGACCGTGCTGCCTGAGCCAAGGCTCGGCCGCTACTTGCCAATTTTTCACAACCTAGATGCGGACAGAGTTGACCTTTCCCTTCTCTCTCCGCCGAGCCTCTCTCAGTTCAGCCACATAACATGCACGACCTATCGCCTGATCGCCATGTACAACCCCAACTCCTCTATCTATCGGAAACTTCAAAGTCAAACACCACAGGGCCAAAACTGCCCGAAACTCCGCCAGCGCCAATCGACCCAAAAAACATTATACGGAAAATCAACATCCAACATAATGAATGGTAGGATCCGTACCCTCCTATGTTCACCTCCTCCTAATTCAACTGGTAATTCAACAAAACCTATCGTGTCAGTAGCCGCACCATTGAAACCATGAATGCGGGCTTTAGATGGTTTTTAATCCTTTGCCTCCATCTTCATTTGGTCGTATGCCTTTTTGAATATAATGTTGACAAAACTCACGCAATCAATCAATATCCTTCTCACAAACGTTGGCCTGATCATTGCTAAGATAACCAACGGGTCAATGGTTGGTGCCTCCACCTGATCGGCATCTTTACTTCTGAACGCTATATCATCGGTCACCATTCGCTGCTGTTTCGTTGGGATACCATTTTTCGAGTTCGACCAGCATTCAAAGTCCGCATGTTTCAATGAACTAGCATAGCACTCCATTTCTTGCCAACTCTTGTCTGCTGGATGAGGCCGTCCAACTATCGTGTTTATGATTAGTCTACCTATAGTCCGAGCAGGTTTCTTAGGATGGTGTGGAGCTTTCCCGCGACCGGGTCTGACGTTCCTTGTCAGCCTTCCTGTGGATTCTTAACAAACTTCTGTAACTTTTTTTTTCATATCAGTTTCTCTATAGCATCATGGAGGTGTCTGCATTCCTCGGTGTTATGCCCGTAGGTCTCGTGAAATCGGTAGTACTTCCCAGTTTGCTTTTGTTCCTCAGTGGATTCCTTTGGGCGTGGCTCCTGGTATTGGAAGGTGTTACAAGTTGAAAACTAAATAATCTCCAAAGATGCGTTCAGTGGAGTGTATTCATTGTAGGTCGGGATCCTTGGCTTCCACTTTCTTGCTTCCCGCTTTCTTCCTGAATTTTCCCTTCCAGACGCTTTAGGCTGCTCGGGCTTGTTTTGAACATTAACCTTGACCTTTCCAGAATTGTTGCCAGCGTATTTTATCGCAATGTTGCTTTGCACCGTCTCTTTGCCAGGCCCAGGCGCACTGCTTCGCCTCATCCACCTGGCTTCCTCCCTTCTGATGAACTGGTGTGCCTTTGAATAAAAAAATGTTCTAGGGTAGCTGCAGGTTTTCCTAACAGCCAATCACCAAACTCTAAGTCTGGATCTACTCCTCACATCACGACCATAAGAATAGCATGGTCATTCGGGTTGCTACTTTGGTAGCTGCAACGTGAAACCGTTGTAAATATTCCTTTAAGGACTCCCCTAGGGATTGAATTACACTAGATAAAGACATCATGTCCTTTGGACGAGTGGTATGAATTCTAAAATGCTACATAATTTTCGTTACTAGCTCGAGATCGATCATGGAGAAAGTCTGGTGAACCACATGGTAGCGATTCTAGATAACGTTATTAGGAAACATCTGCACTTAGTCGCATCATTCACCCTAGCCGAGTCCATCATCCCCTTGTATTTCATTACATGTTATCGTGGATCAGTCTTCCCCTCATAGGATGGAATAGTCGGCATACTAAACTTCCGGGGGTATTCAGCCTGTAGGATAGCATCTGTGAATGGAGCATGACTTTTATCTATGCTCCAACCATTATTGGATAAGCCCTGATTTTCCCTTATCAGCTATCTGACCATGGCTGACAAGTCTGGGGTCTGGATAGGAGGTGGCAAGTTGGACTCCGTCCTGCGTGACCGTCCCTACTGGTGCCTCCTATCCCAAACGAGTATCCTGGGAATCTACTTCGAGGCATCCCTGATGAGCCGGTCGGTCAGCTTCCACTCACGCTCCAGATCTTAAGTTTCCCATTCCAACTTGAGAGGGTTTCCTAGGTGAAAGTGAAGGGTCACGGCTCCCGGTAAGGAACCTGGATCATTCCTGTTGGATTGATCTACAGCTCCTGTTTGCGCTGTTTCAATTTTACGGCATCTACGCCTAGGATGTTCATCAGATGAAGTGGAGCTGTTAGATGATGAGTAGGTAGCGGGACTTCCTCCAGCATCCTGATGCTGTTATTAAGTAAGTTGGGTCATGAGATTGGCGTTAGCCTGGATCTGCTCATTAAGCTGTCTCCTGCTTTCCATAAGTTCTCTCGTCAGCACGTTGAACTCTGTTCTAGTGACAACTTCTATTTGGTTTAGGATGGCGGCGGTCCCTGCGCCTGGATTAGCTTGTTGATTGATGGGTCCTACTTATTGGATGCTAGCAGTCTCATTGACATCTTTATTGTGGGAGGCTTATCTGATATGCGGTCTTCCCATTATAGAGTTATCGGTAGGAACTCTGAGTAGAATCTATGAACTTCTTGTGAGCGAACTTGGATCTTCTTTGGGGGATTTCTTCAATCTAGTAGCGACAAAGTAGATCCTAATGGCCTAAGAATGCTACTTTTAGTGAAAGCACCAAAATAGGCCACTAACACCCTTGGGTAGAATTATGTAGAGAGATTAATGAAGAAAATAAATTAAAATATAGGAATGTATACAAAACTAACTGCAGAAACAAGAACACCAGAATTATAATGGTTCGGCGTAACTGCCTACATCCACTATTAATATAATCTTTATTGCTTCCTCTAAGACTTGAATACAGATACAATCCATAAACAAATAGCTTGAATACAAGTTTGAACTGAAAGAAAGCTAGTGCCGAAAATGGCAGAGTGTCCCCGGAGTTCTCGAAAAAAGGTCCCCCTTCACTGCACCCCTACCCTCTATTTATAGACAAAGACAGACTGGAATCCCTACGCAGGCCCAAGAGCGAGGTACTTCGGCCCATCTTGAAAACTCCTGCACGTCAGATCGAGCCAAGTTTGTCGAGCGACATTGGCCAAGCGGTAAGTGCCAGGGCGTCTTGATGATTGGCTCGAAGCAATCTTTCTATGGGTTCAAAGCGAGCAACGGTGTGACTCGAAGCAATGACATGCCGACCGCTTTGCTTTGGGATTTAATCGATGACTCACAACTTTGATGGCATGCACCGAACGAGGTATATGAAATTACGACAATCGAACCATGAGGACCGAACAGGGATGAATTAAGTTCTTCGACCGACCCATGCAAGGCCTCACTTCCCTGACTGAGCAGCGCCTACCAAAACATCTAAGCTGAACGGACATACCGAACTATCCAAACCGAATGACACAATGTCTCCCTTAGCCGAGCGATATTCATTATGTTCCTAGCAACACCATTCTTTGGGCGGCTGACATACGCCATTCTTCCTCGGCCGAACCACACATATAGGACGACCCTTCACATAGGCCGAACCATATATATAGTCTATGCCATGTATTTAGGTCGAATCATGTATACAGGCCGAGCCGTGCTTACATGCCAAACGATGTATATATGCTGAACTTCTCAGTTCGAGTCAATCTTTTACATTTTCCATCCTTCCATTGGCTCGAGTATCATTTTGATTCAATCAAAACCTTTACAATTAGCATCTTGTAGCTGGGCCAAGCAACTAGATAACACAATCTTGTTAGTTATTGAGATGATGGTTTTGATGACAACAACCTTAGAATAAGATTATAAAATATAAATTCTAACATTATAGTTTAGATATATATGTATATACAGGATTTAACCATGGAGGTACCAAGAATGAAGACTGTATAGTATAGAGATTCAATATATCAAGATTGAAGACTCATGAGTATCAAAATTATCAAGAGCTCAAGATTTCAATAATAGATAATTTAATTAGGAATTTTTTTAAAATTCCTAGAAAAGCACTGGCATCTTAAAATCCAATTTATTCGTGCAATGGAATCCACTTCGAGCCCGTTAAAGGGATGGAACCCTAAGTAGTATGGAACCTATGAAAAATCTAATGGAACATTGTTTTGTATCTGTTAACCCTTTATTCAAATATTTTTACACAAATTATATTGTTTTCAAAATGATTTCCAAACTTTCCTTTTTCAAAAGAATCAAAAACATCTATCCTGGTTTTAAATATTTTTAGCCTAAAAAATAATCTTTATTTTCAAAATCAAATTATCTTTGGTTTTTAAACTATCTTTTAATTATAATATATTTATTTAACTTTTATTATTTATACTTAGATTTAAATAAAAAATTATAGTAAAATTATATATATATATATATATATATACACGAAAATATTATTCTCTATATTTACTTATGTATTTTAACTATAGTTAAGTATATTAGTTTAAAATAGTTTTTTCATAAGGTAGAAGTTATTTTCAAATAAAAATAAATCACCAAAAATTCCTTTGGCATGTCGACATCCTCAAGTACCCCATATCGACATGGTAGCGGTTTATTTCAAAAATTTGAATTTCAAAGGAAGTGTCTATTCGTCATATCCTTTCATGAATGGACACGGTTGTTGTTCTACTATAAATATGGGTGATTTTGAATGAATTTTTAATTATATTTTTTTGGTTTCACTTATCTTCTTTTTCCATAATTCTTTATACATATTCTTACCACTACTCTACCGAAATCAACATTGAGTCAAACTAGATCATTTCTGGTTTTGATTCTCTATCACTATCTCAACAAGATCTTAGTGCTATTCAGAGTTATAGACTTCGTTGTAATAAATTTAGTGAGAAAAGGTGTGATTGTAGCCTTTGAAATCAATCAAGTGAGAAAAGGTGTGATTGTAGCCTTGGAAATCAATTGGGTGAACTTGTTGCCCATGAAATCAAGTATCTCTACCCAGAGGATTATGAATCTGGAGTGGTGTACCTCGTGGCTTTGAAATGGAGGGTGTAATTGTACAATTGCTTTTGAAAGGAAATCCGTACTTGTATGCGGTACTGGATGTAGGGTAACTCCAATCCAGTATAAAATCCGATATGTTATTTCCTTTATTGCTTTTACTTTATTTCTGCATCTATGTTTGATTCTGTGATCATATCTATGTCTGAATATTGCATACATTTGTGTTCAAATTAATATAAACTCAAAAAGATTGAGTAATTCCTTTAAACACTATTCACCTCCCTCTAGTGTTAATCCTAGCCTTAAGATCCGTATTCTGCATTTTTCACAGTTGGTATCAGAGCAAGGTTTTCAAAGTTATCATAATCTGAATTTTGAAAATTTTTCAAATGGCTACCAACACTGGTACTGTTAACACTACCAACACTGGTTCTATTATCCCTGTCACTAGGCCATTTGTAGAAGGTCATTCTACCGTCAGACCACCACTTTTAATGGAAGTAACTATGCATATTGGGCATATAGGATGAAAATATATTTACAATCTATACGACTAGACACTTGGAATGTCATATAGACTGAATATTCTGAACCCACAACTGATTTTGCATAGTGGACTGTTGACCAAAAGACTGTTGCATAAAATAACTCTGAAGCTATGAATATTCTATTTTGTTCACTCGATAGAAATGAATTTAATAGAGCGTCGGTTTGTAAGTCTACATATGAAATCTGGAAAACTTTGAAAGTTACTTGTGAAGGAACAAGCAAAGTTAAACAGACCAAAATTTCCATGCTCAAAAATCAGTTTCAATTATTTAAAATGAATTCTAATGAGTCTATTTCAGATATATATAGTAGATTTCAGAACATTGTGCATTCTTTAATATCCTTGGAAAATGAATTTTTGAAAGAAGATCAGGTCAGAAAAATCTTAAATTCTCTTACTCTTAAATGGGATCAAAAGACACTTGCGATCGAAGAGGCAAATCAAATCAGTACCTTAAAGATATAAGAATTAATTGGAAATATAATGTCATTTGAAGTTGAAATGATTGAGAGATGGGAAAGCAAAGTATCTAAAAAAAATGAACGGCATTCAATGCATTGACTGATGGATCAGACTCAAATAGCGATAATGATGAAGAGATAGCCCTTATGACCAAGAATTTCGGAAATTCTTGAAATACAGAAAGATGAATAATCTCAAGAGAAACAACTATAAGCACTCTGGAAATCAGAATGTAGTGCCAAACAATATCAAATGTTTCAACTGTGACAAACTAGGTCATATCAAAAGAGACTGTCCATATCCAGATAAGCAAAATCTTTTTATAAACAATGATTCCGTAAAGAAATGAAAACGTGCATTTACTACTACTCTAGATGACTCAGACTCATCCTCAAGCGATGACGATCAAAAGACAGATAATTCAAATATGTGTTTCATGGTAGTTCACGACTCCGACGAATTCATAGAAACGGACTCAGAAAAAGGTACACATTTACAATACAATTGGTTGAAATTGCATGCTTAGAATTAGATGCTTGATTGATTGATTTTGAATTGGTGTGTTGTTTGAATTTTAAATCTTTTATTCATCATTATTATTTTATTATTATTTTTATTATTATTTTTATTTTTATAGTATCATAATATTTATGGAATATACTATAATTCTGGTAATATTCCAGATATATATATATATAGACATTAAAAATAATATATATATATATATATATATATATATATATATATATATATATTAGAATACTTAAGAAAAATAATCATGGAAATTAAAAGGCATATGTCGACATGGTCCCTACCATGATGTCGACATGGGTACAGAATTTGAAATCCAAAATTTGAATTCAAAATTTTGAATTTCCCTTCACCTTTTCACCTCATTCAATTCTCTTAAAAACTACCTTTTGACCAGAGAATATGTCCTTTGAGAATCTACTTATTCATTATCTCTTATCACATCTTTTCACTTTCATTTTCAAATTCAAACTCTCTCTTCAAAACTTCAAGCTCTCTACTCTCTACTCTAATGGCTTCTTCAAGCAACCCGTCCACAATGAGAATTTTCAGAAAGATAAAAGAGCAACTCTTCAATGATCCAGAGGCCATAAAAGCATACATCAATTATGCTAACTATGGAAAAGTCCAACTTAGAAAGTTTGCTTTATTTCAAGATTTTTCTTCTTATGAAATTGATTCTCTTTTTGCAAACAATCAAGTTCTTAGTCTTATTGATGCTTCTCAAAATAATTTCATTTGTTATCCAAACCTTGTTAAAATTTTCTATGCAAATTTAAACCGTGGATTTTATATTGGAAATGATGACGAAATTTAGAGTAGTGTCAAAGGCACTAGAATCGTTTTAAATTGTGATCTTTTGGGTACCATTCTCAATTGCAAAAGCACGGGAATGGATCTTTCTAGTTTTAAAATCGATGAAAATGATCGTGAGACATTTCATCACATTTTCGAAGGAAATGATAACTTTGAATTCAAAAATCGAAACTTTCGGTGAAAAGTTAGGATTGTTAATCTTCTTTTACAGCATACTTTGACCCCAAGATTGGGGAATTTTAACAATCCTACCTCAAAAGTTTGCAAAGCACTTTTTTCTATTTATGGAAATTACGATGTTAGTTGGGCACAAGTTTTTTTGGATGAATTTCGTCCCAAAAATCTTGAAATGGGTGAAAACGCTTTGTATCATGGAATCTATCTCACTCGGATTTTTAACTATTTTGGAGTGGATTTTAAAGGAGAAGAATTTGTTTCAAGAAAGGTTTTTAATCTCTCAAACATTTCTCTTATGAAAATTCCATTTGTTTTTAAACCTAATGAGAGTCTTGCCGAAAAGGAAGAGCGTTTGGCTTATAAGGAGATGGGAGAGGAGGAAGAGGAAAAGGAAGAAGGGGGTGAAATGGAAATAGAAGAAGAAGGTGAAACCTCTTTGGAAAGCATTGACTATCCTTCCAACAACCAACAAAACCCTTCTCAAAAATCAAAAGACTATTGTCGAAAATCAACGGATTCTTAAATGGTCTGTTAGTAAGTAATTAGATAAAATGTCATCGAAGATGAACAAGTTTTTCTCCAAAGTCAACAAGAAGCTTGGATTATCTTCATCTTCATCATCCTCTAACTAGTTCTACCTTTTCATATCTCATTGTACTTGTTTTAATTTATTTTGATTTGAATGTTCATGTAGTTTTTATTGTTTAATCATTATATCGTTCTATTATGCAATGATATTGAATTTCTTTTCTATTATCTTGCTTAACTTATCTCTAGAATAAATATTAGTATATTATATAAATATATATACACACAATTATTCATAAAATTAAAAAAAATCACCAAAATTCACGGAACCATGTCGACATCTCCCCTTGACCATGTCAAAATGTACTGGTCAGAAATGACATTTCATTTTAAATTTGAATAACTACCTTGTCTATTCATTCCAAACGAATTTCTACATCTATAAATACCTATTTCTTCCAGAATTCATCACTCAATATTATTTCTTATCTACTTTGTCTCTCATTCTTCTCACAAACTCAAATATGGCCAATCCAATTCATATTTCAATCGAGAATCTTAAAGAAACTCTTAATTCTTTCAAGAATATTCTTTCGTTCATTCTTCGTAACCAGTTGACACTTAGAGCTGAGTCAACTGCAGATGATCAAGGAGCAAGAAAAGCATTTCGATGCGATACGATGGATGATTTTCTCCCTACACAAGGATGACAACGAAGCACATCCTCCAGTCTCTCTCACCAATGACAATGAAAATTGGGATGCCATTAAAGCAGACCCTATATTTGGAGAAGAAGGATGGGTGGAAGTTCCTCGTAATGTTTGATTTTATTGCTTTATTTGATTTGAATTGTTTGCTTGGGTTGATTTGATTTGATTTGATTTGGTTTGGATTGATATTTGGTGTGCGAAACATGTATAAAAATGCATTGATACGATCTTTGATTAATTATCTTGTCTATCAGTATAATTATTTCTTAATCCATCTATTATATACTCCACTATATAGTTTACTGATGCATGTACTTTAGTACAAGAATGAGGGGGAGTTATATAGTTTGGAGTTATCTAGTTTCGACTTAGTTTTTGTTGATGACAAAGGAGGAGAAATATAAAATAGGGTAATTAGGCATAGTTTTAGGGGAGTTATTAGGATAGAAGTAATATTTTATAAACAAAGGTTGTCATCATAAAAAATGGGGAGATTATTAGTCATTGAGATGATGGTTTTGATGACAACAACCTTATAATAAGATTATAAAATATAAATACTAACATTATAGTTTATATATATGCAGGATTTAACCATGCAGGTACCAAGAATGAAGACTGTACAATATAGAGATTCAAGATATCAAGATTGAAGACTCATGATTATCAAGATTACCAAGAGCTCAAGATTTCAATAATAGGTACTTTAGTTAGGAATTTTGTTAAAACTCCTAAAAAAACACTGGTATCTTAAAATCCAATTTATTGGTGGAATGGAATACACTTCGAGCCCGTTAAAGGGATGGAACCCTAAGTAGGATGGAACCTACGAAAAATCTAGTGGAACATTGTTTTGTATCCGCTAACCTTTTATTCGAATATTTTTACAAAAATTATCTTGTTTTCAAAATGATTTCAAAACTTTCCTTTTTCAAAAGAATCAAAAACATCTATCATGGTTTTAAATTTTTTAGCCTAAAAAATAATCTTTATTTTTAAAATCAAATTATCTTTGGTTTTTAAAATATCTTTTAATTATAATATATTTATTTAACTTTTATTATTTATACTTAGATTTAAATATAAAATTATAATAAAATTTTATATATATACCAAAATATTATTCTCTATATTTACTTATGTATTTTAACTATAGTTAAGTATATTATAAAGTTTAAAATAGTTTTAATATAAGACAGAAGTTATTTTCAAAGAAAAATAAATCAACAAAAATTCCTTTGGCATGTCGACATCCTCAAGTACCCTATGTCGACATGGTAGCAGTTTATTTCAAAAATTTGAATTTCAAAGGAAGTATCTATTCGTCATATCCTTTCACGAATGGACATGGCTGTTGTTCTACTATAAATAGGTGTGGTTTTGAACGAATTTTTAATCATATTTTTCTAGTTTTCACTTGTCTTCTTCCACAATTCTTTATACACATTCTTAAAATTACTCTATCGAAATCTACATTGAATCTAACTAGATAATTTCTGGTTTGATTCTCTATCACTATCTCAACAAGATCTCAGTGCTATTTAGAGTAATAGACTTCTTTGTAATCAATTTAGCAAGAAAAGGTGTGACTGTAGCCTTTGAAATCAATCAAGTGAGAAAAGGTGTGATTGTAGCCTTGGAAATCAATTGGGTGAACTTGTTGCCCATGAAATCAAGTATCTCTACCCAAAGGATTGTGAATCTAGAGTGGTGTACCTCACGGCCTTGAAATCGAGGGTGTAATTGTATAATTGCTTTTGAAAGGAAATTCGTACTTGTGTGCGGGACTGGATGTAGGGTAACTCCGAACCAGTATAAAATCGGTGTGTTTTTTCCTTTATTGCTTTTACTTTATTTCTGCATCTGTGTTTGATTCTGTGATCATATCTGTGTCTGAATATTACATACATTTGTATTCATATTAATATAAACTCAAAATATTTAGTAATTCCTTTAAACACTATTCACCCCCTCTAGTGTTAATCCTAGCCTTAAGATCCGTATTCCGCATTTTTCACAAATCTTTATTCATGGTAAGCCATTTATTGTTACGCCTTGGAACCTTTCGGTTGACTGTGCTCAAGAACAGGTTCTTTTTGTTCCAGTTAGGGCTTACTTCTCCTGTACTCCTTCTGTTTTGCAACCATTACTTGGGTTGAATCAGTTAGTGAATTCTATTGGTAAATTGAAATGTTTTGATGCAAATACCCCCATGAAAAACTTGTTTAAGCTAAGGCTTTGATAGTAATTTTCTCGACTAAACCTCTTTTGGACAAAACTAAAGTTAGATTACATGATGGTTTAGTTGCTGAGATTGTTGTTCGTTATAATTGGTAACCTGATATTTGTATAGCCTATCAGTTCTTTGGGCAAGTCTTGGAATCTAGTACTTGTCGATTGACAGACGATCCACCTGTGCCGTTTTCCATTCAAATTCCACTTCCTAGGCCCCCTATCTTGAAGTGGGTTCTGAAGCCCTGCTCTCCTCCTGTACATAAACCTCCTATTTCTACTGGTCTAGATGTAGACGTGGATGTAATTTCCATTCATCCACCATTGTTATTATCTCCACATGCCGCTTCCTTTTCGTTTTATCCTGCTTTAGCTGCTGATATTGTTTCTCCCTCTAGGCAAATTATTTGGGATGCGCAAGAGAGGAAATGAATTCACGTGAAGTCCTCTATGAGATATAGCCCATTGGATGATTATTTTTTTAGATTTGTGTCAGATGATGACTTAGACCTCAAGTGTCTCTATTATTGGATATCAGTTGTTTCTTTTGTTCTTCCTATGGGTGGTTAACTTGCGAAAAGGAATGATGATATATTAGCTGATGTTTCTTGGGATAGGTCTTTCATTTACTCTCCTACATTTGTGGCTTGTGACTCATTGCTTGCCCTTTAGTTTCGAGCCTTCACTCGAATGATAGGCCCAGAATCTATGGACGGCGATGATTGTTCCTCCTCTTCTGAGGAGTTATAGTCTTCTAAATATGTCATTTATAGTAGCCGTCGTATTATCGCCATACTCCTATACTGTTTTTTCTAGTAGTTAGGGTTCATCTACCTTACTCCTGTACTTAATCTATTTTTTATTACTTTGGTAATAAAAAGTGGACGGTCCACTATTATACTGACTGGCTTTGCCAGAAAAATTACAAATAAAAACTTACAAGAAAAAATATCTGAAGCAGTCTTCGGATATCAAGAGCACTAGTAGAAGTAGTAATCTTCTTCCTTATTTTAATGTATAATTTATTACACAATTTATTAATGGCAGATGGTTTTGAGTAGAGAAGGGAATGGATGAGATGAAGTCTGCCTTCTTCAAATGAAGTGCCTTCCTTTAGATAGCTGAGGCTGAAATTGAAATTAGAGATCAAAAGTATTTTCCTTCGGACTTCAAGAATTTCAAATCCAAAAAAACATCTTTTTTAGAATAGGTTATATGTCCCTCATAGTTGAAGAATCTGGCCACCTAACCTTTTATTAAAGCATTTTGGCCACCTGTTATCTTTTGCAAAAGAAATATTCTATTTTCTTAAAGTAGTTTATTTTTTTTCCACGGGCTATCTAATCTATCACTATTTTTCCTTTATCTTGTCCCACACGTGGCTTCTCTTTCAATTTTGTCATATATTTCTACAAAATCCTCATCATTTTGGCATGACTATTGATCATCTTCTGTAATATCCTTTGCTTTTGAAGATGCCATTAACGTGTCTGATTTTGCTTCGTCTTTTCCAAGATTCTTCATCAAATATTTCTTCATTTATTCAATGTGGGTATAGAGAATATCTTCTTTAGTGACTACCCATTTTTTCATCTTTAATTTTCTGGCGATGTGCTGGAATGGACTTGGAGCTTTTTTCTATTGCTTCTGATTCTTCTACTTCTGATGCACTTTGATCTTGTTACCTATTTCTGTTATCATTTCATGGCCAAATGTTCGACCTATGCTGCTATCGATTTTGGCTAATTTGTCAAAATTTAGTAAAGAAGCATCTATATAAACAAGGAATTTTTTTGGTATAAACTAATTTTGATTTCCATTTCCAAATCAAAGGAATGGAAAATTCAAGGAAAAAAATACATCGGACAAAATCCTGATATCATCAAAAATTGGTCAAGATCATTTGTTTTGAGTGAAATCATAATCCATTCAGAATATAATTATTTTAATTTTTCAGGAAGGATATCCATTAATGTCTATAATTCGCCCACCACTTAATAAACCAATTTAGCATTGGGCATTTATGTACTTCCCCGCAAACTTTAATAAACATTAATGTTTTTTTTTTGTTTTTTTTCATAAAGGAGCACTATATTTAGTGCGTCAACACAATAATCCTAATAAATATACTTGACAGTACTCTTTTTATCAGGCAAAAATATTTCTTTCTTTAAGGTTGGATAATATCTATTCTTCTGGCAATGTGAGCTTTTTAATGATTATTTTACTGAAACTATAAACATAAGGTCTCCTGCATTAAAATGTGATATTTCACAGGTTTCAGAGCCTTTTATTGTTGCCTTATAATATCCTCTTTGCTTATAAGCCGTAACAGAAAATGACGCCGTATTGAGATACCTTTGCATTAAGTTCAAGGGATCATTTTCCCTTTTGACATCATCAAAATCTAAAAGAAGTACAACTTCTTTATGAAGACTTTGTGCATATGTAGTTATATTTTATTCATTTTCTTTATTGCCAGCTATGCTAGTATATAAAGATGATGTTGTTTGGCTATTAACTGTTTGGATATTGGCCCCTTGTCCCTTTTGAATTCTAGAAACTCCTTATATATAGAATCATTAGAATTTGACTTCCTGAACTGGTTAGATTTTTAGCTATTAGCTTTTCGCTGCCATGCTTGGCTAGGATATTTTCTCTGCCCTTCCTTTTGTAGGGAAAATTACCCCTTCCTCTGGGGATCATAGTCCTATAAATGTTCACATGTTAATAAATAAAGAATACTATTTTCTTCACCTTTATATAAAAGGATTTCAAAGTCAAAAGGTGCTAGAAGAGCTTGCCATCTGGCAAACATTTGCTTGGACCATCATGTAAAATCGTTATTAAACATATATTTGGCATATTTACAATCAGTTTTTATGATAAACTTTTGATTATATAAATCATCTACAAATTTTAAAACACATTTAACTATAGCAAGTTTTTTTTGGATATGATTGCAAAATTCTTTTGACCATTAGTCCATTTACCTGAATGAAATCTGAAAAGATATTCTTGTTTTGTTTTTGGGCAAATTTTCTTTAAAATTTCACCGAATCCTATATTTGGCATTTGTTTCAATTATTTTTTCCCAATTTGGATTTGAAAACATTAAACAAAAAAGATTTTTTACTTTATTATTTTAACAGCTTGAGTATGATGTTTTATCCATGGACCTGGATTCTTTTTTAATCTATCATATAAGATAACAGCATCTGTAGCTAGATTGACATAATAAGAAGATACATAATTTAAACTGCCTATAAATCTTGGTAATTGTGTTTTACTAGTTATAATATTTGGTAATTTTGAAGCAAATTCTATACTTCCGTTTATAGGAATTATTTTTCGTTTTTCAATGACCTAAAAATCTTAGATTTGTCTGAAATAAAAACATCTTTGTTTTTGATATTACAAAACCATTTTGAATAATGATTTTTCTAAAGTATCTAAGTGCTTAAAATGCATTTTGATATCTCTAGAAAATACTAGAAATCACCACTATATACTATAATAAATCCACTGTATGGAATAAAATGTCATTTATATTTTTTGAAATTCCGAAGGAGCATTATTTAGCCAAAAGGCATTACTGTCCATACATAATGTCCAATTGGAACAATAAAAACAGTTTTATATTGGTCATATTTTGAAATTTGGATTTGTTGGTAACCAGATTTTAAATTAAATTTAGAAAATATGATAGAATCATATTGTATGTCTAGTAGGTCTTTTTAATTAGGAATTGGATATCTAATCCATTTTAGAACTTTATTTGGGGTTATATAATTTGTCACTAATCTAAGCACACCCTTTCTTGTTCATTATGTTTATATGCATAGAATGTGGTGCGTGACCAAGGTGATTGCCATAGTTTTATTAAAACCTTTTGTAATAATGATTCAATTTCTCTTTTACATAATTCTAAATATTCAAAATTCATTTGATATAGTCTTGCTTTAGTAGGAATTTCCTTTTCACCAAAATCTTCTTCATATGGAAGACTAAAATATGTTTCTCTATCCTAAAAAACATTTGGATGATCATTACAAATTTCCATAGAAAATTTGTTATAAATCATTTTAATTTTCTCTTATAATTTAAGATTTTGGAGTTTTCCTCCATATTAAGAGAAGTTATTTCTTGTTTTAGGAAATGTTGATGAAAAGGATTTTGTATTAAAAGATCTTTTATTTTGTGTAAAACTTTTGTAAGAAGTTTAGTTATGAATTGAAAAGTAATAGGTTTGTTTTCATAGATATCTGTAATTCCATTTTTATCGATATTAGTTATAGGATAAATTTTATCTATAAATGGCGTTCCAAGTATAATCTGATTGGTGATAGTTTTTTCTAACAATATTTTTATAGGAATACAAGTTTTACTATTACATATATAAGCATGAGGCAATTTAAACTTAATATCTAGTTTTTCTCGAAATATATGACTTAATGAATTAGTGTTTTATGAAAATATCTGGTTGGAACTATTCATTCTTGAATTACATTCATATCTTTACCATTATCTACAAGTGCAGTTAATTTCTTTTTAAATGATAATTAAAAGGGTTGTCTTGATAAAACATTTTCGAGATATGACAATATCTATTTGAAAGAAATTCTTCTTGTTCTGAAAATTGTATTTGAGAATAATTTATCTGATTGTTTTCAATAGGAATAATTTGTTTTGACTATTTAGAAAAGAAAGTCTATAATTTTTCATTTTTTATGGTTTGAATTTCATTTCTAAGGTTTTGAATTTCATTCTTGGATAGTAGTAGGATATTCAATTTTTTGTCTTTCTTTTAGATATTTACGAAGTTCGTTCATAGAATATGGATTTTGAGAACTACCAATATTTTAGAATGTTTTGGTAAATGTTCCATTATTTTTGCTTGTTTATGGAATGTTTTCCATTTGATCTAACATTTTAGCCCATAGTCCTGGATCTTTGACTAATTTTAAAAATTATATAATTTTATTATTGGTTATTACTTTACTGCTTAAATCTTGAAATTGTGAAAGTATTTTATAAACATCATCTTCTCATGTTCACTAGTTGTTATTGAATTTGGACAAGATTTTCCCCTACTACAAGGTTCACAACGTTTATCAGATTCTGATGATTCATCGTCTAGAAATTTAAGCTTTCTAGAAGTGTTTGAATGTTCTGAATTATTTTCAGATTCCATTTTTGAATTATTTTCAAAGCTGGAATTCAATGAAGTTTTGATAATGGCTCTTTTAATTTAGTATCTGTTTGTAAATTATTAATTTTCTTTTATAATTTATATATATTAACATAATGACCAGCTTTTCCACATTTATAACAATGGATAATTTTCTTTTTATTTTTATTTAATCTTTCTTCTCTTCTTTAAGCTCTTTACTCTAATTTTTTATGAGAACAAAAATTCTTTTTCTTCTTATGAAGAAATTCACTAAATTTATTTTCCTTTCTATGAGATTTTTTAGTGGCTGGAACATCCATTTCAAATTGATTATAAAATTGTCCTAATTGATTTCTTTTTGTCAAATTTTGACTTTTAATTTTTTGATTTAATTTTATCTCATTGCATAATGATAAACCTTCTTGAATACATGTTCTAATAAGTTTATCGTAGGTATAACCTTCACAAGGAATATTTATATTATCTTTTCTTGAAAAAACTCTTATCGTAGGGAGCCTATCAATAAATTTTAATTTCCAATGGGAGTTATTGCTCTCTGGTGATTCCATTACTCTATTTAAGAAAGTATCTTTATACCATCTAAAATCCTTTAATGTTTTACATCTCAAATTTTATAATAATGTTTGAACATTTTCAATATTATTGGGCACTCTACTAGTGAAATGTTCCAAATTGGTAACTGTTAAAGTATACGCAGCATTTTGGAACATTTGTCCATCCTCTCGTTTACTATGTTATAAATTTCACTTTTATCTGCTGGAGAAAGATAATTACATCACCAACCTTTTGATTAGCCAGTAAAACCAGGAACTATCATTTTTATAACAATAACATAATTATTGCCATTGTTTTTGTAGATTGTGTTATACAATAGCATACGATGAGCCAAATTATAAATTTGTTTCTCGGTAAATGTGTCAATATTCCATTTATAAATATGTTAATCGATGGAATTTCTATCGGATTAGAAAACCGTTGAAAAATTTAGAAATAAAATAACCGCAAGCGCACGGTGTGCGAATGTAGCACGTGGCGAATACAGGTCGATCCATAGGGAATTGATGATTTTAAAATTATATTCAATCAAATTAAACCAAAGTCGAGTGAAAGTTAAGCTAGAGAATTAGAGAACTAACTAAAAGAAAAGATAAGCAAATATAAGAGTTAAGTGACAATTTAGGAAATAAATCCACTCTCTAGATCATGTAGTTCAACACATATGAAATCATGATCTCTCTTTTATGGTCATTAGTGCTTTAATTGATGTGCTTATCATAAGTATGGCATATTTGTGCTATTGATTAGCTAACATAAGCCATCAAACTATAACACATCCTTTAAAGCACTTACTAAATTTCATGAAACTTGACAAAGAAAATGAAATTTATTTTAAGTATGACCTATTAACTATTGATTAGAAATATAGACCATCAAATTTTAATTTCAAATCACTTTCTTATGCCATAATCATATTTTGATGAAAAGGCATTTGTGTTAGTGATTGTTTAAGCATAGTCTATTTGGTGTCAACAATATAGGCTATCAAATTCAAAACAAAAACAACAAGCTAAACCACTTCAAGCATTGTCATTAAGCACAAAAAAAAGAAATAATATCAAAGTGTTGAATCTACATACTAGAGAGCTTCATTACCCCTAAATTGAAGGGATTAAGCTCTCATATTTGTTATCATATGAACAAATGTAGAAGGCAACATTAAACAAACAAGAGAAAAAAGAGAGCAAAAAGAAGAAAAAAAACTAATCTACTTGCATGAAATAAGAGAGATCTACACTACTTGCATAAAAGGAAATGAACATGTAATTAAAAGAAACAATAATTAACATTGCATAAAATGAAAAGAAAATTACATAAAATAAAAATGGCTAAGTAGCCATGAAAAGAGAAAGAGAGCTTTATTTTATTGTGAGCCTAAACTAATGAGAAGAGAGACTAAGGAGAGAGGAAGAGAGGAGGAGAGATTACATGAAACATAAGGGGTATATATACAAGTTTTAAAAGCCTAATTCACTTTTTAGGGAATGCCCAAAATGCCCCTTAGGAAGTGTGGAGGCCAAGTAATCATTAATATGTATTAACCCCCATTAAGTGTACATGAAACCATTAACTCCATAAGCATGTGCATTAGTCTTTAATTTGTACATTAAGGTAGGTGGGTAGGTGGGGTCCTCCATGATCTTCACTTTGAATTATTTCCATCTTCATTCTTTTGTATCTTCTTTGTGCATGCATATTCCTTCATGAAACCATTTCTATTTGAGACAAAATTCCTATAAGAATATATATAAATTTTCAACTAATTTTTTCTCAAAGAAATATATGCACAGAAATGACCGTTTTGCCCTTGGATGAAGATGAATATGTGGCAATTTGGAATTAATATGAATTCTGGTTAAAACAAGTTAAAATACCCAATATGATCATTTATTAATTTAAATAGAATAAATATGGTGGTAAAAAATATGCACATTTACATGCACATCAAATACCCCCACACTTATCTTTTTACAGATAAATAGGCACAAGGAAGAAGTTGTAAAAAAATTTAGTCTAAGGGACAACAAGTTTGCTTTTTAGCCTGAAGGACACTTTTTAGTGTAAACTGAAAATGATAGTTACAACTATCATTCTGTGATTTACACTAAAAAGTGTCTTTCAGCCTAAAAACAAACTTCTTGTCCCTGAAACTAATTTTTTTTTAACTTTTTCCTTTAGCCTAAAAACCCCTATCTTTTTATTCGTCCTCGAATAAAGAAAAAAAACTAAGATAAATCCGTTTTCGTAGGGAGCACGATTGCATTGAGCATATGCAACAAGCCGTTAAACCTCTGAGTGTCCCCAGTAGGACGAGTGTTGTCTCGTGAGGGTTTTCAGCAGATACTACCCACAAAATCCAAATGCAGGATGAAAATATTTACAAAATTCAAGATTTATTTACAAAGAGATGAATGCAAGTTTTTGAAAATATTTACAAATGAAGGATTTATTTTAAAATCGACACGAATAAGTTAAATATATGTTTTGGCTATTATCTTGAAAATTTATGTCATTTGCTCGTCAAAATTTCCAACAAAAATCAAGTTATCATAACAAATAGACTATAGTTTAACTCGTTGTTTTGGTTAATAACAAAGTGTAACTATGAAATGGATCCTTAGTTGGTTATCAAAGTTTATCAAAGTGGTATTTTCATTTCTTTTCAATAACAAATCAAATCAACTAAGTAAAAATAGTGCTAGGATTTTAATTGCCTGCTCTCTCATTATTTGCAAGAAAAATTACACACCTAGCTCAGGTAAACTGAGGCCAGATATACCACCCATGTACTGCCTTTCGGGCTTATGTGAGGGGAGTATAGAGCAAGGCGAGTGCACACACTTTCGTGCGTACATCTATCGACCGTAGGTGGTTTTTATTAAGCCTTGTTTTTTTACATGTGTTCCATACATGCATAACCGTGAGGACTTTTAAATGAGTATGAAAGCACATAATCAAAGATTCCAAGTAATTCACCCATGCATAACCGTGAGGACTTTTAAATGAGAGTGAATACTTGGATGTTATTATTTTTTATTTTTATATTTTTTTTAAAAGAGAGAGAGTTTTGCAAAATCATCTTAGCACCATTTAACGTAGAAGGAAAAAAAATGTTATATCCTTTACTTTGAATCAACCACTTTTTAAAACAAAGATTTTCAATTAGGATGTACTTCATAATTAACACGTATGAATCTTCCTATATACTAGTTAAACCATTATTATTTGTAATCAAACTTCTTTTTTATTTTTGTTAAGACAAATAAATTTTCAAAATTTTCAATTTAATAAACCAAGACCATATATTTATCCTATAGCGTTTCTTTAAAAATAAATCAAAAATGCTTAAATGAAATTGTTTTTTTTGAAATTTTTTTTTTGCAGAGAAAAAGTAAAAATAAGTCATGAAAAACCAAAAATGAAGATGAGTCTCCCCCAACACTTGATTTTGACTGTGTCCCCATAGTCAACCCCAATGAAAGGAACGTTTATTATTATTTACATGAAAATGAATTATATTTACACGGCATCAGAAAGTATATTGTTAAAAAGTAAATAAAACAGTCTTCCAAAGACCGATTCTTTTGTCTCGTCAAGTATGCAAGACATAGCTTGAGCATGAAAAACCAAACCTTCAAAGATTTTAAAGCAGAATGTTGATTTGGAAAAACGAATGTCGTTTTATTAAAAATTGTACGATTCATTTTATTTTCAATGATTTTTGGGGTTGATAGAAAAATTGGTTGAAGTTCAAGTTTATTCTCACCAAATTGGAATTCAAACTTATCACTGAAAACTTCTTCAGAATTATCGAATTCAAAATCAAAATGGTGATTTAACTCTTCCCCATAAGAACTTGAAAACTCGTTTTCAAAAAGTCCAAAGAAATCGTGTTCGTTAAATTCGTCTTCCTTTATTGGATTATCAACAACTTCATTGCGTATATCATTTTCAAAGTCCAAAGTTGTTGTTTTCAAATTTTCGAAATCGAAAAAAGGAAGGTCGAAATCTAGTTTCTTACCCTCAAAAGAATTGAAATCCAAGTCAATTACCAAATTTTCAACAACTTTGTTAAGATTGTCGTTTTCAATTTCAAAAGTTTTTATTTGAAAATCATCGATTTGGGTAAAAGATGGATTATTGTTTGACTCGCCATACGTTGGGATTTGGTTTTGTTTCTCACATTGTTTCATATATGTTTCGAACAATGAATCCGTGTGATCATCGTACATTTCGTTCATTTGCTCAACAAAGTCAAGTTTATAATTATTAACTTGAAAATTTTCACTTTGAAGTTGTCGAGGACAAAAGTTTTCAATCGTATCATGGTTGATATTATTCCCATTGCCAAATTTGTTTGAAAAGTGGATCACATTTTTGTTTTGATCTTGAAATTCATTTTGGAGTTCGAAACTAAAGTGGCATGGGTTAAACTCGAAATCATTTGAATTTTGAAGTGAATTCAAATTTTGATTATTTTGAAAACTTTGATTCGAGTTATCACACAAATATGAATTGCACAACTCATTTATCTCTTGATTTTGTTGCACAGAGAGTTCAAGTAACGACGAAATGCTATTTTCAAGAGTTGAGGGTTGACCGTTATTTTGAAAATTTTGTGGTTCAAAATTCAAATTGTCTAAACAAAAGTTGTTATTAAAATATCCATACGAATTTGGAGCGAACTCATATGGATTATATTGATTTTCACAACTAAATTCAAGTGAGTAAGAAAAAGGAAACTCGGACATTTTCAAGACTTTTTTTTATATTTGTTTTTTTATAAAGAAAAAATATTTACAAAGAGGAATTATTTTTCAAAATGAAATAATGATTTTTGGTTTTTCAAATTTTTTTGTTTTTTATTTTAATTTTTTTTTGGATTTTTGGAATTTTGATTTTAAAAAAATTTCAAAGGAAAAAGAAAAAAACTAAATTAAGAAAAATTTACAATTTCTTTTTGTTTGGGTTTTGAATTTTTTTTTGTTTTTTTTAAAAATATGCATGAACTTATGCAACTAAATGAATGCAAGGGTTAATTACAAATTATTTATCCTAAGTTAACCCAAAATTGTATAATCACACTTTGTCTTAAATCAACAAGATAGTTCTCTAAGTACCTTCAGAGGAATAACGACTATAATATTTACGAATCACCGTAATAATTATAAATGGTTATTGCTCTGCTGTAGCCTAGACACCAAGAAATTAAATTGTTCAAAGAAGACAACTTGTCAATGTACAATTAAGTATTATTAATGTCTAACCGTTATTATTAATCAAAATCTAGGATGAAATGCAAAGCAGAAATTAAACGTGAATTAACAATGCAACTACAAAGAATTTTTGTTTTTGTTTTTGATTTTTTTTTTAAATGTAAATGCAAGCAACCAACAATGCAATTCAAATGACAGCAACAATTTTTTTATAAGCAAGCCAGCAAGTTATTTTTGGTAGCAGAGCGGCAGTTTTCAGCAAGCAAGCAAGCAATTATTTTTGACAAGTTCCCTGTCTGGTTTGGCAACCTGAAAATAACAAAAAAATAAAGATATTACACTTTTTTTATATATCAAAGAAGTGACTAAAGCAACAAATCAAAAGAAGCAAAACACAACACAAGAAACTAATCTTTTTTTTTTGTTTTTTTTGTTTTTGAAGAGAGAATGAAAACAAAAGCAAAGTATTTTATTTTAATTTTTCTTGCCCAACGAAAATGAAAGCAATTTTTTTTTAAACAAGAAAATACTTGGATCAAATGAAAACAAAAACGATTTTAAAACAAAAACAAAGCAAACTAATAGCAAACTCAACAAACTAATTTACTCGGCCCACAAACTAGATAACCCACGAGCCCAATACTCAACCAAAAAAAACTTAATCCTCCCGAAGTCAACAAACGAGATTCACATTTTTTTCGTTCGTTCAAAAACGAAATGCCAAAGATATTTTTTTTTGATTCCAAAAAAAATTCCACCACACAAATTTATAAAATTCTCGTTTGAAATCCAAAACCAAATCAGAATCCTTAATTCAATTACAAAATTTGTTTGACTCCTAGCGGCATGAGTTCGAGTTCGAATTCAATTCCAAAAGCTTGGTCGTCGACTGATGGTTGAACTGGAAGGTCGATGTGATGGTGTGTATATGTGACGGTGGCGGTTGATTTGGTTGACTGGAGCGTGTTGAACTGGAAGGTCGTCGCTCGCGATTGGGGATTAAGGAAGGTGCGGCTTTGAGGAGAGGTGGTGGTCCTGTGTGACTTGGAAGTGATTATGGATTAGATTGGTGATTTCAGGTGAAGATGGCTATGTCTGGTTGATGTTTTGGTTTCGGGATTGTGCTATACTGGAGAAGAAGTTTGAAGAAGAGCATGTTGGTATGCACTGCTATGTTTGGTGAACTGTGGATGATTGGTTATGGCTTTATTGCATGGGTAAGCAATTGGTTTGCTAGTGATCTGGTATGTTCAATGCCTTTGAATTTTTTTTGATGGGAATGAGAAGTGAGGCAGGGAGTTTGGTCGTACTGGAGTGTGTTTGTACAGTAGTTATTGTGATCGATAGTGCAGTTGGAGGCTCAGGTCGATGATGATGGTGATGTGGTTGAAGGCACGGGTTGCCGGAGGAAGGTTGTAGTTGATTGTCAGTGAAGATGAACTGTGGGGGTAGTATGGGGATGATGGTGGTGATTGAGTCAGTAAGTAGAGTTGCTTGCAGATTTTTGTATGAAAGCCGCAGGGGTATGGTAGCAGGATGTAGCAGAGGTGATGGGATGAAGAAGTATGGATTGTTGGTTGCTTGCTGTTTGATTTTGTGATGAAATGTATGCTACAGTGATGAACAATTGTTCAGCTGTAAGGTCAGTGGTTCAGGTGGCTTGATGTTGAGGTTGTGATGAGGTATGTCAGAATCAGTACTGTGCTGTGATGGTAAATGGCTGTATGTCAGTGGTTTTGAAGTAATGATGTCAGTGATACGTGTGTTGTGTTGCACGGGATAAGTTGAAGTGTAGTGGATAGGGGAGATTTGGGAGGCGACTGGAAGTTGGTTAGCAGTAGCAAGGTTGGTGGTTGAGACGTGGTAGTAGTGAATGAATATGTGATGTTGTGGAACATCAGTTTTGAGGAGGATGAACTGGATGAAGTGGAGGTTGTGTTCTGTGGAAACATTGTCGGTGAATGTGGAAATGTTGATGTAACAGTGAAGTGGCAACTGGTCTTGCTGTGGCAGTTCGCAACAGTTTGTTATGATGGAGTGTTGCATGCACGCAAGTGCATAGTGTAGATGGTGACAGTGGAGAATGTGGAAGGTAGTTGGTAGGGAGACAGGTTGAATGAAATTAGAGATGAAGTAGATGGAGGAATTGCAGTTTTGTTTGATGATGGGTTTGAGGTGAATGTTATTGGCCGTGGGGAAGTTAAGGTAGTGAACAGAAAGAGTTTAATGGCTGAAGTGTTGGTTTTTGAAAAATGCAATGGTGCAGTTTGATAGGTTGTATGTAATGGTTTGAGGATGTGTGTAATTGTGGAGTGAAGAAGGAGATGAAAATATGCTTGGTGATGGAGAAATGCACTGTTGTGCAGAGTTATGTGGTGAAACAGAGAACAAAAATGCAGTGCATAGCAGAGCATCAGTGTAAATTGCACAGCAGAGTATCAGATTAGCAATGTAACAGTAACAACAACGAAAATTGTAAATGGAATCTAATTTGCAATGAAATAAAATATTTTTTTTGTTGAAATCGTGTATGCTGTTTTCTGTATAAAAAATGAAAATGGTAATGAAAAAGAAACTAGCAATCTACAAACAACAAAATCAAAATGCACATAAACACACAATTTTTTTAAATGTACAAACACAAGCAAAACAAACACACGAAAATTAAGCAAAAATAATTCGAAGAATAGAAAATCAAAATCAAAACAAATCCCCGGCAACGGTGCCAAAAACTTGTTAATCGACGGAACTTTTATCGGGTTAGAAAACCGTCAAAAAATTTAGAAGTAAAAATAACCGAAAGCGCACGGTGTGTGAATGTGGCACGTGGCGAATACGGGTCGATCCATAAGGAATTGATGATTTTAAAATTCTATTCAATCAAATTAAACCAAAGTCGAGTGAAAGTTAAGCTAGAGAATTAGAGAACTAACTAAAAGAAAAGATAAGCAAATATAAGAGTTAAGTGACAATTTAGGAAATAAGTCCACTCTCTAGATCATGTAGTTCAACACATATGAAATCATGATCTCTCTTTTATGGTCATTAGTGCTTTAATTGATGTGCTTATCATAAGTATAACATATTTGTGCTATTGATTAGCCAACATAAGCCATCAAACTATAACACATCCTTTAAAGCACTTACTAAATTTCATGGAACTTGACAAAGAAAATGAAAATGAAATCTATTTTAAGTATGGCCTATTAACTATTGATTAGAAATATAGACCATCAAATTTTAATTTCAAATCACTTTCTTATGCCATAGTCATATTTTGATGAAGAGGCATTTGTGTTAGTGATTATTTAAGCATAGTCTATTTGGTATCAACAATATAGACTATCAAATTCAAAACAAAAACAACAAGCTAAACCACTTCAAGCATTGTCATTAAGCACAAAAAAAGAGAAATAACATCAAAGTGTTGAATCTACATACTAGAGAGCTTCATTACCCCTAAATTGAAGGGATTAAGCTCTCATATTTGTTATCATATAAACAAATGTAGAAAGCAACATTAAACAAACAAGAGAAAAAAGAGAGCAAAAAGAAAAAAAACTAATCTACTTGCATGAAATAAGAGAGATCTACACTACTTGCATAAAAGGAAATGAACATGTAATTAAAAGAAACAATAATTAACATTGCATAAAATGAAAAGAAAATTACATAAAATAAAAATGGCTAAGTAGCCATGAAAAGAGAAAGAGAGCTTTCTTTTATTGTGAGCCTAAACTAATGAGAAGAGAGACTAAGGAGAGAGGAAGAGAGGAGGAGAGATTACATGAAACATAAGGGGTATATATACAAGTTTTAAAACCCTAATTCACGTTTTGGGGAATGCCCAAAATGCCCCTTAGGAAGTGTGGAGTCCAAGTAATCATTAACATGTCTTAATCCCCCATTAAGTGTACATGAAACCATCACTCCATAAGCATGTGCATTAGCCTTTAATTTGTACATTAAGGTAGGTGGTTAGGTGGGGTCCTCCATGATCTTCACTTTGAATTATTTCCATCTTCATTCTTTTGTATCTTCTTTGTGCATGCATATTCCTTCATGAAACCACTTCTATTTGAGACCAAATTCCTATAAGAATATATATAAATTTTCATTTATTTTTTCTCAAAGAAATATATGCACACAAATGACCGTTTTGCCCTTGGATGAAGATGAATATGTGGCAATTTGGAATTAATATGAATTTTGTTTAAAACAAGTTAAAATACCCAATATGATCATTTATTTAATTTAAATAGCATAAATATGGTGGTAAAAACATGCACATTTACATGCACATCAAAATACTTTTCCCATTGCAACTATTATTACTATAAAAATTGGTTCTTCAAGTAAAGTATCCATGGGAGAAGGCCTTCTGTAACAGTATAATTTCTAATATGGCTTATATGCGTATTTTTCAAGTTTATTAATTTCATCTTGAATTGTTTTGTTATTATCATTTTCTTGAGGAATTCTTCTTCAAGGGTATTTAACTTTAATTATCCATTTTTTCTTTTAAAAATCTTTCAAAGTCAGATTCAGTTTTTAAATTGAAAACCTTTTCAAATTTCGATTTTGTTTTTAAATTAAATCCTTTTAATTTAAAGAGGTTGTTGATGATTTGAAGTTGCACTTACTTCACTCATTTCTTCAGTTGTAATTGAAATAGTAGGTTTTATATTATTAATAGCAAAAAATATTTTTTCTATTTTGTTATGTAAAGAAGTAATCACCAATAATAGTTGTTCAAATATTTTATTTATTCGACTTATAGTAATTTATAATGTATCATTTTCTAATATTTTAGAAAGAAACATTTAAATTTTTTCCCTTTTTTCCATTTGAAAAGATGGTAGAGAAGGGTAGTTGATTTTAAAACATTTCCATTTGAAAGTTTATAATCTCCTTCTAATACAAAAATGTATTATTCGATATAATTTGCTATAAACCAAGGAAAAAAGGAAGCATTATACTTTTTTTAGATGTAAATTTATAAAATTCATCTCGAAAATTGTTTTGTTCTTCTTTTGATTTTTTTTTTTAAAAACCATCTTCTAAATGATTCCCATATTGGAAGATTGAATTCAAAATTAATTCTTGTTCTGGCCTGAGAGCTAGGCTAAAATCTATTTGGGTCGTACGATCCATTAAATGGAAAAATTCATCCCTGATTTGGTTATATTCGCTTCTTGATTATTGTAAATACCCTTTATAATATTATTTTTGTTTACATATTATTTTCCAGCCGGTGTATCTTTTAAAGATTCATCGTCATATGACATCTTTCATTTCCTCATATTTGAGAGGTTGACATCCTTGATGGAGATTCAACAATATAATCAAAAGGTGAAATATGAGTGTGAAAAGATCTTGTTCAAGATAAATATGATTTTCTAGAACTAGGTTTAGAGGGATTATTATCCATTTGTATTTGTTTAATTCCTTCAGGAGTTTGTATAATATTAGTAATATTATTATTTATTACTGGTTGGGAAGGAATGAATCTTTCTATTTTCCAACTTTCAGAAAGAGGAATATCTTCCCATTTTATTGATCTTCTTGTTGTTATATTAGATTGACTAAATATTTTTAATTAAAATTGTCTCATTTAAGGGGTTTATCAACCAGTTTACATTGGGGATCTAAGGTATATAAAGGCTTATAATAAAATCTATAGCAAATACACCTTACTTTTGATCTTGGGATGTAATTATATCCATGGCCTTAACATTTAAAGTAATAGCTTCTAGAATATTAATATCAGTTCTAAAGAAAGTTGTAAATTTGGATAAATATTAAAATAAACTGGACCATGGGCCAAACTAGACTGTATAGTTCCATTAATGATTTTTTCCAATCTAAGTTTCTACCATCCCTTAAGGCAGCTATAAAACTTTTTGGTAGGCCTTCAAGGGTTAAAGGTTTAAATGCAATTTTTATTAAACCTATATGAATAAACTATGCGTACGCCTATAATTCTGTAGATCCTTTTCACTTAGTAATTTAATAGTCATTTCTTTATTATCAAATGGAATTGATTCTTTGTGGTTTTAACTGCTTGTTTTAATCCAAGTTTTTCAAAAGTACCTAATCGGTATATATACTTAGGTTCAATTTTAGGAATTTTCCATTTATTTAATAAATTAAAATTTTGGCGAATATCATATTCTTGTTTAATACTATTTTTAATAGTATCTCATTTTCTAATCATATTTATTTTAATAAGTATACGTTGAATTACTCTAAATCTATATGTATGTACTATGGCTCTAGTACCAAATCTAAAAAAGCCGACAAAGCTCAATTCAGGGTTTTTGCAACAATTTATATATATGCATATATAATTTTATATCAGCATATGAAACATTATATATACATATTATATATAGATTTATTAAAATATAATAAATTATTTATAAATATTAAATATATTTTTTAATAAAATTGTGAGCAATACGTACGTACATACATACATACGTATATGTACACAGAAATATATGCATAACATATATATATATATATATATATTACTCAAAATAATTCAATATAAAAGCAAGGCACTACGCACAGCTCAATGAAATAAATTTTTTTAATTTTAAAATATTTTAATTAAATATCCATTAGAATATTAATATAGCATTAATTAAAAATAATTTCGAAACTTTATTTTTAAATTTTAAATTTCCAGTAAATCCTATATGATATTTTTTCTTTGAATTTTTTTTCACAATTTTTCTAGTTAATAATAATTTTAAAATAATTTTTCGTTTTTTGCCAAAAATTCAATTAATTTATAAATTAGAAGAATTTTTTTTGCCAAGTGCTTCTTTACTATTAATATTATTTGATAAAATATGAAAATATTCATAATATATTTGAATTCATATAATTTATTTATGTATTAATTCTATTTAAATAATATAAAATAATAATAAAATATTTATAGAAAATATTTTTCCACTGCCGAAAATTATCGTACCTTTAATTATTAACATATAAAATTATATGACTATTTTTGTTTAAAATATGATGTTGTAATTAATTATAAACTATATATAAGTAATTAAATAATATATATTAATTTAATAATTATAATTATATTATTTATTCAAAGTCCTGCCAAACTGATCCATATTTGATTTATGTATATATATATTAAATATATACATATAACCAAAAAACTTTGTGACAATGTTGCCTGCATATCATAAGTGTTACCTAACTAACAATATGTGTATATATATTTTAGAAAACATTGTAATTGAGGATTAATAATTATATTTTGACTAGAAACATACCTTGGTCACAATTCATTGAGGCACATCTTTAAAAGATGATTTTTGCTCCTTGAAAATGTTTCTAATTCAATAGAAAGCCAACCTTTGAACCACTGACCACCAACTATCGAATAGCGACTGAATTAACTTGATTTGAACTTGATGAGATGGAGAGAGGCCTTGTAACATCCCGTATCTGGAGGTCAAAAGCTAAGCTCTAAAGATGTTGCAATCATCCATAGTACGGTGATGAAATACAGTAATAATGATATTCATAATATCAGAAGCACTTGAATATGAACAAAATCACAGATTTCAAAAGAAACATTTGGCTGATTACATTTCAAAACAATATATCATATCCATGTTACATAATCCCTTAAAGTTTCCCAGGTAAGGATTAAATATATCATTATAAAATTACACCAAGAGAGACATATGGCAATGCCCCCTTGGTTGATCAAAGCAATACAGTCATTTCTGATATATATACACAGCGGAATCAAAACAAAATGAAATGGCAAATCATGTTTAGCTATCCATCAACCACCTGCTCGTCTTCGGATGCTTTATTCGCCAAAAGACAAAAACCTGAAAACCTCAACCCTCAGCCTGCTCAAATCAATTTTGAGTACTTGAGAGTTTAAGAGGAACAAAAACTTCGAGTCAAACGTAAAGTATGATGTAAAAATTCTGTTACATCTTGGTTTACTGATATTAAGTGAGACTACGCCGCTTAGCGGAACGGGTTTTCCCTCGCTTATATCCTTTTCAAAGCATATATATTTAGCAATCCTTTCCTGCAACCAAACTGGTTAATCAAACTGATTATATCAAAATAGCAATATCCTTTATGCTAATAAATGGACTATCTATCCGTAAAATAAGTAATATGTAAACTATCCGCCTATATATAATAGCAAGGTTCGTTAGGCTACAAATGGGCTATCGATTCATACAACTGGGCCGACTGCCCGTAAACTAGACTATCTGTCCGGAATCTAGGCTGACTGCTTGCAAAATGGACTAACTGTCCCAATTATTTTCTTAGGGTTAACTACCCTTTAAATTTTTCCTCGAAAACCTTTTCAAAATGATTTAGTCCTTCAAATCATATACATATACAAGGAAAATATATCTTTAGCTTTACTCTAAGCCATTTTGCCATGTTATATACACTTTACTCAAAATAATGTTGATGAGTTTTAATAAAGATTAACAATCCTTCTAAAACAAGTCAAAACCCTTTTTAACTTAAAAATTCTTAGGCTACATTGCCTATTTATTACATTCAAAACCTTTGTTTAAAAACGTTAAATAACCCTTGCAAAACCTTTGAAGGAAACCACTTCGAAACCATTGGAAAACCCATTCGAAACCATTAAATATTACCTTTCGAAAACATTGAAAAACATTTCCTTTCTTTTCTCTAAAAGCTTCAAAATAACAAACATCCCCCTTTAAAAAAATTTAAATATCGCCTTTTGAAAACATAGGAAATTCCTTTCTTTCAATCCCTTCGAAACCTGGGGGAACCAACCCTTTTAAAACCATTCATTAAAACCTTTTGAAACAGTCAAACTCAATCCTTTCGAAAGCACTTTGGGTTCAATTTAAAACACGTGGAAACCTTTCAAAACCCTTCAAAACATCCCGGTCAAAACAATTTGGATTCTGCCTTCAAGTAGAGCAAAAGGATCAAAAACCCATTAAAGTCGAAAGCATTAGTTTCAAAATCTTTTAAAGCTATCTCGTTCGAAACCATTTGGGTTTTACTTTACTTGTAGAAAAAGGGTCTTAAAGACATTTTAGTCGAAAGCAACTTCTTCGAAACCCTTTCCTAGGTAATGAAGTGATGATGTCGAAATCATCCCTTCAAAAGTATTGGAGAGATGACCAAGGTTTAGAAAAACAAAACAACCCTGTCGAAACCGTCTGGGTCGAAAGGTAAAAAGGAGGCAGCAAGAAGGGTCTCGACTTAGTCGGAAGCAATTATTTAAAAATAGAGGCGCAACCCAGTCAAAACCATCTATGTCGAAAGGTAGAAAGGTAGCAGCTAAAAAGGTTTTGACTTAGTCGAAAGCAATTATTTAAAAACAAAGGCACAACCCACTGGAAACCATTTCCTTTAAATCGTTTGACTAGGTTGAAAGCTACTTAGTCGAAAGCCATTTAGTCGAAAGCAAGCAAATGTATTTCTTTTATTTAAAAATGAAGGACTACCTCAACCTCTTCGTAACCCCTGGTTTTGACTCTCTACCTTCCGCGTACATCTAATTCACTGCGTATCAGTAGACTGATAACATGTGCATTAGTTTCGATTGGGTTGGAGGCGATAGTATGGGGGCGGAATCGGGTGTCGAAAGAGACGTAACAGTGAAAAAATTGTAGCAAATAGTTGTTTTCACCTAACCTACCTTACGTGTCTAATTGTGATTGGTTGTTACTTTTTTTTACCAATAAAAAGTATTGCACTTTGTCAAAAATGCTACCGACTTTTCTAGGTTTTGTAATTTAAATCTTTTATAAAAAGCCGATTCTCCTCTTTTAATTATATAAAACATCTAAGTCCCATATCTTAAGTATTTTTATATAACCATTAAAACACTTAGGAAAAATAAAGAAAATACCAAAAGTCACATTATATATGTTTTCTAACATATAAAAATTTCAGACCCAAATAATTAAATATTTACACCTAACTAATTTATAATCCAAAATACCATTTTCTTTACTAGAAAATTCATATTAATTCCACGAAAATTCAAAAAAAAATCTAAAAATTGAAACCTATCTCCCAAATAAATTTATGATCTTTATAAAAATTTGCAAGGCAACACCTTTAAACATATCATAAATTCAATATGAATAACCATAATTCATCAGCAAATATATATTCATTCCATCATTTAAAAATATGGAAAATAATTATAAAATATTCAGAATTCATATTAAAACCGAAAATACAATAAAAAATGAGATGTAAACATTATTCGCCTTAGCTTTAAAGATTACGGAGATTGAGATTTGAATAGATTTGATTTAAATTTGCTTCTTTCTAGCTTTTCTTCTTCTCTTCCTTATTAATGGTGGCAGCCCTCTTTTAATTTTTTTAAAAGTGATATGAATGTGTAAAATATTGCATTGCCAAGGTTTGGAGGATGTAGGAATAGTCTCCTTCCTATTTTGCTCCTCCTCTATTTCAATTTGAAACTTTTCTTTAGTTCATTGTTAAATGGCACGGTACCCTTAATTGAAAATAAAATCTCAATCCCCTAATCAATACATTATTTTATTTAATTCAACTAATTAAATATCCAAAGTAATGATACCAAAAATCTAGGCTGTTACAGGCCAGTAGGAATTTTGTCTAGAAAGCACAGAGAAAGAGGCACCAAAAGATCCAAATCAAATTAGTTAGAGATGCTTATATCGTCGGTAGAAAGGAGAGAAGTGTGGATCACATCTCATACTCATTTTCCTTTAATCTCAGCCATCTAAGATCAAGCCCACTTTACCCAAAGATGACTTATACCCATGTTTGTTGCTGAAAATAACAAGCCCTGTGATGTGCCTTAAACCCATTTAAGCTTAAGTAAAATATTATGCAATTAAATCAAATTTAATTTCTTATCGATATCGTATATAAATTGACTTAAAATGATTTAATAATATTTATTCTTCAAATAATAGTTAAATTTTGTAATTAATATATCATATATTAATTAATTTATAACAATTATAAATCAATTAAACTGTTTGGTTAAAAAAGAATTTACCTTTTTGGTTGTCTAACCAGTTAGGTGTAAATTTGGTCAGCGATCAATATCAAACTATTTAAATATTAATGTTCACACATCAATTAGCAGGTGGTGTGATATTTAGCTAAATTTATCGCTTACATAGTTTCGATAAAATCTATTTTCACCTTGCTAAGCGTTACCTGGTTGTGACTTTTATTTACACCAATTCTCTTTATCAAAACTATATCACTTTGGACTTGTGGAATTTGGTAAGGGTCAAAATTCCAATATTGTCCATATTCAACTCTATATTTCAAACATAGAGTCCATGGTTCAAGTATTTTTAAGTAAAATTATTACTACTTTTTCAAAATCGTTTGGAAACTTTATCAAAGTCACCAGGATTTAAATTCTTTGAAAATCCATCTTATATTCAAAATATATTTTATAATTTCGTTTATAAAAAAAAACTTTTTTATAAAATCTTTCCTTAAACATATTCATTTTTAAAATATCTTTTCTTTATTTTAATAACACTCTTTTATTGAAAACCAATTATTTTAATCCAACATATTATCAAACGCCTTATAGTCAAGTTAAGGAACTTCATTCATAAGGTGTTCGATTCAATGTTTCCTACAAATTCTATCTACCGACCTATGATTTTTAAAAGAAAGATTGTAGATGATTCTGCGAACCATAGCTAATGCTTAAAACTGAGCATAACTAATCAAACCCTATATGAGAGTAATATTATTATTAACTCCTAACAACACATCAAAAATAACTATACTTTATTTTTGAAAATCATCCCTTTATATATAAAATAGAGTCCTAAGTAAAATTATTTCATTTACCAATTTAAAAACAATATCATGTCGGTTGGCTTTATTCAAGTGTTTAATGATCCCTATCAATAACGTTTGACACTCGTATTGATCAGATCCCATAAGCCGCTCAACAGATTAATCAACACAATATAAAGCATTGTTATAGCACTAACAAATACACACTTAATATATAATACACTCAACCTCATCTAGGGTATCACATACCCTATTCTTACTGAGTTTACCCCACCCGGGCCATGGTTCTCGCTTAACCTTGCGCTTTGATACTAAATGTAACGACCTACCCTTTTGACCCTTAGAAATCGATATTAATACATCCACGGTATTCACTTGCCGAATATCAAAGTACTGGAAAGATAGATTGCTAAGTGAAAGATGAAGAAAATAGAATAGAATCTCATAATGTGACGAGTAATTTATAATATAAACAAAACCTTAAAAAAAAAAAAATCATCCTTATTATACACAATAACAAAGTACATTAACCTACTATCAACAGGATAGTTATACCAGACTATCCTTACAATTGGATAAACACGACAAACAAACTTCAAGAATAACTAAACAATGGAAAAATATAAGATACGTTAATACGTCTTAGAGATTCCATCTCATCCCCCAAAAGCTCCAAAACGTCTAGCTAAATTTGGAAATATGCTCATGTTGACCCAAGCATTATAGGAAAAAAATGTCCGGAGTAGTCTGGTAAAAATCATGTGAGAAAGTCAAATCACAAGGAACTTCATTTTAATCTGTAAAATCCTTTTGAAATCAAAGGTAACACGATGCACATAGCAAGGGTTTTTAAATACGATAACTAAGCCATTTTTAATATAAAACAAACTGATATTATAATAATGTCTAAGGTTTAAAATACCAATAATCAAGTAGCTATGATATGTGTACATCGCAAAAATAATAGGTATATAATCAAAACCGCTAAGTCACATTTATGGAAAATGGATTCTAACAAATGGCAAGGTAGGCGACTACCTTTCGAAAATGGTACACCCCTAGATAAAATGTACCTGAGGATGAAAACCTTTCGAACTCTGCCAACACAGAACCGGCCTATCCCTGACTGGATACTGCTGAATATGTCATCATCTCGATTGTTCCTAACCTTTATAAAGATCTCTCATGCACAACCAAATCCATAATAGGGTAATCTAGAAAGGTGATGACACATCTAAAAGAGAGCGACCCACATAGCCCTACTGCATCTACCCTTTTTTAGCCCTTTTCGAGGTGTGAGGCTTGATGCAACGATTTACCTTTTGAATAGCATACCATCTTGAAATGTTAACACTGGCCCCTAGGCAGAAATGCAATGCTAGCATTCATCCATATAAGTTGTTCCAAGATCGAACAAACATTCAATGTTTACTATTTTTCATTTTAGAATCACCCTTAGGAAGAATAGTATAACTCCATAGAATACTTCGTAACAGTCCATCATGAGCGCAATTAGCTTAGAGTGGTTTAGATAATCCACGAACCGGTGTAACCAAACTAAGCGGTAATTTTTGCCTAACTCAATTCCGGTTATTTGGAAGTATGTAATAAGTATTTGAGTCCTTACCGAGGAACCTAAATATATACAACTTAATTCTTGAGTTAAAACATGCCAAAATTTGATAATCGGTTATTTAACTATCAAATAACAAACAAATCAACAATTCAAAATTTTAATTACCCATCGCAATCATTAGGCCTCAAAACATATTTTTTTCGTTTGTTAAATTCTCTTTTCGAAAGTGTTTATCAAAATATTCATATACTTATCTCACTAACTTAAGTATATACAAAAAAAATTTGTGAAAGATTTCTTGTTTCCAAATCATATCAGAAGGATAAAAAAATATTATTTAAATTAAAGATAAAGATAACCTCAAACAATATTCCTTTGGTGTTAAGTGTGGAGCCAATGTCTTTGCCACCAAAATTAAGAAGGTCAGGTAAATGAAATCCAAATCTCAAATTCTTTTACAATTTACTTCTACAAATTCTTTTAACAAATCTCTTTCATTTATGAAATTGCCATTACTTAAACTCTAAATCCATTTATAGATGTCTTTATAAAATTCCAAGTTAATTTACAAATCCCTTATATATATATATATATCCAAAATCATTTATAAAACTTTTTTATAAATATTTCTTATTTAAAACAGAACTTCTTTAATTAACCTTAACTAGTAAAGTTCCATTGATAAATCAATTATTTAAATACTCCTTGAAATAAATTTAAACATTTTTTATTTAATTTATCTTTAAACAATATTAACAAAATACTAATTTCAAAAATCATTCAAAAGTTTTAAATTACTTCAAAACACCTTTAATAAAATACTTGCTTAATTATTCTTTACATATCATATTTAAAATGAAAGTAAATTTTAAACTATTATCAAAATGATAAAATGAAATACTTGACTTCATAAAAATTCGAAAGGGGCTTAGTAACCATAATTATCTAGTTAAATGAGTTTAACTTATCTAAATTATAACATGGGCATTTACATAACAAGCAGATATGTAAAAGGAATCAATCAATAACAACGTCAAATCAACATATAAGTAAATGTTCAAGTTACCATGATAACAAACTGGAATTTGTTTTTCTAAATACATGTCCAAGTTAATATAATGGCAGAAAGAGTTTTTATTCTACCTAATAGACGTCCATATAATCTACTTGGTGAACTATGAAAGGACTATGATTTATTCTGTCAAACAGATGTAAAATACAATTTAATTAGTAGAACAGTGTTTTATTCTGCTAATCAAATATCATTGGGTTTCATATTTGATTGGGGTTACTTAAGAGTAATCAATAAAGAAATCCCTTGGATTAAAATCGTCTTTATAAAATAAAATGGTTTAAAACTTTAAATTTTTTATTTAAAATTAAAATAACAATTAAAATCTTTAGTTAATAATAATAATCAAACCTTCGATTAATAATTAAATATTAATTAAGTAATAAATAATAAATATCCTTAAATAAATAATTAAATAATAGTTAACCTTCAAATAAACAATTAAACCATAATTAATCTAAAATTAATTACAAATTAATCTCTAAAATTTTAAATAATAACTAAATATTATTTAATGTTAGTCAATTAATTAATCCTTAATCAAAACTTAAACAATAAATTAAATATTTATTTAAAATAATCAAATCATTATTAAGTACTAATCAAATCTTAACTCAAATTTAAATTTATTAGTAATTAGTTAAAAATTTAACCCTTTTTTAAATAAATAATTCAATAAATATGAATTAAATAATAATTAATCCTTAAATAATTAATTAAAAAATAATCAACCTTATATTTATTAACAAATCATAATTAACTTACCTAAAAATAATTAAAACTAATTACCTTAACTTAATTAATGAAAAAGTACTAATTACCTTACTTAATTAGTTAATTAAATAATCATTACATAACTAAATAAATAGTTTAATAATTACTTTTATTAAGTAAATTTCATTTTGAAACCATTTTTCAAAAAGATACTTAACAGAAAACATTTTAGGTTTCAAAAGTAGCACGTTTTCACGAACCGCATTTATAGCGACTATCACTAAACGAGTTAAAATTTTCAAAACTTGTTTAATATAAAAAACGACTTTAAACTTCTCATCTTTCACATATTAAACACTTTTATAGCCTAATATAAGATTTTGAAAAGTGAAGATAAGATTTAAAAATTTATAAAACATTTCTAAAAAGTAAAGTAGCCAAAAGATTTCAAAGTCGCAACTGACCACTCTAAATACTAACTTTCTTACCATAGCACATCCTAAGCAAGATCACAAACTTATACGTGTTATCACAACATCCATCAAGTCAAGATTCTAGCTTTCACCTTACTAACATTTAACTTATATTTTTAAGTTAAAATCACATCATATCCATAACATAGTTTCATACTTAAACCAAGTCATAACTCATAACCAACATACATCCAAGCACATATAAACACACACAATCCAACATCGTAATCAACCAATAAAGCTGTGATTTAGCAAAAAAATATACAACATAATGTAAGAAACTTTAAAAAAAAGGAGTTAATTTCTCACCAAAAGCTATCTAAACTAACCAAACCTCCATTATAATTAGAATAGAACCTAGGTTCGTGATTTTAGCTTGGAAAAGTGAAAATTTGGTGGCCTTAAAGTGGAAAGAGGGTTCGACCATGAAGAGTAAGGTTCGACCTAGGGGTGTACATGGCTAGGCCATGATGTGTAAGCGGAGTTATGGCTTTGTTTTTGGAAGGAAGAGGGTTGTAGAAAGGAAAATGAGGTTTTAAACAAAGTTTTTCATGCATTTAAAGTAGAAAGAAATGGGTTTAAATCTTTTGAAAAATAAATGTAAGCCATGTAAGAGTTTCTGAGAGCTTGAAAGAAATTTTTGCAAAGTAGAAACAAAAAAAAAGAGAAAATCATAGGAATATTGTATATATACAAGGTGCATTTACCAAATTACCAGAAAACCCTTTGTACTTTGCCATCCACTTAAACCATGCCACCTTACTATGTCTCCACCTTCATGTACTTCACGCCTCCCTATAGCCCCCCTCTTATCTCTTAAGCCAACAACATTAATCACCTAACGTACTAATGCTTCATGGCATGACATTGACTTTTCGTTATTTATTTTATCATAATGTTAGGTCTCTATTAATATATATATATATATATATATATATATATATATAAGTGTGTGCGTGTGTGTATACATACACATATGTGTATATCATAATATATATGCTAACTCATTTGAAAATTTATGTATAGAGCATATAATAGTGTTACGATATTTTCAACAACTTTTACTCGACGAAAGGTCGAAAATTCCAGAAACGAATTCCGGTCACATTTTCGATTTTTCTTTGAACTAAATATTTCTATAAACAGATTTGAAAAACCATTTCACCATCATTATTTATCATTTAAAAGAGTTTTATTTTAGTTATATAACCTATTATTTAAATATCTAAAATTAATTAAATATTCGCAAATCAAATCGATGAAATTCTGGGTCGTTACAGATATATTTATTTTTTTAACACTTTGTAACTACTATCACAAATCATACCATTTATGGATTTTCTATCAAATGTACTTTTAATAAACTAATTAATTAATATAATGCGTTATATCAAACACCTTTTATTTCTAACAAGATTGGTTATCGAGTTAGATATATATAACAAATTATAAAATTTCCCTTATGGCATAACCATAACTATATCAATCTTCCACTTTCACTTGAGGTCAATTATGGAATATTATACTAACTTCTCCAATCGATTTCCACAAAATTAATTAGGTCGGTCCCTCAATGAATGAGTATGCTATTATGCTTTAATTATCTACTATGTCAATTAACTCTCCTCAATGCTAATAAATTGTTTTATCATGTGGAACAATTCAGAGTATATCTCTCAAATTCTTGTGAGCTCCTAATTTTATTACAAACTGTGTCGTGACATTGTTATCATATAACAATGTTATGGGATTCTTAACATTTGGAATTACCCTCAGCTCGGTTATAAATTGGTGCGTTTATATTTTATACATTGTTTTTATTACGGCGCTATTTAAGGTGATGTACATAGCCTTTTTTCATTGAATTGGCCACAGTCTTTCATTTGGAACATTTTTGACTTAAATATTCTTAACTTGAACTTATTATTGTTATATTCAATATCACTTATGAAATCCTGAATCCGAATACTCCTCCATAAGGAATTTGTTATTTCTATAAACAATTCTCTACTATTTTGTAAATACACGAGAACATCCCAAACAACCATTTAGTGATATCAATTTGGATTTGATATTTTCTTCATGGATCAAATACATAAACAAATCACGATATCATAGACAACATAACATGTATGAGAATTCTTATTGGCAATGCATAAAGAATCCATCTTACATATTTAGTATTAAACATTTTAATAAGGTATCCTTACATATTGTTTTGGAACATTCCTAATATCTTTTATACTTACTATAAAAGACATCATTTACAAATCCAACGTCCAATATTAAAACAGCTAAAAGCTAATTTTAACACGAGTGCATTATAATCAACGGTGTGTTATTTACTTATGGTTTAGAATTATCAATGTACCTTTTAACGCTTTTTCTTGTGAACACATGCTTCCTCTGCATTTTGATTGATAATCAAACTATTATACATTTCTTTCAAAACACTAGGTCAATTTTGATGCTTTTTAGAATGATACTTTCGTATCTGTTCGCGAATCGTATCTAAAAAATCTCATAAACTCAATATCTCTCCCACTAACTTTGGTACACTTTAGTTATAATGTATAAATAGTTTACTCTAAATCATTATGTAGAATTTTCTATTTCAAATCATATGCACCAAAACATAAAGTCATACTATGTAATAATTTTGTGAGTAATATACAAACCAACTTGAGAATATCGAATGGTGATTCTATTACATTAATTTCAACAGTTGAAATTCATGATATTATTCTTATCAACGTGGCTCATTATATTCCAACTGCATTTTCTTTCTCATTAAGGCGCATTTACAACTAATGGATCATATCCCTTTGTACAACAATCAAAATCATATGTTGTTAATATACTTGGAATCTATTTTGGATTAGCGCATTGTATCATATAATAGAGTCAATACTCTCTTAAAGTTTAATTAAACAATGTAGGATTATTTATTCCTGACATTGACAAGAAACTCACAATTTCTCTTTAATGTACGAGAATGCTCCTCAGTTGTTCGAATGTATTTGCATTCATTTAGGTTTGGTCAATTTTATTTCATCCTTGTAATCAGTTTTATCATTGGCTCGTATCCAAATTCATTTTATATCAATAATTTTTTTTAAAATTCATTCACTATGAAGCTGGTACCTCTTGAAACAACAATTGTTTCGCGACCTAAGGAATGGGCATTCATAATTTTTTTTTCAAATTGCCATATATAAAATTGATTTTTGTATTAGTTCATAATATATTTATGTTCACGACATAAATTAGTAATCCCCATCGTTCCTAAAATTCTATTGGGATGATTCATACAAGATCCCTTATATATAATTATTGCATGTAGTCTTTCCCAACCTGCCAACGCTTTGGCCTAGGATATGTAGGGGTTTTTAATAAACCCTAATCTCGTATGTTTTTGTACATTGTTCTTTGGATAATATTAATTTTATCCTTGTTTACTACTCTTAAGTAAACACCTTATAGAAAGAAATTAACTCATGTTTACTCATCATTAATTATGCTTTTTCCAACAAAATTTAATTACTCCTCAATACATCATTATGTATTGTTGGAAGGAGTGACCTTTGGGATTAAATCTTTATTCATACTAGGTACATACAGAACTCTCTTGTAGCGACCCAGAAATTCGAACACTTCGTCTTCGAATATCCATATATTTTAAAATACAGTTAAGTGTTATAAATATGATTTTATAACCTTGTAAAGCATCATCTAAATAATAGATGATGATAAGAGACTGGTTTTAAAATTATTTATGAAAATATATGCTTTGGAAAAATATAGATAATGTGACCAAAAATTGTTTTATCGATAAACTTTTTAACTGTCAAAAGTTGTTCAGATTTTTTTTACATACACTTGCTTAGGAAATCGGAAAAATGAAATAAGATCTTTTTACTATTTACGGATATAAACTTTTTGGATTGTGTCATGTGTGATGTCATCAAAAGATTTTCTAAAAAGAGCTTAAACGAAAATACTTAAGTGTTAAGAGATGATAGAGGAGAAGTGAGAGGAGGTATTACATGACATGAAAGTGGGGTGGGAACAAGCTTAGGCAACACCATATTGAGCCTATATAAGAAGGAGGATACCCTTAGGAACAAATCGCTAATTTCCAAAGCTAAAAAAGGCATTCCGAACAGCATCTGCAGTGACTATTGCTATAAGTGCAGTTTCAAGTCCAAGTCCGAGCTAAACCAAAGTTCATGTATAACCTATGCGCATTGTTCTAAGGCATTGCTATATGTCATATAAGTCCATTCAAATTCATTCAAATGCATATATATGCCACTTGGTTTGAAAGCAAGAATCAAAACCAATGTTTTCAACATATGTCCAAATCAATTCAAACTACTTTAACAAAACCAAACACAAGCAAATATGTGTTATATTTTCAATCAAAATGGCAAGTTAGCTCAGCTTTAACCTAATAAAGAACCAAGTCCAAGCAATCCAAGCACAACCTCAACCTAGAAACACCGTTCCTTTCTTGCTTCCTTGCTTTCCACTTGTCTTTTGTCTCCTCCACTCTCCTTTTTCTCATGACTATGATAGGTGGGGAGGTTTGGCTTTGCTTTTTCAACTTATAATTTGGTAGGATGTTTTGTAATGTGTTAGTAAGGCTTCACTCCAAATTTGAGTTGATTTGGATATGATTTGCAATTATTTTTCTTTAGGAATTTAAAAAGAAGAAGAAGATGACGACGTTAAAGAGCTTGTTTCTAGCATTGGAAATTAGTGATTTGTTCCTAAGGGTATACCGCTCCTTGTATAGGCACAAGATGGTGTTGCCTAAGCTTGTTCCTCCCCCCATTTCATGTCATGTAAGGAATCCTTCTCTCACTTCTCCTTTACATGTCTCAACACTTAAGTATTTCCATTTAAGCTCATTTTAAAATATCTTTGATGATGTCACACTTGACACAATCCAAAAAATTTATTTCCATAAATGGTAAAAATATTTTATTTCATTTTATTGATTTTCTAAGCAAATAACTGCATGAAAAAAAAATCCAAACAATTTTTGTTGGTTAAAAAGTTGTTTATCGATAAAATGATTTTCGGTACATTATCGATATTCTTCGAAAGAATATATTTTGTAAACAATTTTTAAAAACTAGTTCCTTGTCATCATCTATTAATTAAATGATGTTTAATAAGTTTATAGAATCATATTTATAACACTTAATTATATTTCAAATCGTGTCAATATTCGAAGACAAAGTGTTTTAATTTCCAAATCACTACATTTGTAGAACATTTCATCCTTGAAATTCAAATAAGAAACAATAATCAAAGAAGATAGAAAAATAATATACATACATAGAGTACTGTTGAACCTATATACAAACTAGACTGCAACTCAACCTCAAGTGTTGATTACACTACAAAAGATGTACAATACTAAGATAAGAAATCTCTAGTCTAAGAACAAATCTGGATATGACCTCCTCAAACTATCCTCTGTTTCCCATGTACAATCTCGAGCATCCTCGCTCCACTATATCTTGACTAAGTTCACAACCTTAGTCCTCATTAGCTTTGTATCTCTATCAGCAATATGAATAGGCTGTCTTAGTATAGTCAAATTTGGCTTAATCTCGATGTCCTCCTGGTGCAATGCTTCCACTATAATTGAAGGATCATGCACAAACTTACAGTAGCCTATTTGGTAACTCGACTCTATGCGCAAGTGTATTAATCCTCTAGAATAGAGAATGGACCTATATATCTAGGAGCCAACTTACCAGCTCTTCCAAACAGGAATACACTTCTTATCGAAGAAACCTCTACAAACACAAAGTCAAAACTGAGAACTCCAAGTCTCCATGCCTCTTGTCCAAATTGTTCTTTTTTCGATTCTGCGCTTCCTTGATTCGCTTTTAAATCTTTATGACCTTATTTGATGCCTTTCGAATCATATCTGGCCCAAACATAAGATGATCCATAGGTTCTACCCAACATAACGGAGATTTGTAAGGCTTTCAATACTCGGTTCACCCTTTTCGTTTGCTAATCTATGGATGGTAAGCGGTACTCAAACTAAGCTCGATCTTCAATGCTTCATGCAAAACCTTCCAGTTTTAGCTTGTGAATATCAGATCTCTATCATTTATGATATCATAAGGAACACCATGCAATCGGATGATCTCCTTAACATATAACTTATCCAAACTATAAGTTTCCCTCATATGCTTGGTAGGTAAGAAGTGTGCACTCTTTGTCAATCGATCCAGATAACTCACGCACCCTTGTTACGTCTTTTCGACCTAGGAAATCCATCGATGAAGTCCACATAAATTTTCTTTCATTTCCACTTAGGATTCTCAAGTGGCTAAAGCAATCCATCCATCTCTAGTGACTGCCTTTCACCCGTTGGCAGCTAGCACACCTGCTTACAAAGATAGAAACATCGCTCTTCTTGCCCTCCCACCAGAACATCTTCTTCATATCATCATACATCTTAGTGACCTCTAGATGTATCGTCAACCTAGAATGGTGGCTCTCTACTAGAACTTCCTGCCTATTCCAATCAACATTTGGGACATATAGGTTATCGTTCATTCTCAAAATGCCATGACTATCCACCTTGAATCCCGGCCACCTCTTCGATGTCTTATTCTTGCTAACATTCTTAGGTACCCTATCAAAATAAAGATCCCTATGATGATTCTTTATAATATGACTAATCAGAGTTAGACGGACCTCAACATTTGCCATAAGTGCATACCTCCTACCGAGCACATCAGCTATGAAATTAGCTTTCCTCGATTTGTATAATATATCACAATCACAGGCTGTAAGAAACTCCAACCACCTTTGATGCCTTATGTTTAGGTATTTTCATGCAAAAAGATACTTCAATGATATATGGTCCATATATAGGTCGAACCTTTCACCTAGCAAATGATGCCTCCACATCTTTCACACAGATGCCACTACTAACAAATCTAAGTCTTGAGTTGCCGACTCACATAATCGATAACCCTCCTATGTTGCATTAACATAGCACCTAAACCTATTCCACGTGCATCGATGTAGACAGTCAAACCCTCATCTTTATCTAGCACAATAAGAACAGAAGCACTAGCTAACTATTCCTCTAACTCTACAAATGCTTGCTCGCATTTATAAGTCAACACAAATTTGATATCTTTCTTCGCCAAGTTCATTAAGCGCAAGCAATCTTCAAGAAATCTTGTATGACTGCTATGTAATAACCTGCTGGATCTAAAAAGCTCCTAATATTAATTGCATTTTTCGACCTTTTCTAGTTCTGAACAGCTACAACCTTAGCGGCGTCAATAGGAATACCTTCCATCGAAACAACATGATCTAAGAGCATAACTTCTAAATGCCAAAAATGACACTTTGAGAACTTAGACTTCAACACATGCTCTTTTAGCATTTCTAATACATTCCTTAGACGACGCAAATGTCTCCTCGGTCTTGGAGTAGACAAAAATATCATCGATAGAAACAATAACAAATTTATTCAACACATTTCGGAAAACATGATTCATTAATTCTATGTAATATGCTGAAGCATTAATTAGGTCGAACGACATGACTAATCACTTGTAAAACAGGTTGGATTTAAAATCCATCAAGGGTACACTCTCCTCTGCCACCCTCAACTGAAGGAACCTCATAGCAAGAACGAGCTGAAAAAACACTAAAGCTTCATGAAGTTGATCGAACAAGTCATCTGCCATAGGAAAATTATACTTGTTCCTAACAATTCGTTTGTTGAGCTCGTGATAATATACACATAGTATTAATGAACCATTCGCCTTCGTATCAAAAATGATGGGTGATCCCCAACTCGAACGACTTGGTCGGATCAAATCCTTCTAAATAGATCACTGACCTAATTTGTTAACTCCAACTTCTCTTTCGGTGCTAGTCTACGAATAGGAAACACAATATGCTTTGCATCCTTCATTAAATCAATGCGTAATTGTATCTCCAGTGAGGTGGTAAACCTGAGACCTCTTCAAAGATATCTCTAAACTCTTAAACAACGATCGTCGAACCCAAATCCTCCTCTGCCACATCAAGTGAATAAAGAAAACTAGTCATAAGCGAGCTAGGTCCTTCACAATCTATAGTCTAAGCTTTTCTCCCTTTCTTTAATACCATGGTTCATTTATCATAATATAAGACTATGCTATTCTAGGATAACCAATCCATCCCAAGCAAAACATCAAAACCCATAAAACATAGAACATACATATCATAAGGAAAGAGTCGATCAAAATAAGAAATCAGAACTCCTAAACAAACCATACTAAGGTTGGTCGAGCCCTCAAAATGGTTTGAGACATAAATAGGATCTAAAGACATATTTGGGTTAAGTTCTAATCTATCAACAAGTGTACGACATATAAAACTAAGAGAAGCACCGGTATCAAATACGACATGAATAGGAATGCCAAAATATGTATAACACCTTACGAAACTTGTTTCCCCTTGCTGCGATGGACGTGGAAGGTTATGAAACCAAAGCAAGAACTCTAGACTGCTTCCTTTTACAAAGCATTAAACAGTCTTTATCTAGATGATCAGGCTTGTAGCAATTATAGTGGCTTCTTGGTGCAAACTGTGCCCTGGTCATTTGTAGCTCTATCTTCAACACATTAGTAATATGTGCCTTAACCAATAGTACTTTTGCCATTTGTTTCTCCCCAACTAATGTACAATCCCGACAAAATGCCCCTTCTTTCCACACGTGTGACAAGCCAAACTAGAAATATCCCTCTGTGGCTGAAACTTCCGCTTGTTGTCTCGTTGGTGCAGGAATAGATGGCTTTGGTGCTAAGCTCTCAAACCTCGTTCCTATGTTTACCAAAGTCACATAAGATCCCAAGAAGTGATTTGTTGTATTACCCTTGAATTCTAGGTGCATCCATGTAATAAACATCTCATTTCTCTTTAACAAAATATCTACCAAACCAGGTCCGGGCCGAGATAAGGTCGTGAATCAGTTATCATACTCCACTATTGTCATGGCCCCCCGCTTCAGGTCGAGAAAGCTCTTAATAACAAAGTCTTCCTAGCTTATAGTACAAACTTCATCTCGAATCTCTTAGACCTCAGTAGTGATAGAACTCCACCAATCCATGGCTGCGCCGGTTAGATGTCGTTACGTTAACTGATGCGTCATCGTGTCATCTAATTCCATATCCCTAAATATCCGATCACATAATTTGATCCAAGTTTGGACTCCTATGATCATATTTATACCACCAGGCCTTTTACCTTCTACCTCCCATAATTACAGAAGAGTGAAGCAAAATCCACTTGATGCCTGACGCGCACTACCTCCTCTATAATATCCACCCTTGGTTCCCTGACTGGGGCACCATTACTTTGTGCTCGATCGCCACCATTTATGACGGTACTACCTCAACCACATCTACCTTTACCCCCTCGAGCATTGGCAGCCCTAGTACTCATAATTTTTACTATCTAAACATAGCAGAATATATTTAGGATATGAAAGGCTAGAGTTATTTCAAAGAAAGAGATTATTCCAAAGGAAAAGTAGAAAAGGGAGTGTGGGTTTATAGAAAATAAAAATATGCTCTCATATATATATCGCGTAACCTTAGGCTCTGATGCAAAATGCAGTGACCTGACTTTTCGACCCTTAAAATGTCGACACTAATTACATCCACAGTATTCATATGCCGAACACCCAGGTATCGAAAAGACGTAAAATTAAGGTAAAAAGAGAATAAAATAAGAAAGGAAGAACACAATATCAGAATCTCACAACAGAACGATAATATATAATGTCAAAAGAACAATACAAAGGGTTACTCTGAATACATGAATTTCATAGTTACAAAACCTAATTACTATTATCAATCTAGATAGTTATAACTACCCGTCCTCACAATGCTGATAAATAATGCAAATATGGAACTACAGGAATAGAAATAGATAGTGGAAGCCTCCAGCTCATCTTCTGAACTCTGAAGAGTCCAAGGTAAAACCTGTCATACCTAGCTTACTTGAAAGAGTACACGAACAATTGAAAAAAATACAAAAACTAAACGTCAAACGTAAGTCTGATATGAGAAAACCTGAAAACATGCAACATGTAACAGTGACTATTGAGACCATGTAGATTCTCGTAACAATTTTCCTCCTAAAAGAAACCAACCATTCATTAGGTTTAATATAGTGATATGGTAGATAATATATAGAGTGCATAATTTAAATCATATCAAATAGCTGTGATGCTTACATTGGTCACACCACAACATATATAGGGTACATCAATACTGCTAAGGTATGTTCGCATATTGGATTTTCCACAGACATCCCTTCGATCGGGCAAAAATCCAATCTCCATGCACAAGGATCAAAAGTCCCTTTCAACATTGTATCTCTCTAGATAAAATATACCACAAGGAAAACATAAATGCCCATGCCCCAACATGAACTATGTGGTACCAAATATCATGAATCCTCGGTACCGATAAGCATACTTTAGATATGGAGTTGATAATATCCTATCACGGATTAGCTGCCTAATTGACTATCTAGTTAAAAAAAATTCTTATATAAATCAATGTTCGTATACATAACACGTTTCTGATAGTCCAATTTAAATATTCCTTGTCCAAGAACGAAGCTAGGTAAGATAGAGCACTAGTTGTATATCAAAGCCTTGCATAGGCACTTCATTCTTGAATCTCATAAATTGATAAGTTTATTCATCGGCTTTTACTGTTAAATATAGTATTAATGATTTTAATAAACAAGTAAGAAATCAACAAGATTAACATGTTTTCGATATTCCAACTTAACTATTTCTCGATCGTTAGTTGATATATTAAAGCTCTATTGCTTCGTCCCTACTCGAATGTAAATCTTAAGTCCCACAAATAGATAAGTTACCTTGCTTGTCTTTTAGCATTATGCATAGTTGATTACTTTTCATTAGGTAATCGCATAATAAAACCATATAACCACTAAGCAATTCTTACCCCTTTTTGAAATCATTTATTTATACTTTTAAAATACTTAAAATATGTATAATAGGTTTTAAAATATTTATCCAAAATATTGCTTTAAAATGACAAGTTTATAATTTCCTTAAAAATTTGGAAAAACACATTTTCGTTATAAAAATCTCTTCTTTAAAAATTAACAACTAACTCTTAAAAATTCATAAATATCTTGAACCACTTTTAGAATACTCCAATCATAATTAGTAAACACTTGTAAAAAGAAGAAATAAAATAATTAAATTTATATACCTTTTCAAACCATTAAAGTGAAAAAAATGAATCCAAACAGGACAGTTTTGCACAAGTGAAGTTTTGGCCATTTTCAAGATGTTAGTTAACATTTTACATCCAAACTTTTTATGGAAACAAACATACATATAATATTATAAATATGGTGAGAAACCCCTAAGAATCTCTTTATAAATTTCATAGAAATCGCCAAAAATAAGACAATTCCACATACTTAACAAGGTTATAATATCATATTGATAACACTTAATTATAATTCAAAATGTTTCGATATTCGAAGATGAAGTGGTCGAATTTTTGGGTCGCTATATCTTTCCAATATAGTTACCCGTTTGAACATATCAAACCATTGCATGTTGTTAACCGAATTTTTAACCAAGCCGGTTTAGGAGGTTAGAATGTCAAAATGAAGAAAAATTGATTTGAGGATTTTGGAAACGTCATATAAAGGCAAGAAAAAAGAAATACCAAAAAATGAGCGAAAAAGGGTTGACTTGAGTTTTTCGACTTGGCATTTGGTGTTGGGCTCGAGTCATACCGAAGCTGAACCTTGGAAAATGAAGAAAAACCCGAGTTGAGAAATAGCAAGGTGAAGCAAAATAACTTGGAGTCGGGCTCGAGTCAAACTCAAGACAAACTCGGATCAGATCTAAGTCAACTCGGTACCGAGTTATGATTTTACTTGGGTCCAACTCACAAAATTCTTAGGCCAGACTTCAAGCAATAAGAGTCGGCATCGAGTTATGATTTTAGTCGCGTTCGACTTACCTCTTAGGTTAGACTCCAAGCAACGCAACTCGGCACCGAGTTACGATTTACTTGGATCTGATTCATAAAACCCTCAAGTTGAACTATAAGGAACACAACTCGGCATTGATCTATGATTTACTTGGGTCCAGCTCATAAAACTCTCAGATCAGACTTCAAGTAATCATTACCGAACAGAACTCGGTTCTGCACATAAAACTATTAGGTCGGACTCCAAACAATTCAACCCTACCTCATAGCTCATGGTTTTCACCAAAGTCAAGACAAAGATGAAGATGAAACGAATTGAAATCTTAGAAGCATACTAAGAAAAGGCATGGAAATGACTTGGAAAAATTTCAACCAAAAATGAACTAAGGAAATAAGTCGACACCGACCTATTTAGCTAGGGGCCGAGTTATTTCTACCTCTCAAATTTTCACACCAACTTCACATGAGTTATTACTTACCTCTTTCATATGCAACCAAGGGATTTTCAAGAGTTTTGGACAACCAATCCCAAGAGTTGAAGAGATGATAGCTAAAACGACAAAATAAACCAAGTGATGATGGAATGATCACCATATTCAACCAACAATCGATGAAATAACATGAGATAGCTCAACAAGAAGATAGAAAAGTAAGAAAATTGACGAAGTCAAGTTTGGATGAGTTAAATAAACTTGGCACCGATTGTTTTTATAACTCGGTGAACCCCTAAACTTCTTGAGCAACTTCAGCCGATGTCTGGGCTGTACTGCAAGTGGACTTCCAATCCTTCACACCTTTTTCCCCTATAAATACAAACCTATATGCAACCAAAAGAGGATCTGATCCTTTCTCTTTCTTCTTCACTATGGATTTGGAACTCCATTTCTTTTCCACCTTCTTTGCCCTAACAATTGTCACCAAGGCAGCTACTCTTGGCAGTTATAGGACTTATAACTTGTCAAACCCCTGTACTAGTGACTTATACTCTCTCTAACACCTTGTAATCTCATACAAACTATCTCAAATTTATAATCAATAAAACTATAAAGTGGACGTATGCGAAAGATTGCTGAACCACTATAAAAAATTTGTGTCTCTGTGTTCTATTTCTTTAATTTTTAGTGCTATCCGCTAGATCTAAGTCATACAAGTTCCCCACAACACAATCTTGGATGTTGATCCTTTTTTGTGTCACCATTTTGGTACTTTCACTAACAAACTGAACCCAGGCTTTGATTAACTGTCTGCTTTGGATTGGGTAGATCCAAAAGTTCTGCTAGAAGAATTTAGAAATTTTCTATTCCAATGACTCCTAGAAATGGAAAATCTACATTTGGAAGATCCATAGGAGCAATATTTGGCAGTGGCGAAGCAGAGGTTAAAAATGGAAATCCACTACTTGGATCTTCTACTCACAAGAAATTGTCACTATAGGAGAGCTCAATTAGATGATCAATGAACTTAACCATAAATTTACAAATAGTCAAAAGGCTCTCATGGATAAGATAGATGTGTTGTTAATTTTGTAGCCACCATCAACAAGAAGAGTCAGAAGAGAAAATTCTCCTGCAATAGAACAAGAGAACTCTTCGGTTTTTTGCCTATAAAGGAGAGATGGGAAGCAAAAGAAGAAGGAAGTAAGTCATTGCAGGAGGAAGCAAGAGTGGTCCCTCCATAAGAAGACCAACTAGCACCGATAGGAATGATTGTGTGGAGGATGTTCAAGAAGGTGATGCAATGGATGTATCTAATGAGGAAATGGACTTGTAGCTTGATGGTGATGACCTGGAGTTTAATACGGGTGTTAACATAAAAAATATTGGAGCTGGAATCTAAACTGTCACGGTAAGTCCAACCGAGTGCCAATGGAACTCTGTAGGAGTAGTTCTCCCGAAGAATGGAGAACCTAGACTTTAATCGACAAACCGAGATCATTTGCGGAGTCAAACGCTTAGTGCATCCCCTGATAGTCAATTTATAGATTACTGCACCAGTGTGGAGTACATCGTTGACATAGTTAAAAGGATAGTTGAGGAGAGTAGGGATATGAAAAATGAGGACTGGCGTTCCACAACGATTCGAACTCCATTCACCAATAATATATTGAGAGAAGATTACCCTAGAAAGTTCACTATGCCGACGATGCTATCCTATAATGGAACTACAGATCCCAAGTAACACTTACTCAAATACAAATGGCATATGGATAGTGCTAGATCTATAGATGCAGTTCACTATTGGTGTTTTCCTATCTTCTTTGAAGGAGTCGCTTCAATGTGATTTACTAGGCTGGCGCCTAAATCTATATCAACTTTTGATGAATTAATTAAGAAGATTCTAGAGTAGTTCAGGTTCCATGCTACTTGACCAATTGATGTGATGTCCCTGTCTAGCCTGTTTTAATGACCCAAGGAGTCTCTTAAAGCTTTCTTGAACCGATTTAACATCGTTGTTATGAAGATTAGTAATCCAAAGTAGGATCTTGTATTTTTGGCCTTGGTCCGGGACATTCACCCGGATACAGATTTTGGTAGATGGTTAAAGATGAAGCAACCAACTATCATGGAATAATTTCACCGAAAGGCAAATTATTTCCTTTGGTTGAAAAAAAAAAGATTGGACGAAAGAAAGGCTGTTGATGAATAATCGATGAATGATCCAGAGCAAACATTATACTAAATGCTAGTAACTCTGGTAATCAGAAGAAAAGAAGTCAAAACTCTGGTAAAGGACATGACACAACCGCGATACGTTAGAAAAACTTCAGATTGGAAGATTACACGCCCATGAATGATACATTGGAGAATATATATTTTGCCACTCAAGGAATTGAGAAATATAAGAAGCTTCCAAGGAGGGAAGTGGCAGCAAAATCAACGTTCTGGAAGTACTGTCACTTCCACAAAACCCATGGACATAATACTAATGAATACCGACACTTAAGGGATATGATTGAGGTGTTGATAAGGAACAACAAAATCCAGCAATATGTTAGAGAACCGCATAATGATGGAGAAACTACATGGCCTCAAGGTCTACCTACTCAAGGAAAACAGCCTAGACCACTGAATAAGGCCCAAGCAAGCTGATTAAAGACGGGTTATCAAATAACCTTCATGTTAGTCAGTCACTGAGGAATGAAACAGTAGCCTAAAATAATACTTTTTTATTCACCCTTATCTAATTTCCTTTCGCAAATTAGGCTCACAGAGACATTGAAGGCATTGTAAATAGGTAGGACTTTCCATTTCTTCTACTGATTAATAAAATCTACTTCTCGAACCAATGGAACCATGGTCTTGCAAGTGAAACTCATGTGTCGTGCTATGTTATGAAAAGCACGCTTAAGTGCTAAACTGCATGTACAAAACTTAAAATTTTGAAAATGCAATTGAATTAAGGGATGAGTGCTTAAGCGTACTTAGTTGGCGCTTGTCTGTGCTTCGCTTAAATTTAAGTGACGATTAAGAACTATTTGCAAATATATATATATATAAAAAGAAACCAAGTCATCGCAAAAATGCCATATTCCTTGACAAAATTTCCTCATTTCCTATCATATGGCCCGTTGAATAGTGAGTAGTTATTTGCATCAAGATATGATCATATTTATTTGACAAATGTGCAATTTTGTTATCAACTCATGTATGCTTACAATTAATGAATAGCGAAAGTAAAATTAAACTTTTGCAACTTATGAATTTATAAGTAAACTTCAAAATTAGACTTAACTTATTTATGATATGTATTCATAGATAGTGCACTTAATATAATCTCTTTACATAAATTTATATTGATAACAATAATGTATACTAAAATATTAAACATCGCTTATGTGATGCTTAAGTGGCGCTTAAGCGACATTAAGTGAAGCAATACTTCTATCGCCTCACTTAGCGCTTAATATGACATAGGTGTCACACAACTGGAAACACAATCGAGAAATCGATCCTCTACCCTCGAATGGTGGAAGAGGAGTCTACACTCACTAACCGCTGGACTGATGGGCCGTATCGATCCCCAACATTTTAAGAACTACCATTGTCCTAAGACAGGCAACGTCGAGAAGGTCTAAACCGCCGAATCGAAGTTCATATCGATCCTTAACCTTCGGGAACTTGCTTTTCCCCAAGTCTGGCAACGTCGGGATGGTCCAAACAAACAGATCAACAGTCTCATCGATTCTTTACTTTTTGATAACTGATGTTTTCCTAAGACTTTCAATGTTGGGAAGGTCCAAAACTGCTGGATCGATATGTTATGTCGATCCCAAACCTTTTGAGAATAGACATTGCCTTAAAAGTCTCAACGTTGGGAAGGTCCAAAACCGCAGGGTCGATGATCACATCGACACCCAACCTTCTAAGAACCGACATTGTCCCAGCAACGTTAGGAAGGTCCAAACCACCAGGTCGATGGGTCTTACCAACCCCTAACCTTCTAAGAACCGACATTGCCCTGCTACATCGCGAAGGTCCAAATCGCCAGTTCAACGAATCATATCAACCCTAACCTTCTGACATCTAACGTTGCCTCGATAATGTCAAGAAGATTCAAACCGCTAGGTCAACTAGAAACACTTATAATAGTAAACCATCGATGCACCAACTTCTGGAGATAGAAGTTGGTGCTCAACTGAGTTCCTACTCTTTTCTTTAAAGAACTATTTTTGCCCAAAGATAGGCAACAATGGAAAGTCATAATCTTTCATAGGTCAATCGAGTGGTTCGGCTCTTCATTGTAGGAATCAGTAGCTACCTGAAGATAGGGCAACACAGAAGGAAAATCCCTAGGATCAAGCCGCTGCGTGCTAGTTTCTAAAGATGGAAGCTGGTGCATAACCGAATTCCCAGCATTCAACTTAGAAATAATTTTTAGTGCAGCCCGGAGATAGGTAGCCTTGAGAAAATGTTTCTTGGAATTAAGCGGTTGAGTTGCTAGTTCTTGGAGATAGGAACTGACATATGAACAGACTTCCATGATGATGTTAACAGCCAAGTGAGGCATGCATGACTAAGTACAAGCAGGAACAATCACAAAAAGATGGGATTAAATCATTGGACATCCTCTATCCTGGAGTTGGATTGGGAGCCAGACTAGGGGCAATTGAATAATTTGCCCTACACATTTCCATCTCTTGCAAATGCTCAAATATAGGTGATCGAAATTGCTAGTCCCGCGAACAGGGATAGGCACCCAAATACTTGATCGAAAGGAACCATGCCAAGTACAAACACGAACAACTATGGAGTTAGATAACAGTTATGTTTTTCCAAACGAAGAATTCTGGCAGCAAATTTCCACCTAGGGAATTGAAGACCTTAACGTTCAGGAATCCGATGTTGCCCGAAGATAAGCGGTGTTAGGAAGGAAGAACTTTAACCTCTAGGAATATTCCATTGTTCGAAGATAGTGATAACCGGGGGAGGAAGCATCTAGTTCTCAAGGATACATCGCTACCTAGAGATAGATAGTGACGAGGAGATGTGATAACAAAATCCACCTTCAAGAATTCATTGTTGCCCAGAGATTGCCGATAACGAAAAGGTTCTCAAAACCAAACCAGGGAACTAGGGGGTAATTCGACTTCAACCTTTATAAATTTACCATCATTCAAACTCTGGTGATGATGAGAAGGATTGATAACCTACTTATGGAACCAGGTCATTCGATCCCAACTAGCACGAATATGGCATCGCCCAAAGATTGGTGATGCTAAGTAGAAACCCCCATAATGGGACTATCGATACACTAGCTTTCCGAGACATAAGCAGAAGCTCAATCGAATCTTCAGCCCTACCTTCTAGAATCTGACACTACTCGAAGATTGACAACATCATGAAGAAACCATATTATAACAGGGATCTGACATCACCCAAAGATAGGCAACAATGGGTTAGCATAATTGTAAAATATTCATGAATCTAATGTTGCCCGGAGATTGGCAATGTTAGGAAGAAGTATTCATTTTTCACCCGATCGAATCGATCGACTCTAACCTGCAAGTATCAATTGTTTCCCGAAAATAGGCAATATTAAGGAGAAATCCACGAAGTTGAGTCATTCATGCGTAAGTTTTCAAAGATAGAAACTGATGCATGACCAGGATCTCACCACTGAACTTGGAAGAATTCGATCGCAATTAGGGAACTGACAGCTGTAAAAATTCATAGCTTGGAATCAAGTAGCAAAGTCATTAGTTCTTGAAGATAGGACATGCCATACGAATTTGGTAGGAGTAGTCGAACGAATAACTTAGGAAACCTAGTCTCTCAAAAATGTATGGACTTGGTGTTCAGAGTGATTAGCCCTATAGAGTGGGGGCATATACACCTACAGTTGATTGAAACGAACTCGATCGAGCCTAAAAAGGAACAACCATGGAATTGGCTAAACCAAGCTACATCAAAGTTCTGAATCGAGCTATGTAATAAAATATACCAAAAGGACTGTAGGGGTATTATTTACATGCACAGTGTTGCGGTAATAAATATGCTGCGCAGGAACACGGGAAGTGCAGTAGTAAGAAAAAAGCAATGCTTGAAATCGAGAAATTAAACCACCAGCCCCCGAAGACAGAGATTGATGTGTAGACTGGATTCTAGAAACCACAAAGGAAGGGGAATTGTGGACGACTCCCATAAATGACTATTTGTTTAAAGAAATTCTCCTAAAGAGAAAGAAAGAGTGGGAGAAACTTCCCTGAAAAGTGCCTAGGTCATGATACAAAACAGCGTACTATATCAAGGAGAATTCTCCACCCCTTGCTTCGATATGTAACCATGGATAAGCTAGGAAGATCCTCATGAAAGACCATTAGGGCAGCTGCGTTGATCACACCGAGGATAGACATTAGTAAAGAAGGTGCTTTGCTATGAACATTTCTGGCTGATGATAAATCAGAATGCAACTGGCTACACTAAACAGTGCGATCGATGCCAAAGATTTGCTAAAATCCAAGAGCCCTATCAATGGAACTTAAGAAAATTGTCTGCCCATGGCCATTTATAATTTGGAGAATCAACATTATCTATATGCACCAAGTGGCAAGCAATAGAGCAAAATATGTTATCCTTGTATCGATTACCGTTGGCAAAGTGGAACATTTTACTATGATCAGGACGAAAAAGGCAAACAGATAATTGGAAGAAATAAACCAAAAGTCTTTGATACTGAGTGGAAACTCTCGATACCAAATGGCTTGGAATTGAGTCATTGATGTGCTAGTTTCCAAAGATAGAAACTAACACACAACTAGACTTTTAGTCACAACCTTCAAGACTCTATCATTGGTTGGAGATTGGCAATGTCTGGAAGGTATAATTACCAGCCTTTAGGAATTTTATTGATCCTCGAATATAGATAACTTGAAGGAAGGATAATTAGAACAGAATAGTTCGTGCACTAGTTTTTGAAGATTGAAACCAGAGCCTAACCGGATTTTGACGACAGTGCTGGCGACTAAGCGAGATACCCTTGGTTGAGGATAGGTGAGGATGGTCGCAAAGAAATTAAAAAAAAGTACTATTGAACATTTCCTGATCCAAGACCGAGGTTGTAAGAGCTTACTTAGATAGGGGAAGTTGAATAATTTTCCCCATAATGTGTAACTACTACTAGTGCCCAAGCCAGGCATTCTGAAAAGAAAATATGTTCTGTGAATAGGATTAACTTCATGACAAAGTTCACATGATGAGGAAATGAATAGCCCATTTGCTGCTCGTAGTACTCAATAGCAGTACAGAACTGGGATTATCTACAATTATATACATGGTCAAATAACAGAAATAACTATGTTTATATGCATAAGGTTGCAAGATAATGGCGGCCACCTTGGTACAAGTATGACTTATTTAATGAAAAAAAAAGTAGAGACTATACAACCAAGTCGAAAACCAATGGGCCATCAGGCTTTAGGGAGTGCCTGCTTGTTCTTCCCTCTTCATCCAAGACACTCAAAGCAGGGAACTCATTTAGGAGAGGCGACGAATTTAGCAACAGCTCTGTAAGAGAAATTGTGCCTTGTAATTCAGCCGTAACCAATCATCCTGGCATAACAAGAATAAAAGGCAAAGCCTAAGCTGTGAAGGATCCAGGTCCAGGAGGAGTTGATGTAATATCACCAAACTTAAAGCATGGTGATCGACGAATCATTTTAGAAAAGGAAACTTGACGTTCAACATGATCAGGTATCTTTTTTTTGAAAGTTAAAACCCATGTAACCAATGCTTGGAGACCTAAGGATGTCGACATATGTCAACTAATCAGAGTCCGAGCAATTACAGAGCAAACGAGAAGTGTCAATATATGTAGTTTGAGTCACGTGTCCCGCTTGCGACAAATAGACTATCTTGTGTTGATAGCTCGCTCATGCTAGAAAAATGAGTCGTTTCGTACAGTGGTATTGTATGTGAGAACTTACCCATTATCGATGAATAATCGATAACGGAGCCGCTATATGGAGTGACGTGGAAAGCTTTTCTTCTTCAAGAACATGAGAACTGCAGCAATAGAAAAACCATAGCGATGGAATCATCCAACACGACTGTTCCTAAATTGAACCATCACATTTGAATTTAAACGACGAAGCGAGTACAACCATGCGTTGATAAATGCTAGCCGAAGAAAAAGAGTCAGACATGTCCCCAAAGCGATGTGAATACAAAGTAGGACACATTTGAGATCCATTGTAGGTTAAGCTCAACCCAAACTTTTACTATCTACCATCAAGAAACAGTCGGTCGCACCATCACCATTATAAACATTGCCACAATAGTATCCATTTCCTCACCCCTAAATGAATTTTACTTAGAGACCAATAGAAATCGAGGAATGAAAGTTCTTTGCGATAATATGAAGAGTGGTGACATTCAGATGGTCAACGGTAGCAAGTTTGATCAAAATATATCGAATGCTGAAGGATTCAGCATTGGAAATTCTCGAAGGCAAAGCAGAAATGAAAAAAATACACAACATAGAGAGAGCATGCTCATCTAAGGCATAGAACGATCTCCTAAGCGTAGATCTTGTCCTTAGACGAAATAAGGAATAGAATTCTAGCTATTTAAAATAGTTGAAGTAATGTCTACCAAATAAAATCAATGCTTCAAAACAGTTTATGATCGACCATCCAAAGCCAAAGGGATAGTAAACCTGAATTTGTCTTGACTTAGAGCATGCTTTGTTTTCAATGAAAACATACTTTGGGGGGCAAGTGTTAACCTGGTTTTGGACCAAGCTGATTTCAACTGGAATTTAGAACAAAAAAATGAAGACAAAATGATTCAAGGACTTTGGAAACATCATAAAAAGCCAAGAAGGAAATATAAAAAACTGAGCGAAAAAGGTTGACTTGAGTTTTTTGACATGGCACTTGAGGTCGGGACCAAGTCATATCTGAGTTGAACTTATGAAAATGAAGGACAATCTAAGTTGAGAAATAGAAAGATGAAACAAAATGACTCCGAGTCAGGCTGGAGTCAAACTCAAGACAAACTCGGGTCAGACCCGAGTCAACTCAACACCGAGTTATAAGTCATAACTCGATGCAAGTTATGATTTTACTCGGATCCGATTCATGAAACTCTTAGGTCAGACTCCAAGCAACACAACTCGGCACCGACTTATGATTTTACTCAGATCCGACTTAAAAACTCTCAGGTTGAACCTTAAGCAACACAACATGGCATCTAGTTATGATTTTACTCAAATCTTACTCAGAAAACTCTCTAGTCGGATTCCAAGCAGTCGTTATAGAGCAAAAGTCGGAACTGACACATAAAACTCTCAGGTCGGACTCCAAGTCAGGTCAAACCCAATCTGAAGCTAATGATTTTCATCTACGTCAAGCCAAAGATGAAATAACTTGAAATCTTGGAAGCACACTTAGAAGAAGCATGGAAATGACTTGGAAAATTTTCAACCAAAAATGAGCTAAGAAAATAAATCGGCACCGACCTATTTATCTCAGAGACACATTATTTCTACCACTCAATTCTTCACTCCAACTTCACACAAATTATTGTTTACCTTTTGCATATGCGACTAAGTGATTTTCAATAGTTTTGGATGAACAATCCCAAGAGTTAAAGAGATGATAGCTAAAATGCAGAATAAACCAAGTGATGAAGGAACAACCACCAAAATCAACTAGCAATCGATGAAAACAATATGGGACAACTCACCAAGAAGATAAAAAAGAAAGAAAATCGACAAGTGAAGTTAGGATGAGTTAAAATAACTCGGTTCTAAGTTATTTTTATAATTCGGTGGACCTACAAACTTCTTGAGCAATTTTTGGTCGATGTATGGACTCTGCTGCAAGTGGATTTCTGACCTATCACACATGTTTCCTATAAATACAAATATATGTGCAACCAAAAAAGGATCTGCTTCCTGCTATTTCTTCTTCACTTTGGATATGGGACTCACTTGCTTTTTACTTTCTTCCTTCCTTAGAATAGTCACTAAGGCAGCTTCCCTTGGCAGTTCTAGGACTTTAAACTTGAAAAACCCTTGTACTAGTGACTTATACTCTCTCTAACTCCTTATAGTCTCATACAAACTATCTCAGATCCCTAACCGATAAAACAATAAAGTGGACGTAGGCTAATGATTACCAAACCACTATAAAATTCTTGTGTCTGTCTGTTTAATTTTTTTTCCAATGCCATCTGCTAGATCTAAGTCATACCGGTTCCCTATAACTCAATCTTTAGTATTGATCCATTTTTTACATTAACACGTGTTATATTATTTATTTTCATTTTATATTCTATGGGATTATCATAGACTTATACATGTGCATCAAATACATATGTTCATGTTTGTGATAACTCGTCGGTGAATATGACGAAGTATGTGGAACCGTTTTGGTATTAATAAACATATGATTGGTTACATCTATATGTGTCAATCCAAATAGTTCATCAACTCATATGATGCTCCCACTAAATTGGTGCTTTTTCCTTAATTGTCTGAGATATAATTAACCAGTATCATATGATTCATAATCATATAATAACATTATTTCTCAAAACTAAGGCTTAGTCTATAACTCCAAAATAATTGTAAATATAATTTTAGATACTTAAGTATTTTCTAACACGTCACATTTTTTGTGAAAAAATACCACATTGTATTTTTATTTCATAATGAGCATTCATAATATTCACACTAAAATATACCTATTTTTAATCGATACCAAAAATAGTTGTTATTTCAAAAAAAATGTATGGTATGCTTTACAAAAACAATTTTTGTAATTCGATGCAAACAGTAAGTGTTATATGGGATGCCCCCGCTATTTCTGCCATTACTGTAATAGCATACTAAATTCGGAGGTCCATCATTCACTTAATATTGATTATTTATTTCATATACTGCAACTCGTTTACAGTGAAGAGTTCTTTGATCTAATATCCTAACCTCAAAGAAATAAATCTCATAGAAAACAATTTTCTATATGAAAATACATTTTAGAATGGAAACCATATTTCTTATTCCAATATTAGGTATCAATTATTATTATTACAATTCTCATTTTTGATGTTTCTTTATGAAACAAAAGTAGCCATTCACTCTCTTCATCTCAACTGTACCCTAAATTACATCTAGTCTTATACATTCATTATTCTTTCTAGATGGTTAAACCATTCGAAAGATTACCCTCAATATAATATCATAACGAACTCTTTATAAAAGCGGCTGGATCATCCTTAACATTTATGAACGTTAAATATGTTGCAGTTTGCATAATCTGATCAAACGACGTTTCAGCGATCGAGTTCTCAGATTTATCTTGCAATTTTGGTCTAGTATTACATTTAACACAATACTATCTTTACCATAATTAATCAAATTGAATACTCGAACTCATAGTATGATTTATAGGCTTATTTTGAAAGAATTAACCTCATCAAAATATTGTACATTACAAACTTTGACCGTTCCATATATAACATTTATATGTGATAGCATATGGATCAACTTATTTTGAAAGAATTAACCTCATCAAAATATTGTACATTACAAAATTTGACCGTTCCATAGATAACATTTATATGTGATAGCATATGGATCAAATATCCATTTTCTTTTAGAGTTCCAAACTCAAAGAATGTAATACACAGTCTCAACCAAATAAAGGGGTAAGTGACAAAATCACGAATGTATTTAGTAATTACAAAATCAGGCGCTTGCATGGGTATTGAAACATTAACATGCAATAAGCATTTATCAGTAAGTATATGTTATAGTTCTATTTATCAACCTTCAATTCAGTTTATTTGTATATCTTATTTGATAAATGTTTTATCAATCATATTAAATGCATAAAGTTATCAATGTTGATTATTATAACATTTACAACAAATCTTCTTATAATATTAGAAATGTTAAATGTTATCCTTTTGTTTCTTTAATAAGGCTCCCACTAGTCTTTTATGGTTCTCCGAACCCCAGGAGAAACATAGAAGTCCTTTAACTTTACTAGTGGGTGTTAGGACTCATCCGTTTTGGAATTCTTACCATAATTTTGATCAACAAGTCATAGCTCTATGGATATGGATAATTTCTTATCGGTTGTAACGTATACAACTCCTAACCCTTGGTATCTTGTCCTAATTTTACTTCGACCTTGAGTTTTCTCAACAAATGGAAACGAAATTATTCACTCGAACTTACCATATCTCGTGACGTAAGTATAGTATATGTACCTTGAGTTCGCATAACAAATACATATAGTTATCTTACCTAGTCTATTCAGTATATTAATAGTACTATACATAACATCCCTGCTTGGGTTTGCTCGATAACTAAGGAGCACGCAAGTAATTTATTGATATATGTACATATATATAAGGTAGAAGACAACATTATATTGAATATTCATAATCTTCGATATATTATACTGAGTGATATCAACTTATGGAATAATGTATTTTTTATGAAGTATACTAGTGATTCAAGTGTCTGACACATCGAAAATCCTGGTATACGTATATTTACTTATGTATTTATTCCTTAAGTCTTAGGGTTTCCCAATGTTCCACCATCAATTTATACATTCATATTATATGAACTTTATTGTTTTATAACTTTTGTATTTCATATTACTTATATAATAGTCTTATGTATAATATTATATTAATTAAATCCTATTTAATTAATTTTAATCAATTAAGATTTTAACTAGTTTTATATTATCTTAATATAACATTTATATTAAATATTTATTGTATACTATAACCCTTATAGTATAACACCTATATCTCATATATATTTATTTTTATTTAATTAATTAACCTTTAATTTATTTAATTGAATAATTTTAATTAAATTATATTAATTTTGAATATATCAAAAATATATAATACATGTATATATTTTTCATTAATTAAGTTATTTAATTAATTTATTTTATTAATAAATTAAAATTTTTGAAATAATGTTATACTATTTTTCAAACATTTTGAAAAAATTTATTATATTATGACTTTTATAATATATGTATATATTATTTTAAATTTCACTTTTAAATTTAAAATCTTATACTTTAATTTTCAAACAATTTTGAGAACTAGCCCAGGCCCAATTTAAATTTGGGTTTTTTCTATTAGAGACAATCTTTAGGCTGTGAGCTTAATAGTTAATTCTAACATGACTAATTTAGACCACATAGTCCATTGGGCTCAAATACCATTGTTGGAACTGATTGGCCTACAGCGAAAGTTATGGGCGAATTTCAAAAAAAATCCCAAATTTTGGATCTTTTTTAGGCTAGTCTAATTTATCTAGAACGTTTCTAAATATTATTTAAATAAAATCTTGTATTTTACTTAAATTCATAAATTATACAGTTTTATTTAATTTATGTCTTGATATATATATATATATATGCATGTGCGTGAATGTGCACTTATGTGTGTCATACACACATATGTGTGTGTGCATGTGTAACATATCAATTATTGCAAGGTATAACATGCCTACTTATAGACATACGGATTTACATCGCAACGGACAAGTCAGCTCATCCATATGCAAGTATATATTGTCTAAATATATGTATGTATGTATATACTATTATTTCTATATAAATATTATATATATATGTATGTATTAAGTTTTGTTTAAATAATTTTATATAAGTATATAAGAGTGCGTATATGTATATATACAATCATATGAATAAAATATGAATATTATACAATAGATTTATTTAAATATAAATAAATATTTATAAATATTAAAAATATATTTTTGTTGTGTAAAATCATGAGTTATACATATAAATAAATATATTAATACTTTTTTAATATAGGTGCATAAATATATGCATAATTATATATATAATACTAAAATTAATTTTTCAATATAAAAGTCCAGGTCTTGTGCACATCTTAGTAAAATGTGACGCCCCACCTCTATACCCACGCTAGCCAAGAACACTCCGGAGTAGTGCTGTCAACTAGCACGGAGAATAAGGCTGTTGAGGAGCGACCATCCATGTAATTGCTTATCACACGGTGGCTATAAATAATCTTCGGAAACAAACATAGAAATAATCATATCACAAGAATCTTCTCAAAGATTCGGAAAGGGCATCATACCCCAAACTTGTACTCATAACAAGTCAATGACATAAATTCTAGAAATCAATGCAAGAAGTCCAGAAATCATAGAAAAGAGAAAGAGGCCTATCACATGACGGTCCGAAGACCAAGGGGAGCTACACCACATGTGTGAATGGAATCACACAGATTAAGGTCCAGACTAACCAAGCAAAAGGGTATGTGTGAGTGGAATCACACAAGTGGTGTCTAGTCTAACCTCGCAACAAGAGACATCGCACAGTTGCTAGTCTAAATCATCAGAATGATCGTCATGATCAACGAGAAGTATCAATTACACTAAGCTAGTAAATATAGAAGTTTAGCTTCATGTCCCATAACCACTTGCTTAACTTAAATATTTACGAACAAACTGTAAATCTTCACTAATAAAATTGTCACAAGAGGTTCAATCGAACAAGTCCAAGAATTAACTGAGGAAGTGAACGCCAGCGTTTCATACCACTTGTTTTACTAAGTCGTTTAATTAGATTTCTCATCCGAGTGAGGTAAAGGTTTGTATATACTAATAGATTGGAAAACGGTTTAAGAAAAGAGCTTTGTTATTAAAAATAGAGTTGAAATTGTTTGTTAAAAGAGTTTTGATATTTACTACTAGTATTGAAACCTTTATATTATAAAGTGACAAAACACAGAAGCAATTGTAGAAACAATCAGTCACAAAAATCGCATACGGAGATGTGAATAAAATCCAAGGAAATAAGCTCAATGTTTTTCAGATAAGATCCCCTACGGAGGGGGGGTCCAGGGGGTGGCAACCCCCCAAGGTGGGGGTGCGGGGGCAACGCCACCGCTTACGGGGTTCGACCTGCCCGGTCAGGTCGCGAGGGTCCAGGGGGCAGCGCCCCCGGCGGGGTGCGGGGCAGCGCCCCGTCCAAAACGGTACGACCTAAGTGAAGACAAGCGGCCTACGACCTAAAGCAAAATGAGGTCTAACGACCTAAGGGTTCACGCGGCCTAACACAATGGCCGAGCGACCTAACTGGAGTTAAGGGAGGCAATCGACTTAAGGTCCAACGACCTACGACTCAAGCAAGCCGAGCGACCTAGTGTGGAGGGGTCGAGCGACTTAAGGAAGGCGAACGACCTAAGGTCTAACGACCTACGACTTAACAGAGTCGACCGACCTAAGGTCTAACGACCTACGACTTAACAGAGTCGAGCGACCTAAGGTCTAACGACCTACGACTTAACAGAGTCGAGCGACCTAAGGTAAATGGTCCAACGACCTAACTCGAACGACTTATCTGGAGCCTAGGTCGGAGACGACCTACGAGATAAACCAGGCCGACTTAGTGGACGAGCGACCTAAGGTTTGCCTAGAGATTATAGGTCGGAAACGACCTAAAACTTAAAGCTTAACTCGCGAGCGACCTACGGCTTAAGGCCCAACTCGTGAGCGACCTACGACTTAAGGCTTAACTCGTGAGCGACCTAATTCCGAAGTGCCAATTCTTCCAGAACGACCTAAAGTTAACTCGTGAACGACTCACGACCCATGGACGAATGACTTAACTCCGAACGACCTAAAAATGGCCAGAACGACCTAAGTGCAGAAAATTCACCAAAATGCTAAAAATTGGAGTTTTTCGCCAATCCAATCCAAACCAAATGCTAACATGCATGCAAAAATGATAGGGAATCATTCCCAACAGTCCAATATAGTTATAGGCTAGAATTGTGAGATAAAAATCTCACCTTTGCACCAAATATCAATGAAAATGAAGTTTTAAGTAAGCAAGAATCAATCCTTCTTCTATCTAAGCACAAGAAGCTTGAATCCAATGTCTTCTTCTTGAATTTGGAGTAGAAAGATGGATTGCAATTGAATTTGAGTTTTGGAATTTTAATTTCCCATTCCCTCCACCATTAATGCCAAAGCTTGATTAGTTAGGAAATTTATGAAGAGTGAGGAGAAGAGGGTTGGAACTTGGGCTTAATAGGCTAAACTAACCCAAAGTCCAAAGCGGGAAAAGTTAGTGAAATTTCACTAACTCCAAATCTATCGATGTTTATACTTAAAAAAGTTGTAAACGACATTTCGAACTCAATGGAAGTGGTCTCGAGTCCTAATTTGACCGTTTGCAAAAAGTAGCTTTTCGGACCAAAATCCGATTAACGAGTTAATATTTAAATAAAATATTTAAATACAAACTCGATAAATATGCGGGTTGTTACATAAAATATTTTTTTAATTTAAAAATACATTTTAATTAAATATCTATTTGAAAATTAGTATAATCTTAATTAAAATAATTTTGAATGTTTCAAATTTTAAATTTTTAGTAAATCGTATATGATATTTTATGCTTTGAAATATTTTTCATTATTTTTTCAGTTTAATATATTTTTTCCTTTTTTTTGCCGAAAATCGAATATAATTTAAAAATTAAAAAACGGTTTTTCTTGAGAATTTCTTTACTATTAATATTATTTTAAAAATATTAAATATACTTTCATAATATATTTGAATTAATGTAATTTATTTATGTATTAATTTAATTTAAATAATATTAAATAATAATAAAATATTTATACATAAAACTGTATGACTATTGTTTATTAAAGTATGATGCTATAATTAATTATGAACTATACATATGTAATTAAATAACAAAATTAATTTGATAAAATATAAATTTATATTTTTTATTCAAAGCCTTATTGACCTAATGTATATTTGATAAAAAAAATATTATTTTTAAATATACACACATGCATTCAACCAAACAACTTGTAACACCCAATATTTTTAGTAATATTATTTAGGATATTTAATTAGTTAAATAAAATAAAATAATGGGATGATTAGGGGATTGAGATCTGTAATTAGTAATAAGTTACCATGTCATGTAAACAATGAACTAAAGAATTAAAAGGTTAAAGACAAATAGATAAAGGGCAATATAAGTATAGATACATTCTTATTAAACCCCTTAAGCCCTTATTCTCACATTCATTCATAATTCACAATAAAAATATAAACTAAGGCCGGTCATTATTAGGAAGAGCAAGAACAAGAGGAAGAAAGAGCTAAAGGAAGAAGATTAATCAACTTAATCCATTCAAACTCCTTAATCTCGAAAGCTAAGATGAATAACGACTACATCTCATTTTTCTAATTGTTTTCAGTTTTAAGATGAATTCAAAGTATTTTGCATGATTATGCTATATTTTGGAATGATTAAATTTATAATATATGCTTGTTGATGATTTATGCTTATTCAAATAGATTTCTTTAATATGTTTTAATGTGAAAACCCTATTTCATGACATCCAAATGCCTTGTGAATTTAGATTTAAATCAGAAATTATATTTTAGAGATGGATTTCAATTTTCATAATTTTATGAAGTAATGCGGATTTTATATTAATTTTTTAACGACGAAAATGATTTATTGGGTTTAAAATAATTTGCAGTTAAGTTATATATAATTTGGGTCTAAAATTTATATATGTTAGAAACATATAAAAAACGATCTTTTGGAATTTTTATAGAATTTTCCTAAGTGTTTTGATAGATATATAAAATTATTTAAGGTATGATAATTAAATGTTTTATATATTTATAAAAGGAGAAGGCGTATTTTATAAATAATAAATTATTTATTTTTGAAATATTGGCAGCACTTTTAGAAAAGAAAATTTGCAACCAACAATATATTGAAAACAAGGAAGGTTAGTTGAAAAGAAATTCTTTTAAAGCAAAAATCAGTTTTTACAAGCTTTTAGCATGTTTCGCCACTTTCGACACGGGATTCCGACCAAGTACTACCACCTCCACGCCATCAAAACCAATGCACGTAGTATCGGTAACTTGGTATAGAGTGAATTGGACTAAGGTGGAAGGCACTAAGTCGAGACCAAAGGTTTCGAAAGGGTCGAAGCGTGCCTTTGCTTTTAAATAAAATTGTGCCCGCTTTGCTTTCGACAACATATCTTTCGACTTGGTTTACATTTGACTAGGTCAATGGTTTCAAAAGAATGGTTTTAAAGAGGTTGCGCCTTTTTTTTAAGTATATGCATTTGACTAGGTCGAAGCCCTTAGTTGCCGCCTACCTACCTTTCGAGGACAATGGTTTCAGAAGGTATACTTTGCTTTTAAAATATAGCCGCTTCTCCAATGCTTTCGGAAGGTTGGTTTTGACACCATCACTTCTTTGTTTAGTAAATGCTTTCGAAAGAGTGCTTTCGACTAAAATGTTTTATGATCCTTTTTCTCTGTTGGATGTAGATCCCAAATGGTTTCGAAGGAGTTAATTTTCAATGCTTTCGAAAGGTGTTTCCATATGTTTTACTTGAACACAAAGGCTTTTGAAAGCTTTGATGTTTTATTGCTTTCGAAAGGTTTCAAAGAATGGTTTCGAAGGGGTGATTCCCCAATGGTTTCGAAAGGCTTGAAAGGAAACATTTTTAAATGTTTTCGAAAGGAAAGGTTTAAATGTTTAAAGGTAGGATGTCCAAGGTTTTATAGATTTTGATTGAAAGGTTTTTCAAGTGTTTTCAAAAGGAAGATTGAATGGTTTTGAAAGGAATGTTTTGGCTTTTCGGCCTAGGTGAAAGAAGGATTTTATTTGGTTTCGAAAGGGGTACTTTAAATGGATTCGAAAGGGGTACTTTCAAAGGTTTAAATATTTTCAACAACATAGATTTGAGTAAAATATATATATACATGACAGGGTGATTTGTGTAAAGCATAGAGTATATATTTTCCTTCTTTAATTTTGGTTTAAAGGTTTTAAATCAGTTTGAGATGAAAAGGTTTTCAAGGGAAATTTAAAGGAAATTTACCCTAAGTAAAATGAATTAGATATTAGAATATCAGACGGGACTGGTTTAGGGTCACACCCTATACATTAGCTAGTAGCCCCAGCTAATTTAGTCCAAAATTCCAGTGTGTAGGGCTTTGTCACAGGTAAGACTAAAATTATGACTACACACAGAGCGGAATATATATTTGTATATAGATAAATTATTGATGAGCCTACAAAAACATTAGGATCAGGTGACCTTAGGAGATGTTAAGATAGGGAAAGACCGTCCAAAAGAAGAGTATTTAGCAGACAGATAAGGACAAACCATCCAGAAGAGCAGTGTCTAATAGGTGTTAGATTATTTTGATTATATTTTCTGGTAGGTCCGAGTTAGCCAAGGTTAGAAATTAGCCAAACAAAACTATAGTGTTTAGTCATATAGTTCATTCGTTACCTGATATATATGTTTACATAATATTGCTTTACAGTTTTAACCAATTTGGTTGTAGTATAAAGGTTTACAAAAGATATGCTTTGAAAGAATAATAGTGAAGGGAAATCCATGCCACTAGTGGCGTTGTCTCACTTAATATCAAATAACCGAGATGTTGTATTATTCACACCAGGCTTTATGTCTGACTCGAAGTTTATGTTTTTTCCTTTAAGATCATGGATGCTCAAATTGATTTGAGTAAGCTGAGGGTTGAGGTTTTAGTAGGTTGACGAATAAAGCTTTTCGAGACGAGCAGGAGGCTGACGGATAGCTATCTAGGAGTTGCTATTTTGTTTTGTTTTATTCTGCCGTGTTGTATTTAAGACAGTTATGTCTATATACTACCCTGTTCAACCAAGCAGGCATCATCGTATATCCTCTTAGCATATTTTGTAATAGTTACATTTGGTCTTTACCTAGGAAACCGTTATGGGATTATCTAATTTGAATGTGAAACATGTGATTTGAAATGTAATCAGTAAAATGTTTTTTTTTGAATTTTGTGATTCTGTTTCATATTCAAGTGCTTCTGATATTATGGATACCATTAACATAGCTGTATTTAGTCATCAGAATACTATGGATGATTACAGCATCTGCAGAGATAGGGGATGTTACACAACTTTACGACAATGTTACTTGCTTATCAAAATCGTCACCTAACTAAAAATATATGTAATAAATACATATATAATAAAACATTATAGTTGAGAATTAATAATATTATTTTGATTAGAAAAATACCGTAACCTTATTGCCTTGAATTACACCTTGAAAAGATGATTTCTATCCCTCATAACTATTTCCGACTCAAAAGAGAGATGGTCATTAAACTGTTGACCACCAACTATTGGATACCGACTAAATTAACTAGATTTGAACTTGATGAGATGGAGAAAGGCCAGTAGAAATTTTAGGCAGTATGCATAGAGGAGGAGGCACCACAAGATCCAAATCAAATTAGGTCAGAGGTGCTTATATAGTGGATAGAAATGAGAGAAGTATGGATCTCATCTCATACTCGTTCTCCTTTAATCTCAGCCATCCAAAAGCAAGCCCAATTCACCCAAAAATGAGCCGCTTATACCCATGTTTGCTGCCATAAATAATAAGCTCTATGATGGTCCTTAAACCCATTTAAGCAAAGTAAAATAATACGCAATTAAATCCAGTTTAATCGCTTATCGATATCGTATATCGATTGATATATTTATAACTATTATAAATATATTTAATAATATTTATTCATAAAATCATAATCAAATATTTATAACTAATATTTCTTAAATATTAATTAATTTATACCAATTATAAATTACTTAAATCATTTGGTCAAAGGAGAATTCATCTTCTATTGTGCGGCTCGTCAGGTGTAAATTTGATCCACGATTAATATCGAACTATTCGAATATTAACATTTCCACATCAATTATTTATTGCTTACTTAGTTTTGATAAAGTCTAATTTCACTTTTTTAAGCGTTACCCAATTTTGACATATTTATACCAACTCTCTTCATCAAAACTATGTCACTTTGGAGTTGTGAAATTTGGTAATGGTCAAAATTCTAATATTGTCCATATTCAACTCTATAGTCCAAACATAAAGTCCTTGGTTTAATAATAATAATAATAATAATAATAATAATAATAATTAATCGAAATGCTTTGGGTAGTGTCTTTGACTTTGAGTGGACTTGAGTTGACTGTGATACTAGCCTAATATAACTAAGGAGACGAATCCTCTCTTGAATAGTGCTTCACTTCCAATATTTCCACTTGACCTAACTATAGTCACTCAATGAACATCGTGGCATGATTTGACCATAACCAAAGTGGAGCTTTTATCTTGAAGATCATTAGTATTCTCAAGTCGATAGAACCGTGTAAATTAGTCACATCTATATTTTCCGTTTGACCTTAGTTATGTTAACCAATAAAATACTATCGAGTGAATTATGTCATAGTTATCCAATAACTATCAATACAAAATCCTTTGATGCCCAACAGCTATGGGTAACACACCACCCAACATTTAGGGAGCATTATGTACTCTAGTCTCAATAGATGTATCGATATTCGGTCTCAACATATTTTAATTAGGAATATTTAAAATGGTATGTTTATTTTCATAGTGATAAATTACTCATAATCACAACACTTTGTAATTATATCATAAAACAAACCGTTTATGAATTTTTACTAAATATACTTTGAATTTAATTAATTAATTAATATAACACATTATATTAAGTACATAATAGAAAGAAAACACCTTTTATTTCAAATAAGATTGGTTATCGAGTGAGATATATGTAACAAATTACATAATTTCCTCAAGGGCATACCCCTAATTATATCACCTCTCTACTACATATAACTCATAAGGGTGTCCTGGAGGTACAAGCAAAGGAAGTTATTTCATGGACATGATTTAAGCAACTGCCTGAAAGAGTTACCATAAGGCTAATTATGTAATTTGTTATATATAACTAACTCGATAGTCGATCTTTTTTGTAATAAAGTTGTTTAATTTCTGTTATATACCTTTTTATATTGTATTATAATTACTAAGTAATTAATTTGAAGTATATTAATAAGAAAATCCTTAAATAAAATTTTACATGGCTATAGTCAAAAATAGCTGCAATTGTGAGTAATTGATTGCAAATTAAAATAACGTCTTGTTTTAAACACACCTAGTTGAGATGCTTGACATTGGATATCAATACATCCGTTATCATTAGATTGTGTAATGCTCTTCGAATATTGGGTAATGTACTACTCAAGGCTATTAGAGGCACCTATGGTTATGTAACGATCCGCCAATCCAAGCTATTCAAGCAGACAATAAACCATACGTGTCCAACCCAAATTGAAAGGATAGACAGATAGTTATCGGAAAGAAGAAGGAAGGATAAGAGAAGAGAAGAAGAGAAATGTAATTAAAACAATCACATAATCTCACAATCTCAGCGGAACAATATATGTAATATAATATCAATTTCTTAACAAAGAGAACCTGTTATATACTTACATCCATCAGAGTTCAACACAAATAACAATCATCAACCTGGATAATTATAACGGCCCGTCATCACAAATGCTGATGATTTCAATAAAAAAGCAGAGGAATATAGAAAATTACGTGAATACGATCTGTAGACCACTAACTCATCTCTTGAGCTCCAATAAATCTAAAATAAATCTGTAATGCTCGGTCTAATTCGATCAATATAATAAAATAACACCCGAGTCAGTCTAGGAAACAGTGCGAGAAAACACACCCAATTTGATTTTCAAAATTATAGAATACCTTTAGAAAATCAAAAGTATCTCGTAAGACCATGCCGCACATAAACACGGACGGGTTTTTGCCTTACGATAACCAAAACATTTCATTTGAAATTCTCTGCTATTATAATAGTGCCTAAATACAAATACATATTAATCTTAGCCGAAATTGTTAATTAATTAAATTATCACATAATAGGTATACAGTTAAATTACTGCATAATTGGTATACCTATAATAGTCTCAATTGCATCATCTTCAAGATGTCTTCACTTTGAAACACATCTGTTGGATCGACGGTTTTGGATAACATACCCGATCCCGGTCTCTTTGAAACAACTTTTCGATAATTCCCAGTAACCTCAACCCCGGTTCTTTAGGAAATAAACAGTCAAAGATAGGAGCAGAGATCACCTTCCAACTACTAGTGGGCAGATTTCTTTATCATTGTCCTAGGAGAACGAAACGTGATTTATACGCATAGTACATCATCATCGGAGATGACTGTGCCATATAACTCATGTGTTTCTCCTATATATTTTTAAAGTTACATTTTGTGTCCAATTTCGATAATCGGTTATTTAACTATCAATTAACAAACATTCAATCGGGGAATTAATTCCATAGGGGAAAATGAACATTGGTAAAGCATCAAGCAACACTAATCCTCTGTTAATTAATATTTTATTAATTAAATTTACTTTGTAATACTTGAATCAAAATTATTTTTACAAAGATAGATATAAACCCAAAATTCCTATTTCTCCATACTTGGGGAAAAAAATTTATCTGCTTATCTCGATGCCATAAGTGTATTCACCGACAGTTTGGAAGATCCCCCTTTTTATCAATTCAAAAACCATTTATAAACCTTATTATAATCCATAAAACCATTTATAAGTTCCTTTTATAAATTTATAAACCCATTTCTAAAATTCCATTTATAAAAATTTAAAACTATTTATAAAACTCCTTTTATCTTTTTCACCAATCTTCCCTTTTTGTTTTCCAAAAGGTATTATAAGATTCCTTTTATAAAAACCCTATCTATTTATAAAACCCCATTTATAAATCTCGAAAGCATTTAAAATAAAATTCTAGTCTTTTCCTTTAAACACTACTGTTTACTAATAAAATTATAAATAATTAAATATTGACTTTAAAACAATTTAAAATAATAATTGCTAAATTCAAAGCATCCAAATTAAAACAATAATAATTTATCTTAACATCTTTATAAATACTAATAATTAATTTCCAAAATTTTAGCGATAAAGAATTATAACCAATTTCAAATCATATTATTATTTTTAAACAATTAACTTTAAAATATTTCTATTGATAAACAACCTTAACAATATAAATATATTTTCTTGATAAAATTCCATACTTAGTTCAACATAATCATTTCATATTTATAAACCAAATTTATAAATATCTTCCCATTTTATAAAACTTTCCTTCATAAAATTTACTTCCTTTATGAATCCATTTATACCTCTATTCCTTTATAAAATCCCGCTTATTTATGTACCCCATTCATAACATAATTTCAACCTTTTAACCTTGCTCCCATAAATATAAATTTCCTTCAAATTATAAAATATCGTTTACAAACCCAAATTTACCCTCATCTTATATTTCCAAAATAGAATATCATCACTCATCTTATAATCAATTCACCGTTTGATTTATTTCTCTAATCTATTAGATGATAATTGTTTCATTTTAATTTATAAAACACCGTTTATAAATCTACCCCTTTATAAATAAATTAAGATTTTACAAATCTTAACTTTATTTGAAAAACATCACTTTATAAATTTAGCATACTTATATATCCACCTATATAAATAAATTACACTATATATATCTATATATATTATGGTTAATAATATTTATATAAAAATATTTCTATTTTCTTTTTAAGGCCATATCCCTTTATTGTAAAAGACTGCCATATTTTCCCAGATTTTAAAACCTTTACTCTCAGTTTTAAAACTCCATCTAAAATGTTTGATAAAACTATTAAATTATAATATCCAAAAAATCATACTTTTATTTTATAAAAATTATTTAAAGCTGCTTTTCAAATCACATGAAATTTCTTTTTAAATCAAATCACTATTTTATAGCATTTTTAAAATATCAAAACTTGATGCCCAATGCTTTCAGTTCACTAAATAAACAAAATCGTGTCTATGTCATCATTTATAATATCCAACATATACTATATCAGCTTTATAGGAAAATAAATCAAAGGTGTGAGTAATCCCGTTGGATCCCTCCAACATGTTCATCTACATCACACACAATATGTATAATCATAAAAAACATTAATCAACCACTTCGAGGCGGGATTCATATACAAATGGTCATCCTCTCTTACACGGAAACACAATAGGGTCTCATCCACTCCAATAGGTGAGAATATATCCAATCTAAGTGATGAAAATAGTAAATCATCCAACAGTCAACAACAACCCATAATAAAAATATCTACGCATCCAATAAATAATTTTTATTGACTATATAAATTTTTTGATTAACCAAAAAGGTGAGATTAACTCACTTTGATTTTTTTGGTCAAAACATTCCATTTTGAATTAAAATTTAACGAACGACCAATTTTATTCCAAAATTCCAACTAGCTCTGAATCCGTCCAATCCAAGTCCATAGCGTAGCCATCGTCGATATAATTGCAACTCGTCACGTTCGATTTGAACCTTGTACAAGTTAAGTATGGATTAATAAACTTTAGAATTATTTAAACTATAATTAAATTTTAAAATAAATAAACTATTAACTAATTAATTGCCTAATCCTTCATCCAAACTTGCGATTCCTTTCCACTTAACCCAGGCCGCCAATTTCAAATCCATGACGCCATCATCGAAGGCCAACTTCGACCACCGCCTCGCTTGCCCAAGACGTGACCATCGACACCACCTTCGACCACTCCGCCGCCCCCAAATCGCTAGAATCCTTCGCGATTTTCACGCTTATGAATGGACATAATCGCTGTCAGCCTCGCCGCGACCTCATCCACCGCCTCCGATCAACTCCCCTCCCTCTTGCCGTCCTTTCCTTAGTTAACGACTTCAGTTAACATGGCCTACAATGGTCGGTGCAACCATGGCCATAGGATGAAGGGGATTGATTTAAATAGAGGAAAATGGCGGACTATAATTTTTTTCTCTACCATATATATATATATGTTTTGCTTTCTTTAATTTCTAGTTCTAAATAAAATTTTGAACAAAAGGGAAAGGCATCATTTAAAAAGAGATGTGGGATGATGAGGGTATGGTTATGAACAATGGAAAGCATGGGTGTGGCAAGAAATGGTTAACTATAATATTATATATATATATATATATATATATATATATATATATATATATATATATATATTATAAAATATCTCGCTCCATGCACTCGAAATCTTAATCCCCAAACGAGGCATGTCGCCTGGCGTTCTATATGTTATGCCCCTATTTCGAACGTAATTGAACTAGTCTCAGCTCTAATGCGAACGTATGTAGAAGATAGCTTTTTGAACCCAATTATTATATAAATTTTTAAAATTAATTTCTATGCATTTTGATCTCTTATGAACAAACGATATGTCCAATCACTACGAAAATCGACAACATACTATAATTCACTACTACGGATCCAATGGAACTGGTTTCATCGATATCCGAGGCGGCGCCCCTGAAGGCTATTTTTATATGTTAATTAAAACGAGTTATTTCCAAAATCAATTAAATCACTTTTAAATCAAATTAAAAATTTACTATCTTCCTCGTTATTAAAATAGAATCTGAATCAACTTTTGAAGTCATTTTCATTCACATAAATTCAAGATTCAATTATTTAAGCAATTTCAAATATTAAACGTGATCATTAAATTATCAAATAAATCGTTATATTTGAAATCCAAGTTATTAAATTTATAAAATTAGCTTTTCAATATTTAAAATCAATTACATATCCAAATTCAAATGACTAAATTTTGGAGTCGTTACATTCTCCCCCTTAAAAGAAATTCGTCACGAAATTTCCAAGGCAAGAAAAATATCCCAAACCCATTAACTTTCAAAACCAATTAGTTGAAATAGATTACCAAATTCTTCTAAGTCGTTTAACTTCTTACAAAAACTTTTCTAAGTCTTTCAAATCAACTCATAGTTATTAATTAATACCACTCAAGTTATAAAACCAAAATCCAAATTTTAGTTATCAAAATTTTTCCCAAAATTCTCAACGAAATTTCTAACGCATTAAAATTTTAGAAAATTTCGCCAGCATCTCCTTTGCACGGCTCGATCGAAAATTTTGCAATGTATATATAATAACAAATATACATCTCATCTTCGAGGATGAGGAATCCTATAGGGAAAAATATAAAAATACGGTATATAATCCGAAATGTGTACCTTATTTTTGCATTATATACAATATAATGCAAAAGCGAGCTCCAAATGCGGAGCATACGCCATCCGCACCCACTAATCACTCAACAACCAACGAGAATGTTTATAGAAAGCAACCTTACTATATAATAAGCATATGCAATAACTATATGCAATTTTTAGCAAATGTAACAAGGAATCATTGACCAAATAATATTCATCTAATTTTATTTACCATCTTACGCATTTGCATTTTCAAATGTCAACATCTAATTTATGCACTTTCTTTTGAATATTAACATGTAATTGATTCACTTTCTATTTATTCACCTTCATAATACTGATATTCAATTAATTTTCATTCAATCCATTTGCATTCAATTGATTGACACTCACTTCATTTCATTCACTTGAATTCAATTTATGTTTAACCAAATTTCGTTTATGAATCGCTTCATAAAACCATTATATTTTAACCTTTCCTAAGTTAAATACTATTTCACTATCCTTGGTATATTCTTCAAATATTAATATTATTACGAACCATTCCATCAATTATTACTTAAGTTTATTTCAAATATTACTATACAGTGATTTTTCTTCAAAACTTAAGTTCAAATCCAATTCTATCAAACATCCCAGCATATCCAATTATTCATGCTCAATTATTTCTCATCCAATTGGTTCAAACTCAATAAACCTATATTCAATTAATTCAAATTCATTGGTTCACATTGAACTATTCATATTATGTTTAACAACATTTATTCCATATTTTATTCATGTTACACTTATGTTAAATTTCATTTTATAACTCAAGTATATATTCGTTTCATCAATTCATTTTACAAATCAAATTCATATCCATTCCACAACCTAAGTTGTATTCTATTCTAACTTAAGTTCATATTTTATTTCACTAGTTTATTTTATTAGTTCATTTCATTAACTCATTACAAATCAAATTCAATTTCAATTTCATTTAACTTCGCTTAATTTAAATTTCATTCTGAAATTCATTTTATTTAACTTCAGCTTAAGTTAAATTCCCTGTCAAATCAATTTAAATTTTATCAACTCCATTTATTTAACTTCACTTAAGTTAAATCTACTTACCAATCTCCATTTATGATTTTCATTCCTTAAATTTCATATCCAACAAATTGAGAATTTTTTTTAACTTATCCCTTTCAAATTCATAAGTTGTAAACTTATTTCTTATCTATACCATCTTCAAAGTTCAAATCTTTCTCAAAATATTTAGACAGAATATTCATGATTTTAAGCACCTATTTTGATTTCAAGTCAATTTGAAATCAATATATATATATATATATATATTTATTTATATATCTCTATATATATATATATATATCTATATTTTAAATCACACTTATGGAATCTAAAACAAATTATTTTACCATAATAGATTGTTTTAGTAGCAATTCATCCTTAGAAACTTGAATATGAATACTGATGATGCAGCCGTCATCACTAGATTTATTTTCCAACGATTGAAGTGAGTTTAGTGCTTTCTATTCCCTTTAAATCCTTTTAAAATATTATAACCAAAATATTTCCAAAACAATGCTATTATTATTTTTCCAAAACCTTTGAAAAACAATTTTCAAACCAAAGAATTCTAAATTCTCAAATTTTTTGTTTTATGTCCATTTGCATTTACAAATCATTTTTTTAGATATACTTATAAAATTTTTTTTCACACATGTTGAGTATTTTATTTATAATCAATATTCTAAAATCCATATTCATTTACAAATTGTATTTATAAATATACTTAGACAATTTAATTTCCTTTATAAATCATATTTATAATCCATAGTTATTTAATCAAATATTACTAACAACCAAACAATATAACTATAATAATTTTTGAAAAATTATTTTCTTATATGTACAATGTAATATAGGTAAAATTATTTCATTTACCCACTTTTAAAAAAATATTATGTCGATTTCCTTGTTTAAATGATTAGAAACCTTACTGATATCGTGGCATCCTACGTATCGACCAAAATTCATTAGCCACTCAATAGATAAACTAACACAACATAATTTTTTTTATATCACTAACAAAATATGTGCTCATATCTATAATATACTCAAAACTCATAATAAGGCATTCCATTACCTTATCTCTTAATGAATTGCCCCATCAATGCCAAGGTTCTCACTTAACCTTGCGTGCCGATACCAAATGTAACGATCCGCCAATATGTACTATTCAAGCTGACAATAAACCACACATGTTCAATCCAAATAGAATGGAAAGACAGATAGTTATGGAAAAGAAAGAAGGAAGAATAAGAGAAGATAAGAGGAAGAGAAAATATATTAAAACAATCATAGAATCTCACAATCGCAGCAGAACAATATATATAATATAATATCAACATCTTTGCAAAGAGAAATTGTTATATACTTACATCCATTAGAGTACAACACAAATGAAAATCATCAGCCTAGATAGTTACAACAGCTTGTCCTTAAAAATACCGATGATTTCAATAACAAAAGCAGGGGAACATAGACATATACGTGTATACCTCCAACTTGTCTCTTGAGCTCCAATGAACCCGAAGCAAATCTATAATGCTCGGTCTAACCCAAGCATTATAATAAAATAACACTCGAGTCAGCTTGAAAATGCCAACGTAAGAAAACACATCCAATTGGATTTCTAAAGTTATAGAAAACCTTTCAAAAATCAAAAGTATCTCATAAGACCACGCCACACACACGGATGGGTTTTACCTTATGATAACCAAAAAATTTCATATAAAATTCTCTAGTATTATCATAGTATCTAAATACAAATACTTATTAATCTTAGCCAAAATTGTTGCATTAATTAAATTCCAGCACAATAGGTATAAACTAAACCGTAAAGGATCGTATTGGAGAATGGATTCCATATAATGACTGGGCTATTGGGGTACCACCCGTAACGATGCATCTCTAGATAAAATAACACTGAGGTCGAAACTATCAACAACTGTCAACACAGAACCGGTTTACTCTTCACTGGATAGTGCCGAATATGATCACCCTCTGTTAATGGCCCCGGAAGCATACAAATGAGAGAAAATAATGATCCTAGATAGGGATAATCATATTCGACTTAGAAGCAACCCACTTAGCCTTACTGCATCTCCCCTATTTTAATCATTCCCGGTTGATGAGGCTTGAGTATAATTTTACCTTTTATATAGCACTTCCCACTTGGAATGCTAACACCGCCCTCCAGGCAACAATGCAATACCAACATTCATCCATACAATTTCATTCTGGGAATGAATGAAACACTTGAGAGCTCTGTCTTCAATTGCATCATGTTCAAGATGTCTTCACTTTGAAATGCATTTGTTGGATCAATGTGGTTTTAAAATAACATACCCGATCTCAGTCTCTTCAAAACAACTTTTCGATAATTCCCGCTAAACTCAACCCCAGCTCTTTAGGTACTAAACAATCAAAGATAAGAGTTGAGATCACCTCCTAACCGTTAGTGGACGGATTTCCTTATCACTTTACAAGGAGAACAAAACGAGATTTATACGCACAATACAATATCATTAAAGATGACTGTGCCATATAACTCACCTGTTTCTCCTAGATATTTCCAAAGCTACGTTTTGGGTCCAATTTTGATAGTCGGTTATTTAACTATCGATTAACAAACATTCAATCAAGGATTTAATTCCATACATTGGTTAAGTACCAAGCAACACTTAGCCTTTATTAATTAATATTTTATTAATTAAATTTTCTTCGTAATACGTGAATCAAAAATTCTTTTTAAAAGATTGATATAAACCCAAAATTCCTATTTCTCCATACTTGGGAAAAATATCTATATACTTATCTCGATGGTATAAGTGTATTCACCAACAATTTTGAAAGATTCCCTTTTTTATTCAGTTGAAAAACCATTTATAAACCTGATTATAATCCACAAAACCATTTACAAACTTCTTTTATAAATTTATAAACCCATTTCCAAAATTCCTTTTATAAATATTCAAAACCATTTATAAAACTCCATTTACCTTTTTAACCAATCTTTCTTTTCGTTTTCCAAAAACATATTATAAGATTCCTCTTATAAAACCCCATCTGTTTATAAAACCCTATTAAGAAATCTCGAAAATAATTAATATAGAATTCTAATCTTTTCCTTTAAACACTACAACATACTAATAACATTATAAATAAACAAATACTAACTTTAAAACATTTTAAAATAATAATTGATAAATTCCAAACATCCTAATTAAAACAATAATAATTTATCTTAACATCTTTATAAATACTAATAATTAATTTCCAAAACTTTACTGATAAATAATTATAATCAATTTCAAACCATATTAATATTTTAAATACTTAAACTTTTAGAATATTTATAATATTGATAAATAACCTTTACATAATATTAATATTAATATTAATAAACAACCTTTAGAATATGAATATATTTCCTCAATAAAAATTCATACTTGGTTCAACGTATTCATTTCCATATTTATAAACCATGTTTACAAATCTCTTCTCATTTCATAAAACTTTTCTTCATAAAATTTCCTATATTTAGGAACCATTTATACCACTATTTCTTTATAAATCCCGCTTATTTATAAAATGTAACATCCCTAATTTTTGATAACATTATTCAGGAGATTTAATAAGATAAATTAAATAGAATAATGTAAGAATTAGAATGATAAGGAGATTTAGATTCGAATAAAACAATTAGAGGCCGTGCTTAAATTAATTAAATGTGCTTAAAATGGATTATATGCTAATAAATTAAAATAAGGCCATATTAGGGAATAATCACATCTTATAACTCACATATCCTCTCATTTGCACATCCATTTTCATTTCACAAAAACGCATATCAAAAGATAAAGGAGCTGCCCATTACTAAGGGAAAAGAAGAAGAAAAATTAAATTAAAGCGAAGGATTAAAGCTAGGAGAAATTAGTCTGTAACAAGTCTCTTCCTTATCATCAAGGTGGATAATAATTTATATCATCTTTATTTTGTTCTTATGATCATTTCTTTGGATTTAAGATTAAATCCACTTTTATGATGATTTGGATGATAATATGCTTGGGTTATAACATGTTTGATTTAAACAAAAATTGTTTAAATACGATTTTATACAGTTTTAATAGTAAAACCAATTATAATGATTTTCGTAGGCAATGAGTAATTATTATGTTATGTAAAACATGATTTTAGTGTTGGATTTTAATTTTCATAATTTTTCAAGTTATGGAGAATTTATTATGAATTTCAAAGGAAAATACGGTTGATTGGGTTTAGAAATTTATTTCGGAAACTATTTTGAGAATTTGGGTTTGAAATTTGAATATGGTAGAAAACATATTAAAAGTGAATTTCTCTGATTTTTGGGATTTTGCCTATGAGGTTTACTACGAGATTAAATTATTTGAAAGAAGGACCTAAATGATTTAATTATTTTGCTTAGTGGAAGGGCTTATTTGTTAAATTAATCTTGGTTTAGATATGAAATTATGCGGCAGTAAATTTTTGAAAAGAATTTGAAAAGTTAAGGCAACCAATCACATGTTTACAAGTAGGCAGGTTAGTTAGAAAGTATTTTCTTTAATTGGTACTAAATCAGTTTTTACCTAAAAAAGTGGGTTTTGCCTCTTTTAGAAGCACCTTTCGACTCATAGCTTCCACCTTCAATCATGTTGAAACCCACGAAGCTAAAACCAATACATAAGGTATCAACATTGATATGTAGTGGATTGGAAAAAGGGCGGAATGCATGGTGTCGAAACCATTGCATTCGATAGGGATCGAAATCCTTGTTTTACTTTCAAAAGATAAGCGCCTGCCTTTTTTTATAAAAGCTTTCGAAGGAGTTGAAATACATGCTTTTGAAAGGGTTTGTTAAAATGCTTTCGAAGAGGATTGTCGCCTTATTGTTTAAAGTATAGTTTTGGAATGAGTTGCTTAGTTTCCAAACTAATGATTTAAAAAAGAGGTAGTTTCGACCAAGCCGAAACCCTTCTACCGACTTTATGCCTTTTGGAGGAATTGAAGATATCAATGCTTTCGAAAGGTAACCTTAATTTTGTAAATATAAGCCACTTCCTAAAGCTTTCGAAAGGGTTAATGGTTTTGAAGGCAATAGCTTCGATAGGGGTTTTGAAGCAAATCTTCAAGCTATTTACGCTTTTGAAAGGATAGTTCCGATGCCATCAAGTTTTTCCCCAAACACTTTTATATGATAAAGAATGGTTTCGAAATAGATACTTTTGTTTGCATTCACTTTGACCCAAAAGAAATTTTTAAAAATAAACCCAATGGTTTTGAAACGGGCACTTTCATGTGGTTTCGAAGTTATGCTTTCATAATCAAATGGTTTCACTTTAATACATTCGAAAGGTTTCAAAACAAATATTTTAACATGTTTCGAAATTTAGGTGCCTAGAGTTTTGAAAAGAAGATTTTAATGCTTTCGAAAGGAAGTTTTCTAATGGTTTTGAATGTAATGATTAAAGATATCCAAAGCCTTAGTTTTCAAAATAAATAACCTAATCTCATTTTAAAGGAAAACCATGTCGTAATAAAAGAGTTTAAATGAATTTAATATGGAGTTTTGAAGAAGTCTTCCTCGATTAATAGGTTAAGGAGATTAACCAAGTTTGATATAAAATGATTTCAAGGATATTAAAACACAAGTGTTGGTATTATTATGTTATTATGTTTACTTCTTTATATGTATATATTCACACTGTAATGGACCCATAACTATATTTTAGGGAAGAAAGGACAGTATAAGGTTGACCCACTAGTGAATATAATCATCTCTTGAGTGAGTAGAACTGCATCTAGGAGGTCAGATAGACCAGATTGTAGGATGCCTAAATATTGAAGTTGTCAGATAGGCAGGTTCATAGTAAACACATGAAAACTATGTATAGGTAGTTATTGGAGTTACGAATAGGTTTATAATGATCCCATGAAAACTATGGTTAGAAATATAGGGGCCAATAGGTTTGTAGTAAACCCATGAAAACTATATCCGGATTAAGTTATTGAAAAAAATCAATAGGTTGGAGTTACCAATAGGTTCAGGGGGAACCATGAAAAAATAAGGTTATTAGCAGGGGCCAATAGGTTCTTAGTAATCCCATGAAAACTATGAACCATAAACATTAAACAGGTTATTAGTCAGCCCATGAAAACTAATAGGTTAATAGTGACCCTAGAAACTATGAACAAGACAGGTAGTCAGTTAAACAGGGGATGGGAAATCCAAAATATTTTAACTTGTGTGCATATCATCATAATATTTTGAATTGCTATGTTTTAAACATTGTGGATGTAGGAGCATAGTATATGGTTTTATAAAGTTTTAAGTGAGATACTAATGAGGAAAAACACCCGTTTCGCTAAGCGGCGTGGTCGCACTAGATATCCAAATGGTTTGAGATGGTAGAATATTATTCATACCAGGCTTTTTGCTGACTCAAAGTTTATGTTTTCCCCTTAAAATCTCGGGTGCTTAATTAATTTTGAGTAGTCCGAGGGTTGAGGTTTTTATGTACCTCTTTAGATGAATAAGCTTCCAGAGACATGCATGAGGCATGATAGCTATTTAGAGTTCTTTTCTATTTTGATTTCGTTATGTTTTGTCGCAAAGGAAAAATGTTTAATTGCCTAATTATATGCTCTAATCAACCAAAGGAGTATCTTCATATATCGCTCTTGGCATATATTGTAATAATTATATTTTCTCTAAACAAGGTTCTCATATTGGGATTATCTAATGAATTTGAAATGGAATATGATAGTGTTTTGTGATTTTAAATTTTTACATATCCATATGTTTCTGTTATATCAATGTGTCTAATATTACCATATTTGGTCACCGATGATTAATAACTATAGATGACAGCAATATCCATAGCTGTTAGGTTTATGCCTCTATGTGGGGGATGTTACAAGTTGGTATCACAACATAGGTTTATGAAACTTAAAAGAAATTCAAGCTCAAAAGACTTTCAAACATAATCTAATGAATTAGAAAGTAAGATCAGGGTTTGGGATAACGCTATAATAACGTACTTGTGTTTGATCTTTATATATAAGTGTGTATTACCCTTTTCTTAGACCGTTCTACTGTATCTTACTAAGGCTCATATGCAGATTTAAGAGAAAGAGTATATGGAAGCAGGAAACGGAAGAGGAAATCTCGGTGGAGGAATCACCATAACTAATGGAAATGCTCGACCCACTAGGAGGAACTCGGGTCAACCGACTAATGCTAATAACCAGAATGTCGATGCCCATGTGGGTGCGGGCAATCCAACAGTAGATATGTGGACAATGTATCAGTTCTTCATCAATATGATGTAAGAAGGAGTTGCTAAAAATGTTGGAGGAGCTAATCTTGTCGCTCTAGTTGGGAATAATTATGCTAAGCTAAGCAGAGATTACACCAGTCTTGTTGGAAAGCCATTTATGGGGATGAGAATGCCATAGAAGTAGAGAACTGGCTGTTGCATTGTGAGGAATATTTAGTGATCCAGGTTTATGCTAGAGAGAAGCCAGCAGAATCCCAGGGTTCTCAAGAAAAGAAGAGGAAGTTCTTTAAGAAGAAAGGAGCCTAGAAATGAGAGGTGCCAAGAAGGCAAAGGCTGATTTAATTTGCTTCAAGTGTGACAAGAAGAATCATTATGCTCATGAGTGCCGGTCAGTCAGGGGGAAGAAGGCTGAAGAAACAAGAATGTTAAGTGCTTCAACTATGACCAGATTGGGCATTATAAGAATCAGTGTCCATGGCTAGTTAGGGTGGACAAGGGAAAGGTTTTTGTTGTTGATCCATCATTTGCTAGGCCAACTACAGCCCGAAAATGGAAAGACTGTGATGGAAGGCACGCTTTTGATTCAGAGTATACCAGTTAGGATACTATTTGATACCGGTGCATCACATTTATATATATCCCAGTGTTTGGTTGGTAGGTTATGCTTAGAACCCACATAAATTGTTACTTTCTTAAGGGTTGTGAATCCAATAGGAGGGTAATATAACGACCCGTAATTTCGTTACTTCGAAAATGAGAGATTTCATTTGTTTCGAATTTAAAAAGGTCTAAAACTTAAATAAACAAGTTATATATAATAGATAATAGTAGAGAAATTATTTATTCTAATAGTTGACAATTTTAAAAGTATAAATTTGGATTTTAGAACAAATCAACAAAAGTTAAGTTTTATTAAAAAATAAATAAATGCTTAAATAAATAGGTTTAAATGTTTATTTAAAAAAATAAATCTTATTGAAAACATCTAATAAAGATAATAAAAGTATGTTAACAATCTTTTACAAAAACAACCAATTTTTATCGCATTTTATTAGTTTTACATACACCGTAAAATTAGAGATTTTGATATTATTAAATTACAATTTTAAATTATAAAGTGACATGTTTTAATTTATTTAAAGAAGTAAAAAGTTCATTTTTAAATTTGATTTACATAAATAAATAGTTTAACTAAAACGTCAAAACATGACCGTAAAACATTTTGTCGAAAAACGACGTTTTGTCGATTAAAAGTTGTCCCAACGTCATCGCACCTTTATTTTCTTATATAGAAACATATATTCAAATAGTGCAAGTATTAAATAATTCACTAATCAAGTTTACTTTTACTAAATAAGGTTAGAAAATTCTAGAATATAATTAACAAAATAGTAAGCACAAAAAGACAAAACAAGTACAAAAGTCAAAAAGTAAAATATCAAATCAAATAAACATAATTATTACTTATTTTACTTAATATCTAAAGTGAAAATGACATAAAGTAATGATTTGAAATGTGATGTTAAGTGTTGAAATAAAAATAAGATTACTTTATAAGTAAGTAAGGTTATTTTGGTAATTTAGTAAAGTGATATTTTGGTAATTTACCACTTCATTTCTTTTTCTATAAATAAGACCACCATTCTTCCACTTTCTTTTACACCATTTTCTACCTTCTTCTTCTTCTTCCTTGAAGCTCTCTTTAATGGCTTCTTCTTCTCTTTCAAATCGTTACCAACTTTTTCAAAACCATATCAAATCAACTCCAAACACCACCAAACTTTGCCAAAGACCTTAGAATACCATTAGAACATGGTTTAGCATCTAAGAAGTGAAGAAATAGTGGAGGAAAGAGTGGAATAGGCATGGCCGAACCTAAGGAGTAAGAGGAGCAAGTTGGAAAGCTTCAGAGCAAGAAAAAGAGAAGGAAGTGCCGCCGATTTCATTCCAAGGAGCTAGAAGCAAATTCAAGGTGTCGTGCAAGTTCTGCCGAATTTTTAGGAGTTTGAAAGAAGAGGTCGATGGCATAAAGCAAAAGAAATGGAGTAGAAGTTGAAGTTTAAGTGAAGTGTTGTTAGAAAGAATGTTGTTAGGAAGTTAATCTTTTGGTAAAAGGTGAGTACTCTTATTTACTAATAAATTCATAAGTTATTTCAAGTATAATGATTTGAAAGTTTAAATATGTTGAATGATTAAATGTTTGATAACTTGGTTGCAAAATTGGTTGATTATATGAGTGTTTATGTGGTTGATAACTTGTTTGATAAATGATAAGAGAAATGATTAGTAATTAAACATAGTTAATTAAATGAGAACTAAATCCATACAAATATATGCATGAAAGTTATTTAGCCTCTTAATGATTTTAATTAAGTTAAAATAGTTTAAATAGGGTTTAAAACAAATTTGAAGTGTTTCGGACAAGTTTTGAAGCAATTCACAAAATTGGTCAAAATCGAGCTCGTCGCGTAGCAGTAGTTCGTAAATTTTGACCCATAACTTCAAATTGATGTAGAGAATGATCTATAAGTCGGATTTCTTCGAAATAAAAATTCTTTGGTTCACAATGATAATAGTTTTTCAATGAAAAAAGAAAATCAAGATTTCATTTAGTAGATTTTGAACTATATCCAAAACAATTTTCTAAAAACATCGCGGTTTTGCAGTTCAGAATCTAGAAAAGGATTTATTTATAAATGATATTTTTAAATGATTAAAACTATGAAACAAATTTGGTAAATGTATTAAAATGGTTTGAAAGAGATTTGGAATGGAAAATATGAATTTTAAAATATTAAAAAGTTGTTTAAATCAAATAAGCTTATATAACACTTTCTGTAGTACCTGTATGCTGCGAATTCTATAACCTTTTGAATATGAGTTTAACTTAACATTTTTTTCCTAAATCTTTTGTGAATGATTTTAAAGGAATAATTAAGTAATTTAAAGATGATTTGAAAGTTTTAATAAGAGTTTGAATAAATTGTTAAGATGAATTGCTTATACCACTTAAACAAAAAGTGAAGAATATTGAATGTAATAACAAACTGAGTATGCAAAAACGACTAGTACATTTGTCCCACCTGTGAGATCTGAGATGATAAAACAAGGTGTTTAACTAAGGTTAGGGATGGAGCAACCAGTGCCCTGAACTTACCTGACCTATGTTTTCTCTTCTTAGGCGAGGGGTGGAACAGATCGAAAGGAAATCCGGATGCTCTAAAAGATCATATTTAAGTTATTTCCAAGTTAAAGACAAAGATATTCATGATGTAGGATTACTTTCCATTAGTCCCTGGAGGTGAAAATTTCCATTAGTCAATGGAGGTGAAACTTGCCATTAGTCCCTGGAGGTGAAACTTGCCATTAGTCCCTGGAGGTGAAATTTACCATATCTAAGATGGCAATAATGCTTTATTATGAAAATCTTCGGTTTACAAGAATATGATTTGAAGCTAAGAAATAAATTTTTTGATTAAGATTTAAAAGAATGATTTGAAAAGGCTTTCCTAAGTAAAAGAGAAAATGATTAGGGTTTAAGAAAGGTTTAAATAAACCAAATGATTTGATAAATGAGGCTTAATGATTCATATAGATTTGAAAAGAAAATGGAATTACCTGAAAAGAATATATCTAAGAAAGATATTTGATTTAAATGAAAGATGAAGTAATTAATTGATGATTGATATCCACATATGAACTTAACATCTTTAAAAGCGATGATTGGTTTCGAAGGAACCGGAGTCAGATTTGGATGATTCCTATCTGAAAACCACTTCGAACCAATGTATACGTTCGAAAGTGAAGACATGTTGAAGATGATGATTATTGAAGACCGTGGATCTTCATAGCGTGAAGACTGCTTATTGAGCATGCTCTGGTTAACCATCATTATAGAGTCATTTATAGCCGTGGTCTCCTCGTGATAGATATTTTTTTGGATTGCAAGGGATTCTCGCCTAGTAATGGCCAAGGAAAGTACCTTCGGTTTCATTCAGTCCTAGAACGAACTTGTATGGACGAATGTCCGACGTTGCATTTCTGAGACACAACATTTGTCTTTTACAAATGTACATCAGTGGTGGCGAAGAAGGCAACTTCTCTTAGCTTAACACGCTCCTTGATACGTACGAGCTCAAGAGTTGTATTTTTATGGAAGGCAAATAGTGATCAAAGGAATGGCAGTGTGGCATTCAAAGTGGAACTTGTTATGATCAAAGCGTGGTTTTGTATGAAAAACATAGCTTTGAAGAAATTGAGCTTAGCCTCACGAGCCTCACACCCCGGTTATGATGGGATTCTATGTGGTCAGATGTATGTTCGCATTTCGGATAGTAGTGATTTGGGTTATCAGATGTTCTGAGCCCTAGGTACCAGATACGTCTGGGCCTCAAGGCATTTATTGCCCCATGTGGATAAAGTGGTTAGCTTGAGAAAAGCAGAGAACTACCGGTTATCAGTTGTAGTGTAGCAAGTATAGTTCCAAGTGACTAGTTTGAGAAAAGCGATCAAGGCACCGTGGGAACTATGTTTGTTATGCGTGTATCGGAGAAAACGTTACTAGTTTCCTATCATGTTGGAAATCCAAACCTAATACGAGATTTACGATTTTGATTGTATTCCCAAAATAGCTGTAATGACTTGCAAACATTTCAGCTACCCCTTTTGGTATATCATCACCTCTTCCTAGATAGTACCGAATATATCATCACCTCGATCGTTACTGACGTATCCGAGCGTGCTTTAGTATACACCACATTAATTCAAACCCGAATGTCATAGCGGGTAGAAATATATCCAGAAGGTGATGATCATACCCTAATAGTTGCGAACCACATAGCCTCGCTACATCTACCCTATTTCGGTCATTTTTGTGTGTAAGGCCTGAGGTCATGATTACCTTTCACACAACACATTATCTTCCTTTGAATGCCACACTGCCATTCCATCGATCCCTATTGACTTCCACAAACATACAACATGTGAGCTCATATGTCTCAGAGAAGGGTGTTAAGCTAAGAGAAGTTTCCTACTCCGCTACAAAAAAGTTGTATGTTTATAAAAGTCAACGATGAAATCTCAAGAATGCAGTGTCAGACATCCATCCATACAAATTTATTCTGGGACTGAAGGAAACCGAAGACACTCTCCTACCACATCCTGTCGGGAATTAACCCCAGGATTAGTAGCGAAAAGTCCTTGCAACCCAAAGAGTTTCAGAAACGAAGGGCCCACTGCTACTTTAGTATTTGGGAGTTAACAAGTTTATCAACAACCAGTCCTTTCATCCCAAAAATCCATGTTCTTCATTCTCCCTATCAGGACTTTATTTTTGGAACGCATACATTTGTTGGCTTTTGGATAGGAATTAACCTATATCTGACCCCGGTTCCTTCGATCTAATCATCGATAAAAAGAGTTTTTTTGGGATAGAAAGTCATTCTTTAATTGATTAAGTTCTTTTTATCAAAAGTCTCTTTTAGAGATATACAACTTTTAAAATCTTTCTAATATATATGGAATTATTAAACCCCACTTATCAGAACCTTTAATTACTTAAAACCTTTTTAAATCTTGGAATAATTCTAAATCATATCATTTTTTTCTTACGAAAATATTTCCAAATCATTTCATTTAAATCTTAACAAAAATTTCTTAATTCCAAAAACTCATAATTTGATTGAGTTAAAACCATGTTATCTAGGATGTTAATCCAAAACTAGTAATTATTAAATAAGCAGAATCTATAGAAACCATCTAATTCTACTCATATCAATTCCTGTATTCAAAAAATACTATGGGGGGAATAATGGAGAAATCACCTTTTAAATTCCACGAATAGTACGAGTTCCCTCTTCAGGCATTAACACCGAGTACAAGAAGATCATCTCCATAAAATCCAAATTGTTTAAACTCGAAAAATATTTTTCTTCATTCTTTTTGACAAGTAAATCTAATTTACTATCCCCTCCATTGGCCCGGTCCGGATAGTCAGGGAGAGCAGGAAACTTGTTTTCCAAACCCAAGCCTAGAAACTATCTCTTTGAAACCCATAAGGCAGTCAAGTTATTTTGATCGAATCTAAACCATTAAACCTTTAAATCCTTCAAATTACCTTTAAAAAAATTATTAATCATTTAAAAACATTTACAAAAAATTTCGGAAAGAACGGTTACTTTTAAAACTATATTTCAAAAGTTTTAGAAAACTGCTGCAAAAAAGCGATGTGGAAAGTGCTTATAGACTATATTGATCAAAACGACCTTTTATTATTTGAAAATTCATTTTTATTACTCAAATCATTTTTAATTTTTTTAAAACATTTGTAATATTTATTCCATATTTTTAAACAATTTTAAAACATCACTTTCATAAAAATCTAGTTTTGGATTCCGAGCTCCAAAATCTAGATTTTCAAAAAGCTTGTTTTACTCATATTTCAATATCTACTTATCGGAAGCTCAATTTTCTTTCTTCATTGGAAAAATATGGATATAATAGTTCAAAAAATTCTTACCTCATAGAATACTGACTATATTCCAACTTTTACACCTGTTTGACTTATATAGAGCGAAATCACAAACTATAGTTACGCGACGTGTTTATTTTAATTAAAATTTCAGTTTCTTATCAAACTTCACCAAAACACTTTCATATGTTTATAAACATTTCAATTACATTTTAAAACATTTTTAAAGAGGTTTAACATTCCATATACACCATTTCATTAAATATAGAGGAAAGTAATTTCACTGTATTAAACATCCACTGTAAACATCATATCATTATCCAAAAATATAATAATAGTTTAGGAGTTCTCACCATTATTGCTTCCTAACTTCGCTAAATGGACACTGGCTCCATTACGATCGTATGAAAGCTTTTGAACTTAGTCCTTAGACTTTTGAGAAGGCTCAGCCTTAGCTAGGGAGCTCATGGCCATGACTTGGAGGTGGGAAAGGCTTAGCCTAAAGTAGGGAAGAGAAGTGGTAGGGTTTCGACCTTAAATTCATAAAACTAGACCCGATTTCCTTTCTCTAGAATTTAAAAAAGTAGAAAAACTTGATTTCGATTTATTTTGAGGAAGTTATGATCAAAAGAAGATAGGGTATTCTCGAATTCATAAAAATAAAGCCCAAAAATGCACTGCCAAAAAATTGTATTTTGACTTATTAGACTCGAAACTACTAGAAGTGCTAAATATAAAAGTTGTAGCCACTGGAATTTCACATGGTTTGAAGAAAAGAAGTACTTCATTTGGATCTATTTTGGAGGAGTTATAGTCGAATGAAAAGAGGTACTTTCGACCATTAAAATTGGGCACGAAAATGCTTTACAAAGAATGTTATTTTGAGCATTGCTATGCTTCGAATGGGAAGAAGTGGTTAACTAGAAAGTTGTAGCCACTGAAATTTTGAATGATTTTTAAAAAAAATTCTCATTTCGGTCTGATATGAGGAAGTTAGGCTAGAGTGAAGAAGGTGAAAAAATGTGTTGAGAGGTTGGGCTATTCATAGCCAAATGAAAAGTGTAAAAGTATCCATGCATGCATCACCACTTCATGGATTCTCCAACACACCTCCACCCTCATGGCTTCTCCAACACACCAGTTCTTGTCTTCTCCAACACACCACTTCATGGCTTCTCAGATACACTTCATGGTGTTTTGAGCATTGCTAGGCTTCGAATGGGAAGAAGTGGTCAGTGAGAAAGTTGTGGCCATTGAAATTTTGAATGGTCACAAAAAATTTTCCCCTCATTTCGGTCCAATATGAGGAATTTAGGTTAGAGTGAGGAAAGTGAAAAAATGTGTTGAGAAGTTAGGCTATTTATAGCCAAAGGAAGAGTGTAAAAGTATCCATGCATATATCACCACTTCATGGCTTCTCCAGCACACCTCCCCCTCCTTAGGCATGGCCATTATCACCCCTCCATGTTCCCATCACTTCCATTTACTTTATGTATGCATAAGTTGGCTTAGGTAAGCCTAAAGAGGAAGCTTACTTAAAATATCTTAGATTTTGTATTATGTATGTAATTTTAAGTGTGTAAGTGTATATGTATGTGTATATATGTTCATGTGCATGTTAGTGGATGAATTTATATGTTACATATGTGTACATGACGTATAAACAACGTTGCGTTGATTCCAAACAACTTTCGTTCGATAAACTGTTATCAATTGGGGAACCAATTCACGGTCAAATTTTTACTTATACATTAACGTACATATATTTATAAACAAAATTTGAAAAATATTTTCTTATCATTTTAGACGAATTAAAATGAACATATCTGAATTATAAAACCATATTAATTAATAATAAAAATTATTTACAAAAATTGCTATTATATTGATAAAGTGATATCGATTTTTCCTTATATCTTCAAATTAAATATATATCTTTATAAGACCATTATAAATGACTTGTTATCACTTTATAACAATTCAAAATGAATTATCATCATTCAAAATAATTATTTGAACAAATAAAATAGTTATTAAATTAAATAAATCAATTATTATATTTATGGGCATTACTAACAATGTCAAAAATACATTTTATTTTCAAAAAAAATCAATTGATTTAAATTCATATTCTTGTTTAATTAAAAAAATAAGTGTATGTATTCAGCTCTGTGCATGATGTTTTATGATTATAGAGCTATTTACTGATAAAATAGTTTTCGGCCATTTTATCGATTTAGGTTTTGAGGAAAATATTTTTTGTAAATATTTATTTAAAATAAAATTACTATTACTTACTATCACTCAAAACAATATTATTTGTTTTATCAACCTTTTATTAAAAATTAAGAATAAATATAACTTATCAAAGTGATATATTTGCGGATCGTTACAAGTTCACTTAATTGGCGATCTGAATTTAAATGTATCCTACAAGTTAAACTTATTTTTTTATCTATAATTTTGACTTTGTAACTTTCATTCAATCGGTGTATTTTATATTTTGACAAATCAACTTTATGCTATTAAGATAATTATTTCAGAAATAAAATATATACATACATATATATATATATGTATATATATATGCGTCTGTATGTATTTTCACTAAGAAATTAAATAAAGTTAATATATATATGTATGTATCGGATATATGCATGGTAGATATAAATCTCAATATTTACACATGTATAAAATGACTTTGTCATTATTTATCATATCATCATCTTATACCAAGTATGTGCTATCAATAATTGCGTGTATACATATTAGATGTTGTAGTCCATGTACAAATCATTATTTTGTTGGCCATGCATGAAAGAATATGGTCTAATTATTGGAACTAAAATTGGAGGAAAATTTAAAAGAGAGAAAGAAAGAAGTTTACTTCTCTAAATGTAACAAAACCTTCCGTTTTCATTTGATTGAATTTGATTGAATTTTTTTTTTTCATTTAGGGTCCATCACTCACTCCTCTATCTCTCTTATATATACACAAAATATAATTAAATATAATTAAATATAAAAAATTCAAATAAAATTTGTTTTATTAAATAATCAGATTGGATCTAGTTTAGATATTATACTTCATAGGCCCACTAAGATCTAATGTTAAATAGTTGGGTTCCTACAATAGTATCAGAGCGCATATGACTATGAAGTCTAATCAGCTAGCATCTTGGATTAACTAATAAACTTTTCTATCAAATGTGTATCTAGAAATGTAGTATCCAGGCTTGGAGTTGACTAATCAATTATTCTCCCCTCAAAAGCTATTGGCCTGGCCCAATGGATGAGGTACGTCTAAAAGGTTGGTCCACATGTAACTCTGGAATTGATTTTGGGCCTTGTGCAACATTTTAAATTAAAACTTGAAAATTCAATTATATTTTAATTAAAAGTTATGTTTAAAATATAAAAGGTATTTTATAAAAGTTATAAAATAAATTTACAATTTTCAAAATTATTTTGAGAAATTGATTAACTTCGGAATTACAATTTATTTAATTAATATAATTAATTAAATTAAATAACTAGTTAAGAGTGAATTAACTAAAAATATACATACATAAACATATGTAACTATAACTAGTGTACTCGTATATTTATCCTAAAATTGTTTAATTAAATAATTCAAAATCGTAAAATTAATTAAACTATCTAATTATTAAAAGGATTTATTGAATAAATAATTAATTAAAAGTTAATTAATTTATACATATACGTATACACATAATTAATGTGTGTGTGTGTGTGTATAAGCAAAACTACAAATGTTGCAGTTGGTTATTCATCCTAAAGAGTTTAAGATGAATAATGTAAAATTTCTAAAATTTTAAATAAAATATAATTAAATTAAGGATTAAAACTTTGTTAATTAGAATTTATTAATAAGAATTAAAAGTCAATTACACATGATTTAACTAACACGAACCAAAATTTTGGAATAACCCCAAAACAAAATTTTGGAATAAGCACATCGGTAAAGTATATGAATCGTGGTTTAGAAGTGTTCGATACCTGAACCATGAGGGTATTTCACAAGAAATACAGAATTCCTTAAATGGACATCATTTGCATTGAATATTATGAATCTCTAGTACATAAATTTGTCCTTTAACATTTATAAATTGATAGATTATTTTATATATTAACTAGTTGTCGAGGAAACTCAAGTTATGGATGTTATGTGTAGTACTATTATATATTAATTAAATAAGGTAAATACATGCATGTATATGTTGAGCAAAATAAAGGTGTGTGCATTATTCATGGGATTTCGAGAAATGCTAGGTAAGAGTGAATAATCTTTCTTAATTTGGTTAAGCGATCTCAAGGTCAAGGTTGAGATTATGTCAATGACCACAATTATGAGCTGTATCTGATATAACTGATAAAGGGATATCCATCATCTACGACCCTTTGATTTGTTGAGAAAACTCAAGGTTAGAATCCCTAGGCAAGGGAGTCGTAATGTTCATTGGAAGAATATAAAGATTCTTATATTTCTCTTAGTTTTATAAGGAATATATAATTTAGTGGGAGCACTATCAAAAAATTGAAATGAGTACACTTAACATTTCTGATATTTTAAGAAGATACGCTATACAAATTAAAATTATATACTACAATAAATTTGTGTAATAATCTAGTTGTTAAAATTATTTATCAATTAAAATATACTAATGAACTGAATAAGGATTAACAAAGAAATATAATATATACTTATAAATTATTTGGCATGTTATCATTTCAGAATCCATGCAAGAGCCAAATCATACCAAAATGGATCCACTTACTTTGTTAAATTCACTGATGAATTGCTACAGACATAAACATGTGAATTTGATACACAAGTAGTATATCTTTGATAAATTCATAGAATTCAAAATGGAAGTATTAAATATAACGCCCTACCTTGATAATAGATTAGCAAAGAACACCACAAGTAATGTCACCTGCAAATCCGAGGAGTACATCTTGTTAACGGCGATCGAGTGTGAATATATCTTTATACTAACATTGGCACATCATTTATACCTTTTCACTTAATATCTGAACTGAATTTGATGTGTACAGTATTAATACAAAGTAATAGGCACACCAATTTCTTAGAATCAGAACAATATATCATATAAATAACAGTCACGTATCACAGCAGAATAAATCTCAACATACACATATACAAATTTTGAGTTTACAAATGAAATACTAAACTCGATTATTATACAAGTTTAACAATTCTTTAATCTCAATTGTACATCTTATAAACATATTCACAAATTTCCTAAATGAGATAAACTAAAAGGTCAAATGTGTTTATCTCCTTGCTAGCCCAAACATCTAAAGGTCAACTTGTCCTGTATCCTGAAAAGCCTTGGTCTGACTCGAGCAAAATAACACCTGGATCAGACTATCTCTAAATATCTGATAGGGTGAGAATAGAATATAACACAAGAATAAACAACATATAAGTAAATACAAATGTCCAGTATGTAATGAGTTAGGGAATTAATTTAACTTGAAATAGGGTCATAGATTTAAGTCACGGATATGAACTAGTCACTAAACACAGAATAATAGAATTAACTTAATTTAGCATCCATCACAAGATACAAGAATATATATTTATTTAACGAACACAAGACACAAGAATATATATTTATTTCACTAACATAAGATACAGGAATATATACTTATTTCATGAACACAAGACCCAAGAATATATATTTATTTCACGAAATACAAGGCCCAAGAATATATATTTATTTCACGAACACAGAATATTCACAAAATCCAAATATCTAGAATCCAAGAGATCTTACTCAAAACAATTGCAATAATCGTACTTAGGCCTTGTAGCAAACAAACAAACAATTTGGTATCACACGAACAGTCCGATACCGGGGATCGTACAAAGGATGAGAATCACATAATCACATGGCGATCTCAAGGATAGTAGACATGACCGAATCTTTTAGATTTATTTTAGATTATGACACTTGATAAGAAGTCTACGAGTAAACTTCCTAAGGATCTAGCAGCCACTAGCCGCACACCAAAAGAGAGTAAACTCTAAAGTGCCAAATACTATCACATTCAGTAATCACTAGAATTTAACCAATACATCCCGTACATATGGTGAAACCCAAGTATTTACCGAAAGCTAGTAAATATCACTTATTATGAATACCATCGAAAAACCTGAATTATATTCTCTTCCGGATCTCGCAACCACTTATTGCACACCCGAAGAGAACATAACTCTAAAGTGCTAAGTACTTTCCCAAATAAGATCACAAAAATTTAACCAAGGCATCCCATATACTACCCGGTGGAATTCTAGTATTCGCTAATTGGTTAGTAAATTTCATTCAAACGTTCTATTCAATGAGTTGTGCCATATTCGACGAAGCGTGAGTCGAAAGCATTTTAACCAATCATAATACAAGTCAATTATTAGTACTTCCCAAATTATAAAATTAAGGTTCTTAAAAAATTTATTTAATTTGTCACTTATTAGAATTTTCCGTTATTCCAAATTGTTCCAATTGTATTTACTTACGAACTAAGATTTTCCATTTTTCGAAACCATTTTTATACTTAAATTTCCATGAAGTTGTATTGCTCACAAATCATATTTTAAAACCATATATATATATATATATATATATATTTAAGTAATCACTTATTCTCTAAAACCATATTTTATTACTCTTAAAAATGTCCAAATTAGTATTTATACACTAGTATAAAACAACTTATGTTTATACCTCAAAACAAGGTTTCTAAATCTCATAACCATTTTATTTAAAGATAAATTAAATTTATCTTTCACAAAACATTTTTCCATATGCACAACTATTTATATTCGTAATATTTAATATAAATATAACTATTTGATAAAACCATTTAAAAAGAGATTAGACCAATTTATAAAACAAGTTTAATATTAATAACTTTATTAAACTCTCCTTACCAAATTATTGGTGTTTATAACTAAATATTTATCTCTATAAATATATAGATATATCTTTATTTAATTCAAAAGCTTTGAATTAAAAAATTCAAAATCCATAAATACATTAGAATTCATTAGGGCTAAATATTAGGTTATCACAAGATTTTAGTCATGAACCAACCCCGTAAAATTCTAACTCTTAGCTATATTCTAATTTAAACTTACAATATACATTTATTATTCTAAATATATATATTTATATATAACCAATGACCAAAACAATCACTCTAACACCTGTGCACAGCACTACAAATACAACAACACACAAACGATTTCAAGAAATTGGTCGGGAATGCACCGGTCAATTCAACCACTTCAATAGTTACAACTCAGTCACGAATTCCAGTTTTAAAATGCAATTTTGACCCTCTAAATCATAGAAATTTCAAAAACTTACAACATGAAAGTTTTTCCTTAATGTCTCAGCTTTCTACTAATAAAATGTTTGCATAATTTGGATTTATGGTTAAAACATTATGGCCATTTTACTATCAGGTAGCAACTCCGAAAATTGGATATGCTGTGCTATAAAATCAGTTTCAAACTTAATTTAGACCCTTTTAAACACAGTATTTCAAAAAAAAATTCAAAATAAAACTTATAGATTATTTAATATATTTCTACCATAAAAAGATTGAACCTATTCGAATCATTTTACACCAAGATATCGCTGTTTTATAGTAGCGACTTTTGCAATTTATTTTCAGCGAACAATCAAATAATCATCAAATTCACAATCAATTTGAACACAATTCAATCAACAAACCATCCAATTTAATTCAAATAGCAACTCAAATTTACTTTCATAGATTAAAGTAGTAGTGTGAGTGATTAACTCACCTATTATTTTCCTATAGCTTTCTAAATCCTCTTTTAAGCCTTTCTAAGTTCCTAGCTTCTCCAAAATCACCTAAAAACTCAAGAACAAAATTTGAACAATAAGAAATTTGATCAGAAACGAAATCAAAATAATTCTTTTAGAGTTCTGAAGGATAGAGATAGGATTTAAAACACTTACTCTTCATTATTGGACAAAATCCCTTTAATTTGAGATTTGAATTTGGAAATTAGAAACTAGGGTTTCAAAGCTTTAAGAAGGAGGAGCTTAGTTTTTAGTTTTCTATCTTCTGACTTTAGAATGAATGTACAGAAAAAAGAAAAAAGAAGTAACACTTCTCTAAAATAGGCTAAATGGGTTTGAGTATGGATCCTTTAAGCAAAGTGTTGTTATTTCCATCTTATTTCATTTATTTACACTAATCAATATTTTACAAAATCACAAGTTAATTTCTCAAATTTAACAAGACCAAATTAATAAGTTTAAAACTTACATTTGTAATAATATTAAGATATTATAAAATGTTAAATATAACTTCTAAAATAAAATTATTCTCTTTGTTTTTAATAATAAATCCCAATATTAACACTTAACTGAATTTACATCATTTCCAAAGTTATCTTAGGATTTATTAAGATAAACAAATCAATTATTTACAAAAATAGGTTTAGTTTCATAATTAAGTTTTACAGTTATAATTTCTCAATTTAAACTACAAATCACAATATTAACATTTTACTCTAATTACCAAATTTTATATAATTATTTAATATTATTCCAATTTAAATTAAAATTCATTATTTAAAAAATAAAATTTATTCCTTAAATAAATAAAATAAGATATTCTAAAAATATGATTCAATTTCACAATTAATTTTCATAAATCATAAATTAAAATTAATCATTCCTATTTAAATTTAATTAATTTGTAAATTTACACTAGGGTTGTTACTAAAACCTAACATGCAAAGGAAATAAAACAATTTGATGTGATCACAACTGAGTATATTGGAAAGAGTTCCTAAAGTACCTAAAAACGAATAAAATTCAATATCAAATTCACTCTTTCCTGTGAGACACAATGATGCATCGATAAGGAGTAATCATTCTTTATTGGACAATGTAGGATTGATGCTGAGTGATGTTGAATTAAATTCTTTCTATAAGCATATGTATTTAAGAGTATGTACACATGTTAATTTAATTCCATCTAAAGCACGTTCACAAAATCATATACTATATAAATTAATATGAAAATCCTACATATACTAGGTCAGAGAGTTAATTGGTTTTGCGAGTCGAGAGGCTTTACTTATAATTCAATCATGGGGTATCTAGTGTGAACCACTCCATAGAAGTTTGGGACCGACCAACAATAGTTGGCTAATTTATCTTATGAACATAAATTTCATAAGCTCATAATAAATGTTTTCTGCATATATGGATACGATTCAAACACTCTAATGTGAAAACTTATTATATGAGATGAAAAGAAATTAACTAAGCCTAAGATATATACAGCGTATTAGAATGTTTAATAAAAATTCTCCAATATTAAAGAAAAATAACGATTTTCATATCAATTTCAAGAAAAAGAATTGTTAGTAGCAACAGTTTTCTTTGTTTCCAATAAGTCATAAAGAGTATAGATTTCAACACATGGCATAATACTTAAATCTAGAGTGAAATACATTATCAGAATAAAATTTTGAATTTGTACCCAAAGGGATATGATCCATTTGCCGCTGGTGTGTTCTCAAATAGAAGATTAATGCAGTTCCAGTATAGTAAGGTACATTTGTAATAATAACCTCATAAATTTCAATTGTTGAAATTAGCATAACAGATTCATCAGTCAACATGCTTAAGTTAGTTCAGATTTTACTCGCAAAATTATTGTCCAATATGACTTTGAATTTCAGTACAGTTTGTTGAAATAGAAATTCTGAATAATGACTTAGAATAAACTGTTTGCATATGATGATCAAAATGTCATGACTTCAGTAGGAGCTTTAACAAAGTTTGTAAGTGTTAGATAAGACCCAAGAACTCATATGTTAGTACTGCTCGATAAGCAAGGAATTGAGCAAGTATTTTGACATAGAAATCAAATAGTTTGATTATTATTCAAAATGCAGAGGAAGCGTGTGTCTGTAAGAAAGAATATTAAGAGTACTAAGATATTTGTAAACTACAAGAAAGACAACATACTATTGACTCTTAATGTTGTAGTCATGTAAAAAATCAGCTTCGATTTGGATATCGATGTAGGATTTGGTAATTACATCTTTTATCACTAGTATAAAAGGATGTTAGGATTGTGTTGAACTATGTACATAAACATTATATTAAAATACTTGATATGGAGCATATGAGAAAGATTCCTTATGTATCGACAATAGGAATTATCATATATGCTATGAATCTAGAATATTGTATTTCGATTAAGCATTTGATGCGTTAAGTCAATATCAAAGCCGATTTAATATCACCATGTTACAACTAAGAGTATTCTCAAGTATTCACCAATTACTAGAGAACTGTTCGTGGAAACAATTCTTGTGAAGGAGTGTTTGAACTCAAACTTCATAAGTGATATCAAGTATGGCATTTAAGTCCTAAATTCATGTTCAAACTTAATTAAAGAGTTTTGAGTTGGAAATGTTTCAATGAGTAGCCATAGCTAATTCAAGAAAAGGCAAGTACACCGTCATGAGTAGCATTGCAATGAAAGTAGTATAAATATAATTGCATAAATTCATAACTAAGCTAGGGTGATTTCGAATGTTGAGAATCCCACGACTTTGTTTTGTGGAAACAATGTCATGATAAAAATCATGAAACAACAAGGGCTCACAAGATGTCTGAATACATGCTTCAAAAAATCCAAATGATAAATTCGGTTTGTCAATGATAGAAAGATGTTGGCTGATAGAGTTAATGGTAATACAATATAGCAGATCCGTGCAGTAAAATACTAGCTCGATTAATTTTGAATTGATGGAAGAAATGAGATTAAGATTTCATAATTGACCCCAAATGCAAGTGAGAGATTGAAAAAGTTAGTGGTATGCTCTATGGGGAAATCATGTAATCTGTTGTGTATATGTAACTCTGTAGTCGATCTTATTTTTAATAAAATCATTTGATTTTTGTTGTATACTTTGTTATATTGTGATACGATTAATTAAATAATTAACTTAGAGCATGTTAACAAGAAAATATTTAAATAAAATGTTATATGGTTGTAGTTACAAATAGTTGCAATCATGAGTATTTAATCACAAAATAAATAAATTTTTGTTTCGAACATTCTTGGTTGAAATGTTTCAAGAAAGGATATTGATATATCCATTGAGGCCAGAGTGCATAACAATGTCCAAATATTAGAAAGTGTATTACTCATGTACTAGGGCACCAAGGTGTAACGTGCTCATAATTATTGGATAATAATGAAATGACTCGTTCGACAGTCTCCTGTTGGTCAGTAACAACCAGGTCAAATAGGGAATTTCGGGGTGATGATGTTACATATTTCTCATGATCTGAGAATGCTATGGAACTTAAATGCGAATACTCCACTTTGATTATTGCAAAATCATGTCATGATGATTCATGGAGTTACTATAGTTTGGTCTGACTAAAGAAAACGAAGTGAAGAACTACTTAATAGAGAAATAGAGAATTCATCTCCTCGATTATATGAGGTTAGTATCATGATCACCGGCGATTAATAATTAATGTTATTATTGAACCAAGACTTTGTTTATGGACTAATCGAGTTGAATGTTGATAATATTGGGACTTTGACCAATACAAAATTTCTTATGTCCTAAGTAATATAGTTTGACAAAGAGAACGTGTGTAAATTAATCGCTTAAGAAAACATGAAATTGGATTGTACTAAATATATCTATAAGCGGTAGGTTTGGCCAACTGTAACACCACCAACTGAGGCGATGTATGAACATTAATATTTGGATTATTCAATATTAATCGATGACTAAATTTAAAATTTCGAATCTCATAACCACACGTGTGAATTCTCTGAGAAACCACATAATTTAATTAGCTTACAGAATGTTATGAATTAATTATATAAATTAACATTTAAGAAATATTACTTATTAAATCATTAGATGTTTTAGTTATTATAAGTAATTATTCGGATGTATATGCAATATATGCATACCAATATAGGTTATTGCAATATATTTGTAAGGTTTTTACTTAAGACATTCATATGGAAATTTTATTCTTATAGGGAAATTTAAGGCTGCTATGGAGAGATTGATGTTTGGGTTGATTGAAAACTGAATGAGAATTAAAGGGATGTTTTAAAATAGAGAATAGAAATGGTTAAATCCTTTGATTTTCTCCCATTTCATTCTTCCCTTTCTCCCTTTTTTCCTTCCTCCTTCTCATGGTTAACCACTCTTTCATTTATGGCTGAAATTTTCTTCCCTTTTACCCAAAAAAATTAAACCAAAAAAATAGAACAATGTAGCTCATCCAGTTCTAGTAGAGTTTGGATGTTGATTTTAGGAATTTAAGGAGAATTTGCAAACTAAAGTGTTACTAATTGGCTATATCTATGAGGTACAATTCTATTTGTATTTGTATATTTTAGTTTTATCATTCTTATCACAAATTTATGTATGTATTGTTGTCTCATCTTGATTTGGAATTAATGATGCATTCTAAACAACTAGTTAATGGATTTAGTTTAATTCTAATTTAAGAAATCAAAATCAAAAATATAAATGTTTATAATTATGTTTTAGCTATGAATATGCATTTGATAAACATGTAATAACTTTCTAAACATAGTATTTGTAATTCAATTATTAGTTTTGAATTTTGACCATTTAGAAACATAAAATTCATTGATATTTTATGCAAGTTATTTTAACTTCAAACTTTTGGTTGTTTTAAAATATAAAAGGGAAGAGTTTTGCAAAAGGTTCGTTTATATAATTTCATACACAGACACATACATACATTATGTTTGTGTATACGTATGTGTCTGTAAATTGATCAAAAGAATTTAATATAATATGTATGTGTATCAATTGAAAATTATTTGAATCTTCTTATTACACATTTATATTTACATATATATTTTTTTCAAGAAAAATAGCCAAACACCCAAATTCAACGAAAAATGAGATGAATTCAAACAAAAATGAGGAAAGACCCAATTTTTAAGGTGGTTCAACAAAGAATTCATGCCAACGTCCACTGTCAATCTTATTTCGGATTGCTTTAAGAATTACAGTCAAGTTTCATAACAAATTTTGTTTAGAATATCGTTGAGGTTCAGAAATGTAGAGTCTCCTCGTAGATCCAGAATTAGAATCAAAAGTACTTTTTGTAGCTATAGAAGGTGCATTTATTGTCAAAATCTCCATAATAGTTGCCAATACGTGTTTGAATAGAAAAGTACTTGATCCGAGTTTCCAGTTATGGGGAACATGCCAAAATCCACAATCAAACCCATTCTATACCTGTTTGAACCAAAAATGGGCACAACACCCTTCGAAAGTGTTTGAAGAAATAAAAATTAAGAACAGAAATGTAAAATGTGGATTATCTAACAAATACTCTGAAAACAAGTATGAAAACGCATAGAAAAACAACAGTTTAGAGTGGTTCGGCGTGTTGCCTACGTCCACTATGAAGTTTGATTATTTTATTGATGTTCACTTGATGATTACAGCTTGTTACAATGGGTTACAACGAATTACAGTGCTGGAATTCAAGTACAACAGTAGCAATGGAGTGCAAGATTGAATTCGACAGAGTCTGGACATTAGAAAGCCAAAAAGATCCTTCTTCTGCAGGCCCTAGGGCTCTATTTATAGGTGTAGGAGGCTAACATTTCGCTCAGATCTCAAAAGACTTCTTATGGCATGTGGGTGGGCCCACGCAATTGGTCCCATGAAGTTCTGGCTCGATTCAGGATCGATACAAACGAATTTCATATCGATCGAGATTTGATCCAATCGAGTCGAAACTTTTCCTAAAACTTCCTTAGGTCATACGTAAGCTCCTATGAAAATTTTATAGCATTTGGACTTGTGCATTATGAGATATAATCGATGCAAGATTGTGTTTCCTTTAGTCTGCCGAGTTCGAATCGATGCTCTTCGCATCGCTCCTTTCGAATCGATCCAGGCACGTGCTCAGGAGAGATATGGCATGCAATTTCTAGAACGATCCACTTTCGACGCCAAGTTTACCGTGTCATTCCAAAGCTTTCGCCTCATTCGTATCGAAGACGCTGCCTTGTTCACATCGACGGAGGTCGCACAGTTCTTATCGGCAGAAGTTCCCCATTTCGTATCGATCGTGTAGTCTTTCGTTCGTATCGAACATAATTATCTCTTCGTATCGATCGTTATTGTGTCCCGCTTCGTATCGATTATTTGTATGTCCACTGCGTATCGATGAAAGGTGTTGGTTTCGCATCGATGAAATGCCGATCGATGCGAAGTATGTATGATACTTGATTGATATGAAATGGACATTTACATTACAATCAATGGATACGAAGTGCGATGCACTTTGTGTCTTAAATGATACGAACTGAGGCCACTTGATGGATGCGAACTAACGAGTCTTAATGGATTCGAACGAAGTTATTCTAAGATGGATACGAACTATATAGTTACCGTATGAAGTGGAGCTTGTTTGATAGTGGATTCGAATAGATCGATACGAACAAGCATTCCTCTCAATCGATACGAAGCAGCGCACCCTGATGGGTTTGAACAATAGGCGACTTGGTGGATGCAAACAGCTTGATAGCGCGATGGATTCGATCAAATTGATTCAAACCAAGGATTTTTGATGGATACAAAGTGAGGTTAATTCCTTTGATTTGCATCGATCACATCTTGAGCATACGAACTCCGATTGACATGAAATTTGGAACATTAGCTTTCTAATCTTTTCTTGTCATGCCATATCAATTGTAGCTTGATCCGGAATCAGAAAAAATTTATCAGCATCCATAGTGAACCTGTTTTTACTTGACATTCGGGATGAGCAATCCTTGGTTTTCAGTCAATTCCTTGATATCTCGGCCTTGCCAAAAGGCGAGATAACATTTTTCCCCTAGAGTACGTCTTGTGTGAACATGATGTGCTTTGAATAGTCGCATCTTTCATCCTGAATAGTTCTGTCCGACTTTTTGAATGATTGTTGTCTTTTGTTGAAAGTTGTAATTCTTGACTAATTTTTCAATAATATGGATTGTTGATCGCCAACTGTTGTACCGTGTACCGATTGCTATATGTTAGCGATTAGCGTTTTGTTGTTGTAATTGTCATCAGGTGGGCATTTGACCTGTGAATTTTGAGAATTGAAAATTAGTCCGACATACATGCACATATGTTAACCTGACTCTTGCTAACGTTCACACGTTTACAAGTCGTTGTCAGTTTTCCCATATCGAATTCCGTGTCGATCCTCTACTAAATCGATGTTAAATTTGAGTTGCAACAACATCTGACAGTTTTTTTTGAATGTCCTTCATATCGATCCTCTCCTGGATCGATGTAAAAGGTTAAAAGGCAGTTTTTGCATCGATGGTTGAAGATTGAGACGAAAACAATCGATATGAATAAGCGCTTCGTATCGATGAAATCTGCGCTGTTAGATATGAATAGCCAATTCGCATCGATGGGTATGGGCCTTTGGAGGCTATGATTTGATGGTTTTGAACAGTGTAGTTCATATTGATGCACTATGGATGGAGTCGAGAACAATGGATACGAACAGCAGTTTCGTATCGATGGACCTTAGTGACTCAGAAAAATCTCTGCTGAAAATTTCGTCTTGATAAAAGCTCAAATTTATGGATACGAAATGCTTATTCGTATCGATTTGGGAAGCGACCTGTGTTTTTCGGTCGAGGCAACTGGAAGGTGAATCGTTTTGCTCCTTTCCCTGGGTCCATATATATTCTTTTCAGACTTAGAAATTTTCACTTGCTTTTTATTTCTCTTGAGTCACTTCGTATCGTTCAAGATACTCGGAAAAAGAAACTTGCTTACCATCAAATCGATAAGAACAAGAGAAAGAGGAAAAATAGCCTTCATCTTCAATTCGAAGAACCCACTAACTTCTTAACTCGGATCTGCAAACTAGATAATTGATCAATCTAAATCGATCTAAAATGATGAGACTTGAATTTTAACGCCAAATCATCCAGAGTCGTGGCCGATTCCGGTGTCATTGGTGTTGGAGTTGGGTCGGAGCGAGGTCGAGGAGAAAGCAATGGCGTTTGTGTTGTTTGGAGAAGAAGGACAGATGGACACGAAGGGAGCATTCATATCGATGAAGGAAAAGGTATTTGTATTGATCCAAAAACGATGGGACTTCGTATCGATAGGGCGAGTAGTCTTGTATCAATTGATAATTGTGGGAAATGCGGATTACGGATCTTAAGGATACGATAAACACTAGAGGAGGGTGAATAGTGTTTTAAAAAATTATTAGATCTTTTTGAATTTTTGTTAATTTGAACACAAATGTATGCAATATTCAGACACAGATATGATCACAGAATCAAACACATACGCAGAAATAAAATAAAAGCAGTAAAGGAAAGAACACATAGGATTTTATACTGGTTCGGAGTTACCCTACATCCAGTCCCGCATACAAGTACGGATTTCCTTTCAAAAGTAATTGTATAATTACACCCTCGATTTCAAGGCTACGAGGTACACCCTCCAGATTCACAATCCTCTGGGTAGAGATACTTGATTTCATGGGCAACAAGTTCACCGAATTGATTTCCAAGTCTACTATCACACCTTTTCTCGCTTGATTGATTTCCAAGGCTACAATCACACCTTTTCTCGTTTGATTGATTACAAAGAAGCCTATAACTCTGAATAGCACGGAGGATCTTGTTGAGATAGTGATAGAGAATCAAACCAGAGATAATCTAGTTAGATTCAATGTGGATTTCAGCAGAGTAATGGTAGGAATATGTATAAAGAAATGTGGAAGAAGAAGAGAAATAAAAACCAGAAAGTTTTAATTATAAATTCGTTGAAAACAACCCCTATTTATAGAAGAACAACAGCCATGTTCATTCGTGAAAAGATATGACGAATAGACACTTCTTTTGAAATTAACTGACACTATGTCGACATGGGTATATTGAGCATGTCGACATCCCAAAGGAAATTTTGGTGGTTTGTTTTTCTTTGAAAATAACTTTTATCTTATATTAAAAACTATTTTAAACTTTATAAATATACTTGACTATAGTTAAAATACATAAGTTTATATAGAGAATAATATATATATATAATTTTATATTTAAATCTAAGTATAAATATTAATTATTATTAAAGATAGTTTTAAAACTGAGAATAATTTGATTTTGAAATTAAATATTATTTTGAGGCCAAAAGTATTTGAAATCAGGATAGATGCTTTTGATTCTTTTAAAAGGAAGGTTTTGAAAACTTTTTTGAAAACAAGATATAATTTTGTAAAATCATTTTGAATAAAAATTAGCGGATACAAAACAATGTTCCACTAGATTTTTCGTAGGTTCCATCTTACTTAGGGTTCCATCCCTTTAACGGGCTCGAAGTCGATTTCATTCCACGAATAAATTGGATTTTAAGATGCCGGTGCTTTTCTTGGAGTTTTAACAAAAATTCCTAATTAAAATTACTTATTCTTAAAATCTTGAACTCTTGATAATCTTGATATTCTTGATACTCATGAGTTTTCATTCTTGATATCTTGAATCTCTATATTGTACAGTCTTCATTCTTGGTACCTGCATGGTTAAATCCTGCATGTGCATATATTTCCAAACTGTAATGTTAGTATTTATATTTTATAATCCTATTCTAAGGTTGTTGTCATCAAAACCATCATCTCACGGACTAACAATCTCTCCCTTTTTGATGATGACAAACTTTGTTTATAAAATATTACTTCTATCCTAATAACTCCCCCTTAATCTATGCCTAACTATATTATTTTATACTTCTCCCCCTTTGTCATCAACAAAACTAACTCCAAACTATATAATCTCCAAACTACATAACTCCCCCTTAATCTAATACTCTATGATATGTGATTATAATGATAGTGTTATCATAAATAATCAACATTTATCTCTAAAACTAAAAACTTAGTCCTAAACTACCAACTATACTAAGTATATAATAATACTTTTAATAGAACACATATAAGAACACAACTTATTTATTAATCATATAGCTATATTTACATTTTCGTGGGAAATGTAACAAAAAACATACAATAATAGGAAAAAGAGAAAAGAAACTAATGAGTGTCTTTGAAAATGGGAGATTTATGAATCGAACAATTTGGATAGTGGAAACAGAAATTTCCACGTTGTTCGACAAAATTTCCATCTTTGTCAAAGCGCACTTCACCATCGCAAATGACTTTGTCGTCATTTTCCACGTGCACTTCTTCCATGGGGACTTCTTCTTCTTCTTCTTCGTTGGCCTCTTGTACTTGATCTCCTAAAGAGTCTTCGTCAATCAAGATTGGGTTAGCATGATTATCCATTAGAAATTTTTGCAGATTCCTAAGGATTTTGTCTTGCCTCTCTTGTTTCTGGCCATTCGAAATTGCATCACTTGGATTTCAGTCATTAACTGAAGTGCATCCTTTAGAGAATCCTCCATTTTCGTCACACGAGCGAGCGTTGTTCGTTGAAACGGTCCAGAAGTAGAAGAAGGGAATGAAAAAGTTGAGTTTATGTTTGATTTGGAAGAGGAGGCCATTGATTATTTAATTTCAGAAGATAGAACAGAGAAATAACAGAAAGAATGAATAGAATTTCGAAAATAAGAAGAATATATAACCAATTATTTGAATTTTGGTGGGAAAGAGTTTCAAAAATAAAAAAATCGTTGTATGTCGACATGGGGTTCAAGGGGATGTCGACATGGTTCAAGGGGGTGAATAGTGTTCCAAAAAATTATTAATTCTTTTTGAATTTTTGTTAATTTGAACACAAATGTATGCAATATTCAGACACAGATATGATGACAGAATCAAACACATATGCAGAAATAAAATAAAAGCAGTAAAGGAAAGAACACATAGGATTTTATACTGGTTCGGAGTTACCCTACATCCAGTCCCGCACACAAGTACGGATTTCCTTTCAAAAGTAATTGTACAATTACACCCTCGATTTCAAGGCTACAAGGTACACCCTCCAGATTCACAATCCTCTAGGTAGAGATACTTGATTTCGTGGGCAACAAGTTCACCCAATTGATTTCCAAGGCTACTATCACACCTTTTCTCGCTTGATTGATTTCCAAGGCTACAATCACACCTTTTCTCGTTTAATTGATTGCAAAGAAGCCTATAACTCTGAACAGCACTGAGGATCTGTTGAGATAGTGATAGAGAATCAAACCAGAGATAATCTAGTTAGATTCAATGTTGATTTCGGCAGAGCAATGATAGGAATATGTATAAAGAAATGTGGAAGAAGAAGAGAAATGAAAACCAAAAAATTATAATTATAAATTCGTTGAAAACATCCCCTATTTATAGAAGAACAACAGCCATGTCCATTCGTGAAGAGATATGACGAATAGACACTTCTTTTGAAATTTAAATTTTGAAATTAACTGACACTATGTCGACATGGGTATATTGAGCATGTCGACATCCCAAAGGAATTCTTGGTGGTTTGTTTTTCTCTGAAAATAACTTTTATCTTATATTAAAAACTATTTTACTTTAAATATACTTGACTATAGTTAAAATACATAAGTAAATATAGAGAATAATATATATAAACTTTTATATTTAAATATAAGTACAAATATTAATTATTATTAAAGATAGTTTTAAAACTAACAATAATTTGATTTTGAAATTAAAGATTATTTTAAGGCTAAAAGTATTTGTAATCAGGATAGATGTTTTTGATTCTTTTACAAGGAAGGTTTTGAAAACTTTTTGAAAACAAGATATAATTTTGTAAAATCATTTTGAATAAAAATTAGCGGATACAAAATAATGTTCCACTAGATTTTTCGTAGGTTCCATCCTATTTAGGGTTCCATCCTTTTAACAGGCTCGAAGTGGATTCCATTCCACGAATAAATTGGATTTTAAGATGCCAGTGTTTTTCTAGGAGTTTTAACAAAAATTCCTAGTTAAAATTACTTATTATTTGAAATCATGAACTCTTGATAATCTTGATATTCTTGATACTCATGAGTCTTCATTCTTGATATCTTGAATCTCTATACTGTACAGTCTTCATTCTTGGTACCTGCATGGTTAAATCCTATATATACATATATTTCCAAACTATAATGTTAGTATTTATATTTTATAATCATGTTCTAAGATTGTTGTCATCAAAATCATCATCTCACAGACTAACAATATTGGGAGTTCGTATCGATCCAGATTGATTGATACGAAGATCTGGTCCTGGTGATTGATACGAAATAGAGTTTGTCAGATCGATACGAACGAACTTTCTGGTGGTCGGTACGAGATGGAGTTTTTTGGATCGCAACGAAGTAAGGAACGTCGAATGGATACGAAATACTCTTCCAGTGATCGATACAAAGTTGCATACCATGACTGATACGAGCTATGCTCTCACAATCGATACAAACAATACTGTCCTGAATGATACGAATCGTACTCCTACGATCGATACGAACTGTACTCCTGGTGAATACAGTTCCAAGCCCAAACTCTCATGGATACAAAATTCTTGAACATTCGAATATTTGACTCCGACGAGCTTTCGCCCTGCAAAACTAGACTTGATTGTCTCACTACATATCTGATTGCCTATCGAAGCTCGTCGATGGAACTGTAACTTAACAAAATTATAACGAACTTTAACTTGGATCGATCGCTAACATCTGGATATCATGGTTGTGAAAGTCATCGATGATGGTCACTGCAGTTGAATTTCGAAGTCTCGCCGTTCGCATGTTTATTCATACTCTGTTGAATTTTTTTCAAGTAATATACAGCAATGCACTATACAACACATTCACACACTTCACACTAGAGGATGCATGGGCTTATTATCGTCAAATGACGATTTCTCATAAGTTAGTTTGTTATGAACCCTTCAAGCTCACAACAACAGGAAATTCAGAGTTTATTTCCCCCAACAAACGAGATACCGGCCATCACGGCCGAAATCATAGATCCAGCTCCGGACGAGTTACCTGGCATACCTTTCATCGATAATCCGCCAGGCTCCGTACCGTCCAATGTATTCGAAGACATGTTGGGACGAATATGTTTAAGGCATGGCCTGCCACTGGATGATGTGCTATTGCCGGGTCTGAATGACAGACCTCACTATCCACCGGAAGGGTATACCGCATTCAATCGTCATGCATGTGCAGCTGGGACGGTTCCTCCGTTTAATTAGTATATTCGGGAAGTGTTGTCTTTCCTTAGGATTGCTCCATCTCAGCTACACCCCCAACGGATACGCGTTGTTGAACAGATTATTCATCGTGTTCATGGAGCATCTCCTTCAGCCACCAATCCCGATCGAGATTAAATATCTATTCAACACTAAGAGCCGGGGAGATAGCCCTTCTTTCACATTCTTGGAGGCAGTAAGAAATTGTCAAGTAGTAACGGGGTCATGGACTAGGCTAAGTTACTTCAAAATGAAATGGTTCTATGTTCGATGCCCTCTATGGTTTTTCAGTCGATGGCCATTCAGATGTAAGTATCCTAGTCTTCTAAAGTAACTAATAAGACAGCCATAATTGATGTCAAACTTATATCTCTTTTTTCTTTACAGCTGTAATTCCGCGACCCGAAGGTGTGCACTTCAGAGAGATAGTTCGGGTCCTTCAAGGAGTTTCGAGTGAAGAGAGGAACATTGATTCGGTTCTGACAGATAGGAATTTAAGGATCGTTGGATTGATCGAGCGGAGCCAAAGTATAAGGCTCTTAGGAATGTTAAGGGATGTCTCGAAGAAACGTGCTAAGCGTAAGACTTTCGGAGTTGTTATAACCGAGGAGGCCGATCCAGAAAGAACGCCCACTGATGAAGAACTTGTGGTCGGGCCTTCTGATGGTTTTGAGGGTTCCAAAGGGAAGAGAAAAGGCAAGGCAGCCGCCTTCAAACGTTTCAAATCTGGTAGACAGAAATCTGTAGTTATGTCTTTGCATGTTCTCGGATTAACATTTCAGAGGCTCTCCCTTCGCAAGAGGAAAACCTTTTTGACGGGCTTGTCGATATTCTGATTTTGGATTACGTGTCATTCCAACATGATGCCGGATTGAGGAGTTTCAGTAGGCATTAGGCTTAAGCGAGTCTCCTTCAATTAGTGTGACCAACATTTTCGGTTGGTCGGGGGGTTGCATATACATGCATACTTCATGACACCTCACAATTCCCGACCGTAAGCTCTTACTCTAGAAGATTACTAACTCCATTCTTTTTTTACTTTGTAGATACAATATCTGGCTGAGGCTCTATGTTAGGTTGTCTTCAAAGAGCTCGTCGATCTTCAACATACTATGAGGCGCGCAGAAGAGAAGCAGATAGGGACTACGACCGTGGGTACTCCGGTCAGGAGCGTTACGACAAAGATAGGGAGTACATGCGCCGATCCCGATCTCATTCTCCCCTTCCTAGAAATTCTATATAGCCTCCGGTTTATGTCTCACATCCTTTGGAAACTTCATGGCACAAGCCGTCTTCTCATGTTTCAAGGCCCGAAACTCAATCCCACAGAACCAAAATAGCGGCCCCTATGATTGTAGAGCAGGTCCTTACTGAGCCTATGAGGAAAGGAGCAATTAAACTTGCTCAATTGAAAAATGATTTTCCCGACATCTTCTTTGACGGTTACATTTTCCCACCGAAGTTAAAGAGAATTCCAGTGGAGGCTGAGAACACAGTGCATGATTATGTTCATGACATTTACTTCCAATACAAGGAGTGAGGGAAGGCCACGAAAAAAGCATCGAAGGTGGCCTTTGAGAGGGCAGTTGTCATTGAAAAGTTGGAGAAGGAGCTTGCTTAGGAAGATCGTATCATCCAGGCGCTCAATACCGAAGCAGAGTCCTTCTGAAAATCAAAAATGGAGGCTCTTAAAAAGGCCTATGATGCCAACTTGGCCATGAAGAGGATGAGGCAATCACACTACGCCCTGGTGGAGAAAATAGGCCACAAGAACACCACCGTCACTGCTGAGCAGGATGCAGACCTCAAAAGAGCTTAATAAGCTTAAGTCCAAACTTTCTGAAATCATTAAAGAGAGGGATGACGCCAACACCTTAGCACAAAAAGCATTTGATCAAGCGGTGGTGCTTTAAAGTGAAAGGGACATGGCTGTGGAGAAAGTCTTCGCGGTGGAGGCTGAGGTTGAGGGAAAGGTTCGAATTGTGGAATCCAAGATGGAGGCTAATATAGAGGATCTTCTCATCACCTACAACTCCAATGTGTTGAAACGCAGAAATTTGGCTTGGCTCGAAAATTATTCGATGCATTTCTATAACGCCTGGAGCCAGTTGGTTGACGAGGAGAAGGCGGTGCATCTGGGTGAATCCTTCGATGAGTTCGAACTCGAGAATCACTTGCTGACCGAAGATGAAAGGAAGATTCTCCACGAGTCAGTCATCTTACATGAAAGGGAGAAAATCAGCACCCAACACCAGGAGATTAGGGAAGGCTCAGGTGTCGAGCATCACATTACAAGTCTTGAGATTACTGCTCCACCTCAATCTACACCTATATCATCGGTTGAGCACCACTCTTACTGGCTTATAATCCAGAATAGCCGCAGCTATCCCCTATTAAGGAGCACACCTCCGAAGCCACTCAACCATCCGTGGGCCAAACTGAGGAAGGTATTCTGAACAAATATTATGTGTGTTCAACATAAGGAGCTTGTCTTGAAGCGTTTGATAACAGTTTCTCTTCTTCTTTGTTCAGTGACTGGAGTTACACCGATAGTACCTCCTGCAACCTAAGAATTATACCAAGCACAGGAGGCCATTATTACCGAAGCGACGACTACAACAACGACCGCGTCGATCGATGGAACGCAAGGGAGCTCACTTTCTTCGAAACAGATGATGAATGAGCTCCTAGGTCAACACAGTGACCCTTTGCGGACTTGACATTTGTCATAAGTGGACTCGAGCCTGCTTCCGGTTCTTCAACGCTGGCCACCGCTGCCCCCAACGAAGCTCAATCGATTCGCGAAGAATAAATACTAGCCGAAATCAATGTTGAATTAGAGGTAGCGACACATGGTAGTAGCTCTAGAGGTGGAATGGCGGCGCCTGGCCCGGCTCCGCTAGGAGTGATATCACCTGGTGGTACAATCATTGATACCAGTATGCCCATTCTGCCCCTGTTGTAGATCTGACTCCTCCGGTTCCTCATTTAGGGAGCATTCCCGTACATTCAAGTTCGGAGGAGGATGTTGAAATCATGCTCTCGTCTGGAGACCGTCCGGCAAAAAGCAAGAGCTTGAGTGAAAAATCATTAGCGGCTCCAGCGGATCTACGCAGAAGAAGAACCCGAAAAAGAAAAGGGAGTAGATAGGCCTCTTTGGTGCATTTATTGGTAGATAGAAATTTGTTCTTTGCATTCCTTTCGTAGGCCGTGTATAGATGCGGATTCGGCCCCCGCTAGTAGGAATTTTGGAAAAAATTGTACATGAACTTCATTCACAGTTAGTTGAAATGAAATTTTGTTTTTGGCTTTGACTCTATTACTGTTTCTTATGCTTAAGTGTTCCAATGTTTGAATTTCAGTCTAGTGCACTTACAGAGTTTCAACCTTTGAATCGAATTTATTTTTATTTTCTAAGTCCAGAAGTCACAGATATGAGTCATAACCAGAAATTATGTTGAACTTTGATATTTCATTGCTTCAGTTGACAATTGACACTTAAGCCCTGCCCCCAGTTTTGGGGATGATTCGCAAAGATCGGCTAGCGATCACAATTTACTTTTATCTCTTCGGGCTTAATATCGTCGAATCGATGCTAAAACAAGCGAGAGTTGAGCGGTCGAATTGTACTCACTCACATAATAATGATCATTCCCACACTCCGGGGACCTGCATTTTAACTCCGGCAGTCGATCACGCCTGTTCAAGTTTAAGAATGTGTCCACACTCTGGGGACTTAGGTTAGTCTATGAGTGGTTGTTCACGCTCGAGTCGGGTTTATACTCTGACCGCACTCTGGGGACTCAGAGTTATTTGCAATTGATGACATGGTTCGCACTTTGGAAATTCAGAGATAATCGACATTTGTAATCCAATTCGCACTACGAGAACTTGGATTTGGTGTTTATACTCCAATTCGCACTCCGGGAATTCGAAGTTAGTGTTTATACCCTGGTTTGCACTCCGAGAACCTAAAGTTAATGTTTATTCTCCAATCCACACTCTGTGAATTTGAAGTTGGCCAATAGATGGTCAGTCACATCTGTTTGGGCTTTTTAGAATTTCGTTTGCACTCTGAGAACGATGGATTTAATGAGATCGTGGATGGTCGAATCACATCCACGCTGAGTTAACAAGTGAGTCGCTAGATGGATGGATCCATCCTCCTCGAACTTGGTTAGGATACGGTCGAAGTCGTTAGTTGGACGGATCCATCCTCTTCAGGACCGCATTTATGAATTTATGCTCCAACTCGCACTCTGGGAGTTTGGAGTTAGTTAAAGGATTATCGTGTATCAATCCATTTTTAACTTTAGTATATTGACTTGTCCCCGAGCTTGGGTTTCACTTAGCAAGTGGCCAGCCGTACACAGTCACTCTCTATTTGAATAAATTCCACCGTACGGTGGAATCTAACTCTTTGTGCATCGTGATGTTGTACGTTAGATTTGATAAATCACAGCTCTGGCACGAAGAGATGGCATTTTATTGCTGAAATGAGAAAATATAGCAGAGTCAGTTGCCTTATTACATATTCACATTTTAAAATGCAGAAATAAATTGCAAATGAAAGAATAAACTAAATAAATAAAGCCTGTTATGTATAGTAGCGATGGAGACTCTCGCTATTCCAAGCTCTTGGCAAAGTAATACCGTCAACGGTCAATAACTTAAACGTGCCATCTCCGAGTTTTCATGCCATCACATATGGCCCTTCCCAAGTTGGTTTCATGTGCGAAGGAACCGGTTAAATTCTCTTGAGGACGAGATCACCGAGTTCAAAGGTTCGTGGTCGAACCTTGGCATTGTATAATTAGGCGACTTGACTTCGATATGCGGCTGCCCCCAAATCAACCTCTTCACGCTTCTCATCTAACAAATCCAAAGATTCAGCAAGTAATATGGCATTTGTCTTCGGGTCATAATAAGTCATACGATGAGAAGGTTCTTGCATCTCGACTGGAATGATGGCCTCTGAGTCATAGGATAGAGAGAATGGAGTGTGTCCGGTCGTGGACTTGTGGGTTGTCCGGTAAGCCCATAAAGCCATAGGAAGTTCATCAACCCACTTGCCCCCGGCCTTCTCCAGTCGCTTCTTTAGAATAGACTTGATAATCTTATTAACAACTTCAACCTAGCCATTCTCTTGAGGGTGTGCAACTGCAGAGAATTTCTTATGGATATGGAATCGTTGACAGAATTCCTTGAATTCAATACTATCGAACTGGGCTCCGTTATCAATGATGATCGTATGCGAGAGACCAAATCGGCAGATAATGTTGCGTATTACAAAGTTGATCACCTTCTTTTTCGTGATTTTTGCAAGAGGTTCGGCTTCAGCCCACTTGGTAAAGTAATCAACTATGACGATGGCGTAATTCGTGCCATCTTTTGCAGAGGAAAAGAGCCGATGATATCAATGCCCCATACTGCAAACGGCCACGGGCTGACCATTTGGGTTATCTCAATAGGTGGGGCTCTAGGAATTCGAGCATGCTTTTGACATCTATCACACTTCCTGTCGTAGTCTGCTGTGTCATGGCTTATAATTGGCCAATAATATATCGGAGTACTTTCTTTGCGAGAACTTGGCCCCCGGTGTTGTCGCCACATTCTCCTTCATGTACATCATGTAACACTCGTTTAATTTCATCATAAGCGATACATCTAAGGAAAGGAACAGAATATCCTCTTCTATACATGACTACATTCTGAATGGTAAACCGCGAGGCTTTCCGAAGAATCTGTCTCTTCTCGTTCCTACACTCGGGCAACATTCCATGCTCGATGTAATTTTTGTACGGATTCATCCACGACTCCTTACTGGGAGCGATTTCAAATACATAGTCTATCTCCATCTTTTCAATGCTTGGGAAGAATAAATTTCAACAGGAACGAGTCCCATCTGCTGTGCTTCGTCCGTGCTGGCTAACTTTGGAAATGAGTCGGCCTTTTGATTGTGCTCGTTAGGTATGTTGAAGATGGCATAATAATCAAACTAATCAAGTATTCCTTGGACCCTAGCTAGATAAGCAGCTAGTCTTCGATCTTCGGCTTGATATTTACCCCAAACCTGGTATACGACAAATTACATATCACAATAAAATTCCACAACAATAATTCTCAAATCGCGGACGAGTTTCAATCTAGCAAGCAAAGCTTCATATTCAGCTTCATTATTGGTAGCACAAAAATCAAATTTCAGAGCATAGCATATGGATTGGCCTTCGAGGGTTTTAAGTATTACTCCAGCACCCGAGCACCATCGTTAGATGCACCATCAATATGCAGCTTCCAGATGTATTCGGAAGATTTACTGGTCTCGTGCAAGTCCTTTAGAATGGTAAATTCGGCTATGAAATCTTCTAGGACTTGTCCTTGAATAGCTCACCTCGAAGTATAGGTAATGTCGAACAGGCTCAGTTCAATGTTCCATTTGAGTAACCTAACAGACGCCTCAGGTCGCGTAAGGACATGTCATAACGGTTGATCGGTATAAATAGTGATAGGATAAGTTTGGAAATATAGACGGAGCTTTCTCAAGGCAATAAGGAGACAATAAGCCAATTTTTCTAGCTTCGGATAATTTCTCTCAGCTCCGGTTAACCGTTTACTAATATAGTAGGCCGGTTTTTGCACTCGGTCTTTCTCCCGAACTAAGGCAGCACTGATTGCATTTTCTAATGTCGCCAAGTAAAGGTACAATTGCTCGTGATCGATAGGCTTTGACAAAATCAGCATTGTAGAGAGATGTTGAATCAGTTCTTGGAATGCGCCTTCACACTCCATGGTCCATTTAAAATTTCGTTTTTCTTTTCGGATCAGATCGAAGAAGGGAATACATTTGTTAATGGACTTTGAAATGAACCTACTCAGTGCTGCTACCTTTCCATTGAGACTATGGACTTGCTTTATGGTTCTCAAAATATGAGTATTTCTGATTGCCAAAATCTTTTTGGGATTTGCTTATATTCCTCGGGCATTGACAATGAACCCAAGGAACTTTCCAAATGCAACTCCAAAATGACATTTCAATGGATTGAGCTTCATTTTGTATTCTCGAAGGATGTTGAACATTGATTCTAAGTCTCTTACATGATCAGTGGAGAATCGCGACTCTACCAGCATGTCGTCCACATATACTTCCATGGTCTTTCCGATATGGTTGGCGAACATTCGGTTGACTAGGCGTTGGTACGTCGCTTCGGCGTTCTTGAGTCCGAAGGGCATGACTCTGTAGTAGTAGAATCAGATCGGTCACGAAGCTGGTATGTTCTTGGTCGAGTAAGTGCATGGATATTTGGTTGTAGGTGGAATAAGCATCCATGAAAGATAATAACTCGTGCCCAGCCGTTTAATCTATGAGCTGATCAATTCGAGGAAGTAGAAAACTGTCTTTCGGGCAAGCTTCGTTCAAGTCAGAATAACCAACACACGTCCTCCATTTCCTATTCGGCTTTTGGACAAGTACATGATCGGATACCGTCTCCGGGTATAAAGCATCTTGGATAAACCCATTCAATTTCAATTTATCGACCTCTTCTTTAAGGGCGGGAGATCCCTCTGGATCCATACCGTGCCTTTTCTGCTTCATCGGGATACATCGTTGGCCAATATTCAGGGTGTGGCTTGCGATGTCTGGCGAGATCTCACACATGTCAGAATGCGTCCAGGCGAATACATTAAGATTCATCTGGAGGAAGTCAACCAATTCCTGTTGCGTCTGTTGGCTTAACTGAGACCCAATCTTTATCATCTTTGAATGATCATCATCATCGATTGGAATATCAATCGTTAGTTTGGCCGAGGAAGCTTGATTATCTTTAGTTTCAATTTTTACTTTCAGTTTCCCTCGGGTTAAGATCCTTGTGGAATTAGTTGGATGTGCCTAGGAATGGGCCCATACACAATTGTTAATTATCAGCAAAATGGACATAGAGAGATTCCTCTACGCCCTTTCCTTTCTCCTTTCGCTGCGCCCTACGCAGCTCAGCAACATAGCAGGCTCGTCCAACAGCCTGATCTCCTTGAACGACTCCGACCCCACGGTCGGTGGGGAATTTCGGAGTCAAGCACCACGGGATAATAGCTGCCCTGAATTAAGCAAGGGCCGGTCGGCCCAAAAAGAAATTATAAGGGGAGTCTATTTCCAAAACAACAAATTGCAATATCCGGACTCTCCGGCGTTCTCCAACTTCCAGCTCCATTGGTAGTTCCATCACTCCAGTCAGTATAGTAGCACTTCCATTGGAGCCATGGATTCAAGATTGGGAAGGTTTGAAATCCTTGGCTTCCATCTTCATCAAATCGTAAGCTCGGTTAAACAAAATATTCACAGAGCTCTCACTGTCAAACAGGATCCTCTTCATCCAAGCAGGACCTACCTGGGCAGATATGACAAGTGGGTCAGTAGTAGGGGCTTCGACCTTATCAGCATCTCTGTTTCGAAACACGATGTCATCAGCCATCGTTTTCTATTGCTTGGCCGGAGCCCAATCATCACCACTACTACAACATTCGAAGTTTGCATGCCTGATAGAGCTGGCATACGACTCCATTTTCCTCTAGCTTTGGTCTGCTGGATGAGGGCCACTAGTTATTGTGTTTATAACCAGCCTCCCACTGGTACGATCAGGTTCCTCCTGTCTTTCCTGGTTTGGTACACAATTCTGATTTAATGGGCCCGCACCTCCTAATTGCGGCACCCGCACATAATGATCCAACTTCTGTTCTCTAATCAACTACTCTATGACATCTTGCAAATGATGACACTCATTTTTATTATAGCCATAGCTCTCATGAAACCTACAAAAATTACCTGTTTGAATCTGCCTCTCCGATGATGGCTTCGGAGCAGGCTTCTTGTACTACATAGTATTGCAGGTTTGTAGATACACATTCTCTAGCGACGTATTTAATGGAGTGTAATTATCGAACATTGGAGCCCTACGTCGTGGGCCGCGGTTTTGATCTTGCTTCTTGGATTGATTGCCATTATTCCTTTGCTGAGTTTGCTTGTTCTGGATATTTAACTGAACTTTTCCGAAACTCTCCTCGGACTGCTTAACTGCAACATTATTATGTATCCCTTCCATATTGAGTCTCGCGTCATCCTGCTTCCTAAACTGTTTTGCGTCCTCCCTTCTCAAGAATTGGGCAGCCTTGGAGTAGAAACGGTGCAGTGACACGGGAGGCTTCATAGCCAACCAATTTCCGAACTCAGAATCAGGGTCAATACCCTTAGTCAATGCCATTAAGATAGAGTTGTCATTGGGATTACTAATCTCCGCACACGCCGCATGGAATCTCTCTAGATAGTGTCTGAGTATCTCTCCAGGAGCTTGGGTGACACTAGATAGAGTGTTAACGTCCTTTGGCCTCACAACATGCATTCAGAATTATTCTATAAACTTGGTGGCCAATAGGTCGAAGGAAGAAGTGGACCGAGGTGGCAATCGTGTGAACCACATAGTAGCAATACCCTAAAAGAAATGGGAAAACTACAACATTTTACTGCATCATCAGCTCTCTCAGCACTCAACGACCATTCATACTTCAGGATATGATGATTGGGATCAGAATTTCCTTCATACATTGGTAGAGCCGGCATCCTAAATCGCCGAGGGGGTTCAGCATAAAGTATCTCGTCTGTAAAGGGAGTATGACTCTGGAAGATTCCCCAGTCGTCATTTGTGAGGCCTTGGCTTTCTCGAATCATCTGCCGAATTATAGTTGGAATATCCGGCATCTGTACGTTCGGCGCACGTTGAGCAAAGTGTGGTCGGGTTCCACAATGCGAGGCTGGACTGGGCGCTGTCGACAGTCCATGTCTTGCCTCCTTGACTCCAAGTCTTCATGGATGTATGGTTCAGAAGGACGTCCACGCTGATGATGATTCAGATCTGGCTAATTTCGGGCATCAACCCCTGGTTCAACCGTGGTAGTGGTAGCGCGATTGTCTGTGGTATGGTGAGGAACAGTACCTCCCTGGGAGGAGGGTTCGGTCTGGAAGCTGGCCGAGGGAAAACTCTCAGTTGTCCAACGGTCATTATAGGTTGATGTCCGGTGGATTGCATGTAACTCCCGTCTAACTAGGGACGTATAGATCTGTGATGGTAGTCAGACGAGGCTGAACTTTTAGAAGAGGAGCAAGTGGCGTGATCTCTTCTAGATCTTCTGCGCCTCTGGCAATTCAACTGGTTGGTCAACTCAGCGTTGGCGCGTAGCAGTTCAATTAATTGTTGCCGACTCTGGGTCAACTCTTGGAGCAGCATCTAAAACTCTTATCTGGTAACCGGGCCTGATATATCTGAAGGTCCGACAACATTCGAATTGGATGGAGGCAATTCCGCGGGATTCTGTCTATCCCATCCTTCTTGGTCCCCAGCAGTAGAGGCGGTCCTTGTACTAACCATTGCGATAAGTGAAGTCCTTTCCTAGATTTTATGCAAATCTGAATAGGTTGGAAGGATTTTGGACTTGATATCTGGATCTTCTTCTTATATTTATGTAATCTGTTATCGATAGTAGATCCAAGGAGCAGGAGAAAAGATGTGTTTTCTTAGTGAAAGCACCGAAGTATTTATACCAAAAATGGGCATAACACTCTTCGAAAGTGTTTGAAGAGGTAAAAATGAAGAATATAAATGTAAAATGTGGATTATCTAACAAACACTCTAAAAACAAGTATGAAAATGCACAGAAAAATAGCAATTTAGAGTGGCTCGGCTGTTGCCTATGTCCACTATAAAGTTTGATGATTTTGTTGATGTTCACTTGATGATTACAGCTGGTTGCAATGGGTTACAACGAATTATAGTGCTGAAAGTCGAGTACAATAGTAGCAATGGAGTGCAAGGTTGAATTTGGCAGAGTCTGGACGTCAGAAAGCCAAAAAGATCCTTCTTCTGTAGGCCCTAGGCTCTGTTTCTAGGCGTAGGAGACTGACATTTTGCGCAGATCTCGAAAGACTTCTTCTGGCACGTAGGTGGGCCCACGCGATCGGTCCCATGAAGTTTCGGCTCGATCTGGGATCGATACAAATGAATTTCATATCGATCGAGATTTGATCCAATCGAGTCGAAACTTGGCGTGAACCTTCCTTAGGTCGTACATAAGCTCCTGTGAAAATTTCATAGCATTTGGACTTGTAGATTGTGAGATATGATCGATGCAAAATTGCGTTTCCTTTAGTCTACCGAGTTCGAATCGATGCTCTTTGTATCGCTCCTTTCGAATAGATCCAGGCACGTGCTCAGGAGATGACATGGCATGCAATTTCTGGAATGATCCACTTTCGACACAAAGTTGACCGAGTCATTCCAAATGTTTTGCCTCGTTCGTATCGAAGATGCTTCCTCGTTCGCATCGATGGAGGTTGCACAGTTCGTATCGGTGGAAGTTCCCCATTTCGTATCGATCGTATAGTCTCTCGTTCGTATCGAACAGAACTAGCTCTGTTCGTATAGATAGTTATTATGTCCCACTTCATATCGATTCTTTGTGTCCACTGAGTATTGATGAGAGGTGTTGGTTTCGCATCGATGATATACCGATCGATGCGAAGTATGCATGATACTTGATCGATACGAAATGGACGTTAACGTTACGGTCAATGGATAAGAAGTGTGATGCTGTTTGTGTCCTGATGGATACGAACTGAGGTCACCTGATGGATGCGAACTAACAAGACTTGATGGATTCGAACGAAGTTATTCTAAGATGGATATGAACTAGACAGTTACTGTATGAAGTGGAGCTTGTTCGATAGTGGATTCGAATAGATCGGTATGAACAAGCATTCCTCTCGATCGATACGAAGTAGCGCACCATGATGGGTTCGAACAACAGGCGATTTGATGGATGCGAACAGATGGATAGCGCGATGGATTCGAACAGATCAATTCAAACCGAGGCTTTTTGATGGATATGAAGTGAGGTTAATTCCTTTGATATGCATCGATCACATCTTGAGCATATGAACTCCGATTGACTTGAAATTTGAAAAGTTGGCTTTCTTAGCTTTGTTTTTCATGTCAAAATAATTGTAGCTTGATCCGGACTCAGACAAAATTTATCGACGTCTATGGTGAACCTGTGTTTACTCGACATTCGGGATGAGCGATCCTTGGTTTTCAGTCAATTGATATCTCGGCCTTGCCAAAAGGCGGGGTAACAATATCGACTGGTTTTAGCCGGTGCCAAGATGTTCTGCTTACTTTCTCCCTAGGTCTTTCTTCATATTACTTAAGTCTTCAAGCTTTAGACCTTCATTGACAATATGGCCCATCAAATGTGGCCAATACCAACTATTTTGTCCATCCAAATTTTTTTCCTTTTTTGCGAAGTAGCAATGGAGCCTCATTAATAGCTCAAAGTGTGTCCCCCATACTTCAAACCTCTCGGTACCAACTGTTTTTCTTTGTGAAAAACTTAGCCAAACTTCTATTATTTCCTCCATTTCATCAATCCTGACATCTCTAAGCCTCTTGGTTCATTACTTCATCATTTTGAAGTCCAAATCCATCAAGATATCGCTTGGTTCAAATGTCGGACAACACTTACCCCTAAAGTGTTTTTGTGTCAATAAAGCACGCTTCAGATTAAGGCTATGTTAGTCCTTGAGATGATGGTTTTGATGACAACAACCTTAGAATAGATTATAAAATATAAGTACTAACAGTATAAGTTTAGATATATATGTATATACAGGATTTAACTATGCAGGTACCAAGAATGACGACTGTACAGTATATAGATTCAAGATATCAAGATTGAAGACTCATGAGTATCAAGATTATCAAGAGTTCAAGAGTTCAAGTAATTTTTCTTTTAATTTATTAGGAATTTTGTTAAAACTCGAAGAAAAGCACTGGCATCTTAAAATCCAATTTATTCGTTGAATGGAAGCCACTTCGAGTCTATTAAAGGGATGGAGCCCTAAGTAGGATGGAACCTACGAAAAATCTAGTGGAACATTGTTTTGTATCCGCTAATTTTTATTCAAAATGATTTTTACAAAATTATATCTTGTTGTCAAAATGTTTTCAAAACCTTCCTTTTAAAAGCATCAAAAACATCTATCCTGATTTCAAATACTTTTAGCCTCAAAATAATCTTTAATTTCAAAATCAAATTATCTGTAGTTTTAATTATCTTTATAATAATATATTAAATTTTTAAATATTTATACTTAGATTTAAGTATAAAATTATAGTAAAATTTTGTATATATTATTCTATATATTTACTTATGTATTTTAACTATAGACAATTATATTTATAAAGTTTAAAATAGTTTTAATATAAAATAGAAGTTATTTTCAAAGAAAAACAAATCACCAAAAATTTCTTTGGGATGTCGACATGCTCAACCTACCCATGTCTACATAGTGTCAGTTGGTTTCAAAATTTAAATTTAGAAAGAAGTGTCTATTCGTCATATCTCTTCATGAATGGACATGTCTGTTGTTCTTCTACAAATAGGGGATGTTTTCAACGGATTTTAACATAGATTTTTTGGATTTTCACTCCTCTTCTTCTTCCACATTTCTTATACATATTCCTACCATTTCTCTGTCGAAATCAACATTGAATCTAAGTTGATTATTTCTGGTTTGATTCTCTATCACTATCTTAACAAGATTCTCAGTACTATTCAGAGTTATAGGCTTCTTTGTAATCAATTAAACGAGAAAAGGTGTGATTGTGGCCTTGGAAATCAATCAAGTGAGATAAGGTGTGATTGTAGCCTTAGAAATCAATTGGGTGAACTTGTTGCCTGGGAAGTCAAGTATCTCTACCCAGAGGATTGTGAATCTGGAGGGTGTACCTCGTTGCCTTGAAATCGAGGGTGTAAGTGTAAAGATTGTTTTTGAAAGGAAATCTGTACTTGTGTACGGGACTGGATGTAGGGTAACTCCGAACCAGTATAAAATCTGGTGTGTTCTTTCCTTTACTGCTTTTACTTTATATTTGTATCTGTATTTGATTCTGTGATCATATCTGTGTCTGAATATTGCATACATTTGTGTTCAAATTAACAAAAACTCAAAAAGATTTAACAATTCTCTAAAACACTATTCACCCTCCCCCTCTAGTGTTTAACCTAGCCTTAAGATCCTTAATCCGCATTAATCACGATTGGTATCAGAGCAAGGTTTTCAAAGTTTCATAATCTGATTTTTGAAAAAGTTTAAAATGGCTATGTCTATTAATACTAGTTTAGAAATATTCAGATCGTCATTGTCTCTTGAGTCTGCATATAATCAATGTTCAAATTTCAAGTTGTCTACTAAAATTATTTGATGTACAGGAAACATGCTTTATGGAAATTGAGGAATTAATCCACTATGGACAAATTGTGTAGATTAAAAAGAACAAATGGATACTCGATAGTGGACGTTCTAGACATATGACTGGTAATCCAGATATGTTGAATGATATAATATGCAAGGACGGAGGACTGGTTAACACTGGAGACAACTCAAAAGGACATGTGATTGGCATCGGCAAAGTCGGTAACTCTAAAACTCCTATTATTACTAATGTTTTGCTAGTTAACAATCTGGAACATAATCTGCTAAGTATAAGTCAACTATGCGATAAAGGATATAAAATTAAATTTGAAAAAGATAAGTGTCACATTGAAGATAATAATTCAACCATAATATTTGAGGGAATCGGGAAAAAGAATATTTATATTCTTAGTATGGAAGTTTCAAATGACAACTTGTGTCTTTTGGCAAATACAAGTGACCCTTGGATTTAGTATAAGACATTTGGGCATTTAAATTTCAAACTCTTATCTAGACTGTCAAAACATGATCTAGTGAGAGGTCTCCCTAAAATGAATTTTAAAGTAGATAGTCTATGTGATGCATGTCAATTAGGAAAATTTAAAAAAAAGTTCTTTTAAATTAAAAGATATGATTTCAACTTCAAAACCTCCTTAATTACTTCACCTTGATTTATTTGGTCCATCTCAAATTCTATCAATAAATCATAGTAAATATGTTTTTGTAATTGTAGATGACTATTCTAGATTTACATGGATAGTATTTTTGAAACATAAAAGTGATACTTTTGAATGTTTTAAGAACTTTACAAAAGGATTCAAAATCAACTTTCTCTAAAAATTATAACCATTCGTAGTGATCACGGTGATGAATTTGAAAATGAAAAGTTTGAGGAATTCTGCAATAAAAAGGGAATAACTCACAATTTTTCATTTTCAAGAACTCCACAACAAAACGAAGTAGTAGAACGTAAAAATAGGATGATTCAAGAGTGTGCGAGAACCATGCTTTCAGATAGTAAATTACCAAAGTATTTTTGGGCAGAAGCAGTTGCTACTGCCTGTTATATTTTAAATAGAATTTTAATTAGACTTTTAACTGATAAGACATCTTATGAACTTCTTCATAGAAAGAAACCTAAAGTATCTTATTTTATAATTTTTGGAAGTAAACGTTTTATTTTAAATACCAAAGATAACTTTGATAAATTTGATCCTAAATCCGACAAAGGTACTTTATCAGATATTCTGATAAAAGTAAAGCTTACAGAGTATTTAATTTAAGAACTAACAACATCGAAAAAACAATGCATGTTTCGTTCGATGAAAATCTCAAAAAATTTAAAGATACAAATGATGAAGAGGATTGAATCACTCAAAATCAAGGGTCTACTGAAACTTATAATGAAATTAATCATCCTAATAAAAGGACTAAACTTTTAAAAGATCACCCTATTGAAAATATACTAGGAGATATGCAATCTATTGTTAAAACTAGAAATCAACTAAGTCAAATGAGTAATGTAGCTTTTATATCAATTACTGAACCCAAGAATCCAAAAGAAGCATCAATTGATGATTCATGGATTTTGGTTATGCAAGAAGAATTAAATCAATTCACTAGAAATAATGTTTGGGAACTTGTTCCTAGACCTGAGAATAAAACTATAATTGAAACTAAATGGGTTTATAAAAATAAAATGAATGAACAAGGAGCGGTAGTTAGAAATAAATCCCGACTAGTTGCTCAAGGTTTTTGTCAAGAAGAAGGAATAGATTTTGATTAAACCTTTGCTCTCCTAGCAAGATTAGAAGCCATTAGGATTCTACTTGCTCTCGCAAATCATAATAATTTCAAACTATTTCAAATGGATGTTAAAAGTGCCTTTTTAAATGGATTTGTAAAGAGGAAGTATATGTTGAACAACCACCACTTTTTGAAAATGAAAAATTACCAAATCATGTTTACAAACTTAAGAAAGCTTTATATGGTCTAAAACAAGCTCCTAGAGCCTGGTATGATAGACTAAGATCTTACTTATTACAATCAAATTTTGAAATTGGTAAAGTAGATAATACTCTTTTTATTAAAAGAAATAAAAATGATATTCAACTAGTACAAGTTTACTTAGATGATATCATTTTTGGTTCAACTAACTTTGAAATGAATAAAGAATTTTCTGAAATAATGACAAAAGAGTTTGAGATGAGTCATATGGATGAATTAAACTTCTTTTTAGGATTACAAATAAAACAATTAGATAATGGTATCTTTATTAGTCAAGAAAAATATGCTAAAGACCTAATTAATAAATTTGGTTTGACTACTACGAGTGGAAAATCCACTCTCATGGCAACCAATGAGTACCTTAGTAAAGAAGATCTCTCGAAAGATGTAGATCAAAAGTTATATAGAGGAATGATTGGATCACTACTCTATATTACTGCTAGTAGATTTGATATCAAGCATAGTGTTTGTCTCTGTGCAAGATATCATCCCTACCTAAGGAGACCCACTTAAAATCCGTAAAACGTATCATAAGATATGTTAAACACACTTCTGACTAAGGCTTATTTTACCCAAAAAAATGATTCTTTTGACTTAATATCTTACCATGATGTTGATTATGCTGGTCGTAAATCAGACCGAAAGAGTACAAGTGGAAGTTTTCACTTTTTGGGGCATTCTCTGATTTCCTGGTTTAGTAAAAAGCAAAACACAGTTTCTTCATCAACAACTGAAGCAGAATATATTTCTGCTGCTTTGGCTTGTTCTCAAGTAATATATATGCAACAAACCTTAAAAGATTATGGTTTAAAATTTTCAAAATCACCAATTTATTGTGATAATACTGGTGCAATAAATTTATCCAGAAATACTACTCAACATGCTCGAACAAAACATATTGATATAAGACATCATTTTCTCAAAGATAATATAAATAAGGAAGTAATTACTCTAGATTATATTAATTCTGAGAATCAAATTGCTGATATATTAACAAAACCATTAAATGAATCTATATTTACTAAATTAAGAAGAGAATTAGGTATTTGTTCAATAACTGAAATATAAAATATAAATAACAAAGTATAATTAAAAATTAAATCAAAATAAATTGATTAATAAAAATTTAAAGGACCATGTCGACATACCCCCAACCCATGTCGACATATAACGTTTTTTATTTTTAAATTTTTCCCACCAAAATTCAAAATAATTGGTTATATATTCTTCTCATTTTCGAAATCCTATTCATTCTTTCTGTTATTTCTCTGTTCTATCTTTTGAAATAAAATAATCAATGGCGTCCTCTTCCAAATCAAACAAAAATTCCACCTTTTCGTTTCCTTCACCCACTTCTGGCCCATTTCAACATACTACTCTCGCTCGTATGACGAAAATGGAGGATTCTCTGAAGAATGCACTTCAGTTAATGACTAAAATCCAAGCGATGCAATTTCGAATGGCAAAGGAGCAAGAGAGGCAAGGAAAAATCCTTAGGAATTTGCAAAAATTTCTAATGGACAAGCATGCTAACCCAATCTTGATTGACGAAGATTCTTTAGGAGGTCAAATACAAGAGGCCAGTGAAGAAGAAGAAGAAGTCCACATGGAAGAAGTGCACGCGGAAGATGACGACAAAGTCATTTGCATTGGAAAAGTGTGCTTTGACAAAGATGGAAATCTTGTCGAACAACGTGGAAATTTCTGTTTCGATTATCCAAACTGTTCGATTCATAGATCTCCCATTTTCAAAGACACTCATTAGTTTCTTTTCTCTTTTTCCTTTTAGTGAATGTTCTTTCTTATGTTTCCCACGAAAATGTAAATACAACAATATAAGTAATGAATAATTTGTGTTCTTATATGTGTTATTATATGGATACTTAGTTACGATAGTTAGTAGTTTAAGACTAAGTTCTAGTTTTAGATCTAAGTGTTGATTATTGATAACACTATCATTATAATCACATGTCATGGAGTATTAGATTTAGGGGGAGTGATATAGCTTTTGTTGATATATTAGGAGTTATTTTTTGTTGATTACAAAAGGGGAGAAATACAAAATGGAGTAGTTAGGCATAGATTAAGGGGGAGTTATTAGGATAGAAGTAATATTTTATAAAAAAGTTGTCACCATCCAAAAAGGAGAGATTGTTAGTCCTTGAGATGATGGTTTTGATGACAACAACCCTAGAATAGATTATAAAATATAAATACTAATAGTATAAGTTTAGATATATACATATGTGCAGGATTTAACCATGCAGGTGCCAAGAATGAAGACCGTATAGTATAGAGATTTAAGATATCAAGATTGAAGACTCATGAGTATCAAGATTATCAAGAGTTCAAGTAATTTTTCTCTTAATTTATTATGAATTTTGTTGAAACTCTTAAAAAAGCAATGGCATCTTAAAATCCAATTTATTCGTGGAATGGAATCCACTTCGAGCCTGTTAAAGGGATGGAACCCTAAGTAGGATGGAACCTACGAAAAATCTAGTGGAACATTGTTTTGTATCCGCTAATTTTTATTCAAAATGATTTTTACAAAATTATATCCTGTTTTCAAAATATTTTCAAAACCTTCCTTTCAAAAGCGTCAAAAACATCTATCCTAATTTCAAATATTTTTAGCCTCAAAATAATCTTTAATTTCAAAATCAAATTATCCGTAGTTTTAACTATCTTTAATAATGATATATCTAATTTTTTAATATTTATACTTAGATTTAAATATAAAATTATAGTAATTTTTTTTATATATTATTCTATATATTTACTTATGTATTTTAACTATAGACAAGTATATCTATAAAGTTTAAAGTAGTTTTAATATAAAATAGAAGTTATTTTCAAAGAAAAACAAATCACAAAAAATTCCTTTGGAATGTCGACATGCTCAACCTACCCATGTTGACATAGTGTCAGTTGGTTTCAAAATTTAAATTTCAAAAAAAGTGTCTATTTGTCATATCTCTTCACGAATGGACATGCCTGTTGTTCTTCTATAAATAGGGGATGTTTTCAATGAATTTTAACATGGATTTTTGGGTTTTCACTCCTCTTCTTCTTCCATATTTCTTATACATATTCCTACTATTACTCTGCCAAAATCAACATTGAATCTAACTTGATTTTCTCTGGTTTGATTCTCTATCACTATCTCAACAAGATTCTCAGTGCTATTCTGAGTTATAGGCTTCTTTTTAATCAATTAAACGAGAAAAGGTATTATTGTGGCCTTGGAAATCAATCAAGCGAGATAAAGTGTGATTGTAGCCTTGGAAATCAATTGGGTGAACTTGTTGCCCAGAAAATCAAGTATCTCTACCCAGAGGATTGTGAATCTGGAGGGTGTACCTTGTTGCCTTGAAATCGAGGGTGTAATTGTAAAGATTGTTTTTGAAAGGAAATCTACACTTGTACGCGGGACTGGATGTAGGGTAACTCCAAACCAGTATAAAATCTAGTGTGTTCTTTCCTTTACCGCTTTTACTTTATATTTACATCTATGTTCGATTATGTGATCATATCTGCATCTGAATATTGCATACATTTGTGTTCAAATTAACAAAAACTCAAAAAGGTTTAACAATTCTCTACAACACTATTCACCCCCTCTAGTGTTTATCTGTAACAACCTAGAATTTTGAACAATTTAAAATTGAAAATATTTAATTAATTTTAAATATTCGAACGATGATCGACTTGAATTTCAAATTTTCAGCATAAATTGGCGAGTAAGTTTTAGAATTTAATCTATTGAATATTGAATTTGTATTTTAAATTCAAACTAATGACTTAGAAAAATAATTTGGATACAAGAATTATTATTTATGTAAATTTATAAAAGGATGGTTAGTTTTAAATAACATTTTTCTTTTCTTTAAAATAAAAAGGAATAAAATTTTAATCAATACAAAATAAATATCAATACCCATAGTTAAAAATTCAAACAACAAAATTTACAAAACAAAGTAAAGAAAATAATTATACAAAACAAATTGAATTTAAATTGAAAGAAAACAATAATAATAAAAATATGATATATATAAATAAAATTAGTACACTGCCTTACCTTATCAGCTAAATTCACGCCGTAACCCACGTAAAATCACGTCTTCTTTCCCTTTTAAAATTCGAATCACGTCTTCTTTCCCTTTTAAAATTCGAAACCCTACCCTCTTCAAATCATACGAAAAAAAATATAAACGAAACGAAATAATGGCGGCCTCGTCTCCCTCTTCGTTCCAAAATTAGGGTTTTCGCTCGGCTTCAATTCGTTCGTGACTGCTTCGGTGAAAGGTGAGTGACCCTCACGTCTATTTTCATTCCCAGTCGTTCGATTTTATTATCATGTTGATGATTTCTCTGTTGATATTTTTTGATTGGTTCGATTCCTTCTTGTTGGCTTCGGCCCTTGATATTGTTCGCTTTTGAAAAAAAATACTGCTTGATTTTGTGTTGGTAGAACTTGCTATTGCCGAGTGACTCTCTGATGTTTTGTTGATTTTGTTTTTGACGTTCCATGATTTCGGTCAGAATGGCGGGTCGTTACAAAAGTGGTATTAGAGCTTTGGTTTATACAAAGCTCAGTTTATGATGTTTAATATGAATAGTTACTAGGATCATTTTAAAGAAAAATGTTTTTCAAATTTAAAGAAGTATGAAATTGTTTTCTTTGAAAAATAAAAGGTATTTTGAAAATTCAAATCTTTTTCGGTAATTCCCCTCTCTAAATTTAGGTTTACGATAGTTTCTTTTCGGTAAGGTTTCCTTAGATTTGAGTCCCGATCATTCGAAATCCATTATCGAATTGCTGAGATTTATGAAAAATAAAATATAAGTGAAGTGAATTAATGAATTGGTTTAAATTAAATGTTTTGAATATCTCCAAAGTAATAATTGGGAAATAAAATGACATGTCAATTTAGTATAACCAAGAGGATCATTAAACTATAACTTGGGAACTTGATTCTGAATTCTTTTGAAAATTGATTTCAAATGTTTTGAAGAACGATTTAGTAAACAAATGGATTATAAGTACTTAACTTATAAATGGACTTTTGGTATATAATTGAGTTATATAAATTGAATTGAATTAATAAAGAAGATTTATAAATCGAAATTTTATAAATAGAAATGGAATTTGTAAAGATTGTTTATAAATTCGAAACCAATTGAATCTGATAAATGAAAAATAGAAGTTATTAAAGGAGATATATTCGTGATTTTGGACAGTGAATTATCCTTTAAGTTAAATATTGTGATAATGAAAATTGGTTGGGAAATTTTATCCACGATTTTGGACAGTGGATAATCCTTTAAATAAATGTGTAGAAACTCTGAATTGATTAAATAAGTATATTCACGATTTTGGACAGTGAATATATTATTGAATAAAACGGATATGTTTTAGGAAGTGATATTATGAAAAGAAGTTAATGGTTTTAAAAATGTTTTAAAATGTATTAACTATCGAAACCATAGATTTCAACATTGATTGTTGAAATAGACGTTTTCGAGAAATAAGGAAATGGAGGACTATAACACTGTTGTTATAGTAAATGGTTTCCGAAAGGAAATGTTGTATATAGTATTGGGATTTATATATCTATCTTAAAATTCGAATCCCTATACTAGTGATTTTGAGTCGTCGTAACAATGTTTTACGCAACATTCGTTTTGACTCAAATAAATGTGTTTAAGAGAATGATTTCCTTAAAGAATGGAATATATACTTGATTATGATTTAAGTATATTGAATATTTTCCGTGTTGAAAATAAATGGATTTGTGAATTAATTATTATTAAATAAGTATGGAAATGTTTTCCAATATGAAATGAAAGGTTTGAAATCTTATCTTTTAAAAGATAAATTGAAAAATGAATATTTGAAATTTGTTTCAAATGTTTAGTGTGGAAAATTATATATATCTTGTAAAGATATTTTTGGGAAATTTGAACGATTAGTTCAACTTGAATTTTTTTTTTTCAAAAAGATTGAATCTTGAGTTAAATTGAGTTTAACTTTGACACCAAAAACAATATAAGTTGAGTTTTGAATTTTGGATAGTCGATTTGGATTGTATGTCTAACATTGTGAATTGATGACATAGCAATTGATCTCTATTAAATATATATCTGTGGTGGCGGAGAATTTATTCTTTTAGCTTAACATCCTTCTCTGAGACGTACGAGCTTAGAGGTTATATATCGGTAGACATCAATTATGTGTTGAGAATTGACGATGTAACGTGAAATCCAAATCGAATGTGAAGTCGATAATGAATTGGATTATGAATGTGAATTGGGTTTGAGATAACCTTAAAATTTTCAAATCGATTTAGGGGAAAATTTTAAACGAGATGGAAAAATTTTTGGAATCCTCTATTTGTTATGAATGTGAATTGAGTTTTCGTAATTTATATATGTGAATATAATAATTCGAAAACCATCAGTTTGGAAAGTCATTATTATGAAAATCCTATGCAAGTTTACAAAGGTATGATATGTACGAAATGTGAAATGAAGTACTACATGTATATGGCATATGTTTTCTAAAACTGAGGATATGGAAATGTACCTTCCATTTATAATTTGTGAAGGTGATTGGAACTCGGTGTGAGTGTCCATTGGAAATCGTAGCTACGTAGAATTTCCATTAGTGGAATGTCCATTGGGACTGGAATCCCCCACGATGGATCATCGTGTTGGGATTATGTGAATTGATGCTGGCGTAATTCGTGGGGCGTGATGCCTACAGTTACAAGCGATTCTACTGGGATAGTAGCGCAACCGCCGCGTAAACTGCGATTTAGAGGCCAAAGCGTAATTTGAGGGGCGAGATGCCTACGGTCACAAGCGTTTCTACTGGGATAGTAGCGCAACCGCCGTGTGAACCGCGATCTATGGCAACAACCATGGCGAAATTCAAGAGAGATGTGAAATCTACAGTTACAAGCGATTCTACTGGGATAGTAGCGTAACCGCCGGGTAAACTGTGATCCATGGGGGAACGTGCTTTCCATATTCATTTTTAAAAGAATTTTTAAAAGTATTTTCACTGGGAGTTGAAGCAAGTATATTTAGTACTTGGAGATTTTTAGTCCTGCACCTGGCCAGCGTATGCCTAATGTCTGTAAGGACGACGATGGACTTGTTAAACTTCGAGTTAGCAAGTATTTTCAAACTTTGAATAGCAAATCAATAGTCTGAAATTAGAATTACATAATTCCAACCTAATGAACTAAGGAAGAAGATCTTTTAAAATATCTTGAAAGCACACAGCTTTGGAAAAGATGTAATATGTAAATACCTAGCATGAAGAATTTCAAGTTTAAAAATCTGAGTTTTGTAAGTCAAAAATTTTGGTAAAAGACTTTTGTGTCTTGATTATAGAAATCAATGAACAAAGCTAGTGAGATAAAATAAATGGAATGAATCCTATATTTATTTATTTCAACAAGATTCGAACTTGATGAAATTGTGTAGGGTATAAATATCGGTGAGATTTAACAATCGTTTTTCCCAACTTATAATTTCGGGACGAAATTCTTTAAGGAGGGAAGATTGTAACAACCCAGAATTTTGAACAATTTAAAATTGAAAATATTTAATTAATTTTAAATATTCGAATGATGGTTGACTTGAATTTCAAATTTTCAGTATAAATTGGCGAGTAAATTTTAGAATTTAATCTATTGAATATTGAATTTGTATTTTAAATTCAAACTAATGACTTAGAAAAATAATTTGGATACAAGAATTATTATTTATGTAAATTTATAAAAGGATGGTTAGTTTTAAATAACATTTTTCTTTTCTTTAAAATAAAAAGGAATAAAATTTTAATCAATACAAAATAAATATCAATACCCATAGTTAAAAATTCAAACAACAAAATTTACAAAACAAAGTAAAGAAAATAATTATACAAAACAAATTGAATTTAAATTGAAAGAAAAAAATAATAATAAAAATATGATATATATATATAAATAAAATTAGTACACTGCCTTACCTTATCAGCTAAATTCATGCCGTAACCCATGTAAAATCACGTCTCCTTTCCCTTTTAAAATTCGAAACCCTACCCTCTTCAAATCTTACGAAAAAAATATAAACGAAACGAAATAATGGCGGCCTCGTCTCCCTCTTCGTTCCAAAATTAGGGTTTTCGCTCAGCTTCAATTCGTTCGCGACCGCTTCGGTGAAAGGTGAGTGACCCTCACATCTATTTTCATTCCCAGTCGTTCGATTTTGTTATCATGTTGATGATTTCTCTGTTGATATTTTTTTGATTGGTTCGATTCCTTCTTGTTGGCTTCGGCCCTTGATATTGTTCGATTTTGAAAAAAAAAATACTGCTTGATTTTGTGTTGGTAGAACTTGCTATTGCCGAGTGACTCTCTGATGTTTTGTTGATTTTGTTTTCGACGTTCCATGATTTCAGTCAGAACGGCGGGTCGTTACATTATCCTAGCCTTAAGATCATTAATCTGTATTTCTCACAGATAAGTGATAGGATTCCATCTGTAAAGATGCCTTCAATCTCCGAACTATCGTCTTGAATTATTACTTCCCCTTCGGTAATATTAGTACATCGCTACATACAATTGTTGAATCATATTCTTTCTATAGATATAAAAGTTGAAGACAACCTTAGAATAGACAACCTTCTGAACCACTTTTTGTTAGTCCGTGAGATGATGGTTTTGATGACAACAACTTTAGAATAGATTATAAAATATAAATACTAACATTATAAGTTTAGATATATATATGTATATGCAAGATTTGACCATGCAGGTACTAAGAATGAAGACTGTACAGTATAGGGATTCAAGATATCAAGATAAAATATCAAGATAGAAGACTCATGAGTATCGAGACTATCAAGAGTTCAAGATTTCAAGGATAAGTGTTTTTTATTATTAGGAATTTTATGTTAAAACTCGTAGAAAAACACTGGCATCTTAAAATCCAATTTATTCGTGGAATGGAATCCACTTCGATCCCGTTAAAGGGATGGAACCCTAAGTAGGATGGAACCTACAAAAATCTAATAGGACGTTGTTTTGTATCCACTAATTTTAATTCAAAAGATTTTACAAAATTATCTTGTTTTCAAAATGTTTTCAAAACTTTCCTTTTAAAAGACTCAAAACCCTCGATCCTGATTTTAAATAATTTTAGCCTAAAAAACATCTTTATTTTCAAAGTCAAATTAATCCTGATTTTAAACTATCTTTTCAAAATAATATATCATATAAAATTATAGTTAAAATCTATATATATTATTCCTTATATTTACTTATGAATTTTAACTATAGTCAAGTATATTTACAAAGTTTAAAATAGTCTTTATATAAGATAAATGTAACGACCCGGAAATTTCGATCCCGAAAATTCCATATAGTTAGAAAGAAGAAAAAAAGGAAAGAAGAAGAAACAAGAACAAGACACAAAAAACTCACATTCGCAGCGGATCAAATATAATATCAAATTTATAACAGTTTACAAAAGAATACTGTGTCTGTCAATTTACATTTTAATACATCAGAGTTGTCACATTTATATACAATCACATGACATATACAAATAACTTGTCCCAACTAAATGGAAATACATCACAGCGGAAACACTTCAAACGTTCCTGCCATCCAGCTCGACTCCTGAGCTCCAGAATGTCCTTACCTGAAAATCTGTAATACTCGGTCTGACCTGAGCATTACATCAAAGTAACACCCGTGTCAGGCTGGAAACCAACGTGAGTAACCTATTTAACATGAATGTCCAAAGCCTGCAACTTATATATATAACCCGGGTAACTTGTATCAAATACACATTCACAAAATGTTATAGACATTACTTATTTCACCTCACAAGATTCTAAGTACCAAAACTTACATTAAATAGTCCAATTCACTTAAATCATTTCATTCCAGCTGTTTATTGATTTCACATATCAATCTATAAGGAATTGAAGTGGTTTCGGGTATTTATTAATACCCGACTCCGGTCTCTTCGAATCCAATGCCATCTAAACCCAAGTTATTCAAATGAATACAATTCAACTTTAAATACAAGGTCTCACATTTTACACAATAATTCATCATTGATAGATAACCACATTATTATTGTCCATCCAAATATATTATATCACAAAACATTTCATAGCAGAGATATAAATCAATTCAAGGTATTCAACCATTCACAAGTAAGATGGATTATTTCCAAAATTAATTTAATTTATCTCTAATTAAATTAATCACAAGTTCTTAACCACTTAGATTATCTTTTATTAATCATTACAAATCAATAGATTAATCAACTTTTAATCATTCATCTTAATTCATCATCCTTGATTAATTTTCTTAAATTACATAAGTAATTATCCTTACCATTTAAGTTAATAAATCTTTAATTACTTTCATTAATTACATTAGTTAATGGTCTTTAATTAATTACTTTCATTAATCAACAGTAATTAACCGTCCTGTAATTACTCTCCTTAATTAATTATCTCCTTAATTAATTATATAAATCCTCCAACTAATTACACCAAATAATTAATCCTTAATTATTTTCCTAAGTGATTATCTTTTAATTACTTATATTAATTACACCCAGTAATTTATCTATCAATTACTTCACTAAGTAATTTCACTTATCACTCTCTTTAAGTAATTATACTTAATTAATTACCAAGCGACTATCTTTAATTAATTAACAAATTAATTAATCACATTTACCTCATTAGTTACAAGTGGGTAATTCATCCCTTAATTACCCTATAAACCAATTAATTAATCTCTAATTATAAATTAATTATTTAATTAATAAACCTTAATTATTAATTAATCTCCTTCAATTAAAAGTAATCAATCCTTAATTACTTTTATAATCAATTTCATTAAGTGATTAAACTTAATTAATCATCTTTGAATTAATTACTTTAATTAATTAATCTTATTAAGAAATCAATCTTTTAAATTGATTACACAACTTAATTAATCAATTTAAAATTTATTAACTTATAGCCCTTAATCAATCGATCCCTAACCATTAATAAATTAATTTCTCTTTAATTTCTTAATTAAGTTAACAATTTACCCTTAATTCCCGCTTAATCGCATTACAGATTAAGTTCAAATAAACTTAGGATCTATCTTAGATAATTTATCACATAACCTTCAATTAACAATTATTTAAATAACATTTATTATTTAAAAGCTTGATTATCAATTAAATCAATCACGTAGGCCTCAGCATTAAATCCAAGCCCCAAACTATCATGCCCGAGTTTATCCCTATCTCTTCCAGATACAATCAATACTCAAATCCCAACCGATCAGAACTCACGTTTACACCGAGTATAATGTCACTCGATCCCGAAGCAATTAACATAGCGACAGCTGCTGACACGAGCGGATCCATGTGCACGTGTACACGTCGTCCCAGGTGCTCCGGCCACCACTCCCATCGCCGGTGAGTCACCGATGACCACCCCTTCCAATCTCAACAACCAGACCGATGATTGGACTCGAAAACCAATTTGAGCCAAACGAACCCAACTGGAACCATCTTCTTCAACAATCTCTTCTTGCCGCCGACCACTCCGATCTCAATCTCCCATGCCACCGAGACCATAGCTTCCTCATCAACAAACTCAGCATTTCCCTTGATGCGATCAATCTCGAATCCTACACGATAGAGAAAACGCTCGAGAACTCTTACCGAAACCCATAGGCAAAGGAAACCCTAAATCAATTCGCACCCTCAACCACGATGCCCAGAAAAATATGAAACAGTTTTTCTCTCGAACCCCGACCTATAAATGTGACGCCCCACCTCTATACCCACGCTAGCCAAGAACACTACGGAGTAATGTTGTTGACTAGCACGGAGAATAAGGCTGTTGAGGAGCGACCATCTTTATAATTGCTTTGTGCGAGTACCGATACGCCAGATAGTAAAACATGCATTTTATTTCAAGAGGAAATCCGACATACCGACGCAAACTCAAAGCTACTACACAGTGGCTATAAAGGTCTTCAGAAAAAAATATAGAAATAAACATAACACAAATCAGTCACAGATAATTCATATCACAAAGGCGGAAATAGATATGAATATATATAACACATAAAAGTGTTCATCAGAGTAGTGGTCTAAAGGATCCATAATGACACAAAAGAATAGCAACTTGTGCTATACAAAAGAATAAGTACACAATTATGAGTCTGTATCTCAAATGTATACAACAAAAACTACTAACCTAAGTAGTTAACCAAAAGTCAGGATGATAACCCCAGAAGAGAAGTCGAGCGGAAGCACCTGCAACATCTCGGTCTGACCCGAGTATTATTTAATAAGAAAATAATAAACGGATCAGTCTAGCTATAAATATCAGATGAAATGATATAGAATAAGAGATATGACTAAACATATAATAATCACAATGCCAAGCTGTGATAAATAAATAATTGAAAAACCAATAAGAGATTAACCAATATCGCAAGGATCTTCTCAAAGATAAAAAGGAATGTCATACTCCTAATTTCATTCACCAAGCCTAAATAAATGACATACATATCAATGCCAATCTTAAAAGTTGGTGAAACATAAATCCCAGAATTCAACACACGAAATCCAGAAATCACAAGAAAAGAATGGCCAAGACATTGATGTAGTGCGAACGGTACATCCAATGAATCAAAAGCAAAGACATTGATGTAGTGCAAACGGTACATCCAATGAATCAAAAGCAAAGGCATTGATGTAGTGCAAACGGTACATCCAATGTATCAAAAGCATATCATTGATGTAGTGCAAACTGTACATCCAATGAATCAAAAGTAAAGACATTGATGTAGTGCAAACGGTACATCCAATGTATCAAAAGCATATCATTGATGTAGTGCAAACGGTACATCCAATGAATCAAAAGCAAAGACATTGATGTAGTGCAAACGGTACATCCAATGTGTCAAAAGAATATCATTGATGTAGTGAAACGGTACATCCAATGAATCAAAAGGAAAGACATTGATGTAGTGCAAACGGTACATCCAATGTATCAAAAGCAAAGACATTGATGTAGTGCAAACGGTACATCCAATGTATCAAAAGCATATCATTGATGTAGTGCAAACGGTACATCCAATGAATCAAAAGCAAATACATTGATGTAGTGCAAACGGTACATCCAATGTATCAAAAGCATATCATTGATGTAGTGCAAACGGTGCATCCAATGAATCAAAAGCAAAGACATTGATGTAGTGCAAACGGTACATCCAATGTATCAAAAGCAAAGACATTGATATAGTGCAAACGGTACATCCAATGTATCAAATATTTCGGAGCATCGACGTCGTACAGCGTGACATCCGATGAACCAAGTCAAAAGACATCGCACAATGCTAGTCTAAAACATAAAAATGATCGTCATGATCACAGAGAAGTGTCAATTACAGTAAGCTAGTAAATATATGAGCTTAGCTTCATGTCCCATAACCACTAGCTTAACTTAAATATTTACGAACAAATTGTAGATCTCCACTAGAAAATTGTCACAAGAGTTTCAATCGAACAAGTCCAAGAATTAACCGGCGAAGTAAACGCAAGCGTTTCATACCACTTGTTTTACTAAGTCGTTTAATTAGATTTCTCATACGAGTGAGGTAAAGGTTTGTATATACTACTAGATTGGGAAACGGTTTTATAAACGAGTTTGGTATTGAAAGTAGAATTGAAATCGTTTTGAGGAAATAGTTTTGATATTTACTACTAGTATAGAAAACCATTATATTTTAAAGTGACAAATCATAGAATTGATTGTAGAAACAATAAATCATAAAAATTCACATTTGAAGACGTGAATCAAATCCAAAGAAATTGATAACAAATCCATCAAAATGGATGTTCCCAAAAATCACGATGAAAATGTCATCAAAGTACATAATAAATGATAACAACAAAAAGGGAATCAACACGAATCGATTAAAGTTGAAATTATACTCAAAAATAGCCAAAATGGGCAAATTAAACAGATCCAGACGTCTGGAGGTCCAATCCAGGCGTCTGAAAACAAATCAGACGTCTGGTTTAGAATCAAGACGTCTGGATTTGTTCTCTGGGAATAATCTAGAGAACACCCAGACGTCTGAAACTTCAAGACAGACGTCTGAGACCTAACCAGACGTCTGATCCTAAATTTCAGACGTCTGGAATTAGTCTCTGCCTTTTTTTTATATTCTGCGTGGCTATATTTTTCCTCTCCAGGTCCAAACCAGACGTCTGGACTTGGTCACCAGACATCTGGTCACCTGGTCTGGGCAACAATTTGCCTAGGCCAAAGTGGCCAAAACGTATCGGGAGTGATCGGACGAGCAACGACGACTAAGGATTTATGCCTAGCGACAACCCAGCCCTATAGGCTCTTCGATGCATCACCAAAAACATGTTCAAACATCAAAGATTGGATTTTTAAAGATTTGACTACAAAACACCACAAATTGAAATATTCACCAAATCAATCCAAACCAAAAGAAAATGAACATAAATAAGTGTTAGGAATTCATACCTAACAACAAAGATAGATATAGACATAGATGTGAGATAAAAATCTCACCTTTGAACCCAAACGATTGAAGAAGAAGCTCGAAAGCAAAGGAAGATCAACCACACCTCAATCTCAATGCTAGAAGCTTGAATCTAAGCTTAAAAGAGAAACATTTCCTAAATTAGGTTTAGGAATTTTCTGAAATCAAAGTGAGAATGAGTTGAAGAAGAAGAAGATGATACTTACCAAAGCTTCTCTTAGAATTTGGAGCTAGAACTTGGATTTGCAAATGGAAACTAGGGCTTAGGAATGCTAATTCTTTTTATCCTCCCCCATTTTTGATGAAGCTTGAATGTATTAGGAAATGAAAGTGAAGTAATGAAGAGGAGAGGGTGTGGAATAATGATATAACCAGAGTTGGGCTAGTGGGCTGAACCCAAACCCAAACCTAAAGCCCTAAGTGAAAAATAGCAAAATTCGACTAACTCCAAACATATCGTAGTTTATACTCAAAAAGGTCGCAAACATAATTTTGAACTCAATGGGGGTGGTCTCGAGTCCCAATTCGACTCTTTGCAAAAAGTAACTTTTCGGACCAAAATCCGACGAACGATAAAATATTTAAATATAAAAATCAATAAATATGCGGGTTGTTACAGACTCCCCTCCTTAAAGAAATTGCGTCCTCGCAATACTTAAGAAGAAAATAAAGAGTAACAACCATAAAAGCATATCAACACAAAAGAAAAATTGAAATAAGAAGTTCACCATAAAGAGCACGAAAGAGTTAGCACGAACGAGATCGCTCGATGAATTCTCTAGATTCCCAAGAGTAGTCCCTAAGATTTGAGAACCATTGAACTCTCTCAAGAAGAATATCTTTATTCCGGAGGCGCTCAACCTCCGAAGCAATGATGCGAATGGAATGTTGCTCATAAATCAAATCTGGTGAAACTTCAATTTCCACAATATCACCGGGCTCAAGAATAAAAATCGAAATCCCTAAGGCATTTCTGTAGATAAAAGACGTGGAGAACATCAAGAATAGCAGAAAATTGAGTTGGTGCAACGACGTAGTATAATAACAGTACGCTCGAGAAACTAGAAACTCAAATAATTTGGAACATCAGCGTAGTACAAAAAAGGTACGCCCAATGAACCAAAGCCCGAATAATTTCGGAACACCGACGTAGTACAAAAATGGTACGTCCAATGAACCGATAAACCGGAACAACGATGTAGTATAATAATGGTACATCCATTGATCCAGATAAGACGGAACATCGATGTAGTATAATAACAGTACATTCGATGAACTGAACTCCATAAAAGAACATCGGATGCTAGTCCATAAAAAAAATGAGATAAAGCTCAATAAAACGAAGTATATCAAAACATTCGATGAACTTAATAAAAAGATAATTCCATTCCGACATCATCAAAGAATCAACACCTTGTTACCTACGAAAAAACGTATTGGCAACACGATTTCCCCTTCGGGAATAAAAAGAATATCAAGATCATAAGATGCCAGGAACTCGAGTCAACATGAAGTTCCCTATGAGAAAATTAATATTCCAAAGATTTATGATCGAGGTAGAGAACAAATTTCTCATCCAAATATGATGATGCTAAATTCCAAAAGTAAAAACAATAGCCACGAGCACTAGATCATGAGTGGCATATCTAGTCTCGATAAGCTATAATGGTTTAGAAGCACAAGTGATAGCACGTTCTCCTATGCAAGAGAACGGCATCCAAACCAATACGACTAGTATCGGTACAAATAGCAAAGTCTTGGTTCCCCTTCAGGAATCACAAGAATAAGAGTATCGAAAGGAAGAGTTCTTTTAAATAATCCTCTTTCCCGAAAAGTTAAAACTTTCAAAATTACATTTTTATTTTTATGTAATAATCTTTCTACAAAAATTTACATTTTTATAAGTCAATATATCGTGTCTGACTGTCTCATCAAAGCGTTTAGGAGATTCTTATCGATAACGTTGATCAAGCGCATCGACCAGAATTCTTAAAACACTAAATGGGCAATACAATCACAAAATCATATTCTATAGGATAAGTAAGTTTCTCAAAAACCTCTAAGAATATTCTTTGTTCGTTTTAAGAACAAAAATCCAGTTATACTTCTAAATAAATCTTATGAAAAAGATTTTGCAAAATTTTAAATTGCTATTTTCATCCAAAATCAATAAATGCAAAAAATGGAATCATCGAGATATTCGATAAAATGCTCGATACCTAAAATGGATGAAATAAGTTGGACAAACTCAATGACATAATAATTCATTCATAGGAATCATAACAAGTGCGGAATGCGGTAAGTGGAATGCTAACTTCCGCAACTCGTAGCAAATGAGAACCGGTGGTAAGGTCAAATTGAAAAGACCTTAGCACCAAACAAAAGATTACTTAGGTGATAATCCTAAGACAAGCTCAAAAATACTGGAAAATTTCTCAAACTACATGAATGAGAGAAATAAAACTTTCCTTATAAGTGGGCTTAAGGAATAAAATGATGTCATCCAGTCGGAATCAAAATCATAAAGGAAAAAATAGACATCTGCTTAACAGATTGAAAATGTCAAAGATGAATAGTCCACACGGGACAAAGGAAATGGCCTCATAATAATTAAGCCAATCTTTACAAAAGTAGATTCCGAAGCCTAAATAAAAATCGGCTCGGATAGAAAAATCACATAAAATAATTTTCGACATCAAATAGAAGCAAATTGAGTGTTGCGGATCTACCATCCGGATTCACAATCCTCAAAGGAGTCATCAAGCCCAAAATGTTTAAAGAAAAAGAATCAATAATTTCTTTTGATATAAAATAGTGAGATGGAACCCATATCAAAAAGAACACGAACAAGATAATCACAAAGCAAATGTCATCAAGGATTGAATGAGAAAACCTTGACCACGAGAAGTGTTACCAGGAGCTTGCACAATATTCAGCTCTCCCTCTCTCCTGCTTTGAAGAATGGGACATGTAGATATAAGATGACCCGAACTTTTGCAATAACGGCAAAGAGAGGTTTCGGGCACTCCCTTGCATAGTGGTCCGTGGAACCACAATTGTACCATCGTCCACGACTAGAGATAGGAGACTTTGCTACCGGAATTTGTTGCTTCCCTTTCTTGATGGGATTGGGGCCTTCTAATTTAATAGGCCTCTTCATGTTGTTGTTGAAGTTCTATTTGGCACGCACAACTTCAATATCGCTTTCTCTATCGGCCTCTTTAAGATGAAGAGCGATATCAATAAGCTGATCGAAAGAAACTTCAAGTTTCAAAGGTAGAACCATCTCGGGGTTCTTACTCAAAGCATAGATAAACTCTTGATTCTTTACAAGATACAAAAGTTGTTGAGCAGACATGAATACTCCATCCAGGGGAGTAGCACTAGATTGACCGGCGCTGGGACGGCCAGGTCTAACCATTTCTCTTCTTTAAGAAAGAAAGAAAGAAGAGGAAAAAGTTATTCTCAAAATAAATTTCAATCAAACTTGATTGATAAAACAAGGAATCATAAAGAAAATAAGATGAATCGGTACGAAGACTCGAATTAAATCCTAAAGCACGACTCATAAGATGGACTTAGGACGATGATCCTTGTTAAATTATTCTACATTGTTCCGAAGTTTGGCTCTGATACCAAGCTGTGACGCCCCACCTCTATACCCACGCTAGCCAAGAACACTACAGAGTAATGATGTCGACTAGCACGAAGAATAAGGCTGTTGAGGAGCGACCATCTGTATAATTGCTTTGTGCGAGTACCGATACGCCAGATAGTAAAACATGCATTTTATTTCAAGAGGAAATCCGACATACCGACACAAACTCAAAGCTACTACATAGTGGCTATAAAGGTCTTCGAAAACAAATATAGAAATAAACATAACACAAATCAGTCACAGATAATTCATATCACAAAGGCGGAAATAGATATGAATATATATAACACATAAAAGTGTTCATCAGAGTAGTGGTCTAAAAGATCCACAATGACACAAAAGAATAAGTACACAATTATGAGTCTATATCTCAAATGTATACAACAAAAACTATTAATCTAAGTAGTTAACCAAAAGTTAGGATGATAACCCCAGAAGAGAAGTCAAGCAGAAGCACCTGCAACATCTCGGTCTGACCCGAGTATTATTTAATAAGAAAATAATAAACGGATCAGCCTAGCTATAAATATCAGATGAAATGTTATAGAATAAGAGATATGACTAAACATAAAATAATCACAACGCCAAGCTGTGATAAATAAATAATTGAAAAACCAATAAGAGATTAATCAATATCGCAAGGATCTTCTCAAAGATAAAACGGAATGTCATACTCCTAATTTCATGCACCAAGCCACAATAAATGACATACATATCAATGCCAATCGTAAAAGTTGGTGAAACATAAATCCCAGAATTCAACACACGAAATCCAAAAATCACAAGAAAAGAATGGCCAAGAAATTGATGTAGTGCAAACGGTACATCCAATGAATCAAAAGCAAAGACATTGATGTAGTGCAAACGGTACATCCAATGTATCAAAAGCATATCATTGATGTAGTGCAAACGGTACATCCAATGAATCAAAAGCAAAGACATTGATGTAGTGCAAACGGTACATCCAATGTATCAAAAGCATATCATTGATGTAGTGCAAATGGTATATCCAATGAATCAAAAGCAAAGACATTGATGTAGTGCAAACGGTACATCCAATGTATCAAAAGCAAAGACACTGATGTAGTGCAAACGGTACATCCAATGTATCAAAAGCATATCATTGATGTAGTGCAAACGGTACATCCAATGAATCAAAAGCAAAGACATTGATGTAGTGCAAACGGTACATCCAATGTATCAAAAGCAAAGACATTGATGTAGTGCAAACGGTACATCCAATGTATCAAAAGCAAAGACATTGATGTAGTGCAAACGGTACATCCAATGTATCAAAAGCATATCATTGATGTAGTGCAAACGGTACATCCAATGAATCAAAAGAAAAGACATTGATGTAGTGCAAACGGTACATCCAATGTATCAAAAGAAAAGACATTGATGTAGTGCAAACGGTACATCCAATGTATCAAAAGCATATCATTGATGTAGTGCAAACGATACATCCAATGAATCAAAAGCAAAGACATTGATGTAGTGCAAACGGTACATCCAATGTATCAAATATTTCGGAGCATCGACGTCGTACAGCGTGACATCCGATGAACCAAGTCAAAAGACATCGCACAATGCTAGTCTAAAACATAAAAATGATCGTCATGATCACAGAGAAGTGTCAATTACAGTAAGCTAGTAAATATATGAGCTTAGCTTCATGTCCCATAACCACTAGCTTAACTTAATATTTACGAACAAATTGTAGATCTCCACTAGAAAATTATCACAAGAGTTTCAATCGAACAAGTCCAAGAATTAACCGACGAAGTAAACGCAAGCGTTTCATACCACTTGTTTTACTAAGTTGTTTAATTAGATTTCTCATACGAGTGAGGTAAAGGTTTGTATATACTAGTAGATTGGGAAACGGTTTTATAAACGAGTTTGGTATTGAAAGTAGAATTGAAATCGTTTTGAGGAAAGAGTTTTGATATTTACTACTAGTGTAGAAAACCTTTATATTTTAAAGTGGCAAATCATAGAATTGATTGTAGAAACAATAAATCATAAAAATTCACATTTGAAGACGTGAGTCAAATCCAAAGAAATTGATACCAAATCCATCAAAATGGATGTTCCCAAAAATCACGATGAAAATGTCATCAAAGTACATAATAAATGATAACAACAAAAAGGGAATCAACATGAATCGATTAAAGTTGGAAATATACTCAAAAATAGCCAAAATAGGCAAATTAAACAGTTCCAGACGTCTGGAGGTCCAATCCAGGCGTCTGAAATCAAATCAGACGTCTGGTTTAGAATCCAGACGTCTGGATTTGTTCTCGGGGAATAATCCAGAGAACACCCAGACGTCTGAAACTTCAAGACAGACGTCTGAGACCTAACCATACGTCTGATCCTAAATTTCAGACGTCTGGAATTAGTCTCTGCCTTTTTTTTATATTCTGCGTGGCTATATTTTTCCTTTCCAGGTCCAAACCAGACGTCTGGACTTGGTCACCAGACGTCTGGACACCTGGTCTGGGCAACAATTTGCCTAGGCCAAAGTGGCCAAAACGTATCGGGAGCGATCAGATGAGCAACGACAACTAAGGATTTATGCCTACCGACAACCCAGCCCTATAGGCTATTCGATGCATCACCAAAAACATGTTCAAACATCAAAGATTTGATTTTTAAAGATTTGACTACAAAACACCACAAATAGAAATATTCACCAAATCAATCCAAACCAAAAGCAAATGAACATAAATAAGTGTTAGGAATTCATACCTAACAACAAAGATAGATATAGACATAGATGTGAGAAAAAAATCTCACCTTTGAACCCAAACGATTGAAGAAGAACCTCGAAAGCAAAGGAAGATCAACCACACCTCAATCTCAACGCTAGAAGCTTGAATCTAAGCTTAAAAGAGAAACATTTCCTAAATTAGGTTTAGGACTTTTCTGAAATCAAAGTGAGAATGAGTTGAAGAAGAAGAAGATGATACTTACCAAAGCTTCTCTTAGAATTTGGAGCTAGAACTTGGATTTGCAAATGGAAACTAGGGCTTAGGAATTCTAATTCTTTTTCTCCTCCCCCATTTTTGATGAAGCTTGAATGTATTAGAAAATGAAAGTGAAGTAATGAAGAGGAGAGGGGGTGGAATAATGATATAACCAGAGTTGGGCTAGTGGGCTGAACCCAAACCCAAACCTAAAGCCCTAAGTGAAAAATAGAAAAATTCGACTAACTCCAAACATATCGAAGTTTATACTCAATAAGGTCGCAAACATCATTTTGAACTCAATGGGGGTGGTCTCGAATCCCAATTCGACTGTTTGCAAAAAGTAGCTTTTCAAACCAAAATCCGACGAACGATAAAATATTTAAATAAAATATTTAAATCTAAAAATCGATAAATAAGCGGGTTGTTACAATAAACTTCCTCTGGCCAAAATCACGGGGTCGTCGATCAACTTGATCATTGGAAAAACCCAAAAACCCATAACTTGGTTAATCCTCAAATTCTCACAATGTACTTCCTTAGAAATCATAATTTTTCTTTTAAAAATCCTAAATTTTGATGACAAAATAGATTTTGTACCTGAATCAAACAATTATTATCATTGAGATTTTGACATGTTTTGAAATATACTTTCTTCTTTCTTTTATAATTCAACTGCCATAAATTTTCTTACTGGAAGCTTTTCTTTCCTTTTTTTTTATTTATTCCACCATCTTGTTTCTATGAACAAATTTTGTTTATAAACCTAAGTATAAACAGTAACAGAGAGATGAATATGAATTTTTTTTTCAAGTTTGTATCCTATATTCCAAGAACAGTCAACTCTGCATTCAAACATATACATCATTATGTTCAGATAGTTATATACATACAACATATATTAAACAATCATGCAACGATTTGTCATGAATTACTTCAGATATTGAATTTGCATGCATTCGATTTTTAAACAATATTAAAACTTAAATGTGTTGATTTTACTCACAAGCATAAATCTCAAAATAGATTTAAGCATTTATCCAGGTTAGTAGATTATTCACCTGAAAAAATGAAACATAGCACCTAGTTTTTGATGAGCTGGAACCTGAATGCATTGATTTCCAACCTTTGAGTGGCTTGCTTTCCAGTTTTGATTTTGAAAACATATCCTGATTTGAATCTTCCTTTGCTTTCAGATCTATACTTAGTTGAGTTGAATTCGAAGTTGCTTAATGTGATTTGCTTTCAAACTGATCTGCTTTTGAAATTTGATGTTGATCTATGCATTGCGTACTGAGTTGAATCTGAAGTTTTGAGATGAACCAATTTTTTTTATAAATTTTCATTTTTAAGTTAATAAGAAGATGAGACATGCCACTTGTTGAGTTGCATGATAATATTATTACATTTTTTTTAATGTTTCTTAAGAGTTATTACACTTGTCTTTTACCTATTCTACTTACTAAACACTTGTTACCAATATGTGTTTTATGTCTAAACCCTTTTTTTTAAATTTACTTATAATTTATGTCTTAAACCTTGTCATTATAAATTTAAACACCTTACACTTGTAATTATTTTATTATTATTATTTTTAAATGTTTTTATAAAGCCTTAATATTTATTTTCCTAGTACATAAATACATCTCTAGACAAATAAATGTTTTCTTTAAGATATGCATTATTTTTATATCCAAATTACTTTAAGATATTTGTCTTTGAATTTTCAATCTCAAATTCAGATTAAATTTTAAATTTACTCATATATATTTTTAAACAAACACACCTCACATTTGTTGATAAATAATGCTTTTGCAAATTTAAATAATTATACTAAAAGAGTATCAAATAAATATTTATCCAAGTATAAATATTTATCATCATATTTATTTGTTCAATCGATAAATCAATATTCTATTAATTAACCCAATTACTTATCGATTACAAATGTCTAGAATTCCGGGGTATCACATTCCTCCCCCCTTTGAATCTTTTCGTCCTCGAAAAGGAACGAAGCCAGAATTTATTAAAATATTTTAAAACTAGTTAAAATATTCTTTGATCATTCCAAAATACTTAAAAATCTATATATAATATTTTAAAAAAAAATAGTTTTTATAGAAATTATCATTTTATAACTCGATGTTTCAATAAGTCCATCTTTGTTCTTACAGAAATTCGTCATATGTTGATCAGGCGTAAGACTGAAAATCTATAAGTACTTAGCAGACCCAATTTCAACACCCAGTGAAAATACCTGGAAAATAATTTTATTGAAAAAATATAGAAAACAGTTTTTGAAAATAGAGGATATATCTTTGGTGATAATGCTCTGGAAATCATCACCCCCATCCATGGTCACAGTTACATTCCAGGGTTATGTTGCCATCGCAGCAAAAGTCCATGTAACTGCAGGCTCTCCGCGGCCTCTCGATTACGCCATGGAACCCACACAACAGACCACAGTTACATTCAGGGTTACGTTGCCATCGCAGCAAAAGTCCATATAACTGCAGGCTCTCAGCGGCCTCTGATTTTCGCTGTCAAAATGAAACCTCTCCACTCCTACATAGGTCACAGTCTACCGATATAAAATCAAACGCAGACTGTTGGCTCTCAGCGGCACACACGACTTTCGCTATGTTATACCATAGGTCGCAGTTACATCCTGGGTTACGTTGCCGTCGCAGCAAAAGTCCATGTAACTGTTGGCTCTCAACGGCACACACAACTTTCGCTATGGTATACTCTACTCATAATCCTCAGGAACTATTTTTGTCTGGACTCCTCACAGGATCAACTTTAGAACCCCCCTAGGGCTCAAGGCAGCATAACCCGATGGTACTCCTGAGAAGTTCATTCCAAGGGAGCGCCTTTTTTCCCAAAGCCATCATCAAAACATTTTATACTATATACATATAGTATCTTCAAATCATACACGTAGTATGATCTCATACAAAGCTCCTTTACACAAAATCGATTATTCCAAAATCGATAATTCTCAAACTAGGCTTTCCAAATTTCAATATTGATTTTACCCAAAAATCAAAAGCCTTTCCAAATCCAAAGGTTCCTAAAGCCCTTTTCCAAAATTCCCATATGATCCTTTATATATATAGATATATATAAAATCCTTGATAAAAATCTTTGGATCATTTTAAACTTGTATAAACTCCTTTTATACTTCAAACATTTTCGAAAACCCTTTTCTTCTGTCAAAAGATTCATCAAGGGGAGTTTCATTTTATAAAACAAAGATATTTAACTTTGTTTACTCAAAATCAAATATTCAAATTTGATAACTCTTCTCAATATCATTTTCATTCAAATCCGTACGATGTACACATATCATCCGTACGCTATACCAATCAGATCGCTCAGTCGATCACACAATTTCACTTCCGAACTAGTATCGTCCACCCGACTTCCTAGTGCGGACACAGATCTGGTTTCTTGATTAGAAACTGTTATTCTCCTTGCATAGTCATAGCTATGATAGAGAATATCCAGAACCAATCAACAATCCATATCCAGTTTCGCCGTCGAAAATCGAGTGAAAAATCCCACTCGGATCGATATAACTATCTCGAAATTCTGTGCTCGAATCTGGATCAAATCACTATGCGAATAGAATAACATACGTACATCCTACGTATTTATCTTTATTGGTTATTAGCCAAATCAATTCCATTTCTACTCACATTCACTTTTATTTTCATTCACTTACTCACATTTGCTTCAATCTATTTGGATTATCACCTCTATTCTTATCTCGATTGGGTATTCAACCAATAACAGTTTAAACTCCGACCAGTTTATTTAGAAAATAGCTTGAAAAAATTTAAAAATAAATAAGTAGTTGGAAAATAATTACTAGTTTGTAAAATAAGTGTAAAATAGTTAGAAAATATTTAAAATATTTATAGAAATTTTTAAATAGTTGCAAAATAATAGTAAGATAGTAATTAGTTTATAAAACAGTTGGAAAATTGTTAAACCGTTTCAAAAATAATTGTAAAATAAATATAAGATAGTTTGGCTTTTAAAAGAAAGGTTGTATATATAATAAATAGCTTGAAAAAATAGGTTTATATTAAAACAATTTTATATTAAAATAAAATAGTCCAGAGTCAAAACTGTTCACTTCCCAATCTCTATTCTTATCAATTTAATTTAAATTCCACCTCCATTTAAATTGACCCAATTTCAATTTAAATAACTTCAATTTCCATTGAAATTGATTTAACCCCAATTCAAGTTGAATTAACCTCGGTTTCTTTCTAAATTTAATTTTATTCAACCTTAATCTCAAATTCTACTAATTCAAATAAATTTCAATTGAATTAGTTCCAATTTCAATTCATTTCAACTCCAGTTTGAATTAATCCCAATTTTAAACTCTATTTCCAAATCAAGTTGAATTATTCTTGATTTCTTCTGAATTCAATTCAAATTCCATTTGAATTTTATACTATTCAACTTTAGTTACAATTCCAAATTATTTAAATCAATCCAATTCAAATTTTCCATTTGAATCTTATACTCATACATCTTCAATCACCATTTCAATTAATTCAAATCAAATTCAATTTGAACTAATTTCAAATTTCAAATTTAAATCATCTCGAATTATATAAATTCGGGTTAATACTTCAAATGTTGATTTAATTCCTTTAAATCAATTTACCTTTTTATCCCAACAATGGATTACCATACCTCATTTCTCGTTCTTTTAAACAAATCTAATTCACAACTTAAAGATTTTTAACAACAATAGGATGATATCATCTTAAAACATCCATCAATTTACAATTTCCAGATCTCAAACCCATTTTGAGATCACACAAACTCCCAATTCAGATTAACCATTTAACTCCCTAAATTAAATCTCAATTTCATCTTGAAATTTCCAAATTAGATTGTTCATTCAAACTTTTTAACTTCCTCCGAGTTAAATTCAATCTATCCCGTTGAACCTTACTCAAACTTGAATTCTCCATTTCAAATTTCAAAATTCTAAACTTCACATTAATAAAAAAAATTCCACTTATAAGTTCAAAACTTATCACTTGGGTATCACATCTTATTCAAAACTCAAAACTCACCGTTTAGAGTTTATTTCCAACCACCTTCGATATTATGTGTATCCACATGAATACATATTAATTTCTTTTACATACCAAGTTATACTTTAAAATTTTAAACCACCTTTGGTTTTTAATTCAAAACAAATTTATTTAAATTTTCAAACAACTCTTGTTTGAAATAGGACTATTTCATTCAAATGCATTAAATAATATTATTTGTTATTTCTTTAAATTAATTACATCATTAATTAATCACATTCGGTAATTAACTTATTTCTTAATTACCTTTATTAAGTAATTGTCCCTTAAATTACTTACCTCTAGTTACCTCATTATGTAACTCCCTCTTTATTTATCATTTCCAATTATTATCTATTAATCAATCTCATTAAATAAAGTTTAATAAATTAATTGATTATCCTTATCCTGAAACCCTTCCCAATTTCAAGATTTAATTTTAGTTTGGATCCATTTCAAACTTGTCTTTAATTTAATTTCAATTTGGTTGTAATTCTATTACCACTTAATTCTTACTATTACTTTTAGTTTAATTAATACTACAACCAATTTCCTTAATATAATAGATAATCTATTTCTTATATTAGATTCATTTACTTTTGAAATCATTTTAAAAACCTTTATATAAGAAAATAACAAGTACGCTCTCTCATATTTATACACTCAACTCATTATAGGGTACCACTTACCCTATCTTTAAATGAGTAATCCCACCAGAGCCAAGGTTCTCGCTTAACCTTTAGCTCTGATACCAAATGTAACGACCCGGAAATTTCGATCCCGAAAATTCCAGATAGTTAGAAAGAAGAAAAAAAAGAAAGAAGAAAAAAAAGAAAGAAGAAGAAACAAGAACAAGACACAGAAAACTCACATTCGCAGCGGATCAAATATAATATCAAATTTATAACAGTTTACAAAAGAATACTGTATCTGTCAATTTACATTTTAATACATCAGAGTTGTCACATTTATATACAATCACATGACATATACAAATAACTTGTCCCAACTAAATGGAAATACATCACAGCGGAAACACTTCAAACGTTCCTGCCATCCAGCTCGACTCCTGAGCTCCAGAATGTCCTTACCTGAAAATCTGTAATACTCGGTCTGACCCGAGCATTACTGTAACGACCCCACTTCCTACCCCCAGGAAGCAGCATCGTTAATAAGAAAGAAAGAGGTGAGAAAATAGAAAAGATAGAGAAGAAAGAACAACAACATCAGAATCTCACAGCGGAACGAATGAAATATAATAATAACATAAGGATTTACATAATATATAACATCAATCAGAGTGATACATATAGTACATCACATACTAGACAGTTATAAACACCTGTCTAGTTAATACAACTCAATACATAATACATCACAGAGATACCACACAGCGGAACTAAATATATATATCTATAACGCTGAAGCCTCCTGCTCCATTGCTCCTCCAGAATTCGTCAAAGCTAAACCTGAATCCCTTGGCTACCCGTAAAAATTTGGGTACCCGAGAGTTTATGAAAAACAAAAATGAACTTCGGGTCAGACATGGGTCTGGTATGAGTAACAGGTTAAAGTTGCTTAATTTTGAAAAATCCTTTGAAAACAAAAGGTATCACGTAAGACTTCCCACACATAAACATGGAAAAGTTTTTACCTTACGCTAACCAAAACATTTGATAGGAAATCCAGTGATATTATAATAGGTCTAGGGTTTTCAAGTAAATAGAAAATAGCCGAAATTGTTACATCTATTAAATTCCAGCTACTAGCCACAAAAGTGGGTAATACAATCAAAACCGTAGGCACTTATTGGATTATGGATTCCATACAATGGCAGGGCCGCCCGTCACAGTACGTGGCCTAGATCAACGTACCGAAGATTACTCCCTTCATCCCCTGCAACACAAGGCCGGAACCATTCCTTACTGAACAGTCCCGAACAAGATAAACCCCGCAGTTGGCTGCAGACCAACCGCCCACTAAGCCGAATAAAAAGGGACATCTAGACAGGGGAATATCCTTGTCCTGCTTGGGCATGACCCACCTAACCTTGCTGCACCTCCCCTGTTTTAGCCATTCCCGGTTGATGAGGCTTGAGGTTACGATTACCTTTATAGAACATATTTCTTAGAATGCTCATCGTCCGCCTGACGATGAGTTGAAAGCATTCAATCCATACAAGTTCGTTCCGGGTTCGAACGAAACCGAAGGCATCATCTCGTTACACTCATTTTGGAATCACCCTCAGAGTTAACGACGATAATCCTTGCATTCTGAATCTTCATCTTCACTTCAGATTCACGGCCTATCGTTAATTTGGAAACGATGTGGTTTTCGGATATTCCTAATGCGGAAAACCGATCCCGGTCTCATCGAAATCCAAAGCGTGTCTTTTAAGGCCAAGTTGTCTATTTAGTCTTAACAGTGAATTCAATCAAGCTAAATCCAGTTAATGCATAAATCTATTTAGTCCTGAGATCATAATCAATCAATGAAATATCAATATCATCCATCAGTAATGATTTATGAATCACAAGCTATAGTTAATTTAAAATGAATTAAATTAACTCCTTCATCTTAATTAATTTAAAATAAATTAAATTAATTACTCATTCCATAAATCCTGCTCTCACAATTATTAATTAAATTAATTAATCATTCTCTAATTACAAGACGTAATTTAGTTTTAAATTAATTCTCAAATGAATTATCTTAAATCATTCATAATAGATTAACATTTAATTACCTCCTTAATTAATTATCCCTTAATTTACAATTCTTAATTACATCATTAATTATATTAATTAATGATCTTCAATTTATATTCAATTACTTATCTAAAATAATTGAGTGATTAATCTTTACTTAAACACAATTATTAATCACCCCTTGATTAATAACAAACCAGTAATTAACTACTCTCAATTACTTATTAACAAATTAATCATTCCATGATTAATTATTCCCATAAATTAATCCTTTGATTAATTACAAAAGAAATTACTCACACTACTTTACTTACAAATCATCTTGTATTAACTTCATCAAGTAATGATCATCCAATTACTATTCTGAGTAATTATGCTCCATTAATTACACTACGTAATTACGCATACCAAATCATCAATTACTTATATATTCAAATTAATCATCTTTGATTTAAATATTCTTTTACTGCATTCCAGAAATTTCCTTTAATTTATTTACAGAAATTAATCTTGAATAAATCCATTAATTACATTTATATCGATTTATTTCCATTTAATTATCTTGTTGATTTATTATTCTCAAATAAATTAATTTCTTAGTTACATCCCGTAATTATTCATCAATTACTTCTCTAAGTAATTTACCTCCAAAATATTAGTTAATTAAACTAAATTAATTAACTCAAATTAAATCAATTTACACAATTAATAAGTAATTAATTTCTTAATCACTTTTCAATAAATAATTTCATTTAAGTTATTGAATTAATTAATTTAATTTATTACAAAATCAACCATATTAATTACTTATAACATAATCTGGTTAATGAACTTCATTAATAATTATTTAATTATTTCCTTCTAACATAATCAACTAATATTAATTATTAATTATAAATTAATTAACCATTATTAATTTAAAAATATAATCTATAGTTCTAAATCACATATTAGTTAATTAATTCATTAATTAACTTTATTTACTACTTATAATTACCAATTTTATTAATATCCTCATTAAGTATTCTTGCTTAATAAATCTTAAAAGTTAATTCATATAAAATTCCAAGACTTCATGAATTAAAGTAAATTGTTCTTATAATTGATTTTAAATCCTTATTTCCAATATGTTTAAACATTTATTTCAATAAATTTCAATTTTTATCTTCATAAAATTTTTACACTAATTTATTTTCAAACCCCTTTTTAAACTTACATATTTAATTACACCTAAAATTTATTTGAATAAATAAATTTAAATTATAAAACTTTATTTTATTACAAATCTGGAATTTCATGTCCAAGTCCTAAGTCCTATTTTATTCTTCTTTCCTTAACACCTTTAAATTTTAATTTGAACTTACTCTAATTGAAAATACTTAAATTTTTTAAACACATTTAAGATATTAGAATAATTTAAATTTTGAAAACTTACTATTTCCAACAATATTCAAAACTAACTTAAATTCATTATTTAAATTTCATTTTAGTACTAGCCTTTAGCTTTGATTTTAAATTTTAAAACACAAGTTCAAAAACAGTTGAAACTGTTACAATAGTTTCAGGTTTTACACACCTGAACACTAAAACCCGAGCACCCCCTTATTTTACTTCGAGTAATACGCGAGGTTCCCCGATAGAACAACAGAAATGCTTCGAGTTTCCCAGGCGCACGCGCGAAAATGAAATCAAGAAAACAAAACCTGGCAAACTCAAACACCTCCCCCTTCCAAACCTGTCAATGGCACGCGCGTAGTGCCTCCACCACCGGAGGTCACCAAACTCCGGTCGCGACACCTTCCATCTCCCCTCTACCTCCCCTCAAAACCCTGTAGCACTCGGTCGCCTGCAATGGCCGCGTCGATCAAAACTTCAAAGCATAATATAATTTAGGTTTAGGAACTTAAAATCCATGTCGACGCTTCCACAACCCAATTCGCCGTCACACACTATTTTTTTCAGACCCCACGATCACCCCCGCATCTCCAGTTCCAGTCACGACCTCCCCCATCCACGCGTTCTTCCATGGCAACTCAAAATGCCTCAAACAGTAAGGTACAAACTGCACTCAACACCTACGGCTAAAAAAAAAATTCTTTAACCTTTAAAAATCATGTTATGATTCACTGATTCATCTTGTATTCCTAAATTCCAAAATTTAAAAAAAATTAAATTTTTGATTAACCTGAAGTTGTGCTTATGCATTTAGCTTTCCAGAGTTGCTGCTGAGTTCTTTAGTTTGAACATACTTTAAAAAAATTAGTACAATGTCTAACAACAATATTTTGTTTATACTCTAGTTCCAAATACCAAGTAGATTGTGTTTTGGAAACAAAGTTGGTTTAGAACTCAAATTTGTGAACACATGTTACAGCCTGCACACCACCACACCCTACAGGCATAGGCAGAGGCTTCAATATGTATATAAATAAATATATACTTATACTATCCATAGACATATATACTACAGATTCATTTCTTAAATAGATATATTTTTTTTTTATAAAATAAAGTTACTCATTTTCATCTGTGAAAGAACAGAGGCTGTCAAAGCCTAAAAAAAACAGTTCAGACATTCATGTTCCATATATTCTTATTACTGAATCATCACTATATATGCATAACAAGAATCATCCATCCCAGAGCTTTATAAGCAACAGAAATCTACTTATTTAGTTTGATTTAAAAGTTACTCACCTGCAAAAAAAAGAACAGAGGCTACAAATTTGGAACAGGCCTTAAATTTGAAACCTGAAGCAACTGAAAATCTCCTCTATTTGATCCACTGTTGTATTATTCTTGGTTGTTGTTTAAACTGAAGCTAGTTTTATTTTTAAAAATGAAGTTTATTCTAGATTTGTTTTAGTTCGAACTGAATATGCCAATTTATAAAAAAGATAAGTGACAGAGTTATAATGGTGTTTCATGAAACTGCAACAATTGTTTGCACACAATCTTTGTTTGTACAGATTTGTTTCCAGAGATATTTTTTTTTAATGGTGGCTGATATGAAGACTTAGTGTACTAAAAGATTTTTTTCATTAATTACTTTTTATTTGTTAGCTTAAGATATTTAATACTATCTTACACAGTTTGTTTATTTATTTGGCATGCATACTTTTGATTTGTTTATATGACATATATATACTTATTACTGTCATTTGTTTTATCTTACCTAGTTTTGGCCTGCACACATATATATTTGTTCATGAATTTTGTGTGTACAATAGATATTTATCTAGAGGCTTTAAACATATACATATGTATAGTCCAGTTTTATGTTAGCTTGCAACTTGAAATTTATTTTGTTTCTAATTTTATTGACTTGTGTTTAGTTGTGTTATTGACTTGTTATTATATTTCTGAAATGTATGTGACTTGTTTTTGTTTTGTTTTATTTGCTGTTTGGATTTAATTGAACTTTATAATTATTATGTTACTCAACCCAATTTATCTTATAAGTCTTGTATTTTTATTTATTTATATTATAAAACATATGATCAATTTGAAATGATAAATAAAAATGAATTAACTTATTATAAATTACATATTTATTAGTGTATGTTAATGTAATTATTGACAAAATTATATTACAGACTCATATATATTGTTTAAATCCATGTTTTAATCAAGTTATACTAAAAGAAAAGTAAACAATTCTTTTTGTTAATAAAATTAAATTTAAACTTAAGTTAAAATGAGTCTTGAACTATTCGAACATTTACTTATATATTTAAAACTCTATATTGATTTATTTAGCCTTTGAAAAGTTTATATTAAATAAAACATAATTTATAATTCACTAAAATATATATTAGTATTTAAACATATTTTATTAGTTAAATTTTAAAACAAATTCATCTATTTACAATGTATACAAATATATACATATATAAATAGTTACCAACAATTAATTTTAACAGATAAATTTACCAATTGAATATTTATTAAAAGAAAAGTATCAACTCAAATTTTATTAATAAAAATAAATCAAATCAATTTAATATTTAATGCAGATTATTAAATTGATATTGCTAGAAAATTCCGGGTCGTCACAATTACATCAAAGTAACACCCGGGTCAGGCTGGAAACCAGCGTGAGTAACCTATTTAACATGAATGTCCAAAGCCTACAACTTATATATATAACCCAGGTAACTTGTATCAAATACACATTCACAAAATGTTATAGACATTACTTATTTCACATCACAAGATTCTAAGTACCAAAACTTAGATTAAATAGTCCAATTCACTTAAATCATTTCATTCCAGCTGTTTATTGATTTCACATATCAATCTATAAGGAACTGAAGTGGTTTCGGGTATTTATTAATACACGACTCCGGTCTCTTCGAATCCAATGCCATCTAAACCGAAGTTATTCAAATGAATACAATTCAACTTTAAATACAAGGTCTCACTTTTTACACAATAATTCATCATTGATAGATAACCACATTATTATTGTCCATCCAAATATATTATATCACAAAACATTTCATAGCAGAGATATAAATCAATTCAAGGTATTCAACCATTCATAAGCAAGATGGATTATTTCCAAAATTAATTTAATTTATCTCTAATTAAATTAATCACAAATTCTTAACCACTTAGATTATATTTTATTAATCATTACAAATCAATAGATTAATCAACTTTTAATCATTCATCTTAATTCATCATCCTTGATTAATTTTCTTAAATTACATAAGTAATTATCCTTACCATTTACCTTAATAAATCTTTAATTACTTTCATTAATTACATTAGTTAATGATCTTTAATTAATTACTTTCATTAATCAACAGTAATTAACCGTCCTGTAATTACTCTCGTTAATTAATTATCTCCTTAATTAATTATATAAATCCTCCAATTAATTACACCAAATAATTAATCCTTAATTATTTTCCTAAGTGATTATCTTTTAATTACTTATATTAATTACACCCAGTAATTTATCTATCAATTACTTCACTAAGTAATTTCACTTATCAGTCTCTTTAAGTAATTATACTTAATCAATTACCAAGCGACTACCTTTAATTAATTAACAAATTAATTAATCACATTTACCTCATTAATTACAAGTGGGTAATTCATCCCTTAATTACCCTATAAACCAATTAATTAATCTCTAATTATAGATTAATTATTTAATTAATAAACCTTAATTATTAATTAATCTCCTTCAATTCAAAGTAATCAATCCTTATTTACTTTTATAATCAATTTCATTAAGTGATTAAACTTAATTAATCATCTTTGAATTAATTACTTTAATTAATTAATCTTATTAAGAAATCAATCTTTTAAATTGATTACACAACTTAATTAATCAATTTAAAATTTATTAACTTATAGCCCTTAATCAATCGATCCCTAACCATTAATAAATTAATTTCTCTTTAATTTCTTAATTAAGTTAACAATTTACCCTTAATTCCCGCTTAATCGCATTATAGATTGAGTTCAAATAAACTTAGGATCTATCTTAGATAATTTATCACATAACCTTCAATTAACAATTATTTAACTAACATTTATTATTTAAAAGCTTGATTATCAATTAACTCAATCACGTAGGCCTCATCGTTAAATCCGAGCCCTAAACTATCATGTCCGAGTTTATCCCTATCTCTTCCTGATACAATCAATACTCAAATCCCAACCGATCAGAAGTCATGTTTACACCGAGTAAAATGTCATTCGATCCCGAAGCAATTAACATAACGACAGCTGCTGACACGAGCGGATCCATGTGCACGTGTACACGTCGTCCCAGGTGCTCCGGCCACCACTCCCATCGCCGGTGAGTCACCGATGACCACCCCTTCCAATCTCAACAACCAGACCGATGATTTGACTCGAAAACCAATTTGAGCCAAACGAACCCAACTGGAACCATCTTCTTCAACAATCTCTTCTTGCTGCCGACCACTCCGATCTCAATCGTCCATGCCACCGAGACCATAGCTTCCTCATCAACAAACTCAGCATTTCCTTTGATGCGATCATGCTCGAATCCCACACGACAGAGAAAACGCTCGAGAACTCTTACCGAAACCCATAGGCAAAGGAAACCCTAAATCAATTCGCACCCTCAACCACGATGCCCAGAAAAATATGAAACAATTTTTCTCTCGAACCCCGGCCTATAAACTTCCTCTGGCCAAAATCACGGGGTCGTCGATCAACTTGATCATCGGAAAAACCCAAAAACCCATAATTTGGTTAATCCTCAAATTCTCACAATGTACTTCCTTAGAAATCATAATTTTTCTTTTAAAAATCATAAATTTTGATGACAAAATAGATTTTGTACCTGAATCAAACAATTATTATCATTGAGATTTTGACATGCTTTGAAATATACTGTTCTTCTTTCTTTTATAATTCAACTGCCATAAATTTTCTTACTGGAAGCTTTTCTTTCCTTTTTTTTATTTATTCCACCATCTTGTTTCTATGAACAAATTTTGTTTATAAACCCAAGTATAAACAGTAACAGAGAGATGAATATGATTTTTTTCTTCAAGTTTGTATCCTATATTCCAAGAACAGTCATTACTGTGCATTCAAACATATACATCATTATGTTCAGATACTTATATACATACAACATATATTAAACAATCATGCAACGATTTGTCATGAATTACTTCAGATACTGAATTTGCATGCATTCGATTTTTAAACAATATTAAAACTTAAATGTGTTGATTTTACTCACAAGCATAAATCTCAAAACAGATTTAAGCATTTATCCAGGTTAGTAGATTACTCACCTGAAAAAATGAAACAGAGCACCTAGTTTTTGATGAGCTGGAACCTGAATGCATTGATTTCCAACCTTTGAGTGGCTTGCTTTCCAGTTTTGATTTTGAAAACATATCCTGATTTGAATCTTCCTTTGCTTCCAGATCTATACTTAGTTGAGTTGAATTCGAAGTTGCTTAGTGTGATTTGCTTTCAAACTGATCTGCTTTTGAAATTTGACGTTGATCTATGCATTGCGTACTGAGTTGAATCTGAAGTTTTGAGATGGACCAATTTTTTTTTATAAATTTTCATTTGTAAGTTAATAAGAAGATGAGACATGCCACTTGTTGAGTTGCATGATAATATTATTACATTTTTTTAATGTTTATTAAGAGTTATTACACTTGTCTTTTACCTATTCTACTTACTAAACACTTGTTACCAATATGTATTTTATGTCTAAACCCTTTTTTTTTTAAATTTACTTATAATTTATGTCTTAAACCTTGTCATTATAAATTTAAACACCTTACACTTGTAATTATTTTATTATTATTATTTTTAAATGTTTTTATAAAGCCTTAATATTTATCTTCCTAGTACATAAATACATCTCTAGACAAATAAATGTTTTCTTTAAGATATCCATTATTTTTATATCCAAATTACTTTAAGATATTTATCTTTGAATTTTCAATCTCAAATTCATATTAAATTTTAAATTTACTCATATATATTTTTAAACAAACACACCTCACATTTGTTGACAAATAATGATTTTGCAAATTTAAATAATTATACTAGAAGAGTATCAAATAAATATTTATCCAAGTATAAATATTTATCATCATATTTATTTGTTCAATCTATAAATCAATATTCTATTAATTAACCCAATTACTTATCGATTACAAATGTCTAGAATTCCGGGATATCACAATAAAGGTTATTTTCAAAGAAATTCAAAACATCATAAAATGATTTGGGATGTCGGCATGCCTATGGGTACCATGTCGACATGGTGACAGTTTGATTCAAAAATTCAAATTTCAAAAGAAGTGTCTATTCGCCATAACTCTTCATGAATGGTCATGGCTATTATTCTTCTATAAATAGGGGTCAGTTTCAACGAATTTTCAATCACTTTTTTCTGGTTTTCACTCCTCTTCTTCTTCCTCATTTCTTGATACATATTCTTATCATTACTCTGCCGAAATCATCATTAAATCATACTCGATTACTTCTAGTTTGATTCTCTACCACTATCTCTACAAGATTCTCAGTGCTATTCAGAGTTATAGACTTCTTTGTAATCTATTAAGCGAGAAAAGGTGTGATTGTAGCCTTGGAAATCAATCAAAAGGGAAAAGGTTTGATTGTAGCCTTGGTAAATCAATTGGGTAAAATTGTGGCCCGGAATACAAGTATCTCTACCCAGAGGATCGAAATTCTGGAGGGTGTACCTCGTAGCCTTGAAACCGAGGGTGTAATTGTACAATTGCTTTTGAAAGGAAATCCGTACTTGTGTTGCGGGACTGGATGTAAGGTAATTCCGAACCAGTATAAAATCCGGTGTGTTCTTTCCTTTACTATTTTATTTTATTTCTGCATCTGTGATTGTTTCTGTGATCATATCTGTGTCTGTATATTGCATACTTTTGTGTCTAAATTAACATAAATAAAAAAGATTTAGTAATTCTTTATTAACACTATTCACCCCCCCCTCTAGTGTTAATCTTAGCCTTAAGATCCGTAATATGCATTTCTCCCAATTGGTATCAGTGCAAGGTTTTCAAAGTTTCATAATCTGATTTTTGAAAAGTTTTCAAAATGGCTCCAACACTGGTACTGTTATTAACACTAGTATCCCTGTCGCTAGTTCATTTGTAGAGGGTCAGTCTACTGTCAGACCACCACTTTTTAATGGCAGTAACTATGCATATTGGGCATGTAGGATGAAAATATATTTACAATCTATAGGATTAGACACTTGGAATATCACACAAACTGAATATTTTGAACCCACAATTGATTTTGCACAGTGGACTACTGAGCAAAAGACTGTTGCACAAAATAATTCTAAAGCAATGAATATTCTGTTTTGTTCACTATATAGAAATGAATTCAATAGAGTGTCAGTTTGTAAGTCTGCATATGAAATCTGGAAAACTTTGCAAGTTACTCACGACGGGACAAGCAAAGTTAAACATACCAAAATTTCCATGCTAACAAATCAGTTTCAATTATTTAAAATGAATGCTAATGAGTCTATTTCATATATGTATAGTAGATTTCAGGATATTGTGCATTCTCTAATATCTTTGGGAAAGGAATTTTCTGAAGAAGATCAAGTCAGAAAATTTTTAAATTCTCTAACTCCAGAATGGGATCAAAAGACACTTGCGATCGAAGAGGCAAATGACATCAGTATTTTAAAGATAGAAGAATTAATTGGAAACCTAATGTCGTATGAAGTTCAAATGATAGGGAGAAGAGAAAGTAAAGCATTTGAAAAGAAACCAATGGCATTCAATGCATTGACCGACGGATCAGACTCAAACAGCGACAATGATGAAGAGATAGCCTTTATGACCAGAAATTTTAGGAGATTCCTGAAATACGGAAAGATGAATAATATCAAGAGAAACAACTATAAGAATTCTGGAAATCAGAATATAGTGCCAAATAATGACAAGTGTTACAACTGTGATAAACCAGGCCACTTCAAAAGGGACTGCCTGTTTCCAGAAAGGCAGAATCCTCCTATGAACAATGAACCAGCAAAGAAACGGAAGCATGCATTTACTGCTACTCTAGATGACTCAGACTCGTCCTCAAGTGATGATGATCAGAAGACGGATAATTCGAATTTTTGTTACACAGCTGTTTACGACTCCGACGAATTCAGAGAAATGGACTCAGAAAAAGGTACACGTTTAAAATACAATTGGTTGAAATTGCTTGCTTAAGATTAGTTGCTTGATTGTTTGTTTGATTGATTTTGAATTGGTGTGTTGTTTGAATTTTAAAATTTATTTTCTATTTTTTATTATTATTTTTATTATTTTTAATACTTTCTGAAATATATTATAAGTATAATAATTTTTCAGAAATATATAATAGACGTTAATAATAATAATATTTATATTAGAGATCTTAGGAAAAATCAATTCATGAAAATTCAAAAGCACATGTCGACATGGTCCCTACCATGATGTCGACATGGCTACCTGAATTTGAATTTCAAAATTTGAATTCAAATGTCACTTCATTCAATTCTCTGAAAAGATGCCTTTTGACCAGAGAATATGTCCTTTAAGAATCTATTTATTCACTATCTTTTATCATATCTTTTCATTTTCATTTTCAAATTCAAACTCTCTCTTCATAACTTCAAGCTCTCTACTCTCTACTCTAATGGCTTCTTCAAGCATCCCCTCAACCATGAGAATTTCCAGAAAAATCAAAGAGCAATTATTCAATGATCCGGAGGCAATTAAAGCATACATCAATTATGCTAACTATGCCAAAGTCCATCCGGAAAATTTGCTATTTTTCAGGATTTTTCTTCTTATGAAACTGATTTTCTTTTTGCAAACAATGGTGTTCTTAGTCTTATTGATGCTTCTCAAAATGATTTTGTTTGCTATCATAATCTTGTCAAAATTTTCTATGCAAATTTAAATCGCGGACTTTATGTTGGAAACGAAGATGAAATTTGGAGTAGTGTCAAAGCACTCAAATTATTTTGAATTGTGATCTTTTGGGTACCATTCTCAATTGCAATAGTTTGGAAATGGATCTTTCTAACTTTAAAATCGATGAACATGATCGTGAGACATTTCATCACATTTTCGAAAGAGATGATGATTTTGATTTTAAAAATAGAAATTTTCGACCAAAAGCAAGAATTGTTAATCTCTTTTGCAACATTCTTTGACACCAAGATTGGAAAATTTTAACAATCCTACTCCAAAAGTTTGCAAAGCCCTTTTTGCTATTTTCGAAAACTATGATATAAATTGGGCGCAAGTTATTTTGGATGAACTTCGTCCTAAAAATCTTGAAATGGGTTAGAATACTTTATGCCATGGAATTTATCTCACTCAGATTTTCAACTATTTTGGAGTGGATTTCAAAGGCAAAGAATTTGTTTCTAGAAAGTTTTCAATCATTCCAACATTTCGCTTATGAATTCCATTTGTTTTTCAATCTTATGAGATACTTACCGAAAAGGAAGAGCGTTTGGCTCATGAGGAAATGGAAGAAGAGAAGTTGAAGAAGAAGAAGAAGGGGATGAAATGGAAATTGAAGAAGAAGAAGAAGGTGAAACATCTTTGGAAAGTATCGAATATCCTTCCAATCCATCCAACAAAACCCTTCTCAAAAACCAAAAGATAATTGTGGAGAATCAATGGATTCTAAAACGATCCGTTAGTAAAAAGTTGGATAGCATTTCTTCGAAGATGAACAAGTTCTTTTCAAAAGTCAGCAAGAAACTTGGACTATCTTCATCATCTTCATCCTCTAACTAGTTTTATCTTTTTGTAAATTGTTGTATTTGTTTTAGTTTGCTTTATTTCGAATGTTCATGTAGTTTGTTGTGTGCTTAATCATTGTATTATCATAGTATGCAATGAAACGAAATTTCCTTTCTGTTATCTACTTTATCTTATCTCTAGAATAAATGTTAGTATAATACACACACACACACACACAATTATTCACAAAATCAAATTAGTCATAACATTTCGTTAACCCATGTCGACATCCCCTATGTGACCATGTCGACATGTACTGGTCAGAAATGGCAATTGATTTTGAATTTGAAATTTGATTAACTACCACATGTCTATTCAATTCAAACGAATTTCTACACCTATATATACCTGTTTCTTCCAGAATTCTTCACTGAAATTTATTTCTTATCATCTATATCCTCCATTTCTTTCAAAAATTCAACTATGGCTAATCCTATTCACAATTTATCCGAAAATCTTGAAGAAACTCTTAATTCGTTCAAGAATATTCTCTCATTTATTCTACGAAACCAGCGTCATTTAGAATTAAGTCAAATGCAGATGAAAAAGGAACAAGAAAGGCACTTTGATGCGATACGATGGATGATCTCCTCTCTGCACAAGGATGATAACGAAACACGTCCTCCTGTCTCTCGCACGAATGACAATGATAATTGGGATGCTATTAAGGCAGATCCAATCTTTGGAGAAGAAGGATGGGTGGAAGTTCCACGTAACGTTTGATTTTTTATTTACTTTGTTTGATTTGTTTGAATTGATTTGGTTTGAATTGATACTTTGTGTGGATTGATTTCTTATTGATTTGAAGGTTGGTGTGTAAAACATATATATATATATATACACACACATTGAAATATAAATAATCTTTAAAATAATTATCATGCTTATAAGCATAATTATTTCCTACTCTATATATTCCGTTGTATAGTTTATCAATGCAGGTACTGAAGTCCTAGAATGAGGGGAGTAAGTTTTTGTTGATGACAAAGGGGGAGAAATATAAAATAAGATAGTTAGGTATAGATTAAGGGGGAGTTGTTAGTTTTAGGGGGAGTTATTAGAATAGAAATAATATTTTATAAACAAAGGTTGCCGTCATCAAAAAGGAGGAGATTGTTAGTCCGTGAGATGATGGTTTTGATGACAACAACCTTAGAATAGATTATAAAAATAAATACTAACATTATAAGTTTAGATATATATGTATATGTAGGATTTAACCATGCAGGTACTAAGAATGAAGACTGTACAGTATAGAGATTCAAGATATCAAGATAAAATATCAAGATAGAAGACTCATGAGTATCGAGACTATCAAGAGTTCAAGATTTCAAGGATAAGTATTTTTTATTATTAGGAATTTTTTTGTTAAAAATCGTAGAAAAGCACTGGCATCTTAAAATCCAATTTATTCGTGGAATGGAATCCACTTCGAGCCCGTTAAAGGGATGGAACCCTAAGTAGGATGGAACCTACGAAAATCTAGTGGGACGTTGTTTTGTATCCACTAATTTTAATTCAAAAGATTTACAAAATTATCTTGTTTTGAAAAAAATTTCAAAACTTTCCTTTTAAGAGACTCAAAACCCTCGATCCTGATTTTAAATAATTTTAGCCTCAAAAACATCTTTATTTTCAAAGTCAAATTACTCCTGATTTTAAACTATCTTTTCAAAATAATATATTATATAAAATTGTAGTTAAAATCTATATATATTATTCCTTATATTTACTTATGAATTTTAACTATAGTCAAGTATATTTATAAAGTTTAAAATAGTCTTTATATAAGATAAATGTTATTTTCAAAGAAATTCAAAACATTATAAAATGTTTTGGGATGTCGACATGCCTATGGGTACCATGTCGACATGGTGACAGTTTGATTCAAAAATTCAAATTTCAAAAGAAGTGTCTATTCGCCATAACTCTTCATGAATGGTCATGGCTGTTGTTCTTGTATAAATAGGGGTCAGTTTCAATGAATTTTCAATCACTTTTTTCTGGTTTTCACTCCTCTTCTTCTTCCTCATTTCTTAATACATATTCTTATCATTACACTGTCGAAATCAACATTGAATCATACTCAATTACTTCTAGTTAGATTCTCTATCACTATGTCTACATGATTCTCAGTGCCATTCAGAGTATAGACTTCTTTGTAATCTATTAAGTGAGAAAATGTGTGATTGTAGCCTTGGAAATCAATCAAAAGGGAAAAGGTGTGATTGTAGCCTTGGTAAATCAATTGGGTAAACTTGTGGCCCGGAAATCAAGTATCTCTACCCAGAGGATTGAAATTCTGGAGGGTGTACCTCGCAGCCTTGAAACCGAGGGTGTAATTGTACATTGTTTTTGAAAGGAAATCCGTACTTGTGTTGCGGGACTGGATGTAGGGTAACTTCGAACCAGTATAAAATCCGGTGTGTTCTTTCCTTTACTACTTTTATTTTATTTCTGCATATGTGGTTGTTTCTGTGAATATATCTGTGCATGTATATTGCATACTTTTATGTCTAAATTAACATAAATGAAAAAGATTTAGTAATTCTTTATTAACACTATTCATCCCCCCTCTAGCGTTAATCTTAGCCTTAAGATCCGTAATCTGCATTTGTCACACTTTTGGTCAGTACTGATTGTTCTTCAAGTGTTAATATACGCTATCAACGCTTAGAATTTTTCACCACTTCACTTCCTACTGCCTTGAGTCTTTGCCTCAAGATTTCCACACCCTGTAATTCAAGATCCTCAAGATACCACTAGACTTCCAAGTGTCACCGCGGTACATCAATTTTAATCAAAATCGGCGATCATTCTTGCACTATTTTCGTTTGAATCTCAAACGTTTTCAGATCTCGATTTAAGGTGGGTCATTGCTTTAATCTTGGCGCTGTTGTCACGTGAGCCACCTTCATCTTGGACTTGACCTCGATCATTGTGTGATTGTCGATCTGATCTCAAGCCATGGCCTTCTTCCTCCTTCACTTCCACCATCTTGTCCTCAACAACCCTGAGAACAACTTCGAGTCCTTGAATTCAACTTGGGTCTAATGCGTTTGTATGGTAGGAACAGTGAAGGGGGAGTTAAAGGATAACCTTTTTAGGGTCATGGTCAAATATGAATCGATGGCAAGAGGTTTTGATGAGCCGCTTCCAGGAAATCGTCATGCTGAATACGTCCTTAATGGGTTTAAGTGCTAACTCTCTAGGATCTTTCATCGCATTGACACTTAAAATCGTCCGCCACATCCCTACAATCTTGCAAAGAAATGCTCCGTGTCATATTAGACAATGGTTCTGTGATCATAATCTCTACAATGATAAGTAAAATTCGACACATAGTTTTATCGCATGACGAAGCTCGTTTGCCGGCACGAGCAAGTTATCTATATAGAATATTCTTGTATACCATGCTAGGGACACATGATATACACTACATAGGTTGACATATATTGGATTCTTTACATCGACTACACAAGTTCTAATTAAAGTAAAGCGCTAAAATAAATCATATCTGACTATGTTCGTTGTCTAGCTTTTAGTTTGCCATGGCTGACCATAGACAAGCCTCTCGTATTTCCGTCGGAGCTAGCCCGTTTACCTCAAAACCTACCACACTGGAAGAAGGCTCTTCTTTAGCCCTGACACTTTCTTCTACTCGATCAAGAGTTAGTCGTTTGATCACTCAAGATCTTTAACTCCAAATCATTCCTTAAATGGAATCTCAAAATCCCTTTGAATAGGGATCTATGAGACGAATCGATTCGACGTGTGAATCAAATGCTACTTCTCATAGTATATTATTTTATATTATATATATTGTTCATTATATGTTGTTCATATCATTTTAACGTTTTTATATAAATGACATTGTCTCTCCATAAAAATTAATATATATTAAATAAGCAATATATACGAAACTGTTAATTTAGATTCAAAGTTTAAAATCAATAATACATGTAAGTATTTTGAATTCGGCCATGTTTATATTCTAATATATATATATATATATATATATATATATATATATATATATATATATATATATCACAGGCACACGCACACATATGTACAAGTAGGTTTTGAATGATTATTTACTAATTTTAAAACCTAAAATACCTTAAAACTATGCACTTATATTTAATTCAATTATTTTCTGCTCTTAAAATTAAAAAATTCTCCGTCCAAGAACATATTTTTTTTTTAAACTCCATTCTGAAGATTTGAGCCCCATCCCAATTTGTCCAACTAGAGCCGGGAATGGGAGGATAACCTACATAGTAGGAAGCATTCTTTTCCCAACCATGCTTGTTGGATTAACGTGAAACACAACTTCCTGCCTTGAGGAAGTAGGACAGATGAGTATCCAACTCGTGACCTCATTAACAGGTTACAAGTGTCTCTACCATTGCGCCACTATTATGGACTAATAATTTTATTTTACTTAATTATTATTATTATATTGATTATTATTTAACGCAGTGGTTGCTTTTAATGCTTTATATATACCTTTTAAATAGATTCATTTATTGCTTTAAATACAATATTAAAAAGTATTACCCAAAATACTTCCTAAGCAATAAAAGGGACCAGCTCCTCTGTCCTCAAATATCATGTGTCTCATGTCCACTATGTAATCCAGCCATCCAGTTTGAGTGTGTTCTTCGCTACTTAATTTTTTATGTACCTAATCAATGTCTGTAATTAGCTGGGTACACGAGGATACACAGTTTGAGGACAGGGGAATTGAACCCACAATATTCTAGATAACAAATTAAAGCGAACTATGTACAAAAATTTGTCAAGCAACCTGAAACCACTCCTCATCATCATCATAACATAATAATTCTTCATTTCAACCATCAAATAGCGCTCTGCTGAGACCATTGCATTAATTTTTAGCCCATCTCATCATTTCTTTCCTTGTTCCGTGAAGTGATAAACATTTGTACAGGCTGGTATACCTACACCACGTGACTTTTGAAATGCGAATTGTTCTTCTCACATGACTACGGTTCACCCACGTTTCCCTCACATTGTAATTTCCTATGTCGACATTTGCTATCACCATCTGACATCGCCAGATCTGGCCTTGCCAGAACTACCGTCGGCGAGTTTCCTAACTCCCCATAATGTGATCCGAAACCCATTATGATTGTAGTCAAGAATTTTCTCGCCAATCTTGTCTTTTGCCCCCAGACTTCTTCAATTGAACTGCTTTTTTTCAAAATCGAAGATTCTCTATACCGTCAAAGACCCAATAACTGCGATGGGGAACCAAAATTGTTCATGGTTTCTCATCGTGCTTTGGTGTCTCGACATTGTTGGGTCGTGAGTGTATCAGATCTGGAAGAAAAACACGATTTTTATACTTTTCGCAATTTATGAGTTCTAGTAAGTTTTGGGTGTGTTGAGTTTGAGGCAATCAATAAATTTTAGAGATTAGCGTAGATCTTCCGAATCTTGTATTGCCTAAATTCTTTTTGCGGTCGTCAAAAAGTGTAAATTATTGAGCTTTTCCATCGAGAACCAATTCACAATAAATGACTTATCGCGTGCTTTTAGAAACACTAATCTTGCTTACACTTCCTATATAACATTATAGAACTGAAAATTGATAGAGTTATCCTAGTCTTTTATCCATTGCTTTAGGAGTTCCTCTGGATGAGTTACGAGAGATGAGAGAGTTCCTCTCTTTATAAAGTATATGTTCATACTTGGTTAATTTGGGGTTTGTGGTGGAAATCAGAGGTGCTCCACTATTTTGAATACTATTGAACGCTCCTCTTATGTGTGTGCGCATATATGCATTTATGTGTGTTTACATATACATATACATATATATATATACATATACATATGTATGTACGTATATGTATATCTATGTGTGTGTGTATATGTAGACACATATAGATAATATATATATTATGTATTTGTAGATACAGTGTGTTGTAAAAATAATTGTTTTTGTTTGAAATTTTTTTTTCCTATGGGCCAAATAATGTTTTGTGTATATGTAATTTTAAAATATTTATTTCATAATATATACGCGTATCCATGTTGTTTATACATATTAAAACAGTGTTGTGTGTTTTAAAGAATTAAAATATATATAAATATTTAAAAAAAAATCTTATTGGTCAAATATTGTTTTACATATATATAATTTTGAAATAATTATTTTACAATATATATGTAACAATCCAAAAATTTTATCGTTTTGAATAGAAATATATAATTTATTTAAATATTCAATTTTGATTTGAATTTAATAAATAACTGAAAACAAAATTTGAATATAACGATTCGATTTTGTGTATTTTTAATTTAGTTTATGTGATTTTTCCATAATTTTTATTTTGGAATTATATAAATTTTCATTTGACGATTTTTCGGCAAACGATGGCTATGATTTTATAGAAAATGATAATCAGCGTATGTTATTATTGTTTGGAATCGTATCGTTTATTTTCCGCATAATCGTATATTTCTTTTGTCGCTCGCAATTTTGTATGTGAACAAAAATCTATACGGCAACGTGTCGGAAATTGCAACTTAACATGTCTCTAACACTTAGAAAAAAAATTAGTACACATTTTCTCTTATCGTTTTACTGTTCCATTGCATTTCCTAAACAACAATAAAAATATAGATCTGCTTTCTTAAAAATTCAACAAAAAAATACAAAGCTTGAATCATTGAGCTCATAGGGTTAAGATCTACATGTGGATGTTTTTACTTAGGGTACAGTTGAAGTTTAAAATTTTTGTTAATGCTTGGCTAAAGCAGGGTTTGAGTTTCCATGTGATTGAGCACTATTTTGGTCAATTGGAGGGTAGATCTGGATTCGTGGAGGAAAATGGCATTCCCTGGCAGATTTTGGTGAGGTTCAATCAACGATGGAGGCATGCGACAGAGCCATCTCATGTGGCTAGGGCTTCGGTCACGATTGTTTAGGGGTGACAGAGTGCCTTGGCATAGTAATGGATGGGTGGAATTTGCGATGGAGAGTTGGTTGGAGCAATCAGATCTTGTTTTCATGGAGTTTTATGGAAGAGAGGAGGAGAAATGTTGGATATGGTGCGGTCATGCATGTCTGTAGTGTGCAGGTTTTGGAGGGAGATGTTTTTGATTTGGGGAAGATGAAGTTAGTTAGGGGTAATTAAAATAATTAAATGTAATTAGCGTATTAATTATATTATTTAAAATCGAAATCTTATTAAATCAATAACTGTGACAAGCCGGAAATTTTGAACATTTGAAATTGAAATATTTAATTGATTTTAAATATTTGAAAGTTGGTTTAACTTGAATTTCAAATATCACTATCTATTTAGCAATTAAATTATTAAATTTAATAATATGAAATTGGGTAAAATATTGTATCTTCAGTTTTGAGCCTATTAAAAATAATTTGAAGGCTTGTAAAATTTATATTGATAATAATGGAGATAATAGAACTTTTAAAAGTTGAATTTAAAACTGTTTTTTCAGTTTTGAAAATATATTGCTTAAATCGATATTTAAAAATAGCATTCTGAGGCATAGTCTCGGAATTCGACGAAACTAGTTCCATTGGATCCGTAATAGTGTATTTTTATCGGATTTCAAATCTAGTAGTATTTGGAGTTGTCGTGTGACCGTACGATTGATAAACGCGTTGAAATTTATATCAAAATTTAAAATAAATAAATAGTCCAAAAAGCTATCTTCTCCATACGATCGAATTTGTCCTCGAAACCTTTTCCATTACGTTTGGAATATGGGTTTAATATTATAAACCCCCAGCGGCACGCCTCGATAGGATGTAAAATTTTAGGCTTCGAATTCGAGACGATTTAAATTTGAATTTAAATTAAATATATATATATATATATATATATATATATATATATATATATATATATGCATGCAATAGTCAAATTTAACACGTTTCCTCTTTAAAACAGCACGTGTCTTCAAAAGAGACACGCGTGAAAAAAAAACCAATAGCCGAGTTTTTTTTAATTGTCTTTCTTCGTTTTATAATCTCGTATATTAAAAAAAACAGATCCAAATCAAAACCCATACCTTCGTTCCCAGTTAAAAATGGCCGAACTCATTATATATATATATATATATATATATATATATATATATATATATAAACCCAAACCTCTTCCCAAATAAAATCATCGCATTTCCATGCTCGTGTGGAAATCGAACTCGATTTCACTTCATATAGTTAGGGCTAAGGTTTGGAGGAGAACTCGAACTCAAGCTAGGGGATTCGAAGCGGCAAGGTGATTAGAAAGGTGTAGAGGCCGGTGCGTTCACAGGGGGACGTTCGATTTCAAGGCTACGTGGCGGCTCGCCTGGGCAAGCTAACGAGGGATGGTCCTAAATAGGATGGCGTGCAATGTCGACTGTGGGGTTTGGCTCAAGTTCGATCGATTTTTGGGCATTGATTTTCGAACGATGTGGGATATGACAAGGCTAGGGTTGAAGTTGCATAGGTCACGATGGCGAGGATATGGTGTTGTGTCGTGTGTCTGGGCATCTCGGGTTTCAAGTTTGAGCAGCAGGTAGTTTTTCGTTTTCTATTTAAATATAATATAGTAATAATAATTATTAGCAAGGTACATAAATATACAAATTATTTATTTTAATTTGATAGTGTATATATATATACAGTAAAACAAAATTATTAACATGTGGGAATATATTTGTAGGTAAGATTTAGGCAAGTAGAAAAATTTAATTGGTAATATAAATTATTTTTGTAAGTGTATATATGTATATATATATATAGTTTCAAAGATAAGATTGTGAAAATATATAAGGATTTTAAAATGTAGAAGAGTTTATTTAAAGGTTGGATTTTTGAATATACACAAGTTATTTTATAAGTATATAAATGTTATTTCAAAAGAAAAAGAAAGAATAATTATACTTATTTATATATATATATATATATATTCACTCATTGGTTCATTTAAAATAAAAAATATTAAGATGGTTGACTTATTTAATTGCTTATTTAATTTATTTTGGTTATTAAAAGATGTTTAAAGGGAAATTAGTTTAGAATTTAGTTATTTGTTAAATTAAATCATTAGTTAAAATTAAAACTATTAAACGGTAATCAATTTGTTTAATAAACTTATTTAATTATTTTAGTTGCCAAAAACATTTCTATTAAAAGGAGTTAGTTTAAAATTAAAACTATTAGTTTAAATTGAATCACTAGTTAATTAAAAGTATTAAATGGAAATATATTTGTTCGATTGGTTCAAATATTAATAAAATCATATAATGTTATACAAGGTCAAAAAAATCGAAAACCAAGGCAATATTGAAGTGGATTGCAAATTTAAAAGCAAATGTGAGATCTTCTCACTCAATTGAAATAATTAGAATTTAAATTATTGATTGATTGTTTGGATGTGATAGTATATACATACACACACACAGACAAATTCCAAGTATGGGGAAAAAGATTTTTAACAAATGGAAATAAATGGATTTTGAGAACTTATATAGTATTGTTTAAAAGTTGAAGAATTTATTAAAATTCGGATTTTAAATGGTTTGGGAGAAATAAAGGAGAATTTTGAAATCAATTATCAAATTGGTTTTACTGATTTAAATGGAATTTAAATCATAAATATAGGTGTGAATATTGGATTAATGGGTTTTGAAATAAATTTGGATAAATAAAGGAGTAATTTTTAAATGAAGAAAATTTCGAAAATCAATTTGGAAATTGATCTACTGTTTGAAAGTAAATTTTGAAAATCGATTTGAAAATTATACATCAGTGGATATTTGAAAATATAAATTTACAATGGGAATTTATAAAGGAATGGGTAATTTGTTTTAAAAATAAATATTGGTTTATTTTTAAACTTATGGAAAGAAAATTTACGAATTTGGAATGTAAATTGAGATAAATCGTGAATGATTTATTAATTGATTTAAATGGACTATTTTGAAATGGAAAGTGCATTTTCTCTTGAAAGCCGAGTATGTTTTCAAAGTAGCTTTTAAATATAAATTAAAAAGTTCTAAAAGTTGGTTTTAAAAAGAATGTTTTCTTGGAGAAATTATTTTCTTAAATTGTTTTTTAAATCTTTATAGTAGATATTTATTAAGTTAATTATAGAAGTGATTATTTTAAAGATTTAATTGATATTTAATTTAGAAAATGGTTATTTAAATAGTTACACTCTATCTAATTTATTTTTAAAATTTGTTTTGGGCTTAAGTTTTATATGAGATATTAGAAAAAAAATTCGTAACTAATATTTTAAATAAAGCGTTTAAAAATAGTTTTCATTTTAAATGTTTCCAAGTATATATTTGGAATAGTGATTTAAATTATTTTAAAGTATTCAGACTTGGCAAATTTTCAGTGGAAATAAACAATATTTGGAAATTTATTCCGCGAAAGGAAAGTGATTTGGAAATTGTTTTTCAAAGGGTTGAAGTGTGAAAATATATCTTGCGAAGATATTTTGAAATAAATAATTTGGGAAAATTATTTAAATTTGATGGTTGTTGTTAATGTTGTTTGATAGTTAAATAACCGACTATCAGTATAAACAATTTGAAAATTATTGAGGCTTGATGGTTGCTGTGAATGTTGCTTGATAGTTAAATAACTGACTATCAATATTGGCCTTTAAGACGGCACTTGAGTTTGTTTTTAAAATAAGCGCTCATTATTCGGTTAAGCCGGGGGAGGACATTAATGTTAGTCCTTGAGATGATGGTTTTGATGACAACAACCTTAGAATAAGATTATAAAATATAAATACTAAGATTATAGTTTAGATATATACGTATATGCAGGATTTAACCATGCAGATACCAAGAATGAAGACTGTACAGTATAGAGATTCAAGACTGAAGGTATCAAGATTGAAGACTCATGAGTATCAAGATTATCAAGAGTTCAAGATTTAAATAATAAATAATTTAATTACGAATTTTGTTAAAACTCCTAGAAAAGCACTGGCACTTTAAAATCCAATTTATTCGTGAAATGGAATCCACTTCGAGTCTGTTAGAAGGGATGGAAAACTAAGTAGGATGGAACCTACGAAAATTCTAGTGGAACATTGTTTTGTATCCACTAAACTTTATTCGAAATGTTTTACAAAATTATATCTTGTTTTCAAAATATTTTCAAAATCTTCCTTTTAAAAGAATCAAAAACATCTATCTTGGTTTTAAATATTTTTAGCCGCAAAATAATCTTTATTTTCAAAGTCAAATTATCCTTGGTTTTAAACTATCTTTTAATAATAATATATTTAACTTATAACATTTTTACTTAGATTTAAATTGTAGTAAAATTGTATATATATACCAAAATATTATTCTCTATAGTTACTTATGTATTTTAATTATAGTTAAGTATATTTATAAAGTTTAAAATAGTTTTAATACAAGATAGATGTTATTTTCAAAGAAAAGCAAATTACCAAAAATACTTAGGCATGTCGATATCCTCAAGTACCCATGTCGACATGGTAGCGGTTTATTTCAAAATTTTGAATTTCAAAGGAAGTGTCTATTCGTCATATCCTTTCACGAATGGACATGGCTTTTGTTCTACTATAAATAGGGGTAGTTTTAATCTAACTAGATCATTTCTGGTTTGATTCTCTATCACTATCTCAACAAGATCTCAGTGCTATTCAGAGTTATAGACTTCTTTGTAATCAATTTAGTGAGAAAATGTGTGATTGTATTCTTGGAAATCAATCAAGTGAGAAAAGGTGTGATTGTAGCCTTATAAATCAATTGGGTGAACTTGTTGCCCATGAAATCAAGTATCTCTATCTAGAGGATTGTGAATCTGAAGTGGTGTAACTCATGGCCTTGAAATCGAGGGTGTAATTGTACAATTGCTTTTGAAAGGAAATTCGTACTTGTGTGCGGGACTGGATGTTGTGTAACTCCGAATCAGTATAAAATCTGGCATGTTCTTTCCTTTATTGCTTTTACTTTATTTATGCATTTGTGTTTGATTCTGTGATCATATCTGTGTCTGAATATTGTATACATTTGTGTTCAAATTAACAAAAACTCAAAAAGATTTAGTAATTCCTTTAAACACTATTCACCCCCCTCTAGTGTTAATCCTAGCCTTAAGATCCATATTCCGCATTTCACACATTTGGTATCAGAGCAAGGTTTTCAAAGTTTTCATAATCTGAATTTTGGAAAATTTTAAAATGGCAATTTTTTTTATAAAATTATTAACACTATTTTCATATGAATATGTCACAGAATCATCATGATATTGTTGTTTAAAATTGTATTTGGTTATTTGAAAAGTCACTTGATTCTTTAAAAGGTTATGTTGTATTGCAGGAAAAGAATTATGTCTAATGACTATTGGTTAAAAGATACCAAATAACCATTCAACAATCAAGAAGAACAAATGGATATATAAATGACAATCGGCAATGAAATGGGTACCAGATCAATATAGAGCTTTTGATTCTCATCTACAACTTGATATGATACTGTACTTCTCTCCATCTACTTCGCAATGTCACTGGTTTCGTGCAAATCCGTCAAGAAACCAAGTTATGGTCAAATAAAGTTTTGGTGAACAAAGAGAGAAAAAAAGAAAAATTATCAATGGTATTCTTCAAATTGCATCCAAAAATTTGAGTATTTTGTTCCTACTCCTTTTCTAGATTGTAGTTCTTGTTCTCACGATCATTTTGATGGGTGGATCATCAAATTTCGATCAAAATTGAGTGAGATATGACAGTTTGAAGTTGGCTATCCAAAACTGAAAAACTGTATACGGGATTTTCTACATTTTTCTTACTGATTCGGCCTATTGCACCACAACTGCCCAAATTCGTCACCAAAATATTACTGGATCGTAGCCCTTGCCTTCCTCTTCGATTTTCTGCTGGTTTCATCCAATTCCGTTAAGAAATGAAGGAGATATGCCTTCTAGAAATTTGATGATAAATAGAAAAGGGGAAGAAGAAGAAGAAAGAAACTTCTATGAAAAATGATAACTGTTGGGCCTATTTATAGTGGTTGAAGTGTCCATTCATTCAAAATTCAAATTCAAAGTTTGGCATTAAGTTGGTCAATCTACTAAATCATCAGTATCTTTCTCATACGGTCTTCAAATTCAACAAATGAACATACTACACTGATCAGAAAAACGAGCCCGTCGCAATAGAACGGATCTCGTCATCAAATTCTAAAAGATTTAAATGTGTAGCTGACGACAATGGAAGAACAACAAAGTTAAAAAAATGGAGTGCAAAAATTGGTACGCTTTAATATTATTTCATCTTTATTGTTGCATTTAGGAATATATATTTATGCATTTAGTTAGGTATAGAAATTTATCTCTTTTATAAGTTTTGATATTAGGACCATATATCGACACAACATAGTATAAATTTCGATTTACCAGTCTAAATTTTTTTTTTAAAGTTTTTTAAAATGTGTGTTCTTTCAAATAAAATCTTACTACTAATTTATTACAATTATATTAAGTAGAAAAGCATTTTTATATGCATAATGTCAAGTGTCTTTACACATGTTTTCTCATTATTTTTTTATGTTAATTAAATACTATAAAAAATTGAGTAAAAAAATCAATTATTTACATGTCAATATCTAGTCATAAAATTAGTGCAAAATCATGTTAAAATCAGGCCCAGAACTTTAGATAGCATATCTGAAATGCTGTCTTTGTTTCTGTTACACTGCAAATACGTTTTTATTGCATTTCTGTGTTACAAAACGCTGTAGTGTTTCAGAAACTTTTCATGGCATTTGGTAAATGCCGTAGATACTATTTTTATAATGTTTTTAATATATTTTAGAATTTTTTTACAGCATTTTGTAAATGCTTTCTTTTCTATTTGAAACTTTAAACTATGTAAAAATAATATTTAAATTAAGTATTTTTCTCTATTCTTTTTAGACTTATTTTCTAACTTATATTAGAATATTTTAAGATTAATTTCATGCTTAAATATTTTTTAATAATTAATTAAATCTTTTAATGTAAGAAGCCTTTATATGACACATGTTTATTTTAGTTTTTCAATCTTTTTATATCATAATCATTATGGTATTTTTTTTTAAAAACTAAAAGGTGTTTAAACATGTTTCTTAATATTTTAATCAATATTAATTTAATATATAGGTTTTAATAAATAAGCTAAGTATTTTATAAACATGAAAGTCTGGATTCTTAAAAAAACAATTAAGTTAAAAAAAATATTTTTAAAAAGAATTAAGTAAGGAGGGTATTAATTTTTATGAAAACCATATTTGATCATATATAGTTTAAGTCCATATTTCTTAGCATTTGATTTTGACATTAAGTTTGATTATTACCTTTCATGAATATGTTATAGTTTTAATACCATTTATTACCTTTAAACTCTTGTCTTTACTACTCTTTTTGTCCCATTCATTAGTTTTCTTAACCTAAGTTTAGTAATTGGTGTGTATTACCTTTGTTTGGTTGAAGCGAGTTATAATAAATTGTTTGATACACACACACACACACACACATATATATATGCTTGTCAATTAGATATTACTTATCACTCATGTTTATCTTATAAACTGGGTATCTCTTACCGTAGTATGTATATCATCATATTATTCTGCATATTATTATTAATTTTACTTTATTATCATTTTGTTTCATATTACATATCATTATGCATCCTATTTCATATCACATTTCATTGCATATTACATCATAAATTACAATGCATGAAATATCATAATCATTTGCATCACAAGTTGCACTTCATTTTTCATATTATCTCATGCTACATTGCATATGTTATGCATTTCATATTGCATTACAAACTACATATTGCATATATATATACATAACGAGTGTATTTTATTTAGGGGAAGTTTGTAGTATTGTCTTATAGTATAAGATTATTAGTTTTTGATTTGTTTGGTATGTTTTGATTGACTTGTTTGACTTAATTGACTTGTTTGACTTGATTGACTTGTTTGATTTGATTGATTTGTTTGAATTGTTTAACATGATTGGATTTGATGTGCGTGCTGATTGGATTGTTTGAAATATACTTATATATATTTATGTATTGAATAATTATAATATAATTGTGTTAATGTCTTTCACATTCCATTTACTATACTTTGTTCTAGTATTAGTTTAAGGGGGAGTTGTATAGTTTTATGGTTTTAGGATGGTTTTGTTGATGGCAAGGGGGGAGAAATACAAAATAGAATAGTTAGGCATATATTAAGGGGGAGTTAATAGTTTTAGGGGGAGTTATTAGGATAGAAATAATATTTTATAAACAAATGTTTTCATCATCAAAAAGTGGAAGATTGTTAGTCCTTGAGATGATGGTTTTGCTGACAAAAACCTTAGAATAAGATTATAAAATATGAATACTAACATTATAGTTTAGATATATATGTATATGTAGGATTTAATCATGCAGCTACCAAGAATGAAGACTGTACAGTATAGAGATTCAAGACTGAAGATATCAAGATTGAAGACACATGAGTATCAAGATTATAAAGAGTTCAAGATTTCAATAATAAATAATTTAATTAGGAATTTTGTTAAAACTCCTAGAAAAGCACTATTTATTCGTAGAATGGAATCCACTTCGAGTCTGTTAAAGGGATGGAACCCTAAGTAGGATGGAACCTACGAAAAATCATGTGGAACATTGTTTTGTATCCACTAACTTTTATTCGAAATGTTTTACAAAATTATATCTTGTTTTCAAAATATTTTCAAAATCTTCCTTTAAAAGAATCAAAAACATCTATCTTGGTTTTAAATATTTTTAGCCTCAAAATAATCTTTGTTTTCAAAATCAAATTATTCTTGGGTTTAAACTATCTTTTAATATGATATATTTAACTTTTAATATTTTTACTTAGATTTAAATTATAGTAAAATTTTATATATATACCAAAATATTATTCTCTATATTTACTTAATTATTTTTGACTATAGTTAAGTATATTTATAAAGTTTAAAATAGTTTTAATACAAGACAGAAGTTATTTTCAAAGAAAAGCAAATTACCAGAAATGCCTTAGGCATGTCGACATCCTCAAGTCGACATGGTAGCAGTTTATTTCAAAAATTTGATTTTCAAAAGAAGTGTCTATTCGTCATATCCTTTCACGAATAGACATGGATGTTGTTCTACTATAAATAGGGGTAGTTTTAATCTAACTCGATCATTTCTGGTTTGATTCTCTATCACCATCTCATCAAGATCTCAGTGCTATTCAGAGTAATAGACTTCTTTATAATCAATTTAGCGAGAAAAGGTGTGATTGTATCCGGAAATCAATCAAGTGAGGAAAGATGTGATTGTAGCCTTGGAAATCAATTGGGTGAACTTGTTGCCCTTGAAATCAAGTATCTCTACCCACAGGATTGTGAATCTGGAGTGGTGTACCTCGTGGCCTTGAAATCGAGGGTGTAATTGTACAATTGCTTTTGAAAGGAAATCTGTACTTGTGTGCGGGACTGGATGTAGGGTAACTACGAACCGGTATAAAATCCGGTGTGTTCTTTCCTTTATTGCTTTTACTTTATTTCTGCATCTGTGTTTGATTCTGTGATCATATCTGTGTCTGAATATTGTATACATTTGTGTTCAAATTAACAAAAACTCAAAAAGATTTAGTAATTCCTTTAAACACTATTCACCCCCCCTCTAGTGTTAATCCTAGCCTTAAGGTCCGTATTCTGCATTTCTCACAATTAAGTCATAAAACCCATTCCGAATAATGATATGACGAAATGGGATTGCGTTTGAAGACGGTGATTGAAGACCGGGTGTTTTCAAAAACGAAAGGATTACCTATCGATTGTCTCTACACTGAGTTGCTCCAGTATAAAGATCTCCATATGTGATGGGGAGTCCGGTCGAGATTGTGGATATCTGGATTTTCAAGGGCTTTTTCCTTATTTGGAAGAAGTGCCTTCGGTTCCATTCAGATCTAGATGGACTTGTATGGATGTATGTCCGACATTACACTTTGAGATGTAAAGATGGTTTCTATCAAATACATTTCTATTTGGTGGCAGAGAATTTATTCTCTTAGCTTAATACCCTTCTCTGAGATGTACGAGCTCAGAGGTTATGTAGTTGATGGTTACTAGTGATATATTCCCAAATTGGTAATGTGGCATGCTAAGTGTTGATCATTAGTTGATCGAAGTATGGCTTTTGTGAAAAGCGTAGCTTTGAGGACGAGACTTCGTCGAACCTCACACCCCGGAAATGGTTGAAACAGGAAAGCATGCAGTAAGGTTATGGGGGTCGCGCCCCTTAGGGTATGTGCATTTCCTTCTGGATAAAAAATGCTATCTGGTATGGAGCCCAAATATTTAACTTATGTGGATAAAAAGTGATAATCTGGTAAGGAGCCCAGATTATTTTATTTATATGGTTGTTGGTTGTTGAGGCGCCTCAGTAAAGGTCGTTTTAGACTGGGGGATGGCATACTCATGATAGTTAGTTACCTAGTTAAAGAGGTAACCCGGCCTTGTGATGGCAGAGATCCAGTTAGGTTCTTGGGGCATCCGATCAGAGGCATACTCTTTTCGGAAAGGAAGTTTCTTAGCCCTGACCATTTGTTGGAAATCCAAACAAAACAATACGAGCCCTTTACGATTGCAGTTGTATAACATGCCACCTCAGGGGGTAGCTATAGTAGGCATAATATAATGATACCTATGCTAGCTAAGATTAATATTATACTTTCGAATTTTTTTCCATACTATGCACTAACAATAATATCAAAACGATTTTCGCGTATCGAGTATGTTTGACTATCATAAGGTGAAATCTCCTCCAAACGTGCGATTGCATTGTGTGTGTTCCGGGAGGCCTTATGGTAGTTTTATTTTTCAAAAGCATGAATGGATTTCTTTTCCTTTTCTTTTGTGCAAATAACTGTTTGTAGATCTCACACCAGTCCCTTGACTAACTCGAAGTTAATTGTTCATTTTCTAAACTTTGGATGCCCATAATTTTCCACACGTGCAGCCTAGAGTTAGGTTGTCAGTAGTTTTGGAGCGAAGTCAGGGAAAATATGCTATGGAGATCAGGAGACAAGCTGGATGACGAGACGTATCACTTACTTTGTGTAGTATCTGCTGCGTATGGGTTGTTGCAAGTTAACATTTCATATGGATAAGTTGTCATAAGTGCCTAGTGTCGTATTTTGTTGTTGTAATACTCTGATGATGTAACGTATAAACTGATATAGTTCTTTTGTTTAAAGATTATTCATTTATCTATTATATATTGTTCCGCCGCGAATGTGAGATTATGATATTGTTTTCTTTCTCTTCTTCTATCTTCTTCTTCATTAATCCTAACGATTTGGTTTTACGGCATTCGATTGTCCGGCATTTAATAAAGTGGACGTATTGATGTCGACTTTCGGGCATCGAAAAATCGGGTCGTTACAGAGTGGTATCAAAGATGAAGGTTAAGCGAGAACCTTGGCTCTGGTGGGTATTTCTCATTAAAGATAGAGTTAGTAGTATTCTAGAATGAGTTTGAGTGTAATAATAGATATGAGCGTATAGTTGTTAGTGAATATAAAAATTGTTTTCATATTGTGTTGGCTTATCGCTTGAGTGTTTATGAATTCTGGTCGATATGTGGTACGCCATTTTATCAATAGGGGTTCTAAACTCTTAAACAAGTTAAACCGACACGGTATTTTTTTAAAATAGGGCAAATGAAATAATTTTACCCAAACTATTTTCGTGTATAAAAGGAAATAATCTTTGTAAATTATTATAGTATATGGTTGCTTGATTGTTAGGAAGTGATAATATTAAATTATTATCATTGTTGTGCAAAAAAAATTGAATAAGAAATTGAAATCATAATAAAAAGCTAAGAAATAAATTTATATACAAATGGGATTTGTAAATGTAAATTGTAAATATGATTTATAATTTGAAATAGAATTCCAAAGAAATATTTTTAAAAAAGTTAAAAGGATTTGAAATTTTGAGATTTGGAAAAGATTAAATTCCTTTGATTTGAAAATGATTTTCAAAGGTTTTGGAAAAATAATGGTGAAATTATTTGGAAAATATTTTTGAATTGGATTTGAAATCTGGTGGAATTTGAAATTTAAAAATATTTGGAAAAATATTTTTTCTGAAGGGTTAAAAGCACTAAACTCTTTTCGGTCGCTGGAAAATAATTCTGATGATGATCGCGACATCATCGGTGTTCACTTTCGAGTTTTCAAGGGAGGAATTGCTACCCCAAATGTTTTGAATTGGGAATATTTGCAAAATTGAGTTTGATTTTGGGATAGTTTGATTTTGGATATAATTGATTTAAAAAAATGATTTTGAATTACTTAATTGATTATTTAAAACTATGGAATCTTATTTAAAAATGGTTACGGAATATTTATAAGTTTAAAAACTTTTAGGGGTTTGGAAAAGATTAAATTGGAATGGGATTGAAAATTTGAGTCAAATAAAATGGTGATATGGATTCAAATGAAATAGAAATGCAAGTAAATGAAATTGAAAACTAAATGTTGAAATTCATTTCGAATTTGTAAGTAAATAGAACTGGAATTGGAATGAAATATTGGAATCAATTTAAAATGGTGTTTAATAAAGTGAAATTGTGGAATTTGTCCAAAGAAGAAACTAAAAGAAGTAAAAGTTTGGAAATGAACCTTTATTTGAGATATGAATAAATTAATAGTGGAACTAATTAAAGATAGTTTGAGATAAGATAAATAAAATTCAATGTTCAAAGTTTGAAGATAAATTGAATTCAAGTAGAATTGAAAATGAAAATTTGGATAAAAGTTGGAAATATAAGTATTGAGTTTTAAAACTAATTAGTAGATTGAAGCAAATTGAATTATATGGAATCGGAATTCAATTTGAATGAAAGTAGATAAAAACCAAGTGATGAAGTGAAATAATATAGTAAGCATATAAAATATTTATATCGAACTTAAGAAAAAGGTGTTTAAATTCTTAAGTGAAAAATTGAAGTCGGAAAAATATATTGAGTGAAGGCTTAATAAAAAGTGGTGAAGTGAAAATTGTGAATGGAAATCAAAGCAAATGTGAATAAAAAGGGAATTGATATAGCTAATAATAAATTGGAATAAATACATGGGATGTATGTATATTATTTTATTGGCACAGCAATTTGATCCATATTCGAGCATAGAATTTCGAGATAGTTATATCGTTCCGAGTTGGGATTTTTCACTCGATTTTCGACAGCGAACCCTGAATATGGATTTTTGGTTGATTCTAGAAATTCTCTATCATAGTTGTGGCTATACAAGGAGAATGACGGTTTTTGATCAAGAAACCAGATTTGAGTCCGTACTAGAGAGTCGGGTGGACGATACTAGTTCAGAAATAAAATTGTGTGATCGAGTGAGCGATCAGATTTGGTATTGCGTACGGATGATATATGTGCATCGTGTGGACTTGAATAAAATAAACATTAAAATTTTTGTAAAGAAATGTATAAAATGATTTTGAAAGCTATGATGGGATATTGTTGCTAAGTAGGATATACAAGTGTTTAAAAGCAAAAGGAAATTTGATTTTTCATTTCGAAAACAAATTTGAATTGCTCGACAAAGGTATGCATTTAAATTTCTATATGAAATTTGATGATTTTATGGTCTAGCCACTTGGCCTTTTGTTTTCTTTTTAAATCTGATGGCTCGTGGTAGCATTTTGTAGTTGTACCGAGCTAGCCGCGCAAAGGTGACGCTGGCGAAATTTATCGAAAATTTAGGGAGTTAGAGAAAATTTTGAAATTTTAGAATTTGGATTTAAATTTAAATTTGAATTATTGAAAAAATAATATCGTTTGGAACTTATGGTTGAGATTGGAAAGTTAGTAAGAATGATAGTGTCTTTAATAAAAAAAATTGTTTTTGGAAAGTTGAAATTGTTGGGTTTTTAGGAAATTGTAAAAACAGACTATTTGGATTGGAAAAATAGTGAACGGGTTATGAACCATTTTTCTTAACTAAAAATTTCGAGACGAAATTCTTTTAAGGGGGGAAGAATATGGCCACCGGGAAATTTTGAACATTTGAAATTGAAATATTTAATTGATTTTAAATATTTGAAAGTTAGTTTAACTTGAATTTCAAATATTATTATCTATTTAGCAACTAAATTATTAAATTTAATAATATGAAATTGGGTAAAATATTGTTTCTTCAGTTTTGAGCCTGTTAAAAATAATTTGAAGGCTTGTAAAATTTATATTGATAATACTGGAGATAATAAAACTTTTAAAATTTGAATTTAAAACTGTTTATTCAGTTTTGAAAATAGATTGTTTAAATCCATATTTAAAAATAGCCTTCCGAGGCATAGTCTCGGAATTTGATGAAACTAGTTCTATTGGATCCGTAATATTGTATTTTTACCGGATTTTAAATCTCGTATTGTTTAGCGTTGTCGTGTGACCATACGATTGATAAACGCGCTGAAATTTATATTGAAATTTAAAATAAATAACTAGTCCAAAAAGCTATCTTCTCCCTACAATCGAATTTGGCCTCAAAACCTTTTCCATTGTGTTCAGAATAGGGGTTTAACATTATAAACGCCTAATGGCATGCCTCGATAGGATGTAAAATTTTAAGGCTTCGAATTCGAGACGATTTAAATTTGAATTTAAATTAAATATATATATATATACATATATATATATATATATATATATTTGCATGCAATAGTCAAATTTAACACGTTTCCTCTTTAAAAAAGCACGTGTCTTCAAAAGAGACACGCGCTAAAATAAAAAATAAAAAATAAAAAATCGACAGCTGAGTTTTTTTATTTTCTTTCTTCGTTTTATAATCTCGTATATAAAAAAACCCAGATCGAAATCAAAACCCATACCTTCGTTCACATTTAAAAATGGCCGAACTCATTATATAAAAAAAACCCAAAGCCTCTTCCCAAATAAAATCATCGTGTTTCCATGCTCCTGCGGAAATCGAACTCGATTTCACTTCATATAGTTAGGGCCAAGGTTTGGGGGAGAACTCGAACTCAAGCTAGGGGATTCGAGGCGGCAAGGTGATTAGAAGGGTGTGGAGGCCGGTGCGTTCGCAGAGGGACATTCGACTTCGAGGCTAGGCAGTGACTCGCCTGGGCAAGCTAACGAGGGATGGTCGCAAATAGGATGGTGTGCGGCGTCGATTGTGGGGTTTGGCTCGAATTCGATCGAGTTTTGGGCATTGATTTTCGAACGATGCGGGATATGGAAAGGCTGGGGTTGAAGTTGCATTGGCCACGATGGCGAGGAGATGGTGCTGTGTCTCTTGTGTCTAGGCATCTCAGGTTTCAAATTTGATGAGCAGGTGGTTTATTGTTTTCTATTTGAATATAATATAGTAATAATAATTATTAGCAAGGTGCATAAATATACAAATTATTTATTTTAATTTGATAGTGTGTGTATATATATACACATACAGTAAAAAATGTTAACGGATGGGTATATATTTGTAGATAAGATTTAGGCAAGTAGAAAAATATAATTGGTAATATAAATAATTTTTATAAGTGTATACATGTGTGTGTGTGTGTGTGTGTGTGTGTGTGTAGTTTCAAAGATAAGATTGTGAAAACATATAAGGATTTTAAAATGTAGAAGAGTTTATTTAAAGGTTTGATTTTTGAATATACATTAGTTATTATATATGTATATAAATGTAATTTCAAAAGAAAAAGAAAGAATAATTATACTTATATATATATATATATATTCACTCATTGGTTCATTTAAAAAATATATATTAAGATGGTTGACTTATTTAATTGCTTATTTAATTTATTTTGGTTACTAAAAGATCTTTAAAGGGAAACTAGTTTAGAATTTAGTTATTTGTTAAATTAAATCATTAGTTAAAATTAAAACTATTAAACGGTAATCATTATTTTTAATAAACTTATTTAATTATTTTAGTTGCCAAAAACATTTTTATTAAAAGGAGTTAGTTTAAAATTAAAACTATTAGTTTAAACTGAATCACTGGTTAATTAAAATTATTAAATGGAAATTTATTTTTTCGATTGGTTCAAATATTAATAAAATCATATAATGTTATACAAGGTCAAAAAAATTGGAAACCAAGGCAATATTGAAGTGGATTGCAAAATCAAAAGCAAAGGTGAGATTTTCTCACTCAGTTGAAATAATTAGAATTTAAATTATTGATTGATTGTTTGGATGTGATAGTGTATGTGTATATATAGGGGTGATTGATTTCTCGCATTATATAGCAGATGCGACCCTATTGTGCCTCGCATAATAACGGATGACCCATTATACTGCGATATCCCGCCTTGAAGTGAGATTGGTATTTAATTGTTGTGCTAACATCTGTGGATGCAAGGAAACATGTTAGAGGGATCCAACTGGATACCTCAAATATTTGAATTTATTTCATATGTTGTGATGTGATCTATTGATAATCTGGGAATGATTATATGCGTGATTGAAATTTTTGAAGGCTATGATTTGGCGGAATATATTCTGGTATTTTTTTTAAAATACCAGAAATGTAAAAATTTGATTTTTGGTAGGAAATTAAAGTAGGGAATTTTAAGTAAAATAATTTGAAGAATTGGATAAATTTAAAAGAACGAATTTGGAAAAGATAAAAGTTATTTTTGAAATCCTATTGAATAAATTCCAAGTATGCGGAAAAGGATTTTTAATAAATGGAAATAAATGGATTTTGAGAACTTCTATAGTATTGTTTAAAAGTTGAAGAATTTATTAAAATTCGGATTTTAAATGGTTTGGGAGAAATAAAAGGAGAATTTTGAAATCAAGTATGAAATTGGGTTTTCTGATTTAAATGGAATTTAAATCATAAATATAGGTGTGAATATTTGATTAATGGGTTTTGAAATAAATTTGGATAAATAAAGGAGTGATTTTTAAACGAAGAAAATTCCGAAAATCAATTTGGAAATTGATTTGGTGTTTGAAAGTAAATTTTTGAAATTGATTTGAAAATTATATATCAGTGGATATTTGAAAATATAAATTTACAATGGGAATTTATAAAGGAATGGTTAATTTGTTTTAAAAATAAATATTGGTTTATTTTTAAAAGCGTGGAAAGAAAATTTACGAATTTGGAATGTAAATTGAGATAAATCCTGAATGATTTATTAATTGATTTAAATGGACTATTTTGGAATGGAAAGTGCATTTTCTTTGGAAAGCCTAGTATGTTTTCAAAGTAGCTTTTAAATATAAATTAAAATTTCTAAAAGTTGGTTTTAAAAAGAATGTTTTTTTGGGATAAATTATTTCCTTAAATTGTTTTTTTAAATCTTTAAAGTAAACGTTTATTAAGTTAATTATAGAAGTGATTATTTTAAATATTTAATTGATATTTGATTTAGAAAATGGTTATTTAAATAGTTACACTCTATCTAATTTATTTTTAAAATTTGTTTTGGGCTTAACTTTTATATGAGATATTAGAATAAAAATTTCATAACTAATATTTTAAATAAAGTGTTTAAAAATAGTTTTCATTTTAAGTGTTTCCAAGTATATATTTGGATAAGTGATTTAAATTATTTTAAAGTATTCGGACTTGGCAAATTTTTAGTGGAAATAAACAATATTTGGAAATTTATTCTGCGAAAGGAAAGTGATTTGGAAATTGTTTTTCAAAGGGTTGAAGTGTGAAAATATATCTTGTGAAGTCAGGTAAAATATGCTATAGAGATCAGGAGACAAGCTGGATGACGAGACGTATCACTTATATTATGCAGTATCTACTGCGTATGGGTTGCTTCATGTTAAGTTTTCATATGGACAAGTTGTTATAAATGCCTAACGTCGTGTTTTGTTGTTGTAATACTCTAATGATGTAATGTATAAACTGATATAGTTCTTTTGCTCAAAGATTATTCATTTATCTATTATATCTTGTTCTACTGTGAATGTGAGATTCTGATATTTATTTCTTTCTCTTCTTCTACCTTCTTCTTCTTTAACCCTAATGATTTGGTTTTCCGGCATTCGATTAATCGACATTTAATAAAGTGGACGTATTGATGTCGACTTTTGGGCGTTGAAAAATCGGGTGGTCACAATAACTCTCTCATACAATGTCTAATCTAGACGAGATTTTTTGCATTGCACTCGTAATGGGGATAGCTACTCGATGGAACTAGTATCATCGAATTTGGAAGAAGTGAAAATTTAGGTTAAAATCGAACGTCTAAGCGATTTTCGTTCAAACTGGAACGCTTAAGCATCCGTTGGAATTTCGGCGAGTTAAACTCGCCTTTTTGGATAATCAGTACGACTTATAGTAGATAAAATTTTCTATTTGCATTTGAATGAATTATTTTTTGGCTTGGTTAAATGTCCGGGTTTGAAAAGCAATTGTCATTTAAAATGAAATAGAAGGAAATTTATAGAGAAATTTGGATTTCTCATCATTGTGAATTTTAATTTCAGTTATATATCTGTTGATTTTATTTCAGCTATATACCTGTTATATTGATTGTTAAATGCTAAAAATTTGATCGTTTGGCCATATTGAAATGACACTAACATATGTTAAAAGTTGAGCAAAGGTAGTGTAGCATGGCTTAATGCTATAGTAGCTATTGGCTTGGGTATAATATTTTGAAATACAATAAATTGTTGTTTGGCTTAGTAATGGTTGTGATTTGAAGAATGATTTTTTAAATGAATGAATTTTGGAATTTTCCATGATATTTTATTTAAAATATTTTTGAACTTCTCTATTTCACTTCAACCATTTTATTTAGTTTTTTCTAGACATACAGAAATGTTTTAAATTATTTTGGGAAGTATTTATTTTTGTAGAAAAGTTATTTAATATTGAATTTTTCTTTTAAAAGAAAATAAAAGGGGTTAACTTCTATTTTAGTGAGATTTTGTGTTTAAAGGAAGATAACAATAATTTGGAATAAATATTTGTGAAACATTTATATAAGGGGTTTTTAAGCTCAAGGAAAAAGTGGGAGGAAAAATTAGTTTTAGAGGCAAGAAGTTTGTTTCTTAGGCTGAAGGTCACATTTTAGTGTAAATCATAAAATGATAGTTGTAGCTATCATTTTCAGTTTACGCTAAAAAGTATCCATCAAACTAAAAAACAAACTTATTGTTCTTGAAACTAAATTTTTTTGCAACTTCTTCCTTGTGTCTATTTTTTTTAATATAAAATATTGTATAAAAGGGTAGATTTATAAATATTATTTTATAAGGAAGGAATAGTTTTATAAATAGTGATTTATAATAAAAGAAAGGTTTTATAAATGATATTCTATAAAAAGGAAATTAATATCATTTTGATAAATTGAAATAATTAATTCCACTTGTGAATTTTTGGTGATATAGGAAAAGATCGTTTTATGGAAGTATCTAATCTTACTCAAGAAACGAAGATTTGTGTTAAGTATATAAGATTTATAAAGGTGAGTTTCGGATCTATAAAGGATTTGTATAAGGAAATTCTATTAAAGGGGTTTATAAAATTTTATTGGGGAATTTATGAAGGGGGTTTTATAAATAGAAATGAGTTTTATTACAAAGAATTGTATAGATGAAGTTTGAGTTTTATAAAAGGAGTTTTATAGATAATATTTTATAGAAGAAGTTTGTAAATATAAATGAGTTTTGTAAATAGAAAGAAGTTTTATAAAGACATTTTGTAAAAGGGATTTATAATAAAAGACTAAGACCCAATTTACATAAATGATCATTTTAAATTATGGTGGTATGAAATGTATTCTTTATATACTTAACACAAAATTTTGAGCTATCTTGAGAATTAAGAATATGTATTGAGGTAAGGATAATTTTCTAACTTGCTCAATTTCATTGTTAATCGAGAGATAGTACTGTTTGAAATCGAGAAGTGGTGGTAAGTATATATGGTCTAATTTATCCACGATCTATTTACTTACACCAAAAGTGTTTAGGGTTTATTATTGTCAATATTTTTAAATGACATCTACTTTAACTCAATTAAGTATGGTTTTAGAAGTGAAATGTTTCTTAAGATTTTGTGAATATACTTAAACCGTTAAGATAAGTATATAAATGCATTTTTTCTAAGCATTGAAAATATAGCGTTTTGTGAATGTACTTATGCTGTATATAGAAAGGTTTTATAAGGTTTGAAAGTGAAATGTTTTGTGGGTGTATAGCATTTCGCACAGGAAACTCTTCTAGGAGAAGTTTGAATCCGTTCCGTTCGGATATTGATCGGTCTTGCTAAGATAAGTATATCAACATTTTTCAAGAATTGAAAAGAGTAGAGAGATTTGTGAACATATCTTTGTAAAAGTATTTACAAAGTGATTTTAATTAACGAGATGATTAATTAAAGAGGCTTGGTGGTTGCTTTGTGCTTAACCATGCTTAGTTAAATCTTTGGATGAATTATTTGTAATTTGATAGTTAAATAACCGACTATCAAAATCTTGGGCAGTTTTAAAATTATCGCTGTTAGTTTGGAGCGACCAATATCAGATCTATTATCCAAAAACTATTTCAAACTAGCATAAGTGTTCGAATTGGAGATATCTTAGAGAAGATCGAAGATAGAGTTATTTGAAGTGCAAGGGCTGCTTGCTACTAATCCTGAGGGTGATTCCAAAATGGATGTGGTAGAAGTAGTGCCTTTGATTTGTTCATATATTAAACAACTTGTATGGATGAATGCTGGTATTGCATTATTGCCTGTGGGACGATGTTAGCATTCCAAATAGGAATTTCTTAAAAGGTAAATGTGGCCTCTAGCCTCAACAACTGGGAATGACAAAAATAGGAGATATGCTTCAGGTCTATGTGGTTTGCTACCACTAGAGTATGTCGTCAACCTTATATATATATATATATATATATATATATATATATATATATATATATATATATGGTTGCTCATAAGAGCTCTTGGGAAAAGGTTACAAAGCAACTGGGGTGGTGATATATTCGGTATTATCCAGTAAGGGATAAGTCGGTCCTAATTCATAGTGGGTATAGGTGAGGCCTTTGGTACATTTTCTAAAGGTGTGCTATGGAAGACGCCTAGTAGCCTTATCATTGTATAGAAATCTGTTCTCCAATTGCCTTCGGACTTAGTTGTATACCTATTATGTGGGAATTTAATTAATATAAAAATTTCAGCTATGATTCAGTATTTATTTTAAGCCCTAGACATTATTATAATATAAGAGGGTTTCATGTGAAATAGTTCGGTTATCATAAGGTAGAAACTCGTCCATATTTATGTGCGGCATTGTCTTACGAGATACCTTTATTTTGAAAGGTTTTATAACATAAAATTCCATTTGAGGTGTGTTTCTCACGCTGGTTTACCAGAATGATCCAGGTGTTATTCTCATATAATGCTTGGGTGAGACTGAGCATATTTAAAAATTTAGTTTGGATGCTTTGGAGCTTTAGGAGACAAGTTGGATGCCTCCAAGACATATTCACATATATTTATTTCCATTGTATTTGCTGTTTTGTATTTATCAGTAATTGCAAGGACAAGTTGTTATAACTGTCCAGAGTGGGTGATCGATTAGAGAACTCTGATTTTGATGTATGTATATTACATTTTCTTTTTGTAAAGATCTGTTGTATATTATGAGATTCTGTTATGTCTTTTCTTTCTTTTTCCTCCAATATTCCATCTTTTCGGCACTTAGATGCTCGGCACATGAATACTGTAACGACCCGGAATTTCACTGCTTTGATTTGCGAATATTTAATTAATTTAAAATATTCAATATATAGGTTTTATAATGAAAATAAAAATACTTTTGATAATAAATAATTATGGTGAAATAATTTTTAATTTTTTTTTACAATATATAGTGTGATAAAAAACAAAAAATGTGACTGGACACTGTTATCCGAATTTTCGACGTTTCATCGTATAAAGTTGTTTAAAATGCTGTGTACACTTTTGTATATATATGAAGACATATATTAAGTATATAAAATGGTTTAGGATAATATAATTAGGATTAATTAGTGTTAGTTAAGTTAATTAACTTAAGGTGATGATGATGTGACGCTTTGACAACTAAATAAAAAAATAAATAGAAAATAGCCACATCAGAGGGAACAAGATTTGACACTTTGGCTATTGTGGGAGACAAGAGTACATATAGTGGTCATTTTATGTTGGCAAGGAGGGGACATGGGTGGTGAGGTGGCACAATATTGTGAAGGGCAAAGTGCAAGGGTAGTTAGGTAATTTTAGGCATTTCATTTTATATAATTTTTTTTCTTTCTCTCTTTCATTTTTCATTTTCCACTTTCTAATTTTTTTTTAATTCAACTTACTAGAGCTCAAAAAGAAATTTAATGGATTCCTTTAACATTTTATAGTTTTATATTTTCAAATTCTAAACTTTTCAAAATGATTTAAACTTAGCTTTAAACTCCTCCTTTCCACTTCAAAATTCTTCCATTTTACCCTGAAATGGTTTCGGCCATAACTCCTTTTATTCGACCCGAAATTTAGATTTTATTTTTTCCAAACCATTTATAATTTTAATGGCTACATCTTTGTAGTGTACCACTTTTTCTGATTTCGAGCATAAGTACTCCAAAAATCCATATTTTTCAAGAGTATTTTTGAACCAAGATTTCTGAGTCTGGAAATGCCCCTTACTGTTTTGCCCATAGCTCCCTCAAAATTTATCCAAATTGAGAAATTATTTTTTTAAATGATAGAGAGAAGAATTATCTAAAAATTTTCTTTTAAATTTTTAAAATTTTGAGAGAAAAAGGTCCTAAAATCGAGAACAATGTGACCTATTTTTGAGTGGATTTCCTTGTTTTTCAAGCCTTCTGAGTTTCAATGTATTTTAAATTTTCAAAATTTTAGATGAGTAAATTACTTAACTTTTTGGAAAAGAATTTACCTCTATATATATATGGTTGTTATATGGTTGCTTATGTGATGATGTTGTTGGATTATCTTGCGGTTGTTATGGTAATATATGTGTGTATGTGATGTGAATCTTAGAATTTAAAATCAAAGTCTATGTATTATGTTTGGTTCGAAAGATGTGTGCTTGTTTACGTGATGGTTATGGCTCATAAACTTTGGATTATTTGTGATATAGAAGTGGAAAACAAGTAGGAAATTACGGGTATCCGTAGCGATATTTGCTATGGATGCAGTTCGCTTAAAAGTTTGATTTTTGAAAAAAATTTGGTTTCTAAAATTTTAAAAAGTGTTTATAAATGTTTTTTGAAACTTAATAATAATGTTTTAAGGAGTTAATTAAGTTTATAATATTAATTTTTAATTAATTAAGTTTTTAATAATTAGTAATTAATTAAGGATTAAACAAGGTTTAATAATTATAATTAAGTAAAGATTAGTTATTAATTAATTATCTTTTAAAGTTAATATTTATTCTCATTAATTATTAATTAAGTATGAGTTAATTAAATTATTTAAATTTAATTTTCATTAATTAGATATAGAATTAATTATTAATTAACTATTAATTAAGTGTTAATTATTTTTAATTATAAATCATTAAAGGTTTTAATTTATAATAAATTATTTATTAATGGTTTAATTTATTATTTAAGTTTAATTAAAGATTATTTAATTAACTGATATTAATTAATACTTATTATTAATGAAGGTTTAATTAATTATTTAATAATTAATAAATGATTAATTTGGGTTTAATTAATAGTTAATTATTGTTAATTATTTAATTAAGCTAAGTTAAGATTTAAGTAAGATCAGTTATGATTTAAATAAGGATTTAACTTATAACTAATTTTTTTAAAGAAGTTATAAATCCTATGTTTTCCAAAAGTGAAAGTGTTTTAAAAGAACTTCTTTTTCAAAGATGGTTTTGAATATAAGTGATTCAAGTGTCGATACCATTAAGGAACCATATAACTGTGAATGAGTCATAATGTAGATTGTTGGGTTGTTTGGATATGTGCTAGCAGAATAAATCCCCGTTATGTTATAAATTGATTGATTATTTGTTTGTGTGGACATGTGTTAGTAGAATAAATTCCTGTTCTGCTATAAATTGTTTGGTTGTTTGGTTGTTTGATTGTTAGTTGTTCATGTGGACATGTGTTAGCAGAATAAATCCTCATTCTACAATTAATTGATTGAATCGTTTGCACATCTGTTTAGCAGGACAAATCATCATCCTGCTATTATGTTATTTGGACATGTATATGCTAGTTAGCTTATATTGACATATTATTCCCTGATTTGGATATGAGTTGCATTTACATATATGTTGATCCATGTAAATAATTATTAAGTGAATTGGAATTGAAATTGAATGGTAACTTAAATAAGTACCATTGGGATTGCTAAGCCTCTTTTTGGAATTTATAAAGTATGTTTTTGAATTAACCTCAATTCTTTTATCAATTTAGAGTTTAAAGATATAAATGATTTCCAAGTTATACTATTATTTTATAAAGTTATTTGTAAGTAATAACTTGTTTATAAAATGGGTTTTTACCAGGTCTACTTAAGGTGTTTTACAAAAGATATCTCGTAAATGATATTTTATAAAGGAAATTTGTAAAGAATTTAAAAAGGAAGGTTTTAAAGATGGTTTGAGATTTAGAAAAGAGTATTTTTCTAAAAAATTAACTTGTAAATTAATAGAGAAGTTTTATAAATAAATTGAAATTATTTATGAAATAAAGAGATGTGGAAAGAATGTTTGATTTATATAGCGTAATTCGAGCGGTAGAGATTGCCTACAGTTTACTATGTTTTTTCTGTAACAGCCCGCAAATCTGTACCACTTGAGTTAACACTATTCTACAACAACCAACTCAAGTTGTACAGAAACACGAACCATTTGGGTTTAAGAAGAAGAGGTAGAAGAAGAGAAAACAAAATCAACATCAGAATCTAACCATCGCAGCGGAATAAAATATAATAGATAATAAATAATCTTTACTCAATCAAATATATCCCTGTTTATATATTACATCAAATGACAATTTATTTTATGCAATTCAACAAGATTTATGTGAATAAATAAGTATTTATGTTTTATAACCATTTTAAATGGATTTCAACTCAATTTATACTTCTTTCCATTCCATTTTTAAATTTATTCACGATCCATATATTCTCATTTTCATTGCATTTCAGATTTGAATCCATTCATTTGCATTTCATTTTATTAACCAAACCAGTTCATTCAAAACCATTAACAATTTAGGCACATCTTTATTACCTATTAAATTTTATTCACAGTCCACTCATTTATACTTCATTTCTTATCCACATTATTTAAATCCATTTTATTAAACTTGAAACATTCTAATTTCTTATTGTCTCAAGTTATTTCAATTCCTTAATAATTTTAAATGGTTTACAATTATTTATTTAAGAATTTTCATTACATTAAATATTATTGGCAACTCACCGAATTTTATTTCAATTAAAATCCATTTTTACTTGATTTAAAACCAATCCACTATTATTAAACTTAATTTTAAGTTGAATTCAATTCAACTCCTTTCCATCCTTTAGCTTAAGTTTATTCACTCCAATGTTATACTTAAGCTCATTTCATTTCAAGTAAATCTTTCTCTTCCATTCAACCTAATGCTATTTCAGTTAAATCTCATTTTTTAAAATTTACAATTTCATTTGATTAGTTATTATAAAATTTAACTTTCCAGATTCAGTATTTTACCCAACTTCACATTATTTAATTTAAAATTTTAATTAACCATTCATTAGTGATATTTGAATTCAAGTTAAAAATTAACTTTTAAATATTTACAATCAATTAAATATCCCGATTTCAAAAGCTTAAAAATTATGGGTCGTCACATTTTCCGTTGGGATAGCGATGTAACCATTGTGTAAACTACGATTTATCATTAATTTCATGGCGTAATTCGAGAGGTGAAGATTTCCTGCAGTTAAGTTTGGATTTCTCTGGAATAGACACATAACCATCGAGCTACGATCCATGGTCGATGCAGAATGGTACTTTCCATATCTATTTTTAAAAGATTTTCAAGTATTTTTTGAAAAGAATGTTTTGTGAATATACTTATCCCGATGAGATAAATATATGAAGCAATTTCAAATTAGTTTATGAGGCTTTAGTGATTCAATGGGAAAGGTAATCTTTGTTTTATTTGTTTGATTACTTGATAGTTAAATAACTGACTATCAAATCTTGGCCCAAATATGTAATCCTTCTTAATTTTGATGGTACGAAAACGATTCTCTACTTAACATCGAAGGATTTTAACTTTGGAAATGTCTAGGGGTAACACGGAAATTATATGGTACAGTCACCATCGGTGGTGCTATACTATACGTATAAACTCGTTTATTATTCTAGGATAAATGATAAGGATATCCATCCACTTAAACAGTTAGGGGTGATCCTCGCTCTTATGTATTGTCCAATTATTTTCTAGAAAACCGGTATTGAGCATTCTGGAAAATCGACGATTGGTTTGTGGAGCACTTGGGAAGTAGAAGAATATACTCGTAAGAGACGACTTGAAATTGTAACCACTCTAAAACTGTATATGGTTATATGGAGAATTTTCATGATATATTGAGATGTTGGGATCCATATGTTGTTTCGAGACCCATTGGGGTGCAGAAATCCATGGGTGATTCCAAGATCTATATTGAGATGTGGGAATCCTTACGTGATTCCAAGACCCATGGGGTATAGGAATCCATGTAGGATTCCGTGATCTATTTTGGTGTAATGCGTAAGCTGAAATGCCGGACGTAGCCTCATCAGCGAAAATGACTAAAACCAGAGATATGAGAAGTGAACAGTAGGGTTGGCAAACCCATAATGTGTAGTCGGCTCCCTTTTCTAGCAATATATATCAGTTCTGGCATGCCGGAGCGATGCACCCGGTCTTAGCAATGCCAGTTAAGTTTTTCCTATAGTAACCTGATTAGACGGGTACGATGCTTTTGAAGGATAACTCCAATCCTTATGTAGAGGACCGTTCTCAGAGGTTTTGAGGGCACCTCCATGGAAATCCTACACAATTGGTGAATGTGCCTTATAGGTTTTTGATTATATACCTAGTATTGTTTTGATTTGCACTGCACGAGCATCACAGCTATTTGATTGTTATTTTCACCCTTAGACATTATTATAATATCACTGTATTTTATAATAAAGTTTTTTGGTTATCGCAAGGTATAAACCCATTCGTGTTTATATGCTGCGTGATCTTACGAGATACCTTTGATTTTAAAAGAGTTTTAAAAATAATAATTCAGTTGTTTGAGTTTACTCACACCAGACCCATGTATGACCCGGAGTTTTATTTTCTTTCTCTAAAACTCTTGGGTGCTCAAATTTTTACGAGCAGTCAAGTAGTCCAGGTTTTCTACGGATGCATTTTGGGAGAAGCTTGGAGCAAGAGGCTTCACCGATAGTTAGTTATTATCTTACTTCCGCTTTATATTATGTACTCTATATTTGATGTATAAGGACAGGTTATTTAACAGTCCTAGGTTAGAAAATGTATTAGTGTAACTCTGATGTATTATTTCGAAATGTCTTTGTAAAGTATTATGTGATTAATATGTGTTATTCCATTGCATTGTGAGATTATGTTTGTTCTTAGTTCTTTTATTTCTACCTCTCTTCTTTCACCCCTAACAATCCGCCTTTTTGTTCTATTTGATTTGACATATACGGTTTATTGTCAGCTTAGAGTGTATAGAAAAGTGGGTCGTTACAAATACTATGGATGTATCATTGTTGACTTTTGAGGATCGAAAAGATGGATCGTTACAATACACACACACACATACACACATATTAAAACAAAATTGTGTATTATATATATATATATATATGTATGTATGTATGTATGTATGTATGTATGTATAAATTAAAATACCATTTTCGACAACAATAATTATTTAGTATAAATATACATATTTGAATTTAATTAAAGATATTTTAACTGATATTTCTTGTTTTGAATTTTAAATGTTTTACCAAGTCTTAATTAAATATTTTTAATGCGAAATTTAAAATATTGACTCTGTAAAAATTAGATTAGTTGTTTTATATTTTATTACATATAAATAATTCCAAAATCTCATATTTATGTATTATAAATGTATTAAACAATGTTTTGAGATAATTAACACATATATAAATTGTAACGACCCAGAATTTCACCGCTTTGATTTGAGAATATTTAATTAATTTTAAATTTTCAAATAATAAATTTTATAATTAAAATAGAATTATTTTAAATAATAATTAATGATGGTGAAATAGTTTTCAAAATGTGTTTACAAAAATATCTAGTTCGAAGAAAAATAAAAATTATGACTAGAATTCATTTTCCAAATCTTCGACTTTTTTTCAGCTAAAGGTTGTTAGAAATGTTGTAACCTCTATTGTATAAACAAACAAATGCATTTACAATAAGTAAGATACGTATGTATTAGCGTGTGTGTGTACTTAAGTTAGTATATACACATAATGTGAAATATAACTATATTTGTTTTTTTAAAATACTTAAACTATAAGATTCCTCAAGTAACATTAGGAAACACAAGTACATATAGCATTTAAAACATGTTAGCTAAGCAAAGGGAATGGAATACAAGCTTGTAGGCCGAGATGCATAAAGGTGAGGTGGCAAGAGGAGGTGGAGGGTAAAGAACCAAGGGCATTAAAATAATTTGCTTTGTTTCTTCCTTATAAATACCCCTTTCATTTCTTCAATTTTGGCTCCTCTTCCTCTACCATATCTTTCTCATGTCTTATCTAAATGGAAGTTTTCTTTTTTTTCAAACCATAGAAAATTCTAATGGCTACAATTATATATATCACTTCTTTATATTTTGAGCTTAGCTATGTCCAAATCTCATTTCTTTGTAGAGTATTTTTGGATCCAAATTTTCAAATCCAAAAATACCTCTTCTTCTTTTAACCATATCTCCCTCAAAATATATCCAAATTGAGTGATTCCTTTTGTGAAATTGTAGAGAAAATAATTTCCAAGAACCTTCCTTTTGGAAACTTTTCCAAATTTCTTGAGTAACATATCTAAAAATCGGTTGGAAGATGACCATTGGGTTCGATTTTTGTGAATTTGAAGATGGTCCGAAATCCCTCCACCTTTCAACTCCAAGCTTCACCACCCTCGGTCCATGTGCACCATACCATGGTCGAGCCCATTTCCAAGTTTTAAAGCCCAAACCCAAGTTTTTCAATAGCTTGTAGCACGGATATAGGTTCTATTCTAGTTCTAGTGGAAGTTTGGATGGTTTTGGTGAGTAAATTTTGTTTTTAAATTAAAAGTTTTTAATCTTTGATATGTGTTCAATAAATTGTTTGCACGATATGTCGAATAATGTTAGATTAGTATATACTTGGGTGTTTAGATGCTGTTGATATGAGATGGAAATTAGACTTGAATTAAAGACCAACTTTAGTAATGTTAGGAAATTGTGAACTTTGAGTATGATGTTGTATGCGAACTTTGAGTTTGATGTTGTATGCGAACTTTGAAAATTATTTTGTACGTGAACTTGATACATTGTTACGTTAAATAAGACTTGAAATTCCTTGGAAAAATGGTGATTTTATATTGTTTTAAAATCTAAAGTTCAAAGTTTAATATTCCAAATCTTTTTCTTAAGTTTTGTATTAGAACAAAGTTAAAGTAAAAGAGTTTGAAAGATAGTAACTTAAAAATTAACCTTAAGTTACTACATCTATAGCGATAGTCGCTGTGAATACGGTTCGAGAAAAATCGACATTCTAAATGAAGTTGTTTTTCACATAATTTATATGAAATCATTTTCAAAATATTAATTAAATATAAAGGTTAATCATTTTTTAATTATTATGTGTTTAAAATTTAATTAATTTATTAATTAAGAATAAATTGTTTATGTGATAGTTAAACAACCAACTATCAAATCCGAACCAATATATAACTCCGAAAATATCTAGGAGAAACATGCGAGTTATATGGCACAGTCATCTACGATGATGCTGTACTGTGCATATAAATATCGTTTTGTTTTCCTAGAACAAATAATTGGGAAATTCGTCCACTTAAACAGTTTGAGGTGATCCCTACTCCTATGTGTTGTCTGATTATTATCAAAAGAACCAGGGTTGAGTTTACCGGAACTATTGAATGTTGTTTCGAAGAGACAAGGATCAGATAAGTATAAATTATCCAAAAACACTTTGATCCAGCATAAGAATTTTCAACTAAAGTCATCTGAAGATGATTGAAGATTGAGCTTTTGAAGTGCGAGGGCTACTTTATACTAATCCTGAGGGTGATTCCAAAATGGATTTAGTAGAGGTAGCGCCTTCGGCTTCATTCAGACCCAGATTGAACTTGTATGGATGAATGCTGACACTGTATTGCTGCCTGTGGGGCAATGTTAGCATTCCAAGTGGAATTGCTTTGAAAAAGGTAATCGTAACCTCAAGCCTCACAAATAGGAATAACTAAAATTAGGGGATATGCTTCAAGGCTATGTGCTTCGCTACCATTAGGGTATGGTCATCACCCAATCTAGATCGATATTATAGATCATGTATGCTCAGGACCCATTTATATCATTGATCCCAACAAGGGTGATGGCATATTCGGCACTATCCAGTAAGGAGTAGGTCGGTCTTGACTCGTAGGGAGTCCATGTGAGGCTCTCAATGAGTTTTATCTAAAGATGCACTGTGACAGGTGGTACCGAAATGCCTTATCATTGATGGAATCCATTTTCCAATACGTGCCTTTACAGACTTAGTTGTGCCCAACTACTAAAATGTGAGATGTAAGCATTTCAGCTATATTAATATGTATTTGTATCTTAGACATTATTATAATATCACTCGATTTTCTATAGAAAGTGTTTTGGTTATCGTAAGTTCGACGCGGTCTTTTGAGATACCATAGATTTTAAAGGATTTTATATGTTATAATAAATAAAATCCTTATGATTTGAGTTTCTCACGCTGGTTTTACAAGACTGACCTAGGCATTGTTTTCGTATAATGCTCGGGTCAGCTCGAGCATATTTTATAGATTTTGGTGGATCCTTTCGAGCTTTCAGGAAACGAGCTGGATTCTCCAAGATGAATTCACGTATCTTATATTCTTTCGCTGTTTAAATTGTTCCTGAGGTCTATTTGTTGTAGTTATCAATTGTAAGGACAGACTATTTAACCGCCTAGCTGATAATAGGTTAATGTACTCCAATGTTGTGTATAATAAAGATGATTTCTTTTTGTGAAGACTTGTTCATATTATATAATACTCGTCATGTTCTATGAGATTCTGTTCCTTCTGTTCTTTCTTTACCCCTAATGGCCTATCTTTTGAACACTGAAATAATCACACATGAATGCCGAGGATGTATTAAGTGTCGTCTTTAGGTGTAAGAAACGCAGACCATGACATAAATGACCAATAATTACATAGTAGATATAAATCTCAATATCTACTTATGTAATCATTAACAATGTACAACTTGTTGTGTTGCACATTATGCTTATATATACAGATGAGTATACGTTGATATACATAAAACATATAAATGTTAAACTAATGTAACACCCCTAATTTTTGTTTAACATTATTCAAGACATTTAATAAATTAAGTGGCCATGCTTATATAAATAATGAACTTATAAATGGTTAAAAAATTAAATTAAACATAAGGGCATTATGGTAAATAGCCATCCATGTTTCCCACCCATATACTATCTTTCTTAGACATACACGTTCATTTTATCTCAAACAAATTGTAAACGTAAGAAGTGGAAACAAGGCCGACCATTAGGAAGAAGAGAAGAAAAAAATCAAATTTAAGCTTAGGATTCAAGCTAGAAGAAATCAATCTCAATTAATCATCAATTTCCTTATCTAATCCAAGGTGAATAATAACTTCTACATCTCTATTTTGGTTTTATAATCATATGGTTTCGAATTTGAGGGTAAATCTGTTTTATGATGTATTGAATGATGATATGCTTGATTTATGATTTATATATGTTTAAACATGGTTGTTTAAAGGAGACATATACGGTTATAGGGTAAAACCAAGGATAAAATATTTTGAAATGCCATGGAAAAATTATTTGTTAAGGAAAACATAATTTTAGAGTTGGGTTTCAATTTTTATAATGTTCCAAGCCATGGAGAATTAGTTATGAATTTTCAAAGAAAAATATGGATATTTGGGTTTACAAATTTATAGTGGAAAATATATTAAGAATTTGGGTCTGAAATTTTAATATATTAGATAACATGATTAAAGTGAATTTATGGAATTTTTGAGGATTTTTACTAAGTGATTTAGTATGGAAATTAAATAATTTCGAAAGAAGGACTTAAATTATTTAATTGCTTTCATAAAAGGAAGGGCTTAATTATTAAAAGTTAGCTTGATTTTAGATCTAAGAAAATGCAGAATATATTATCCAAATTATTTAAAAGTTTGTGAAAGTCAATCAAATTTTTACAAGTAGGCAAGTTTGTTACAAAAAGTTTACTATTTTGGCACAAACAGCTTTTACCCAGAAAAAGGTGATTCCGCCTTCTTTAGCAAACCTTTCGAATTAGACCTATCGACCAAGACCTTACGACTTCAATGACCAACAAGGTCGAAAGCAATGCACGTGACATCATTCAGGTTGTATGCGGTGAATTAGACCAAGCTGGAAGGTATGGTGTCGAAGGGTTGTTTTCGAAGAAGATGGACCCTTAGTTTACTTTGATTTGAAAAAGAAATTCGCTTTCCTATTTTAAAAAAGCTTCCGACAAGGTCAAAAGCTATGTTTGCTTTTAACAAGGTCGAAAGCTATGATTTCGAAAGGTTGGTTTTATGAAGAGCTTTCGACATGGTCGAAAGCTATGCTTGCTTTCGACAGGGTCGAAAGCTATGGATTTAAAAGCCGCCTTTTTTTAAAGAAGCTTTTGTTTATAGCTTTCTACGTCGTCGAAAGGTTTAAATGTTTATAAAAATAGAAGTCGCTTCCTAAACCTTTCGAAGGGGCCGAAAGCAGAACCTTTCGACGTTATCCTAGATGTTTTAATGCTTTCGAAAGGATGGTTTGATACCATCATACTTCCCTAATATTTTATAAAATAAAGAGTGGTTTTGGAAGAGGTACTTTCAACTATTTCCACTATGACCAAAAGTAATATTTTTAAGTATAAGCCCAATCGTTTCAAAAGGTTTGAGTTTCAATGGTTTCGAAAGGTTTGAGTTTCAAGAGTTTTAAGGGTAATCTTCAATGCTTTCGAAAAGGATACTTTCAAGTAGTTTTGAAGCCATTCTTCTACCTTTATATAATAATACTTTAATGTGGTCGAAAGGTTTCAGAAGGGGGTTTTAAAGTATTATAAAGGTAGGAGCCTATTGTTTAAAAAAATTGTGGTTTGTGCTTTCGAAGGGGTCGAAAGCAAACCTTTCAAAGGGGGTCGAAAGATTGCTTTCGAAAGAGTCAAAAGAAAAGTGTTTGAAGGGGTTGGAAGGTTGTTTTCTTTTAACCTCATAAAATAAATATTGTTTAACCTTAGGGATATTGAGGTAGCTTTGATGAGTTCTACACAATAGTTGGGGATATCAACACTTATATGTTTGACTCAACCATTGGCGGATACCAATGTAAATTATAAATGAATATAACCTAAGTTAGGGATACTAATGGAAATAGGTTAGCCACGAGGATAACATGGGATGATTGGAATATAACCTAAATTAGGGATATTAATGGAAATAGGTTGACCATGTGGATAACATGGGATAATTAGAATCATCTGGATAACATGAGTTAAGTGACCAAGTTATGGGTTCATGGTCATTCTAGGAAAACTATGAGATGTTTGATGGATAGTAAACATCAGGTTAGAGATGGATAGTTTCTCTATGTTTGAAATGATGGGTTCATAGTCATCCTAAGAAAACTATGGGATGTTTGATGGATAGTCAACATCATGAAGGTGATGGATAGTCTCCATATAATTAAAGAAGGGTTCTTAGTCATCCTACGGAAACTACGGGATGTGAGATGGACAGTCCAATCAACTTAAGTAAAATGATTGTGGGATGGATAGTCCTTTTTGATGCAAATAAAGTCTAAAATGAGATGGGTAGTCCTTGAAAATATAAGATGGATGGTCAGATGAAACTTGAATGGTTAGTCTAATTAATATGGGATAGGAAATCCTAAATGCTTTCAAGTATTCATACCATCGTAATATTTTGAAAATGTATGTTTTAACCATTGTGGATGCAGGAAGCACAAAGTATGGTTTTATAAAGGTTTTAGGATACTAGTGAGAGGAAAACCCATTGCACTAAGCGGAATGGTCTCACTAGATATCTAAAAAGAATTGAGATGTTAGATTATTGTTCATACCAGGCTTTATGTCTGACTCGAAGTTTTTGTTTTCCCCTTAAACTCTCGGGTACTTAATTGATTTTGAGTAGTTTGAGATTTAAGGTTTTTAGGTTCTCTTTTTAGACGAATGAAGCTTCTGAAGACGTGCGAGAGGCAGATAGTTATCCGAGTTACCTTTTTCCGCGGTGTATTTGGATGCAAAAGCCGATTTATTAGCCTTATTATATACTACGATCAACCAAGGGGGCGTCTTCATATGTCACTCTTGGAGCATGTGTAATAATTATATTTTGCTCAACATAGTTAACAATTTAGGATTATGTAATGAATATGAAAGGTTTTGAATAGAATGTGGAAATATGTGTTTGAATTGTTCATTTTTTTCCATATTCTAGTGATTCGTGTATCAATGAGTCTAGAACAGCTATATTTTGTCGTCGAAGATTAACAACTATGGATGACTACAACTTCCATAGCTGTTAATTTTGGTCCTCCAAGTAGGGGATGTTACAAATTTGTACAAGAGCGTAGGTTTATGAAACTTTAAAAGAAATGTTAAACCTAAAAGCTTTTTCGAAACATAATCTAATGGATTTAAAAATATTTAGGTTTGATTTAACGCTATAGTAATGTACTAGTATTTGATATATATGTATATATCTAAGTACATGTTCCCCTCTCTCTTGGACCTTTTTTCTGTATCGTACTAAGGCTCGTATGCAAATTTACGATAAAGATGATATGGAAGCAGGGAGCAGAAGAGGAAATCTAAGTGGAGGAAGCACCACTACAAATGGAAATGCTCGACCCAATACTCAAAGAAACCAAGAATGACAAGCTAATGCTACCCAAAATGCTCCGACCAATGTTGGTGCTGGAAATACGCCCATAAATGCGGGGATGGTGTAATAGTTGTTGGCTAATCTTTTACAAGCTAGAGCTGCTGGTAATGTTGGTAGAGCTAATCCTGCTGTTCCGGTTGGTTATAACTATGTAAGCTAAGCAAAGACTATATCAGTCTGGACGAAAAGCCGTTTGCTGGAACGGAAGATGCTGTTGAAGTAGATAATTGGCTATTGAACTGTGAAAGGATGTTTATAGATTTAGGCTTGAATAATGGAGAGAAGAGAAGGCTAGCCTCTAGATAGTTGCAAGGGGTAGCGCTTTACTGCTGGAACAGTGTGATGGCCGGAGTTTCAGAAGAAGAGCTGAAATGGGTGGATTTTAGAAGAAGGTTTTAGTAGAGGTTCTTGTTTGTGGTTGCCAAATCAGCATTGGTGAGGAAGTTTATGGACCTTATCCAAGGAGGGATGTCATTTATCGAGTATGCTACTAAGTTTGATGAGCTATCTCGATATGGTTATGCTTTGGTTGACGCTGATGTCAGAAGAAATGAGAGATCTATTAGAGGGCTGTGGCCATATTTAGGAAGAATGACTATGGCCTATATCCGAGACCCTTCTAATGTGGTGTGGAGATAGCCATCCACCATGAGGAGAGGTTTGCTATTTCGGCTAGAGAGAAGCCAGTTGAATCCCATGATCCCCAGGGAAGAAGAGGAAGTTCTTCAAGAAGAAGGGTGCTCAGAAAAGGAAGCAGCTAAGAAAGGGAAAGCAGATATAGTTTTTCACAAGTGTGATAAGAAGGGGCATTATGCTAATGAATGTCATTCGGGTGATGGAAGATTGGTTGTGGGGAAGCAGAATGTGCAATGCTATAATTGCAACCAGAAGAGGCATTACAAGATTAAGTGTCCTGAAGCTGCTAAGGTAAGAAAAGAAAAGGTCTTTGCTTTGCAACCATCATCTTCTAAACCATCTGCTGCTGAGAAAGGAAAGTCTGTGATGGATGGTACACTTTTGATTCATAGCATACCAGTTAGGGTATTGTTTGATACAAGAGCGTCACATTCATTTATATCTTAGTGGTTGGTAGATAGGTTATGTGTAGAACCCACATACCTTATTACTTCCTTAAGGGTTGCGAATCCAATAGGAGGGTATGCAACTCTTAGGATGGAATGTGACCAGTTAGAACTTGATTTGTTAGATCATAAGTTTGCATGCAATTTGTATGTCTTTGATTTCGTATATTTCCAGATTATTTTGGGTATGGATTGGTTAGGTAAGTATGAGGCTAGGATATTTTGCCAGGATCGGGAGATATCATTGAGGCATCCAGATAGTCGTAACCGAATCTTTTTCTTAGTGGAGAATTCTAGCAAGAGTGTTTATGCTTTGTTGAGTGCCATGGAAGTGGGAGATGAGTTTAGTCAGGTTCGTGTAGCAAGGGAATTTGCAGATGTCTTTGAGCCAGTCATAAGAATGCCATCGAAATGAATATTGAGTTTTGGATAGATCTTATGCCAGGAGCTGGACCTATGAGTAGACCGCCTAGCAGGATGAGATCGACCGAGATGAAGGAATTGAAGATGCAGTTGGTGGATCTTGAGGAATGGAATTTTATTAGACCGAGCAATTCGCCTTGGGGAGTAGCTGCGGTGTTTATGAAGAAATCAAATGGGTCATTAAGGATGTGCATTAACTATCGTAAGTTAAATGAAAGGAAAATAAAAAATAGATACCCTCTACCGAGGATAGATGATCTGTTTGATCGGTTGAGTGGAGCAATAATATGTTCCCAACTGGATTGGGCAACGGGGTTCCATCAGTTGAGAGTAGCGGAGGATAGCATTCCTTTGATGACATTTCGGACTAAGTATGGTTCGTATGAGTGGATGGTGATGCCATTTGTATTGACAAATGCACTTGCTTTGTTCGTTGATTTGATGAACCATGTTTTCTGAGAGCACTTGGATAGGTTCGTGTTGGTATTTATAGATGACATTTTGGTATACTCAAAGATGAAATAGAGCATGCGATTCATCTTAGACTGGTGTTGGAGATGCTAAGGCAGAATCAGCTAAAGGCGAAGTTTTTCAAGTGTTATTTCTAGAAGAAAGAGGTTAAGTTTCTTGGTCATGTGGTTACAGATGAAGGATTGTCAGCTAATCCAGATAAGATCGAAGCTGTCAATAATTGGAAGAGGCTAGAGACTGTAACCGAGATTAGGAGTTTATTTGGACTTACTAGCTATTACTGGAGATTCATCAAGGATTTCTCACGGATAGTAGCGCCTTTGACTAAGTTGACCAGGAAGGACATGAAGTTTGTTTGGTCTGATAGATGTAGGAAGAGTTCCTTAAGTTAAAGCATTTGTTAACCAATGCGCCAGTTTTAGTAGTTCCAGTTGGTAACCAAGGGTTGGTAGTATACGCTGATGCGTGTGGCACTGGATTGGGAGCAGTATTGATGTAGAGGGGCCAAGTTATTGCTTATACATCTATGCAGCTTAGACCGCACGAAGTAAGATATCCTACTCATGATTTGGAGTTGGTTGTGGTAATCTTTGCCTTAAAGATTTGGAGACATTATCTCTTAGGAGAGAGATTTGAGTTGTATACCGATCATAAATCATTAAAGTATTTATTCTCTGGAAAGAAGTTGAATATGAGGCAGCAGCGATGGATGGTGTTTCTGGATGCTTATGATTTCGGTATAGAGTATACTCTTGGGAAAGGAAATAAAGTTGTGATGCTCTCAGTAGAAGACATCAGAATGTGGTGTTGGCTATGTCGGCAGAATGGAAAGATCTATAAGCTTTAGCCAGTTGTGGTGTGCAGTTGAGACCTACTGCTAGTTCTAGTCAAGATACTGCCATGTTATCTTGTTTAGAAGTTAGACCGGTACTGATTTAGAGGATAACTTCTGAGCAGAGAGAAGATCCAGGCTTAGCTGAGAGGATTAGAAGGATTGAGGTAGGATCAAAGATTGATGACCTAAAGGATTTTAGTCTTGACCAAAGAGGGTGGTCGAAAAAGAAGAGATGATTGTGCGTTCCGAATGTGGAGAACTTTAGGAGAGAAGTTCTAGAGAAGTGTTTGATCGAGGTTTATGATTCATCCTAGAGCGGCCAAGATGTATAAGGATATGAAGAGAAACTTCTATTAGGAAGGCGTGAAAAAAGATGTTGGCTTGTGGGTTAGACAGTGTGTCAACTTTCAACAAGTGAAGACCGAACATCAGAAGCTCGGTGGGTTACTTCAGACTTTAGATATTCCAGTTAGGAAATGGGATTCGATATCCATGGATTTTATAGATGGATTGCCGAGGTCAAGGAGAGAAAATGAGAGTATATGGGTTATTGTGGACAGGTTGACCAAGAGTTCCCATTTCATTGCAGTAAAGTCAATCAAAACAACACCTGTTTTGGATAAGTTGTTCATGAAGAACATAGTTAGACTTTATGAGATTCCTAGTTGCATAGTCAGTGACAGAGATGTATTATTTACTAACAAATTTTGAAGGAGTCTATAAGAGGTATTAGGTACCAGGCTCAAGATGAGTACAGTTTATCACCCACGGTCGAATGGACAGACAGAGAGACTCAACAAGGTACTTGAGGACTTGTTAAGAGCTTGTATGTTAGACTTTGGTGGATTTTGGAAGGACCATCCAAATTTGGTTGAGTTTTCCTATAATAATGGTTATTAGACTAGTATAGGAATGGCGCCTTTTGAAGCTTTGTATGGAAGACCATACAAATCGCCAGCATGTTGGTTAGAGATAGAAGACAGATTGGTCTTACGTTTGGATTTGGTTAGAGAGGCGTTAGAAAAGATTGAGTTAATCTGAGAACAGATGAAGGAAGCTCAATACAGGCAGAAGATTTATGCAGATAAGTGGCGTAAAGACCTAGAGTTCTCGATGGGAGACAAGGTTTTCATTAAAGTATCACTGATGAAGGGTGTGGTATGATTTGGAAAGTTGGGAAAGTTGGCCCCCAGGTATGTTGGTCCATTCCAGATTATAGAAAGGATTGGAAAGCTCGCATATAGAGTGGAATTGCCGAGCAGTATTGCAGGTGTCCATAATGTATTCCATGTGTCTCATCTTTGCAAGTTTGTGCATGATCCAGAGGCTACTATTCGTCAAACGGAGTTGGAGGATCTGGTAATAGAGCCTAATTTGACTTTTGTTAGAAAACCAGTTAAGGTTGTAGTGAGATATGAGAAGAGATTGAGGACTAAGATAGTCAAGTTGGTGAAAGTTCAATGGAGTGATAAAGAGAAAGACTGTGCTTGGGAGATAGAGGACATGATTAGGGATACTTATCCTGGGCTGTTATGAGGGTATGTTCTATATTTGTTTTATATAGACACATTGGCTAGTAGGATATACTAACTTTTGTTTATATGATTGTTATGATGGTTTGTAGTCCTTACTGAATTTCGAGGACGAAATTCTTTAAAGAGGGGAGCCTGTAACATTCCTAATTTTTTTAACATTATGCAGGACATTTAATTGGATAAATTAAATAGAATAATGAAGATAAGGGAATTGAGGTTGAATAATAAATTAAGTGGCTATGCTTATATAAATAAATGAACTTATAAATGGTTAAAAAAATTAAATTAAAATAATAGCATTAGGGTAAATAGTCACCCATATTTCCCACCCTTATACTATCTTTCTTAGTCATACACGTTCATTTTATCTCAAACAAAATTGTAAATGTAAGAAGAGGAAGAAAAGCCAACCATTACGAAGAAGTGAAGAGAAAATCAAATTTAAGCTTAAGATTCAAGCTAGAAGAAATCAATCTCGATTAATCATAAATTTCCTTATCCAATCTGAGGTGAATAATAATTTCTACATATCTATTTTGGTTTTATAATCATATGGTTTTGGATTTAAGGGTAAATCTATTCAATGATGTATTGAATGATGATATGGTTGATTTATGATTTATATATGTTTAAACATGGTTGTTTAAAGGAGACATATACAGTTTTAGGGTAAAACCGAGGTTAAAAGATTTTGAAATACCATGGAAAAATTATATGTTAAGGAAAACATAATTTTATAGTTGGGTTTCAATTTTTATAATTTTCTATATCGTGGAGAATTAGTTATGAATTTTCAAAGAAAAATATGCATCTTTGGATTTATTAATTTATATTGGAAAATATATTAAGAATTTGGGTCTGAAATTTTAATATGCTAGACAACATGATTAAAATGAATTTCTTGAATTTTTGGGGATTTTTATTAAGTGATTTAGTACGGAAATTAAATTATTTTGAAACAAGGACTTAAATAATTTAATTGTTTTCATATGAGAAAGGGCTTAATTGTTAAATGTAACTTGATTTTAGATTTGAGAAAATGCAGCAAATATGTAAAGGCAGATTTATTAGCCTTATTATATTGTTATCTAGAGTTATCTTTTTTCACTATGTATTTGGATGTAGAGGCAGATTTATAAGCCTTATTATATATTCTGATGAACCGAGGAGGCATCTTCATATGTCGCTGTTGGCATATGTGTATTATTATATTTTGCTGAACGTAGTTAATGTTTCGGGATTATGTAATGAATATGAAATGTTTTGAATGGAATGTGGAAAAATGTTTATGAATTGTTAAATTTTTTCCATATTCTAGTGACCTAGGTATCAATGAATCTAGCACTGCCGTATTTGGTCGCTGAAGATTAATAACTATGGATGACTGCAGCATCCGTTGCCATTAGTTTTGGGCCTCCAAGTAAGGGGATGCTATACTAATCAACATACAATTAATTATATCAACAAAATTAAATATAATATAATTTTATTTAAACTAACTAGATCAGCCCTAGTATAACCACTAAACTTCGTATGCACACTATGATCCAAAATAGAATTTTTTTTTGAAATCGCAAATTTCACTACAGGTTTGCCCGATCCCTTCCGTTTTCTTCTACCATTTATTTTCATAACTTGCATACTGTTTAGTTGTTAAGAAAACTCAAGGTAGTGATTTTATGTGTAGTACTATTAATGTTTAACTATACGAGGCAAGATACATGTATGTATTTGTTGAGCAAACTCAAGGTGCATGCATTATACTTAAGTCGTCGCATAGCGGTAGGTATGAGTGAACAATCTCTTTTGAATTGTTGTGCAAACTCAAGGTCGAGATGAGATTAAGACAAAGACGATGGTCTAGGAGTTATCTATGATACAACATATAAAGATTATCCATTACTTGCAGGCCTATGGTTTCTTGAGCAAACTCAAGGTCGAAATCCCAAAGCATGCGAGTCCTAACTCTCACTAGAGGAATTGAAAGATTTCTATGTTTTTCTTTGGGTTTTGAGAAACATAAATCTTTTATGGGATTTTGTTAGAAAAATGAAATGAATAAATTTAGCCTTTCTAATAACATAACACATCTCCAAAATCCAGCTATCATGCCAAAATGAAGTGTTATTTCCCGAATATACTATAATATTGATCTCAAGGTTAAAAATATTAAAGTTTTAAAGATGAATTTTCAAAAGTGAGACATGATGTCGGTGTAAGAAATGATATAGTGCAGGTTGTAGGTTTTATCATAAAATTGGTTGGAAACAATTTCTTTCAAGATAAGTTTTCCATTACCATTATTGAATTTCCAAAGCCATTTCCTAGTATTGATAAGTTAAGATTGCGTATAAATATAATTCCCAGTCCCATCCTATTTGAGTTTGCAAACCGTGTTCAAATTAACTAGACAGTTAATGCTACTATAGAAATTTTCCCCACTCCAAATAAAACTTCTTATGATACTATCTATTTTGTCAATGACCCATTTTGAAAAAAAGTAAAAAAGACATCTAGTAAATTGGTAGAGCCAGCAAGACAAAGTTAATAAAAATGATTCTACCTGCTCTAGATAGAAATCAGCAGTTCCAATTAGATGTTTTCTGTTAATTTTATCAATTACTATTTAACAATTTTTTCAGCTCAACGGATCTAATAAAAAGACTATGTATTGTATAGGAAACTTCATGATTTTGCAATTTGAGTATTAGCGACTTGGTTTTCAAGATTAATTACATTATATAGAACTACAATAGGACTAAAATAGAACTACCATCAAAAGTAATCTCAAGGCCGAAAGCATTTAAAAACTATATAAAACGAATTTAAGCATTGAAATGTGGCAAAGTAAATGAGAGGTAAAAAACATGTTGTCATCGGCAAATTGCAGAACCTGTAGGCCATTATAGGGATGTCATTACCTACACTTCCTAGAGTCCGGTTATTAATATATAATTTTATGATCCTAGAGCAAACATCCACTGCTAGATTGAACAATAAAGGAGATAATTGGTTGCGTTGGCTAAGACTACATTTTGATTGTATTTTATTTCCTAAAATATCATTAACCATAACATTAGAGTTACCTATTTTATGCAAAGACATAATCCAACCTACCTATCTAGACCTAAAACCCCTAGCGAGTAATAAATATTTTAGGAATACTCAGTCTATAGGATCGAAACTTCTGCGAAATCAGGATCGAAACTTTTGCAAAATCAAGTTTTACAAGGGCATAGGCGACGTTATTTTTTAAAACAATAATTTATAAATTTTTGAACTACTACGACCCACGCATGATATTACTACCCTTAATGAAAGAGGATTAGGGATTGCTGATTAAATTAGTCATTTTAATGCTTTACTTATTAGTTAAGACTTTAGAAATAATTTTGAGTTAACGAGAAAGGGCTAAAGTCCTTCAACTCGACTGCTCTTGTTTCTAATGAGAAGGACTATGTTAGCGAAGTTAAATCTTCTTAATTGTAAGTTACCACTATAATACTAATAAAAAATTATGATTTGGTAATTTTTTAAAATATGTCAAAATTTCTTATAAAATAAAATGGAAAATCCATGAAGACCACATGATTTATCACTTGGTATATCATTGATAGCCTTAGGGATTTCCTCATCATAGAATGGGAAATCCAAGTCATCTCGGCAATTTTTGTATTAGCAGAATAAAGTTTGTTCCACATAACATTAATTCTACGACCCTTATTAGTTCCAAAAATATATTTGCAGTAGTTTGTGGATGGTCCAGTTCATTTTGATCGAGAATTTCCATGTTTCTAATGAGTGAGGATTTTATGATATTACTACGCTTACGACCGTTAGTTATTTATGAAAAAATGGTATTTTTGTCTCCTTCGTCCTTCGATTAGACCCTATACCTTTGCTTCCATGTATTCCTCTTGTGTCATAACTTTATCTAGTTCTTTTTTAAGATTTAAAAGAACATCTCACTTTGATGAATTTAGGATTCTAGTTTCTTCAAGTTTACTTAATTCTAACATTGCCAAAAGCATCTTTATTCCATTTATTGAGATAATTTAAAGTCCCTTAGCTTCCAAACAAATATTTCGGCTATATTTCCATAATATTTGATATTATTGTTACTCATGAAAGCCATTTATTAGTAATTAAATTAGTGAAACTAGATTTCAGGAGCCTATCTTTTCAAACCTAAAAGTTACGTGAAATAAGTAACGATTCTCGCAAAAAGAATGATAGGACAGTAATGGGAATACATTGTTGGAAGCCCATTAACATACATAATAGGGACCCTATCCTCCAATTCTTTGCTAACGAAAAAACAACCGAGAAGTGCCATCGAAGGGATTCCTCTTGATTTCGACCAAATAAAATATTTACTATTAAGTGATAATTCAATTAAATTACCATTAATAGTGAACTGGTCAAACTACTCCATAAAATCCCTAGGCATATGCTTTCCTAAAAATCAGTTCATTAAAATCCCCTCCTAGTGTACAAGGACCCACATAAAGGGATCTGAAATTTGGATACTTATTCTAAGGGATTCTCCTATCGATCTTATTATGCTACCCATAAATGTTCATGACATTTAAAGGGAGTCATCTTTATAATCGGTGAAAATAAGGTGCACCGAATGAACATTAATAATGAATCGAATGAGTTACGTAGTTTTGTTTCTGTCCTACGAACTACGTACCCCTATAAGGAAGACAACCCAGTTACTAATATAATAACTCCCCAAGCATATAAGAAAATGGTGATCAAGATGCTCTATATTATTTTCTTGCAATAGGGCAATGTCAATATTGTTATCTTTTTTAGTTTCAAAACATCATCATTTTAGTTGTCATTGAATGACACAATGAATTCTCGTGGAACTTTACATTCAACCATGCACTTAAAGGTACTACCTTAACTCAGTTTGTCATACTTTGTGCCAAACCCATATAATATAACTTATACAATGAGAGTGATACTAAAATCTAATATTGGGATGAAAGTAAAACTTACTACACAAACTCAATGTATAAGTTTTTAAACTTCTTAGGAACTATGCAAACTATCTTCAAATCCATTTGGAAAGTTAATTCTCTGGCCAAATCAAAGCTGTACATGTGGTTAATCGGGCATAACAAAAATAAATACTATTGCATGCCTTAATAAAAAAAATATACTCATAGATAAAAAATGTATTTTTTTGCAATTTAGACCTAGAAAATGTAACGCACCTTTACTATAATTGTCCCTCAACCAATCCTATCCTTGTTAACACTCTCAAATTTTTTGATTCTGTCATGATAAACACTGACCATAACTACGAATACTGCTGGGATCACATATCTTGTGTTTTGATGATAACAACCAAATGACGTTGTTGCTAATGATTTTATCAAGTCGTTATAGGAACACTAGACTTAGAGAATTAAATACGAGTTCGTGATAACTAAAGTTGAATAAAATGGAGTTCTACATCACAAGATAAGAGCCGTATTAATTTTGGAGTCAAGCTAATATCAAATTGGAATTAAAAAATTGTCATCCATATGCAGCAGCATAAGAAGCGGAGCTTTAAAGACAATATATAGAGTATGTTAATGTGTAGTCATATGTCGAGTCCTTTTAATAGAAATTTGCGAAAACACATCAAATGATCTCCAATCCACTTGAAACTTTGTCATCACCTTTGTTACATATCCAAGTTTATCTATGAATTTTTCTAGATTTTTCACAGGCTCGAGGAACCAGGAAAAAGAACAATAACTAAGGTAGTTTCTTCCTAGGTCTAATAGGCCTGAAACAGGTCCGTCGGTCGACTGGGGGAGCCTGACAGATTGATCGGTCATGGCATTTCCTTCCCTATAAAGCTACAATAGAAATTGTTTTCCTATTGCTTTCAAGCAGTCACACTTCTTCGTCCCAAAACATCATAACCTATTGTTAATGGCTGCAAACTCAACAGTGGTAACTCCTAATCGAATCCCCTCATCCTTTATATACAACAAGGTTTTCTTACTCTTAAAAAACAACTTTTTATTACTAATTTTTCTATCCTTAATTCTCTAATTCTGACACCAATTATTATGAAATCCTAGCATTCATTTTATGCATTCAATTCCATATCATTTGATTCAATTCACAATCCTAAACCCTACCTATTCATCTCCTTAATTGTTAAAGTGGTTATAGGATTATTATACGAGTTAGAGTGACAAAATTACTGTGCAAAGACACGTCACTTGTCAAAGTTCCTTTTCTATTTACGAAAGAATGCCAGTATTTTCTCAGCTTGACATAGCCACTGGATTTCATCAGCCTAGTGCCGTTGACGATAGCATCGATAAGACATCATTTAGGACACTCGATGGGTTCTTTGAGTGGTTGATTATGCCATTTGGGATGACCAATGCCCCAGCCTATTTTGTAGATCTAACGAGCCATGTTTTTCGAGATGTCCTAAATAAGTTCGTGGTAGTGTTCCTGGATGACATTCTAGTGTTTTCCAAGAGTATGGAAGAGCAAGCTATTCATCTTGAGGAGGTTCTTCGTACACTTTCTATTCATCAGTTGAAAGCAAAGTTCTCAAAGTGCCACTTTGGGCGTAAGGAGGTCCGTTTCTTGGGGCATGTAGTCTCAAGAGAGGGTTTAGCTGTGGATCCTACTAAGATAGTGGCAGTACAAGATTGAAAGGCCACAATGAACGTTACTGAAGTTAGAATCTTTCTAGGTTTAGCTGGTTATTATAAGAAGTTTATCAGAGATTTTGCTAAGATACGGCACTTAAGGTCAAGCCTACCCTCATACATTAGATTGGCTCAAGATAGTGAGAGAATTCAGAGCTTGTGGATATTTTAGACAGGATTAGCAGAGGAGAGGTTTATAGACATCTCCAACATTATTCCATAGATAATAAAGGATGGCTAAGGAGAGATGGAAGACTTTGTGTCCCCCGCACTAGTGATTTGATGAGTGCAGTTCTAGCAGAAGCACAATATTCTCCAATGACTATTCATCCAGGCGATGATAAGATGTATAGTGACATGAAGAGAGCATTTTATTGGAGTAGCATGAAGAAGGATGTAGAAGAGTTTGTAGCTAAATGCCTTGTATGACCAAGAGTTAAGGCGGAGTAGCAGAGGGCTGGTGGATTGCTTCAACCATTGGATGTACCTGAATAGAAGTAGGATAGTGTTTCGATGGACTTCATAGATGGTTTATCCCGATCTAGAAAGGTGAATACCAGTATTTGGGTGATTGTAGATCGTTTGACTAAGAGCGCCTACTTTATTCCTGTCAGAGTAAGAGGATGGCACCTTATTTGGCATCCATATACGTTCGTGAGATAGTAAAACTTTATGGAGTTCCCTGTAGCATAGTGAGCGACAGAGACCTTATCTTTACTAGCGAGTTTTAGAGGAACTTGCAAGAGGCTTTAAGGTCACGAGTTAGATTGAGTATGGCCTATCATCCTCAAACGAATGGCCAAACGAAGAGAGTTAATAGAGTTCTTAAGGATTTGTTGAGAATGTGCATTCTTGTTTTTGGAGGGACTTGGGAGGAGCACCTTCCTTTAGTGGAATTCGCTTATAACAACAGTTTTCAACTGGCATCGGGATGGCTCCTTTTGAAGCCCCTTATGGAAGACCTTGCAAGTCGCCTTCATGTTGGTTGGAGTCTATAGAAAGATTGCTACTTGGTCCCGACATGGTTACAGAGACTTCGGAAAATATTGATTTGATTAGAAAAAGAATGAAGACGACCCAAGATAGACAGAAATCCTATGTAGATAAGCAGAGAAGGGATATTGAGTTCGAGGTAAGAGACTTGGTTTTCATTAAGGTATCTCCGCTAAGAAAGGCAGCGAGGTTTGGATCAAGTGGAAAATTTGCTTCCAGGTTTGTAGGACCATTCCCCATTGTGGAAAGGGTAGGGAAGATGGCGTATCAGATAAAGCTACCGGAGAGGCTCGTGGGAGTTCATGATGTTTTTATTTATTTCACGGTTGAGGAAGTGTACATGATTCGACAGAGGTAGTGGAACCTTGCCAACTTGAGGAAGTTGAAGTTGAGAGAGAAGCATCGGTTTGTCACATTCCTACCAAGATCGGTGGACATGATGTCAAGAAGCTTAGGAATAGGGAAGTACATTTGGTTAAGGAGCAGTGGGGAGATAGTATGGAGGACGCTACATGGGAGGCTGAGGAGAAAAATATATACCTCTTATCCGCATCTTTTCGATGATACGTCTTAAATTTCCTATTTCCATTTTTAGTTTCGAATAGGTTCTTTGCTTTAGGACCCTTTGGAAGGGTAGATCTTAAGATTTAACCTATGAATGGTAGGACTGAATGTAAACATGTTACTAGAATATGTTATGTATGATGGACGCTTGTGGTTGCAAGTGTTTGCTAGTGGATGCTAATGGACGCATATACACACATTAGGCACTATTATCCCTTAGGGATCAGCCAAACTAGGTCACTAAAGCATATGCATATGGATGTGTGTGCACTTGCATTTTTATTTCATGGTTGCTATAATGAGTGATTATCATATGATTGTTTCATTTGGATGATGATTGTAGCACACATATAGAACTATTAGTTATCATTAGGGAATTTGCATTCATTTTGATACATGACACAGACATGATTGCATAAAAGAAGGCCGACTGAATCATTAGATTGCCTGATATTTTGCATTAGTTAGGGACATTAACACTACAATATTTCATATAACATAAGTTGCATTAGAAAGCTTGAGGATAATGGATATAATGGACGATGGTTGAATATACAATTGTAGAATTTAATGAAAATATTTATTTCATTCTTCTGCCCTTGGAGATTTCGGGACGAAATCCTTTAAGGAGGGGAGAATGTAGCAACTCAAAATTTGAGCTATAATAATTAATTAACGAATTGACTAACAATAAAATAAGTTTTTCAAATTTTCAAAATCGAGCCACGGAAGTTGCACCATTGGGTCCGTGCTAATTTTTTGATCAATTTCCATATGCAACTTGTCGAAATCCGAGTCATTATGAAGAAGTTACGAACGAAATAAGAAATCAAAACAAAATAAAAAATATACTAAGGCCTAGGTTGACCCAAGCTTGGGTCAGATCGACCTTAGGGTCGACCCCCACTATGCCTAGGTCGACCCGCCTCTTTTAGTGTACGTAGATTCGTCCAGATCGAAGCGAACACGTCATAATTTTGATTTTTGAGCGATCCTATGCGTTCGTGCTTCCATCCGACGGTTCCTAGAGAGCCTATGACGTGGTTGCATAAGATTTAATCTTCAAATCCAACGATCGGAGATCCCTAAGCCACACTATAAATAAGACCCTAGACCTAGCTATTTTTCTCGTTTATATTTTCTCCCAATTGGGTTCATTGCCTGTGGCTGAACCCTAAATAGAAATTTTTCCTAGGGAGAAGATCTTTTTAATAAAAGTATTCTACACCTTAAAAGTGGATCCGGGAAGGCCAATGACTAGAGTTAAGGACCACATGTGAGTATTTTGTAATTATTTTAGATTTTTAAGTAATTTAAAATAATATAGTTCTCAATAGTTGTAGTTTTTCTATAATTTTGAGACATTTTTTATATAACTTATTTACAGTTAACTTTTAAGTAAATTCCAAAAGTACTTTTCAATCTATTTTATTCAGCTATTTTTGTTCAGTTATTTTTATTCAGTTATTTATCGTTATTTACATTTATTTACATCTATTTTATGTTTGAATTTAACTTGTAAATGTTTGTTTCTTTTTATTCCTTTTTACGCGAATAAAATATTAAAAAAGGAATAATTCGCAAATGTGGATAAAAGTAGAAAAACACTAAATTTACAAAAATCGGATGGAAAATAAGAAGAACTGTAATAAGACGGAGATAGACTGAAATAAACAAATTTGAGATATTTGAAAGCATAATTATAATAAGTGATTATAACTAAAAATAGAAGAGAAAATAGAAAAGTAACAGAAGAGGCTTATTTTATAACTTAGATATTGGATTAACTAAACAAGCAAAATAACAGTTATAACACATAGGTTATGATCAAAAAGAAAGAAACAACAGAAGAGGCTTATTTTAAACTTAGAATAAGTTAATAAGTAAACACAGAAGTAGTGGTCCGTACTAGCATCATTCCCTTTTAGATCTAGGGCTGATGGTCTCACAATAGTTGGTAAGCATAGGACACGCTTATGCTGATTAGGGTAAACAAGTGGCCAATAGATAGAAGCTCAAATCTGGGGATTTGGGCAAGGGGCGCAAATTTGAATTTGTTTGTTAGGACCAGTACCGATAGGGTTCCTTTTCAGGACTAGGACTGATGGCCTCACAATAGCGTGGTGAGGCTGGGCAGCATTCCCTTTCAGGTCTAGGACTGCTGGTCTCACAATAGTTTGGTGAGGTTAGGCACACTTACGCTGATTAGGGTAAATAAGAGGTCACAACATAGGGCGACAGTTAGTGTGTACCAACGATAACCGAGTGTGCGGTATCGATTAGGGTAAATAATTCGCTAGTGCGTTTCGAGTGCTAAGAGCTGTCTTTCGCTATGACCAATAGGATTGGTTCACAGTGGCACAACAGAAATAGAAGGTCGATCAACGGGTAGAATTAGGATTTCAACCTAATCAAATTAGCAACTGAAATAGGATTAGGGTTTCAGCCTAATCATAGCAGTTAAAGACAAGTGCAAACAATTGAAACAATCAAAGCAAACAGTCAAACAGAATCAGAAATAGTATTTTACTCCAGTTTTATTTTTTCAGCATTTCTTTCTATACTAGAACTATTGCTTAGTCTATTATCTTTATCTTGCTTAGAAATGCTAGTAATTAATTTCACTCATCAGACTTATTTTCTGACCCACTCCTTTATTTTCCCTTTTCTCCCCCATAGGCCAACAAAATCGAGGACAGTAGATTCAAATTTCTTGGAGATACATTTTCGAAGTTCTTAATGTATTCTTCTTCTTTTCATTTTTCTTTTCATTTGGCTTTTGATGTAGTGGTACTTAAGGGATGGATGATTATTAATATTTATGTACTCTGATGATGTGAGACTGAGCTATATTTTTCATAAGACATGAGAATTTGGTTTTTTAGACATATTCTGTTTCTATGACTTATTGATGAAGGTTAATTCTGAATAATGAATCACTATTTAAATATTTCCGCAGTTTTTACCTATTTGTCTTGTGAATCTTAGTCTCTGTGATGTTTTAGCTATACCTGCAATGCACCACATCCTTTAATGTGCTCTTTGGGTATACTAAGAGGTGTAGGGTGTTTCAGTATCAAAAAGTAAATTTTTGAAAAAATAAAATGGATACTCTTTTTATAAGAAGTTGCTTTCAAAACTGCTATAAATATTTAAAACATTTTCCATTATGCTAAATGAGTGTGAAAAATAATTTCAAGGAAAGTAAAAATATTTTTGAAAGCAACAAATGTTTTTAATATGTATAACTATGTTTAATATTGTATAAATCATTTTTTTGTACCTAATTTTAGCCAATAGTATGTCCATTTTGTTAAAATATTTTCAAAATTCGCTAATAAATACATATTTTTTGAATAAGTTTAATGTAGAATTTATATTAAAAACTCTCTATAAGATGATGTTAATACAAGCTATGGTTCACATTTAAAATTATTCATTCCTTGCACCAAATATTTAAAAGAAATTATTTACAAGGAAATACTAAGGTTCTTTAAGTAAATTATGAGTATTTCAAGAAAATTATTTTTGATAATTGACTTAATTAATGTATGACTCAAATCCTATTAATCATTCCAGAATTAAACATGTAGATATCAGGCACTAATTTTTTACGTGACAATGTTGAAAAAGGAATTATATCATTAGAATTTATTAATACAAAGAATCAAATCATGGATATTTTTACCAAACCTGTATGTATAGCGATTTTTATTAAGTTAAGATAGAACTTAGGAATTTGTACCTTAAAAGACTTAATTTAATTCTAAGTTTCAGTATCTGCATTTTGACAGCAGTTTTTTAAGCTGGAAAAATTATATACAGTATTTCTTCTCCTTTTATTGATGACAAAGGGATAGAACAACTCAGAAAGCTTGGGCATATTGATAAAGGAGATATATATGTATGTATGTATGTATGTATAGAGCAGCTACTAAAGGGGAGCAACCACTAAGGGGAGGATTATAATATTTTATTTTTTATAACGTCATGAGGTTATCATCATCAATACATGGGAGAATGTTGGGATCACATATCTTGTGTTTTGATGATAACAACCAAATGATGTTGTTGCCAATGATTTTATCAAGGTGTTTCATGAACACTAGACTTGGAGAATTAAATACGAGTCCATGATAACTAAATCTGAAGTGTATGGAGTTCTACATCTCAAGACAAGAGCCCAACGAAGTATTTAGTCAAGCTAAGATCAAAGTGGAGTTAACAAATTATCGTTCACACGCAGCAACACAAGAAGAGAGCTTTAAAGACATATATAGAGTATGTTATTATATAGTCATGCGTCGAGTCCTTTTAGTGGAAATTTGTTAAAACCACCCAAACGATCTCCAATCTACTTGAAACTTGGTCATCACCTCAATTACATATCCAAGTTCTTTGTGAATTCTTTTTAAATTTTTTAAAGGCCTAGGGAACTGGTAAAAAGAACAATGCCTAAGGCAGTTTCTGCCTAGGTTTACTTGGCCCAAAACAGGTCCACTGGTCAAACCTGACCAGTCGACCAATCATGACATTTCCTACCCAGTAAACCTACGATGGAAATTATTTTGTTTCCCATTGCTTTTACACATTCACATATCTTCATCCTAAACATTGTAATTGTTGTTAATGGCTGCAAACTCAACAGTAGCAACTTCTAGTCGATTTCCCTCATCCTCTTTGTATAACAAGTTTCTCTCACTCTCAAAAAATAACTTTTGATTATTGAATTTTCTATCCTTACTTCTCTGATTTCTAATAGCAATTATTTCAAAACTCTAGCATTTATTTTGTGCATTTAATTCCATATCATTCGATTCTATTCACAATCCTAAACCTTGCCCATTCATTTCCTTGATCGTTGAAGTGGTTATATGATTATTGTACGAGTTAGAGTGATAATGGTGTGCAAATATAAACACTTATCAAAGACACTCTATTTATGGAAGAAAGTCAGTCCTAAGAGGTGCTCAGGTCGTCAGTTTGTAAACCTATTCCTCCAGGTCAAGTGAGGGCTTTACTAGTGAGTTCCTAAAAGGTGCTTAGGGATTGGACATAGGAGACGTGCTCTAAACTAGTATAAATCTCATTGTGTTCTTTTATTTACTTATTAATCTGCTGGTTATATTTCTGTTATAATACCACTTAAGTTAGCCATAGTAAATATATGATCCACTAGTTACTTTCAAGTACTACTGGAACAATCTTAGATTCCAATAGCCTAATAATATAGAACTTTACATGATATTATCTTCACTATTACTTGTTGGTAATTTCGTTTGCAAGGAACCAAAGAATGTTCAACAATGACAACACTCCTTTTGATAACTTGGTTAACTATAGAGTTGCGTTACTCTATAATTGGGTTTTCAATCCTAGTTATAAGCTAGCTAATCGCATTCTTTTGAAAAGCTTTTCTTTAAAAGGTAAAACCTCGTACGTATGTATGTGTGTGTGTCGAATTGTAAAAAAATTATAACAGAGGGAGACACAATATGGTATTAACCAACGACCTAACGGAAACTTTTAATGAAGATAGTTCTTTAAACACTTAACTCATGATCAATAACTAATTTTTTTTGCTTTTCGTTATTGTCGCTCGTTTCTCTCTCACACACATCTATATATTTGTATGTATATGTATACATTTTAAATTATATACATATATTATACTTACATTTTTATTAAGTTTTTCGGTTCTAGTGGTGGTTGTTGATTGGACAGCTTTCACCGAAATATTTTGGATGTTTGATTACGTGGGTCGATTGTTGATTCTTATCCCATTATCATCTTTAGATTGCTTAGTACTTGCTATAAACATTTTCTTTTTCAGTATATGGTTTGATTGCTTGATTGTTCGATTGTTTAGATTGATTGCTTGGATCGATAGTGGTACTTTATGTCCTCCTCTAGATGACATGATTGATTTGATTGACGTTTTTTGTTTTGATGTTTCATTCTTTTAGCCTCCTATGTAGTCTAGCACTAGTTCTTGATCCAACCTTTAGTAGTTTCATGAGTGTACTTTTAGGACTTGTGGGGGGGGGGGGGGGGGTCTTTCCTTTTTTTGTTCTTACTATGAGTGGGTTTTTGCTACATGTCAAAGCTTGTTGGAAGCTTATTATTTAGGTGTAGAATAAAATTATTTGAGTACTCTCCACCCCTAAAGGATCACTCATTTTTATCAAAATAAGATAATAACATATGTTATGTATAAATTGTTCCAATATACTTAAATAAATTTGCAGCATAATAAATAATCTATGACTATTTTCGGGAAAATGATAAGCTCACTAGACCTAATTATACTGATTGGCTAAGACTAATAAAGATAGCACTCATATGTAAATATTTATGGTCATCAATTTCTAGACCTTTAAGATGGAAATCCATTGAAAATGCTAAACCCGAGATAGTAAAAGCTTACAAACACTTAGGTAGGTGATTGCGAAATTGATCAAGTTTTCATGTTGCCTACTTTAGACAAGCCATTCCAAAGGCAACATGAAAATATGTCTATGCATAAAATCTTCAAAAGCCTCAAAGCTTTGCTTGGAGAGCAATCTTGTTTCGCAATGTACGAGACTACTAAAAAGTTGTACAACATTAAGATGGGTGACGGCGGTTGTGTTGAGGATTTCATCTTAACAATGAAAGACTATATAGTCAAGAAAAAAGAGCTTTTAAATCTGTTCTAATGAAAGACTATATAGTTAAGAAGAAAAGGGCAGTTGGATGAGGGCAGTCGAGCTTATGGATAATTATCTTCATAATATCATCTGACCAATAAAGATTTATTTGAGGAATAATGTCAGGTAACGTCCATATCTTACACGAAAAAAAACTCAATTAGTCAATAAACACTATTAAATTTGTTCTTTTTTCTTTCGAAATTCTGCAGTGCTTTCTATACCAAGTGTGAGAGGATTAGATAAAAAATGTACACATGATCCCGTTTCTTAATTGATAGTGCAATTGTTCAACAACATTGGTAATAAATAGTTCAGAAGACTTAACTTGTTCAGTTTCTTCATTTTTAACATCAACCGATACTATTAACCTGTTATTTACATCGTGCTTTACTGTACTTACAAGAACTAATACTATAAACCTGTATGCATAAATCACTCATCTGTAAGCTAAAAGCAAGTGCTGATAAGCATGACATGGACTATTATATAAACATGATCTTAACTATTGTTTCATCATAGTCATGTCACCAAGAATTACATGATAAACTGATAAAGAATGAAACATTAAAATTCCAGGATACTGAATGATGTCTACTCAAATCTAGGGTACTTGACGCTTACATGCATCTATCTAGTGATGGACCGTCCAGTAAGAATAACGAAAATCACATTTATGCAATTTATCCTACTATAAAATTGAAAGAAATTTCATACCTTGAGAGAGAGACCTCCTTTGTGTAACTGAGATTCCACAATGGATACTCATTTTCCAAATGCAGTTGTCAGACCTTTGAGGTTTGTATCAGTTATCCCATCAGTAGGATGCTCTTCGAGTTTTGACCTGGCAAAGTAAGCTAAAACTTTTTTGGCATCTTTCAAACCTTTACTTTGAAACCTAGGGTCAAGCATTACATTCTGAAAGAACACCAGATCTACAATAAAATAATAGATGGAACAGAAGGTAATATGTATGTTTTGAGTTCTAATGTTAGGGATCATGGAACATTATATTTCATTAACATATATAAAATAGGAACTGCAAAACTCAATCTTAATACAATAATAGGTTGATGTCAATGTTTATTGACAAGAAATGCAAATAATTCAAAAACCAAACCCTAAGAAGATTTACAGCCTTCGAGATATAATGCAAAGAGGAGTTTCACTATAACTTCCATGTACATATTATGGAATTTCCATGTGGCTACCGATACATGGTAAGCCCAAAAACTAAAAGACGATTCCTAAAAATATTTTGGAAATTATAATGCTGCTAAGAAATCTTTGTTATGTACTTCTTTGTTTAGTATGACTTCTATAAAATTTATTATTATTATTATTTAGTTATATTTTTATAATATTCAATTAATTTTTATAGACTTATTGAATTTTTATAAAACTTAGTCAATTTTTATAAAACTTGATTAATTTGTATAAAAATTATTATTATTATACTCATTTAATTATTACTATTATACATCTTAGTTAACTTATTATTATTATATATCTTAGTTAACTTATTATTATTATAATTCTTAGTTAATTGTTTTTTTGGCAATGCCGGCGGGGTTGAATGGATCTCTACATCCACCATGGGAAAAAAAACAAAATGCAAAAGAAAAGCAGCAAATACAAAATAATAAACATCACTAAGGAGTTGGAGGATGGGGGATCAAACTGGAAGACAAAACATAAAAGGAGAAAAGAAAAACACATCACACAATAGAAAACATGAAAAAACACAGGAGCACAGAGATAACACAAAGAAACACATCACACAAATCCAACCTCCTTCTCCTGGATCATAGGTTATATTCACATCTCGAAGCCCTCTCTTAACCTCAAACAAGATGTAGTCCTTCATTAGAGTTTTGTTCATGCATTTTCCTAGATTGAAAATCCTAAAATTTCTTTCCAACCACAAAATCTAACAGTTTTTATGAATATAGTAGCGTTCTCTCTAGCTCTCTCATCTTTGAAGCACATAACCCTAAATGGTTTTTCCCATTCATCAAGACCATGTATACCTTCTAGTCTAAATCCATAACTATTCAGTACATTGTGCCAAAGACTTTTGTGACGGTGTAGTCGAAAAAAGATGTTTAATTGTTTTAGGAAGATCTTCACAAATTATACATTTCACACTTACATTCATACCTCTGCTTACCAGCTTTACTATAGTAAATAAAGCATTATTGAGAATTCTCCAAAGGTGGAGGTTATCTTTAGCAGTGCTCTCTCTTCTCCAGATAGTAGAGTGCCATTTATTTCTCACAAGACTCTTGAAACCAGACGGGAAGTTGTAGACAGCCTTGTTAGTATATTTAGTCCTTTTATGACCCTAGGTAATAACAACATCAGTAGGAGATTTACAAACATAATTTTTAATAGTGTTCAAGAAGGAAGTTATGTTTTGATTAGAGAATGTTGGAAGGGAGAGGCTTCCATTTTGAATGATAGAGTTAACAAGAGAGTTAGCTCCAATACTAGATTGAAATTGTTCTTGATGCGTAACCAGTCTACTGAGAATGCATCCTTTAGAAAACCAGGGATCATTCCAAAAGCTCACTTCGTTTTGCTGAGATAAAACATATTTTATTTGTGGTAGGACTACCTCTCTTAACTTGAAAACATTACGCCACGTCCAGCTAATATTCTGAGGGGGTTGCAGATTCTAGATGCTCCTTTCTTTAATAACACGTTTGTGAGGCCATTTAACCCATATACTTTCTTTTTTATTCAGGAAATTATCTAAATATTTGACCATAGTTGATTTGTTCCATATAGATAGGTTTATGACACCCAGTCCACCGTTGATCATTGGCTTTTCTATTTGTTTGAAGGAGATAGGAGCCATATAATGACCATGTGCACTCCCTTTCCAAAAAAACTTAATCACAACACTTTTAATCATAGAGATAAGTTTCTTAAGTAAAACAGAAGTCCTAGCCCAATAGACAGACATTGAGAATATAATAGACTTAATAGGGGTCAGTCTTCCAGCTTAACTAAGTTGTCTAGTAGTCCAGCTGTGCAGACGAGCAGTGATCTTTTCATACAAAGGAAAACATTGATTAATAGTTATTCGAGAGGTAGCTAGGGGTACTCCTGTTGAAATATATATTTGAAAAAGAAAGGTTGGAGACTAGAGAGAAGAAACTTGTTCTCGCTGATCCACACAATTTACACACAAAGAGAAAAACTTATTCTCCCAAATAATGCTTTAATATTATTATTCCTTTGCTAGATTGCGTTCTTGATTGATTACAAAATGAGGGGAGAGCTCCTCTATTTATATGACTCAATAGAACATTCTAGATGTAGAATATTCTAGAAACATGACTCATTTGACAACTCTAGAACTTTCTTTTTAGAAAACTCTAGAAACATGACTTTTATACAATTCTTATTTCTAGCAACTAATATAAAATTCTAGAGTTCTCTCCAAATTCTACTAAATGCAAGAGCATTCTAGAAACTTTGATAATAAGAAACTTCTAGAATTAACAAATCAAGTTTATATTCCAACACCCCCTTTAAACTTGATTTGCCCCCCTTTGAGCTAAATTTTTATGCATACTGATACAGGGGAAACACTTACCACGTTCCACACCTCCACCAACAATGATCACTACTTGCCGCAACCCACCACATCACCATATCCCGCGACCTACGACCTTAAACCCATCTCCGCGACCCACGACCTAAACTCCATTCCCAATCCACGACCCAACTCCATCCCGCGATCCACGATCCAACTCCATTCCGCGAACCCGCGACCTAACTTTCTAGAGGCATCCTTCCCGCGACCTAATTCCACAGGCGAGCGACCTAACTCCGCCTTAAATCGCGCACGAGACTATGTCGCACGTTTCACAAGCCCTAGGTCGCGAATTACCTGCCTTATGTCGCGAATTCTCCCTCCAGATATCAGCCTAGGTCGTGAACTACCTCGTGTCATTTCCAAGAAGGTCGCAAGCTATGGAATTCTTTAAGTCGCCAAGCTTTGAATCGCGCCATGTTTTAGGTCGCAAACAACTTATCTTCAGTCGCGTGTGATTTCTTTAAGTCGCCAGAAGTAAGTCGCCGAAGTTCTGATGAAGATTTTAAGTCGCGAAGTTTATTTTAGGTCGTTACTTTTTTTAAGTCTTAAGTCGCGTACTCTTATATAGGTCGTTTTATGTTGTAATTTTCTCAAGTCATTTGTGTTGTGTTGTAAACCCTATAAATAGGAATGTAATGTCATTGTAAGGAGTTGTTGAAAATTGAATAAAATTTTGTTTGTGAAGCTTTGTGCCTCCATTAAATTGGTAGTCGAGTGTTAACTCCTATCTCCACTTCGGCATTCGAGTGTGCTCGAATCAACGAACGTTGAAGCCAATTCGCAGAATCAAGTGCGCTTGATCAACGCTCAAAGAATTGTAGATCTTTCTTCACGGAATCGTGCACGATCAACGTGTCGAAGATTGCTAGAATCCGGTATCTTCATGATCAACGGATTTGGGCCTTTCGGTATTCTTAAATCCATCGATTCTTCGTCGATTCACCGATTATTTTCCGCTAATCGTGCGAGATCCTGGACGGATTCGATTTACATCATCGAATTCGCTTCTCACGCTGCGTCAGTTTGGTATCAAAGCGAGATCACAAGGAGTTTGCATCATTTGGAGACTTAGGTTTTGAGAATTTGAAGTTTGGAGATCGGATTTGCAAATTATTGAGAAATTTGGTGTTCATCGTGTTCATCGTGAAGTTGCAACAAGTTGGGAGTTTCAATCCATCTCTGTGACGACCGCCCATGACTCCCGCACCAAATCAAGGAAATAATGCGCTAAAAGGTGTGCCAGGCAGCCATGGACGATAGTCAGGGTAAAACAAAACAGAAGAATCTCTATCGCATAACTCACAGCGCATGGATAAAATACAATAGAGAAATATAATATAGTGAAGCTCCATAGAACAGAACATCATCATATAAGCATCACAGTAGTTTCATACAATCATCTACTCAAATCCATACATGAAAGCCTCACTACAAATCACTCAACCAAATACAGCAGCGGATACCCAGTACATATAGTAAGAAAACTAATATGCAAAGCCTCCTGCTCGTCTTCGTCATCTTTAGCGTAGAACTCCTAGCACGGCACCTGTCACCTGCTACCTAGTCTGCCCATCCCGACATGGATGAACAGCCCAAGGTAATAAGAGGAGACATAAAACCTTGAGTCAGACAAAGTCTTAGTGAGCAGTAAATTAACTATCAAACATACCAAAAGAGCATAAAGGATAAAAGGAATAGGAACCAAACCATCCCACTCCACCTCTTTCTACAGTGATAGCCCCAGACATACACTAAGGAGAAGCAAGCATAACAACATAGACAATTAAGGTAAAGCGAATACCACTCGAGTCAAGGACGATGTTTTCCAAATACAAACCCCCAAGGCCTAAACCAAGATCAGATAAGCACCCAGAAAACACCGCTCTTGAAGCCGAATGATAATACAACCAAACATCCATGACTCTGGCTATCACTGTTATCCTTGCCTCGATTTCACCGTTAGTTGAATGACCATCTGTCAAGGGCTAATGGTAACCCCGGTTCTAACCATAACTCCGCACACTGCCTTGTGCCTAGGACTTATCTACTTTGCCCAGAGTACTCAACTACCTACCTGTAGTCTTTTGGGTGTCCCGACTACCTACCTGTAGTCGTTATGGGCGCCCCATGTACTCTTGCTTTTGAGCATGCTAGAACCTTCAACAACGACGAGATCCAAGCCTCCTAGCCATCCTTCTTGACGACTATCCTCATACAAGCTCAAGCTACCTCTTGAACAATCCATTATCAACCAACTTGAACTACTCTTCAAGTTATCAACATGCTTGGAATGATCCCTGCTTGGATTAAGCCAAGACTCACATCATACTTCGCTTCATCGCATCAAAGCAAAGTCTCAACTCAACAACATGGTTTGCCTCATCAAATCATGGCAAAGTCCCATCTCAACATCATCCAATCTATACATATGAGCTTCAACATCCGCTACATATGCCTTAAGCAGCTTTCACCATTCAAGAGCCTTCTTCCATAGCTTTTGAATCCTCTTTCATCATCTTGTTCCAAATCAACTACTAGCTAACTTGGAAACAATCAAATCAATCATACATTCAAATAATCAATCATTCAAACAAGATCTATTAAGCAATTTAAGCAATATCAACTATAATGGCAATTTCGTAATTAAATGAGCAAAAGTCCAACGTATGTGAAATCATGGTTTTTAGCATAGATCTATCAAATATAAAACATGGGTTTTGTCTCTAACACTTATTAAATAAACTTGCATAAGCAAACATCTTCAAAAACCATGGATCTAGACTTGGATCTAAGAAAAACGCATGAAATCTCTAACTTTAACACTCAAACAAGCCACCAATCCAATATACTCCCTTGGATCCGCGTGAGAGATAACTACCACTCACCAAATCACCAAAACACCTCAAAAACTAAACACTTCAGATCTGGACAGCGAAGATCAAGGCTTGATCCGGCAATATCTCGTCTCAATCGATGAAATCTAGCTCAAACGGATGAAGATCTTCAACTTTGGCACTTGAATCTTCAATCTAAATCTTCGATCTTGGATGGATGTTAGAACTAGATTGGAATAGAGAAAAGAAGGTGAAGAAATGTTGTAGTCGAGTCTTCAAAATGGCAGCACTTCGTCGCTTCAAAAACCGGTGCCAAAAAGTGAGCCAAACCCCTCTATTTATAGGCTGGATCAACCATGAGTCGTCGTCCCTATGAGTCGTCCACGACTCATCATGAGTCGTTGCCGACTTATCAGCCCTTACCGACTCAACATAACACTGCCTACTTACCATGAGTCGTTCACGACTCATTGCCATGACGACCTACCCCAGCCGACTCAACTGCACAGCCTTCCGACTCAAGCCAACGACTCAATACACCAAGGCACAAGGTCATACGACTCAAACCCAAACCGACTCAACACCTACCGACTCACGACTCAAGACCAGTGCCGACTCAACATAAGTCGGTCACGACCTAAAAGCCTCCGACCTAAGACACTGCCGCGTTTTCCCCAAGTCCTAAGTCGTACGACGACTCAACAATACACACTCACTACTCAACTATGATGCCGACTCACGACTCATCAGGCCCTACGACTCAAAACCCTGCCGACTCATTACCCACGACCTAAGCCTAAACCCCTTAAGTCGCTACACCCTTAACCCGTTAACTCCTTAACTCGGCAAACCCTATGAGTCGTAACTCGTTGACTCGGCCACACTTCTTATCTCGGCCCTCTATGAGTCGGTCATCCTATGAGTCGCCTAACTTCTTGAGTCGGTCCATCCTTATCTCGGCCAACACTTTAAACCGCTACCCCTCCTTGAGTCGGTCCCCTATGAGTCGGTCACGACTCATCACTTGTACCCGGGTTAACTTCTAAACGACTCAAGCTAGAAGCAACACAAACAACACTATCGACCTGCAAATTCTACGATTTATCGACTCGTAAAATACGGGTCGTTACATTCTCTCCCCCTTAGGAATTTCGCCCTCGAAATTCCAAGCAAACAACAGCAGTCACAATTATTCCGCATGCCTACCATCCATAGCAATCAACAAACCATGCATCCAATTCTAACCTCGAAGAGTCCGGGATGAGCTGCCTTCATCCTCTCTTCCTCCTCCCATGTACAGTCGTTAACATCATCACTCCATTGTACCTTGAGCAACGTAATCGTCTTCCTCCTAAGCTGTTTCGTATCGGTTTCAACAATACGAAGCGGCTTACGAGGTCTCGAAACAACAGGATCAACCTCCAAGTCTTCACAGCTATCAGCAGAAACCACCGTAGTTGGGTCGTGCACATACTTCCGTAGATAAGATACATGAAAAACATTGTGCACACCCGCCATCTTTTCCGGTAACTCCAATCTATAAGCGAGCTTTCCAATTCGCTCGATAATCGGAAATGGTCCAACAAATCTCGGAGTCAATTTCCCTTTCTTCCCGAATCTAACAACATTCTTCAATGGGGAAATCTTCACAAAAACCATATTACCCACGTCGAATTCCAAATCCTTTCGACGATTATCTGCATAACTTTTCTGACGATCTTGGGCTGCCTTCATTCTTTGCCGAATGTTCTCTATACGATCCGAAGTCTGTCGAATCATCTCTGGCCCAAGTATCAGCTTTTCTCCAGTTTCCAACCAACATGTCGGAGAGTTACACGGTCTTCCATATAATGCCTCATATGGTGCCATACCAATACTCGACTGATAACTGTTATTATAAGCAAATTCCACCAAATGAAGGTGATCTTCCCATGATCCTCCGAAGTCCAAAACACATGCTCTAAGAAGATCTTCCAAAACTCGGTTGACTCTCTCAGTCTGACCATCTGTTTGAGGGTGATAAGCTGTACTCAAACACAATTCGGTTCCCAGGACTTCCTGGAAGCTCTTCCAAAACCTACTAGTGAACAATGGGTCTCGATCGCTCACTACACTCTTCGGAACACCATGGAATCGAACAATCCACTTCACATAAAGCTCAGCCAACTTCGATGCGGTCCTAGTCGATCGAACAGGAATGAATCTTGCACTCTTGGTCAAACGATCTACTATGACCCAAATCCCTTCATTCCCTGCTCTTGTCCTAGGTAGACCATCGATAAAGTCCATCGACACTTGCTCCCACTTCCATGTAGGAACCTCTAATGGCTGAAGCAATCCACTGGGCTTCTTCTGCTCAGCTTTCACCAACTGGCAATTCATACACTTGGAAATAAAATTTCCAACATCCTTCTTCATACCTTCCCAGTAGTAGGTTCTCTTCATATCCCGATACATCTTATTTCCACCTGGATGAATTGTCAACTTCGAGTGATGACTCTCCCTCAGAACTTCATCTCTCAATCCATCTACATCGGGAACAACTAGTCGCCCTTGCTTTCGAAGCCAACCCTCTCGATCGACTTCAAATCCTTTATCCTTTTCTGGATCCAATCCGGATTCCAAATCACGGATAATCTTGATAAGCTTATCATCTCTCCTTTGCCTCTCGCCAATTCTTTCCACAAGAGTAGGCCTTATCGATAAGTTTGCCAACATCTCAGGTTCCAATTCACACCTTGGCCTGAAGTCAAACTCAGCCAAATACTCGAGACTCTTCCACTCTGAAAACATGGCTCCCAATCCTGCATGTCTTCGACTTAACGCATCAGCCACTGCGTTACCTTTCCCCGGAGTATAGGCTATACCAAAATCATAAGATGCTAGGAACTCTAGCCACCGTTGCTGTCGAAGATTTAAATCCTTTTGGGAGAACAGATACTTCAACGACTTATGATCTGTAAACAACTCAAATCTAACTCCCAATAGATAGTGTCTCCACATCTTCAAAGCAAACACAATCGCCGCTAACTCCAAATCATGAGTCGGATAATTCCTTTCATGCGGCTTCAGTTGTCGACTTGCATACGCAACAACTTTATCCTTCTGCATTAGCACCGCTCCTAGTCCAGTGCCACATGCATCGGTGTAAACCACCATCTCATCATTCCCACTTGGAATAGTCAAAACAGGAGCGCTCGTCAGTCGCTCTTTCAGGATTACGAAAGCTTGCTCACACTTATCATCCCATCTGAACACTTGGTTCTTCTTCGTCAATCCTGTTAACGGTGCAGCTATCTTGGAAAAGTCTTTGATAAACCGACGATAATATCCTGCTAATCCAAGAAAACTTCTCACATCAGATGCATTCTTAGGTCTAACCCAATCCTGGATCACTGCCACCTTAGCGGGGTCAACCGCTATTCCATTTCCAGAGATAACATGGCCTAAGAACCTCACTTCACTCTTCCAGAAGTGACACTTCGAAAACTTAGCCTTCAGCTGATGTTTCCGCAAAATTCCTAAAACAATCCTCAAGTGCGTCTTGTGCTCTTCCTCAGTTCTGGAATAAACCAAAATATCATCCACGAACACAAGCACGAACTTATTCAACTGATCTCTGAACACTCTATTCATAAGATCCACAAAATATGCTGGCGCGTTAGTCAATCCAAACGGCATTACCAGCCACTCATAAAACCCGGATGGTGTCCTGAAAGCAGTCTTCGGCACACTATCCTTCGCCACTCTCAACTGGTGAAATCCCGTTGCCAAATCCATCTGAGAAAACACCTTAGCCTCGTGAAGCTGATCAAACAAGTCATCTATTCTCGGCAATGGATACTTGTTCTTCCTAGTCACCTTATTCAGCTCACGATAATCAACACACAACCTCAACGATCCATCCGTTTTGGTTGCGAACACAACGGGCGCACCCCATTCGGACACACTTCTCCGAATGAATCCTTTCCGCAAAAGGTCATCAACTTGCACCTTCAGCTCTTGCTGCTCCCTCGGTGCCATCCGCCTAAGAGGCATCACAACAGGTCTGGCTCCCTCAACTAGATCGATACGAAACTCGATCTCCCTATGCGGCGGCAACCCTTTGACTTCCTCAAAGACATTCTCAAACTCATTCACAATAGGCACCGATGACAGTCCATCCCGTGGAACAACTAGCGAATACATGAAGCTCATGAAGACGCCTTCTTCATGCTTACATCGTATCACAACCTTTCGCCCTTCCACATTCCCGACTGTCACCTCAAGCCTCTCACAATCAATCCTAGCCGCATACTTCCTAAGCCAGTCCATACCCAAAATAATTCCGAACCCCGCAAAGTTCAGAACAAAGCAATCACAAACAAGCGAGCAATCATGACTCGACACAACTAGACCACGACATAACATACACAAACATGACGAACCCCCTACCGGATTAGTCACAACCAATGGCCTATCAACAATATCCGGTTTCATACCTAACCGGCTTACCAAATCATCACAAACAAAAGAATGCGACGCTCCAGTATCAAACAACACTCTAACTGGAACACCACAAATAGAAAGAGTACCTTGAACAACCACACTCTTCCCCTTCTCTTCAGCAGTAGGAGCTTTCGAAGACGATGGAACAGCCCCCAAAGCATAGGCTTGCACAACCTGCCTATCTTTCCTCGGTTCTGGACAATCCTTCTTGATATGTCCCAGCTTATCACAGTTGTAACACTTTCCCGGCACTTTGGGATTCTTACAATCTTTGTAAAGATGGCCCTTCTGCTGGCAGTTATAGCAAGTCACTTCACTCTTCGGCTTCTTCTGGCCATCCCTACCCCTCTGTTGCTGTTGTTTCCTCTTCTTATTGCCACTCTGCTGTGGTTTAGATCCTTCCCTGGTTACAGAAACGACAGAACTTTCCCTAGGAAACAAACTCTCATGCCTAAGAGCTTTTTCCACAAGCTTCTCAAATGGATCGTCCAGATGATCCACTAACTGCCTCCCAAGATAAGCATCCAGACCAGTCACAAACCTTTCATTCTTCTGGTAGGGAGAATCAATATACGATCTGGCATACTTAGACAAAGCTTCAAACTCAGAAATGTACTCAAGAACAGGCCTTCCCCCTTGCTTGAGCTCCACAAACCTCTTAAACAAGACAGATTTCTGGGAAGTAGAGATGAACTTAGCTTCAAATCTAACTTGGAATTGCTCCCAAGTAATCTCTTCTTCTGGAGTATCGATGGTGATAGAATTCCACCAATCAGCAGCTCTTCCCTGAAGCTGTCTCGATGCAAGCTTCCTCTTAGTTGCATCCTCAATCCCTAAGTCACCAAAGATTCTTTTGCAAGCATCAATCCATCTCTGCACCTCAATAGTCGACTCCGTCCCCAAGAAAACTTTCCCTCCAAGAGCAGTATAATCCTTGCAAAGCTTGGCAAAATCCACCGGTCTCGGAGCTTGGACTTGAACTCCCACATCCACAGATGATCCTGAAGCTGGTATTCTCCTCATGATTGAAGTCATCATGGCCTCAAACATAGGAGCATAATCAACAGCTTCCCTAGCATCACGGCTACCCCTCGCAGCTTGTCTCTCACTTCGACTCATCCTTAATATCTGTAAATAAGAATGATTAGAACACCTTAAGAAACAACTGCATAAGGAGTTCAAACCCTTCTAAACTACTATATTATATATAGTAATCATCCATCAAATTACAATTACGTCTCTCTTACGTAGTTACATCAGCGAGCGTTGGCTAAAATCGATTAACCTGGCTCTGATACCAAATGTGACGACCGCCCATGACTCCCGCACCAAATCAAGGAAATAATGCGCTAAAAGGTGTGCCAGGCAGCCATGGACGATAGTCAGGGTAAAACAAAACAGAAGAATCTCTATCGCATAACTCACAGCGCATGGATAAAATACAATAGAGAAATATAATATAGTGAAGCTCCATAGAACAGAACATCATCATATAAGCATCACAGTAGTTTCATACAATCATCTACTCAAATCCATACATGAAAGCCTCACTACAAATCACTCAACCAAATACAGCAGCGGATACCCAGTACATATAGTAAGAAAACTAATATGCAAAGCCTCCTGCTCGTCTTCGTCATCTTTAGCGTAGAACTCCTAGCACAGCACCTGTCACCTGCTACCTAGTCTGCCCATCCCGACATGGATGAACAGCCCAAGGTAATAAGAGGAGACATAAAACCTTGAGTCAGACAAAGTCTTAGTGAGCAGTAAATTAACTATCAAACATACCAAAAGAGCATAAAGGATAAAAGGAATAGGAACCAAACCATCCCACTCCACCTCTTTCTACAGTGATAGCCCCAGACATACACTAAGGAGAAGCAAGCATAACAACATAGACAATTAAGGTAAAGCGAATACCACTCGAGTCAAGGACGATGTTTTCCAAATACAAACCCCCAAGGCCTAAACCAAGATCAGATAAGCACCCAGAAAACACCGCTCTTGAAGCCGAATGATAATACAACCAAACATCCATGACTCTGGCTATCACTGTTATCCTTGCCTCGATTTCACCGTTAGTTGAATGACCATCTGTCAAGGGCTAATGGTAACCCCGGTTCTAACCATAACTCCGCACACTGCCTTGTGCCTAGGACTTATCTACTTTGCCCAGAGTACTCAACTACCTACCTGTAGTCTTTTGGGTGTCCCGACTACCTACCTGTAGTCGTTATGGGCGCCCCATGTACTCTTGCTTTTGAGCATGCTAGAACCTTCAACAACGACGAGATCCAAGCCTCCTAGCCATCCTTCTTGACGACTATCCTCATACAAGCTCAAGCTACCTCTTGAACAATCCATTATCAACCAACTTGAACTACTCTTCAAGTTATCAACATGCTTGGAATGATCCCTGCTTGGATTAAGCCAAGACTCACATCATACTTCGCTTCATCGCATCAAAGCAAAGTCTCAACTCAACAACATGGTTTGCCTCATCAAATCATGGCAAAGTCCCATCTCAACATCATCCAATCTATACATATGAGCTTCAACATCCGCTACATATGCCTTAAGCAGCTTTCACCATTCAAGAGCCTTCTTCCATAGCTTTTGAATCCTCTTTCATCATCTTGTTCCAAATCAACTACTAGCTAACTTGGAAACAATCAAATCAATCATACATTCAAATAATCAATCATTCAAACAAGATCTATTAAGCAATTTAAGCAATATCAACTATAATGGCAATTTCGTAATTAAATGAGCAAAAGTCCAACGTATGTGAAATCATGGTTTTTAGCATAGATCTATCAAATATAAAACATGGGTTTTGTCTCTAACACTTATTAAATAAACTTGCATAAGCAAACATCTTCAAAAACCATGGATCTAGACTTGGATCTAAGAAAAACGCATGAAATCTCTAACTTTAACACTCAAACAAGCCACCAATCCAATATACTCCCTTGGATCCGCGTGAGAGATAACTACCACTCACCAAATCACCAAAACACCTCAAAAACTAAACACTTCAGATCTGGACAGCGAAGATCAAGGCTTGATCCGGCAATATCTCGTCTCAATCGATGAAATCTAGCTCAAACGGATGAAGATCTTCAACTTTGGCACTTGAATCTTCAATCTAAATCTTCGATCTTGGATGGATGTTAGAACTAGATTGGAATAGAGAAAAGAAGGTGAAGAAATGTTGTAGTCGAGTCTTCAAAATGGCAGCACTTCGTCGCTTCAAAAACCGGTGCCAAAAAGTGAGCCAAACCCCTCTATTTATAGGCTGGATCAACCATGAGTCGTCGTCCCTATGAGTCGTCCACGACTCATCATGAGTCGTTGCCGACTTATCAGCCCTTACCGACTCAACATAACACTGCCTACTTACCATGAGTCGTTTACGACTCATTGCCATGACGACCTACCCCAGCCGACTCAACTGCACAGCCTTCCGACTCAAGCCAACGACTCAATACACCAAGGCACAAGGTCATACGACTCAAACCCAAACCGACTCAACACCTACCGACTCACGACTCAAGACCAGTGCCGACTCAACATAAGTCGGTCACGACCTAAAAGCCTCCGACCTAAGACACTGCCGCGTTTTCCCCAAGTCCTAAGTCGTACGACGACTCAACAATACACACTCACTACTCAACTATGATGCCGACTCACGACTCATCAGGCCCTACGACTCAAAACCCTGCCGACTCATTACCCACGACCTAAGCCTAAACCCCTTAAGTCGCTACACCCTTAACCCGTTAACTCCTTAACTCGGCAAACCCTATGAGTCGTAACTCGTTGACTCGGCCACACTTCTTATCTCGGCCCTCTATGAGTCGGTCATCCTATGAGTCGCCTAACTTCTTGAGTCGGTCCATCCTTATCTCGGCCAACACTTTAAACCGCTACCCCTCCTTGAGTCGGTCCCCTATGAGTCGGTCACGACTCATCACTTGTACCCGGGTTAACTTCTAAACGACTCAAGCTAGAAGCAACACAAACAACACTATCGACCTGCAAATTCTACGATTTATCGACTCGTAAAATACGGGTCGTTACAATCTCACTTTGGATCAAAGTTCGAAAAGTGTTTGAAATTTATTCTTGAGTTTGTTTGAAGTTCAATCATGCCTCCGAGACGAGCTCAACGTCATCGCAATATTAATGCTTTGTATGGAAGAGAAGAGGCCGATGAAATGGAACAACGAATCAACGAGAGTTTCACTGAAAAGTTGAATGAAGGAATTGGTCGATTAGAGAGAATGATGCTTGAAATGAATCAAAATCGAAGTAGAGTTTCACCACATTCAGATCTGGAGAGAAGGGAAGATCATGATCGTGGAAGTGCTGACAATCGTGATAGGAATGAAGATCGAAGAAGTGGTGGTGGAAGAGATGTTGGTGGTCGTGATCGACATCGATATACTTCAGATTTTGGTGAGGAGTTTGATGGTGATAGGGGAAGTGTTCATTACCGAGATAGAGAACAAACACGACGACAGTATCAAGATGTAGATGATGATCGTCGATGGGAATCGGGAATGAAAATGGAGATTCCTGAATTTAAAGGTGGAATGGTTGCAGAAGAATTCTTGGACTGGTTGTCTAATGTTGAGGAGATCTTTGAATTCAAGGAGGTTCCGAAAGACCGTCAAGTGAAGTTAGTTGCTACTAGGTTGAGAGGGAGAGCTATGGCGTGGTGGCAGCAAACCAAACTTACACGAGAATGGATGGGAAAGTCGAAGATTGTTGAATGGGAGAAAATGAAGAAATTGATGAAGGCTACATTTTTACCTTACAACTATCAATCACTCATGTATCAGAGGTTGCAAAACTTGAGGCATGGAACGAAGACTGTTAATGACTATGCTGATGAGTTTTATCAACTGATTGCTCGAAATGACATTATGGAGACCGAGGAACAATTGACTGCGAGGTTAGTTGGAGGTTTGCGAATGCAGATTCAGGATATGGTTAATATGTTCGATCCAAGATCTGTGGCGGAAGCACACCAAAAGGCGTTGGCTTGGGAGAAGCAGGGAAGGCGTGGAGGTGGTGTATTTACTAATTCCAACAATCAAGTGAAGGGTATTAGTGGAAGTTCTAATGTTTCTAAACCTGTCAGTAAACCCGTGATAAAGGAGGGTGAGAAGGCGAAGATTAACAATGGTTTCAAATGCTACAATTGCCAGGAGATAGGTCATAAAAGCAATGAGTGTCCAAAACCGAAGAAACAAGCTATGATAGCTGAGGTTGAAGTTGAGGATGTTGGTGAAGGTGATTTTAGTCCAGTGGAGGAAGATGAACAGGATATCGCATCGGGAGACGAAGGGTGTAATCTAATGATGAGGAGATCTTGTTTAACACCGAAGCAAGAGGATGAAGCTAGTTGGTTAAGGAGTAACATTTTTTAGTCGACATGCACTATATTGGGGAAAGTTTGTAAATTTGTGATTGACGCAGGAAGTTGTGACAATATTATTTCTACAGAAGCGGTGAGAAAATTGAAGTTGAAAATGGAAAAACATCCAAATCCTTATAAGTTAGCGTGGCTGAGAAAAGGAGGAGAAGTGAAGGTGGATAAGCGAGTTCGAGTTCCATTTTCTATTGGGAAGAAATATAAAGACGAAATCTGGTGTGATGAAGTTGAGATGGATGTTTGTCATTTGCTTTTGGAAAGACCGTGGCAGTATGATCGAGCAGTGCAACATGACGGTCGGACCAATAGCTATAGTTTTATGTTTGAAGGCGTTAAAATTATTTTAGTCCCAAAGAAGAGACAGCAAGGTGAGGGCAAATCTGAGGAGATTGAGGAGCTGAAAACTCTATTGACTTTAAAAGAATTTGTTGAAGAAGTAGAGGAGAGTCCTGAAGTGTTTTTGTTGATTGGACATGAAGCTACTGAATCCGTTGAGATTCCAAAGGAAGTAAAACCGATATTAGAAGAATTCAGTGATGTATTTCCAGAAGAACTACCAAAGGAGTTACCGCCGTTGAGGGATATTCAACATCAAATTGATCTTGTGCCAGGGTCAGTGTTACCTCACAGGCCACATTACCGGATGAGTCCGAAGGAGCATGAAGAACTGAGAAGGCAGGTGGAGGAGTTGCTAGAACAAGGGCGTGTCCAGGAGAGTTTGAGTCCATGTGCCGTGCCAGCCTTATTGGTACCAAAGAAGGATAGAACGTGGAGGATGTGTACGGACAGTCGGGCTCTAAACAAGATCACGGTGAGATACAGATTTCCTATGCCGAGATTTGATGATTTGATTGATCAATTGAGTGGGGCTGTTGTGTTTTCCAAGATTGACCTGAAGAGCGGATACCATCAAATTCGTATTAGACCGGGTGATGAGTGGAAGACTGCTTTTAAAACCAGGGAGGGTTTATACGAATGGTTGGTTATGCCATTTGGTTTGTCAAATGCTCCTAGTACTTTCATGAGAGTGATGAACTAGATTTTTAGACCATTTGTTCGGAAGTTCGTGGTTGTTTACTTTGATGATATTCTGATTTATAGTTGGAGCACGGAAGAACACATCCAGCATTTGCTAGAAGTATTGTTGATTCTACGACAAGAGCAGTTTTATGCAGCAACAAAGAAGTGCGTGTTTATGACGGATAGAGTTTTATTCCTGGGGTATGTTCTTTCAAAGGAAGGTATTCAAGTGGATGAAAATAAAGTGGAAGCTGTCAGGAGTTGTCCACAACCGAAGACAATTACTGAAGTGCGAAGTTTTCATGGCTTGGTGTCTTTTTATCGAAGATTCATTCCGCACTTTAGCAGTGTGATGGCACCAGTAACCGATTGCATGAAAGGAAAGAAGTTTGTATGGTCAGAGGAAGCAGGGGTTGCTTTTGAGAAGGTTAAGGCACTTTTGATGACAACATCAATACTAGTACTGCCGAATTTTCAGTTGTTGTTTGAGTTGCATACTGATGCTTCGAAAGTGGGAATTGGTGGAGTGTTGAGTCAGAATGGAAGACCAGTTGCTTATTTCAGTGAGAAATTGTCTGGAGCCAAGTTGAGATATATCACTTATGATGTAGAGTTTTACGCGATTGTTCAAGCCGTGAAGCACTGGCGACATTACTTGTTTCAGAAGGAGTTTGTTCTTTACACTGATCATGAAGCATTGAAACATCTACAGGGGCAGGATAAGATTTCAGCGAGACATGCTTCGTGGATAGCATATCTACAACAATTTACTTTCGTGGTAAAACACAAATCATGGGTAACAAATCATGTAGCGGATGCTTTGAGCAGGAGAAGTCACTTGTTGACAACGTTGAAGGTTAAAGTGACAGGATTCGAATTATTGCCAGAGTTGTTTGAGGGGGATCCTTACTTTGCAAAGTTTGTTGAGAAAGTTAAGGATGGGGATACTGATGAATTTGTGTTGGTTAATGGATTCTTGTTTAAAGGAAATCGATTATGCATACCAGACTGTAGTTTGAGAATGAAGATTGTTAAAGAGTTACATGAAGAAGGCCATGTAGGCAGAGATCGTACACTGCAGTTGATTTCTCAGTCTTATTTTTGGCCATCAATGAGAAAAGAGGTAGAGAGATTTGTGGAGAGATGTCACATCTGTCAGGTTTCGAAAGGAACAGCGACGAATGCGGGATTATATATGCCGTTACCTGTGCCTACCAGACCATGGGTTGATATCAGCATGGATTTCGTTTTAGGTTTTCCTAGAACTCAAAGGGGGAATGATTCTATATTTGTTGTGGTGGACAGATTTTCGAAGATGGCGCATTTTATAGCCTGTAAGAAGACAGCAGATGCAGTTCGAGTAGCTTAATTATTCTTTAAAGAGGTGTATCGATTGCATGGTTTACCTGAATCTATTGTTTATGATCGGGATACTAGATTTCTAAGCCATTTTTGGTTGAGTTTGTGGAAGATGGTCGGAACGAAGCTGAATTTTAGTAGCGCTTACCATCCGTAGACAGATGGACAAACAGAGGTGGTGAATAGATCGTTGGGAAATTTGTTACGATGTCTTGTGAAAGACAATTTGAAGAGTTGGGATTTGAAGTTGTGTCAAGCTGAATTTGCTCACAATCATGCAATTAACCGAAGTACAGGTTTCAGTCCATTTCAGATTGTATATTCAAGCTTACCAAAGGGACCGCTGGATTTGACAATAGTGCCACAACCGAAAGGAGTTGTTACGCGGGCTAGTGACTTGGTGAATGAGTTACAGGAATGCCACAAGGTTGTACAGGAACGATTACTTAAATCAAATGAGAAGTATAAACAAATGGCGGATAAAAAACGAAGAAGAGTTGTCTTCAAAGAGGGAAATTTTGTATATGCCGTTTTAACGAAAGATCGTTTTCCAGTTGGAACTTACAACAAGTTGAAAGCACGGAAAATTGGTTCATTAGAAATCTTGAAGAAGATCAATGATAATGCGTATCGGTTAAGGTTGCCAGAAGAGGTTCATACTTCTGATGTGTTTAATGTGAAACACTTGATTCCGAATTATGCTGATGATCAAGAAAATGCGAATTCGAGGACGAATTCTTTCGTACCCAAGGAGGATGATACAGGGGAAACACTTACCACGTTCCACACCTCCACCAACAACGATCACTACTTGCCGCAACCCACCACATCACCATATCCCGCGACCTACGACCTAAAACCCATCTCCGCGACCCACGACCTAAACTCCATTCCCAATCCACGACCCAACTCCATCCCGCGATCCACGATCCAACTCCATTCCGCGAACCCGCGACCTAACTTTCTAGAGGCATCCTTCCCGCGACCTAATTCCATAGGCGAGCGACCTAACTCCGCCTTAAATCGCGAACGAGACTATGCCGCACGCTTCACAAGCCCTAGGTCGCGAATTACCTGCCTTATGTCGCGAATTCTCCCTCCAGATATCAGCCTAGGTCGTGAACTACCTCGTGTCGTTTCCAAGAAGGTCGCAAGCTATGGAATTCTTTAGGTCGCCAAGCTTTGAATCACGCCAAGTTTTAGGTCGCAAACGACTTATCTTCAGTCGCGTGTGATTTCTTTAAGTCGCCAGAAGTAAGTCGTCGAAGTTCTGATGAAGATTTTAAGTCGCGAAGTTTATTTTAGGTCGTTACTTTTTTTAAGTCTTAAGTCGTGTACTATTGTATAGGTCGTATTTCTTATGTCGTGTGCTGTTTGTCAAGTCGTGTACTATTTTGTGTTGTAATTTTCTCAAGTCATTTGTGTTGTGTTGTAAACCCTATAAATAGGAATGTAATGTCATTGTAAGGAGTTGTTGAAAATTGAATAAAATTTTGTTTGTGAAGCTTTGTGCCTCCATTAAATTGGTAGTCGAGTGTTAACTCTTATCTCCACTTCGGCATTCGAGTGTGCTCGAATCAACGAACGTTGAAGCCAATTCGCGGAATCAAGTACGCTTGATCAACGCTCAAAGAATTGTAGATCTTTCTTCACGGAATCGTGCGCGATCAACGTGTCGAAGATTGCTAGAATCCGGTATCTTCGTGATCAACGGATTTGGGCCTTTCGGTATTCTTAAATCCATTGATTCTTCGTCGATTCACCGATTATTTTCCGCTAATCGTGCGAGATCCTGGACGGATTCGATTTACATCATCGAATTTGCTTCTCACGCTGCGTCACATACCAAGTTTCTTCTTTAACTCCTCGAAAATCTCCAACTTCATAGGCTTCGTTAAAATATCGGCAATTTGATCTTGCGTCTTGCAATGCTTGACAACTACTTCTCCTTTCCCAACCAAGTCTCGAATGAAATGATACTTGATTCTTATATGCTTGCTCCTCCCATGAAAAACTAGATTTTCGGTGTGTGCTATAGCAGAATTGTTGTCACAATATATAAGTGGACTTTCTTTTTCAACTTCACATTGTGCATTCAACTTTGTCTTGTAAACCCATTTGACTCCAATGAATTTCTTCTCTTCAGGCACTTCAACCATCCCCCATGTTTGGTTCCTTTCAATTGTATCAATTTCTTGATCCATGGCTTGTCTCCATTTGTCTTCCTTGGCGGCTTCTTCAAAATCAACTGGATCCACAGTTGCATATAAAGAAAAATCAACAAATTCAACTTCTAAAATTCTTCTTGTTTCTCTATAAATCTCCGCAAGAAGTCTTGTCCTTCTAGGTGTTGATTCTGAACTTGAAGATGATGAGCTTGGAGGAGAATTAGATGGTGGAGTAGGTGGAGTCGATCCTTCTGCTTCAGTTGTCTCAAATGCATCATTATCAAGCAAGATACTTGTACTCTTTTTCTCATTTTTCCATTCCCATGCTTCTTCCTCATTGAAAATTACATCACGACTAATAATAGTCTTCTTTGTGATGGGGTTATATAATTTATATGCATTGGATCTTTCACTATAGCCAACAAAGATGCACTTTTCAGATTTGTCATCAAGTTTTCCTCTCTTTTCATCCGACACATGAGAGTAACAAATGCTTTCAAAAATTCGAAAGTGGAAGACACATGGCTTGTGACCGCTCCATATTTCTTGTGGAGTCTTTCCTTGAACACTTTTAGTTGCCGCACGGTTGAGATCATAGCATGCACATGCTGCAGCTTCGGCCCAAAATATTTTAGGCAATCCTTTTGTCTTCAACATACTTCGAACAAGTTCCATGATAATACGGTTCTTTCTTTCGGCCACCCCATTTTGTTGAGGGGTTGAGCGGACCGTTAGTTGATGGTGAATGCCATGATCCTTTAAGAAATTTCCGAATTCTTCCACCATATATTCTCCACCACGATCGGATCGGAGTGTCTTTATAGAAAAACCACTTTGCTTCTCCACAAGTGCTTTAAAATTCTTGAATACTTCAAATACTTAAGATTTTCCTTTGAGAAAGTAAATCCACATCTTGGGACTATAGTCATCAATAAAAGTGAGAAAATACCGATTACCTCCAAGAGAGTTTGTGCGCATAGGTCCACATAAATTCGTATGCACTAGCTCCAAAGGATTCTTTGCTCGCCATGCCTTTTCTTTTGGAAATGGATCTCGATGGTGCTTGCCAAAAACACAACTTTCACATACTTGATCTTGTTTGCTAATATTTGAGATGCCTCTCACCATATGATCTTTGCAAATCTTGGACAGAGTGCTAAAACTCAAGTGATTACAACGAAGATGCCAAAGCCATGACTTGTCATTAACAATGTTAGCAAAACATGGAAATGCTTCATTTTTAATTTTCAACGGAAACATTTTTGTTGGTGTCATCTTCACTTTTGCAATAAGAACACCAGTTTTGTCTTTGATCTCACATAAATCATTTTTGAAATTCACATTATGTCCCTTCTTTAGAAGTTGCCCAACACTCAAAAGATTGTATTTAAGATCGAGAATATAATAAACATTAGAAATATAATTTGTACCTTGCTTTGTCTGTATCGGAATATCGCCACTGCCTTTGACAATGAGTCTTTTGTTATCACCTGTCTTGACTTCTCGTTGGACACTTTCATCAAAATTCACAAAGAAACTTTTATTTCCGGTCATGTGGTTACTACAACCACTATCAATATACCATATATCATCAAAAGAAGCTTCTTTAACATTACAAGAAAGAAGCATACTTTCATCTTGTGTCTCCAAATTCTCATGTAGAAAATTAGAATTATCTTTTTCATCATTAATTCTTTTAAAACAATTCTTTTTCATATGTCTATATTTATGACAATAATGACATTGAATATTATAAGAGTTACCTCTTCCTCTTTCACTGTATCCTCCACGACCTCTTCCTCTTCCTCCTTGAGATGAGTTTGAATTTTCACTTTGAATTTGGCCTCTTCCTTGTCCTCTACCACGGCCCGATCTTCCACCTCTTCCTCTAAATCCACCATGGTTGGTGTCTCGAATTTGAAAAGCTTGCTCGGAAGGAGAGGAATCAAATTGTTTGATGCGAAGCTCATGAGATTGTAGTGAGCCCAACAATTCTTCAAGAGAGAAAGTATTCAAATCTTTTGATTCTTCAATAGCAACAATAACATGCTCAAATTTCCTTGTCATACTTCGAAGAATTTTTTCAATAATTCTTTTATCCGAAATTTCTTCACCATTGATTCGAAGTTGATTAGCAATAGTAATAGTTCTATTATAAAATTCCTCCACCGATTCACTTTCTTTCATTTTGAGTAAATCAAACTCACCTCTTAGAGCTTGAAGTCTTACCATCTTTACCTTTTCTTCACCTTTGTACGTCTTGTTGAGGATGTCCCATGCCTCCTTTGATGTTGATGCCGAAGAGATCCTTTCAAAAATTGCTTCATCCACCCTTGATAGATAATATAAAGAGCCTTCTTGTCCTTCTTTTGAATCTCTTTCAAAGTATTCAATTGTTGTGTTGAAAGTGTAGCTTGATTCTCCGGTTCTTCATATCCATTTTCAACAATCTCCCAAAGATCTTGAGAGCCATACAAGACCTTCATTTGAATGCTCCATTGATTGTAATTCTTTCCCGTCAAACGAGAAAGTTGAGGTTGCAACATATTGTTGGAAGTCATCCCTAAACCTGGCTCTGATACCACTTTGTTGAAATATATATTTGAAAAAAAAGGTTGGAGACTAGAGAGAAGAAACTTGTTCTCACTAATCCACACAATTCACACACAAAGAGAAGAAACTTGTTCTCTCAAATAATGCTTTAATATTATTTTTCCTTTGTTAGATTGCTTTCTTGATTGATTACAAAATGAGGGGAGAGCTCCTCTATTTATATGACTCAATAGAACATTCTAGATGTAGAATATTCTAGAAACATGATTCATTTGACAACTTTAGAACTTTCTTTTTAGAAAACTCTAGAAACATGACTTTTATACAATTCTTATTTCTAGCAACTAATATAAAATTCTAAAGCTCTCTCCAAATTCTATTAAATACAAGAACATTCTAGAAACTTTGATAATAAGAAACTTCTAGAAATTAACAAATCAAGTTTATATTCCAACAACTCCAAGATAGGAGACAGTGTCATCAGAGGTTTGAGCCCAGTTGTGTTGAAAATAACTTCCATTTGTTGGTTGTCTAGGCCAACTAACATGATTTCAGATTTCACTATATTGACTTTAAGGCAAGTAATTGTGAATGAGTTTTAGCCTAACCAAGATAGTCTTGATGGCCTAAAGGGTTGGTTTGCAAAAGATGACAAGATCATCAGCAAACATCAGTGAAATTATCAAAGGATCTTTGCATCTGGGGTGTAATTGGTATAGCTTTGTGACGCAGCGTGGGAAGCGAATTCGATGATGTAAATCGAATCCGTCCAGGATCACACACGATTAGAGGAAATAATCGGTGAATCGGTGATAAATCGATGGATTTAAGAATACTGAAAGGCCCAAATCCGTTGATCACGAAGATACCGGACTTTAGCAATCTTCGACACGTTGATCGCGCACGATACCGTGAGAAGATCTTTAATTCTTCGAACGTTGATCAAGCTCACTTGATTCCGTGAATTAGCTTCAACAATCGTTGATTCGAGCGCACTCGAATATCCGAAAGTGGAGATAGGAGATAACACTCAACTACCAATTTAAATGAAGGCACAAAGCACAAACCAAATTTTATTCAAAATTCAACAACCTTTACAAATGACACAACCCGCCTATTTATAGGCTTACAACACACATACACGACTTAAGGAAATACTTCTCAACAGTATAATGATTTTCAAAACACACAAACGACTTAAAGGACAACGCACGCGACCTAGAATTAAACAACAACGACTAACGCGACCTAAAGAAAGTACACCACAAGCGTCTTCCACAAACGAGCTAAAACAATACGACCTTCCACATATCAACAAAAGGAATGCGGCAAAACTTGAGATGGAGCGACCTACGACTTAAAATAATGCGACAATCTTAGGTCGTTAGCGACCTTACTTTCAGAGCGACCTAAAGAAAAAAGATAATCTGGAGCGATTTTGTAACGACCCAGAATTTTTGATAACTTAAATTTGAATATTTAATTTATTTTTAATATTAATAAGTGGAATTTTTAAGTCGAATAATTTATTTTTCGAATATTGGATTTAATGGGATAATTAAATCGATTTATTTAATAGTGAAATTCCACAAATAATTAGATATTGGGTTAAATATGATTGAAAATGGTTTGGAAAATTTTGTTATATCATATTAAAGTTATAGAAATATTTTAGAACTTGTAAAACTGAATTTGGAGTTAATTTGTAAAAATTGAATATTTTAATATTTAATTATCGACTGAAAAATAGCCAATTTTTGAACAGTCTCGGAATTGAACGAAACAAGTTCCATTGGATCCGTAATAGTTAATTATTATCGGATTTCAATTTTCGTAGCAATCGGAGTTGTCGTTTGACCGTGGCAGCTCGAAACGCATCAATATCGTTTTAATATAAATTCGGCGAGTAAAAATAGCCATTTTTCAAACGGTCTCGGATTTCGACGAAACCAGTTTCATCGATTCCGTAATGTGATATTATTGTAAGATTTCAAATTTTAAGTCGTTTGGATTTATCGTTTGTCCGGTACAAGCCAAAACGCCTAGAAATCGCTTAAATCTGTTTAAATTTAAATCGACTGTTTATTGCCGTATCTCACACATACTTCCGAATTAGCTTACGAAACCTGTTCCATTGTGTCCGGAATGCGGAAAAACCTTAGGATCGCCTGGCGGCACGCGTCGTTTGGAGTTCGTTTGCAAAAGTGTTAAATTGGAGATTTTATTATTAAAATAATAATAATAGTTGTTTATAAATGCAATTATCTCTAAACCCTAGCCAAGATAAACGCAGCCGGCCCTAATTAATTCGATGGCCAGAAAATGTCGCCCTTCCACCTCAAATCCACACCAATCCGTCGACATTTTCCACGAACTTTCTAAACGGAAATCGAAGAGCACGCTGTGAACTACAAGTTCAACGGTTGAGATCGTGTTCGGAGCTTTGGGTCAACGGGTATTTGGGCACAAAGGCCGTGCGTTTCGTGCATTCCTCAAGGTGGAGGAGGGGGCCGAGCTCCAAGGGGTGGTGGCCGAGCATGGGGGTTGACGAGGGCTTCAAAGTGGCACGTCCTGATCGAGCTGGAACGCGACGGTTTGGGGGCGATTTCAAACCCTAGATTGGAGCTTATGGGTTTCTTTTGCACGATGATAGTCTGGAGATGGAACGCACGCACGGGAGAGAAGGTGAGGGTGGGGGCCCGCGTGTTAGAGGGGTGAGGTGATTTCTTTTGTTTTTTTTTAGTTTAAAATTTAAAATTCAAATCGTGTAACTTAAAAACGTGATAACTTTTGCATGCGAGGTCGGATTCGGACGCGGTTTTTTGCGTTGGAATCGTATTCGCGTGCTCTTCGCAATGCAGCTGGTTTGGAGTCGATTGGAGCTCGTTTGAATTTCGGATAAAATTAAACGTTCGTTTAATTTTATTCGGAACGAACGCCGAAACCGGAAATAAAATCAAGGTGAGAACTCCTCACTCAATCGAAAGGTTTTGTTTAAAATTTTAAGTAGTTAATGTTGATTGATGATTGCTGTTTGATTGTGCTAGTAGATATAGTAGGATATATACTATATATAGCGATATATATATATTGGCATATGTATATATCGGATTTGATTTCCCGCCTCGTATAGCGGATGAGACCCTATTGCGCCGCCTATTAAGCGGATATTTTATAAAATCCCATATACCGCGATATTCCACCTTGAAGTGGAATTGGTATTGTGCTAACGTCTGTGGATGCAGGGTAACAGGTTGGAGGGATCCAACTGGATTCCTCGCATATTTATTTGTTTATAAATATTATGTTGATTGTTGATAATCATATTGATATATGACACTTATTCCCGTGATTGACCATCTGATGTTGTTGCATCATCGGATTCAAATTTTTAAAAATTAAAAATAACGGTTTTGAATTTAAAAAGGGGTTTTAAATCGATTTTTCAAAGAATATGGTTTATTAAAATTTTGAATTGATTAAATTTTAAAATAAATAGATGGATAAAATTTTATGTTTTAAAAATTTATATTTTTATAAAATATAACTTAAAAGAAATTTTTAACAATAATAGGTTTTTATAAAATAGTTAAATTTGGTTTTTGGGAAGTTATTATTATTAATGGTTTATATAAAGGATTTTATAAATGGATGTTTTTAAATAAAAAATTATTGAAGTTATAGAATAAATTTATAAAGTGTTAAGTTGATGTATAACATGAATTCCACTAGGATTTATAGATTAATAAATGTGAAATTTATAAAACGAATGGTTATTGGAAAATTTTAAGTTTATAAGTTATTAACTTATAGAAATGGATTTGGGCATTAAAAAGGGGAATTTTATAGAAATTGTTAATAAATGAAGATTTCATTAGTTGAAATTATTATAAACCATAAAGAAATCTTGTAAGTGATAAGATTTTAAATTGGTGAAGTTCAAAGGAACGATTTGGTAAATAAATAATATTATAAGTATTTAACTTACAATATGGCTTTTGGGTATGAAATTGGGTTATGTAAAATTGCATCGGATTAATAAAGGAATTTATAAAATTGGGGTTTATAATAGAAATGGAATTTATAAACTATGTTTATAAATTTGAAATTCATCGAATTTGATAAATTGAAATATGGGAATTTGTTAAGTGGGCTATATTCACTATTTTGAATATTGAATAGATTATTAAATAAAATGGGTTTGTTTTTGGGAAAGGAATGTTTTAAATGGAATTTAAAACGAATTAAAGGTGTTTTAAAATGTATTGAGTATTGAAAACATAGATTTCAACATTGATTGTTGAAATAGACGTTTTCGAGAAACAGAAGGGGATAATTTGTATAGTATTGGATTTATATATCTATTTTTAATTTCAAATCCATATACTAGTGTTTTTGGGTTGTCGTAACGATGTTTTACGCAACATTCGTTTTTAACCCAAATAAATGTGAATAAAAGAATGTTTTCTTAAAGAGAATGGAATAAAATACTTAACGGTAACTTAAGTATATTGAATATTTCCAAATTGTTGAAAATAAATAAATTTGTGAATTACTTATTTTTAAAATAAGCATGGGAATGGTTTTCTAATATGAAATGGAACGGTTTTTGTGAATTCACCTTTAAGGTAATTGAAAGCAAATAACTTGAAATCGATTTGGGAATCGTATGCTAGTAGATGCTTGGAATTTAAATCCACTTTGGAATTTATATATATGAAGGGAAATTTGTTTAAAAATAAATGTTGATTTATTTTTAAATATGAAAATATAATTTACGAATTTGGAACGTAAGTAAAATAAATCGGTAAAGATTTATTTGGTGGTTTGAAATTTGTTTCAAAAGGTATATATGGTTAAGGTGATTTGAAATTGGTTTGCAAATGGTTAATGTAATTTGAAAATTGGTTTTCAAATGGTAAAGGTAAATTGAAAATTGGTTTTTCAATTGGTTAAGTGTGGAAAATTTTATCGTGAAGTGGTTTTGGTAAAACAAATAACTGGGGCAATTATTTGTAAATGGTGTATATATATATATATATATCTTGTAAAGATATTTTGGGACTTAATAATTTTGGAAAAATTATTTGGAATCTGATGATGTGGCGCATCTTTATTGATAGTTAAATAACCGACTATCAATATTTACCCTTGGATGGTATTGATTGTGTTTGTTTGGAATTGAATGCACACTTATTTTTAAAATAAGCGCTCGCTATTCGGTTTAGCCGGGAGAGGACCTTTGTGTCATATATCCCATTCCGAATATGCGATACGTCGTTTGGATTGCATTTGAAGACCGGTGTTGAAGACCGGGTATTTGTGAAAACGATAGGATGACCTATCGATTGTCTCCGCATCGTTAGCTACGATATGGAGATTTCCTTTGTGATGGGAAATTTTATCGGGATTGTGAATACCCGGATTGCAAGGGCTTCTTTGGAAGTGCCTTCGGTTCTGTTCGAACCCGGAACAGACTTGTATGGTTACGTGTCTGACATTACATTTTGAGAGATAGAGCAGATTTCTTTCAAATACATTTCTGTTGGTGGCGGAGAATTTATTCTCTTAGCTTAACACCCTTCTCTGAGACGTACGAGCTCAGAGGTTATGTAGTTGAAGGTTATCAGCGATATTTCCCAATCTGGTAATGTGGCATGCTGAGTGCTGCTGTGTGATGATCATTGGTTGATCGTTTGGATATGATCATTTGTTTGATCATTTATCTTTGTGATTATTGCTTTGGTCATCTGTGGACCCAAAGCATGGCTTTGTTGCACAAAGCGTAGCTTTGTGGACGAGACTTCGTCAGGACCTCACTCCCCGGAAATGGTCGAAACAGGAATATGCGGCAAGGTTATGAGGGTCGCTCCCTTTAGGGTATGTCATTTCCTTCTGGAAAAGGGTGGTATCATGGTATGGAGCCCAGATATTTACTCATGTTGATACACTATATCTATTACTGTGTGGTGTTGTTGGTATCGAGCGCTCGGATAAAGGTCCCAAAGGACCGGGGGATGACATATTCGTGTAGTAGTTACCTAGTTACAGAGGTAACCCGGCCTTGTGTTGGCAGAGATCTAACCGTAACGTTAGTTTCTCGGGACGTCCCGCCAGAGGCGATCCCATGTGGCAGTAGGAAGTTCCTTAGCCTGACCATTTGTTGGAAATCCAATCAAAACAATACGCGCCCTGTACGGTTTTAGTTGTATAACCTGCCATGGAATGTGGCGGTAACCTGCTATTGAACATGGTAGCTATAGTAGGCATACGACGAAATGTCGTATGCTGGCTAGGATTTATATTCTACTTTCGAAATTGTTTTCTACACTATGCACTAGTAATAATATCAAAAATGATTTGATTTTCGCGTAGTAAGCATCTTTGACTATCATAAGGAGAAATCTCCTCCAATTCTGCGTTTGCATTGTGTGTGTGGCGGGAGGCCTTATGGTAGTTTCATTTTCCAAAAAGCATTGCGGATTTAAAAATTTAAATTTTCTTGTTGCTTGTTTAAAGATAAACTGTTTTTGAGTTCTCACACCAGTCACATGACTGACCTGGAGTTTATTGTTCCTTTCCTAAACTCTGGGTGCCCACTATTTTCCACACGGGCAGTCTAGAGTTAGGTTGTCAGGTTATTCTGGATTCGGGAGTTGCTGTGTAGATCTGGAGGCGAGCCAGATAGCGTAGTCTATTATTTATTGTATATAGTATTTCTTTTCCGCTGTTGTTGTTGTACACTCTGATTGATGTAATGTAATGTGGTATATAAAATGTATAGTTCTTTGTTTTAAATGAATGTACATTTATCTATTATATATTGTTCCGCTGCGATTGTGAGCTTCTGATTTTGTTTCCTGTTCTGTTGTTTGTTCTGTTTCTTCTCTCTTTTCTCTCTTCTTCTACCTCTTTCTTTTTCTTAAACCCTAACGGTTCGGTTTTTTCGACAACGAAAAATCGCGATCGTTACATTTGGTATCAGAGCTTATGGTTAAGCGACAACCTGCTCTGTTGGGTGTTACTCATTAGAGATAGAGTCAGCAGTACTCTAGAATGAGTGTGAGTGTAATAATAGATATGAGTGCGTATTTGTTAGTGAGTATAAAATTGTTTTATATTGTGATGATTGGTTTGTTGAGTGGTATATGAACCTTCGTCGGCGCAGCCTCGAAAACTGAATCGAAGGGGTTCCTAAACACTTGAATAGAACAATTCGACACAATATTGTTTTAAATTGGGTAAATGAAGGTCGTATGCGACCTAAGGTGGAGCAATGAAGGTCGTACGCGACCTATGGTGGAGGACATATGGATCTGCTTGCTTGCGAACTTGGATATGTCGTTCGCGACATATGGATCCTTGGTCAATACTGCATATACAAAATCTTCTTCTTTGAAGACAACACTTCTTCGTTTCTTATCCGCCATTTGTCTATACCTCTCATTTGTTTTCTCCAATCGTTCCTGAACGATTCTATGGCATTCTGTCAACCCATCAACAAAATCAGCAACCCGCTTAATTGTCCCCTTCGGTTGTGGAACTATTGTCAAATCCAACGGCCCCTTTGGTAAGCTTGAATATACAATTTGAAATGGACTGAAACCCGTACTACGGTTGATAGCATGATTATGAGCAAACTACGCTTGACATAACTTCACATCCCAACTCTTCAGATTATCCTTCACAGGACACCATAATAAATTTCCCAAAAACAAAACACTGTCCGTCATAAACACACACTTCTTTGCTGCTGCATAAAACTGCTCATGTCGTTGAATCAACAGTACTTCTCGCAAATGTTGGATGTGCTCTTCCGTACTCCTACTATAAATCAAAATATCATCAAAGTAAACAACCACGAACTTCCCAACAAATGGTCTGAAAATCTGGTTCATTACTCTCATAAAAGTACTAGGAGCGTTTGACAAGCCAAATGGCATAACCAACCATTCGTATAAACCCTCCATGGTTTTAAAAGCAGTCTTCCACTCATCATCCGGTCTAATACGAATTTGATGGTATCCACTCTTCAAGTCAGTCTTGGAAAACACAACAGCCCCACTCAACTTGTCAATCAAATCATCAAACCTCAGCATAGGAAATCTATATCTCACAGTGATCTTATTTAGAGCCCGACTGTCCGTACACATCCTCCACGTCCCATCCTTCTTCGGTACCAATAAGGCTGGCACGACACATGGACTCAAACTCTCCTGAACACGCCCTTGTTCTAACAATTCCTCCACCTGCCTTCTCAGTTCTTCATATTTCTTAGGACTCATCCTGTAATGTGGTCTGTGAGGTAATACTGATCCTGGCACAAGATCAATCTGATGTTGAATATCCCTCAACGGTGGTAACTCCTTCGGCAATTCTTCTGGAAACACATCTCTGAATTCTTCCACTACTGGCTTTACCCCCTATGGAACTTCAACAAATTCTCTAGCCTCATGTCCAATCAACAAAAACACTTCAGGACTCTCCTCTAGTTCTTCAACAAATTCCTTCAAAGTCAACAAAGTTTTAAGCTCCTCAATCTCTTCTGACTTGCTCTCTCCCTGCTGTCTCTTCTTTGGAACTAAAATAATCTTAACGCCTTCAAACATAAAACTGTAGCTTTTGGTTCGACCGTCATGCTGCACTGTTCGATCAGACTGCCACGGTCTTCCCAAAAGCAAATGACAAACATCCATCTCAACTACATCACACCAGATCTCGTCTTTATATTTCTTTCCAATAGAAAATGGGACTCGAACTCGCCCGTCCACCTTCACCTCTCCTCCTTTTCTTAGCTACGCTAACTTGTAAGGATTAGGATGTTTCTCTGTTTTCAACTTCAACTTTCTCACAGCTTCGGTAGAAATGATATTGTCACAACTCCCTACGTCAATTACAAACTTACAAACTTTTCCCAGTATAGTGCATGTCGACTGAAAGATGTTACTCCTCAACCAACTAGCCTCATCCTCTTGCTTCGGTGTTAAACAAGACCTCCTCATCATTAGATTACATCCTTCATCTCCTGACGCGATATCATGTTCATCTTCCTCCACTGGACTAGAATCACCTTCACCAACATCCTCACCTTCAACTTCAATAATCATCGTTCTCTTCTTTGGTTTTGAACATTCGTTACTTTTATGACCCACTTCTTGGAAATTATAACATTTGAAACTGTTGTTGACCTTTGCCTTCGCAGCCTCATTCACAACTGGTTTACTGTCAACTTTAGAAACATTGGAACTCCCACTGGCACCCTTCACTTGATTGTTGGAATTTGTAAACACACCACCTCCTCGTCTTCCCTGCTTCTCCCAAGCCAACGCTTTCTGGTGCGCTTCAGCCTCAGATCTCGGGTCAAACATATTAACCATATCCTGGATCTGCATTCGCAAACCTCCAACAAACCTAGCAGTCAACTGTTCCTCTGTCTCCATAATGTCATTTCGAGCAATCAGTTGGAAAATCGTCAGCATAATCATTAACAGTCTTTGTCTCTTGCCTCAAGTTCTGCAATCTCTGATACATGAGTGATTGATAATTGTAAGGTAAAAATGTAGCTTTCATCAATTTCTTCATTTTCCCCCAAGACTCAATCTTTGACTTCCCCATCCGTTCTCGTGTAAGTTTGGTTTGTTGCCACCATGCCATGGCTCTCCCTCTCAAACGAGTAGCAACCAACTTCACTCTTCGATTCTCGGGAACCTCCTTGAAATCAAAGATCTCTTCAACATTAGACAACCAATCAAGAAATTCTTCTGACACCATTCCACCCTTGAACTCCGAAATTTCCATCTTCATCCCTGATTCCCATCTACGATCGTCTTCTTCCTCTCGATACTGACGTTGTACTTGGTTTCGATCTCGGAAATGAGTACTTCCCCTATCACCATCAAATTCCTCATCAAAATCTGATGTATATCGATGTCGATCATGACCACCAACATCTCTACCACCACCATTCTTACCACCAACATCCCTTCGGTCTACATTCCTCCGATTTCGTTCATCAACATTCCTATCACGATCGTCAACATTTCTATGACCATGATCTTCTCTTCTCTCCCGATCTGAATGTGGTGAAACTCTACTACCCCCATGACTCGATTCAGGTGAAACTCTTCTTCTACTTTGATTCATTTCAAGCATCATTCTCTCTAATCGACCAATTCCTTCATTCAACTTCTCAGTGAAACTCTCGTTGATTCGTTGCTCCATTTCATCGGCCTCTTCTCTTCCATACAAAGCATTAATGTTGCGATGACTTTAACCTCGTCTCGGAGGCATGATTGAACTTCAAACAAACTCAAAAATAAATTTCAAACACTTTTCGAACTTTGATCCCAAGTGAGATGGATCGAAACTCCCAACTTGTTGAAACTTCACAATGAACACAATGAACTCCAAACTTCTCAACAATGCACGGCTCTACACTTCAACACAAAGTTATGCACAACTTCAATAAACAAATCTCGAATCAAACTCCCCAACTTGTTTGAAATCTCACGAACACCCAAATAAACGAACAACTCAATTCGAACTCCAAAAAACTTCAAAGCTTGAAACTTCAACACTTCTCCTTGGTCCAACAGGCTCGTCTTAGCTATGATTGGCTAAATCTCACATTGATACCAAACTGACGCAGCGTGGGAAGCGAATTCGATGATGTAAATCGAATCCGTTCAGGATCTCACACGATTAGCGGAAATAATCGGTGAATCGGTGATAAATCGATGGATTTAAGAATACTGAAAGGCCCAAATCCGTTGATCACGAAGATACCGGACTTTAGCAATCTTCGACACGTTGATCGCGCACGATACCGTGAGAAGATCTTCAATTCTTCGAATGTTGATCGAGCGCACTTGATTCCGTGAATTGGCTTCAACAATCGTTGATTCGAGCACACTCGAATATCCAAAAGTGGAGATAGGAGATAACACTCAACTACCAATTTAAATGGAGGTACAAAGCACAAACCAAATTTTATTCAAAATTCAACAACCTTTACAAATGACATAACCCGCCTATTTATAGGCTTACAACACACATACACGACTTAAGGAAATACTTCTCAACAGTATAATGATTTTCAAAACACACAAACGACTTAAAGAACAACGTACGCGACCTAAAATTAAACAACAACGACTTACGCGACCTAAAGAACGTACAACACAAGCGTCTTCTACAAACGAGCTAAAACAATGCGACCTTCCACATATCAACATAAGGAATGCGGCAAAACTTGAGATGGAGGGACCTACGACTTAAAATAATGCGACAATCTTAGGTCGTTAGCGACCTTACTTTCAGAGCGACGTAAAGAAAAAAGATAATCTGGAGCGATTTAAACATCCGAGAGACCTTCCTCTTCATTCACGACTTTCTGGTGGAGTAACGAAGGTCGTACGCGACCTAAGGTGGAGCAATGAAGGTCGTACGCGACCTATGGTGGAGGACATATGGATCTGCTTGCTCGCGACCTTGGATATGTCGTTCGCGAGCTATCGTAAGTCGCTCGCGACCTACAGAAGCTTCCCTCACGCGCGACCTAAGGTGAATCAATCGAAGGTCGTTCGCGACCTTATGGCTTCGGGCTTCGTGAATTAGAGCAGGGAACTCGCAAGGGGACTCGCGGCATATGGTGGCGCGACTTTGGGTAGGTCGCTCGCGACCTGAGGCAGATGAAGAGCGAGGTGTCGCGACTTTCGGTAGGTCGCTCGCGACCTGGGCGACTTCGATCTGGCGACCTAGGATAGGTCGGCCGCGACCTATCGAGGTAAGTGCTTCATCACTTTGATTTGACAAGGTCTTCAAAGATTCTGATGAGTTGTTCCATAACAGTTATGAATATGTAGGTTGACATGGGGTCTATGCCACGTTGAGAACGAAAAAAAACCAACAATGGAACCAATAAGCTTAATAGAGAAGTTCACAGAAGAAATGCATGCATAGATCCAAGTAATGAAATGCTTGGGGAAGTTCATATAGCCAAGAATACGCACTATAAAATCCCAGTGGAGGGCGTCAAAAGCTTTTCAAATGACAATTTTTAATATACCTCTGCGAGCAACATTCATATTCTTTTATCCATGAAACAGCTCATGATACACAAGAACATTATCGAGGATATCTCTACCAGGGAGGAAAGCTGCCTGATTATGTGATATGATATTTGGAAGGACAGTTTTCATGCGAGTGGATATGACTTCTGTTATGCATTTATAGATTGTGTTGCAACAAGATATTAGTCTATAGGACTGGACATTGTCAGCATTTTTTGATTTAGGAATTAAATCTATGCAAGTATAATTGAAGGAGTTGATCATTTCACCTTTTTTGAAGAAGTTTTTAATAGCCTTGAGAACGTCATACTGCACAATTTGCCAACATGAAGTATAGAAGAATGCATTAAATCCATCTGGACCTCCACTGGAGTCTTTATTCAGGGAAACATGGCTTGTTTTATTTCAAGGTCTGTCTGGCTTGTTTTATTTCAAGGTCTGTCACTTCTTCACTGAGGTAGTTTATATCATTTTGGTATAGATTGGGAAGAAGTAGTGGGTTAATAGCCTCAATATTAGGAGTACTATTCTCAGCTTTCCCAAAAAGAGAAGAGAAATAATAAATGAATGCCTGTGCTACATTGTCAATACCTTGGTGCAGAGTTCCATTTTCATCACGAATGGTCAGGAGGTTCTCTTGAGTTTGTCTTGCCTTTAAGGAAGCATGGAAGTATGAAGTATTACGGTCATCATCCTCCTTCCATCTTAGCCTAGCTTTTTGTTTAAGCATGCCATCTTCCTTATCAAGAGCTTCATAGTAAAGTTTATTAAATTCTATTTCATGTATAGCAAGAGAAGCATCATCAACAATGTTTTGCATTCTTTTCTGTATTTGTTTAAGTTGGTCACTGTACTTGTTAGACTGCTTGGTACCATTTCCATATTTATTCCTAGACCATATTTTCAAAGCTTCTTTAGCCTCCTTGAGTTTTTTCTGCATGACATACATAGGGTTACCATAGTTAGTTTTAGTCCAAACTTTATTAATTATGTCAAGATACTCTGAGTCGAGGACCCAAGAGTTAAAAATTTTAAAATTTGGTTTTCTTCTCATCGCATAAGCGTCCAGGGAAAGCATTTGAGGGGAATGGTCTGGTAGCATAGGTGATTGAACATGGTAGGCCATTTGCTGAGTGTGATCTGGTTGAAGAAAATGAAGTCAATTTTAGAGAAAGTCCTACAGCCTTCCTTCCTTTTATTATTCCAGGAGTAAATAACACCTGTTGTTTTGATTTCAATTAGGTTAGAGTGCTGAATAGCAAGGTTAAGGGGTTTTATTTCATTTAAAGACAAAGAGTTGCCACCAACTCTATCAAATATTTTTAATGAGCAGTTGAAATCCCCTCCAATAATCCAAGGATGTGTTTCTTGTCTGAGACAGTGAATATAATAAAGAAGAGTGAATATAGCATTGTTAGAGTTCATAGCATAAATGAAAGTAAAATAGGAGGAGGAAGAGGAGTGGTTAAAACGAGCATGACAATGAATCATTTGATTAGAGGAGTCTATAGTGGAGAGGCAAATGATGGCTGGGTCATAGAGAGTTAATATTCTACCATATATTGCATGGTCATGATTGTCGATCATACTCCAACTGGGGTTAATATATTTTGAAGCTTAAAGGGATAGGTCAAGGCTTAACTTAGTTTCTGGCAAGGTTAAAATACAGTGGTTGTTTTGTTGAATGAGTAGTTTACATTGATTGAGCTTGATATGGTTGTGAGCTCCACGCACATTCCAGAACACAATATTTTGTATCATTGATTAAACTTGGTGGAGTTGAGAATACCTTCTTTCATACACCTTATTAAGGTGTTGGGAAGTTCATTATAACCAGGAACAGTTGTGGAAAAGGGAGATTCTAAGAAGAGCATAGATGATTAAGAGTTGTTAGTGGAACATGTTTTGAGTTTGGAGTGGTTATGATGGATGTCTTTACCTTAAGACCATCAGAGGAGGTTATGATGGATGGGTAGGGGTGAACAGCCATGGTTGAAGTAGAGGGAGCGCCAGGGTTGATTGGTAGAGAAAAGGATTTGGGCTTCCATGCTTGAGGTGGAGGTATGGTGAGTTTGTAAATGTTTAATGTGGCTTGAGGGGAATAGGGTTTGCTTGTGGGTTTGATTCAGGATGATCAGATGGTTTGATTGATAAAGTTGAGGTTAGATCACCGGGTGAAGAATTATTGGAAGAAATGATAGGATGAGTGACTTTATTAGTAGAGGGGTTTGATGCTGAGATAGTTGGGGTGCACAAAGAACTGTTCATGTGCTTGTGCATGTGCATGGATTTTGAAGCTAGAGGAGCTACGTTAGATTGAGTTGTATACAGGGGATTTAATAGAAGAGAGGTGTTGTGTGTTGAGTTCTGGTATGTAGATAGAATACAGGCATACATCATACTTTCCGGCAAACCTCTTCATTGCTTATTTCAGTTGCATTAATGATGGTTTGATTTGGTTGAGCATTTACTTCGAGAACTTCTTTGGCATTCTCCGAGTTTTTATTCTCTTTACTTCGAGTCAAACTTCTCGCCTTATTAACTTTGGACTTTTTTGAATGATTTCGGTAATTCACTTTGCTTGCTTCGAGACATAGCAGAATCTAAATTTCTTTGATTTTGAGATTTTTGTTTTGGATGAGAATCATGTACATTTGCTTCATTGTCTTGGATATCATCATTGTCACTAATGGGCAGAAGATATTAAAAGGATTCTTTGTTAGTAATTCATCACTCTGAGCTATATGATAGACAGATTAATTCAATACATTAGCTTCTTTCACTCTTATATCAATTTCACATTGAACGCTAACTTTATTTGTCATTATTATCAGTTCTTGAAATGTCAATCTGACTTCTTTCAGTTTGTTCTTCATGTTGTGCCAGCTCTTCATCAACTAAAGCAAAAATTTATCTTTATTCATTTTTCCTTTTGCCTGATCTTCAGACATAGAACTATTATCATTTTGAACATTTTCTTTCTCATGAGCAACTGCTACACTTTTTTCTTTAATATTGGATGTAGTTCCTGAGTTAAAGTACTTTCTCCTTCCTCTATTGATTATTTGCCATTTCTATACCATCTTGACTCTCCCAACTTCTCCTTTTGTCTCTCCAATAGCATTAACCTTCACTATCTTTAAATTTTCTTTGCCAGAGTTTTCATATGCAGGAATGGTGGCTTCTTTTTTGTCACAGGAAGTTGCAGTATGGCCAAAAACTTTGCAAGAGGGGCATATGTATGGTCTCCACAAGTATTTAACTATAATTTGCTATGTCCCTCCTTCAACCAACTGAACCATGAAGTCATTAATGAGCTTACAATCTGGTCTAACCTCAATTAAACACTTAGCATATTCTAACCTCTCCAACTTCTCTGTTATCTCATCTAAAGAAAGCAGTTTTCCTAGTCGATTGGCCAACTAGTTTATGCCAAGAGGTGACCAAGCAAACAATTGTATGTTATGAAATTGAACCCATAATGGCGCAAACATGACTGCACCACAAAACATTACTAATTGCTGGATCATATGGTTTTACAATGAAGAACTTATTCTTCATGATTATAGGGTCACCTTGAAGAATTCTTTCTCCATCTTCATTACAAGAGAGGTGGAACGTAAATATAACACCATTAGATCTTACTTTAATGGAACCCTTTAGCTTCCAGCTAGATTAGAGCCTCTGTGTGACTGTCGAATAGGATAGGGGAGTGTCAAGGAAGAAGCCCACGAGGCAATCCTTCCAAACAAGATAACCAGCCTTTATGATGTCTTTAGAGTATAGCTGTTAGAAATTTTTCAAGTTAAGATTAATTGGATAGCAAGTGTGAAATGAGAGATTGATTTTAAAGGAGAAAGTAGTACTTTATTACAAACTTTTGCTTACAATTTTTCTTTCTTTCTTGCAATTGAGATACACCACTCCTATTTATAGTAATTCACATCTCAAATGAACGGTGAAGATGTGTTTGATCCTACGGTATACAACTATTCTCTAGAGTTTTCTATAACTTTCATACAAAATATATTTAGATAAGAAAACTTTAGATTCTATTTATTTTATTACAATTTGAGAATGGAAAATTCTAGAACCTCTTCTAACATGACAACATATATCTAGATAACTCTATCTAGATGTTTCTTTCTAACTTTCTCTAGAATTCTCTTTTAGTTTTACTTCTTTGTTTGTGGCCCAAATTAAGTCCAATAATCTAGCCCAAAGTCAAGTTTAATTTTCAACATCCTGCCGTAAACTTGACTGTCACTCCAAGCATCTTCTGCAGTCTTTGAAAGTCTTCATTTTTTAATGCCTTCGTAAAAATGTCTGCTACTTGTTCTTTTGAGTTAACAAACTTTGCTTGTACTTCTTTTTTTGCAATCCGCTCTCGAATAAAGTGATAACGTGTATCGATGTGTGAACTTCGTTCATGGAAGACGGGATTCTTGGCTAGAGCGATAACTGACTTATTATCCATGTAAATTTCTGTTGCATTGTGTTGTGGTATATGCAACTCCATCAATAGATCTCGAAGCCAAATAGCATGATGAACACAAGTTGAAGAAGCAACATACTCAGCTTCACAAGTGGAAAGCGTCACAATTGGTTGTTTTTTGAGATCCAGGTGAAGGCTGTATCTCCCATGAAGAAGACAAATCCAGTCGTACTTTTACGATCATCAACATCTCCAGCCTAATCGCTGTCACTGTAACCAATTAACTTGAAATTATTAGAACTTGAGTATAACAAACCAAAATCAATGGTACCTTTAATGTATCGAAGAATTCTTTTTGCAGTCTTCAAATGTGATGTTGTAGGAGCTTCCATATAGCGGCTAATGAGTCCAACACCATAAAGTATATCGGGTCTTTTGCATGTGAGGTATCTTAAACTACCAACCAAACTCTTGAATAGTGTGGGATCCACATCTTCTTCTTGGGTATATTTTAAGAGTTTTGTTCCACATTCTATTGGGGTATTAACTGGTTTACTTTCATCCATCTTAAATTTTTTCATTATTTCCTTTGAATATGCTTCTTGTGACCATTTTTTTTGGTGCGAGGAACCTATCGTCATGAATCCACTGATTTCTGCCGCTTCCGTTATTGCTGCTGGATTGGCCGTAGGGCTTGCTTCTATTGGACCTGGAGTTGGTCAAGGTACTGCTGCAGGCCAAGCCGTAGAAGGTATTGCGAGACAACCAGAAGCAGAAGGAAAAATAAGAGGCACCTTATTGCTTAGTCTAGCTTTTATGGAAGCTTTAACCATTTATGGGCTCGTTGTGGCATTAGCAAAAATATGTCGTGCTCGCTTTGAATCACTTGGATACCAAGATAATATGACATGAGTCCAATATCGGTCATCTCAAACTCTAAACTCATCTCTTTCTTAAAATCTTCAAATGCTTTTGGATTATTTCCGGTAAAGATTAAGTCATCCACATACAAACATACAATCAAGATATCTCCACTTTTATTTGTCTTTATGTAAAGAGCATGTTCATGGGGGCATTTTATAAAGTTATTTTCTAGAAAATATTTATCAATTCTAGTATTCCATGCTCTACGGGATTGTTTCAAAACATAAAGTGCCTTTTTTAATTTTAAAACTTTATCTTCATGTTCTTTAATTTTATAACCAAGTGGCTGCTTCAAATAAACTTCTTCTTCTGTAGTACCATTCAAGAAAGACGATTTCACATCCATTTGATATATTTTCCATTTGTTTTGAGCCGCTAAAAAAAAAATCTTATAGTTTCTAAACGGGCAACAGGAGAAAATACCTCGTCATAATCTATACCTGCTCTTTGCTTGTATCCTTTGGCTACCAATCTAGCTTTGTACCTTTCAACTTCTCCTTTAGCGTTCTTCTTTACTTTGTATACCCATTTTACTCCAATAGCTTTGTGTCCTTTAGGTAAGTCAGCCATCTCCCATGTATCATTTTTCACAATAGCTTTGATTTCTTCATCCACAGCACTCCTCCATCTTTTGTCTTGTTTTGCTTCTTCGAAATCTATTGGCTCACAATTTGCAAAAAGACAAAATAAAGTAATATAATCACAAAGTGGTGTTACCTCGTATAGTTCTTGTAAAGATCACATGCGCGACATCCTTTCACTTGAGCTTTCTTCTTGTGGAGTTTCTTGATGAGTGCTTGATGGAGATGACGGTGTCGGACTAGTCGGCTCTTCTTGCACATCACTGCTTTCTTCTTCTTCGTAAAGGGAAGGAAATTATAATCATCTTCTTGTGTGCTCCAATCTCAAGTGTTTTCTTCATCAAACTCCACATCTCGACTAACAACAACTTTTACATTTATAGGATTATATAACTTATACCCCTTTGACATTGAGTTATAGCCAATGAATATATGTTTTTCACTTTTATCATCCAATTTGGAACGCTTTTGATCCGGCACATGGGCATATGCTAGGCTTCCAAATACTCTCAAATGTGTTATACATGGTTTACTTCCACACCAAGCTTCTTCGGGAGTTTTGTTCCATACACTTTGAGTTGGAGAGCGATTAGCTAAGTACACTGCACATTCAACGGCTTCGGCCCAAAATTCTTTTGGAATTCTCTTACTTTTCAACATACTCCGTGCCATATTAAGTAGAGATCTATTCTTCCTTTTTATGACCCCGTTTTGTTGTGGAGTATACGGGACGGTTAAGGGACGGTGAATTCCATTTTCTTCAAAAAAATTCTAAAATTTTTTAGAGGTAAATTCTCCACCTCGGTCGGACCTCATGGTTTTTATCTTATAACCACTTTCATTTTCTACAAAAGCTTTCAATTTCTTAAAAGCATCAAATACATCGGACTTTTGTTTAAGGAAATAGGCCCAAGTTTTTCTACTATAATCATCAATAAACAAAGCAAAGTAATTACTTTTTTCAAGTGAGCACGGTTTTATTGGACCACAAATATCGGTGTGAATTAACTCTAGTAGTTCTTTAGCCCTTGTGTTGGATTCTTTTGGAAAACTTTTCCTTGGTTGTTTTCCAAATAAGCATCCTTCACATAGTTGATTCATATGATCAATTCGTGGTAAACCTTTCACCATGTTTTTATTTAACAACTTTAAACCCCCAAAATTAAGATGTCCAAATCTCAAGTGCCAAAGCCATGATGAATATTTATAGCATGCTTTTAAACATTGGCAATATTATTTGAAATATGGAGTGGAAACATTCTATTTTTTGACATTTCTACTTTAGCAACCAGATTTCCTTTAGCATCTTTCATGAGAAGGCTATGATCTTTCATATGAATGTCGTATCCCTTTTCTAAAAGTTGCCCCAAGCTTAGAATGTTACTTTTCATATTAGACACATAATATACGTTAGAGATAAAATCATGTTTTCCATTTTTTAAGTGAATTGATATTTTTCCTTTTCCTTTAACTGGAATTTTAGATTCATCACCAAAATAAATGTTTCGACTTACTGATTCGTCAAGCTCCGTGAACATGTTCCTTCTTCCACACATACGATTGCTAGCTCCCGTATCCAAATACCATGTATTGTTATCACCACATGCATCTCCCTTTTGTGCCAAAAGTAGTGTAGAATATTCTTTCTCTTCTTTAGTAAAGTTAGATCTCTCTAGAACTTTATTAGTAGTAGATCTACATTCGGAAGCAAAATGCCCAAATTTATCACAATTGTAACACTTATTTTGTGTTTTATCATACCTTGGTCTTCCATTTTGTTTCATGTTTTCTCCTCTTCCTCGACCTCTTGTAGCATATGCGTTTTGGCTTCTCTCCTCTTTATTGAAAAATTTGTAACCACCTCTTCCGCAGCTTTGACCTCGTCCTCTTCCTCTTTGGCTATGACTTCTTATATTTCTAAATGTTTCATTCTCATTTAAGGTGAGTTTGGTTTGAAGAGCCTGCTCCAATGGCTCTTCTTTAACCCTTTTCTTTAATTTTTCTTCATGTGCTTGAAGTGATCCCATGAGTTGATCAACGGTCATGGATTGTAGATCTTTAGATTCTTCAATAGCTACAACTATGTAATCGAATTTTGAATATAAAGATCGTAGAATTTTCTCGACCACTCTAGAGTCCTCCAATTTTTTACCATATCTTTTCATTTGATTTACTAATGCCAAAACTCGTGAAAAATAATCATCAATCGAATCGGTTGATTTCATATGTAAAGCTTCAAACTCACCTCACATGGTTTGTATTCTTATCTTCTTCACTTTATCGATGCCTTTGAATGCATTCTCCAAAATCTCCCATGCTTCCTTACTACTTTGCGCACTTGCTACCTTCTCAAACATAGATTCATCCAAGCCTTGATGAATGAGAGTAAGAGCCTTACGATCCTTCTTTCTTGAATCCTTTAAATTATCCTTTTGTGTTTGGGATAAAGTGGTGATATCGACAGGTTCAATATACCCATTTTCAACGATATCCCACACATCTTGTGAACCGAGCAACGCCTTCATGCGAATACTCCAATTATCATAGTACTCCTTCCTTAGCAATGGAACTTGAAATGGTGTCATGCCGCTTGCCGTATTTTTCTTGACTAAGAACCTCGCTCTGATACCAATGTTAGAAAATTTTCAAGTTGAAGATAAATTGGATAGTAAGTGTGAAATGAGAGATTGATTTTAAAGGAGAAAGTAGTACTTTATTACAAACTTTTGCTTAATTTTTTTTTGCTTTCTTGCAATTGAGATACACCACTCCTATTTATAGTAATTCACATCTCAAATGAACGGTGGAGAAATGTTTGATCCTACGGTATACAACTATTCTCTAGAGTTTTCTATAACTTTCATACAAAAATATCTTTAGATAAGAAAACTCAAGATTTTAGTTATTTTATTACAATTTGAGAATGGAAAATTCTAGAAACTCTTCTACCATGACAACATATATCTAGATAATTCTATCTAGATGTTTCTTTCTAACTTTCTCTAGAATTCTCTTTTAGCTTTACTTCTTTGTTTGTGGCCCAAATTAAGTCCAATAATCTAGCCCAAAGTCAAGTTTAATTTTCAACAATAGCATGGCCTCTCGATTGAAGGAAGGAGACATGTCAACGGGTATGTACTTTCCCGCATTGCGTTGCTTGCTCTTGAAGAGGGAAGTCCATACTGGTTGACGAGAGGAAGGAATAAAACTGACCTGAGTAGAGGAAACTTCAACTACTGATGGAGCATGAAGGTCGAGTTGAGAAGAAGGGACGGGTAAGGATGGTGGAGGATGTGGAGGAGTGGGAGGGCGGCCAGGACGTTGAAGTACAGAGGTAAAAAGGATGGGAGAGGGGCTCGAGGTACATGCATGGGTAGTGGGAAGGAAAGAGGTATGGGAAAGGGATAGGGAAACGTCTGCCATGAGAAGTTGATCTAGTTAATTGTTACAAGCTTATTTAAGTTTAATATCTATAAATCTTAGTTAACTTATTATTATTATTATTATTATAAATCTTAGTTGATTTATATATATATATATCAGAGTTAATTTTTATAAAGTTATTTATTATTATTACTATTTTTATACTTAATTAATTTTTTATAAAATTTATTATTGTCATTATTGTTGGTGTTGTTGTTATTATACTTAGTTCATATTCTATAAAATTTATTATTATTGTTATTGTTATCATTAAGTAGTTATTATTATTATTATTTAGTTATATTTTCATAATACTTAGTAAATTTTTAAAAACTTATCGAATTTTTATAAAATGTAGTAAATTTATTGTTGGTGTTGTCGTCGTCGTCGTTATAATACATTTGTTTAATTATTATTATTATAATTCTTAGTTAATTTTAATAAAATTATTTATTATTATTATTATACTTAGTTAATTTTTCATAAAATTTGTTATTATTACTATACTTAGGTATTTTTCATAAAGTTTATTATAAGTATTATTATTATTTAGTTATATTTTTATAATACTTATTTAATTTTATATAGTCATTGGATTTTTATTAGACTTGGTTAATTTTTATAAACTTACTTAGTTAATTATTATTATAGACTCGTTTAATTATTTTTATTATTATAAATCTTAATTAACTTATTGTTGTTATTATTATAAATCTTAGTTAATTTTTATAAAACCGTTATTATTCTATTATACTTAGTTAATTTTTCATAAAATTTATTATTATTATTTAGTTATATTTTTATAATGCTTGGTTAATTTTTATAAGCTTATTGAATTTTATAAATTTGGTTAATTTATTATTATTGTTGTTATTATAAACTCGTTTAATTTTTATAAAACATAATTAACTAGTTATTTATAAACTTGTTATATTGAGATGCTCTTACAAGTGTAAATTTATAAACATGTTAGCTTATATAAAAATTAAACTTGCTAGTATAAACAAGTTATTTATAAACTTGTTATATTGGGATGAGCCAAAAGAATAATGACATCTAGAAAAGAACCGCAAAAAATATCCTCACTTTGTTCGTGAATCTAGACAGCACCACTTGCATGCCTGTAATATATTGATGACTCACTTAGTTAAATTCAGCATAATTAAAGATTATATATCACATTTGTTACAAATACATGATGACTTAGTATGTTAGTACATATTGCATTTCTCCAATATTATTTTAATGTCTAAACTGGCAAATCTCTGTTATTGATTTGCAAGTAAATATTTGATTCTCCTTTTGTCAACGACTAGAAACCAGTCTACAATGCAAGTTTGATTAGAAAGACATAATTGATTTCAAGTAAAAACTTACCATAAGTGCAAAAGAAAACATGTATAACCTTAAAATGCTACTTTTGCATTGTTCACAACAGTTAAATGAGAACCTAAACGAGTGTCATGTCATATAAAATGGTATACGCTCACCTATAAGAAAAAAGTTTGAATTCTTAAAAAAAAAAAAAAATGAAAAAGTAACCAATGTGATAACATGATAAACATTTCTTTAATCATAATGTAGAGTACTGAATATCAGAAGTTTATACAGAATTACCATGGAGATGATTACAAAGGTTCAAGAATCGTAAGTAGGGCTCATGAGCTTCGGGACATGGTACATTCTCTAGTTATGTTTCTCACTATAAATACAGTAAATCTTAATTCTAAATTGAAAAAAAACCAGTGGATTAATCTCATTTGAATCAGGTTCATGGAATGCTATCATATATTAGTCGCTTATTGCGACAAGATTGCAGAATAGGGAGGCCCAGTGTTGTATCAGGTGAAACTAAAGTTTATTAACCTATTATGCAATTTGATTCTGCAACTCCACCAAGTGGAAGATTACGTAATGTCCTATCTCCGACCATGAAGCACGAGCTAAGAGAAACACATATCATGAGCTAAGAGATATACTAATCAAAATGGTGAACTGAGTACCTCAAAAAATGTGTCGAAAACGCCACTCATTGCCATGAAGATCTGTTGCAACCAACTCTTGTGACGGTGGATGTCGTGACTTGTCCTTAAAGACATAAGAATAAACGAAGGAAATTACTGCATGGGTTCCATCAAGGGTTTAAAAAAAAAAATCCAATTATATAAAGGCATACACATAAGAACTCACCAAAGGAGGTAAGCATTCATCAGCATGCTTTCTCAACACAGAGAATCCACCATGAGTGCTTGTGTCTGATGCAGTAAGCACTTTGCAAAACGAGTGCACATTACACCTTTCAGGTTCAGAAGATGGAGGATCTGGTTTATTTATTTCTCCTTCCTAATCAAAAGTAAATTAAGTATCATATCAACACAACTCACAAACATTAAGCAGCAGCAACTAAAAGAAAACTTCATTTTTAAACTAATATTAATTAAAAACTAGAGGTCAATTAATAAAGAAATAGAGCTCACATCTGGTACATATTGCAAAGTGATTTGTGCAAAGACCTCATCTGTTTCTAGTTCTGCCTAAATTACCAAAACAAACCATCAATTAGTACAATTGCCTACAAGCATCAAATAATTCTAGAAAATAACACGAATCATAAATTTTGAGTTACTAGAAGCTGAATATTGAATACTTTGCAAAGAATTTTAGCTGGTAGATTGAACAAGGACAGTTTTTGATCAATCCCTTGATGCGTTAGTGCTTCAAGCTACAAACACATCACATGAAGTAGCATAGATTCAAAAGTATCATGAGCTAAAACATTGATACACACAAATGCAATTCGCAGAAGTACTTGCTCTATGTGTCCATGAGGAATGTAATAAACCCTTTCACCTATTTCAGGTGAAGTAACAAGAGGACCAGCACAATCATGCCACAGTTCCTTGTACAATAGAAAATTTCTCTTATCGCCTGCATCAAAAGATAATATGCAAATGATTGGGTATAAAAATGGGAAATGTAGAAACACTTTAAAAGAGTGCAACTGAGAAAAGAAAAATAAAATAAAATCAAAGAGCTACTGAAAAGTGGTCAATTATAACTGATAAAATTTCCAAAATTACATAAAATTTAGTCAACGCGTAGCAAGGAAAAACATATTGATTAGGACCTATAAAAACATACAATTAGCTAATGACAAAATACAAAAGAAAAAAAAGAAAAAAAAGAATAATCGGGGAGCAGAGATCAAGTAAAGCAATAAAGATTCTCCTAATTACAACCAATAATCTGGAGTTCTCAGTCATATAGTTGCAATTTCAGAGTACCCAATTCTTAGTCATATAGTTGCATATAGTAAATCACGAACAAAGACCAAGCTCTGCTGATCAGGAACCATTTCAAAAACCTGATTCAAATGGGTTTAAAGAGGGTACAATTAAATCCACCGACGATGTCAATCAAGTAAGAAATCAAGATCCAATGGCGCCTGATATACATGTTTTTAAGGAGCAACTACTATATCGGATTGCTAGTTATGGAGTTCCACAGCTTGAAATGCTTTAATCTCGTATATTGAAAGGCCTTATGGCAATTAAATATAACACAGAAGGCAATCCAGATTCAAAACTTTTAATTTTAAGATATTTATTGAAATTTGTGGAGGATGGTGATAATTTATGATTTAAAGTTTTGTTGCAGCACATTTTATTTATTTCTTGTACCTTTGTTCATATGCTCAATAGCTAATTCTAGATGGTGGTGCACGGGCAATAATCTTATTAAGCAAGTTTTTACATTCCCATGTTTTGTAATGCAATCTTCTACAGTCATATCATAGAACACAATGTCTATCTTTATCTTTATTAATGATTAGAATCGAAACACAACCTTTTGATTTTGACCGTGAAATTTCAAAAATAACATTATATGCAAACAACATATCAAGAGTCCGAATTTCATAAAGAACAAAAATTAATATCTATTAAATGAAAATTTTAGGACGTAAATAAAATTGCAAGTTAGAAACTAGGTTTCAACTTTTTATTATATTCGATTTATTTTTTATCAAAATTACATAGAAATTTTAAATTTTATAATTATAAGAGTTCTTATATACAGGTGCACTGCACATGCTATAAAATCTCGTTCTTTAATGATAGATGCAATATTTTGGATATCACGTTTTCCGGTTTTGAGGTGAACTACCAAAAATGTCTCTCTACATATATTATCAAATATTAATATCACTTAATAATAGATCTAATAAATAAACTTTCTTTACAAATTCAAAATGCACCTTAACAAATATTATCAAATTTTAATTTTACTTAAAAATAATATTAGTTTCTTCTTTTGAATTTGTTAAACACACGAATTTGTAGAAAAAATCAATTCTCGAGCGAAACGCATGTTATCATCATACACGAAGCATGTGTCCGAACGTTTAATATAAGCCGTGTAATAATTGCTTGATCAAGTAAGTTGACATTTCTTTAATGAGTTACAAAAAACATTACAGTACTCATTTTTTCTTGAATTTTTCATCTTGTTTTTAGGCAACATTTTTTACTTGAAACAGAGGTCATTGGTGCTCGATGGTATTCATCGTCGTTGATGGAGAAGTGGAGCGACCAACATTCAAAGAGATCCCAACAGCCGATAGTGGAGGTGGCGGGTGATGTTGCGTTAGAGATTGTGGGTGTGTGGCTGTGGTAGGCGAGAAGGAAACTAAGAGGAGACGGAGGAGCAATATCCTGATGAGTGTAGCTACTAAGATTGAGAATGAATGGCCGACATGGCTGGAGGTGGAGGCAGGTGAGGCTATTAGAGGGTGGAAGACGCGTCAAGCTGACAGCTATGAGAAGGTCAATAAAATTGGACAAGGTATCTACTGTAATGTATACAAGGCAAAAGGTACATTAACTTGAAAAATTGTGACATTGAAGAAGGTTAGATTTGGCAATTTGAAGCCAAAAAGTATTAAATTCTTGGCATGTAAAATCCCCAGATCAAGGCTTTTGGATCATCAAAATGTTGCAATGTTAGAAGGTCTAGTCACAACAAGAATGACATGCAGCTTGTACTTAGTATTTTAATATATGGTGCGTGATCTTGCCTTGCCCTTTCTTACAAGTGGAGGATTAGCATGTAAAACACAGCTGGTGCTTGTGTTTTCCAAGTCATGTAAATGGCCTTGCCCTTTCTTAGATTTCTTGAGCAGTCTTGTATCTTAATGATTTGATCTGCTGTACTAAGTCACTGGTTTTTTTTCCAATTTTCTAGACCTCCAAGACTATAAATTATAAATCATTTTTAAGGATCACACCTTTTAGTACATTCAAAGGAAGACCATTATAGCCTACAGGGCACACACATGCTTTATGTTTCAAGGGAAAACCTAGCCATATGAAACTGCAAATATATAATGCAACTGTGTTGGGGGAAATCTCTTCAGATGACCAGTCTAAGCGAATAAAAAACCCAACGTAGTGGAAAACAACTAGATCGTGATTGTAGTGAAACGATACAAACAGAGATAAACATCAGAAAAAACAGTCATAGATCTATGCAATGCAAAAAAAAATAACACCAGTATTTATAGTGGTTCCACTGCCGCGAGGCAATGTACGTCCACTTGGGGAGATGAGATTTTATTAATCACCGAAAGATTAGAGTTACAAGGTTGATTCACTTTTGGAGGCGATACATAAGAAGAATTAACCACATAGTCAAAATTCGGCAGAGTTTCAGCTCTCTAGGATGGCTCTGAAATTGGCTAAAATTAGCTTTCAATTTCAGCTGCCATTGTTGTCCAGAAATTCCTGTATTTATAGAGTGAAGAAATGAGGAGGGGTGGCTGCTATATAGCAGCCCCGAGGTTTGTTTCGGCATCCATGTGGTTCGGAATCACTTTGGTTCGACAAAGAGCGCACATGGTTTGGTTCGGCATACATCACTCGACATTTGATTTGGTAAAGCCCAAACTGAACCGGCTAAGCTTAAACGTCGAACGAGAGTTTTTTTCGTTCGGCGTCACCAAAACACCGCTCCAAACATTTCGTTCAGTATTCCTTCCACCGAACGAAAACTAATGCCACTCCAAATTCGTCCGGCAAATACATTTCACCGCTCCAAAATATTTCTCCACTCCAAATATCCCTCCAAGGCTTGATCGACATCACTACCTTCCTTCCCCTAATCAAATCATCTCCTCCTTTCTTCTTGGCTTTCTCCTCTTCATTCGGCAATTCTTGGAGCTAGGGTTTCTTCCTCCGCGTCATCTACATCTTCATGTTTCAAGAAATGGATATCTACCCAATGAGCTTCGGTAGTGCCATCCCCCATTACACTCTGTCAACGAACTCCGGCAAGGCCACCGTCCATCAACAAAGTGTTCGAAGTACCCAGGCCGTTTAGAACCTATTAGTCTCCACCATGAAAACAAATGCCTCCATGAACCATCTCAACTCTCCCCCCCGCCACCCCGTAACACCTAGCACTTTATTAAGTGAATCAAGTCCGAGCAATGCTCGAACTTAGCAATAGACAACGACTTAGTAAACATGTCTACTGCATTCTCCTTTGTGTGAACTTTCTAAAGACGAACAAGCTTTTCTTCATTCATCGAGACAAGGAATGACTCTTTCACCTCAATATGCTTCATCCTCGAGCTGAATGCCAAATTTTCAACTAAGTGAATTGCACTCTGACTATAACAGTACACATCCACGCCTTCATATACAAAGCCCAAATCACACAATAATTGCCTTAAATAAAGCATCTCCTTAGCTGCTTTAACCACAGCTATGAGCTCTTCCTCTGTAGTAGACAAAGCCACAATCGTATACAACCTCACTCTCCAACTGATCGCTATCCCACCAGTGGTGAACACATATCCGTAGGTTGACTTCCTTCGATCTCTATCACCGGCATAGTCGGAATCACAAAATCCAACCAAGATGAAATCTCTTCCTTTGACACCAAAGAGAAAGTCCATGGTTTGGAGTTCCTTTATCTAAAGATACACTTCACTGCTTCCCAGTGCGTCTTTCCTGGATTTGCCATGAACCTACTGACTAATCCAACGGCCTGTGCAATGTCAAGCCTTGTGTAGACCATGTCATACATCAAGCTGCCAACTGCACTTGCATATGAGACCTTTATCATATAAGCCTTGTCCTTTTCCAAGATCGAAGAGCCTTTACTAGAAAGCTTTATGTGCAAAGGCATGGGTGTGCTGATTGTCTTTGCTCCTTCTATGCTAAACTGAGCAAGCACCTTTCGAATGTATTCCTTTTGAGTGAGACTCAAAAGTCCTAGCTTTATATCCCTTTGGATTTTCATACCCAAAATTTTCTTTACTTCTCCAAGATCCTTCATTTTGAATTCTGCTTTTAGCTTCAGCTTCAAAACTATCGATTTCAGCCTTATTTTTAGAAGTAATCAACATATCATCCATGTACAAGAGTAGGTACACCCATTTACCATTCTTTAAATGCTTGAAGTATACACAAGCGTCTTTGATGCTACAATCAAAACCTGTTAGAACCTCAATTGTTGGATTTTAATGACAACAACTATACAATTATGTCAAAGAATCCCTAAGTTAATTTGCAGGTACATGAGCATCAAAAAGAGATAAACAAATACGTTCAAAATGAAGATTCACAGTACAAAAAAGAATGAAAGTATGTATATAGAGATACAAGAAGAGATATGCATGATAGAGACAAGACGAAGGTGACAAACAAAGTTATATTAGTCATATAGTGTTGTGTCTAGAGTTTCCAATGTTAAAATCTTCTCCAAATGGTATACACACATATACATTCATATTTTAAATGAAAAATCAAGTTTTCAAAAATTGCATGGAGCGAGACTCGAACCCAAGTCTCTAGTTTAGAAGGCAAGTGCTCTAACCAAATGAGTTATGATACTTTTTGTTATAGGCTAAATTCAGACGTCTGAAGTACTTCATTCAGACGTCTGAATGCTGAAACAAAATTATTGTTCCATAATATTCAGATGTCTGAATGAAATTATGCAAATGACTGAATTAGGCCAAAAACAGCCTATATCTTTGTTGTTTGCATTTCAACTTAATTCAGAAGTCTAAATTATTTTATTTAGACTTCTGAATATTTCTCAACAGCTTTTTCATGAATAGACACTTCTCTTCATCAAAGAGCAACATTTTCAAAATCAACGGTTGCACCTGTTCTTTTCAATATAACTTTTCATATATGGTTGCGACTCTTTATACACTATAAATTGATTACAGAATTCAACAAACAATTAATCGAAACCGAATTTACTTTTAGCATTCTTGAATTCTCATCTATTCTCAAGCTTTCAAATTGCACTCAAGTTGCTTACATACTTTGATCATTAATCACTCTATCTTCCACAATTCTCAAAGCACATCACACTATATATCATAAAGGAGAAGATTATAGGAAGATTGTACTTATTTGACTTATCAGTGTTATTTAAAAACACACTACATTCAGATACATTTGTTATTTGTAAAAAAGTCCCGTTCGGTTGCTCAGGCAGTTGAAGTCCTATTCGGTTGCTTAGGCGGGTGAAGTCCTGTTCGGTTGCTCAAGCAGTGTAAACCATTTCCTCCGGGTTAAGTAAGGGATGTTGTAGTTGAAATTCCAGAAGGAGTTTAGCACTGGATGTAGAACGGGAAGTTCGAACCAGTATAAAAATTCCTAGTGTGGTTGTTTTATTTTACTTATTCACATTGCTATAGTAACTTAGTTTATTTCTGCACTAGTATAATATAATTCCATATAGCACAATCCGCACTTTCTTTTCATTTGGTATCAGAGCATAGTAGTCATTTTCAAAACCAAGAGAAAGCATAAAAGGTTCAAACCTCTTGTACCATTGTCATACAATGACTTCTTCAATTTGCAAACATAATTTTCTTTCCTATCTACAAAAATACTTCTAGCTGTTTCATGTAGATGGTCTCATCAAAGTCTCCGTGCAAGAAAGTGATTTTCATGTCCAGTTGCTCCAGCTCCAAGTCATGAGCCACGATGATAGCGAGAAAAATGCGGATGAACGTATGCCTCACTATTGGGTAGAATATCTCATCATGCTCCAATCCCTTTCTTTGTGAAACCCTTTAGCAACTAGTCAAGCCTTGTATCTTCCATCATCCTTCACCTTGAACACCCACTTGCAGCCTATGTCTCGGCATCCTTGAGGAGGTGCTACCAAATTCTAAGTCTTGTTCTACTTCAATGACTCTAATTCCTCTTCCATAGCACACATCCACTTCGAACTGTCACATGACTTCAAAGCTTCATCAAGGTCAAGCGGCTCTTTATGAACCACATATAGGGCATAGTCAAACTGATCACCAAAGCTAAGTTTCACAAACTGCCAATCACCATACCTTTCGAATGTCCTAATAGTCCTACGACTGACCCAGGTAGGTACTACTTCACCTAAACTCCTTTCAGCTCCACCTTGACCTGAACTTCCTCTAGATTCATGCACATCACCAGCACTACTAGAAGGTACCCGTGGACTATCCTATTATGTTCCATCAACTGCGTTTTCCTTGACAACATCAATAAAAACTCTACTTCTTGGCTGGAACACGAGAACTTCTTCCATCTCCTTAGGCGTACCAGAATCTTCTGATGTAGTAGGTAGCTTCTCCTTCGAATTGAACATAGCAGACTCATTAAATAACATGTTTCAAATGAACAATCTTCCAATCAACAGGGTTTCAAATTCGATACCCTTTCATACCATCGGCGTATCCCATTAGTATGCTCTTGTATGCTCTATCCTTCAACTTGTCCTCACCATATGGTGAACATACACAGAACAACCAAAATTTAGAAAGTAACCAAGATACACTGCATTACCTCTCCACTTCTCCTCTGAAATCTTCCCACCTATGGATGAGCATGGAATTGATTTATGATATGCGCCGCAGTTGATAATGCCTTAGCCCAAAAGCCTCTAGACAAGCCCGCCGTCAATCTCATGCAATGAGCCTTCTCTAGTAGAGTTCTATTCATCCTTTCTGCAACCCCATTGGATTGTGGATCGCCGGGTGTAGTGAAATGTCTCTGAATGCCATGTTGTCTACAAAAGTCGAGGAACTCCCTAGAGACAAATTCACCGCCATTATCAGATCTCAGTACCTTCAACCTAGAAACAGATTGATTCTCAACAAACGCTTTCCAGTCTTTGAACTTTTCCAAACTCTCTGATTTGGACTTCATCACATACACCCATACTTTTCGAGAAAAGTCATCAATGAATGAGATAAAATACTTTGTTCCTCCAAGAGAAGGAGCAGCAACTAGTCCCCAAACATCTGTAAGCACGTACTCAAGTACTCGTCTTGAGCTATGGAGTCCAACTCCAAAAGATACTTTAGTTTGCTTTCCTAACACATACTCCTGGCAAAAGTACATCTTGTCGAAGCTTTCTCCTTCGATCATCTTCCATCTTCGAAGCAAACTCTAAGCCATTCTCTGAAATTTGACCCAACCTGATATGCCAAAGCATTTTGACAACCAAAGCACGAAAACTATCTACTCCAACACACGACTCTCCAAGAACCGTGGTTCCTTTCAGCAAATACAGATTTCGGAATACATCTCCTTTCATAAGAACTAGTGAACCTCTCAGAACCTTCAGACTATCCTTCATGATAGTTAACTTGCAACCGAAAGAAGCCAATTGTCCTGAAGAATTAAGGACTTCTGAAAACTGGAACATACCAGACACCTTTCAAAGTGTGTATCACTCCGTCAAGCATAATGATTTTCATTGTACCTTCACCCATTGGCCTATAGTTAGCATCATTACCCACAAAAATAGAGCTTCCCTCTTGTCCAACGAAAGAATAAAGTAATCCTTATTAGGCATCATATGGAAAGATGCCATCGAGTCCAGCACCCAATGGTCTGAGACATTCGATGCTGCTGTAGACAACACATCATCAGATACAGATTTCTCCACCATAAATGATGAAGATCCGTCTTCTTCTTCCTTCTTCTTCAAATCTGGAAAATCCTTTTTCCAATGACCAGGTTTCTTATAGATAAAGCACTTACCATCCTTAGACTTTTCTCTCCTGCCATTATCGGGCTTCCTGGAATTGGAATGCCCTCTACAATGCCAATTCTTCTTATCTTCTCTACCTCTTTCAACAAACAGACCATGACTACTACTTCCACCTCTACTTCCTTCACTTATCTCCTTCATATGATCGCTCAAGCCCTCAGATAGAAGGCTTGACTTCACATCTTCCACTGTCAATGTGTCTCTAGCGAAAAAAAGACTGTTAGTGAAACCTATGTATCGCTCCGGAAGAGAACATAAAAGAATCATTGCCATTTACTCATCATCCATCTTCAAGTCAACAGTCTTCATCTTAATCACGAGATAATAAAAAAAATCAAGATGTTCCTTCACTGAAGTACCCTCTCCCATCTGTATGGTGAAAAATATCTTCAGCAATATTAGACGGTTAGTCAGAGATTTCTTCAAGTAGAGATTTTCTAGCTTGGTCCAAATGCCCATAGCAGTGGTCTCACTACTAATATCTGAGATAACATTCTCTCCCATAGCTAGTTGTAAAGTAGTAAATGCCAATTTCTCCATCTTCTTCCTATCCACGGCTGAGATGTCAGTTGTCAACTCCTTAGGGGAAAACACTACTTGATGGACTTCATTCCTCATTAGAACAGCCTTCATCCTCCATTGGCACTTCTCGAAGTCTTTATCCCCATTCCATTTCTCAATTGCCAATTGTGATCCTAACGCGATATACATCCCTCTAGTATAAGGTCTTGTAATAATTGGAGTCGCTTCATCTCTTGTCATAGCGTCTAACACTTCTCATTCAATGTTGCAGCTCTGATATCAGACTATTGAGGAAAATCCCATCAAATGGTCAGTGTAAGGGAATAAAAAACCCAATGCAGCGGAAAACAACTGGATCGTGACTGTAGTGAGACGATACAAACAGAGATAAACATCAGAAAAGATAGTCACAGACTATGCAATGAAGAAAAATAAATAACACCAGTATTTATAGTGGTTCCATACCACGAGGAAGTGTACATACACTTAGGGAGAGGAGATTTTATTAATCACTTAAAGATTAGAGTAACAAGATTGATTCACCTTTAGAGGCTATACATAAGAAGAATTAACTATATACTGAAAATTCTGCAGAGTTTCAGCTCTCTAGGATGGCTCTGAAATTGGTAGAAAATAGCTCTCAATTTCGACTGCCATTATTGTCTAGAAGCTCCTCTGTTTATAGAGTGAAGAAATAAGGAGGGCTAGTCGCTATATAGAAGCCCCGAGGTTTGGTTCAGCATCCATCTGGTTCGGCATCACTTTGGTTTGGTAAAGAGCTAATATGGTTTGGTCTGACATACATCACCTGGCATTTGATTTGGTAAAGCCCAAACTGGACCGGCTAAGCTCAAACGTCGAACGAGATTTTTTTCTTTCGGCACCACCAAAACACCGATCCAAACATTTCATTCGGCACTTCTTCCACCGAACAAAAACTAATGCCACTCCAAATTCATTTGGCAAAAACATTTCACCGCTCCAAAACATTTCATCGCTCCAAATATCCTTCCAAGGCTCGATCGCATCACTGCCTTCCTTCACCGAATCAAATCAGCACCTCCTTTCTTCTTGGCTTTCTCCTCTTCGTTCGACAATTCTTAGAGCTAGGGTTTCTTCCTCTACATCATGGAATTTGGTACCAAATCTCTAACAAACTATGCATTTTTAAAATGTTAAACACTTTGGGAAAACATACATCTTAAAAGTCATATCAATTTAGGGGAATAGGGAGTATGATTTTCTTGTCTTGGATGGTTAAAAATGTTCTTTTACACTAAAAAAAATAAGCATCCAAATAGTTAACATGAATTTTAACAATGACATAGAGAAAAATTTTCAAAGGGCTTTTGAAATTTACCTGTCAAATGAATGCCATGTTATAATCAAATTGTTGCTAATGAGTATATTTCCTGAATCATCTCATAGTAACTTCTAAAATGCAAATACAAATTATACATTAAAATTTTCATTGACTGTCCAATTGCAGGACCTAAAAACTTTAAACAACTAGTAAGATAAATTCAATGCATACGAAACATCCCTAATAAAAAAGATTAAGACATATTCATCACCATAGAACATTACTGAGATAATCAGTTAACATGTCCTCTTTTACTTTCACAATAAACAAAGCCATTCAAAAGCAGAGTAGCATTTAACATGTGCCAAATTAAAGAGAGGGAAGTAGAAAATAAGGTGGGATGAAGTGCTAGATTATCTGTTTCTTAGTTAGATGTCAACTAGTTACATTCATTGTCCTTTTCACTTAGCAACAAGAAAATTCTATGTCGACTGTGTTAAAAAATACTAAAATTTGCAATCAATAGAACAAACTAAACCAGTTAACCACAATCATGTCCGCAAAAATTTATTACAAATCCCATGGGGAAAGCAAGAGCGAAAAGTTTTTATGCCTCCACATCAAGATGGAGGCGCTCGCGGACACTCGCTCGAAGTTCCAAACCACATGGACTCAATATTTGACCCAATGACTCTTATTTGTTTTCCACTCCGTCTCCCTACCAAAAAGGGTAGTCTGCTTCTACTTGGTCAGGCCCATTGTTCATGTCGGCTGATTTAGGTCTTTCGAGGCATAGAAAGAAAAATAAGAATATATCTTCTGTTAGATAGTGTTCCTACTGTAATTTAATTTTTTAATACTAGATAAGATAATAAAAGACAAAACATGTACAATTTTTTCCAGGTTATTTGATAGTCTATGTTGTTCATTGTAAAATAAAATAAAATAAAAATGCAAATTTACACCTTTGTTCAATTATCTTCCCACTAAAAATTTCATTCATGTGTTCTAAGTGCAAGCACATTAATTTGAAGTGCAATTTTATGAACAAAATGATCCAAATATATATTTTCCATACATGGCAAGAAAATAAAATAAACATGCACTAATTTTGATGAATTAAATATGTTAATATACGAAACTAACTCCATACTGTCATAGGTATGCTAATATAACTACTAATAACTATACTAATCAATTAATGTTCCAAGATATTCAAAAGGTAAAAAAAAACTGAGAGATTAGTGACAATCAATTCAGCAAAGTAGTCTAGCATCCGACAATCAATTTAATAATAACATAAATTAATTATCTATAACAATGTTAGTTAGTTGAGTGATTTATGTAGAGAATAACAAATGAAAAAGTCACAGTTTCAATTCTAACTTACCACAGGTCTAATGAGAGATAGAGCTTGGACCCAATAGTAAAATCTGCAATAGTATGAATAAAGGAGAAGGCCGATAGCTAGCAAATAGTGTTGAACTAAGGTGTGCCAGCCAAGAAGTTGATGAATTTTAGTGGCAAAATTGAATGACATATGCATTCAATACTTGATGTGATGCATTTAGGAAAAGGAATTATTCGCGGACCGAAAGTTTTTGTGGAGGGGGAGCCATCACAGAGGACACCTTGTCTAGGAGAGGACTTGCTAGAGAAAACTAAGCAAAGGAATGAAAAATTAGGGTTCTGAAATGAATATTTTGAAGGGATGAAATTTTGGAAAAGAAAAACACAAATTTGTTTGGTGTAATAGAAGAGCGGTAATTTTTTTTACCGCTTTTGAATGAGGCAGCATTTCCACTTTTTATTTTTTTGCGTGTGTTTGACTATGTTTATGACTGCACTTTACTTTAAAACGCTGCAACACGGTGCTGCAAAAAGCAAATTTTCTTGTACCGTATATTGGTAGACTTTATGAGCTAGATGCTAAGATAAGCAATGAGTTCCAAATGGATATGATCCTTAAGTCACCGACTCCATAATTTGATCCATTCACATTGAATTACAATATGAACCAATGAGTGTATGCCTTGTTGAGCTCATCAGTATTGAGTTTAGCTTAGGGATCGTTTAAGGATCAAAACATGGTGTTAGCTATAAAGGGTAAGGCATTATCTTTCAATGTTTGAAGAAACACGAGTGCGGTTCGAAGAAAGGAAAGAAAACGACTTCACTAACAAAGGTGAATCTAACATTGTCATAAGAAGAGGCATTGGAAATGAAATTGTCTGAAATATTTGAAGATGTTTAAAGAAAGGAAGAAGGAATTTGAATCTGCTTCTAAAGGCACGTTTATAATTCAAAATTGTTTTCCAGTCAATAAATTATCTTGGGTTCTAGATACGAGATCTAGAACTTATATATGTAATTTGTCATAGGGAGTTAGGGGCAGAGGGCATGTGGCAAAAGGTAAAATGAGGCTTTAATTTGTTGATGGATCTAATATATATGCAACTGTAGTTGGAAACTATCACTTGATTTTTGCCTAGTGGATTTGATTTAGGCTTTTTTATAAATTCTATTATATCAAAAACTTTATTTTTGGTATTATATCTATTTCTAGACTGTTTGAGATGGTTTTTGGTTTTCATTGTAATAATAGTATTATGAATATTGTGTTTTATGGAAATAATATTGGTGATGGTGTTTTGGATAATGGTATTTATGTACTTAACTTTAATCATATATATGTTGTTGATAAAACCGCTGACATTAATAATATTAACTTATGGCACAGTAGGCAAGATCACATTAGTGACAAAAGACTGCATAAACTGAAAGTCGAAGGTTTTCTACCATAATATGATTATGAATCATTTGACATTTGTGAGTCATGCCTTAAAGGGAAAATGACCAAAGACCCCTTTAGTGGGTGCAATGATAGAGTTAATGGACTCTTGGGTCTCAATATATGTGGCCTAATGCGTATAGCGACTAAGGACAACTCAGCTTGCTCCGTAATGTTAATTGATGATTTCTCGAGACTAGGATATGTATATATTATGAAAAGTAAATCTAATGTCTGGCAGATATGCAATGTATGTAAGAACGAGGTTGAAAATCAAGTGAGCCATATCAAAATACTTTGATCAGATCAAGGAGGTGAGTATGTTGGACAAGAGCTTCAATGGTACTTAAAAGATAATGAGATTATATCTTATGTTACTTCACCCTATACTCGATAGCACAATTGGAAAGAGGGAATCAAACCCTATTAGATATGGCTCATTCCATGATGAGTAAGGCTGAGTTTCCTCTTTCTTATTGGGGATATGCGCTAGAAACCACATCATATATGTTAAATTTGATGCTTATTTTTAAATTTATGCTTAAGACACCATATGAGATAGGTATGGGAAGAAACCTCACTTAATTATTTTGAAGTTGTGGTATTTTCTAACCTAAGTTAAGAAGTGTTGGCCCCAATAAAATTGAGGCAAGATCGCCTTTGTATATATATTATAGGATATCCCAAGAAAACTATGGGTTGTATTTTCTACAACACTAAGGAACAAAAGGTTATCATTTCTTGACACGTTGTATTTTCATGTGACGCCCCACCTCAAGCGATCAAATTATCAAAGGAAGTTTATTGACCAATAGCTTAGATCAAGGGCATGGGAGGAGAAATCTCTCGTATACACTACTTTGGATTAACATAGATACATTACAATACGTGATCACATCTAAATAATACATATCTCGTCTTGGCACAAGGTAGTATATAAGAATTTCAAGACTATGTAAATCACATAACATAACATGAATAAAAAATCTAAGTAAAATGTCAAAGCATACATACATTAATTTATGTCAGGAACGTGGACGTGTCAAAACATCACTTTATATACATAGCATAACATACACAATCAAAACTTCCCAAAAAATGCATCTGTGTCCAGACTAACAAATATTGTACATCAGGACAACCTAATTCTAGACCCACTAGTATATCTTCACATCTTTTGGTGAATCTTCGGAGATGTACTCTACCCAAATAACCTGGATAGTACAATATTCAAAAATCTCCAAAGTGCAACCCTCATAACTGAAACCTATAGCAAGAATTAAATTATATGCACTGTTCCATCCTTCATCTATCTCACTCTCAAACACAATGGATACAAAATGAGTAAAGGAAATCATCATAGAAAATCAACTCGGTGTAACCCGAGAAGATGTCGCAAAATAAAACCTCGAGTCAGGCTATAAAATAGCTGTGGGTATAACCATATCATAAACAATAAATGTGTGGTGTCGGGTATAGAAATTCCATTTCCAACACATAGATGTCATACACACCATACCAAATCCCACCTACAATTAATTTTCATAATTCAACATTAATACATGTGTCATGATTCTATTAATCGTGACTCATAGTTGCAACTCAAGTTAACTAAGATATCACATTATATCCACATTATATTAGTTGATTTTTGTTGTATAAATATAAACCATCGTTCAAATCATTTATTTTACAAGATTGGCATTTTATACTTCTCTTCTGAGAGTGCTATATCGTATTCTCTTCTATGAATTGCCAACAAGAAACTTGTCGGTAATCTCTTCTTGATTCACCATCTGCTACACTATCTGCTTAAACAAGCATCCTAATATTTTTCACCCTTTGCTTTCGACTAGTTTTGAGTGCACTTCACATGATCCCATAGTTGCACATGCCCTTTGGGCATCAAAAGGCATGGTAAATATTAACTGTGCTATAGTCCAAATCAAGTCTCTATTGTATGGTGTTATTTCTCTTCATTTACACTATGCCTCCAAAAATCTTCAATTTCTTCATATGCTTGTACAACAGATTGTTTAGACACACAACAACGCTAGACAAGCTTATTATAATTCAGGTTTCAATCCTCGAATCAGTCTTCTAGGACGGATACAATCATCTACTAGTCATAACCTCGCATGGTTCTTCAAATGTTAAATTTATTTCATTTAAAATATTTGACTTTTCTAACGCTGGTTATTTCTAAATAGCATCATGTCCATTTTTCGATAATATTAGTGTTATGTAACTATCATCTATATTGTTTCATACTTTTATGAATTTATAAATAAACACAACAATTCATGGGATTATCGTTTCATAAACGGAATATATATGTTCATGAGTATATAACATGGATGAGACATAAATAAACAATCATTTATTACAGCATAAATAATCAATTCATTCACCTAATTTTTCATTTAATATCATTTATATACTCATGTATTTAATGAAATATTCATCATAATCTATTTCAATAGTCTATCACTTCAATGAATTCAAGTTGGTGCACTACGTGTTATCATGCACGTGTACACACGTTCTTTTAAAGAAATGAATTGAAATTCCCTTTTGAAAATTCTTCTCGTATTTTTAAATCTCATTTCAATATAAATTAATCAACTTTGTAGTCTATTATTTTTTCGAAATAGAATTGATGTTCTTTTACTTTAAATTTTATTTAATATTCGAAAATAGCTCGATGTATTCCATAAAATGATTTAAAAATAAATTTTCTTCCTGAAATTTTTTTTAAAATAATTTCAAGCTACCCGACTTCATTTGTTAATTGAATATAAGAAGTTTACACTTTATATTACTCTTTGAAACTAATGTTTATTCAAAATATTTACATACATCCACCTTAGAATCATTCAAACTCTGTTTAAATATCAAATTCTTATTCCATCAATCATCAAATAAGTTTTTATGATGAAAACGTGGAATGTAATCAATGGAAAGGACTAAGGGAACATGAAGAAGTAAGGAACTAAAATAACAAAAACTGGCCATAGTTCTGGGTTTACCATACAACACTCGATATGACTGCTCGACCACCTATGAATAGGGTGGTCGATCGGTTATGTTGATTTTTCCACGCAGTGTGCCCAGAACTTTGTAATTTCGATAGTCATCCTATGGCAATACTGGTCGACTTTGATGTGTCTTCGGGGATGGTTTTGGATGAACTCTCAACTACATATGACTTCATATCGCTCTTAATTATACTTCATCCGAAGAGATATTTTTATCTACTGCTTCCAAAAATAATAGTGTTTAATCCAGTCCTTAACGTTGATTAAGCGATTCATTCGTGATTAATACATGCTAGCGGATGATGTTTTAATTCCAATAGTTAATAATACTTCATCACGACTAAATCAAAATCCAATTTCTATTCAAGGAAAGCTCATTATGTAAGGATAAAAATATTGATTTCCACTAAGTAATAAAGAGAAGTGATATCCTTACTTTCAATTCAAAAACATACAAATATACTCACTTCATTACTTACTGAATTAATATAATCAAATCAACCTGAAATCTAAGAAGTGAAAATAAAGTGGTATACTCACTGTTTTAGTGTGAAAGATCTTAACTGGATGTGGTTTATTAAAGCCTTGGTTAAGTAGGCTATTAGAGAAATGAAGCTATGATGTTTAGGTTTAAGTTTCTAAAGGGAGGAAATAGGATAAGAGCTTGGATATTTATAGGATTTGGTGCTTAAATCCTTAAGGGTATAAGCTTGAAGATAGATTAAAATATAGAGATCTTTACTTTGTTGGGATAGTGGCTTGAAACTTTTGGTCCAATGAAAATGAAAGAGAAATTTTATTTTATTTTTAAATAAATTAACATCCCTAACCGCCTTTAAATCTAACTGCCTTTAAATAAACATTTTACACCTATTTAAAAATCCAACTTAAGGCATCGTATTAAATTTCTATTTCATTCTTGTGATGATTTTTCTTTTATTAAAATATCACCTTTTCATTTTAAATATTTGTTTTATTTCTTCAAAACAATCCCAAAATTTCACAAATATGTCTTAATTCGCAAACAAAAATTTCATATGATTTATAAATCCATAAAACATAATTCAAACATCAAGTTTTACTTTCAAATCAATATATCTCATTATATTTCAAATTAAATTTCAAATATCCATTTGTTTATCATAATTTCTATTTGAGAATCCAAATAACATTTTAATATTTAATTCTATATTGGGATGCTATATTTTTAGGAAGAGAATTTCCATCAAAAAAACTAATGCAAAGTTACAGATGGGGATGAGATCCAAGAGTTAACGCTAAAGCTGAACAAGTAGAAGAATCAAATTCACCATTACATGAAGACACGCAACTTATAAGAAGGTGTAACAGCGAATCTCGTGTACCAAAAAGATATGACAGTTTTCTCATGGAAGGCGAGAAAGTGGATTATGTCTTAAAAGTCAACACTACCCTCACATTCCTATAAGCATTATAGAGTAAATACTCTACACAATTAATCTAAAATGGATTCCACGTTTAAAAGCAAAGTTTAGATTTTCAATGACATGCTCAATGGGATAAAAACCCATTGGCTACAAATGGAATATTAGTAAAAATCTAAAAGCAAATGGATAGGTAGCGACCTATAAAACAAGGCTTGTTACAAAAGGGTTTCCTCAAAGTCAAGGTGTTGATCGTAACGAAATGTTTTTGCTCGTAGCAATTCTAAAGTCCATTTCGATCATGCTTGCTATTGTTGTGTTCTATGACTATGAAATATGGAAAATAGACGTGAAAGTAACATTTTTAAATGATGATTTAGAGGTGACCATTTACATATCATAGCCCGAGGGTTTCAAGGTTAATGGGACTGAGGGTACGGCATGCAATTTGTTAAGATTAATTTATAGTCTTAAGCAATCTTCAAGGAGTTAGAATAAGTGTTTTGATAAAGTATTCAAATAGTTTGGTTGTTATTAGAACGAAGAGGAAGCAGGTGTATGTCATAAAGAATAGGGAAGTGATACCGTATTCAAAATCTTATATGTTCACGATTTGCTCTTGATTGGCAATGTCATTGCATTGTTGCAATAGTGAAAGCATGTTAACAAAGAACATCTCTATGAAGGATATGGGGAAACAACCTATATACTTGGTATTAAGATTAATAGAGATAGATCTAAAAGGTTTTTGGAATTGTCCCAATCACGATAGATAAATATCATACTGAAAAGGTTCAGTATGGAGAATTCCAAATGTGGAAATATCCCAATGTAGTTTGGAGTCATCCTTTTTAAGAAGGATGCTCCGCATACCGATGAGGAAAAAGAGCGTACGAAGAGGACACCATAGGCATCTGTAGTTGGTTCCATCATGTATGCTATGATACGTACTGGACTAAATGTGGCTTATCATTAGGTTACATAAGCCGATATCATTCTGATCCTAAAGAAAAGCGAAAGACAATAATGAAGTGTATTCTTAAGTATTTAAGAAATATCTAAGGCTAAATTCTTATATATTGGAATGAAGGCCTCCTTATTAAAGGGTATATAGATTTCAACTTTAAGAGTGATATCAATGATGGTATATTAGTCTTTGGTTATCTATCTATATTGCATGATGGAGTCGCCAGTTTGAAAATTTCCAAGATGGAAATTATGGTTGATTCAACAATGAGGGCTGAATACATCATCTTAAATGAAACAACTAAAGAAGCGGTATAGATGCGCAATTTGTGGCTGGGCTAGGGGTGTTCCCAATGTTAAGAAACTCATTACATTGTTATGTGATAACAAAGTCATAATGCAAATGTTAAAGAAACCAAGAGCTACCAAGAAATCAAGACACGTTGCTTGAAAGTTCCACCTGATAAGGGAGTTTATCAGCAACAAAGCAGTGGTCATCGAAAGAGTAGATACTATGGATAACATAGCAAATATATTCATGAAGGGCCTAACTTGATCGGTTCTGAACAAACAGATCGAAGGCACGGGGATGAGATTCTATAATTGGTCGAAAATGCAAGTGTGAGATGAGAATTTAGTGGTATGACCTATGGGCAATCTATAACTTATTATAACTTGTTAACTCCATAATAAAATCTTGTTCAAAATTAAAGTTGTTTGATTTATATTTTATACTTGTTATATTGTGATATATTAATTAAGTAACTAAATTATGTATATATAGGATAGAAAATTCATGAATGATGTGTTATGAGATAAAAAATACACTTGTATTGTAATCATGAGGAAATTATCAAAATATAAAATAACATATCATTTTCAACATGTTTTGAGAAAGGATATCGATACATCCATTAAAATTAGAGTAAGTAACGATCTGTTGGGTGACATATTACTCATGGATGAAAGGGCACCATAAGGTAATGTAATGATAGTTATTGGTTAACTATGGAATGACTCATCTAAGAATTTCCAATTTAATAATTGGTTTAAATAGGAAATCGCAAAGTTACAATATTACATACGTACAACTTGAGGATTCTATTGAGCTTCAATGTGGAAAATCCACCTTGATTATAGTTAAATCATGGCATATCATCATTTAAGTAACTACAGTTAGGTCTGAGTTAAAGCACTTGAAGTGAAACACTATTTAATAGAAAATTTTCTGCCTCACTTGTATGAGGTTAGTCTCCTGTTCAATTATAGTCAACTCAAAGTTAAAATCTCCGATCATAGAAGAATGGTTAATAATAAATGTTATTATTGAATCAATCGCTTTGTTTATTGGCTAACTGAGTTGAATAAGGATGATATTATAATTTTGACAAAACTAAATTCCATAAATCCAAAAACGGTATAACGTTGACAAGAGAATTTGTGTAAATTATCTTTACTAAAAGGTTAACTTAAGAAAATGTAAAGTTGAATTTCACCCGAAAGACCTATAAGCGATGGATTTGCCTAAAATGTCATACCGCTAGCTTAGGTGACGTGTGAACGTTTATACTTTAATTGTTCAAAATTAATTACTAATTGAATTCACACCTTTAAATATCATAATTGTATTTGTGAATTCTCTGAAAAATCATGCAATCTAATTAATTTATAAAATGTTGTAAATTAATTAATATTTAAGAAATTTCAATTATTATTTAGTTTATTTGATGTTTTAGAGTTGTTTGGAATTATTAGGTGCATATATAAAAGTAATATTTGTGCATATCGATGTATGATATCGATACAACTTTTTACAGGTTTAAGTAAAAGATTTTTGCTTCAAAGGCCTTTTAGAAATTTTGCAACATAAAGGTTGCAAATATAGCCGACCATAAATGTGTGGAGAGAAGGGTGGCTTAAGAGAAAATTAAGCGATTAAATAAAGAATTTTTAATTGAAATAAAGGAAAGGTTTCATTCTCTCAATTAATACAAATTCACTAATTTTATTTCCTTCATTCATTCATTTTATTTTTCTTTCTCTTCCTTTTCTTCTTGCCATGGTCAAAATTTTCACTATCCCCTTTAAAAATAAAATTAACTCCAAAATAGTTTAAAACGCCAAATAAAAATAAATACCACATGGTTCATCCTTCTACCGCAAAGTTGGGTGTAGATTTAAGGATCCGAGGAGGGATTTCCCAATCAAAGTGTAATTTATTGGCTAGATTGAAATGGTATATTCTAATTTAAATTGTTTTCTTAGGTATAATATGTTTGTCACCATTTTATACGCATGTATTGTTTCCTACCTTGATTTGGAATTAGTAATGTAATTTAAACAATTTGTTGTGTCATACCAAAAATTCCAAATAGAAAAAAATGACGATTATCTTCCTAAAGCCGAAAGAGGCAACCCATTAGCTGGTTTGGAACCCAAAGCTTCAATTTAAGGTGGCAAGAATCTACGATCGAGACGACCAACGATATGATGCATAACCTTGATACAAAAGGCTATTTAGGTAGGAAGCAAGTCATTAATATGTATCTTTAAGTAACACCACTAGATGTTAAGCACAAGCTAAGATCATAGCCACTCAATAAATAACTTCAGCAATCCAAATAGCAAACATTCCACCAATGGCATCGCAGAATATCAATTATAAATAAGCAGAAATCTGAAGGCACAAAGATCTTCTATCATGAAAAAGAACCAATATAAAATCATAGTGTACTTTCCTATATTAGAGCTCTATTCAAAGTTCATTAATGGTGGAAATGACTCGATTTTGTGTAGTATGCCTCTGGGCTATATAAGAGTGACTAAATAAGGAATGGATAGTGGACATACGAACTTTTGGCTTGATCAAATAAAAAAATCTCGGTGTTGTTTACTTATAGTATTTACCTTCTTCTCGTTTGTTATCATGACTCCATGGTTTAACATTCCATAACTCTAGCTTAACTACATCACATTTTGGTAATCTGATAATCGAGACCTGTAACCCAACCAGCTTTCGGAACTCTACCTTCGGATCTCGGGGTGTTGGTGTAGGCAAAATTCTGCACGAACATTTTTGACGCTAGAAGGAAGGCCGGACCTCCGTCATTTCCCCCCTCTCGAAAGTCCAGTGACACCATCCCTCCAACCATGACTGACTTTGAGAATGAGAAACTCCTTAACCTTCACATCTAGCTTATTAAAGAAGACAATGATAAGCGTCCCGCCGTCCTTTTCTTGGGAAAAAGCTAGGACCAAGAATATGATCCCGTTTATGAGCTTCAAGCTCTCCAAATCAGAAAGCTTTCAAAGTATCTTCAGGAGTCCCTCCAAGATTCTTCTCAACTCTGAGGGACAATCAAGGCTATGGCAAACAAAATCAAGGAGTTAAGCGTCGTAACAAATAAAGGATCATATCTCCCTGCTAAAAGAGCCCTCTCGGTTACCTCTACTCTTTGATCTCAGAAGAAGGTCAAACAAGACCAAGTCCTTACTCTGTTCAATCGAAGTATATCTCGGATCTTTTTGAAATCATATGAAGTGCTCTATTATCCAACTTATCCCTTATCCATTAAAGAAGATCTGAAAGGAAGAAACTACAATGTTTACCATCAAGCGAATGGGCATGAAACAGACGAGTGTCAAAGACTTTCTCAGGCCGTAGAAAGCTTCATATGGAAAGGAAGATTGACTAAGTTTATTAAATAGTTACTTAAATATATCATCTTTATAAATATCTAACTTTATTTCTATGCTTCAGGAGAAATTCATGTAGACTCATTTGATTGAATATGTATACACATGCCCTTCTGAAGATAAAGGATACTATATGGATCTTTATATTTGAAGAAATCTCTTACCTTACTAGAGATGCTCCTTTTAGGTTTAGCTCTTTCCTTTCTTGGTAAGTATAATCCAATTTCAAAACCCATAAAACTTTACCTAGTGTGTCTCTCTTTTAGTTATTTTCGATTGTCGTGTCTGCATTTAGAGTCCAGGGGCCGAAACTCTTCTATGAACCATGAGGTCAATAAAGAGTTTCACTTTTTTCTTAAAAATGTTAATTTTCTCAATAATTCTCTTTCTCAAACTTAAATTAACTATGTTTTGTACCGAGCAAGGAGACCTACTAAATACTCAATTTCAAAAGTATTTTAAAAAGTAATTTTAAAGCACTCTTATTTATCATTTACCAAATTACAGTTAGCTTTCCATATAACCAATAACCTAGAATGGGTTTAAGTGGCTGACACTAGCTAAAAGTGGATGTAGATGGCCGACACCCACCAAAAGTGGTTGTAGATGGTCGTTGCTCGCCAAAAGTGTCTATAGATTAGGATCGAATGATAAGTTGGTAGACCTCGCCATAAGAGCACCCTCACTGTGATGCCTACAAAGTTTAAGCCATATCACCTAGGTTTAAAAAGACATCGGAAAGTAGAATGCATGTTGATAGTGAGACACGGTCAAGTAGTACCATGTGCTGGGTAGATCCTCAATTAGATTTGAATATTGGTTAGGTTCCTAATAATAGTGAGCCATGGTCAAGTAGCACCACGTGCTAGATAGATCCCTGATTATATTAGTATATTGGGTAGATTCCCAATGATAGCGAGTCATGGTCAAGTAGCACCATGTATTGGGTAGATTCTCGGTTAGACTAGAGACTGTGGAGATTCCTAATGATAGCGAGCCATGGTCAAGTTGTACCATACGCAGGGTAAATTCCCCGTTAAATTAGAATGTTGGGTAGATTCCTAATGATAGTGAGCCAAGGATGAGAAGTGCCATGCATTAGGTAGATTCCTAGTTAAGAATAGAATATTGAGTAGATTTCTTATAGTAGTGAGCATTGGTCAAGTAGTATTATGCATTGGGTAGATCCCTAGTAGGATGAGAATATTATGTAGGTTCCTAATAATAGTGAGCCACGATCAAGAAGTTCGTGCGTAAGATCAAAATTGAATATAATTCCTAACAAGGTTAGAGTTTTAGGAGGAGAGTTCCTAAATAAAAATGAGTATGTGGTAAGGATCCCAATCAGTGCTATAAGGATGGCATCAAGCTACTAAGAATATAAATCAAAATCCCTAATATGAAGAGACGCCAAGGGGAAAGAAAACTGATTTGAAATTAAAAGGCACAAGAAAAATGGTTTGAGTTGAAAGAACTAGTCAACCGAAAAGACAAAATGGGACCTCAATGTTATAGACAGATTATCCAAGCATTTATTAATACATTTGGAACACAATATACAAAAGAAAAGAAGAAGGGGCAGTGTCTCAATGAGCCTTCGTACACATTCCTAAGCCTAGTTTCGGCTTTCTTCATACCCCCCTCTAAGCGAAATTTGAAATGCTCGTCTATCTTGCCGTATGTCTTAGATATCCATTCCTTCTTAAACTACCTGAACAACATTCTTCAACCATCCATAGTACAAACAAGGATGTTTGATGCATTAGGAACCAAAGTTGAGGAAGAACTCCCTTCAGGTTAGGAGCGTTGGGAATGGGGCCTGGAAGAAACAATTGCAGTCCTATGAGAAGAAGTAATTCCCATAGCAGTATACCTCTACCTTTGCCTCTTCCTCATGTCGACGGGGCTGCAACCTCACTTCATTGGTATGCTTACTGTTTGCACCCAAATTGGTCACAACACTCTTCGAAAGTTTTTGAAGAGATAATAATGAAGAGTATAAATTAAAAATAAGGATTATCCAACAAAAACTCCAATTAAGAAGAATGTAAATGCGTAGACAAGCGATTTAGAGTGGTTTGGCATGCTGCCTACGTCCACGATGAAGTTTTTGAAGTTTTATTAATTCTCTTTCAATGATTACAAGTGGTTACAGCAATCAAAAGCAAGTTACAACTGGAAATTCGAATTCAACAGTAGTAGAATGATGGAGATCTCGATCCGGCAGAGTCTCGGCGCTTGAGAATCAAAAGATCGAAAGATCCCTCTTCTGTAGGCTCTGGGGCTCTATTTATAGGCGTAGGAGGCTGAGATTTCGCTCAAACTTCGGGAGATTCGATCTGGCATGTGAGGGGGCCCACACGACCAATTCCAGAAAGTTTTGAGTCGATCTATGATCGATACGAAATCATTTCATATCGATCAAGATGATGTCCAATCGAGCTGAAATTTGGTGTGAGCGTTCCTTGTCTCGTGTGCAATCTCCTGTGAAAATTTCATGGCATTTGGATCAGTGGATTGGGAGAAATAGTCGATACGAAATGATGTTCTTTGGTAGGCTGCTTTGTTCGAATCGATTGCTTCGAAACGATTGCTTCGAATCGATGGTGGCACGCGCCTTCGTGATGGCGTGGAGCGCAATCTTCACCTCGATCCGGTCTTTACTCCGAGTTGACCGTATCGACCCCGTATATTTCGCCTTATTCGTATCGAAGGGTGACACGTCACCCAGGTTTGTTGTCTTGATGGATTCGAATAAGGCTTCACTCATGGGTTCGAACAGCAGTCATCGATGGACACGAACTACTGTTGGTCGATGGATACGAACAAGCTTTTCTTTCATGGATACGAACCACGTAGCGTCTCAATGGATACGAAGCCAATCGATGCGAAGTTGAGCCTTCTGATGGATACGAAGTAAGGAGACCTGATGGATACGAACATCACCTTCCTGATGGACACGAAAAGAGGCTTCTATGATGGATGCGAAGCAGTATCTGTTGCCTTAGTTGATGGATGCGAAGTGGCCTATCTGCCGATGGATACGAAGTAGGGAGATGCCAATGGATTCGAATAAGGAGGAGCCGATGGATTCGAATGAGATCGAGTCGAACCGAGGCTTCTCGATGGATTCGAATGAGATCGAGTCGAACCGAGGCACTTCGATGGATTTGAACTTGATCGATACGAATTGGGGCACTTCGATGGATAAGAAGTTGCTGGAAACTGATCGATACGAACGTGATCGATTCGAAACTGAGTTCGATGATGGATACAAAATCAACCATAGCAATAGATACGAAAGCTGGGCCGTTTTCCTCTAGATTGAATCGATCATAACATGAGCATATGAACTCGGATTGACTTGAAATTTGAAATACAGGCTTTCATGGCTTTGCTTGTCATGTCCTATCAATTGTAGCTCAATCTGGACTCAGACAAAATTCATCGATATCCATAGCGAACCTGTGTAGGCTTGATATCCAAGAAGAGTGATCCTTGGTTTTCAATCAGTTCCTTGGTATCACGGCCTTGCCAAAAGGCGGGATAACATTTACCCCTCAAAGCACGTCTTGTGGGAACATGACGTACTTTGAAAAGCTGCAGTTTCTCTTTGAACAGTCATCGAATTTTTTCGTTGTAAGTTGTACTCTGTATTGTTGTAACTAATTGCTGTGTGATAGTGATTAGCTGTTTGTTGCCGTAATCGTAATGAGATGAGTATTCGATCCCTATGAATGTTGAAAATCGAATATTAGTCCGACATATATGCATTTATGTTAGCTTGACTCTCGTTAACGTTACATGTTCACGAGTTGTTGTCAGTTTAGTTTGTTATTGAATTCCGTATCGTTTCTCTCCTAAACCGATTTGAAATTCGAGTTGAAACAACGCTTGATGGTTGTTTTTGACTATCCTCTTGTATCGATCCTCTCCTGAATCGATGTAAAAGGTTGAAAAGTAGTTTTTCATATCGATGTGAGTCAAATTGATGGATACGAAATGTTCATTTGTATCGATGGTCACAAACTGCGGTTGACCCTGCTTCGAATCGTTGATCTCCGATGGATACGAAATGATCGTTCGTATCGATGGGTTTGTTGGATACGAAAACAACGTTCGTACCGATGAACTGCACTGTTGTGAGTTGATGGTTGTAAAATAGACACTTCGAATCGATGAAGCCTGGTGGTAATTTCTCCTCGATGAAGGCAAAGTCCGATGGATTCGAAGAGAGTATTCGCATCGATCCGTTATTTGACCGGTTTTGATGAATTTGAGATCTGGACGAGTGAAAGCAAGATTGTGGATGGAGCGTGGCCATGGAGTTGAGGCCCTTTGGAGAAGAAGGAGGTGTGGAGGAATCACTTTACCTCTGTCTTGTGTCGATCTGGAATAGGAGTTTTCGAATCGATCCAGATCATATGATTTTGTATTGATGTCCGTATTGATTGAAAAGTTAAGTGGGACGGAGAGGTTCACATCGAGGAAGATGGTTGGAGCCCGTGTCGATCTGGAATGACCAATGCGAGTACTTGGCTCGTATGATCGATACAAAGTTTTTACTCCCACGATCGATATGAACCGTATCGGTTCGAACCTGAGCCTTTGTTATCGATCAATTCGAAATGTATCGAGTCGAATTTGATCGATACGAATGTATTGATTCGATCATGGTCGATACGAAAAATGATGCATCTCTGACTCGATATGAATTTGAAATGTAGCGACCGATTCCAAGTTGAAATTCGATGCACTTAGGGAACTTTTGCATACTCGAACACTTGACTCCGACGAGTTTAAGAAGAAAAAGTAGATAATTCCCCTCAGGAACATTTTTGGCATTTAGGAAGTTGCTTTTATTTTTCTTTCATAGGCCATGTATAGATGCAGGCTCGGCCCCCTGCTAGTAGGAATTTTTTGGAATAACTTGTACATGAATCTTCACATACAGTTAGTTGAAATGGAATTTAGTTTCTTTGCTTCAGCTCTCATTTCTTTTGTGCTTAAGTATTTGCGGTATTTGACTTTCAGTCCAGTGTACTTGTGGTGTTTCTACCTCCAAGTTGAGTCTGTTTCATTTGCCAAGTCTGAAAATCTTGATCACATGTCGTGATTGATGAATGATTTGAATTTTGGGCATTGTATTGCTTCGGTTAGTGATTAACACTTAAGCTTTTGCCCCCAGCTCCGGGGAACAGCATTTGTATTTCAATGGTCGATCGCATCTTTTGCAAATCTTGAGCATATGTCCACACTCCGGGGACTTAGGATAATCTATGATCGATAATCTGGTTCGTGCTCTGGGAATTCGAGAGTTATCGATGTTTGTAACATAGTTCGCACTCCAGGAACTTTGACTTGGTACTTGTAGTCTAATTCACACTCTGGGAATTTGGAGTCGACATTTATATTTTGGTTCGTGCTCCGGGAACCTGTAATTGATGTTTATGCTCCGCTTCATGCTCTCGGAATTTGGAGTTGATGTTTATACTCCACTTCACGCTCTAGGAATTTGGAGTTGACATTTGTATTTTTCGGTTCGCACTCCGGGAATCTGGAATTGATGTTAATGCTCCGATTCACGCTCTAGGAACTTGGAGTTAGCATGTATGTTTGGGTTCACACTCCAGGAACCTGGAATTGATGTTAATGCTCCAATTCACGCTCTCGGAATTTGGAGTCAGCATGTATGCTTGGGTTCGCACTCCGGGAACCTGGAATTGATGTTTGCACTCCAATTCACGCTCTAGGAACCTGGAGTTAGGATTGATGTTTCGGTTCGCACTCCGAGAATTGATGTTTATTCTCCAATTCGTGCTCTGGGAACTTGGAGTTAGCCGACAGATGGTCAGTCACACCTGTTTGGGCTTTTTAGGAATTCATTCGCACTTTGGGAATGATGGATTTATCGGGATCGCGGATGGTCGGATCACATCCACCCCGAGTTAACAAGCGAGGTCGTTAGACGGACGGGTCCATCCTCCTCAAACTTGGTTAGGATACAGCCGAAGTCGTTAGGCACATGGGTCCACCCTCTCTGGAACTGCATTTATATGCTTATACTCCAACTCGCGCTCTGGGAGTTTGGAGTTGGGGTTTATGCTCCAGTTTGCACTCTGGGAACCTTGAGTTGATGTTTATACTCCAATTCGCACTATGGGAAAATGGAGTTAGGATTTATACTCCGGTTCGCAATCTGGGAACCTAGAGTTGATGTTTATGATCCAATTCGCACTCTGGGAAAGTGGAGTTAGGATTCATACTCCGGTTCGCACTCTGGGAACCTAGAGTTGATGTTTATACTCCAATTTGCACTCTGGGAAAATGGAGTTAGGATTTATACTTCGGCTCGCACTCTAGGAACCTAGGGTTGATGTTTATACTCCAATTCGCACTCTGGGAAAGTGGAGATAGGATTTATACTCCGGTTCGCGCTCTAGGAACCTAGAGTTGATGATTATACTCCAATTCGCACTTTGGGAATTTGGAGTTAGTTATAAGACTGTCGTGTGTTGGTCCAGTTCAGCCTTTGATGTGATGGCTTGCCCCCGAGCTGAGATTTCACTTAGTGAGTGGCCGGTCGTATCACAGTCACTCGCTATTTGAATAAATTCCATCGTGCGATAGAACTTAGCTCTTCGTGCGTCGTGATTGTTGAATTTCGCATTCGGTGAATCACAGCTCTAGCTTGAAGAGATAGTAATTTATTGCTGGAACAGAAAAACATGGCAAAGTCAGTGCCTTATCACAAATTCAAACTCCAGAATGCAAAGGAAATTGCAAAGTATTCATAGACTGAATAAAGCCTGTCATGTGTAACAGTGACGAAGATCCTCGTCGTTCCAGGCTCCTGGCAAAGTGGGTCCTCCATTGATGGCGTTTATCACTAATATCCCACGGGGACAGGTAGAGTCCTCCTGTCTCGGTCGGTCGGGTTCATTATTTTAATTTGATGGGCCCGCTCCTTCAGGCTGCGGCGCCTGCACAAACTGTTCCAATTTCCTTTCTCTGATCAATTTTTCTACGAGATCATGCAAGTGACGACATTCATTCGTATCGTGCCCGTAGCTTTCATGGAACCTGCAAAATTTTCCCGTCTGGATTTGCCTCTCCGAAGACGGTTTTGGAGCAGGTTTTTTGTACTGTATTGTATTACAGGCTTGTAAATACAAGTTCTCCAGTGATGTGTTCAAAAGAGTGTAATTGTCAAACATAGGATTCTTGCGCTGTGGGCCACGATTTTGATCTTGCTTTCTAGTTTGATTCACGCTCTCTCTTCGCTGAGTTTGTTTGTTTTGACGGTTCAACTGAACTTTTCCAGAACTCTCACCGGACTGTTTGATCGCGACGTTGCTTTGGATCCCTTCTGTGCTTGGCCCTGCATCAGTTTGCTTCCTAGACTGTTTCGCATCTTCCCTTCTCAGGAATTGAGCCTCTTTGGCGTGGAAACGGTCTAATGATGTAGGTGGTTTTCCAGCCAACTAGTTGCCAAACTCAGAATCGGGATCAACCCCCTTAGTCAACGCCATAAGGATGGAGTTACCATTTGGATTGCTGATTTTCGCACATTCAGCATGGAATCTCTCTAAGTAGTGTCTGAGCGTTTCTCCAGGAGCTTGGGTGACGCTAGAAAGAGTGTTGACATCTTTTGGTCTTGCGACGTGCATGCGAAATTGCTCAACAAATTTTATGGCCAACTGATCGAATGAAGAGATGGATCGAGGTGGCAGTCGAGTGAACCATATGGTAGCGATGCCCCCCCAAGGAGATGGGGAAACTACGACACTTCACTGCTTCGTCAGCTCTGGCCGCGTTCATCGACCATTCATATTTCAGAATATGTTGGTTGGGTCGGAGTTTCCCTTGTATATGGGTAGAGTCGGCATCCTGAATCGCCGCGGGGTTCAACCAAAAGGATATCGTCCGCAAAAGGAGTGTGATTCGGGAAATTCCCCAATCGTCATTTGCGAGACCCTGGCTCTCACAGATCATCTGACGTATCATGGTCGAAAGATCCGGCATTTGTACGTTCTGAGTATGTTGAGTCAGATTATGGTTGGGTCCCACATTATGAGGTTGGACTGGATGGTGTTGACGGTCCACATCTTGCCTTCTTGGCTCATAGTCTTCCGGGACGTATGGTTCAGGAGTACGTCCATGATGACGATGGTCCAGACTTGAATGATCACGGGCATCGACTCCTGGTTCAATCGCGATGTTAGTGGCGTGGTATTCTGTGGTGTAGTGAGGAGCGGTACCCCCTCGGGAGGAAGGTCCGGCTTGGAAACTGGCTTATGGACCAACTCTCAGTTGTCCATCGATCATTGCCTGTTGATATCCACCAGTTTGCATGTAATCCCCATCCAGTCGGGGTTGTAGAGATCGATGATGATAATCAGAAGAGGAAGAACTTTCTCTGGAGCAGCGAGAAGCATGATCTCTCCTAGATCTCCTTCGCTTTTGGCGATTCAGCTGGTCGGTCAGCTCCGCATTAGCGCGTAGCTGTTCTGTTAGTTGTTTCCGACTCTGGGTCAGCTCTTGAAGCAGCTGAAACCCTTGTCGGGTAACCGGACCTGATGGTTCCGAGTGTCCAGTAGCGTCTTGGTTTAAAGGAGGTAGTGGCACAGGATTCTGTCTATCCTGTTCCTCTTGATTGACAGCATTAGAGGTGGTCCTTGTGCTAACCATCTTGAAGGTTGAATTCCTTTCCTAGACTTTATGCAAATCTGAATAGAAGGGGAGGAACTTGGATTCGTGATCTGGATCTCTCTCTTAGATTTATTCAATCCGGTATCGATGACAGATCTAACGAGCAGGAGAAAATCTGGGTTTTCTCAGTGAAAGTACCAAAGTGTTTGCACCAAAATTGGTCACAACACACTTCTGAAGTTTTTGAAGAGATAATAATGAAGAGTATAAATTAAAAATGAGGATTATCTAACAAAAACTCCAATTAACAAGAATGTAAATGCGTAGACAAGCGATTTAGAGTGGTTCGGCGTGTTGCCTACGTCCACTATGAAGTTTTTTTAGTTCTATTGATTCTCTATCAATGAGTACAAGTGGTCACAGCAATCAACAACAAGTTACAACTGGAAATTCGAATTCAACAGTAGTAGAATGATGGAGATCTCGATCCGGCATAGTCTCGGCGCTTGAGAATCGAAAGATCGAAAGATCCCTCTTCTGTAGGCTTTGGGGCTCTATTTATAGGCGTAGGAGGCTGAGACTTCGCTCAAACTTCGGGAGATTTGCTCTGGCACATGAGGGGGCCCACACGACCAATTCCAGAAAATTTCGAGTCGATTTGTGATCGATACGAAATCATTTCATATCGATCAAGATGATGTCCAATTGAGCTAAAATTTTGGTATGAGCATTCCTTGTCTCGTGTGCAATCTCCTATGAAAATTTCATGGCATTTGGATCAGTAGATTGGGAGAAATAGTCGATACGAAATGATGTTCTTCGCTAGGCTTCTTTGTTCGAATCGATTGTTTCGAAACGATTGCTTCGAATCGATGGTGGCACGCACCTTCATGATGATGTGGAGCGCAATCTTCGCCTCGATCAGTATTTACTCCAAGTTGACCGTATCGACTCCATATATTTCGCCTTTTTCGTATCGAGGGGTGACACGTCACCCGAGTTTGTTGTCTTGATGGATTCGAATAAGGCTTCACTCATGGATTCGAACAGAAGTCATCGATGGACACGAACTACTGATGGTCGATGGATACGAACAAGCCTTTTTTTAATGGATACGAACCACGTAGCGTCTCAATTGATACGAAGGCAATCAATGCGAAGTTGAGCCTTCTAATGGATACGAAGTAAGGAGACCTGATGGACATAAACAGCAGCTGCCTGATGGACATGAAGAGAGGCTTCTATGATGGATGTGAAACAGTATCTGTTGCCTTAGTTGATGGATGCGAAGTGGGCTATCTGCCGATGGATACGAAGTAGGGAGATGCCAATGGATTCGAATAAGGAGGAGCCGATGGATTCGGATGAGATCGAGTCGAACCGAGGCTTCCCGATGGATTCAAATGAGATCGAGTCGAACCGAGGCACTTCGACGGTTTCGAACTTGATGGATACGAACTAGGGCACTTCGATGGATACGAAGTTGATGGAACCTGATCGATACGAACGTGATCGATTCGAAACGGAGTTCGATGATGGATACGAAATCAACCATAGCGATGGATACGAAAGCTGGGCCGTTTCCTCTAGATTGAATCGATCATAACATGAGCATATGAACTCGGATTGACTTGAAATTTGGAATGCATGCTTTTATGGCTTTGCTTGTCATGTCCTATCAATTGTAGCTCAATCTGGACTTTGACAAAATTCATCGATATCCATAGCGAACCTGTGTGGGCTTGATATCCAAGAAGGGTGATCCTTGGTTTTCAATCAGTTCCTTGGTATCACGGCCTTGCCAAAAGGCGGAATAACATTTGCCTCCCAAAGTACGTCTTGTGGAAACATGACGTGCTTTGAAAAGCTGCAGTTTCTCTCTGAACAGTCATCGAATTATTTCGTTGAAAGTTGTACTCTGTATTGTTGTAACTGATTGCTGTGTGATAGTGATTAGCTGTTTGTTGCTGTAATCGTAATGAGATGAGTATTCGATCCCTATGAATGTTGAAAATCGAATATTAGTCCGACATATATGCATATATGTTAGCTTGACTCTCGTTAACATTGCGTGTTCACGAGTCGTTGTCAGTTTAGTTTGTTATTGAATTCCGTATCGATTTTCTCCTGAACCGATTTGAAATTCGAGTTGAAACAACGCTTGATGGTTGTTTTTGACTGTCCTCTTGTATCGATCCTCTCCTGGATCGTTGTAAAAGGTTGAAAAGTAGTTTTTCATATCGATGCGAGTCGAATTGATGGATACAAAATGTTTGTTTGTATCGATGGTCACAAATTGCGGTTGACCCTGCTTCGAATTGATGATCTTCGATGGATACGAAATGATCATTCGTATCGATGGGTTTGTTGGATACGAAAACAACGTTCGTATCGATGAACTGCACTGTTGTGAGTTGATGGTTGTAAAATAGACACTTCGAATCGATGAAGCCTGGTTTTCGCCACGATGAAGTAAAAGTCCGATGGATTCAAAGATAGCATTCGCATCGATCCGTTATCTGACCGGTTTTGATGAATTTGAGATCTGGACGAGTGAAAGCAAGATTGTGGTTGGAGCGTGGCCATGGAGTTCAGGCCCTTTGGAGAAGAAGGAGGTGTGGAGGAATCACTTTACCTCTATCTTATGACGATCTGGAATAGGAGTTTTCGAATCGATCCAGATCATATGCTTCGTATCGATGCCCGTATTTATTGAAAAGTTAAGTGGGACGGAGAGGTTTGCATCAATCGAAGATGGTTGGAGCTCGTGTCGATCTGGAATGATCAATGCGAGTACTTGGCTCGTATGATCGATACGTAGTTTTTACTCCCACGATCGATACGAACCGTATCGGTTTGAACCTTAGCCTTTTTTATCGATCAATTCGAAATGTATCGAGTCAAATCTGATCGATACGAATGTATCGATTCGAACATGGTCGATACAAAAAATGATGCATCTCTGACTCGATATGAATTTGAACTACAGCGACCGATTCCAAGTTGAAATTCGATGCACTTAGTGAACTTTTGCATACTCGAACACTTGACTCCAACGAGTTTAAGAAGAAAAAGTAGATAATTCCCCTCTGGCACATTTTTGGCAGTTAGGAAGTTGCTTTTATTTTTCTTTCATAGGCCATGTATAGATGCAGGCTCGGCCCCCTGCTAGTAGGAATTTTTTGGAATAGCTTGTACATGAATCTTCACATACAGTTAGTTGAAATAGAATTTAGTTTCTTTGCTTCAGCTCTCATTTCTTTTGTGCTTAAGTATTTGCAGTATTTGACTTTCAGCCCAGTGTACTTGTGGTGTTTCTACCTTCAAGTTGAGTCTGTTTGATTTGCCAAGTCTGAAAATCTTGATCACATGTCGTGATTGATGAATGATTTGAATTTTGGGCATTGTATTGCTTCTTTTAGTGATTAACACTTAAGCTTTTGCCCCCCAACTCCGGGGAACGGCATTTGTATTTCGATGGTCGATCGCATCTTTTGCAAATCTTGAGCACATGTCCACACTCCGGGGACTTAGGATAATCTGTGATCGACTATTGTCAAAAGCTCTTGGTGAAATTCATCGAACTATTGTCTAAGAGAAGTCACCGACTCCAACAACTTCGAAACTATCGATTGTGAAGCCTAACAGTAACTGACATTGCCTCCATGGTAGACATCTTTTTGCATGGTTCCTTAAGAGTTTATTTCAAAGATTCATTATCTGTCAAGACAACATGGATGTTAGCAACGAGATCAGGACTATATTTCGTTAATTTGGCTATCTCATCATCAAGACTCCGTTACATGGAGGCAAGTCCTCTCTCTAACCTTAAGCTATTGGGACATGATTTCCCATAAAAAGAGATTTAAGTTATAACCAGAAAAGATAAATCATCGTAAGAACGATTCTATTTCTTTCCTTGGAGAATTAATATAGATATTAAGTTTAAAAAAAAGAGGAGTATGGAGTTCATGGTCCTCTGGGGTAGGCAAATTTCTCCTTAGTAGCTAAAATGATTTTAAGGCCTCTACTTTTAGTATCAGCAAGGAACCTAAGGGTCTAGCCATATCGAAAAAAGTGATGTCCATCCCTAAACCACCGTTCAGTACAGAGAGTTCCTATGGAGAAGAGTCTACTAAGGCTAATCTAAGGTTAGTTTGCGGAATACATTGGGGAACATATCCCAAAACATGCTCACTTTCAAGAGTCTTCCCTTCGATAATAGCTAAAGAAGGTAGGGTTACGCTTTGGTGACCAGGAAGAGCCTCTGGATTTATGATTAGACTTGGATCATAGAATCTTCTAAGGAAAGATAACCTTTTGTTCTTCAACTGTGAGTTTCATTGATGCAGTTTAAAGGTAGACAAAACTCTTGAAAAACCTCATCTCGGTCATCTAAGCGAGTTTTAATTTATTCCTCAGATCCAAGATTTTGTTGGTTAACCTAGTACCTCTAAGCCTAAGGGACTTAATCGTTCTGGCAAAGGACCGATCATGTGTCCCCTGTACCTCCTCGATCTTATTGGACAAGTTTACATTTATTAGTTTACTAGATTTTAATTGAGTTTTAAGAGTGCTTATGGTTGCTAACAACCTTGAGTTTCTAGTTTGGCTCCTTTTTCATACCACTTCATAGTGAGAGGTAAAATTTGACTTTCTCTATTTAAACATGGTTGAGCGAAAAGTACTTTAGAATAGACACAACGAAGTAAATATGGGAATAACTCGACACCAAATAGAAATATGACCAAAGGCAATAATTACTACAAACGAAGGCATAAAGATAGTGTGTCATAGTTATTACAAATCAAAATTTAAACAGCACCGGTAGGAGATTTCTAAGATTCAGAATCACGACGTACCTGTCCTCTATCCTCGTCCTCCTTTGAGTGCCCAAGACCTGTCAAAGTTCGCACTTTCTTATACTTCTGGGAAGATCTCTCTTCAATCCTTTTGCCACGGGATTGAAGCCCATAGAGAGAGTCACTCCTCTATCCTGGTTGTACTCATATGTGTTGTAGAGGATTCCAAAGGCTTCAACAGTAGTCACCTTCTCAGACTCCTCCTTGGAAACCAAGCCCGAGACCCCTTTCTTGGCTTCTGCTAACTCTTCTTCGGTATTTTGATGCTTGGCCTTACAGTCTTTTAAAGCCTTCTCTAGTTCTATAATTTTGGTTTGGAAGCTTTTAGTTCCATAAGTTTCTTCTCCCTCTCGTTTTGAGCCTCCTTCTCAGCCTTCTCCTTGTATTTGGCAAACAACTTCCCAATAGACTCAGCCTTCTCTTTATATTCGGCCAATTATCTCCCAACAACATTGGCCTTCTCTATCTCTCCCTTCAATTTCTGAAACCATTGGTGTAGAACCGAGAAGTCAGCTAAAACTTGAAGAAAGAAGCTAATTACGGAAATTAAAGAGAAACATTTTTTTGAAAAGAAGAAACCCTTTACCCTGAGGTGATCATCCATGCTCATACTCATCATCCTCCCAAAACTACCAAATCATCAGCTCACTCCACTCGAGCGTTCCATGCAACTTGTGTAAATGATCGTCTATAGAAGAATGGTTATCTCAATCACTTGGACCAACTGATCCCTTGGGAAGGAAGTTAAAACAAGGGCGTTTGGGAGAGGTATGGCTTTAGCAAAAGGTTGCTCTTCTTATGTTTCTTAGTTGCGAATGGATCTTCTAGAGTTGGTTTTGGTCAATAAGAATTGGAAGAGGATGACTTGTTTAATAGCAATACACTTATTTCGAATGTAGTGTCAGAAGCTACTGCCACATAAAAAGGGAGATGGGTCAGTTCAGTAAACTTTTCACAAAAGTTATATACCAGAACACTTGCTATAGGATATTTAAGGCCGAGATCTACCCTCGGGAGAAACATTTCGTCTTTTGTTCTCGGCGTTTTTGGAGTAAATGATTCTTCAGATCACACAAATTAATCACATTTAGAGGCGTGATTTTAGTTGAAGAGGGATCGTATCCAAGAAACCTAACCGAAGGCAATAATAACCCGCAAGCCTTGAGTTTGGCCTCGGTAAGAACAACATGTTTTAGCCTTTCTCTTCCAGAATTTTCATCACCTCCTCATACCTAGCGTCAAAAAGATCCTTGATTGGAGCCTTATCCCTCCAAAATTTAGCTGAAGAGATTAAAAAATAAAAAAAGAAGATATTAGGGAACGATGTGATCATAGTTTAAAAGCAAAAGCATTTCAGAAAGGAATAGTTGAAAACTTACATATCTTCGATAACTTAGTACTGATTCGGGGATCATATGCCTTCACGTAGAACTAGTGGGCAGTTGTTACTTTGCTAAGCAGTTTAATAAAAGGCATCTTCTTCCAGAATAGAAGAAAATACATAGGAATTATTGACTTATTAGGTGACCTATGCAAGTTGTATAAGTAATGAACCTTGGAAGTGGTCAGGTTTTGGTACCCTCTCTTCTAATATAAAATTGCTAAAGTAGGTAAAGTGCTATATGAGACTACCCTAAGTTGAATCAGATTAAGTTCATGAAAATCCAGGATATCCAAAAAAGTTAGGCAAGAGGAAGCGGTATTCCGTGCGCTAAATGTTCTAAGGTCCTAGTGAAATTTCTTTAAGGGGGTTCAATCCAGTCATTGTCTAGGCTTGGAACATTAACCTCAACCCCCTTAATCTCATAGCTCTTGATCCAGCTCTCTAACTCCTTCTAATCAGTTATCGGTTTATCCATGGACGGGTCTAGAGAAGATTAACGTTAAGCTAACTATTCGGTAAGTACTCGGAAATTCTACTTCAAAAGTTCAAGGTCGTATGGTTCACTAAAGGATTTAGTCCTAAAATTGGATCATATAGCCTAAGTTCAAAATTAAAAATTCAACATTCTCTCAAAAAAAACTAAATTTTTGATAAAGCAATTATCGACCCGAGTTAATGAAAAATTTGGTCTAGGGACTAAATCGTAATCTACAAGATAACGGGCATCATGGATTAACCAATCGTTCGATATCCAAAATCAAACTCAGTTGTCAATATCACAAGGTAATTGAAAATTTATTATGTTCGAAAAGAGGGAAATTGTCGTAGATAGTGATAACGGTAAAAGATACTGATAAAATCATAGGATAGGTCAAAGACTTACTGTTTTAGTCTAAGATTTGCAGTAATCTGTAAAGGTTTCCAAGCTTTAATGCCGGAGGCAACTGTTAGCATTAAGAGTAAGAAAGAAGGAGGAAGGCTTTATTCAAACCCTAGAACCAACTGTGGATATATCTAGTCAGTGAGATTCTAACCGTAGAATAAACGTGACAATATCAGGATACAAATAATCGTAAGATAAAGAAAAAGGAGGCACTTTTTCTGAGAAACTAATAGAATCGTGACAGTTGTCATAAGCATTAAATGTAGAATCGAGACCCATCCTTTCAAAATCAAACCTTGGTCTCTCTGCTTCACATGTTTCGCAAAGCAAGAATCTCTACGACCTTACGATCTAGTTTAACCTCTATATTTTGGCGTCACCACTCAGCCTAAATGGCTTCAAGTGACAAATATAATTTTAAACATTTTGTTACGGTTCCAAATAAGATTTTTCCTTTTGGCACTAAAGTAATTTCGCTTATCTCTTAGTTTAGATGGCTTCAAGTGACAAGCATAGTTTCAAACATTTTGACCTCATGGTCCCAAATCAGATTTTGCATTTCAGCACCGAAGTAATTTCACTTCCCACTTAGCCTAGATGGCTTCAAGTGACAAGCATAGTTTCAAACATTTTCACCTCACCGTCCCAAATCAGGTGTTGCCTTTCAACACCAAAGTAATTTCGCTTACCACTTAGCCTAATGCTTCAGATGACAAGCATAATTTCAAACATTTTATCCTCACGGTCACAAATCAAAATTTTCCTTTCGGCACCGAAGTAACTTCGCTAACCACTTAGCCTAGATGGCTTCAAGTGATAAGCATAGTTTCAAACATTTTGACCTCACAGTCCTAAATCATATTTTTCCTTTTGGCACTGAAGTAATTTCACTTACCACCTAGCCTAGATGACTTCGAGTGGCAGGCATAGTTTCAAATGTTTTAACCTCAAAGTTTTAAGTTAAATTTTGCCTTTCGGCATCAATACAATTTCGCTTACTACTTCGTCTAGATGGTTTCAAGTAGCAAGTACAATTTTTTTAAATTTTAACTTTACGATCTTGACTTAGATTTTTCCTTTTGGGGTCCAAACAATTTCACTTATCACCTAGCCTATAAGGCTTAAAGTGATAAATATAATTTTCAAGTTTCTGCCTTACGGTCTAAATAAATTTTTTAACCTCTAACTATTTGTCACTTGACCCAAACAACCAGTTCAGCTTCGTTACTGGGTGCCAAATTAAGTTCGACCTTAAATGAGACGACTGAGCCCGAAAGATAATTAAGGAAAATAAACTAGACCCATTCACGTCAAAGTTCACTCCATATTTCACATATGAAGTAACTTTGAGAGGCATGCGTTATACTAAAAATTCCCAATAGAAAAAATGACGATTATCTTTCTAAAGCCGAAAGAGGTAGCCCATTAGTTGGTTCGGAGCCCAAAGCATCAATTCAAGGAGGCAAGAATTTATGACCGAGATAGCTAATGAGATGATACACAACCCTGATACAAAAGGCCATTTAGGTGGGAAGAAAGTCACTAATCTGTGTCGTTAAGTTGCACCACTAGATGTTTAGCACAATTTCAGATCATAGCCGCTCAATAAACAACTTCAACAATCCAAATAGCAAACCTTCTACCAATGATGTTGCAGCATGTCAACTATAAATAGGTGGCAATCCTAAGGCGTAAAAATATTTTGGCATAAAAAAGAACTGACATAAAATCATAATGTACTTTTCTATATTAGAGATCTATTCAAAATTCATTAATGGCGAAAATGATTAGATTCATTGTAATAAGCCTTTCGGCTATATAAGAGTGACTAAATAAGGAAAGAATAGTGGATGTAGGGAATTTTGGCCCGAACCACTATAAAAGTCTTAATGTTATTTACTTTCAGTATTTACCTTCTTCTCATTTATCATCACGACTCCATAGTTCAACATTCTGTAAGTCCAGCTTAATTACATCACATCTCGGTAATCCCATGAGCAGAACCTCTAACCCAACTAGCATTCGGAACTCTACCTTTGGATCTCGGAGTGTTGTTGTAGATGAAATTTTACACTAACACGTTGAATGATTTAATTTGTTTTAACCTGATAACTTATGAATTTTTTTTTATATATGGTCAAAATAATGTTTTAGTTATTTATTTATTTTTTAAATTGCTTATATTAATATTCTAAACATATTATATAATTTAATAATTTAAATGTCTATGTTTGAATTTTTGAGAGGTTGTTGATAATCTTATTTGATCTATTATGTGTAATTTGATTTTATAATGTTTTAGTTTTTTAATAAAAAACAAAAAAGTTTTTTGGGTTAGGATTATATATGTATGTGTGTTTTGTTAATAAATTTAACTATATATTGAAAGGGAGTGCGGATTAAGGATCTTAAGGCTAATTTAACACTATAAGGGGGTGAATAGTGTTTAATAGATTCTAAAACTTATATGGACCAATTTAAAAATTATGATATAAACAAATGCATAACTTAATCACAGAATAATCACAGATGCAGAAAGTAAATAAAAAGAAGTAAAAGGAAAGAACACACCATATTTTATACTGGTTCGGAGTTACCCTACATCCAGTCCTGTACCAAGGCAAACACCTCATACAGATTTTTATTATACCAATGTCGAGATTAAAATCCTCAATTTCTAAAGGCCTTGAGGTACTCTCCTGCCTTTGGGTACGGGATAAACTCTATTGATTTACGGGACACAAGATCACCCAATTGACTTCCAGGCACAACCACACCTTATAGAGAGACTCGATAAACTTTTGATTGCAAATTTATCCGATAACTCTGAATAGCACTTTGATCGTCGAGAGAGAGAGAGAAAGAGAGAGAGAGAGAGAGAGAGCAGAGAATCAAACAAGAATGAGATCCTAATTTGATTCGCTTGAGAATTCGATAGAATTTCGACACGATCTTAAAAATATGAAATTTTTTGAATATGGATTTGTGGAGAAGGAGGAGTGAAGAATATAACAAAATAGTTAGTTAAAAAAATCGTTTGTGAAGACTATTTATAGAATAGTAATGGTCATAACCATTCATGAAGAGATTTAAACGAATAAACGTTTCTTTTGAAAGTTGAAACTTTTGAATTTCACAGCCACCATATAGACGTGGGGTATCCCATGATGTAGACATTCCTTAGTTAAAAACAATGTAAAATTTGTTTTGAAAATGGTATTGAAAGGAAAACAAGATAAAATGATTTTGGAGTAAAATAAACTAATTTTCCTATGTTGTAAAATAAAGAAGAGTAGAAAAATATATTTTTAGAATGTATATATAAATTTGATTTTAAATCTCAAGTGTGTATATATATATATTATAAAGAATATTTAAAAATCAGAAGATAGTTTTTAAAAAAACGAAGTTTAAAACAAGAGTTTAACAAAAACAAAGAGTATTTTAAGGCTAAAACATCTTTTTGAAAATCATTTAAAAAGATAATTTTTAAGGCTAAAACATTTTGAAAAGCAGTTTTGAAAATCATTTTGAAAAACCATTTTGAAGTAGTTTTGCAAGCTTCTTCCTACAGAATATTTCATCACATCAAGACTTGAGAACTTGTACAAAACTAGGATGTTTGTGGGTTTGTAAGCCACTTGTCATAGGTTTGTAAGCTACTTGTTGTGGGTTTGTAAGCCACTAAGAAGGTAAAAATGGGTTCCATCCCAAATGAAATTTGGAATGAAGATTTCCGTGATATTATGAAGTTTTAACAAAAATTAGACACTTATCTTGAAATCTTGATCTTGATACTCGTGGGCCTTCAAACTTGATTTCTTCATTCTTGATCTTTATACCGTACAGTCTTCAATAATCAGTACCTGCCTTATATATATCCTGCATAATAACATTCATATATATCTAGACAAGTGTTAGTATATAAGTTATAACAAAATAAGTTACAAAAGTTGTTGTCTTCAAAACCACTATCTCTAGTTCCTAACAGTCTCCCCCGTTTTGATGATGACAACCTTATAAAATATACTTTCCACTTCAATCATACCATAACTAACTAACTAACCCTTACACCAACAACTCCCCTTACTCCAAGCCTACTATTTTATATAACTTCTCATCATTTGCCATCAACCAAAAATAACCTATAAACCTTTAACTTAATTGAAAATGAGAAAAACAAACATATGAAATAAGAATAGTAACTATGTATGAGTGAAATATAACATCCTAAGTTAAATGGAATTCAAGATTTTATACACTAAAGATTGTTTTTAGAAGAACATTAATTAAGATAACACTTATATACAAATTAACAAACCAATATACAATCAAGAAAACGAAAAAAAGGCTTAGCGAGGACCCCCAACTATTGGTGATTTATGGAGCGAACAATTTGGATAGTGGAGAAAAAAGTTTCCATGTTGTTCGACGAAATTCCCATTAGCGTCAGAAAGGACCTCTCCAACGCAAATCACGCCACCGTCTTCATCCATATGAACATCCATATCTGGCAGAGGATGTTCTTCTTCTTGATTCTCTTGTGGTTCTTCTGAAGGCTCTTCTTCTTCAGAATTCATGGTTTGTGATGATTCTTTGGGGACAATAGGTTTGGCATGATTATCCATAAGGAATTTTTGTAAATTTCTAAGGATTCTGCCTTGCCTATCTTGTTCTCTAGCCATTTGCAGTTGACTCACTTGAATTTCCGTCATCATTCAAAGAAAATCTTTCATCTTCTCTTGTAATATGATGACTCGTACGTGTGTGGAACATTGAAAAGGACCAGAATGAGGAGAAGTGTGTGAAGAAGGTTCATTATTAGAAGAGGAAGCCATTAATTTACTGTTTTAGAGGTTCATTACAGAGAATAGAATAGAGAAAAGGAATAAAAGTAGAAATATATAAATATATAACTTAATAACTAATTTTGAAGAAAATTTAAATTTGAAAATCTCGTCCTGTATGTCGACATAGGGGGACGGGCCATGTCGACATGCCCAGTTCAATTTTTGAGAAATTTTTATTCATATTAATTATTAACGTTACTTGTATTATTTATAGTTTACATTTCAGTTAATGAACATATACCTAATTCTCTTCTAAATTTAGTAAAGTTTTGTTCACTTAATGGTTTGGTTAATATATCAGCAATTTGTTTGTCAATATTAATAGATTCAAGAGTTATGACTTCTTTACTTATATTATCTCTAAGAAAATAATGTCTGATATCAATATGTTTTGTTCTAGCATGATGAGTTGGATTTATAGATAGGTTTATTGCACTAGTATTATCACAATAAATTGGTGATTTAGTTATATTTAATCCAAAATCTTTTAAAGTTTGTTGCATATATATAACTTGAGAACAAGCCAAAGCAGCAAATATTTTTCTGCTTCAGTGGTTGACAAGGATACAATGTTTTGCTTCTTACTAAACCAGGAAACCAGAGAATGTCCTAGAAAGTGACAATTCCACTTGTACATTTTTGGTTTGATTTACAACCAGTGTAATCAGCATCACAAAATGAAATTAAATCAAATCATCGTTTTTAGGGTAAAATAAACCATAATCTAAAGTATGTTTTACATATCTTAAAATTCTTTTAACAACTTTTAAGTGAGTTTCTTTAGGTAGAGATTGGTATCTTGCACAGAAACAGACACTATGCATAATGTCAGGACGACTTGCTGTTATATAAAGCAGCAAACCAATCATTCCCCTATATAATTTTTGATCAACATCTTTTGATTTATCTTCTTTACTTAAAGCTACATTTGTTGTCATTGGAATTGGCTTCGCACTAGAAGTGGTCAATCCAAATTTATTAATTAAATCCTTAGCATATTTTTCTTGACTAATGAAAATTCCTTCATCTAATTATTTGATTTGAAGTCCTAAGAAGAAAATTAGTTCTCCCATATGACTCATTTCAAATTCTTTAGTCATTAAATCTGAAAACTCTTTGTTCATTATGTTATTAGTTGACCCAAATATTATATCATCTACATATATTTTAACTAATTGAATATCATTTTTGTTTCTTTTAATAAAAAGAGTTGTATCTATTTTAGCAATTTCAAAACCAGATTGTTGTAAATAAAGATTTCTTTAATTTATATACATGATTTGAAAATTTATTATCTTCAAAAAGTGGAGGTTGTTCAACATAAACATCTTCTTTTACCAGACCATTTAGAAAAGCATTTTTAACATCCATTTGATATAACTTGAAATTATTGTAGTTTGCGAAAGCAAGCAGAATCCTGCTAGCTTCTAGTCTTGCTACATGTGTAAAGGTTTCGTTATAATCAATTCCTTCTTCTTGACAATAACCTTGCGCGACTAAACTAGCTTTATTTCTCACGACCTCACCAAGTTCATTCATTTTATTTTTATAAACCCATTTTGTTCCAATTATACTTTTATCCTCAGGTCTAGGAACAAGTTGCCAAACATTATTTCTGGTGAACTGACTCAATTCTTCTTGCATAAAAAGAATCCATGAATCATCAGATGATGCTTCCTTTGGATTTCTAGGTTCAATAGTTGATATAAAACTACATTACTCATACTATTTAGTTGATTTCTTGTTTTAACTGTAGATTTAATATTTCCTAGTATATTTTCTATAGGATGATCTTTTAATAACCTAATTCTTTTATTAGGTTGAATGATTTCACAATTAGTTTCATTAGGTTCATTATTTAAAGTTACAAAATCTTCTTCATCTTCTATTTGTACAGTATCTTTAGAATTTTCATCAAAAGATACATGCATTGTTTCTTCAATAGTGTTAGTTCTTAAATTATAAACTCTAAATGCTTTACTTCTATTAAAATATCCGATAAAGATACCTCCGTCGGATTTAGGTTCAAATTTATCTAAATTATCTTTTGTATTAAGAATAAAACACTTACTACCAAAAACTTTAAAATAAGCTACTATGGGTTTCTTATTGTAAAGTAATTCATATGGTGTTTTATTAGTTAATGGTCTAATTAAAATCCTATTTAATATATAACACGCTATAGCGACTGCTTCAGTCCAAAAAATTTTAGGTAAGTTACTATCAGTAAGCATTGTTCTAGCACACTCTTGAATCGTTCTATTCATACGTTCTACTACTCCGTTTTGTTGTGGAGTTCTTAGAAAAGAGAAATTATGAGTAATTCCATTTTTATTACATAAATTCTCAAAATTTTCATTTTCAAATTCTCCATCGTGATCGCTACGAATAGTTTTATTTTTAAATAAAGTTGATTTTGAATTTTTTTAGCAAAATTATTAAATAATTTGAAAGCATCACTTTTAAGTTTTAGAAAAATTGTCCAAGTATATCTAGAATAATCATCTACAATTACAAAAACATATTTATTGTGATTAATTGATTGAACTTGAGATGGACCAAATAAATCTAAATGAAATAACTCTAGAGGTTTAGAAGTAGAAATCATATCTTTTAATTTAAATGAACTTTTCTTAAGTTTTCCTAATTGGAAAGCATCACATATACTATCTACTTTAAAGTTTAACTTAGGAAGACCTCTTACTAAGTCAAGTTTAGATAACCTAGATAATATTTTGAAATTGAAATGACCAAATCTTTTATGCTAAATCCAAGGGTCACTTGTATTAGCCAAAAGACATAAGTTATCATTTGAAACTTTCATACTAAAGATGTAAATGTTTTTCTTCTTAATTCCTTCAAAGATAATATTTGACTTATCATCTTCATTGTGACATCTATATTTTCCAAATTTAATTTTAAATCCTTTATCATGTAGTTGACTTATACTAAGAAAATTATGTTTTAAATTCCTAACTAGCAAAATATCAGAAATAAGAGGAGTTTTAGAATTACCGACATTGCTGACTCCAATCACATATCCTTTTGAGTTATCTCCAAAGTTGACCAATCCACCATCTTGATATATAATGTCATTGAGTATCTCGGGATTTCCAGTCATACGCCTTGAACAACCACTATCAAGTATCCATTTATCTTTCTCAATTTGCACAGTTTATCCATCGGTTGTTGATTCTTCGAAAGCCATGTAACATGCATGTTCCTGCATAACAAACCAATTCGGTAGATAACTTGATTTTTCATAAAAACTATATGCAGACTTATGATACTTTGATGAAATGCATAAATTCATACTAGGATTAACAAAATTTCCTAAAAAGGCCAATTTTAACTTTTTATGTTTCAGATTATGAAAACTATGAAAACATATGCTCCGGTACCAAGTGAAAGATTGTGCGGATTAAGGATTTTAAGGCTAATTTAACACTAGAAGGGAGAGGGTGAATAGTGTTTAATGGACTCTAAGACTCATATAGACTAATTTAAAAATTATGATACAAACAAATGCAGAACTTAATCACAGAACAATCATAGATGTAGAAAGTAAATAAAAAGCAGTAAAATGAAAGAACACACCAGATTTTATACTGGTTCGGAGTTACCCTACATTCAGTTCTGTACCAAGGAAAACACCTCATACAGATTTTTATTATACCAATGTTGAGATTACAATCCTCAATTTCTAAAGGCCTTGAGGTACCCTCCTGTCTTCGAGTCCGGGGCAAACTCTCTTGATTTAGGGGACACAAGATCACCCAATTGATTTCCAAGCACAATCACACCTTATAGATTGATTCGATAAACTTTTGATTATAAACTGATCCTATAACTTTGAATAGCACTTTGATCTTCGAGAGAGAGAGAGAGAGAGCAGAGAATCAAACTAGAATGAGGTTTTAATTAAATTCACATGAAAATTCGGCAGAATTTCGACACGATCTTAAAAATCTGAATTTTTTTGAATATGGATTTGTGCAGAAGGAGTGAAGAAAGAAAATAGTTAGTTAAAAAATTTCATTTGTGAAGATTATTTATAGAGTAGTAACAATCTTAACCATTCGTGAAGAGATTTAAACTAATAGACACTTCTTTTATAAATTGAAACTTTTGAATTTAACGGCCATCATGTCGACGTGGGATATCCCATGATGTTGACATCCCTTAGTTAAAAACAAGGGACAGTTTGGCACAAGTCCCTAATAAGTTTCAAAATACACAAAAAACCCAGTAAAAAAATGTTTGTAAATTAGGTCTCTAGAATTAAGTTACCAAATAATGACATATACTTATGTAATGATAATTACAGACATTTATGCAATTATATCAAAAAATTGCATACATTTCCATAGTTGTTCACTGAAAAATTATGGAAATTTCCGCAATTTTTTAAAAAATTACGGAAAATTCCACAATTTTTAAAAAAATTCCGCAGTTATTCACCAAAAAATTGCAGATATTTCCACAATTTTTCAAAAATTTGCGTAACATTCCGCAATTATTCAACAAAAAAATTGCGAAAATTTTCGCAATTATTCACCGAAAAAATTGCATAAATTTATGCAATTTTGGATATAATTGCATAAATGTCTGCAATTATTCGATGAATAATTGCGTAACTATATGCAATTACTTAGTAACTTAATTCTAGGGACCTGATTTACGTACGTTTTTTACTGGGTTTTTTGTGTATGTTGAAACTTATTAGGGATCTGAGCCTAATATTCACTAAAAACAATGTAAAATTTGTTTTGAAAATGGTATTGAAAGGAAAACAAGATAAAATGATTTTGGAGTAATATAAACTAATTTTCCTATGTTTTAAAATAAAGAAGAGTAGAAAAATATATTTTTAGAATGTATATATAAATTTGACTTTAAATCTCAAGTGTATATATATATATATATATATATTATAAAGGATATTTAAAAATCAGAAGATAGTTTTAAAAACAAACGAAGTTTAAAACAAGAGTTTAACAAAAACAAAGAATATTTTAAGGCTAAAACATCTTTTTGAAAATTATCTAAAAAGATAATTTTTAAGGCTAAAACATTTGAAAAGCAGTTTTGAAAATAATTTTGAAAAACCATTTTGAAGTAGTTTTGCAAGCTTCTTCCTACAGTATATTTCACCACATCAGGACTCGAGAACTTGTACAAACCAGGATGTTCGTGGGTTTGTAAGCCACTTGTCGTAGGTTTGTAAGCTACTTGTCGTGGGTTTGTAAGCCACCAACAAGGTAGAAATGGGTTCCATCCTAAATGAAATTTGGAATGAAGATTTCCATCCAATTATGAAGTTTTAACAAAAACTAGACACCTATCTTGAAATCTTGATCTTGATACTCATGAGTCTTCAAACTTGATTTCTTCATTCTTGATCTTTATACTGTATACTCTTCAATAATCAGTACTTGCCTTATATATATATATCCTGCATAATAACATTCATATATATCTAGACAATAGTGTTAGCATGTAAGTTATAATAAAATAAGTTACAAAGGTTGTTGTCATCAAAACCACTATCTCCAGTTTCTAACATATATGTGTTTGCGAATATATACATGATAGATATAAATCCCAACATCTATACTTGTATGTATTGATCATGTTATTGTTGTTTTTGTCAATTTAATCATATTTGTGTATTATATTATTCCTTGTGTCTTAATTAGATGTTTTATCTATCAAATTATGGTAAAGAGGAAAGGTGGAATCAATCAGTGATGCACCCTTTCATCTCTTTCCTCTTAAAACTAGATGTGGCAATGAATAAATCTAATTTCAATTTGTTCCATCCTTTAACACCTAAAAATTACAGTTGCTTTACGTTTCACATGTTTATCACATAATTTTGAATACAAATATATTTGATATATTCGAACTTTTTCAAATTTCATGCTTAATTAACATGGATTTAATTAATTATGAATAAAACAATATTAATAAAATCATTATTTTATTAAAAGTAACTAGATTGGATCTGGTGATCCCATTATGCTTCACATGCCCACTATGATCCAAATAGGGAATTTATTTGAAATCTACCCATTTCACCTACCGTAGACCTGGCTAGTTCTTTCAATCCAGATAGCATATTAGGACAAACTCTAAGATAATTGATCGACTTACAAGAGGATTGTCGTCCAAGGTCTTTCATGAGCATGTTGCTCCAATGGGTGTACCTTTCACGTAAGGATATTTGGTCCAGGAGAGTTTGTATTTGACATAGTCATACGAAACATTGCTTTGTGCTATAGTTATGGATATATTCGGTATTTTTTCCGATAAGAAATAAAGTAATAATTTTTTTTACTTTTTATGTTGTCCAAAAATTGAGTTTTTAATCTTAGTAAAGTAGGACCAATTGAAAATAGAAATGTATAGATCACGTTTTATGTGATTTCCATGTCACATATCCATAACTGATCTATGTCACTTGATTATATGAGCATATGTGACTGTTGATGGGTTTTGTTACAATAAGGTAATGAATGTCACTTTGATCTTTTATCAACACAGTTATTGCAAAAAATTGTTTTAGATACACTTTATTTCATAAATAGAAAATTTTAGAGCTTAAAAACTTAAATGAATTTATGAAATAATTACATATGTGAACCAGGGTGAGATTGCATGTAGGACAACACGTGTAAAATAATATGTATTATGTTATTTTGATGTCAAGCCTAGTTAAAGCAATCAAATTTTAAATTAAGTTTAAAAGACCTAAAGATCTAATTGTCATAATATTATTGTGTAGATACCAAATGAAATTCTAATTTTTTTGAAGGGCCAAACTAGAAATTATTGATAATATAAATAAGAGGTTATAGTCCCCAAATTACACAAGCTCTAGTTATTTTCTAATCATCTTCCATAGAGACAATTCAGATCTATGTTTTTTTTTCAATTTGGATGAGCAAACCTATTCTTATCTTTAGTTCATCACCAAGGGATTCAAGTTTGAGTTCCTAAATTATGTTAAATCCATATATTTTCCTAATAAAATAAAAATGGATTTTTTATATTTGGATATAGAGTTTCATAATTAATTATTTCTAAAGTATATTGAAATCTTAACAATATCCATATTAATAATCCATTGCCTACATTTATCAAATTAAAATCCATTATAGAGCGATTAAAAACAAATCAATTTATTCAAGCTATCATAAAATAGGAAATAAGCATATTGCTTAATTCTTTATGCAAGTAGTACCATGCATTTAAAACTGAAAAATATACAAAAAAATTAAATATAAACTATGTTAAGATCATAAAGTAATGTATAGAAATGCAACCTAAATCTATACGTATTATATGATCTACAAGACAAAATCAAAGCATTCTAAAATTTGCAGCAAGTATGTAAGTAAACCAAATAACAATAAATATGTGAAACATGTATACAACTACCCATAATGTGATGATCCCCTATTTTTAATATCTGAAATAAATTACAAACACCACAAAATATGCTTGCAACTAATCTCTAATAGTAAAAATAGCGGATCATTTATTTAATAATTTACAATATCAAAACAACGACTAACTTATAATACAACTAATATACAAGTTCATCACTTCAAAAGTTAAAATGCTAAACAGTTTTAACACATCAATTAACAACATTCTTAGTATGTTAACTACAATTAATGAAAATAATTCGACTATAGTGTAAGGAAAATATACCGAACCAATATCCTACAAATACGACTTTTATTTGGATCTTTGCTCCATCTTTCCCCCTATCTGCCAATTCTACAAACACATTCACATACATACAATAAAGGGAAAAGGTATTCAACTATGTTCAGACTGCACCTAACCCTACACACTTTGATCATAGGCTCAAGAGTCATTGCATAGGAAAAGACTGCCTACGTACCCATTTAAGGATCAATCCTATGTAGTTCTATTTCCTGCTCTTTTCCTGCATCCAAATATATGTTCATAACATTCTTGTAAACAATACAACTAACGCAATTTATGCAACCAAAAAACTGTGTTCCTACTCATCCATAACAATAAATTATCATATGGGGCAATAACAATAATAGCACACAATCATCAAACATCAACAACACTCAATTCAACCCCAATCATCAATTATGCAAATAACAACAACATGGATATACTTACATAAATATTAATCATCAAATAAATAATATATCATGAATATAAGTATAAGTCATCAAATGTGTACTAATCACCTTATAATAGTAACATAACATCAATACCATCAAATGTGTACAGACGAGTCAAAATTAGTGACATAAAAATTAATCATCAACTAACCATAATCAACTACCCTTCATTTAATAATCAAAATGATAGAATATCGCACACTCTTCAAATGCGATGCCATTATCAAACATTAAACATATGTGATAATTACACAATAATTAATCAGATATTGTACAACCATTGATATAATATATTTGCAACCATTATTCTCTTAGCTATAAAAACGCTTCTTTATTGTTTCCTATAAAATCACCTTTATTTATTCATCCCAAAACTATGTTGATTCTTCCAAAGGGTAATTTATTTCAAAATTACTTAATTATACTTACATTACTTCAAATACCTTAAAATATTGTATTTTAACTTAAAACAATAATTTACATCAAATTACTTTTAAAACGATGATTTTATTATTTTACATCAAATTAATAATATATGCTAGAATCACGTTAACAGTTTTCAAACCCTTGTGTTTATCTAAAAAATAATAATAATTTATTTTAAATATCAAAACTCCATTTTATTTCCATTCATCTCAAAATAATAGTAATTTAACCTAAAATACTTTTGAAAACATATGTTTAGCCATATTATTATTATTTTGTAATGCCTATCATTTTATTACTCAACCAATAATAACGATAATAATATGAATAATAATAATAATTCCTACTATAAAATAATGAACCTTTACAGAAACCATATTACCATTTATGAAACCTTTATTTAATTCATAAATAATAATAAACTTCCCAAATCTTAATATAAAATAGTTTTTTTGGTTATTATTTATGAATTTCCCCAAAAATTTATAAATGATCACCTTATTAAATTCCTTGCTTTATTCCAATTTAGTTCAGTAAATCATCGTTATTTACAAATATCATCCAAAATCTATAAATAACCTTATTTATCATTTATTTATCTAATTTTCCCATTATTACTTAATTTCATTCGATGGAACCAGTTCCATTGGATCCGTAATAGAGTATTATTATCGGATTTCATTTTGTGTAGTGATTGGAGTGATCGGTTGGCCGTACGGTAGATAAACGCGCTGAAATCTACATTGAAATTTATTATAATAACTAAGTCCAGAAAGCTATCTTCTCCATACGATCGAATTAGGACTCGAAACCTTTTCCATTGCATTCTGAATAGGGGTTTAACATTATAAATGCCTAGTAACACGTCTCGATTGGAAGTTGAGATTTTTTGAGTTGCGGAAATCATGACGATTTAAATTTGAATTTAAGATAAATATATAGACAAATTAACAAGTTTTGATTTCAATACGCAATCTGTCACTCATGCCTCATTCCCCTTTTCGTTTTCTTTTTATTAATCAACCAAATGAACAATGTCCTCTCTTGTTCAACTATCGAAGAAATGGAGTATGCTGCGAAACTTGGAAGTAGAAGCACAAGCATGGTTGGCCCACTTACAAGGTGGTGCGGTCTCTGCAGCGCCGTCGCATACTACTCCAAGGCCCACCTGTTTCTGCTGCATTGGGAAGTTCATAAACAAGAATGCCAAGGCTCGCAAAGCAAATGAGGGATGATGATTTGTTGGATGAATTTCCTTTTACATTCTACAGGGGTGACGGGAAGCAAGAGACAAGAAGCACAATTTTGAGAATGGGTCTTCATTGGGTTGGTATATGGAAATATGAGTGTAGCTATGGACCTTTGGTTCGCGCATCCAAATGTTCATGGAAGAGCGAAAGTTGGCAACTTCCATGTTCACTGTGCTCATGTGCAGAACCAAGAAATTCGATGTCCACTTTTATTGGTGGATGGAAAGATTATTACAAGTTGAGGTGCCTCCCGCTCTACTAGCCAGTTGCTATTTGACTTCACTAGCCATTGACAATGTATCATTGCTTTCAAATGTCTGGGATTCAGAATTTGATTTCAAGGGATACAAATAGAATTAACATTCATTACATAGGGCCTGTGAAAGAACTTCTGCAGCATGGGACTTTTGGGGAACCGAGGGCACTGATTCCTCATGTTGAGCTACATATGGATATTATTGGGCCAACAATTCCATAATTTAGGTCTAAAAATGTGAAGAGAACGAGTCGAGGTGGATGAGATTGCAAATTAAATTCAAAGGTGAGTTAATCACACTCATCTGGGTATTTCTTAAATTTAAATAGTTAAATTTAAAATATTTGGTTGAATATTGAATTGATTGGATATGTTATATTATATATCAGTATATATATTGGAGTGTTTGATTTCCTGCATTATATAGCGGATGAGAGCCTATGCGCCGCATAATAGCGCATGAGATAATATGACCTCGTATACCATGATATTCAACCTCGAAGTGGAATTGGTATTATTATACTGTGCTAACATCTATGGATGTAAGGAAAAACAAGTTGCAGGGATCCAACTGGATTCCTCAAAATGTTTGAATTTATATTATATATTCAGCGATATGATTATGTGATAATCTGTGATGAATTATATTGATCATATTGGGAATTGGAATTTATTGAATACTCTGGCTTGGTTAAATATATATATTGAAATTTTGAGAATTAAATATATATGAAGTTTGGATTTTTAAAGTAAATAAAAAGGTAAATTTAAATAAAATAGTTATAAGGAATTTGGATAATTAAAATGGTTTGGAAGAATAAAGGTTGATTTTAAATTGTAACAAATAAATCCAAAGTATGAAAAAAGTGATATTTTGAATAAATGAATTCAAGCGATAATATTTAACAGGAATAAAGAATTTATTTTTAAAATCTAAGGATTAAATTTGTTTGGAAAGGATAAAGAAGAAATTTGGAAAGTACGAAATTTGTATTTTTAGTTTAAATAAGATTTTAAATCTTGATAAAGAAGTTAAATCTAAAATTAATGAGTTTATGAAATAAATTTGGATAAGTAAAGAAATTTATTTTTAAAATGGAGTTAATTTTGAAAATCAATTTGAAAATTGATTAAGTGTATGAAACTGTGTTTTTAAAAGGAAGATGAGACTATGAAATTTATAAACTGGGTTTATAAAGTGAAATGAGATATTAGTGGATATTTGGAAGTATAAATTCACGATGGGAATTTATAAAGGAATGGAGCATTTATTTTAAAAATAAATAGTGGTTTATTTTTAAAGGTGTGGAAGAGAAGTGTATTTCCCTAAAAAGCCAAGTACGTTTTCAAAGCATTTTTTTAGTATAAGTTAAAAGTTTTAAATTTTGTTTGAAAGAATGTATTTAAGAAATTATTATTTAAGTTGTCTAAATTTTGAAAGTAAACTTTTATTTAAATTAATTATAGTAGTAAATAATTGAAAGGTTTGACTAGTATTATGATTTATGGATGATTATTAACATTTATATTTATAAATTTATTTATTTAAAGATAGTTTGGTTAAAGTTTAATTTGAAAACTTATATACAATTTCGTAACTCTTATTTTAAAATTTAGTTTGACTTAACTTTTATTTTAAAATTAGTTTTATATTTTATAAGGTAGTTTTATTTTAAGTATTTTTAAAGTATATATTTTTGAATAAAGTGTTTAAGTAGTTTTAATTTAAATGTTTTAAAGTACATTTTAGAATAAAGTGATTTCAATTATTTTAAAAATCTAAAGTATTTGGTAATTTTTAGTGGGAAATAATCAATTTTAAGACTTCATTCCATGAGTGAAAAAAGATTTGAAACTGATTTCAAAAGATTGAAGTGAAGAAGATATCTTGCGAAGATATCTTGCATAATAAATAATTTGGGAAATTACTTAAACTTGATGGTTGTTTGTGGATGTTAATTGATAGTTAAATAACCGACTAACAATGGCTAAATGGGCTGATCGTTTCGAAGAGACCAAGATCGGAATTTATATTTCGAAAACCACTTCAATCCGGTTTGAACTTTTTCGTGACGAAGACAAGAGCCGGGAGTCAAAGATGGAGCAGTGAAGTGCTAGGGCTAGTCGCTACTAATCCTGAGGGTGATTCCAAAATGGATGTAGTAGGAGTAGTGCCTTCGGTTCTGCTTGAACCCGAAACGGACTTGTATGGACGAATGCTTTTAGAACATCGTCAGAAGGACGATGAGCATTCTAAGTGATTGTGTGCTAAAAAGATAATGCATAGCCTCGAGCCTCATCAACCGAGAATGGGTAAAATAGGGGAGATGCACACAAGGCTAAGTGGCTAGCAACCAATTAGGGTAAGGTCGCCCCTGTCTAGATTTCCCTTTATATATTCGGCTGTGGGGCGGTTGCTGATCCCAACCGGGGGGTGAACTTATTCGGACTATCCAGTACGGGGTAGTTCTGGTCTTGTGATGCAGGGGACCAGGGTTGTTCCTCAGTATGGTGATCTAGACCACGTACTGTGACGGGCAGTACCCCAGTTGCCCTGCCATTGATGAAGATCCATTCTCCCTACGTGCCTTTACAGTTTTTGTTTGTATAATCCACTTTGTGGCTAGTAGCTGGAATTTAATAACATAACAATTTCGGCTATTTGAATAAGTATTTGTATATAGACACAATTATAATGTCAAAGGATTTTATAAGAAATGTTTTGGTTATCGTAAGGTAAAAACCCGACATGTTTATTTATGGCGTGGTCTTACGAGATACCTTTGATTTCAAATGATTTTAAAAACATTAATAATCCAATTGAGTGTATCTTCTCATGCTGGTTTTCCAGACTGACTTAGGTATTATTTAACTATAATGCTTGGGTCAGACCGAGTATTATAGAGTACAGATTCTGGATGGACAGCTTTGGAGCTCAGGAGACGAGATGGATGGCGAGACGTTTCATGCGTATTTGATGTATATTCCGCTGTGTATTCAGCTTTGGAAGGATGAGATAATTTAACCTACTGAATTGTGTTGTTGATTGTATTGAACTGTGATGTTGTATTCTGATGATGTATGTATAAAACCGATATAATTTCTTTTGTGTAAAGATCAGTTACCATCTATTATATTTTATTCCGCTGCGTTGGTAAGATTCTGATATTGTTTCTATTTATTCTTCTACCTCCTTCTTCTTTAACCCTAATGGTTCGGTTTTCCGGCTTTCGATTGTTCGGCATTTGATACAGTGGATGTATTTATGTCGATTTTCAAGCGTCAAAAGATCGGGTCCTTACAATTTGTATCAGAGCTGAAGGTTAAGCAAGAACCTTGGCTCTGGTGGGGATTACTTGTTAGAAATAGAGTCCTTAAGTACTCTAGAAGGAGTTTGAGAGTATTAATAGATATGAGCGCGTATTTGTTAGTGTACATTAAAAATTGTTTTTATATTGTGTTGACTTATCAGTTGAGTGTTTATGAATTCTGGTCGATATGTGGGATGCCATGTGATCGATAGGGGTTTCTAAACTCTTAAACAAGATAAACCGACATAGTATTGTTTTAAAATAGGGTAATTGAAATAATTTTGCCCAAATTATTTGTATATATAAAAGAAATAATTTTTGGAAATTTTTATAGTATATGATTGCTTGATTTTTAGGAAATGATAATATTAAACTATTATCATTATTATGTAAAAGTTGAATAAGAAATTGAGAATCATAACTAAAAGCTAAGAAATAAAATTCATATACAAGCGGGATTGCAAATGTGAATTACAGTGTGATTTATAATTAAAATGAGATAAAATTCTGGAGCAATGTTTAAATATAAGTTAAAAGGATTTGGAATTTGAAAATTTAATTCCTTTTGAGTTTGAAAATGGTTTTCAAAAGCTTTGGAGAAATAACGGTGATAGTATTTGAGATATATTTTGAATTGGATTTGAAATCTGGTGACATTTGGAATTTAAAAATATTTGAAGGGGTTTGAAAGAGATAAAAGCATTGAACTTGCTTCGGTCGCTTGAAAAAAACTTTGGCGATGACTACAGCATCATTGATGTTCATTTTCGGGTTTCCAAGGGAGAAATTGCTGCTTGAAGATTTTGAATTTGAGTGTTTGCAAAAACTAGGTTTGGTTTTAAAATTTAAAGGATAATTTGATACCAAAGGATTTTGGATATAATTGATTTCAAAATGATTTTGAAATGCTTAAATGATTGTTGAAGACTCTGGAATCGGAATAAAATGTTTTGAGTGTTTAAGTAGTGGTTTGAACTCTGGAAGCTTGGCTAAAAATGTTTATGGATTATAAATAGGATTGGAAACTTATAGGTTTGGAAATTTGCTTGGAATGGAATTAACGTGTTAATAGTACATTAAAGTAAGTGTGGAAACAAAATAAGCTAAAAGGTAAGCTAAGTAATTGAAGTGAATTAGAAGAAGTTAGCCAATAGAAGGTAAATAAATTAGAGAACTTATGGAAGCTTGGAGGCTGAATTGAATTAGAATGTAACTAAACCAAGTTAAATAAAAAGTAAATGTTGAGGAAATAAATCTAAGTAGGCTAAATAAAATAAGTTATTAAAATAAAATTTATTAGTTGGAAGTAAATTTGTGAATAAACAAATAAATTTATATTTGTGAGTAAATGAAATTGGAACTGGATATTGAAATTAAAATTGAATGGTGTTAAATAAAGTAGAATGGAAAATATAGTCGAGTTGGACTAAATGAAACAAATGAAGGTTAGTACATGGAATGGAAATAAATTGAAAAAAATTATAGAAATTTAGAATTAAATCAGAGTGTAATTGAATCTAGTTAAGTGAAGGTGAATGTAAAGAAAAGGTCTAAGTGGAATGGTTACTTAAATAAAATTGTGGATAGGCAAATGAATTTGCATTTGTAAGTAAATAGAATTGGAAACTGAATATTTGGAAATTAATTTAAATTGTGTTTAACGGAAGTTAGTCAAGATTTGGCTAAATAAAATAAAAGGACTAAAATAAAATTAGTGAGTAAACTAATTAATTAAGTGGGTAAGTAAATGATCTGGAATTGAATATTGGAATGATATCTAATGTAGATTGGGTGAACTAAAGTAAGGTGAAGTTGAAAGATTAATTCATAGTAGATTAAAAATAATTTAAATTTTGGAAATAAATCCATTGAGATTTAAATAAATTAGTAAGTGGAATAAATTAGAGAAATGGTTAATTAAATATGGGTTGAGATAAAGTTAAATATAATCCAATATCAAAAATGAAGGTAAATTGAATTCATATGGAATTGGAGATCCGGTTTAAAAATAAGGGATATAAAGGCAAAATTGGCAGAGTAAAAATAAATATAAGAAGCGTATGAAATATTTATATTGAACTTACCAAATGAATGGTGAAATGCTTAAGTAAGTTTGGTATTGGAAATATACCAAGTAAATTTGTAATGGAGATTAAGTGAATTTGTGAAAGGGGATAATTGTGAATAAGTAAATAGAAATCAAAATAATGTGAATAAAAGAGAATTGATATAGTTAAAATCAATTGGGGCAAAAATACGTAGGATATACGTATATTATTTTATTCGCATAACGATTCGATCCAGATTCGAGCACAGAATTTCGAGATAGTTATATCGATCTGAGTTGGGATTTTTCACTCGATTTTCGCCGGCGAACCTTGGATATGGATTTTTGATTGATTCTGGAAATTCTCTATCATAGTATGTGGCTATGCAAGGAGAATGATGGTTTTTGATCAGGAAACCAGATTTGAGTCCGTACTAGGAAGTCGGGTGGACGATACTAGTTTGGAAGTGAAATTGTGTGATCGAGCGAGCGATCGAATTTAATATTGCATACGTATGGTATGTGTACATCGTACGAGCTTGAATGAAATAAATATTGAAACTATTATAAAGAAAGGTATAGAATGATTTTGAATGTTGTAATTGAACATTATTTCTTAGTGGGATACAGGTGTTTAAAAAGCAAAAGGAAAATTGGAATTTTTGATTTCAGAAGATAAATGGAATTACAACAAAAGGTATGTATTTAAGTTTCTGTATGAAATTTGATGATTTTCTGGTCTAGCCACTTGGCCTTTTGTTTTCTTTTGAAATCTGGGGCCCGTCGAGGCATTTTGTAGTTGTACCGAGCTAGTCGCGTAAATGGACGCTGGCGATTTTTTTTGGAAATTTAGAGAGATAGAGAAATTTTGAGAAATTTTGAAAAATTTAAAATTGGGTTTTAAATTTAAATTTGAATGGTTTGGTAATGATATTGGTTGGAAACTATGGAAGGTTTTGGGGAAATTAGTAGAAGTGATAGTGGGTCTTTAATAAAAAGATTTGTGTTGGCAAGTTGTTAAAACTGATTGGACTTGGGAAAATAGAAATCGGGTTATGGATTATTTTCTTAACAAGTAATTTCGGGGACGAAATTCTTTTAAGGAGGGAGGAATATGACGACCCAGAATTTCTCATTGTCTGAAATTGAAATATTTAATTGATTTTTAAATATTTGAAAGTTAGTTAACTTGAATTTCAAAAATCCTTTTGTTTTTGGCAATTATATTATTGAATATAATTATTGGAAATTGGATAGAATATGAAATCTGAGGTTTTGAGCTTGTTGAAAATATTTCAAGGCTTAAGAAATTTATATTGATAATACTAAAGGTAATAGAACCTTTAAAATAGAATTTTAAGATGGTTTGTTCAGTTTGAAATTTTATTGTTTAAATTGAATTTAAAAAATAGCCTTCTGAGGCACAGTCTCAGAATTCGACGGAACCAGTTCCATTGGATCCGTAATAGTGTATTATTATCGGATTTCAATTTTCGTAGTGATTGGAGTGATCGTTGGCTGTACAGTAGATAAACACGTTGAAATCTACATCGAAAATTTAGTATAATAACTAAGTCCAAAACGCTATCTTCTCCATACGATCGAATTGGGACTCGAAACCTTTTCCATTGCATTCCATATAGGGGTTTAATATTATAAACGTCTAGCGACATGTCTCGATTGGAGGTCGAGATTTTTGAGTTGCGGAAATCGTGACGATTTAAATTTGAATTTAAGATAAATATATAGACAAATTAACACGTTTCGATTTCAATGCGCCATTTATCACTCATGCCTCATTCCCTTTTCATTTTCTTTTTATTAATCAACCAAATGAACGATCTCCTCTCCGATTCAATTCTTTTCAAATCAATCAATTTCTCAAGTAAAAATCAATGGCCATATAAAAAAAAGATATAAAACCTAAATCAAAGCTTTAACAAAATCAAAGAAATCAACCGCCGAAGAAATGGAGTGTGCCGTGAAACTTGGAAGTAGAAGCACGTGCGTGGCTGGCCCACTTACAAGTCTGTGCGGTCTCTGCGGCGCCGTCGCATACTGCTCCAAGGCCTACCAGTTTCCGCTGCATTGGGAAGTTCATAAAGAAGAATGCCAGGGCTCGCAAAGCAAATAAGGGATGCTGATTTGTTGGATGAATTTCCTTTTACATTCTACAGAGGTGACGGGAAGCAAGAGACAAGATGCTCAATTTTGATAGAATTGGGTCTTCAATAGGATCGTATATGGAAATATGAATGCAGCTGTGGACCTTTGGTTCTCGCATCCAAATGTTCATGAAAGAGAGAAAGTTGGCAAATTCCATTTTCACTGTGCTCTGTGCAGAACCAAGAATTCGATGTCCACTTGTATTGATGGATGGAAAGATTATTGTGACGCCCCACTCCGAGAGCCTCGTTAACAAAGAGTATTACATAGATAATACTATCGGCTAACGCGGACAATAGAGTATAATGGAAGCGACCATGTGTAATCTTACCTTAACTATTCACTAAATACGTCGAAAAGTAGAAACATTAAAAATTCAACCTATTCAATAAATATTTAAAGAAAAACTATAATGGCTATAGGATCTATCAGAAGAAAATATAACAACTCAAATGTAATATACATCACAGAACAGTAAATCATCATATACCCATATACTGATACATTTCAGAGTATACAAAATAATACAAGTCAAGTGGTATAGCAAACCACAATATACAGACGAGTTCCAGATGAATACATATCAGAGTTACTACAAAAGGGGAATACACAAAAATCTATGACAAAAAGAAGCTAGCGTAGTAGTCCATACGGAAGCAAAATAGGCTAAGTCCAAAAGCACCTAACCTGAAACATCTCGGTCTGACCCGAGTATAAAATACACGGATCAGTCTAGCTAAACAAATCAGTTGATAAACTGAACAACAATAAACCTGCAAGGTTACAAAGCATAATAGATATCTCTAAAAGAGATAACACAATCATCTCACGAAAGATGAATCATATAGATCAAGCCTCATATCATCGGCAACATATAGAAACAAAGGATAAGAATATCCCAAGGCAAGCCATAAAGGCAAACAACAAATACCAATAAATACGAGTTCCACAAGGTAAACGCTATATTTCGTGTGGCTCTAAAGAACCAATACAGAAAAGCAATACCTAGGGAATATACATATAAATGAAACATCATGAGCGGTGGTAAGCAAACCACTCCGTTATCCCTTGAGCGGTGGTGAAGAAACCACTCCAATATCTCTTGAGCGGTGGTGAAGAAACCACTCCAATATCTCTTGAGCGGTGGTGAAGAAACCACTCCGAAAGCAATACTAAAGGTAACCGACAACCCCAAATATCTTTCGAGTCGGGGCAAAGGACCAACTCCAAAAGCGATATTTAAAGGAAACAAGCCAGAGGAGACAGTCCGAAGACACTATCCCAAAGGCAGCATGTGTCACAAACTCCCAGAGAGGAATCCGAAAAGTGGTAACGTGAGTCTCATAACCACCCGTTCGCACTAAACGGTTTACTATCCATTAGTTAATTTCACACTCGAAGCAGTACAAATTTACCTCATCTCATCGGTAAACCAGACACAAGGGTCAAAACGATCAATCGAATAGGTCGGGGATTAATCGGAAAGATAAACGCATGGATTCATGGTCCGTGTTTTACCCAACCGTTTAATCTTCCTTCCACTTTGCTCGAAGTGCGAAATCGTGTGTGTGAGTTTAAATGGAATTTATGAATTGGAGAAACGAGCTTTTAAATGCGATTTGAGAAATCATTTTATAAAAACCCGTGGATGAAGTCAAGAGTAAGTTATCAAAGTCAAAGATGCGATAACAAACACTAAAAAGCAACTTGAATCGATAGAATCCGGAAAAATCAATCAAATATGCAAAATAAGGAAAACAGGCAAAACAAAGAAGGTCGGTCGACCGGACTGCAGGGCTCGGTCGGCCGGCCAGATGCAGAAACCCAATTCTGGCTCGGGGCAGCAGGTCGGTCGACCGGCCCAGGGAGCTCGGTCGGCCGAACCTGATGAATTTGCAATTCCAGCCTTTCTCAATGAAATGCAAATCCTTTCCAAATCCAAAACAATGGCACATGCATAATTGTTAGGAATTCATACCCAACACCCATGAAATCAAGAGAAGTAGATGTGAGTTCAAAACTCACCTTTTTACACAAAACAAAGAAGATGAAGAAGCACAAATGCAAGGAATCAACCAACTACACTCCACTTCAACACTACAAGCTTCAATCTAGAATCAAAGCAAGTATTTCCTAAGTTAGGGTTAGGAATTTACTGAAATTGAAGAGGAGAAGAGATGGAGAAGATGGAGATGAACTTACCAATGGATTCTCTTTGATTTTGGAGCAAGAAATCAAGTTTACAAGAAGAACTAGGGCTTGCTAATTTCTATTTCCACTTCCTTTCCCCCATTTCAGTTTTTAGCTTAAGTTATGAAATGAAATGAAGAGAGATGAAGAGAAGGGGTTGAGTTAGAGGTTTAGTTAAGCTAGTGGGCTGAACCCAAGCCCAAAGCCCAATAGAAAAGGTCAAAATTTCACTTACTCCAAACATATCAAAGATTATACTCAAAAAGATCGCAAACGCCATTTTGGAACCAATGGAGGTAGTTTCGAGTTCCAATTCGGCCATTTGCAGAAAGTAACATTTCGGACCAAAATCCGACTAACGACGCTATATCTAAATTAAACATCTAAATATAAAATCGTTAAATATGCGGGTTGTTACAGATCTCCCCTCCTTACGAAATTGCGTCCCCGCAATTTCTAGAGACAATATTTGTAACAACTACATAAATACAACATCAAAAGAAAAAGGAATAAGCTGGAGATGAAAAGACATACTCACCGGTTTCAAGCTAAGAAAGAAACCCCGGATAAGATCGCTCGATATACTCTCTGGTTTCCCAAGTACAGTCATTGGGATTAGCGGACCATTGAACTTTAACGAGCGGCACGTCCTTGTTCCGAAGGTGTCGCACCTCCGTGTCAAGCACGCGAATAGGTTGCTGTACAATAGATAAGTCCGGTGAGACCTCAAGCTCTTGCAAATCAGGAGAAGTAATAACAGAATCCGACTCCGAAGACACTTCCGAAGTTGCGAGACGTGAAACACGTCATGAATGCCAGATAGATGAGCTGGAAGTGAAACTCTATAAGCCACAGGGCCAATACGTTCAGTAATAGAAAATGGTCCTATAAAGCGAGGAGCCAATTTCCCAGTCATACTGAAACGCATAACCCCCTTCAAAGGAGAAACACGAATAAAAATAAGATCGCCGATCGAGAACTCGAGAGGCTTCCTACGGTTGTCCGCATTGGATTTCTGGTGACTCTGTGCCTCTTTCATTCTTAACCGAATAAGATCAATCCTCTTGGAAGAATCACGAACAAAATCTGGACCAAGAATAAGCTTCTCTCCAGATTCCAACCAACATGACGGTGATCGACATGGCCTTCCGTATAAGGCTTTGAAAGGAGCCATACCGATACTAGACTGAAAACTATTGTTCTAGGAGAATTCTACAAGAGGTAGGTGATCCTTCCAACTACCACCGAAATCAAAGACACAAATACAGAGAAGATCTTCCAAGATACGATTCACCCGTTCAGTCTGTCCGTCAGACTGCGGATGATAAGCTGTAGAAAAATTAAGCTTTGTTCCCAAAGCTTGCTGAAGACTCTTCCAAAAATGACTCGTGAATAAAGGATCACGATCACTCACAATAGAACTAGGAACACCGTGAAGTCTCATGATTTCCTTGACATACAACTTAGCCAAATGCGAAGCAGTTCTATTAGACTTAATAGGGACAAAATGAGCAGACTTGGTGAGGCGATCAACAATAACCCAAATACTAGAATGACCCGATCTCGAACGAGGTAGGCCGTCAATGAAATCCATAGAAATTTGATCCCACTTCCACAATGGAATCTCAAGAGGCTGAAGAAGACCCGAAGGACGCTGATGCTCGGCTTTGAAACGCTGACAAGTTATGCAATTGCTCACATAACTTGCCACATCGCGCTTCATGCCTTCCCAATAATAAAGACGACGCATATCGGCATACATCTTGCTACTACCGGGATGAATAGTATATTTAGAACGGTGACAATCATCAAGAATGTCATGCCTAAGTGCAAAGTCAGAAGGCACAAAGAGACGGTTCTTCTTACGAAGACACCCATGAGAATCAATGCTGAAATCTTGCAACGCCTCACCACAAGATCCAGACCCACAAAGCTGAATAAGATGCAACAATTCAGGATCACGCCGCTGAGCATCGGCAATACGATCCAACAAAATAGGTCGAGTTCCCAAACTAAATAATAGAATAGGAGAATCAGAAGATGAACCTCGATCACGAATTTCACAAAAAGATAGAGTCTCAAGAACATTCCATTCGGCAAGCATCATAGAAATAACAGCCCAATGTTTGCGACTAAGCGCATCTGCAACACGATTACCCTTACCAGGGGTATACTGGATATCAAAGTCATAAGAAGCAAGAAACTCGAGCCAACGCTATTGCCTCATATTGAGTTCCTTCTGAGTAAACAAATACTTCAAGGATTTATGATCGGTATAGAGAATGAAGCGCTCGCCCAATAAATAATGTCGCCAAATCTTCAAGGCAAAGACAATGGCGGCAAGCTCAAGATCATGAGTGGCATAGCGAACTTCATTCGGACGCAGTTGCCTAGAAGCATAAGCAACCACTCGATCTCTCTGCATAAGCACAGCACCGAGACCACTACCACAAGCATCGGTGCAGACAACAAGATCATGATTCCCTTCGGGAACCACAAGAATAGAAGCATTAGTGAGAAGTTCTTTCAATGCCTAAAAGGAAGCTTCCCACTTGTCGGACCAAATAAAACGAATGCCTTTCCGGGTAAGGCAGGTGAGAGGAAGCACAATACGGGAAAAATCCTTAATGAACCGATGGTAATACCCCGCTAATCCAAGGAAACTACGAATCTCATGAACATTCTCAGGCCTCTTCCAATTCTGAATGGCTTCGACCTTTGAGGGATCGACAGAAATGCCATCGGAAGATACAACATGGCCTAAGAACTTAACTTTATTCTCCCAAAAGTGGCATTTGGAGAATTTGGCTTTAAGCTGATGATGACGGAGAGTACTCAAGACTATTCTCAAGTGATTAGCATGCTCAGCTTCAGACTTAGAATAAATAAGGATATCATCAATGAAGACAAGCACGAACTTATCGAGATATTCCCGGAATACCCGATTCATGAGATCAACAAAGAAAGCAGGAGCGTTCGTCAAACCGAACGGCATAACGAGCCACTCAAAAGAACCATATCGAGTGCGGAAAGCGGTAAGAGGTATGCTATCCTCCGCGACTCGTAACTGATGAAAACCTGTGGCAAGGTCAAGCTGATTAAAGACCTTAGCACCACTCAATAGATCGAACATATCATCGATCCTAGGTAATGGATACCTATTCCTAATGGTCAACTCGTTAAGCTTGCGATAATCAATGCAAAGCCTAAGAGTTCCATCAGACTTCTTCACGAAAACGACCGCGGATCCCCACGGAGAAAAACTGGACTGAATCAACTGCTTGGACTCGAGCTCTAAAAGTTGCTTCTTGAGTTCCTCATTTTCCTTTGTAGACATCCTCGTGGGAGGAAGACTAACTGGCTGCGCGCCTGGAATGAGATCAATGCGGAACTCAATTGCCCGCTTAGGTGGCACACCCGATACAGGCTCAAAAACATCAGGAAAGTCACAAGCAATAGGAATACGAGATATATCCTCATCATCTCGCGAATCAAGAGAATACAAAGCCATTTCGGAATTATCCACATCCCGAAGAACAAGAGATAACTGAGAAGGCGAATCAGGATGACAAAAATATAAAATTCTCTTGGAACAAATAATCCTGGCATCGTACCTCACTAGCCAGTCCATACCAAAAATCATATCAAAACCCAAATGGGAAACAACGTGCAGATTCGCACGGAAAGAAAAGCCACATAAAACAATCTCAACATTATCACAAAGCAAACTAAGGGTCGCGGATCACCCAATAGGATTCGCAATCCTTAAAGAAGTAACCATACAAGAAATATCCAAAGATAAATCATCAACGAGCTTTTTCGATACAAAAGAATGTGAAGCACCCGTATCGAAAAGAACTCGTATACTATGGTCATAAAATAAAATAGAACCTTCCAAAATAGATGGAGATATACCTTTAGATTGAGAAGGACCTCCAGAAGCATTTGCTACATTTAACTTGCCAGATGAAGAATTATTCAGAGCAATGGGACAAGTGGAACTACGATGACCTTCCCTCTTGCAGTAACGGCAGAAGAGAGGCTTAGGACAAGCTCGAATAATATGATCCGGAGAACCACAATTAAAACATTTTCGAACGAAAGGAGTTCCGAAAGACTGAGGCTGAGAACTAGGACCACCGGTCTTCTTTTTCTTAGAAGGAAAAGGCTTCTTCTGAATTGGAAACGGCCTCTTGTTGGGGTTCTTAGAAGCCTCAACGTCCACATCACTATCACACTCCTTCTCGACGGTCTCGAGATGAAGCGCCGAATCAACCAATTCCTCGAAAGAAAGTTTAAGCTGGAGCAACAAGGACTTCCTAAGATATTTCTTAAGGCCAGAAACAAACTTCAAATTCTTCTTGTAAGAAGTGCTAATGAATTCAAGACCATACTGAGATAAAGCCTCGAACGATGCGACATACTCAGAAACAGAAGATTTCCCTTGCTTCAACTCAAGGAAGCGACGGGTCAATAAAACTTTTTCAGATTCAGGAACGAACTTGAGTTCAAATCGTCCCCGAAACTGAGTCCAAGAAAGAGTAGACTCATCAATCTCAGCTACAAGAAGCTCATACCAATCAAGAGCTCGCTCTTGTAATAAACTAGAAGTCACAAGAACTCTATCATGGTCAGAAAGATCCATGCGAGAAAAGATACGTTCGCACGTGCGAAGCCAAGCTTGAACTTCAAGAACGGATTCAGAGCCTTTAAATGGCTTTCCTCCAAGATGAGCAAAATCACTACACTGACATGCAAAAGCAGATTTGCGAGGTGGAGACACTCGAGGAGGAACGGGAGGCTGAGTGCTCCTAAACAACTCCAAAAACTGATCGGCAGACATATATACGCCATCCGGATGTGAGCCGCTAGATTGCCCAGCATCCGAACGTCGACCTCTGCCTCTTCCAGACATAAGCTGAAAGTCAAGATAAGAAAAAGATTATTCACAAGGTAGATATTTCAATATGGGATACTATGGAATAATCCTAGACGTATTCCCAACTCTATCTAACCTTGATGGAATAAAGAGACACGATGATTCAAAGATTTGTATCACTTGTACACTTTGATGTACCATAATATGTGCATCTATTCTGTGTTTATCATATTTTGTTCTGAACTCAGCTCTGATACCACGCTGTGACGCCCCACTCCGAGAGCCTCGTTAACAAAGAGTATTACATAGATAATACTGTCGGCTAATGCGGACAATAGAGTATAATGGAAGCGACCATGTGTAATCTTACCTTAACTATTCACTAAATACGTCGAAAAGTAGAAACATTAAAAATTCGACCTATTCAATAAATATTTAAAGCAAAACTACAATGGCTATAGGATCTATCAGAAGAAAATATAACAACTCAAATGTAATATACATCACAGAACAGTAAATCATCATATACCCATATACTGATACATTTCAGAGTATACAAAATAATACAAGTCAAGTGGTATAGCAAACCACAATATACAGACGAGTTCCAGATGAATACATATCAGAGTTACTACAAAAGGGGACTACACAAAAAGCTATGACAAAAAGAAGCTAGCGTAGTAGTCCATGCGGAAGCAAAATAGGCTAAGTCCAAAAGCACCTAACCTGAAACATCTCGGTCTGACCCGAGTATAAAATACACGGATCAGTCTAGCTAAACAAATCAGTTGATAAACTGAACAACAATAAACCTGCAAGGTTACAAAGCATAATAGATATCTCTAAAAGAGATAACACAATCATCTCACGAAAGATGAATCATATAGATCAAGCCTCATATCATCGGCAACATATAGAAACAAAGGATAAGAATATCCCAAGGCAAGCCATAAAGGCAAACAACAAATACCAGTAAATACGAGTTCCACAAGGTAAACGCTATATTTCGTGTGGCTCTAAAGAACCAATACAGAAAAGCAATACCTAGGGAATATACAAATAAATGAAACATCATGAGCGGTGGTGAGTAAACCACCCCGTTATCCCTTGAGCGGTGGTGAAGAAACCACTCCAATATCTCTTGAGCGGTGGTGAAGAAACCACTCCAATATCTCTTGAGCGGTGGTGCAGAAACCACTCCGAAAGCAATACTAAAGGTAACCGACAATCCCAAATATCTTTCGAGTCGGGGCAAAGGACCAACTCCAAAAGCGATATTTAAAGGAAACAAGCTAGAGGAGACAGTCCGAAGACACTATCCCAAAGGCAGCATGTGTCACAAACTCCCAGAGAGGAATCCGAAAAGTGGTAACGTGAGTCCCATAACCACCCGTTCGCACTAAACGGTTTACTATCCATTAGTTAATTTCACACTCGAAGCAGTACAAATTTACCTCATCTCATCGGTAAACCAGACACAAGGGTCAAAACGATCAATCGAATAGGTCGGGGATTAATCGGAAAGATAAACGCATGGATTCATGGTCCGTGTTTTACCCAACCGTTTAATCTTCCTTCCACTTCGCTCGAAGTGCGAAATCGTGTGTGTGGGTTTAAATGGAATTTATGAATTGGAGAAACGAGCTTTTAAATGCGATTTGAGAAATCATTTTATAAAAACCCGTGGATGAAGTCAAGAGTAAGTTATCAAAGTCAAAGATGCGATAACAAACACTAAAAAGCAACTTGAATCGATAGAATCCGAAAAAATCAATCAAATATGCAAAATAAGGAAAACAGGCAAAACAAAGAAGGTCGGTCGACCGGACTGCAGGGCTCGGTCGGCCGGCCAGATGCAGAAACCCAATTCTGGCTCGGGGCAGCAGGTCGGTCGACCGGCCCAGGGAGCTCGGTCGGCCGAACCTGATGAATTTGCAATTCCAGCCTTTCTCAATGAAATGCAAATCCTTTCCAAATCCAAAACAATGGCACATGCATAATTGTTAGGAATTCATACCCAACACCCATGAAATCAAGAGAAGTAGATGTGAGTTCAAAACTCACCTTTTTACACAAAACAAAGAAGATGAAGAAGCACAAATGCAAGGAATCAACCAACTACACTCCACTTCAACACTACAAGCTTCAATCTAGAATCAAAGCAAGTATTTCCTAAGTTAGGGTTAGGAATTTACTGAAATTGAAGAGGAGAAGAGATGGAGAAGATGGAGATGAACTTACCAATGGATTCTCTTTGATTTTGGAGCAAGAAATCAAGTTTACAAGAAGAACTAGGGCTTGCTAATTTCTATTTCCACTTCCTTTCCCCCATTTCAGTTTTTAGCTTAAGTTATGAAATGAAATGAAGAGAGATGAAGAGAAGGGGTTGAGTTAGAGGTTTAGTTAAGCTAGTGGGCTGAACCCAAGCCCAAAGCCCAATAGAAAAGGTCAAAATTTCACTTACTCCAAACATATCAAAGATTATACTCAAAAAGATCGCAAACGCCATTTTGGAACCAATGGAGGTAGTTTCGAGTTCCAATTCGGCCATTTGCAGAAAGTAACATTTCGGACCAAAATCCGACTAACGACGCTATATCTAAATTAAACATCTAAATATAAAATCGTTAAATATGCGGGTTGTTACAATTATTATAAGTTGATGTGCCTCCTGCTCTACTAGCCAGCTGCTCTTTTACTTCACTGGCCATTAACAGTGTATCATTGCTTTCAAGTGCCTGGGATTCAAAATTTGATTTCAAGGGATACAAACAGAATTAACATTCATTACATAGGGCCTGAGAAAGAACTTCCGCAGCTTAGGACTTTTGGGGAACTGAGGGCACTGATTCCTCATGTTGAGTTCATATGGATATTATTGGACAAACAATTCCATTATTTAGGTCTAAAACTGCGAAGAGAACGAGTCGAGGTGGATCAGATTGCAAATTAAATTCAAAGGTGGGTTAATATCACTCATCTGGGTATTATTTAAATTTAAATAGTAAAATTTAAAATATTTGGTTGAATGATTAAATTGATTGGATGTGGTATATTATATAGTAGTATATATATATATTGGAGTGTTTAATTTCCCGCATTATATAGAGGATGAGACCCTATGCGCCGCATAATAGCGGATGAGATACTATGACCCCAAATACCGCGATATTCCACCTCAAAGTGGAATTGGTATTATTATATTGTGCTAACATCTGTGGATGTAGGGAAAGAAGGTTGAGGGATCCAACTGGATTCCTCAAAACGTTTGAATTTATTTTATATATTCAGCGATATGATTATGTGATAATCCGTGATGAATTATATTGATCATATTGGGAAATTGCAATTTATTGAATACTCTGGCTTGGTTAAATATATATATTGGAATTTTGAGAATTTAAATATATATAAAGTTTGGATTTTTAAATTAAATAAAAAGGCAATTTTAAATAAAATAATTATAAGGAATTTGGATAATTAAAATGATATGGAAGAATAAAAGTTGATTTTTAAATTGTAACAAATAAATGCAAAGTATGGTAAAAGAGATATTTTGAATAAATGAATTCAAGTGATAAGATTTAACAGGAGTAAAGAATTTATTTTTAAAATTTAAGGATTAAATTTGTTTGGAAAGGATAAAGAAGAAATTTGGAAAGTGTGAAATTTGTATTTTTAGTTTAAATAAGATTTTAAATCATGATAAAGAAGTTAAATCTAAAATTAATGAGTTTTTGAAATAAATTTGGATAAGTAAAGAAATTTATTTTTAAAATGGAGTTAATTTTGAAAATCAATTTGAAAATTGATTAAGTGTTTGAAACTGTGTTTTTAAAAGGAAGATGAGACTATGGAATATATAAAATGGGTTTATAAAGTGAAATGAGATATTAGTGGACATTTGGAAGTATTAATTCATGATGGGAATTTATAAAGGAATGAGACATTTATTTTAAAACTAAATAGTGGTTTATTTTTAAAGGTATGGAAGAGAAGTGTATTTCCCTGAAAATCCAAGTACGTTTTCAAAGCAGTTTTTTTAGTACATGTTAAAAGTTTTGAAGTTTGTTTAAAGGAATGTTTTTAAGAAATTATTATTTAAGTTGTTTAAATTTTGAAAGTAAACTTTTATTGAAATTAATTATAGTAGTAATTAATTGAAAGGTTTGACTAGTATTATGATTTAAGGATGATTATTAACATTTATATTTATAAAGTTTATTTATTTAAAGATAGTTTGGTTAAAGTTTTATTTGAAAACTTGATAGAATTTGGTAACTCTTATCTTAAAATTTAGTTTGACTTAACTTTTATTTATAATTAGTTTTATATTTTATGAAGTAGTTTTATTTTAAATATTTTTAAAGTATATATTTTTGAATAAAGTGTTTAAGTAGTTTTAATTTAAATGTTTTAAAGTATATTTTAGAATTAAGTGATTTAATTTATTTTAAAAATCTAAGGTATTTGGACTTGGTAATATTCAATGGGAAATAAACAATTTTGGGAATTTTTCCGCGAGAAGAGATTTGAAACTGATTTCAAAGGATTGAAGTGAAGAAGATATCTTGCGAAGATATTTTGAATAATAAATAATTTGGGAAATCATTTAAATCTAATGGTTATTTGTGGATGTTAATTGATAGTTAAATAACTGACTATCAATTTGGCCAAATGTGTTGATCGTTTCGAAGAGACCGGGATCGGAATTTATTTTTCGAACACCACTTCGATCCAGTTTGAATGTTTTCGTGAGGGAGATAAGAGCGGGGAGTCGAAGATGGAGCAGTGAAGTCCAAGAGCGGCGTTACTAATCCCGAGGGTGATTCCAAAATGGATGTAGTAAGAGTAGTGCCTTCGGTTCCATTTGAACCCGGAATGGACTTGTATGGACGAATGCTTTCAGAACATCATCAGGAGGACGATGAGCATTCTAAGTGATTGTGTGCTAAAAAGGTAACGCATAGCCTCGAGCCTCATCAACCGAGAATGGCTAAAACAGGGGAGGTGCACACAAGGCTAAGTGGCTAGCATCCAATTAGGGTAAGGTCACCCCTGTCTAGATGTCCCTTTATATATTCGTCTGTGCGGCGGTTGCTGATCCTAACTGCAGGGTGAACTTATTCGGACTATCCAGTAAGGGGTAGATCCGGTCTTGTGATGCAAAGGACCAGGATGGATCCTCGGTACGGTGATCTAGACCACGTACTGTGATGGGCGGTACCCCAGCAGCACTGCCATTGATGGAAACCCATTCTCCCTACGTGCCTTTACGATTTTTGTTTTTAGAACCCACTTTGTGGCTAGGAGCTAGAATTTAATAATGTAACAATTTCAGTTATTTGAATAAGTATTTGTATATAGACACTATTATAATATCAAAGGATTTTATAAGAAATGTTTTGGTTATCGTAAGGTAAAAACCCGGCATGTTTATTTGTGGCATGGTCTTACTAGATACCTTTGATTTCAAATGACTTTGAAAACTTTAATAATCCAATTGAGTGTATTTTTTTCACACTGGTTTCCTAGACTGACTCGGGTGTTATTTAACTATAATGCTTGGGTCGGACCGAGTATTATAGAGTACAGATTCTGGATGGAATGCTATGGAGCTCAAGAGACAAGCTGGATGGCGAGACATATCAGACGTATTTGATGTATATTCCGCAGTGTACTCAGCTTTGGAAGGACGAGATATTTTAACCGTCCTGAATTGTGTTGTTGATTGCATTGAACTCTGATGTTGTATTCTGATGATGTATGCATAAAATAGGTATAATTTCCTTTGTGTAAAGATAGTTATCATCTATTGTATTTTATTCCGCCGCGTTGGTTAGATTCTAATATTGTTTGTATTTCTTCTTCTACCTCCTTTTTCTTTAAACCTAATGGTTTGGTTTTCCGGCTTCCGATTGTTCGGCATTTGATACAGTGGATGTATTGATGTTGATATTCGGGCATCGAAAGATCGGGTCGTTACAAACGCCAGCCTCTTGTTAGCACCGCCAATCCAACCCACCCAACTAGAGCCACCACGTTGCAACATCCTTCGTGGCCGACTTTTCTAGCGTCTTCCTTCAATTTCTGGACGATTCAACATCTATTTAATCAATCCAACCATATGGATAAACAATCCTTGCTGCCTTCTACATGAGCACACCCTTAGATCTTCCAATTGCCATCATTTCACCTTTTGTCGAAGAACTGTAAAATGGGGGCTGAAACTTCTTCATCAATTTGCACCCACCATGGACCCCATCTCAAAAACCGAATACCTGATGCCTCATCTACAAGTCGATACCTTTGAATTCATATATAATAAACTAGGGTTCAAACGCTTTGAATTTTTGGTGATTTTAGTTAATTTAATCAACCATTAGTGAGAGACTACGGGAATTTTGGAATTAGAATAAAAGAACCGAGTTGGGCTGCTCTCTAAGGTGTTTAAGAATCATATACATACAGAAACACACACACATGCATATACATATACATATAAGCAATAAAGCGGGTTTGGCTATATGTAACTGTTTGGCCCAAAAGTGGCCGCCTACCCTAATTAAATACTATAACATCTCTATTTCACAAACCATAAATCCAAAACCAACAAAATTGTATACCAAAGGGATCGGCTAGGAGAGACCTACATGAAGGTGACAAATAAAACACCCAATTCATCTTTAACCAACCATCCATTTTTAATCAATTTAATATTAACACTGTCGAATTTATGGGTTGTTACATTCTTCTTCCTTAAAAAAAATTGTGTCCTCACAATTTCTCAATTTCAACTTCAAGCGAGTCGGCAAAGCATTCACATGGGTTTAATTGCAATATATCGAGAAATATGTCGATCATAAATTAACTACTTGCAATGTAGTATAATGAACGTATAACATCAACCATGATAGAATCAATTCATCCATAAAAATGAATTCAAATTTCTGTACACATATCTATAGTAGCATATATACTTCCTTAATCATGCACTATAGCATGTAAAACACTCCATCGACAAGGGTGAAAAAACCTCAATTATAGAATAACACATATCATGATCTCAACAATGCAACCATAACATAACAAAAGTTCACAACAAAACATAAGTTGATCAAAAAATGTATATATAAATAAATGGATATAAATCAATAATAAGCTTAGCTCGTCAAAATAAGCGCACAAACTTAAAAATGGTACATCACACTATCTTACCAACCCATAACATACGTGTGCTAATCCCTATATGGACAACACATCCATCATAATATGTGTATCCTTAAAACTATCAATGAACTTTCTCTTATTCTTATCATCAAGATAACTGGTGTATCATCTCATACCTATACCATCCAAAATATCATATGCACCTACCCATGGTCACATCCTATAAAAATAGTATGAATGTCGCGACCCAAAATCCAACGTTCGAAAATCGACATTAAATACCTCACTTGTACTCGACTGTCAATGATTCAAACATCGAACTCCAGTCTGATGGAGCTCATAACAACATGAGATGAATATAAACCAGCGGAAAAAAATGAATATCATGCATTACATCACAGATACAACATCATAATAATATCTGTTACAACATCAAAGTATCATAATACATGAATCACAACTCCAAATAGAATGTTATAATAGAACAATAAGAGATAATCTGCCAAAAGTCTTCAAGAAGATAGAGTGATAGTGAACATCCAAATCTAAGCACCTCGAGATCCAAAAGATTCCAAAATGTCTCTAAGGTAAAAGCTCCCAAAAGCCAATAGTCTCCAAACCAAAATACAGCTAATGCCAAAATACGAAAAACCTGCTACTAGGCTGCCCGTGTAGAAATGGTGGGCAACCAGAGTTTAGAAAGGAAGCAATAAACTCCGGGAAAGTCATGGGACTGGTATGAGTAAACAAAGATAGTTTCTTTTAAATAGAGCAGATTTATACAAGAAAAACCGTTCATGATCTTGGAATATGAAACTACCATAAGGCCTCCCAGCACACACACAATGCAGTCGCACACTTGGGGGAGATTTCCCCTTATGATAGTCAACTATGCTTAATACGAGGAAAATTCTTTGATATTATTACTAGTGCATAGTGTGAAAACATTTCGAAAGTCGAATATTAATCCTAGCCAGCATAGGTACCATGATACTATGCCTGCTATAGCTGCCATGTTAAATGGCAGGTTCTACAACTAAAATCGTACAGGATTCATATTGGGAATTGGATTTCCAACAAATGGTCAGGCTAAGGAACTTCCTATGCCACATGGGAACGCCTCTAGCGGGATGTCCCGAGAACCTACCCAGCTCTCTGCCAACACAAGGCCTGGTTACCTCTGTAACTAGGTAACTACTACTCGAGTATGCTATTCCCCGTCCTTTGGGACCTTTATCCGAGGGCCCTCCGTCACAAAGCAACAACCACACAGTAGATGAGATTGAAGCAACAACATAGGTAAGTATCTGGGCTCCATACCATGACACTACCTTTTTCCAGAAGGAAATGACATACCCTAAAGGGCGTGACCCTCATAACGTTGCCGCATCTTTCCTGTTTCGACCATTTCCAAGGTGTGAGGTCCGATGAGGTCTCGTCCACAAAGCTACGCTTTACATGAAAGCTATGCTTTGATCACAAATGATCATCAACACACAGTAGCACTTAGCATGCCACATTACCAAATTGGGAGTACATCGCTGATAACCTCCAACTACATAACCTCTGGGCTCGTACGTATCAGAGAAGGGTGTTAAGCTAAGAGAATAAATTCTCCGCTACCAACAGATATGTATTTGAAAGAAATCATCTTTATATCTCAAAGTGTAGTGTCAGACACATGACCATACAAGTCTGTTCCGGGTTCGAACAGAACCAAAGGCACTTCGTCCAATAAAGGAAGAAGCCCTTGCAAATCCGGGCGTCCACAATCCCGATCGGACTTCCCATCACTTAGGGAATCCCTATACCGAAGCAACTTGGTGCAGAGACAATCCATAGGCTATCCTAACGCTTCCGAAGACAACCGGTCTTCAAATGCTATCCATTCGTCGAATCACTATTCGGAATGGGTTATATGACACAAAGGTCCTCTCCCGGCTAATCCGAATAGTGAGCGCTCAATTTAAAACATGTGGGTGTATCAATTACAAGGATTCACATTCAAGGTTCGATGTGGGTTTCGGATAACAAACTGAAATCCGACTCCCTATCGCATCGAAGTTTAAATGTCGTTTTACGGGCAAAAGTTTTCACATACATATAGGAACAAATCACAAATCATAGTATATCACAAAGCAATCACAGTGTCACAACGGAAATATCAATCCAGTATAGAATATTTGATGATGGTCAATCATCTTTGATTAAGGTGATTGTGATTAAAGTGAATTAACCGTATAATTATCTTTATTAATTATTTTAAATCAATATTTTAATTTTACTTAACTATGAATTAGTGAAATCTTAATCAACTTGATTAATTAATTATTCCTTTATTAATAATCTTAATTCATTAATTCTTAATTGTTAACTGATTAAGTTTAATTACCTTTGTTGATTGACTATTCTTTAATTGATTAACTATTAATTATAAAATCATTGCAAAACATTAATTGATAATCATTATTTCATCATATAAATGAAATTGGTTTACAGTTAACACTTGATATTTTGATTTACTTCTAAATCTTATTAAGTTAAATTTTAAAACAACGTTTACTTAAAAGAAAATATGAGATTTGAAATATCTTTGAACTTTATAAATTTTTAAATAATTGATTAAATACCATTTACCTGAAATCCATTTACAATTATCATTACTTTATTCAGAAAAATTATTTAACTCATGTTTCAAAAGTGAGTTAAAACTGGAATTTACTGTTTTTATTGACCAACCAAAGGCTTGCTTCGAGTTGTCCCCGAGGAAACCATCCCCTTGCTTCGAGTTTTAACCAAAATCTACCCGAGTGATATTTTTTTCAAAAATTGTTTAGGTTTAAAAATCAACGCGACACAACGCTAAATTAACACGAGCCTTCCTTCGAGTTTTCACCCCTACTTCCCGCGTTGCTCTTCGAGCTACCTCCCTTCTTCCCCAAACCATCACACTGACACTACAAACCAAGCACGTGCACGTACACGGCCAATTTCGCCACCGTTGGTCGGAGCTGCGGCCACCAACGAGTCGACCACTGTCCCCCAAGACACCACGAACACCCAGAATTTGAAAAAGATTTGAAAACGTGAATCGAGACCCTTCGACCTCAAAACCCATCAGGAAAGTCACCAGAAAATTGTCTCGCGCCGCCCCCCCTGACCATTATCGGTCACCAATTTTGGTCCAAAGCTTCGTCATCGTGCGACGCATCGATTCGCACCGGAGGCACACAGTCCGATCAACCCATGATGGTGCAACACCGTCATTTCAAGCGTGAACAAAAATGGTTCCTTAAACCCTAGTTTGATCTCGAATCACAAATTAAAGATTTAAAATCTATACACGTATTTTTTTGATGATCTCGAACCTTCAATCTTGCTGCCACAACAAACTCGAGGGCTTTCCTTAGATCGCCAGATTTTGATAAACTTCATTTTCCAGAATATCCCAAATATCCCAGTGAAAATTCAATGAAAAATTTAAATTTTAGTTTCAAAAATCATCATTTTTAGAGGGGATTCAAATCATATTACTGAAAAAGGGATCTATGATATTCGATTTTCTTGCTTGTTTGGATGGTGACAGTGTTTTACATCTTCCAAAAAGAAACCTATATAAACTTTGCTTAAATTTTTATTACTGGAACATAGTACAGTTTTTAAAAAAACTTCAACTTGTATTACAATCCATTCCAGAAGAAATGAGGGAGAGAGAGAGAGATTTGAATTTGATCTTTATATAGTTTACTCTTGTAAACCTGGTACTTAAATGAAACTCTGTTTTTTACAGTTTCTGGAAAAAAAAGAAACTTCAAAACTTTTCTTTGATTTAATTACTGAAACGAAAAGCATATCCAAAACCAAAGTTCATCATTCAATTTCAGTAGTAATAGAGGGAGGTTTTTGACAGGCTTTTTTTCCTGAAGCTAAACAGGGACTAGCATTTTTGCACAATCAACATGCTCAGGCCAAAACTTAATCATGTACTCAAGACTTTTGCAAGCAAACCAAAGACTAAACCTTTCTACATCATTCAAGCATACACACAGCAACAATGATTAATGAAAACAAGGGTTTACTCACCTATTTTCATAAGTCCTGATAGATTTTTCAAAAGGAAGATGAATACCTGCAACTCTCTTTCTTTTTCTAATTTAATTTTTGCGGTTTTAGATCTACAAATGATGGTTATAGATCTATGATTATTCTTGGTTGTACTTATGCACTTAATTAATCAATAACAACAATTTAATTTACTTACAGTTAATTTTTTTTTATTATAACAGAGAAACTTCCTTTTTCTGAACCTTGAAAACGAGTAATAGCTTTTAATTCTTGATTCTTCCTGCAAATAATTGAATATTATTTTATTAAATTCTTGCTTCATTATAGATTATAACTTCAAATTCAAAATTAAAAAGGTTACTTGCCTTTTAACTTATTTTGGAAAACCTACTGCATTAGCAAAAACCTGAAGCCTCCCCGCTGTTCAAGCTAATATGTAGTTTTATGAATTTTGTTTGTTAAAACTTGATTTAAAAATCATAATTTTATAAACTATAAAGTTTTAAAAAAACTTACCTGAGAGATGTAACACACTACTATTATGAAGCTTGAGAAAAACACTTCAGATTTTAGTTTGAATTGAAGAAGGCAGTTTTTTCTTTTTTTCTAAACTTTTTTTTTCTTGAGAGTTGAAGTTAAGATTGCAAAATCCTTTTTGGTTACTGAACTTCAGAGATTAGAAGGTTTAAAAATTTTGAATTGGAAGGTGAAAAGTTTTCTGAAAATTTTTATTTGATTAATTTATTAAAGTAATGATGGTTTGTGCCATTTGTAAAAAGAAAATCATAAGCTTTAGATTTTGTTGATTACCCTACTCCATTCTCACATGTGCATGTATGTTTACATGTGTGATTTTGTTACAAGGAAAAGAATATTTTATATATTTTATTTTCTATATTATATACACTTTTATAAATATATGCATTTTTTTTATAAAAGTGTATATATATATATATAATGTTGAAAGAGTTTAACTAATATTTACATCACATATATTACATCTTAATGATTTTAAATGCTACTTACTTTTTAAAAAATTTATTTTAAATTTAAATTCAAACTTCTATTTTTAAACTTGAAATATAAAAATTTATTCCCATTTGTTATATTCACACTTATCTTGAACAAATTTAAATTAAATTTTAAATATTATTCAAATTTGATCATATTTGTAATATACATATATATAAGATTTTAAATTTAAATAACTTTCATAAACATTCTTTATTTCAATAATTTCAACTCAAAATAAAAATGGAATTTTATTTATATATTATTTTCACTTATTTTTATTTGTTTAAGATTTTTTTCCATTCGTTTTCAAAATTAAATCCCAAGGTTTCAAATATATTATTAATTTAAGTTGATAAATTTTTGGGATGTTATAGATATCCCCTCCTTAAGAAAATTTCGTCCTCGAAATTGAAATAGAGCGAAAAACAAACAAAGAATATATGAATTCAGAAAGAGTAAGGAAATGGCTTACTGGCTTAAGCCGAGATATCCACTCTACGATTAGGATAGGATTTCTGCATATTATCTTCAGTTTTCCAAGTGCAGTCCTTTGGATCGTCACTCCACTAAACTTTAATTAGCTTTACAACTTTGTTTCTTAATTGCTTCTCTTCACGATCCACAATCTTTATCGGTTCTCTTTTGACTTTTAAATTGGGAGTGATGTCGAGATCTTGTTGAGTAGCTTCTTCAATAATACCATCCGGATCGTGCACATACTTCCGAAGGCTAGAATGTGGAATACATCATGCACACCAGATAACCAGCTAGGCAACTGCACTCGATAGGCTAAAGAACCGATCCTCTCCAGAATAGGAAAAGGACCAATATATTGTGGTGCTAGCTTACCGATCTTCCCAAATCTCAGTACACCTCGCATAGGAGATACTTCAAGAAAGACAGAGTCTCCAATCTAAAATTCTAAAACCCGTCTTCTACGATCATAATAACTCTTTTGAGACTCTGAGATGTCTTCAATTTCTTCTGAATAGAATCAATTTTCTCCGTGGCTTCTTTAATCATATTCGGTCCAAGAACGAGTCTATCCCCAGCCTCGATCCAGCATGTTGGTGATCGACATGGTCGACCATATAAAGCCTCAAAAGGAACCATCTCTATACTGGCCTGATAGCTGTTGTTATAAGAGAACTCGACCAGACGCAAATGGTCCTCCCAAGAACCACCAAAATCAAGTATACAAGCACACAATAGGTCCTCCAAGATTCGGTTGATCCTCTCAGTCTGCCCATCAGAATGTGGGTGATAAGCAATGCTAAAATTCAGCTTTGTTCCCAATGCGTCTTGAAATGCCTCCCAAAATCTACTAGTGAAGATCAGATCATGATCACTCACTAGGCTGCTAGGAATGCCGTGGAGACGGACAATTTCTTTCACATATAATTCTGTTAAACTTGCTGCCGTGCGGGTAGCTTTTACTGGCAAGAAGTGGGCTGCCTTAGTCAAACGGTCCACAATGACCCAAATTGCTTCATTGCCGTTTCGAGTACGAGGCAAACCGTCGATGAAATCCGTTGATACTTGGTCCCATTTCCACTTGGGTACCTCTAAAGGCTGAAGTAAACCCGCCATTTTCTTTTGATCGCTCTTTATTTGTTGGCAAGTAGGACAGTGACCCACATATATAGATATGTCCCTTTTCATCGTCTTCCAGCAGAAAGTTATTTTGATATCGCGATATATTTTGTTGACTCCTGGATGGATGCAAATCTTAGCCTTGTGGCATTCGTCCAAAACTTCACGTTTCAGACCAGGGAAGTCTGGGAGACATATTCTGCCCTTCAATCTTATAATCCCATTATCATCAATTGCAAAACTAGAATCTTCACCTCGACGAATTCTCCCATATATTTCCTGAAGAAATTTGTCTTCTTTTTGCTTGTTGGCGATTGTCTCAAGAAGAGCAGGAGCAATGACAAGTTGAGCAAAAATAGCATGCTTTCTACTCAAGGCGTCGACAACTACATTGGCTTTTCCGGGTGTATATAAAATCTCTAGGTCATAAGATGGCAGAAATTCCAACCAACGTTGTTGTCGCAAATTCAGATCTTTCTGGGTGAAGAGATATTTCAAAGATTTGTGGTCGGTGAATAATTCGAACTTTTCACCTAGAAATAAAGAGAGTTCGATAAGTATATTTGTTAAGTTAAGTTAAATTAAATTCGTAGATTGTTAAGAAAGCTGAAAAGATTCTTACCCAGAAGATAATGTCGCCATATTTTTAAAGCGAAGATAACAACTAGAAGCTCCAAATCATGGGTTGGATAATTTCTTTCATGAGGACGTAATTGTCTACTCGCGTAGGCAATCACCTTCCCGTTCTGCATCGATACTGCACCCAAGCCTTCACCACAAGCATCGGTATAAACAGATAATCCCTGGTTCCCATTGATAATGGCGAGAACAGGAGCGGTGGTAAACCTCTTCTTTAACTCCTCAAAAGCTTCGTCACATTTTGGAGTCCAAATGAACTTTGCATTCTTCATTGTTAGCTTGGTCAATGGACTAGCTAACTTTGAAAAGTCCTGGACAAACTTCCGATAATAACCTTCCAAACCCAAAAAGCTTCGGACCTCCTATGGGGTAGTAGGTCTCCTCCAATCAAGAATAGCGGAAATTTTGCTAGGATCAACAGAAATCCCTTCTTCATTAACAATATGGTCAAGAAATTTGACTTCTTTGACCCAGAAATGGCATTTGGAAAATTTTGCATATAGAATATTTCTCCTCAATATCTCCAATACGATTCTAAGGTGTACGACATGCTCCTCTTCAGTCTTGGAATAGACAAAAATATCATCAATGAATACGAGCACAAATTTATTCAATACATCCCGAAACACACGAGTCATAAGATCTACAAAGTATGCTGGGGCATTGTTTAGCCCGAAAGGCATGACTAACCATTCGTAGAACATATTAGGACCCCTGAAAGCTGTCAAATGAACACAGTCTTCGGCGATTCGTAGTTGATGGAACCCTTGGGCTAGATCCATCTTCGAAAAGAAACAAGCGCCATGCAACTGATCAAATAAATCATCAATTCTAGGCAGTGGAAATTTATTCTTGAGAGTCTGCTTATTGAGATCACGATAATCTACACACAACCTCAAAGACCCGTCTGATTTAGCAACAAATACGACGGCGGAGCCCCATTCAGAAACACTGGGTCGAATCAACCCTTTCTCTAGTAGATCCCTGGTCTGGTCAACTAATTCAACCCTTTCCCTAGGTGCCATCCTGCGACTTGCATGAACGACAGGACGAGCATTGGGTACAAGGTTGATTCTGAATTCTATTTCTCAATGTGGAGGTAGAGATTTCACTTCTTCAAATACATCTGGAAAATCTCTAACAATAGGAATGGATTCCAGACTAGGTTCAGGATAACCCAAATTATACATCAACCTTCCCTTTTAGGACTAGAGACCTTACAAGAAATCTCGATGAAATCTCAAAATTCAGTTTTGATTGAAATCAATTGATTATTGCAATCTAATTTAGCTTCATATTTTGCTAGCCAATCCATCTCGAGTAAGACTTCAAACTCGTTGAAATCAAGAACAAAGAGACCAATAGGGAATTGGTAGCAAGAATATGAGATAGGAACAGCTCTACATCGAAGACAGAGATTTGCGGGACCTCCAACTGGATTGTTTATGCATATAGGCTTATCAACAAAATTGGGTTCAAGATTCAATTCATTAATAGATTGTTGAGAGATAAAATTGTGTGTAACGCCAGTGTCAAAAAGAACTCTAACAATGCTATCATAAATAGTGATATTACCTTCCATAACTCCCCTCCCCTTTTCTGCTTTGGAAGATGTGGGTTTGTCTTTGACGGTGTACACCTTGGCTGTCTGAGCTTGCTTCATAACATGGCAGCCTTTAACTTCATGTCTCACATTCTGACAATAATAGCATTTTCTAGGATTTGCTTGAGCGGATTGATTTCTCTTTGGCTTCTTGCAGCTGTTAGAATAGTGGCCCTTCTCCAAGCAATTATAGCAAGTGACGTTCTCTGCAGTGCTTCCCTGATTGCACTTCTTTTTCTCTTTACCGTGCCATGGTTTCTTGCCTCCAAATTTCCTCTTCTTCCAATTCCGGTTGCTCTATTTTCCTTTCTCCACCGGGGCTTCTTGCATGTCAAGTGTAGCATATCGTTATCCCATATCAACCAAATCTGAGAAGGATTCTTTGACGTGGCCATTCATCCTTTCGTGGAACTTCTTATTCACCCCACGAGTGAACCTCTCATTCTTCTTCAAAGGTGTATTCACTAATTCTGGACCGAAGCGAGACAATTCATTGAATTTGCTAAGATACTCCTCGAATGACAAACTCCCTTACTTTAAGTCCATGAATTCCTGGTACATACGAGAAATCCCAGCTGATGGCATATAGCGCTTCTCAAATACTTCTTTGAATCTCCTCCAAGTAAACTCGTCTTCGGGCTCATCAATAGTGACTGTCTCCCACCATGCTAAAGCTGCATCTTGAAGTTGCCAAGAAGCTATGAGACGCATCTGATCATCTTGCAACTTAAGCCCTTTAAAGATTTTCTCACATGATCTAATCCATGCTTGGGCCTCAACAATCGACTCATTGCCGGTGAACGGCTTACCACGAAGCCTTGAGAAATTCTTATATAAATCAGCCAGATTCGGCTGATGTAGTAAAGCTGCTTCAGCTGTAGGGGGAACTTGGCTAGGTGTTGTGGCATTTCCTCGCCCCCCAGCTCTTCCTCTTCGTCCGCTCATCCCTACTATCTGTAATTAGTAAGAAAATTGGCTTAGATATTTGGACGAGATATCTTAAGGAATATCAGAATTTAAAGGAAATAGACTAAGAAAATTTTAGGTTTCGATCTCGGTTATACTCATTCTAGGGTATACTTCACCCTATCTCTAATGAGCCATCTAATGTGCTATACTCCGTAGCTAAAGTTCTTACTCAACCTTTAGCACTGACACCAACTATCGCGAATCGAATCCAACGTTCGAAAATCGACATCAAATAACTCATTTGTACTCGACTGTCAATGATTCAAAGATCAAACTCCAGTTGGATGGAGCTTATAACAACATTAGATGAATATAATACAGCGGAAAGAAAATGAATATCATGCATTACATCACAGATACAACATCACAATAATATCTGTTACAACATCAAAGTATCATAATACATGAATCACAACTCCAAATAGAATGTCATAATAGAACAATAAGAGATAATATGCCAAAAGTCTTCAAGAAGATAGAGTGATAGTGAACATCCAAATCTAAGCACCTCGAGATCCAAAAGCTTCCAAAATGTCTCTAAGGTAAAAGCTCCCAAAAATCGATAGTCTCCAAACCAAAATACAGCTAATGCCAAAATACGGAAAACCTGCTACTAGGCTGCCCGTGTAGAAATGGTGGGCAACCAGAGTTTAGAAAGAAAACAATAAACTCTGGGTCAGTCATGGGACTGGTATGAGTAAACAAAGATAGTTGCTTTTAAATAGAACAGATTTATACAAGAAAAACCGTTCATACTTTTGGAAAATGAAACTACCACAAGGCCTCCCGGCACACACACAATGCAATCGCACACTTGGGGGACATTTCCCCTTATGATAGTCAAATATTCTTAATACGAGGAAAATTCTTTGATATTATTACTAGTGCATAGTGTGAAAACATTTCGAAAGTAGAATATTAATCCTAGCCAGCATAGGTACCATGATACTATGCCTGCTATAGCTGCCATGTTAAATGGCAGGTTCTACAACTAAAACCGTACTGGGTTCGTATTGGGAATTGGATTTCCAACAAATGGTCAGGCTAAGGAACTTCCTATGCCACATGGGTACGCCTCCGGCGGGACGTCCCGAGAACCTACCCGGCTCTCTGCCAACACAAGGCCGGGCTACCTCTGTAACTAGGTAACTACTACTCGGGTATGCCATTCCCCGGTCCTTTGGGACCTTTATCCGAGGGCCCTCCTTCACAAAGCAACAATCATACAGTAGATGAGATTGAAGCAACCACATAGGTAAGTATCTGGGCTCCATACCATGACACCACCTTTTTCCAGAAGGAAATGACATACCCTAAAGGGCACGACCCTCATAACATTTCCGCATCTTTCCTGTTTTGACCATTTCCGGGTTGTGAGGTCTGATGAGGTCTCGTCCACAAAGCTACTTTACACGAAAGCCATGCTTTGATCACAAATGATCAACAAATGATCATCAACGCACAACAACACTTAGCATGCCATACTACCAAATTGGGAGTATATCGCTGATAACCTCCAACTACATAACCACTGAGCTCGTACGTCTTAGAGAAGGGTGTTAAGCTAAGTGAATTAATTCTCCGCCACTAACAGATACGTATTTGAAAGAAATCGGCTTTATATCTCAAAGTGTAGTCTCAGACACACGACCATACAAGTCTGTTCCGGGTTCAAACAGAACCGAAGGCACTTCGTCCAATAAAGGAAGAAGCCCTTGCAAATCCGAGCGTCCATAATCCCGATCGGACTTCCCATCACTTAGGGAGTCCCTATGCTGGAGAAACTCGGTGCAGAGACAATCGATAGGTTATCCTAACGTTTTCGAAGACACCCGGTCTTCAACTCCGTCTTCAAATGCTATCCATTCGTCGAATCACAATTCGAATGGGATATATGACACAAAGGACATCTCCCGGCTAATCCGAATAGTGAGCGCTCAATTTAAAACATGTGGGTGTATCAATTACAAGGATTCACATTTAAGGTTCGATGTGGGTTTTGGATAACAAACTGAAATCCGACTCCTTGTCGCATCGAAGTTTAAATGCCATTTTACGGGCAAAAGGGTTTCACATACATATAGGAACAAATCACAAATCACAGTTCATCACAAAGCAATCACAGTATCACCACGGAAATATCAATCCAGTACAGAATAGTTGATGATGGTCAATCATCTTTGATTAAGGTGATTGTGATTAAAGTGAATTAACCGTATAATTATCTTTATTAATTATTTTAAATCAATATTTTAATTTTACTTAACTATGAATATTGAAATCTTAATCAACTTTATTAATTAATTATTCCTTTATTAATAATCTTAATTTATTAATTCTTAATTGTTAACTGATTAAGTTTATTTACCTTTGTTAATTGACTATTCTTTAATTGATTAACTATTAATTATAAAATCATTGCAAAACATTAATTGTTAATCATTATTTCATAATATAAATAAATTTGGTTTACAGTTAACACTTGATATTTTGATTTACTTCTAAATCTTATTAAGTTAAATTTTAAAACAACATTTGTTTAAAAGAAAATATGAGATTTAAAATATCTTTGAACTTCATATATTTTTAAATAATTGATTAATTACCATTTACCTGAAATCCATTTACAATTATCATTACTTTATTCAGAAAAATTATTTAACTCATGTTTCAAAAGTTAGTTAAAACTGGAATTTGCTGTCTTTATTGACCAACCCGAGGCTTTCTTCGAGTTGTCCCCGAGGAAACCATCCCCTTGCTTCGAGTTTTAACCAAAATCTACCTGAGTGATATTTTTTTCAAAAATTATTTAAGTTTAAAAATCAACCCGATACAATGCTAAATTAACACGAGCATTCCTTCGAGTTTTCACCCCTACTTCCCGCGTTGCTCTTCGAGCTACCTCCTTTCTTCCCCAAACCATCACACTGACACCACAAACCAAACACGTGCACATGCACGGCCAATTTTGCCGCCGTTGTCGGAGCTGCGGCCACCAACGAGTCGACCACCGTCACCCAAGACACCATGAATTTCAAAAAGATTCGAAAATGTGATTCGAGAACCTTCGACCCCAAAACCCATCAGGAACATCACCAGAAAACTGTCTCGCGTCGCCTCCCCTGACTATTATCGGCCACCAATTTTGGTCGACGCATCGATTCGCACCGGAGGCACACAGTCCGATCAACCCATGATGATGCAGCACCATCGTTTCAAGCATGAACAAAAATGGTTTTTTAAACCCTAGTTTGATCTCGAATCACAAATTTAAGGATTTAAAATTTATACTCGTATTTTTCCGATGATCTCGAACCTTCAATCTTGCTGCCACAACAAACTCGAGGGCTATAATTCCTTAGATCACCAGATTTTGATAAAACTTCATTTTCCAGATTGTCCCAAATATCCCAGTGAAAATTCAATGAAAAATTTAAATTTTAGTTTCAAAAATCATCATTTTAGAGGGGATTCAAATCATATTACTGAAAAAGGAATCTATGATTTCGATTTTCTTGCTTGTTTGGATGGTTACAAGTGTTTTTACATCTTCCAGAAAGAAACCTATATAAACTTTGCTTAAATTATTATTACTGGAACATAGTACAGTTTTTAAACAAACTTCAACTTGTATTACAATCCATTCCAGAAGAAATGAGGGAGAGAGAGAGATTTGAATTTGATCTTGATATAATTTACTCTTGTGAACCTGGTACTTAAATGAAACTCTGTTTTTTACATTTTCTGGAAAAAAAGAAACTTCAAAACTTTGCTTTGATTTAATTACTGAAAAACAAAGCATATCCAAAACCGAAGTTCATCATTCAATTTCAGTAGCAATAGAGGGAGGGGTTTGACAGGCTTTTTTTTCCTGAAGCTAAACAGGGACTAGCATTTTTACACAATCAACATGCTCAGGCCAAAATTCAATCATGTACTCAAGACTTTTGCATGCGAACCAACTACTAAACCTTTCTACATCATTCAAGCATACACACAACAACAATGATTAAAGAAAACAAGAGTTTACTCACCTATTTTCAGAAGTCCTGACAGATTTTTCAAAAGGAAGATGAATGCCTGCAACTCTCTTTCTTTTTCTACTTTAATTTTTTAGGTTTTAGATCTGCAAATGATGGTTACAGATCTATGATTATTCTTGGTTGTACTTATGCACTTAATTAATCAATAACAACAATTTAATTTACTTACAATTAATTTTTTTTATTATACCTGAGAAACTTCCTTTTTCTGAAACTTGAAAACCAGCAATAGCTTTTAATTCTTGATTATTCCTGCAAATAATTGAATATTATTGTATTAAATTCTAGCTTCATTATAGATTATAACTTCAAATTCAAAATTAAAAAGCTTACTTTCCTTTCAACTTATTTTCAGAAACCTACTGCATTAGCAAAAACCTGAGCCTCCTCCATGTTCAAGCTAATCTGCAGTTTTATGAATTTTGTTTGTTAAAACTTCATTTGAAAATCTTAATTTTATAAACTATAAAGTTTAAAACAAAACTTTCCTGAGAGATGTAACACACTACTGTTATGAAGCTTGAGAAAAACACTTCAGATTTTAGTTTGAATTGAAGAAGCAGTATTTTTCTTCTTTTCTGAACTTTTTTTCTTGAGACTTGAAATTAAGATTGCAAAATCCTTTTTGGTTACTGAACTTCAGAGATTAGGAGGTTTAAAAATTTTTAATTAGGAAGGTGAAAAGTTTTTTGAAATTTTTTATTTGATTAATTTATTAAAGTAATGATGGTTTGTGCCATTTATAAAAAGAAAATCATAAGCTTTGAATTTTGTTGATTACTCTACTCCATTCTCACATGTGGATGTATGTTTACATGTGTGATTTTGTTACAAGGCAAAATAATATTTTATATATTTTATTTTCTATATTATATACACTTTTATAAATAAATGCATTTTTTTATTTGTTTATATATATATAATGTTGAAAGAGTTTAACTAATATTTACATCACATATATTACATCTTAATGATTTCAAATGCTACTTACTTTTAAAATATTTATTTTAAATTGAAATTCAAACTTCAATTTTTAAACTTAAAATATAAACATGTATGCGCATTTGTTATATTCACACTTATCTTGAACAAATTTAAATTAAATTTTAAATATGTATTCAAATTTGCTCATATTTGTAATATACATATATATAAGATTTTAAATTTAAATGGCTTTTTATAAACATTCTTTATTTAATAATTTCAACTCAAAATAAAAATGGAATTTTATTTATATATTATTTTCACTTATTTTTATTTGTTTAAGATTTTTTTCCATTCATTTTCAAATTAAATCCCAAGATTTAAAATATATTATTAATTTAAGTTGATAAATTTTTGGGATGTTACAATGAACCTAGTCATTGCTACATTCTCAAAATAATATTGTCATTTACTCATTCAACAGTTGCATCAATCCTCTATCCTAAAACCCATATCATAAGGTGTCTTCTAAATGAACACCTTCGTAAGGTCAATTAAAACTCACGATCATAAGAGAATTGTAACGACCCTAAATTTCGTTGCTTTGATTTGCGAATAATTAATTAATTTAAATATAAAATACATAGGTTTTATAATGAAAATAAAAATCTTTTAAATAATAAATAATGATGGTGAAATATTTTTCAAATTTAGTTTACAAAAATATTTAGTTCGATGGAAAACAGAAAATGTGACCGGAAACCTTTTTTCGAATTTTCGACGTTCCATCATATAAAAGTTGTTTGGAATGTTATGAGCCTTGTTTATATTTGAAACAACATTTAAATGGTTAAGAATGCAAATCAGTTAGTATATATTGGTATATATATATATATAGGTACATATACTTAAGCACATACGAAAAGAAGCCTTAAGTGACATGATTTGACACTTCGACAACTCAAGTACAAATACGTTTAAACATATTTTATTTGACATGATGAGGGGGGACATGTTGGTGGGATGAAATGACATGTGTGGTGGAGGGTGTTGAGGTGGCAAAACAATGGAAAGGGTAGAAGTACAAGGGTAATTCCCTTTTTTTCTCTTGTTTATGAATAGCCTTCCATTCCTTCATTTTTCCTCTCCTTCCTCCTATCATATTTTCTACATATCTGACTCAAATGGAGGTTTTCTTTTGTTCAAACCATGTAAAATTTCAGTGACTACAGCTCTTGTGTGTATCATATTTTCAAATTTTGAGCTCAGCTATGTCCAAATTTCATTTCTTTTAGAACCATTTTCGGACCAATAATTTCAAGTCTGAAAATACCTCTTCTTCTTTTGACCATATCTACCTTAAAACAAATCCAGATTTAGAGATTATTATTTTTGGATGATAGAGAAAAGAATTTCCAAGAAATTTCTTCTAACCAGTTTTCCAAATTCTACGAGTAATATGACCAAAATTCAAGGAAAAGATTTCGAATTGATTTTGTGGTTTTCCAAGCTTTGCAAGTTCTAAAGTATTTCAAGTTTTCAAAAGATTTTTACAAAATTTTGGTGAGTAAACTTCTTAATTTTTGGGAAGGTTTTAACCTTTGCATTTATTAACTATTTGGTGATAAAATAATTTTATTGTTTGGTTGGATTATTGTATGGTTTGGATGCATATATATATATATATATATATATATATATATATATATATATATATGTTGCTTATATATGTGAATGCATGTGGTTAAGTTAGTGTATGCTTGAATGTTAAGTCTAGATTTTTATGAATGATGAAAAGTGTGATCTTGTTTGTTTAGGCTTATGGTATGAATGAGTTGTTATGATAATTATGTGGTTATTGTGCAAAGAAAAGTTAACAAAGTCAATAATTAGATTTGGTTATCGATAAAGAATCCTTTATGAAGATTGCAAGTTTCTGTTTGTAATCAAAATTGATTTTAAAGTTTGAAACTTGGTTTCAAATTATAGAAAATTTATAGAAAATTCAGTTTCATACTTTGTAATTATTTTGGAGAGGTTTTATAAACTTAATAAAAATGTTTTAAAAAGTTAATTAAGTTTTAATAAATAGTTATTAATTAATTAAGCTTTGTAATAAATAATTAATTAAGTATTAAACAAAGTTCATTAATCTTAATTAAATAAAGATTAGTACTACTTAATTATCCTTTAAAAGTAAGATTAATTTTTAATTACTTATGAGTTAGGTATATGATTTATTTTTAGTTAATTATTAATTAAATATAAGGTCAATTATTTATTTATTTAATCAATCAAGTGTTTAACTATTTTTGATGATAAACTAATTAAGGTTTTAATTTAAAATAATTAGTTATTAAAGGTTTAATCTATTATTTAAGTTTTAAATAAAAGATTATTTAACTAATTAAATTGTTAGCTGATTATTAATAAAGGTTTTAAATTATTATTTAATAATTAAAAAGGAATTAATTAAGGGTTTAAATTTATAATTAATCATTTATTTAAGGTTTATTATTTCTTGATTATTATCTAAATTAAGTTCAAATTTAATAAACACTAATAATGATCTAATAAAGAGTTTAACCTGCAATTAATCATTTTAAAAGGGAGTTTTAAATTTTAAATCCTTTATTTCGAGAATTAAATTGTTTTAAAAGTACTTCTTTTCCAAAGATGGTTTTTAACACAAGGGATTCAAATGTCGATACCATTAAGTAGACAAAAAATTATGAAAGAGTTATTTAAATGGTTTGATTACGTGGACATATGTTAGCAGAATAAATCACCGTTTCGCTATAGGTTGATTGTTTAAATATTTGGACATCTGATAGTAGATCCCCGTTCTACTATAATGTAATTGTTTATTTTGTCGACATATGTTAGTAGAATAAAATCCTATATAATTAGCGAATTGTTAGGACATCTATTTTGCAGGACAAATCGCCATACTGCTATTATATTATCAGGACATGTATATGCTAGTCAAGTTGTATTGACATGTTATTCCCTGATTTTGATATGAATCGCATTTACATCTATGCTGGCTTATGTAAATAAATGGTTAAGTGACTTAAAAGTGAAAATGATGTTAAATGGTAACTTAAATTACTACTACTGGGATTGCTAAGCCTCCTTTTGAAATTATAATGTATGGTTTGAATTAATTTCAATTCTTTAATCAATTTGGGATTAAGGTTTATAAGTGATTTTTCAAGTTATATTATTATTTTATAAACGTATTTATAAATAGTAACTTGTTTATAAAAATGGGTTTTACTGTGTAAAAAGGTTTATTTAAAGCGATTTAAAAGGATGAGTTGCAAAAGATACTTTGTAAAAGATTTTTCTTATAAAGATTTATCAAAGGAGTTCTAAATGGGGAAATGTTGAAATGATTTTAGACCTTTGTAAAGAGGTTTTGTAAATTGAATTGTATACTTATAAAAGTGTTATACAAATTGACTTTAGAAATTTATAAGTTATTTGAATTATGAAGTGTGCTTTTAAAAAGGGTATTATTATAAAGGATAAGAGGTTTGGTTTTATAGCTAGTAATGTTTGTTGAAAAAGTGGAGTTTGAAATGATGAAGTTTGCCAAATGTTTTGATAATATACTTATACCATTGAGATAAGTATATAAATGTTTTCCAAGCATAAAAGGGATGTTAGGAGTTTTTGGAATAGTGTTTTGAAGAAATCTTTTAATCGGTTTTGTAACGTATTTTAATTAGTGGAAGATTAATTAATAAAGGCTTGATACATCCAATATGGAATCAAACGATGTTCAATGATTGTTTATTTGATAGTTAAATAATCGACTATCAAATCTAGACCAAAAGGTAACTTTGGACATATGTAGGAGAAACATGTGAGTTATATGGCACAATCATCTTCGGTGATGATCTACTGTGCGTATAAATCTCATTTTGATCTTCTCGAATAAATATTAAGGAAAACCATCCACTAACGGTTAGGAGGTGATCTCTGCTCTTATTTTATCTATTTACTTCCTAAGAACTAAGGTTGAGTTTACCAAAAATTATCAAAAATAGTTTTGAAGAGACCGACATCATATATGTTACCCGCAAACCACTTTGATCCAACTCAAGCATTTCGATCTGAAGACATTTTTAAGAGCATGGTATCGAAGACCGAGTTTCGGAGTGCAAGGCTATTTTCTACTAATCCTAGAAGGGATTCCTCAAAATGGATTAATAGTAGTGCATTCGGTTTCGTTCAGTCCCAGAACGAACTTGTATGGATCAATGCTAGCATCACATTGATGCTTGAAAGGCAGTGTAGCATTCCAAGCGGGAAGTTCTATATAAAGTAAAACGTAGCCTTAAGCCTCATCAACCGGAAAATGAAAAAAATTGGGCATGCAGCAGGAACATATGTATCGCTCCCATTAGGGTATGGTCATCTAAAAATCTAGATCGATTACTATCTACACATGTATGCTTCGGGGCCCAATGTGGGGTGATCATATTCGCTACTACTAGTCAAGTGGTAGGCCATTCCTGTATGATAGGGGTACAAGATGTTCTTGTCAGACCTCGGTGTATTTTATCAAGAGATGTATCCATGAAAGGTAGTCCCTTAACTTGTCATAGTATGGAATCCATTCTTCAATATATGCCTTTACGGTTTTAGATTTACCCAACTATGTTGAAATGTGAGATGTAAGCATTTCAGCTATATTCATATTTTACTTGTTAGACATTATTATAATATCACTGGATTGTCTATAAAAAATTAGTTATCGTAAGGTAAAAAACCCATCCGTGTTTATGCACGGTGTGGTCTTATGAGATACCTTTGATTTTAAAAGGTTTTACAAGTTTAAATAAATAAAATTCCTTATGATTTGAGTTTCTCGTGTTGTTTTTACCAGACTGACCTAGGTGTCGTTTTTCTTAAATGCTTGGGTTAGACCGAGCATATTTTCTAGGTTTAGTCTTGGAAGCTTTGTAATTCAGAAGACAAGATGGATGGCCAGGGTATATTCACGTATCATGTATTCTTCCTCTGTATTCTATGTTGTTCTTGTTTATAATTATCAACAAGTGGAGGAACATGTTGTTATAATTGTCCAGGGATGATGATAGGTTAGCATTGTACTCTGATTGTTTATATTGTATATTAAACTTCTTTCTTTTTGTAAAGATTTGTTCCTACATTATATATTGCTCGACTTGTTCATGATATTCTATGATTGTTTAGTTTATTCTACCTTCTTACCTCCTTTCTTCTTTTTACCTTAATGATCGATGTTCCTGGCACTTGAATGCTCGACATAAAAGACAACTGACGTATTACTATCAATTTTCGAGGGTCGAAAATGCCGGTTCGTTACAAGAATTGTGCTTTGTGGTACATGATAACTCATATGAACATGTCCTAGGTTAGAAATCACTCAACATCTCAGTTTCTTGTGCTCAAACTCTTGCCACTCTGAGGACCAGGAACTATCATAAAAGTCCAGGGTAAGGTAGATCTCTTGTCTGAAGAATCTGAGGCATATCCTAGCCTCGGTGATCATCCTCACATGCCTTATTTTTATGAGGGTATATCGAAACCTATAAGTATCAACAATCCCTTAGCACACTTCAGATCCATAATAGAGTGTGCCATAACTCCACGCTACAATTCGACATTCTAGAAATTGCACTTATGGATCATTATCATAACTCCCATCATTAAATCAACATCAACATCGAATCCTAATTTTTCCAATCTTCAGATTATGTTGAAAGAATCTGATACCAAAATCTTCTTATAGTGATTTCTTCGTTGCTGATAAGGATAACCCACGCAAATACAAAAAGAGGGATGTACAAGCGAGGAGAGCCAATATATCTTTAAAGAAAAAATTACCATAGTATTTTTATTTTAAAGTGAAATAATCCATTTATGTCTAAAACCAAAATCCTTTTCTTTTTAAAATATTACCACCATTTTATGAGGCAATTTCGCAAAATATTTTTAGCATTTTAAATTAATTTTTAAGTGGTTAAGAAAACACCATTTTGTAGAAATTTCAAAATGGAATCTCTTTGTTTGAAATAATTATGGGAGTCGGTAATTGTTTGAAAAAATGGATCTTGATACACACATTTTGATAAACGTATAATGAACCTTCCTTAGCATCATTTCATTCCTCGGTGAAACTCATCAAGTCTTTAGTCATAAAAATTCTCTAGTCACTATTCTCATCTTCAAGGAATGTCATTAAATCTCTTAGTCATTCCAAATATCTAGTAATCCTCGGCTTAGGAAACTATGCTATTCTATTATGAGTAAACCAAATATGTCCCTTAACCATCCACCGATTTCTCTAATGTACATCCCACTAAAAGTTAACATTGGATAATTACCTCATCCTAAATTTATCATAAATAGCAAGCAACATAACCAAGCAAAAAACAATCACAACAATGCAGGTAGACAAGCAAGAAAATAATAAAATAAAAAAATTATTGAAACTAACCAAGGCAAATCAAGCAATCAACATAATACAAACAAAGATGATATTCCAAACAAGCACGACACGAATTAATTTAACAAACACTCAATATATAACATAAACAAGGAATCAAATGCAACCTAAAAACAAAAAATCAATGCAAACAATTCGACCAGAGTAAAAAATACAATAGAAAGATCACTATCGCAAACATCAAAACGGGCGGTCCGTATATTATATCCTAGCCCTCTCCATGGAAGGAGATAACTAGACATTCCTACAACTCCTTAGTTAAAGTCACACATAACAACCATAAAGGTAAAACCATCATAATGAATGTTAGGTAAACTCAAAACTAATCCTACTTCATCATCTTAGACCCCATGTTACAAAATCCGGTATTACAGTTCACAAATAGAATATCTGAATAAAAACATCTCTTAATAAAATATTTTTTAGCAAAAACTTCCAAATTTTGCTGTTCAATCAAATATTTTACTATATCAACCATTTACATCAAAATCAAATCAACCTCATTTTGGTAAAATATTTCTCAAAGTATTGTAAAACTAGATACTTTATAATATAATTTTTCTCCATAACATATTTCCAAATATATTATCAATAAAAAAGTTTCAAATTAGCTATTTTACAACCAAAACTCTTTGCTTAGAAATGTTTTTCTTTCCAAAACATCTTTAATCAAAGAGTACCTTTAACTTTTAATCCTTACATCTAAAATCAATTTTCAAATGAAATTTTTTCTAAAATCAAAACTACCCTTCGAATAAAACATTTCTCTTAAATCTCGCATCAAAATACTTTCAAACATTTCCATCATAATAGTTTCTCAAATAAAAATAATTCCACCATATCATCTTCAAATACTCTTACTAAGAAGATAATTACTACAGAATAAAATATCTAGTTGTGGAAGTAACCTTTTTGTAAAGTTGCTTTAAAGTAAATCTTTCCCAAATCATAGTACATTTATTATAGAATGCTCCATCAAAATATTTTCTTAGATAAATACCCCACAAATCATATAGCATGTATTCTAAAATATTTTTCAACAAAAATATCTCTTTTCTAGATAAATATTTTTCCACCTTTAACAAATTACCTCTAAATCATAATATCATTATAGGAATACATTCCAAAAGATGGTTTAAAATCAATCAAATTTTTTATGGTAAAAATGTTTCTCCAAAGACTGAATTCAACTTCCAATATTAAATTAAAACATATTTTTATCAGAATACTTTCAGATAAAATATTTATATATTAATCACTTTTCCTCACGAAGAAAACTTCCAAAAAATATTTGACTTTACTACATTAAGTGCTTAATTTTCATCAAAAATTTCAGCCAATAACTTTATACCTAAGTACATTTTCCCTTTTTTAACAAAGTATCATGAAAATCCTTTTTTCTAAAATGAAGTATCTTAAAAATCATACATATATCTGCGCACATATATAATTTTTCAAACAAATACTATTCATTTAAAAATAAAAATAATTCCATCTTATTAAGGTCAATTTTAAATTATAATCTAACATCGTGTGTGTATATTAAATGTTACTCGATTTATAACCAAACATTTAAACCCTCCTATACGTGTTCACCCTAGCCCACTTCTGATTTCTTTTCTTCCATGCAAGGATCAGCATATATAAACATCATTTTGGGTGAGATAATGGTGGTTAAACAAACAACACACACACAAAGCATATAATTAGCAATCTAAACGCTCTTTCATTCAATATCCTAACCCATTCTATAGCGTGAAACATCCCACCCAAGGTTTAGAAGTCGCTAAACCGAAGCTTCTATACCAAGTGTGATGCCCCACTATTTTTGTAAAGATCGCCTTTCTTGAACGAAAGATGAGCCATCAAGGGTAGAAGAAAAAGAAAGATAATAAGAAACTAACCAACCATAGAATCTCACCACAAATCAGAAAAACTTATAAAATATAACATAGGATATTACATAGTCATTCTCAAAATAATAACACATCAGAGTCATTACAATACAATTTCAACTGGGTGGTTATACTGCTTGCCCGTCACAAAATGCATAGATCATACATAAACACAGCAGAATGAGATATTAACTAGATACGATGAAGCCACCAACTCCAGTTCTTTCAAAATGCTTCTGTAAGGAACCTGAATCACTTGGCTACTCATAAAAATTTGAGTATCCAAGAGTTTTAGGAACAGAAAATAAAACTCCAAGTTAGACATGGGCCTGGTGTGTGTAAACTCAAACAACTCAATTCTAACTTTATAAAACATTTTAAAATCAAAGGTATCTTGTAAGAGCACACCACACATAAAGACAGACGGGTTTTTATCTTACGTTAACTAACATTTTATTAGAAATCCAGTGATATTATGATAATGTCTAGGATTTTCAAGTAAAATAGAACATAGCTGAAATGCTTGCATCTCACATTTCAACATATTTGGGTACAACTAAAAATGTACGGCACTTATTGGAGAATGGATTCCATACAATGACTAGGCTAATGGGGTACCGCCCGTCATAGTGTATCTCTAGATAAAATAACACCGAGGTTGAACCTATCGACCCCTGCCAACACAAGACTTGCCTACCCTTTACTGGATAGTACCGAATAAGATCACCCCTCATTTGGGATATGCAATCGTACCGAAGCATAAATGAGTTAATAGTGGTGACTCTAGATGAGGATGACCTTACCCTCATTGTAACGACCCTCAAATCCATACCCTTTGAGTCGACAATATTCTCCATCAGTTCAACTCAAGTTTGATGGAAATACGAACCATTATAGGAAAGAAGAAAAAGGTAGAAGAAGAAGATAGAAAACAACATCAGAATCTCACAATCGCAACGGAACAATATATAATAGATAACAACTGATCTTTATACAAAAAGAACTATCACTATTTTATACATTACATCATTAGAGTACAACATCAAACAATAACACAATACTGGACAGTTATGATAACTTGTCCTTACAAAAGCTGACTATACAGCTTACCGTACACAGCGGAATATAAGTCAGATACGTGATATATGTCTCGTCATCCAGCTCGTCTCCTGAACTCCATAACATCCTATCTTGTATCTGTAATACTCGGTTTGACCCGAGCATTATAATAAAATAACACCCGAGTCAGTCTGGAAACCAGCATGAGAAAACACACTCAATTGGATTATTAAAGTTTTCAAAATCCTTTGAAATCAAAGGTATCTCGTAAGACCATGCCACAAAAAAACATGCTGGATTTTTACCTTACGATAACCAAAACATTTTTATCAAATCCGTCTGATATTATAATAGTGTCTATAGAAAGTAAAATAGAATCTAGCTAAAATGCGTGCATCTCACATTCCAACAATAGTTGGGCATAATCAAAACCGTACTGGCGCTTATTGGAAATTGGATTCCATACAATTGAAGGGCTAATGGGGTACTGTCGTCACAGTACCTGACCTAGATTGGTATACCGAGGACCACTCCTGATCCTCTGCAAACACAAGACCGGAGCTACCCCTTACTGGATAGTACGAATAAGATCACCCCACGGTTGGGATCAGCAACTGCCCACACATCGAGATCAAAAGGGGACTCTAGACAGGGATGACCTTACCGTAATTGGGTGCTACCCACTAAGCCTTGCTGCACCTTCCCTGTTTTAGCCATTCCCAGTTGATGAGGCTTGAGGCTAAGCATTACCTTTTTAGAGCAAATTTCACTTAGAATTCACATCGTCCTCCAATGACGATGTTTTGATAGCATTCGTCCATACAAGTTGCCCTAGGTCTGGACAAACCGAATCACCGTCTTCATCATCTTCAGGGTCTTCATCCACTACTTTAAAACCGGATCGAAGTGGTTTTCGGATAATTAAATCCGATCCCGGTCGTTTCAAAACGTTCAGTGCTTTGGCCAATATTGGTAGTCGGTTATTTAACTATCAAATTAAACAATCATTCAACCCATTATTTTATTCCCACTGGAAAACACCCAGTCTTATTAAACTTAGATTTCAAATAAGTTAAATCACTTTATCCAAAATATACACTTAAAACATTTAAAATGAAACTACTTAATTTCTTTATTCAAAATAATAGTTATGAAGTTCTATAATAATTTTCCAAGTAACACTTTAGCCAAAAACTACTTCAAAATAAAACTGTTATATAAAGTGTAAATATTTAACAATCATCCTTGAAAGCATAATACTAATTTAACCTTTAAAAATAAGTAACTACTGTAATTAACTTAATTTAAATAATAAATTTCTCTAAAAATATTCTTTTAAAACATCTTGAAAACCTCTAATTTATACTTAAAGAACTTTCTTTGAAAATATACTTAGCTTTCATGAAAATACACTTTCCATTTCAATATAGCCATCTAATCATTTATAAATCCTTCTCGATTTATCTCGAGCTTAATTTACGTCATAATCCCATAAATTTCATTTCCCACACTTTTAAAAATAAAACCACTATTTATTTTTAAAACAAATTACCCTTTCCTTATAAATTCCCACCGTGAATTTAAAATCTCAATTATCCACTGATATTTACTTCCCTTTATTTATAAACCCAGTTTATAAATTCCATAGTCTCGTTCTTCTTTAATCACTATTTCCATAACACTTAGTCGATTTTGCAAATCGATTTCCTGAATTAAATTCCCTTTAAAGTTTATTTCTTGATTTATCTGAATTTATCCTAGAATCCCTTAATTCCAGTTTAACTCTACTATGGTTTAAAACCTTATTTAAGTCTGAAATATCAATTTCATAATCTATTTCAAAATTCTCCTTTATTTTTCCCATCTCACTAAAATCTTACATTTAAAAATATATTCCTTCGTGCTTACAAACAATATTGCTTAAGTCCTTATTTTTAAAATCCTTTTATTCACAATTATTCAAGACTCTACTCTTTCCATATTTTGAAATTTATTAAATAGGATTTGAAAATCAACTATTTACTTTTTCCCGACTCTTTTCTTTTTAAATTTATCCATCTTTACTATAAATTTCTTACTTTAAATTTTCCCTTTTTATTTACCTTTAAAAATCCAATATTTATGTTTTTGAAATGCCACAATATTCAGCATATATTAACCTCAAATAAATTAATTTTCCAACACAATATATCACAGATTATCCAACATTTCATAACTGAATATGAAAATAAATTCAACATTTTTGAGGAATCCAGTTGGATCCCTCCAATCTGTTTCCCTGCATCCACAGATGTTAGCACAATATAAAAATACCAATCCCACTTCGAGGGGGATATCGCAGTACAAATGGTCATTCGCTATTATGCGGGGCGCATAGGGTCTCATCCACTATATAATGCGGGAATATCAGTCGCTCTAATACTAATATATATATATATACACACACTACTATATATAATATCACATCTAGACTGATAATACATTATCAATTCAAGCAATCAACCAATAATTTAATTTTAACTAATTAAATTAGCTAGTAATCCAATTTGAGTGAGATTAACTCACCTTTGACTTTTAGTTTGCAATCCATTTCAATCTCGACTTATTTTCTTCCCGATTTTGGATCTTGTACAAACATTGTTTGTTTTATTAATATTTGAAATGATCGAACAATTTTATTTTTACCATTTAATAAATTTTAATCCACTAGTTTTAAATATATATTAGCCTAATAATTTTTTTTCTTTTCAATTTGCAACTAAAATAGTGTAATTCACCATTAAATTTATAAAAAGAGATCACCAATATATATTTTTTTAAAAAATTAGTAATTTACAGTATGTGTATTTTTTTTCTTAATATATATACACATATAAATTAAATTAAATTAATAGCAGAACTATTCATTCATTACTGCAAATATTTTCTAAACTATATACACACATATATATACAGAATTAAAACTAAAGTAGGTTTACTACAAAATTTCTTCCTAATATATTTATATAGGTATTTATTAAATAAACTTTAAATTGAAAGAAATAGATTTCTACCTCACCGACTCGATCGAGCATCTGCCACTATCGCGAAGTAACTGCATGCACGCGATAGGAACCATGTCGACCCCTTGCCATCGAACTCCATGGGAGCGCGCGTCCATGCATCTCCTCCCTCTGACAAATCAAACCGATCGATTTCCCTAAATCCACAAAATCGTGACCCCAGCTTCAAGAATTCCAATAGCTAACCTTGCGACTCTCTATCCCAATCATCGCGATTCCACCAGCCCACATGAACGCAACTTCGACTGCTTGGAGTGCCGACGGAAGCTCGAGGATAGAACGAGAACACTGGTATGAAGCGACAAGCCCTAAGGTTGAAAATGGTTGAAACGCAGCTGAAAGTCGAGGATCCAGAAGTAGAGGATAATGCGAGGAGAAAAGAGAAGGAAAAAGTGCATCGTTCGATCCCCATTTTTCTTTCTTTCAATGAACTCATTCTTTCATTTTTGTTTCTCGATTGCTTTGGAAGAGGGTACTCGATTTAACTGAAAGGAGGAAGAAAAGGGGATCGACGCTTTAAAATAAAGGAAAGGGAAAGAATTTGTTCGGCCATTTTTCTGAATTCCGTTATGTATATATTTTTTTCTTCTTAAATAATCTGTTGCATGCAAAATTTAAAAAGGAGGTGAGGGAGACAAGAAGCGATGGTCACATGTAGTAGATAAGCTACAGTATTCTGAAGCGGAGATAAAAAGTTCTGAGGTGAAAAGTATTTCAGCTGGTTGACCAAAAAATACACACACACACACATATATATAATTGAATTTGAATTGTCTCGATAAATGCAACTTAAAATTTCAACCTCCTATCGAGGCGTACTGCTAGGCTTCATAATGTTATACCCTTATTTCGAATGCGCTGGAAAAGGTTTTGAGTCCTAATTTGATCATACGGAGAAGATAGCATTTTGGATCCAATTATTATATTGAATTCTTCATATAAATTTCAACATGTTTATATACCGTACGATCATACGATAACTCCGTACACTACAGAATTTAAAATTCGATAATAATACACCACCGTGGATCCAATGGAACTGGTTTCGTCGAACTCGGAAGGCTAATTTAAATGTCAATTTAAACGATATATCAATTTTAAATCTTCTTTTATCTTTCACATTATCAATATAAATTTTATAAGCCTTCAAATTATTTTTAACAAGGTTAAAAACCAAGATTTCATATTTTACCCAATTTCTAATTGTTTAATTCCATAATTTAATTATCAAATAGCTACATTTGAAATTCAAGTTAAAACTTAACTTTTTAAATATTTAAAATTAGTTAAATATTCCAATTTCAAATATCAAAAATTCTGGGTCGTTACATTTCTCCCTCCTTAAAAAAATTTCGTCCCCAAAATTGCTGGTTGAGAAGAATGGTCTAATATCCATTTATTGTTTTTCAAAAACACGCAATTTCAAACATTTTCCCAAACCAATCTTTTTAAAAAAGACATATTCACTCTTACTAACTTCCCAACTCACCCATAGGTTCTAAATAATATTTTCCCTCAATAATTCAACTTATTATTTAAAACCAAATTTAAACTATCAAAAATTTTCTAACTCCCTAAATTTTCGAAAAATTTCATCAGCGTCTCCTTGGCGTGGCTCGATCAGAACAACTACAAAACATCTCTACGGCCCCAAATTTCAAAAGAAAACAAAACCAAGTGGCTAGATCATAAAATCATCAAATTTTATATGAAAATTTTAATTACATACCTTTTTGTTAGGAAATTAAAATTTATCTTCTGAAATAAAAAATACCAATGTTCCTTTGCTTTTAAATACATGTATCCCGCTTAGTAATAGTATCCAATCATAGAATTCAAAATCATTTTATTCATCCCTTTTCAAAATTTTCAACAGTTGCTTCACTCAAGCCCGTACGATATCATATATCATCCGTACGTAATACCAAATCCGATCGCTCACTCGATTACACAATTTCACTTCCAAAGTAGTATCGTCCACCCGACTTCCTAGTGCGGACTCAAATCTGGTTTGTTGATCAGAAATCGTCGTTCTCCTTGCATAGCCATATACTATGATAGAGAATTTTAGGATCAATCAAAAATCCATATCCAGGGTTCGCCGTCGAAAATCGAGTGAAAAATCCCAACTCGGATCGATATAGCTATCTCGAAGTTCTGTGCTCGAATCTGGATCAAATCGTTATGCGAATAAAATGATATACGTACATCCATTGTATTTATCTCAATTGATTATTAGCTACATCAATTCTCTTTTTATTCACATTTATTTTGATTTCTATTCACTTATCCACACTCATCATTTCACACACCTTTAATAAATCTTCATTCAAATACTTACTTAGAATTTGCCTAATTCCACACATATTTAAGGATTTCACCATTCATTCATTAAGCTCAATATAAATATTTTATACACTTCTCATATTTATTTTCACTTCACCACTTAAGCTCTTATATCTATTTTCATTTGACTTAAATTTTCAATCCCTTTTGAACTTAAATCATCTTCCAAATTTTCAATATTGAATTTTACCGACCACCTCCCAAACCACATTTGATTAACCAATCCCTTTAGTTAGTTCCATTAACTCATTTATTTATATCTCAATCGAATTTTTTTCCAAACCTTTCATTTTATTTAGCCCATTCGAACTGATTTTCCAATTTCACTTTACTTACACAGTTTAAACTAAATATCATTTTAATATTCAATTTCAATTCCAGTTCTATTTACTTACAAATTAGTTTAATTTGTTCATTCCCAGATTTATTTCCAACTTAATAAATTTTATTTCAATGGCCATTCCATTTAATCAACTTAGACTCCTTCCTCAAATTCATTTTTATTTAACTTGATTCAATTTACATTCCAATTCAATTCAAATTTTAAACTTCTATATGTTTTCCAACTTATTTAGATTCCATTTACTAATCTCTTTAATTTACTTCATTTAATGGGTTTACTTACCACCTTATTTTTTTGTCACACTTACTTTTATTTACTTCATTTTATGGTGCAGTCATCATCGAAGTTATTTTCCAGCTACCGAAGTGAGTTCAGTGCTTATACTCTTTTAAAACATTTTCAAATATTTTTAAATTCGAAATCTCAACAGATTTCATATCCAATTCAAAAATATTTCCGAATAATATCACTATTATTTCTCCAAAGCCTTTGAAAATCATTTTCAAATTCAATGGAAATTAAATTTCCCAAATTTTCGAATTTCAAATCCTTCCAATCTATATTCGAATATTACTTTGGAATTTTTTTATCCCATTTCCAATTATAAATCCCATTCATAACTCATATGTACAAATTCCATTCTGTTATATGAATTTATTTCCTTAACTTTTTGGTCACACATTATCTCCTTATTTCAATTTCCATACAACAATGATAATAGTCTAATATTATCATTACCTAGCAACCAAGCAACCATATATAACTATAAAAATTTATGAAAATTATTCCTTTTGTATATAAAAATAATGGGTAAAATTATTTCATTCACCATGTTTAAAACAATATCGCGTCGAATTGTTCTGTACAAGTGTTTAGAGATCCCTATCAATAACGTTAATTACTCGTATTGACCAAAATCTATACGCCACTTAACAAACCAATCAACACAATTTAAAACAATTTTATATTCACTAACAAATACGCGCTCATATCTATTAATACACTCAAAATCATTTTAGGGTGCTACCGACCCTATCTCTAGTAAGTAATCCCCACCAGAGCCAAAGTTCTCGCTTAACCTTCAGCTCTGATACCAAGTGTAACGACCCGCAAATCCGTACACTTTGAGTCGACAATATTCTCCATCAGTTCAACCCAAATTGGATGGAAATATGAACCATTATGGGAAAGAAGAAAAAGGTAGAAGAAGATAGAAAACAACATCAGAATCTCACAATTGCAGTGGAACAATATATAATAGATAATAACTGATCTTTATACAAAAAAACTATTACTGTTTTATACATTACATCATCATAGTACAACACCAAACAATAATACAATACTAGACAGTTATGATAACTTGTCCTCACAAAACCTGACTATACAGCTTACCGTACACAGCGGAATATAAGTCAGATACGTGATACACGTCTCGTCATCCAGCTCGTCTCCTGAACTCCATAGCATCCTATCCTATATCTGTAATACCCGGTGTGACCCTAGCATTATAATAAAGTAACACCCGAGTCAGTGTGAAAAACCAGCGTGAGAAAACACACTCAATTGGATTATTAAAATTTTCAAAATCCTTTGAAATCAAAGGTATCTCGTAAGACCACGCCACAAGTAAACATGCCGGGTTTTTACCTTACGATAACCAAAACATTTTTATCAAATCCATCTGATATTATAATAGTGTCCATAGAAAGTAAAATAGAATCTAGCTGAAATGCTTGCATCTCACGTTCCAGCAATAGTTGGGCACAATCAAAACCGTACGGGCGCTTATTAGAGATTGGATTTCATACAATGGCAGGGCTACTGGCGTACCGTCCGTCACAGTGCCAGGCCTAAATCAGAGTACCGAGGACCACTCTCGATCCCCTGCAATACAAGACCGAAGCTACCCCTTACTGGATAGTTCGAATAAGATCACCCCGCGGTTGGGATCAGCAACCCCCACATAGCCGAGATCAAATAGGGACTCTAGACAGGGATGACCTTACCCTAATTGGGTGCTACCCACTTAGCCTTGCTGCACCTCCCATATTTTATCCATTCTCGGTTGATGAGGCTTGAGGCTAACCATTAACTTTTAGAACGAATTTCACTTAGAATGCTCATCGTTCTCCAATGACGATGTTCTGAGAGCATTCGTCCATACAAGTTGCCTTGGGTCAAGACAAACCGAACCACCGTCTTCTTCATCTTTACGGTCTTCATCTGCCACATTCAAACCGGATCGAAGAGGTTTTCAAATAATTAAATCTGATTCCGGTCTCTTCGAAATGATTAGCGCATTGGCTAATATTGATAGTCAGTATTTAACTATCAAATTAAACAATCATTCAACCCATTATTTTATTCCCACTGAAAAACACCCAGCCTTATTAAACTTAGATTTCAAATAAATTAAATCACATTATCCAAAATATACACTTAAAACATTTAAAATAAATCTACTCAATTTCTTTATTCAAAATAATAGTTATGAAAGTCTATAATAATTTTTCAAGTAACACTTTAGCCAAAACTACTTCAAAATAAGACTGTTACATAAAGTGTAAATATTTAACAATCATCCTTTAAATCATAATACTAATTTAACCTTTAAAAATAACTAACTACTGTAATTAACTTAATTAATATGTACTTTAAAAAAATTAAATAATAAATTTCTCTAAAAACATTCTTTTAAAACCTCTAATTCACACTTAAAAATCTTTTGCTGAAAAAATTCATAGCTTTCAAGTAAATACACTCCATTTCAATATAGCTCATCTAATCATTTATAAATCCTTCTCATTTTATCTCCAGCTTAATTTACGTCCCAATCCCGTAAATTTCATTTCCCACACTTTCAAAATTAAAACCATTATTTATTTTTAAAACGAATTACCCTTTCCTTATAAATTCCCACCGTGAATTTAAAATCTCAAATATCCACTGATATTTACTTCCCTGTATTTATAAACCCAGTTTCTAAATTCCATAGTCTTATTCTTCTTTAATCACTATTTTCAAAACACTTAGTCGATTTTTCAAATCTATTTCCTAAATTAAATACCCTTAAAGTTTGTTTCTCGATTTATCTAAATTTATCCCAAAATCCCTTAATTCCAGTTTAACTCCTCTATTATGGTTTAAAACCTTATTTAAATATGAAATATCAATTTCATACTCCATTTCAAAATTCTCCTTTATTTTTCCCAGCTCACTTAAATCTTACATTTAAAAATATATTCCTTTGTACTTATAAACAATATTGCTTAAGTCCTTATTTTTAAAATCTTTTTATTCACATTTATTCAAGACTTTATTCTTTCCATATTCTGGAATTTATTAAATAGGATTTAAAAATCAACTATTTACTTTCTCTCGATTCTTTTCTTTTTAAATTTATCCATCTTTACTAAAAATTTCTTACTTTAAATTTTCCCTTTTTATTCCCTTTGTAATTTCAATATTTATATTTTTAAAATGCCACGATATACCCAGCAATATATTAACATCAAATAAATTAATTTTCCAACATAATATATCACAGATTATCCAACATTTCATATAACTGAATATGAAAATAAATTCAACATTTTTGAAGAATTCAGTTGGATCCCTCCAACATGTTTCCCTGCATCCACAGATGTTAGCACAATATAAAAATATCAATTCTACTTCGAGGGGGATATCGCGATATAAAGGATCATCGCCCCACTATTATGCGGGGCGCGTAGGTTCTCATTCGCCATATAATGCGGGAATACCAATCACTCCAATACTGATATATATACTACTATATATAATATTACATCCACACTGATAATACGTTATCAATTCAAGCAATCAACCAATAATTTAATTTTAACTAATTAAATTAGCTAGTAATCCAATTTGAGTGAGATTAACTCACCTTTGACTTTTAATTTGCAATCCACTTTAATCTCGACTTGTTTTCTTCCCATTTTAGACCTTATACAAACATTGTATGGTTATTAATATTTGAAATGATCGAAAAAATTTATTTTTACCATTTAATTAATTTTGATCCATTAGTGTTAAATAAATACTAGCCTAATATGTTTTTTCTTTTCAATTTGCAACTAAAATAGGTTTAATTCACCATACAAAAAGAGATCACTGATATAAATTTGAAAATAAATTAGTAAGTTACAATATGTTTATTTTTTTTCTTAATCTATATATAGATATACTAAATTAAATTAAATTAAGAGTAGAACTCTTCATTCATTACTGCAAATATTTTCTAAACTATATGATGCAGCGCGAGCTACAGATTCACAAGGTTTAAGTCGGCCACGGCCTAAAGGCTTAGGTCGGTCACGACCTAAGGAGGAAGGATTAGCTCGTCCATGACCTAACCAAGTCCGGGGGAAAGAACTAGGACCTAACAGAGTAGATGAAAAGGAATTACGACTTAACGGGGGTTTAAGTCGTTCGGTATTGATAAGTCGTACACGATCTAACAGTGGGTTTAGTGACGTCCGCGACTTAACAAGAAGCAGGAAGAGATTCCAATGGCTGAAGTCCTTAAGTCAGAAGCGGGTTACGACCTAAATACGTTACCTTGTGAGTCGTCTGTCCTTAAGTCGTGAGTAGTTAGGTCACCTACGACCTATGTGTTGTGTTGTAATATGGGTGAGGTATTATTGCTAAGTCGCTGCCGACTCAAGGTGAGTCGTGAGTCGTGTTGTTTAAGTCGTTAGGTTCTTAAGTCGGTTGTGTTTTAGGTCGTACCTAGTTAGGTCGGCCGTGTATTGTAAGTCGTGTACAAATGGTTGTGATTGAGTCGTATGTGGTACATAAGTGTGGGTATGTAGTGTTATGTGGGTTTGTTAGGTCGGCAACGACTTAAGAAGTGTTAGGTCGGCAACGACTCAAGGGTCTGGGCTATAAATAGGCGTGCGTTGTAATTTGAAAAGTTGGTTCCTTTTGAATAAAATTTCGTTTTGATTGCTGTGTGCTTTCACTTAAATTGGTAGTTGAGTGTGATCTCCTATCTCCACTTTCGGTTATTCGAGTGCGCTCGAATCAACGATTGTTTAAACCGATTCGCGGAATCAAGTGTGCTTGATAAACGCTTGAAGAATTGAAGATCTTCTTTCACGGTATCGTGCGCGATCAACGTGATGAGGATAGCTAGAATTCGGTATCTTCGAATCAACGAATTTGGGCATTTCAGTATTCATCAATCCATCGATTGCTACTTTCACCGATCTATATCGTTTTGTTATTATCCGCTGCGTCAGTATTGGTATCAGAGCTAGACTTAGCCAATCATAGCTAAGCCAAGTCTTGGAGCCTTGGAAAGTTGTAAAGTTTGAAGATTGTGTTGAATCAATCATGCCGCCGAGGAGAGCTAATCGTCATCAAAATGTTGAAGCGTTGTATAGAAGAGAAGAACCCGAGCAAATGGAACAACGTATTAATGAGAAATTTGATGAAGGCATTGGAAAGTTAGAGAAGTTGATGAATGATTTGAATCAAAATCAAAGGAGGAGATCACCAATCTCGAACCATGGAGGAAACAGAGTTTCGCCATCGGTTACGGATTCGAGAAGGGTATCACCACAATCTTTTAGAGAGAGAAGAGAAACATCAATTTCATCAAGGAGAGATCACCATGACTATGGACATGAAGAGGGAAGAACTCCACGTAAGTTTGAAGATGAACCATATAGAGATGAAGAGAGACATAGTAGAAGAGACATGCGTGATCAAAGGGATGTTGATGGTCGAGATCGATATAGACGTACATTTGATTTTAATGAAGAGGGTGATAGAGCTAGCATTCATTATCGAGATCGAGGCCAAGTTCGAAATTCATATCGAGATGTAGATGATGATCGTCGATGGGAGTCGGGTATGAAGATGGAAATTCCAGAGTTCAAGGGAGGAATGGTAGCTGAAGAATTCCTAGATTGGTTGTCTAATGTTGAAGAGATTTTTGACTTTAAAGAAGTTCCTGAGCATAGAAGAGTGAAGTTGGTTGCTACTAGGTTGAGGGGGAGAGCTTTGGCATGGTGGTAGCAAACCAAACTTACACGAGAACGGATGGGGAAGTCGAAGATTGAATCATGGGAGAAGATGAAGAAGATGATGAAGGCTATATTTTTACCTTATAACTATCAATCACTCATGTACCAGAGGTTGCAGAATCTAAGGCAGGGGACGAAGACTGTTAATGATTATGTTGATGAATTTTATCAACTGATTGCTCGAAATGACATTATGGAGACAAAGGAACAACTGACTGCTAGATTTGTTGGAGCATTGAGGATACAGATTCAAGATATGGTAAATATGTTTGATCCTAGATCTGTAGCAGAAGCACATCAGAAAGCGTTGGCTTGGGAGAAGCATGGAAGGCGTGGAGGTGGTGTGTTTACTAATTCCAACAATCCAGTGAAGGGTGTTAGTGGAAGCTCTAATGTTCCTAAATCTATCAGTAAACCAGTTGTGAATGAAGTTGCAAAGACGAAGGTTAATAACAGTTTCAAATGTTACAATTGCCAGGAAGTGGGTCACAAGAGTAATGAATGTCCGAAGCCGAAGAAGCGAACTATGATTGTTGAAGTTGAAGGTGAGGATGTTGATGAAGGTTATTCTAGCCCAGTTGAGGAGGATGAACATGATATCGCGTCAGGGGATGAAGGATGTAATCTAATGATGAGGAGGTCTTGTTTAATACCAAAGCAAGAAGAAGAAGCTAGTTGGTTGAGGAGTAACATCTTTCAGTCAACGTGCACTATTCTAGGGAAGGTTTGTAAGTTTGTGATTGACGCTGGAAGTTGTGACAATATTATTTCTACTGAAGCCGTGAGAAAGTTGAAGCTGAAAACGGAGAAGCATCCAAATCTTTACAAGTTAGCGTGGCTGAGAAAAGGAGGAGAAGTGAAGGTGGACAGGCGAGTTCGAGTTCCATTTTCTATTGGGAAGAAATATAAAGATGAGATCTGGTGTGATGTAGTTGAGATGGATGTTTTTCATTTGCTTTTGGGAAGACCATGGCAGTATGATCGAGCAGTGCAGCATGACGGTCGGACCAATAGCTACAGTTTTATGTTTGAATGTGTTAAGATAATTTTAGTTCCAAAGAAGAGACAACAGGAAGAGAGTAAATCTGAAGAGATTGAGGAGCTGAAGACTTTATTGACTTTGAAGGAATTTATTGAAGAAGTAGAAGAGAGTCCAAAGGTATTTTTGTTGATTGGACATGAAACCACTGAAACGGTAGAAGTTCCAGAGGAAGTAAAACCGGTATTGGAAGAATTCAGAGATGTGTTTCCTGAAGAGTTGCCAACGGAGTTACCACCGTTACGGGATATTCAACATCAGATTGATCTTGTACCAGGGGCAGTATTACCACACAGGCCACATTATAGGATGAGTCCTAAAGAGCATGAGGAACTAAGAAGGCAGGTGGAAGAGCTGTTAGAACAGGGGCGTGTTCAGGAGAGCTTGAGTCCTTGTGCAGTGCCAGCCTTATTGGTGCCAAAGAAGGATGGTTCGTGGAGAATGTGTACGGATAGTCGAGCTCTAAACAAGATCACTGTAAGATACAGGTTTCCTATGTCTAGATTTGATGATTTGATCGATCAGCTGAGTGGGGCTGTTGTGTTTTCAAAGATTGACTTGAAGAGTGGATACCATCAGATTCGTATTAGACCGGGCGATGAATGGAAGACTGCTTTCAAGACCAGGGAAGGTTTATACGAATGGTTGGTTATGCCGTTTGGTTTATCGAATGCACCGAGTACTTTTATGAGAGTGATGAACCAGATTTTCAGACCATACATTGGAAAGTTTGTGGTTGTTTACTTTGATGATATTTTGATCTACAGTGGGAGTATGAAAAAACATGTTCAGCATTTGCGTGAAGTGCTGTTGATTCTTCGACAAGAGAAACTTTATGCTGCAACAAAGAAGTGTGTGTTCATGACGCACAGTGTTTTATTTCTGGGGTATGTTCTGTCAAAGGAAGGTATTCAAGTGGATGAAAATAAAGTGGAAGCTGTCAGAAGTTGGTCACAACCGAAGACAATTACTGAAGTACGAAGTTTTCATGGATTGGTATCTTTCTATCGAAGATTCATTCCACATTTTAGTAGTGTGATGGCACCTATAACCGATTGCATGAAGGGAAAGAAGTTCGAGTGGTCAGAGGAAGCAGGGGTTGCTTTTGAGAAAATCAAGACACTATTGACGGCAGCACCAATTCTAGTTTTACCGGATTTTCAGTTGTTGTTTGAGTTACATACTGATGCGTCGAAGGTTGGGGTTGGTGGAGTTTTGAGTCAGAAAGGAAGACCAGTTGCTTATTTCAGTGAGAAGTTATCTGGAGCTAAGTTGAGATATAGCACTTATGACGTTGAGTTTTACGCAATTGTTCAAGCAGTGAAGCATTGGAGACATTATCTATTTCAGAAAGAGTTTGTTCTTTACACTGATCATGAGGCTTTGAAGCATTTGCAAGGGCAGGACAAAATTTCAGCTAGGCACGCTTCATGGGTCGCGTATCTACAACAGTTTACTTTTGTTGTTAAGCACAAATCAGGGGTGACGAATCATGTAGCTGATGCTTTGAGCAGGAGGAATCATTTCTTGACGACAATGAAAGTTGAAGTGACGGGGTTTGAACTATTGCCAGAGTTGATCAAAGAAGATCCTTACTTTATGAAGTTTGTTGAGAAAATCAAGGATGGGAGTGCTGATGAGTTTGTATTGGTGGATGGTTTTCTGTTTAAAGGGAATCGTTTATGTGTACCGGATTGTAGTTTGAGAATGAATATTATAAAGGAGCTACATGAAGAAGGCCATGTGGGTAGAGATCGAACATGGAAGTTGATTTCTCAATCTTATTATTGGCCGTTAATGAGAAGGGAAGTTGAAAGGTTTGTGCGTAGATGTCATGTTTGTCAGGTTTCGAAAGGGACAGCTACAAATGCGGGATTGTATATGCCATTACCTGTTCCTACAAAACCATGGGTAGACATTAGCATGGATTTCGTGTTGGGATTGCCGAGAACTCAAAGGGGAAATGACTCTATATATGTTGTGGTGGATCGTTTCTCAAAGATGGTACATTTTGTTGCTTGTAAGTAGACAGCGGATGCTGTTTATGTTGCTCAGTTATTTTTCAAGGAGATCTATCGACTTCATGGATTGCCAAAATCTATTGTGTCGGATAGGGATACTCGTTTTCTGAGTCACTTTTGGTTAAGTTTGTGGAAGATGGTTGGAACGAAGTTAAACTTTAGCAGCGCTTATCATCCGCAAACAGATGGACAGACAGAAGTTGTCAACAGATCATTGAGAAATTTGTTACGATGTCTTGTGAAGGACAATCTGAAGAGTTGGGACATGAAGTTATGCCAAGCAGAGTTTGCTCATAATCATGCAGTGAATCATAGTACAGGATTCAGTCCATTTCAGATCGTATATTCAAATTTACCCAGGAAGACCGTTGGATTTAGCTGTAGTACCACAACCTAAGGGGACGGTTAAACGAGCTGTAGACTTTGTTGATGGGCTGACTGAATGTCATAAAATCGTTCAGGAGCGATTGGAGAAAGCAAATGAGAAGTATAAAAGATCCACAGATATGAAGCGAAGAAGTGTTGAATTTAATGAAGGAGATTTGGTATATGCTGTGTTAACAAAGGATCGTTTTCCAATTGGCGCTTATAACAAGTTGAAAGCCAGAAAAATTGATCCTGTAGAAGTCGTGAAACAGATCAATGAAAATGCTTACAAGTTAAAGCTGCCGGAGGATGTGTATACTTCTGATGTGTTCAACGTTAAACATTTAATTCCATATCATGGAAATGAGAATGTTATGAAAGAAGATGGTGAAAATTCGAGGTCGAATTTCTGTCAACCGGGGGAGGATGATGAAGAGCGAGCTACAGATTCACAAGGTTTAAGTCAGCCATGACCTAAAGGCTTAGGTTGGTCACGACCTAAGGAGGAAGGATTAGCTCGTCCACGACCTAACCAAGTCCGGGGGAAAGAACTAGGACCTAACAGAGTAGATGAAAAGGAATTACAACTTAATGGGGGTTTAAGTCGTTCGGGATTGATAAGTCGTACACGGTCTAACAGTGGGTTTAGTGACGTCCGCGACTTAACAAGAAGCAGGAAGAGATTCCAGTGGATGAAGTCCTTAAGTCGGAAGCGGGTTACGACCTAAATACGTTACCTCGTGAGTCGTCTGTCCTTAAGTCGTGAGTAGTTAGGTCACCTACGACCTATGTGTTGTGTTGTAATATGGGTGAGGTATTATTGCTAAGTCGCTGCCGACTCAAGGTGAGTCGTGAGTCGTGTTGTTTAAGTCGTTAGGTTCTTAAGTCGGTTGTGTTTTAGGTCGTACCTAGTTAGGTCGGCCGTGTATTGTAAGTCGTGTACAAATGGTTGTGATTGAGTCGTATGTGGTACATAAGTGTGGGTATGTAGTGTTATGTGGGTTTGTTAGGTCGGCAACGACTTAAGAAGTGTTAGGTCGGCAACGACTTAAGGGTCTAGGCTATAAATAGGCGTGCGTTGTAATTTGAAAAGTTGGTTCCTTTTGAATAAAATTTCGTTTTGATTGCTGTGTGCTTTCACTTAAATTGGTAGTTGAATGTGATCTCCTATCTCCACTTTCGGTTATTCGAGTGCGCTCGAATCAACGATTGTTGAAGCCGATTCGCGGAATCAAGTGCGCTTGATCAACGCTTGAAGAATTGAAGATCTTCTTTCACGGTATCGTGCGCGATCAACGTGACGAGGATAGCTAGAATTCGGTATCTTCGGATCAACGAAAACATAATTAAAACTAAACTAGGTTTATACTTTACAACAAAATTTCTTCCTAGTATATTTATATGTATTTATTAAATAAACCACTACAACAGTTTATGGGTTCTATAGCGTTTGAAAAACGCTATAACAGGCTACCATAGCGTTTCAGAGAATGCCATGGAACCACAAGCTGTGGTAGGCCGGCAGCATTACATAGCAGGAAGGAAAACGCTATAATAGCTAATAGCGGTTACAAAAGGGCATAGCGTTTGCAACCTACTATAGCGTTTTTTCTCTGTTATTAAACTTAAACGCTATAGGGAATATAATCCTTCATTTAACTTCTATAGCCTTTTTTAGCACATTTTATAGCGTTTCATCAAACCATGTTATAGCGTTACAATGTTTTTCGATAGCATTTCTTGTCATGTTTGTATAGCGTTTTTATTTTCTACTATAGCGTTTTTGATTCTATTATAGCGTTTTTGATGCATAAATCTTACATCTCATATAGAGTTGCGATAGCGTTTGATGAATCAATAGCGTTTTTAAAACGCTATTCGATATAATATTAATTTTCAGCATTTTTTTTTGTGGTTGTTGCTTGCATTTTGAATCGAGTGCTTGTTGTTTTTCTACTAGCATTTGTATTAAAAAAAATATACACACAATTTCATTCGAAAAAGAATTTTTTTTATTCCATTTTCGAATACATTCGCATTTCACATTTTTACAAATTTTCATGTTTACAAACTGACACTATACTTCCTGCATCCCCTTCACCTCCTTGTTGTTAGCCCCAGACATTGATACTGCAATACCACCTTGTTCATTTCAGCCATCCACCCTGTGCACAGCCTTCAACCATCACTGTGCACGTCACAAAGCCACTATTCGCTTGCTTATACAACTGCACATACTACTGCCTCCTCTCCAACCACATACCCTTCACCACAAACTCATTACCCTTGCCTGTCAAAATACCCCCATACCAAATATCCCCTTCAACCCCTGTTGTCAAGCAACTACCCATTCTTTGCTTGTAACCCCCCCTGTGCACTTCTCTGTGCACATTAACATCCACTCACTACTTCCCCACTTATGTCAACCTAAAGCATCCCCTGACCACCTTGTAATCAACTTTTCTTGCCACTGCCACATTTCATCTCTGTTGTGTACATCTCAACTTCGTCTCACCACTGTCAACTAAATCCACAACCAGAACTACTCCTCCAACACATTTCACAACCTCTTTTATCGGCATATTCACCCGGCCTCACTACCATTACTCCACCACACCATCACAAACTAGCTCAACTCCTCACGGTTGCATATACCCATTCCTGCACAGCACAACAACACACATCCTCACATCTGTTTGCCTGAATCACATATAATTGCACAGTCAGTTACTACCAAAAGGGTAGTACCATGATTATTTGTACTATGATTCTTATTTAATTTTAGTTTACCAAAAATACAGGTAATATACCTGCATTCCTCCCGATACGTTAAGATGATTGGGATTACTGGAATTACATGCATTGCCACAGGTAAAAATTGCATTACTGGCCAGCTTTCGTTCATTACTCATGCCATCTGATCAAGCATTACCTGCATTGTCACGGGTAAAATTTGCATTACCGACGCTTACTCCCAAACAATGGAATGTATTTTCCTATGTGGCACAAAATTACTCACAATGATATTTAATGATACCCCAAATTAGGGTAGTATAACAAATACAGACCTACAAAATATAAAATCTAATTAGTGCAGTGACTTATCTGATGTTTTTCACACTGTATATGTGAATGCTCTAGATTAGTTGGTTCAGGAGTTAGTTTTCTGCAGTCGATTAGGTTGCATAATCTTTTCTTTTCTGCTTTTGATCGATCTGGGTGCTCCTGATTCATATAAAAGAATTACTAAATAAATAGTAAAACAGTTGTTTCTTATTGAACTGATGATGATATAACGTTGAATTTCAGCAAACCAAAGTGTAATAGATATGATTTCTTATAACTCATGATCATCTTGGTTTGGAAAATACACTGACTGAAGTACATAAACCAAGAATCGGCTACATTTGGGGCATATGCATATTTTTTTGTGTGGATGTTTATGTATGTATGTACATATAAAGTGATAAACAGACTCTTGGGTTGCTATTTCCAAAGATAACTCTGAGATTGTTGAATGCGGACTATTTTTATGCGCGTTTGTTTTCACTCTCAATTTTGTACTTATTAAATGTTTTTGTATAGCAGTAATCATTGAGAACTACATTAAACAGTACAAATGTGATTTAACTCTTAATAGTTATGAAAAATTTAAAACCACTTATTGACAGTGCTCAACATAGAGTTTTATGTGGAAAAAAACAAAGCCTTAGCATCAACCTAAATCATGATGGTCATAAACAAATAACTACAGTAACATTTGTTAACTTTATTTTAGAAAAAAAGGAAAAAAAAAGAGTTCCTCAATAAATATAAAATACCTTGAGAAACATGTCAACAGCTTGATATAATCCATCATGTATAGGCCAAGGATAACTTGACACCACTTCAACAAGTACAATAAATTTCACAACATCTGTCTTTGGATCTTTTGAAATTTCATAAAGATAGCCATCAATCAAGTTTACCACGGCTAGTTTGAGTTATCAAACACAGAAACAAGATCGCTATCTGCTAGAAGTTCTTCGAAAATCTCTTGGTTAGTTTTATCGCTTCCCTTCTCTTGCATTGAAAGCTCTTCAACTATATTAATGACCACATGAATATCATATATTATTAAAAGATCAGAAACCAAAGCTTCATTTAACTGTAATCCTATTCTCTTTCCTTCTTATTGCTATTGCTAGAATCAAACAGGATTGCGCCTTCCAGTAGCTTTATCAAACCTTTTCTATAAACTAATTCATTAGGTGATAAATCAAGACTGTTGGTGAATTGCATATTAGTAGACTTTTAATTTGAATAAATACGAGCAAATGCATTTGTCATTTAATGTTGACCCGATGCATTTCAAAAAAAATTAATGCAAATACCTCAGAGTTACTACCAATCTACTTAAGCACACTAGCACTGCAGTTAGCATCTAGTACATCATAGAGGGGGATTTAGCACTTTAAGCAGTAATTGCTGCTTTCTTTAGCCTTGCTTTTGAATGAAATGCTCTGGGTTTTTTAATAATTACTATAGGCCTATGTAAATACTTTTGAATTGAGTAATTAATTACTGTAAGATGAAGGACTTGTCAGAATAGTGTAAAATTATCCCATTTTTCCCAAAATGAATCTGACGCTCCACTCAAGGAAAAATACTAATGGATTTTTTATTTTATTTATTCAATTGGACATCTTTCATTCTATCATCCCTAAAGAATGATCGATTCCACTTCCATTAGATTTTCTTGTGTTTCAATTATGTATTACTAGAGTATGACACCCGTGATGTGTGCATGCTTGTATATGATGTAGAGATGTGATAGAATATAATAATATGTAACCATGACAATGGTAGAAATGACAAAACACTAGAGTAGTAGAAATGTGATGTGTACGGATACTAATGTCGTTTTACGGTACCACGGTTGAATATGCAGATTTTAGTTATGAATAGTAGAGGAGAGGAGTTGGCTAAATCACTAGTTTAATTAATGAGGTCTAGAAATGGGTACATAGATGCGCATATTAGATGATCATAAATGGCCAATACACCTTATTCTTACTTTATAGGCAACTTCAATTAACACTGCTTCATTTCAACTGGGCAAAAGTAGAATTTGAATTCTCGATAAATTTCCTACTGCTGACCTTAGCTATGGATTCCGAAATTTTGATGCACATATTATAATGGAGATTATTAGCATAACGGTAATGATGATCATATATTTGAAGCTAAGACTTAACACAAAACTATGAATGTCGATTTTCACATCATAATTTAATTGAACAGGGATCAATCCAATGTACATAATTATGGATTTAGCATAATTCATGATTTACATACCTGCTGGAATTATTCCAACGGGGACCTTGATTGCACTTTTCCAATCTTCTCTTTGTAACAATGCATTTACCATCTGTTGAATATAGATAAAGAGTCTAAATCAGAGGCACAAAAATGTTACCATCAGCAATCAAATAAATCTCCCGTGGAAAAGAAAAAAAAAATCCCTAGAGAGAACATCACATACATAAGGGGCTTACAGTACCCAGAATATATAGATGAGTAGTGAGTTGCATTACATAAGTTAAATAAAAAAAAGATCTGGCCATTTATTGATCTAAAAAGGATAACAGATCAAGCTACAAACTACATAAAACTCTAATATTAATAATCGAAATCCTTCAATATCAATTGCTGCCCAAAAAATGACAGTAATGACATACAAATATTGTTTAGTATTAATAAAACTGAAATTTATAGTTTCAACTATCCCAATCCGTCTATATCCACCCATCTGGGCCATCTCTTCCTCTTTACCAAGTTTGAAATCTAAATTTTATGAAAATACATTCAAATTTCAACTTCCACGAAGCCTACGAAGAAACTAGTGTTGAATCCTACTGAAACTGATAGGTTCCATAAATAATTATGCATGTACACATCATGTGATTGTGAGTGTGCTAATAACATGCTAATACAATATTAAAGTCGTGAGCAATGAAGTAAAGGTAAAAGCTGGTATCGATGCAATTATATGCTACTGCATGTTTAATCTCAATCTGGTTGATCATGTTTTGCAGTAATTCATTCTTTCAACTTACAGTAAACATCCAATAAAATTAGTCTAATATGATGAGAAGCAACATGCAATTTAATGTCATCTGTTTATTGCAGTAAATTACTATTACAATAATAATGAATGCAATCAGAGGTCCCTATGGTATTGATCAGCCATAGAAAATATAAAATACTGACTAAACACTTGTGTTAAAGTTATACAGCTTTTACATAATCATTTCATGACCACAAGGTAAAGTGTCCTAAACAGAAGGCAACACTACCAACAAAATAACGGTTTGAACTTTGAAGTTTAAAATCCAACCTATAATGAATTCTTCTAGTGTTTCAACATATTCAAGAAAAACACTCACCTCCATAAGGAGGCCATCTCCACTTACGCACACAATTCCATCATATTTTTGGAGTTCTAATTTATATGAAATTTCTTGAGCATGCGGTTGATATCAAGTTTCTGAAAGGGGAAAAAGAAATCAATGTTGATATTTGTGCTACAATGTCTTATGTAAGCTAATAGCATAAACAATTTGGATTGTGTATAAAGCTTAAATAGACCTAACAATAGAAACCACCAACCTTCCACGGTATAGAGTATCTTAGCAGCTTCAAACAGGGGCTTGGTTTCATTCATGAATATCTTCCGTGCACATTTCTTTCCCCCAAATGGGTTTATGAGAATAAATAATCTCTTTGGTTGGTCTATTCATTGCAAAAATAATAATTAACCACACCAGAAAAGGAGGAGTGGGGGTGGTGTTGTGTGTGAGATCATGATTTACTGATATTGTAAACAACTTCTTATTGCTAACTGCTAATGACTTTTATCCTTGTCAGTCACACTGAAGTTATTGATTGTAATGAAAAAATTGAGTATTCAAAAACTAACTCAAATTTGAGGCTAAAGGTCAGTAAGTATATTGACTATTGCATAGGTTATTGTCAATATCAATTTTTTATCTATGTGTCCTAGTCTAATGCAAATAGAAGGACTTGCTTGAAATGGAAGTTCAAAAATAGATTATTATATATGATTTTAATCATGTGCAGCTCCTTTAAAAAATATAAACAGCAAGCTAGAAGTACTTCAATAAATTAGTGTCCCATGTTATAGTTCAAAATGTACATATGAACCTTCAGTTTGTTCAAAATGCAAATATGAACACCCATACTAGATGGCAGTTCCAGTGACCTCAAAGAATGCGTAGAAACAAAATTGAAAGAAGAATCAACCTTCATTCCAACCCAGTCATGGCAGTTCCGGTGAACTTGGATAGGAACTCAGCCATTCATGGGTCAAAAGCAAAAATCTTTACTATTAAGCATTATTATATATATGCTATGGCCAATGAATAGTATAGCAAACAGTTTTATTAGTATTTGTTTTATTATCAGAAGTGTGCAGTCTCATTTTCTCAATCTTTTTATTGTTAGTACCCAATCTAATTCAAATTTAACTAAGACAATTTTTATGTTAATCTGCCTAAAGTTTTTAATATAACAATAAATTAAATTGTGTCTATTTTAGCTTACTGTTCATACGTATCCCTGTCTACATGTTGCGAGTGAGCACCGATCGGTATCACCACTTCACAATGTATGAGCATCATATTGTCCCGCCTTCAATTGTACATCCAACATCACACTACTCTTCATTTGTAGCTTCATCCTGTAGCAGCATTCTACCCCATCTTCGGCCAGTATGTGCATTCATCATTACTGTATTTTTTTCTTCCAACATGCACTTTTTAGCCAACTTGCACAACTGTTTCCATGCACACAAAACTGTTTCCACGCACAGTTCAGCTAACATGCTATGCTACTCTTCAGCTAACATACTTTGCCATCCTTGCACATGCATCATTTATCAGAAATATACATAACAAGTTTTCTACTGCAAAGGCATATTTTTTCCAGCAGCAATGCTATGTTTCGCAATGAATAAGTGAAGTACTCACTTACCTCACAATTCAAAGGGGGTGCATATGGATCATCGACCCCTATCAAACCTGCATAAATCAATAAAAATGTATACTATTTAATAGGCTAGTCTGATGTGTATATATAGAAATTTTAGTAGCTTGTAATCAGGAACACGTGCAAAAAAATATTGTTGAAAAATATTAAATTAATGAACTTAATCATATTCTGGTTTGGCATATAGTTTTATAAAAGAATAATGAAACTAATCAAAAGAAAGAGTAAAATAAGTAGAATACTAAATGTAGAAATGCAAATAAAGCTGCTAAATATAAGCACGATGGTTCCAATGATGAATCACAGAGTTCAAGATCTTTCACTTTTTCTTTTTTGTTTCACAAAAATTGAATTTTCTATTCGAATTTGGTAGTATATTAAAATACTTCGTTGTCAGAACAAATATCAAAAGTATTCCTTGTTAGAACACACTTCAAACATCATTGTTATACCATCAAGAAGGATTGTTTACAAGCTAGGTTAGAACATATTTATGCTTATATTATAAAATGACAACTTCATAAACTGCTGGATTATTAGATCTAAAAAGCAGTATTGAACAGATCAAGAATAATCTTAGCTCCCTAGTTTAAAGCCCTTGTCGTGTTGTATTTAAATTCATTAATTCAAAAAGCAAAACAACACCTTCTCCCACTACCTGTGATGGGCAAAGGTAGTTGCAACTAATTTCGGATATTCTTGTTGTTTCTATAGAAATTATGTGGATAATGAAATTCAAATAAAATATACAAAGTTAAATTTAACTTCAAATAATCTGAAGGACAAGCGTCAATCTCATCATATAAAAAAGATAATCATACATAAAAATATAATCTTCTTATCTTGGCTTATCCTTTAACTTACAATTGGTTCTAATTGAGCATCATCAATCCAACATTATGTTTCTATGTTCCATTCATCAATGTGGTTGCCGAAATAATTCACAAAATAAAAATAAATATTAATCATATAGGAAAAGAACAATATGCAAATTAGGATGTTATTATTCCGTAACTTTAAGGTAATTTAACATTGAAAACATACACAAGACACACAACTACGATGGGATCAAACATGTTAATCAAGTATAAGTTGTTAATTTTTCCTTGAAGAGTTTTAAGTGCAAATGATATAGCATGGTAAATAGATGAAATTTATTAATATAATAGCTCCAATAGGCTTTCAACTTGTAAGTTAGGTATATGAGCATGTGAATAGTTCATGATTAAACTCACACAATGTGTGACACAATTATAAAACAGTTTGTAGTGCAGTCATAAGTTTCTAAATATCATCAATCCTAATATCAATCTTATAAAACATTAAATGGCAATAAGTAGGTTTGGAATTACATCCATTGAAAACAAAAACAAAAATTCTCATTAACAATACAAATATACAACTGGATGCACCAAATTTATGCCTAACCTAGCATAAGGAAACTAAAGTAGAATGTGACAAACGTAAGGCTTGCCTTAAACATGACATAGTCAAACAAGACAAAATGATAATCACTAACCGAGCATAATTATCCCCTTCATTAACCCTAGACAGAGCTCTATAATGAATCTAGGATCAAATCTTGGCCAATAAATATCAGACCAGCTCCTTTCTTTATTGAGGTAACACTCCAGCCGAAAGCATTGAGCTCTACAATCATTACAGCATGATTCCTTGGATTAGACATTGTTCTAGGTTTTATGAGATACGGAGGCAAGATTCATAGAGAATAAATTATCGAAGGGAAACAATTTTGGGATAATCATAGATCTGATGTGTGGGAAGTAAATTGATTTAAAAATAAGCATAATTAAAAATAATATGATTCAAAGCTGAAGAATGATTTTCAGGGTTTTGATATCTCTTTAGTAGATGGGATGAAATAATTAGTAAAACTTCGGCCGCTAAAATGAAATTTGTCCCGCCTTTGGAGTTTGGTAAGAGTTCAATTCACAGCGTTTGTATTTTCATTTTATTTTGTTAATATGGGGATTAATAGCAACTACATTTGAAACGCTATTTATCAATGATTGTGCATGCTATTAATAGTGTTTTCTCTTGTAGTGAACGATAAATTGAAATAAATAGATTTCGATACCTCACTGAATCGATCGAGCATCTGCCACCATTGTGAAGCAATTGCACGCACGCGATAGGAACCACGTCGACCCCTCGCCATCGAACTCCACGGGCATGTGCGTCCGTGCATCTCCTCCCTCTGAAAAATAAAATGGACTAAATCCACAAAATTGCGACCCCAGCTTCAATAATGCTAACAGCTAACCTTGTGACTCTCTGCCCCAATCACCGCGATTCCACTAGCCCACACGAACGCAACTTCGACTGCTTGGAGTGCCAATGGAAGCTCGAGGATAGAATGAGAACAGTGGCATGGAGCGACAAGCCCTAAGATTGAAAATGGTTGAAACACAGTTGAAAGTCGAGGATCCGAAAGTAGAGGATAATGCGTGGAGAAAAGAGAAGGTAAAAGAGCATCGTTCGGTCGCCATTTTTCTCGTTCAAACGAATTCGGTTCGTTCAATTTTTTTCTTTGATTGCTCTGGAAGAGGGAACTCGATTTTACTAAAAGGAGGAAGAAAAGGGGATCTGTGCTTTAAAAGAAACGAGGGGAAAGAATTTGTTCGGCCATTTTCTGAGTTCGGTTCTGTATAATTTTTTTTTCTTTTGAATGATCTGTTGCATGCAAAATTTAAAAAGGAGGCGAGGGAGATAAGAAGCGATGGTCGCATGTAGCAGATGAGCTAAAGTATTCTGAAGAGGAGATAAAAAGTTCTGATGTGAAAAATATTTCAGCTGGTTGACCAGAATATACATATATATATATATATATATATATATATATATATATATATATATATATAACTAAATGTGAATTGTCTCGATAAATGCAACTTAAAATTTCGACCTCCTAACGAGGTGTGCCGCTAGGTGATCTTAATGTTATACCCCTATTCCGAACGCACTGGAAAAGGTTTTGAGTCTTAATTTGATCATATGGAGAAGATAGCTTTTTGGACCCAATTATTATATTGAATTCTCGATATAAATTTCAGCGCGTTTATATATATCGTACGTTCATACGATAACTCCAAAAACTACGGAATTTGAAATCTGATAATAATACATTATTACGGATCCAATGGAACTAATTTCCTCGAATTCCAAGACTGTGCCTCGAAGGCTATTTTTAAATGTCAATTTAAACGATATATTTTCAAAACTGAACAAATCATTCCCGAATTCAATTTTAAATCTTCTACTTTCTTCAGTATTATCAATATAAATTTTATAAGCCTTCAAATTATTTTTAACAAGCTTAAAAACCAAGATTTCATATTTTACCCAAAGTCCAATTGTTTAATTCCATAATTTAATTATCAAATAAATAGCTACATTTGAAATTCAAGTCAAAAACTTAACTTTTTTAATATTTAAAATCAATTAAATATTCCAATTTCGAATATCAAAAATTTCGGGTCGTTACACTCATGGGAATGACCCATCTAGCCTTGTTATATCTCCCATGTTTTAGTCATTCCCGGTTGATGAGGGCTGAGGCTACATTTACCTTTGTTATAACATTGCCACTAGAATGCTAACATTGCCTTCTATATGTTGGCACAATGTCAGCACTCATCCATACAAGTCATTCAGGAGATGAACGAATCGAAGGCACTATTTCCACTACACCCATTTTGGTATCACCCTCTGGGTTAGTAGAAAATAGCCCTTGCATTTCAAAGTCTTCATCATGGACATTTGCCTTACTATTTCAAATTCGAACGTTTTCCCTGGTTCGAAATGGTTTTCGGATAACAACTAATATCTGATCCAGGTCTCTCCACACCAACATTCGATAATTTTAAATGGTCAAGTTGTTTATAATGGACCATCCCACTATCAGGGCATAAAGATTTACATATGAACACATGTTCCATATGCTTAGATTATCATGACCGACTGATCGAAATTAACATCCTTGTATTCATCACCTTCCTGAACCGCGGTAACTGTGATAAGTATAAGTCGACTTACTTTCAATAAAACGTGTCAACGTTTATTACAACTACTTTGATTCATTCAGCTACTTAATAGCATGGACAATAGATCCATTTTTCATAACAATTTTCGTATAAGGAAGTTTGTTAAAAATAAATAGCCGATAGAATTTAAAGAAACTTTTAAAAAAAAATTCCCATTTTACTCATAAGTTTAAACCCTCAAGTAAACCTTAATTAATCTTAATTAAATTAAAATTAAATCATAAATAACCCTAATTTTATTTGCATTTATAATTTAATTAAACTTTAATTAAATAACATTTATTTAAAATTAAACCCAAATTAAGTGGATAATTAACATTTGATTAAACAATAATTAATTCAACAACTAATTCTAAATAAATAAATAATTAAATAAAATAAATTCCCTTTTATCTTAATTAATCATTATTTAAAACTTACTTAATTAAAAATTATTAACTTAGTTAATAATTTCTTAAACTCTAGTTATTTAACCTAATTACTTAATTAATTAATAATTACCCAAATTAATTTAATTTAAATGAATAAATTACTAAATAATTAAAGCTTAAACTTTTGACTTAATCAATTCAAAATGAGTTTTCAAAATCCAAAAAAAAAACACTTAAAACTTGAAATTATGAAATTTTCCGAATTGCATCCATAGCGACTATTGCTATATACGCAGTTCGCTATAATTGATTTCTAGGTGAAATCTTCACCTTAACTATGGCTACTACATCTTTGGAAACACAAATGGAAAATTTTTGAAAACTTAAAACAAAGGTAAAAACTTGGAAGAACATTTTCAAAAATCCAAAGCTAGAAAATAGCTTTCATTTTCAAACCGGATCTCAAGTCCTTTGCAACTTTTCAAGTTGCAAATTTCAAAACATTTACAACATATACACATGGTTTTGTTTTCATACACATACTACCATAATATTATATCCAATATCACATATCCATATACATATACAAACATATCAACATATCAACCAATCACCAAATCCAAGTTTAAACATAAACATAGCATCATATTCCATAAACACGACATGATAATTCAACATAAAAATCACCATATTTTCCTAACATATAGTCCATCAAAATCAAGTGAATTTGTTTTCCAAAAATAAAAGTTTTACTCACCATAATTTTTTTAAATCAAAGCAACTTTTGCCGAATCTTGAAAACACTTTTGAAATTTACAAAAATAGAACTTTTAGAACCTTAAACACTTGAATTAGGCACGACCCAGTGGGTTTAGGCTCGGCCTAAGCCTTGTAGGAACAGCCATGTGGAGATTTGGCACGGCCATGGTTTGTTTTGGTGGATGGAACGCTGTATTTTGGAGGACAAAGTGTTTTAGGAGATGTAGAAGTGGTTTTGTGAATTAAAGGAGGGATTTTTGCATAAGGAAGTGATTTTTTTCTATTATCAAATTTATGAAGAGGAAGTCACAGATGCTTTAGCTCAAGCTCTTAGGAAATTTTGGAGTGAAGAAGAGGTTTGTAAAAATGATAATATAAAGAAGTAGTGGTATTTATAGGCTTAGATATTAATCGAAATATATGTAAGTACTTATATTAAGATATATGTAAGCATGCATAGCCATACCTCCTCCTCAACTTCAAAACCGTTCATACTACCCCGTCCCCTTGTTCACTATTCATGCCATGTCTCTAGTGTACTTATGTTGAAAAAGTGTATTTTTATATGTGCATAAATGTATATATACTTACTTTTATTAAATAAGGTGTTATATGCTAATATGTTAAGTGTGTAAATGTGTGCATGCGTATGTACCTATGCAGTTAAAGCGCTCAACAGATTCGAAGCGATGGAGGTGCAAAAAGTCATAGCGGGGATACATCGAGGATATAGCGGGATATAGCGGATGGCTCTAAAATAGCATATAAAATTCGTACTTAATCTTTTTACAAATAAATAAATGGTAATAAAATGAAAATTATCATTCAATTGAATTATAATTAGTGCATAAATAATTTTAAACAAAAAACATGTACGAATATACTTTAAATAAACGTTAAACTGTTATACAACATAATTGAATTTAGTAGAATATTAGAGTATTTTCATTTTTAAAAATATATTAAAAATTAAATCAAATAAATTAGTTTCATAATTTTTATAATGTATAAATGCAATTTTTTAATTCATTTTATTAAAGAAGATATAGCGGAAATAGCAAAATATAGCGGGAATAATGGGTATAGCAGAATAGCGGGGATTAAAGCGGAAAGGCTATATTTTGGGGCTATATGAAAAAATCGTAGCGGTAGAAATCCGCTATGAGATATAGCGGGGTTATAGCGGGGTAATAGCGGGGCATTAACTACACAGGTATGTACATGTATACAACATGTTAAAGTAGTTTGTAATGTGCGCACGTGTGTTTAATATAGTTTTATGACCTTTAAAACAAATTTTAACCAATGAAAAATCGATATTTTGGAAAATAACTTCCGTTCACATTTTCTATTTTCCTATGAACTATAAATTTTTTGATAAACAAATTTTGAAAACGATTAGGTTATCATTAATTATTATTTAAAATAGTTTTATTTGTTAATAAAAATCCATTTATTAATTAAAATATAATTAAATATTCATTTAAATAGCGATTAATTTCCGGGTCGTTACACCCCCTCCCCCCCCCCCCCCCCCCGGCACAAGAATTTCGTCCTGAAATTAGCAATCAAGGGGGTAATTCAAATTATGCGTAAAGCATATATTCATATCATAAACACATACAAATACATACACTAGCACCTGTAGCAAACCAACATACACTATACATACAACCTATGACTAGTTATCCTAACATCAACTCAGGATATGATTCTTTCGTATGATCCATCGTCTCCCAAATGCAGTCCTTAGGACTCTTGCTCCATTGAATCTTAACTAGTTGCACCATCTTGTTACGTCTTTTTATTCTAATCCACAACATAAACTGGATGTCTAACAACTGCTAGGTTCGGTTCTATCTCCAATTCCTCTTGAACTGATAGCTCCACAATTAAAGATGGGTCATGGACATGTTTCCTCAAATGAGACATATGGAACACATTACGGACTGTCGTCGATCTCTCTAGAAACTCGACCCTATAAGCAAGCGGTCCGATCCTCCCAAGAATACGAAAGGGTCCAACATACCTTGGGGCTAACTCCAGCTTTCTCAAATCTAACAGCTCCTCTTATTTGTGAAATCATCACAAATCCAAGTCTCCAACCATGAATTCCAAATCTCTTCGCCTCTTATCCACTTAACTCTTTTGGTGATCTTGAGCTTCCTTCATTCTTCTCTTAATCATGGCAACTTTCTCTGTAGCCTCTCGGATCATGTCCGGTCTAAGAATTAATCTACCTTCCATCTCAACCCAACATGTTGTTGACTTGCATGGTCTTCTATATAGGGCTTCATACGGTGCCATCCTGATGCTTTCTTGGAAGCTATTATTGTAGGAGAACTCAATCAAATGCGAATGATCCTCCCGTGATCCACCAAAATCCAGAATACATGCCCTTAAGAGATCTTCTAGAATCTAATTCACCTGCTCCGTTTCCCCATCTGTTTGGGGGTGATATGCTGTGCTTAGGCTTAACCTTGTTTCGAGGGTTGTTTGCAACGCTTCCCAAAAATGAATAGTAAATATGGGGTCACGATCACTACAATACTCATAGAACTCTATGCAACCTGACTATCTCTCTCTTAAAAATTTCCGCTAAAGAGGAAGCGGTCCTTGTTGGTTTCACCGGAATAAAATGTTTTCTCTTCGTTAGCTAATCAAAGATAACCCATACTCCATTTCTTTTTCTAGTTCTGGATAAACCATTGATAAAATCCATTGATATCATTTCACATTTCCAATTCGAAATCTCCAAAGGTTGCAATAATTCGGCTGTCTTCTGATGATCACCTTTGATTTGTTGATAGCACGAACACTTGCTAACATAAAAGAAAATGTCTTTCTTCATTTCTGGCCACCAAAATACTCTCTTCATGTCCTTGTATGTCTTATGAACTCCTACATGAATACTTGAATTAGAACTGTGGCATCCTAACAAAACTTCTTTCCTTAGCCCATCCACATCTCAAACGCACAATCGTCCATTCATCCTTAACGTACCTTGACAATCCATCTCCAAAATCCGAACATCTACCTTCTTGGGATCCTTGAATTAATCCTTCCAGTAGCTCATCCTTCCACTGGTTCCTCATAATCCTTTCTTAATGTGTCAGGGAATTCCAAAAGAGTCAAAACGACATTCCTACTCAAGGCATCTGCCACCACTTTAGCCTTTCCTGGCATGTAAAGAATATCCAAGTCATAAGCTGTCAGAAACTCTAACCACCTTTGTTGCCTCAGGTTCAAATCCTTCTGAATAAAAAGATACTACAGGGATTTATGATCCGTGAAGAGCTCGAATTTTTCACCTAATTAAAGAAAGAAAACTTACTCCTAAAATCTCTAAAGTTTAGAAAGAAACTAAGAAGGATAGAAGGATCCTTGCCCAACAAGTAGTGTCTCCACATTTTCAATGCAAAGACAACAACTAGAAACTCCAGGTCATGCGTAGCATAGTTCTTCTTGTAAGGCTCCAACTGCCTGCTTGCATACGCAATCACTCTACCATGCTACATTAGAACATCATCTGTGTAAACCGTGAATCTACCATTCACATCTGGGACAGCTAAAACTGGTGCTCTGGTTAATCTCTTCTTCAATTCTAGAAATACCTCTTCACATTTAAGGATCCATATAAATTTATCCTCCTTCTTAGTCAGCTTAGTCAAATGGGAGGAAATCCTAGAGCAATCCTAAATAAACTTCTATTATACCCAGCCAATCCTAAGAAATTGCGAACCTCGAAAGGAGTTCGCGGTTGTTTCCATTCTCGAACAACTTTCACTTTCATCGGATCCACTGAAATACTATCTCCTGTCATAATATATCCTAAGAATCTTACTTCTTATTTCCAAAAGTGGCACTTATAAAATTTCGCCTTCAGGACATGTCTCCAACACCACTTCCAAATGATGTTTAAGCTCTTCCTCAAATTTGGAGTAGATCAGGATGTCATCGATGAAAACTAGCACAAACTTGTTAAGAACATCTCGAAAAACATGGTTCATGAGGTCTACAAAATATGCTGGCGCATTGGTTAGCTCGAAAGGCATAACCAACCACTCAAAGAAACAATCACGACCTTTAAAAGAAGTTAAGGGTATACTACCTTTAGCAACCCTCAGCTGATGGAATCCAGTAGCTAGATCTATCTAAGAAAATACTACGGCTCCATGAAGTTGATCAAAATGATCATCGATGCAAGGTATGGGATACTTGTTCCTAATGGTCAACTTATTTAACTCTCTATAGTCCACGTATAACCTTAAAGATCCATTAGACTTCGCCCCAAATACCGCAGCTGACCCCCAACTCGAATGAATGGGTCTAATAAATTCTCTCCTTAATAGGTCATTACTTTACTTTTCTAATTCTTTCCACTCTTTCGGGGCCATCCTTCTCTTGGGTTGAACCATGGGTCTTGCATCAGGGAACAAATCAATGCAAAACACTATCTCACGGTGTGGGCGTAAAATATTGACTTCTTCAAACACATCAGGAAAATTGTTAACAACTTCTACAAAAATTAACTCATCCTGGGATGATTCCATGGCATACGGGAAACTACACATATTTATACCAGGTTCCTTACATGGTACTATAGCTATTCTTCCCAACATAGTTTCTAATAACACAGTCCTTTCAGCACAATCTAAAATAGCTCCATATTTCGATAAAAAGTCCATACCCAAAATAATGTCAAATCCTTCGAAGACTATAACATACGGGTCGCAAGAAAAGTGATGAGAAAGGTAGGAAATTTGCACATTCTTCCAAATCATGTTTAAATGGGTTATGCTACCTATAGGGTACACATAGGGTTTTCTACAATACTAGCTATAAGATGAAATTTACCTACTGATGCATAAGAGATAAAACTAGTATCAAATAATGCTCAAACAAAAATACTATTAATTAGTAAGGTACCTTCAAGGACGCCATTCCCCTTCACATCTGTTGAAGTAGACGGTTCATTCTTAATAGCATACACCTTGGGCTATTGCACCTTTTTCATGAGTGGGAAATCCTTAATCATAAGGCGCGGCTGATGACAACTGAAACAAAGCGACTTCAGGACCACTGGAGAGATTGGACCACTTAGCTGCTTTGAAGCTTCATGGTTCGGACATGACCTTGAAATATGACCTCTCTTCTTGCGAATATAAAAAATAATATTCCTGAATTTTCCTCCTTGACCTTCTCCCTGTTTACCTTTTCCTTGATTCTTCCAATTCAGATTGAACTTCCTCTTGGTGCTACTAGAGTAGGCTTCTTCTTTTCCAAGGCTTCATACCTCAGAGCCATGTCAACTAAATCCACAAAAGCACCATTGACATAAGCGGTCATTTTCTCCTAGTATTCTTTCCTTATGCCTAAAACAAACATCTCGTTTTTTCTTCAACGGGGTGTTGACCAATTCCGGACCAAAACAAGATAGCTCATTGAACATTGTCCCATATTTTGCTACAGACTGGTCCCCCTGCTTGAGATCCATGAAACTTCTATATAATCGATTTTTTCCCGCAGCTGACATGAATTGGCCTTCGAATATTTCTTTGAATCTATCCCATGAGAACTCATCTTCTAGAACATTTGCGGTGATAGAATCCCACCATGCAGCTGCATCCTTTTGCAATTGCCATGATGCCAAGTATCATTTTTGATCATCAAAAATGTTAAAATCATTGAAATCTTCTCACACAATAGTAGCCAAGCTTGTACTTCAATGATAGATTCGGTACCCTTGAAAGGTTTTCCTCCTAGGTTTATGTAATCCTTGCATAAGTTTACTCGAGGATGTACTGGTGCTGCCTCTTCGGTAATCTGAACTCCTCTAGGATTTGGGGTTCGACCATTAGTAGTTATGGTGCTACCTACTCCCCTACCTCGCCTGCCTCTATTACTCATGTCTTACCACCTGGCATAGTAACATAATTCTTAGAATACTTAGACGAGATAAATCTTGAAAGAAGGGTACAAATCAAACCTATCAAGCTGATCTATCAATCGTGTGTGTGTGTATATATATATGTATATGTTTGTATACGAATAAAAATTATAAATGCACGCTCTCAAAGCTAACCTTAGCCCAAAGACTAAGTGTTCGCTCAACCTAGGCTCTGATACCATAATGTAATGACTGCCTTTCTTGAACGAAAGACGAGGCATTAAGGGTAGAAGAAAACAAAAGATAAGAAGAAACTAAACAATCACACAATCTCACGACGGATCAGAAAAACATATAATAGATAACATAGAATAGTACATAGTCATTCCCATAATAATAACACATCGGAGTCATTACAATACAATTTCAACTGGGCAGTTATACTGCTTGCCCATTACAAAATGCATAAATCATACATAAACACAGCGAAATAAGATAATAATTAGCTACGATGAAACCACCTGCTCTAGCTCTTTCAAAATGCTTCCGTAAGAAACCTAGATCATTTGGCTACTTATAAAAATTTGAGTACCATAAGAGTTTTTGGAAAAGAAAATAAAACTCTGGGTCAGACATGGGTCTGGTGTGAGTAAACTCAAACAACTTAATTCTTACTTTATAAAATACTTTGAAACCAAATGTATCTCGTAAGATCATGCCGCACATAAACACGGATGAGTTTTTGCCATATTATAACCAAAACATTTTATTAGAAATCCAGTGATATTAGGATAATGTCTAGGGTTTCAAGTAAAATAGAACATAGCTGAAATTCTTTCATTTCACATTTTAACATATTTCGGCACAACTAAAAACGTACGACACTTATTAGAGAATGGATTTCATACAATGACTGGGCTATTGGGGTACCGCCCGTCATGTTGCATCTCTAGATAAAATAACACCATGGTTGAACCTATCGACCCCTGCCAACACAATATCGACCTACCCTTTACTGAATAGTACCAAATAAGATCATCCCTTCTTTGGGATTAGCAACCATAATGAAGCATAAATGAGTTAATAGTAGGGAATCTAGATGGATATGGGAGCGACCCGCCTAGCCTTGCTGCATCTCCCATATGTTAGTCATTCCCGATTGATGAGGCCTGAGGCTACGTTTACCTTTACTATAGCATTGCCACTTGGAAAGCTAACATTGCCTTCCATATGTTTACACAATGCCAACACTTATCCTTACAAGTCGTTCAAGAGATGACCGAACCGAAGGCACTATTTCCACTACACTCGTTTTGGAATCTTCTTCGAGGTTAGTATCAAATAGCCCTTGCATTTCAAAGTCTTCATCTTGGACATTGACCTTACTATTTCAAATTCGAACGTTTACGTTGGTTCGAAGTGGTTTGTGGATAATAACTAATATCTGATCCCAGTCTCTCCAAACCAATATTCGATAGTTTTAAATGGTTGAGTTGTTTATTATGGATTATCCCACTATTAGGGTGTAAATATTTACATATGAACAAATGCTCCATATGCTTAGATTATCATATCCCGCTTATCGAAATTAACCCCCTTGTATTCATCACATTCCCGAAGCGCGGTATCTATGATAAGTACAAGTCGACTTACTGTCAACTACTTTAATTCATTGGGCTACTTAATAGAATGGAAAATAGATCCTTTTTTTCAAAAAAAAATTATATTTCTTATACAAGGAAGTTTGTTAAAAATATACAACCGATAGAATTTAAAAGAAAACTTTAGAACAAATAAATTCCCATTTTAATCATAAGTTTAAACCCTCAATTAAACCTTAATTAATCTTAATTAAATTAAAATTAAACCATAAATAACACTAATTTTATTTACATTCAAACTTCAATTAAATAACATTTATTTAAAATTAAACCCAAATTAAGTGGATAATTAACCTTTGACTAAATAATAATTAATTAAATAACTAATTCCAATTAAATAATCAATTAAATAAAATAACTTCATTAATATAGTTAGTTCCCTTTTATCTAAATAAATCAATATTTAAAAGTTACTTAATTAAAAATAATTAACTTAGTCAATAATTTCTTAAACTCTAATTATTTAACCTAATTACTTAATTAATAAATAATCATCTAAATTAATTTAATTTAAATAATTAAAAATGAAACACTTGACTTAATTAATTCAAAATGAGTTTTCAAAAATAAACCAAAAGAAAACACTTAAAACTTGAAATCGTGAAATTTTCCGAACTACATCCATAGCGACTATCGTTATAAACGCAGTTCGCTTGAATTGATTTGTAGGTGAAATCGTCACCTTAACTCTAGCTACTACATCTTTGAAAACACAAATGGGAAAGTTTTGAAAACTTAAAACAAAGGTCAAAACTTGTAAGAACATTTTCAAAAATCCAAAGCAAGAAAATAGCTTTCATTTTCAAACCGGATCTCAAGTCCTTTGCAACTTTTCAAGGTGCAAATTTCACAAATTTACATCATATACACATGGTTTTGTTTTCATCCACATATTACCATAATATTATATCCAATATCACATATCCATATCCATATACATATCCAAACATATTAATATATCAACCAATCACCAAATCCAAGTTTAAACATAAACATATCATCATATGCCATAAATACGACATGATAATTCAACATAAAAATCTCCATATTTTCACAACATATAGTCCATCAAAATCAAGTTAATTTGTTTTCCAAAAACAAAAATTTTACCCCCCTAATTTTTTCTAAATCAAAGCAACTTTTGTCGGATCTTGAAAACACTTTCGAAACTTGCAAATATAGAACTTTTGGACCCTTAAACAGTTGAGTTGGGCTTGGCCAAGTGGGTTTGGGCTCGGTCTAGGCCTTGTAGGGCACGATCATGTGGAGATTTGGCTCTGCCATGCTTTATTTGGTGGATGGAATGTTGTATTTTGGAGAAGATAGTGTTTTAGGAGATGTAGAAGTGTTTTGTGAATTAAAAGAAGGATTTTTACATAAGGAAGTGATATTTTTCTATTTTTAAATTTATGAAGAGGAAGCCATGGGTGCTTTAGTTCAAGCTCTTAGGAAATTTGGAGTGAAGAAAATATATAGTACCATTGTCCTGCGAATATAACTTATTATTTGGATCTTTGCTCCACCTTGCCCCTACCTGTAAATTCAACAAATACCTATGCATACACACACACACATACACATATGTAAATAATAAAGGGTAAAGTGGTCAACTATGTTTGGACTGCGCCAAACCCTATACACTTTGGCCATAGGCTCGAGAGCTATTGCATGGAAAAAGACTACCTATGTACCCTTTTGGGGATCAAGCCTATGTAGTTCGATTTCTTTCTCTCCCGTGTATATATACATGCTTGCAAATAACAACCATACACCCGTGTAACCAAGACAAAAAATGCAAGTAGGAAGCAATATTACTTCTCATCCATTATAATAAACCATATAGGATAACAACAATAATAGCACATCATCATCAATCATCAACAGTACTCAATGCCAACCTCAATCATCAATTAAGAAAATAACAGTAACATAAATATATTTACATACATATTAATCATCAACTAAGTAATACATCACCAATATAAGTATAAATCATCAAATGTGTACTAATTACCCTACAATAGTAATACAACGTTAATACTATCAAATGTGTACTAAATAATCAATATTAATAGTACAAACATCAATCATCAATTAAACATAATCAACTACCCATCATCTAGTTGTAATACTGGTATAGTATCACACACTCATTAAAATGCTATTTATTACTAAAATAATAATATATACTTAAATCACTTGAATAGTTTCCAAACCCAGTCCATTATTGTTTATCTCAAAAATTATGATACTTTATTTTAAATCTGAAAACTCTTTTTTATTTCCATACATCCTATAATAGTAATAATTTAATCCAAAACACTTTTTGAAACATATATTTAATAATATTGTTATTCTAAAAATATCTTTTATTTTTTTATTCAAACAATAGGAATAATGTTTCCAACCATAAACAATCTAATGTAAAAGCCATATTATTTATAAAATCTTAGTCCATTTTATAAATAATAGTAGACTTCTGAAATCTCCATTTAAAATAGATTTTTTTTTGTTAAGATTCCTTAATTTAATTCCAATTTAGTTCCTTAAATCATCGTTATTTACAAATATCATCTAAAATATGTAAATAATCTTATTTACCATTCATACCTAATTTTCCCATTATCACTTAATATCATCCATTTTATTTCAGTTAATTATCTTCCCATCCAAATCAAAAATTAATTATAATTAAACATCCAAAAATACTACGATCAACAATAACCATTGAATCAAGGCATAACACATTCGAACGATCATAATAACCAAATAGACATCCATAGAACAAATATTAATAACATAACTTTACCTCAATGGATATGTTTTTTATATTCCAAATTCAATTAGTAATTTAATTAACCACACCAACATGCTTTTGTAAATAACTCAAAAACTCAACAAATCAAGCCCCAAATTATCCGCCATGTGTCCAATGGAACAATCGTGCATGAATCATAAAAAAATTACTCAAAATATTAAATGTAGTGGCAAAATCGTAAATAAACAAAGTGTCAACAATTATCTATTATTTAATATATTTTTGTTACCATCACGTACAACTGAACCCATCAGGCTGCTATTGACTGCACCTTCAACCGTCCATAGCATCTTTCTCTAACCATCATTCAGCAATCTGAGACCAGCGCCAGCCTCTTGTTGTCATTGCCAACCCAACCGACATAACTAGAGCCATTGTGCCACCACTATTTGCCTCCCCCATGCCCCACTTTTCTAGCATCTATCTTTGACTTTTGGTTGACTCAACACCTATTTCGTCGATCCATTTATATGGATCGACCCCACTTGATGCCCTTTACATGATTGAACTATCTTCTAATTGTCCCCAATTCACTGTTGATCGAACAACCCTAGAACAATGGTTGAAACTTCTTTATCCATTATCGACCACCATGGACCCCATCTCATAAAGTGAAAATTAACGCTTCTTCTACTTGTAAAGAGCTTCGAATTCATATATAATAAGCTAAGATTCGAGTTTTCTGAATTTTTATTGATTTTAGTTAATTTGCTAATCCATCATTAGTGAGAGAATAGGAAACTTTGAGATTAGAAAAGGAAAATGAAGGTGGGCTGCTCTCTAGGGTTTCTAAGCATCATATATATATAGGTAATGACACGGGTTTGATTATATGTAACCATGTGGCCTAAAAGTGGCTGCGTATCATTTTTAAATATTAAAATGCCTTTGTTTCACAAACCGTAACTTCAACCCCATCAAAATTATATACAAAACTAACTGGCTCATAGAGATCTACATAAGAGTTACAAATACAACACCAAATTCACCCTTTAATTAAAAATTAATTTTTAGTTAATTTAATATTAAAACCATCAAATTTACGGGCTGTTGCACATAATTTGTATCCATAACTATTTATATCTTTATATTAAATCTAGATCTACTAGATAAAATCCTACCGTATTTTTTGAATGTGAAAGCAATCAAAATATAGTATCTCCAAGGTATTTGAATTAAATATTTCATAAGCTAAACTCGAATTCTATTAAATTAATTAAGGATCTTTTGGTCCGACTTAGGAATATATACTTTTAAAATATAAAAACTTTTGTCTCGATAGTCAATTTATATTAGAATCAAAGTCAACCAAATTAGATTTGTAACATATAGAAACAAGCATATTGAAGCATATCTAATGAATCTAGAAATGATCAATCGAAACAAGCGTATTAAATCAAATTTACTAAATCCAGAAATAATCAAATCTATTGATGCTTATCCGATCGACTTCAAAATAAAACAATAGTGAAATGGATCTACAATAATATATTATTTTAAGAGATCTGTTAAAGGATGGTAGGTTCATGCATGAACATGTTAAAGATCATATCTTCTTTATGGAATGAACCAAGAATACAGACACCCACACACACTATTTTTGCATAAAATAATTTTTTGCATTATGTCAAATCCGAGCAGATGTGGTATTGAATCTACAACTTTATTTAGCATATAATGCATGATGCATTTTTCATTATCAAATTAGTTTCAAATTCCATCTTTTCTTTAGATTTGAAATTAACTTGTTTATAAATTAAAATTTACCTTCATAGATGATATTTAAAATATGTGGACCTATTAATCTACATCAAATATTTCAAAATTTGAAAATTTAGTTTAATAAAATTAGAAACATAGATTTTTGCTTGGATGGTTCTTGATCTTGTAGTTCTACCCTAACCATCCAAAATATTTTCAGTATTACTATTTTTCAGATCCAAAAATAGTCACACAAATGGTGACCTTCCTTACCACACACACACACACACACACACACACACAGAGAGATATATATATATATATATATATATATATATATATATATATATATATATATCGATCTCATATATCTACAATCAGAGCCAGACAACACTGAAAAGAAGCATCCCTTATTCAAATTCGAATTCAAAAATCATCTTGTTACTTTATATCTAAAACATGTATAGATCTCAATGAAATCATTTGAGCAAGATATAATATAATGTGATTATAGCGATCCATATATATTTAAATATTTGAGTACTTAAATATTTGAATCTAAGTTAAATGTGTAAAACTGATTTAACCTTGATTAACTCCTTTTAATTAATAACATGTGATGGGAAACTTGTTTTCTTAAGTGTGTTTACAAAATAAATATCTCGAAGAATAATTAATAATGCGACTAAAAATTAATTTTTCGATATACGCTTTTTTACTTGATGAAAGTTATTCAAACTTTTTGGACATGGTTAATTAACTAATGTCAACATTAATATCAACTAAAAATATTCAAAATTAATGGCTAGCTAATAATCATTTGATGACGTAAGCGAAGATGTCAAGGGTAGATATTTTATAAAGGAGATATTTTAGATGGGATATTGTCACATTATATGGGAAGTTGAGCACAAGAGCGGTATGGATTTGGTGGGCAGCTATAAAAGGTAAAAGGGAGGAAATTACCTCTTCTTACTTCTATTTATACATTATACACACACAAAATTAATTTGCAAAGGCTAAGGCAAAAGAGGGAAATAATGGCCACTCTCTCTTCTTCTTTCTCTTCTTTAAAATTATTAAATAGAACTATGAACCTTCGAACTTCACCAAACTCAAGTCTAGGGATTAGTGCAATGTAGGAAGCTTGAAGATCAAGCCAAAGAGTGGAGGCATGAGCTAACGAATGGGAGGAGCAAGTTAGTTGTGAGCATAGAGGAAGGAAAGCAAGGTGGCCGCGAGCTTTGTAATGGTTTGGATTGAGTTTGCTTGCTTTGGGTGATGGTAGGAATTGTTCATGTGTTCTTAAGGGATTGTGCTTATAGTTATTAAGGAGATTGAGGGAGTTGACCCACCATTGAAAACTATATAATGTGGTATGATTTGGTTGCAAATCTATAATAAAGTCTCTAACTAATTAAAGTTACAACTTTGGATGCCTCTTGATTTTGAAAGCAAATGACAACTATATTATGTATAATTACTTCTATTACCTTCTAAAACATGTCACATGACTTAGAATTTATGTTTAGATGCATGGTTTGGTTGTGTATGAAGTTTAAGTGTGTGTAATTATTTGAAGCAAGAAAAGTCGCTGTAAGCACATTTTGTAATCCCTTGTATTTAAACCTTTTTAAAGTGGTGATATGTAAATGCATTTTGATAAAATATATTTTAGTTAAAATCTACACTTATAGCTGTGTATGTTACAACAAACAAAAGGTTTGTAAAAGTGTAAAACATTCAAAATAAAAGAAATAAAAATTAGAAGGCGAAAAGGTCGCTATTTGTGCATATGGAAATATTTTATTTTTGGCAATTTTTAATTGATTTAGAACATATTCTTAAAGGTTTCTTTCCAAGTTTATTTTTTACTCTAAGTATGTTAATTACTTTAAAAAAATCAGACCTTAGTTTATTTGTCAGCATAGAGAAAATAAGCAATGTTGAAGCATTTTTAGCTGTTCTATGTTAGGATTTTTTAACAGCACTTAGTTACTGCGCGTTTTGACCCTACGATGCCATTTGACTTTTTATAGCATTAGTTGTTGTTATATTGTTCTTATCGAATTAAGTGACTAAAATGAGTATGAAAGTAATAATTAATTTGATTATTATGTGCGATCTTATTAGGGATGACTAATAACATGTTTAAAAGTATTTCAAAAATAATTTCAATTTAAAATATATTTATAATAAATATAGATGAATTTTTAAAGTAAAGGGTTTTCTTTATATTTAACTTGTTAAAAAATAGTTTTTAGTAAATTCTAAATTAGCTATTTTTGCATACTATTCTATATGAATATTTAGGCATATTTGTAAGTATTTTAAAACTATTTCTATATTTATATGTTTGGAAAAGTGAGTTAAATAATTTATAAAAGAGACAAGGGGTTTACATCTTGATCTTTAAAAAGAGAGATTTAAAGATAATGATATGAATAAAATGTTCTGGAAAAAGATTGGAAAAAGTAACAGTTTAATGTATAAAAGATAGAAGGGGTTTGTGGTAACTATATTTTAGTAATATTTGTTTTTAACCTCTTTGATTATACTTTTAAATGGAAAATATTGTTAAATAATTTGCAATTATTCTTTTATCTTTGAGATAAGTATTTGGATATATTTTGAAGAATTAAAGGAATAGAATAAATAGTGAAGTAGCAGTATACATGTTATCATTTATAAAGGTATTTTGATTATATATACAAATATTGACAAAGAAGTATTGTTTGTTAAAAGGGGAATGTAAGTCGCTTATGATTTAATCATGTTTATGTGTTATTTGTTTATGGGAAGTATTTAATTTTATACTTAGCACTGAAAGTCAAGAAGACATAAAGGGTGATGAGTGTATGAGATTTAATTTCCATATGCGATCGTTTTTATTTAATACTAGAAAGTTGGCTTATCGACTATCGAACTTGACAAAAATTGACTTAGGAAGTATATAAAAGCTTCATGGATTTATATAGTTTGAGATCCCCTAGGAGAACTTAGTAATATAGAAATGTCTCTTGCTTTAAGAACATAAAATTGAGATTCCCCTGAAAGGTCTCCTATATATCATCTGCTTACTTCTAAAAGAACTAGAATTGAATTAAAAATTCACCAATTTGGTTTAAAGGTCTGGTATTTGGAAGAGTATATTTATATGAGATAGCTCAAAACTATAACTATTTCAAAAATTGATATACGAGTTCTATGTTATGGAAGCAGTTGTGAAGCATATTGTTATAGAGTTAGACTATCTATCCCAAGTGTAACTTCGAGGGAGAGGGCCGCATTAAAATTTCGAATGATGTTATAATATTTTACTTCCTTCTTTTAGGGTGATTTCAAGAGAGAGGACAACACTAGAATTCATCGGCCGACTTATGCTAGAATCCATGGAGAGGATTAAGACCTGTTCAAGTGATGAAGGCTTGTGTGTTGAGATGATGGAAATATGATTTCATCATCAGAAATGATAGAAAACATATTAGAGGCATAGTCAGTGGGTTTAGCTAATGTAAAGTTATATCAACTCCATATCAAGAGATGTTTACAGATGATGCACACGGGAGTTGATGGTAATGGGTATCACATGTTAGGGCACGGGCCAGTTATATTTTCCTTTATGATATATTTTATTTAGAGATATACATCTCTTTAGAAGGTAATTCCTAAACCTTATCAGGAGGCCCACTTCGACATACTAAGGGCACCTCTAATGGAAATCATACACGAACACAACCCTTAATGGTTTTGATTATATACCTAATATATTATGATGTAAGACGCAAGCTGAACAACTATTTTCTGATTTATATTCTACACCTTAGACACTATATTTTATATTGAATTATATTACATATTAGATGGTTTTGGTTCTTTTGAGGAGAAAACCATTCTGATATTTTGGTTTGTGTCAAAAGATACTGTTGCATAAGCCTGGATTTTTTGAGTTTCTCACACCAGACATAGGTCTGGCTCGTGATTTTATTATTCCCTTAAATCACTGGGTGAACTTTTAAGTAGTTTAAGAAAGTTAAGTTTACGTTAGGCTTCTTTAGGGCCTCAGAAAATGAGTTGGAAGCTTTCTTCTACCTTCGTATTTTTATTTCTGCTACACTACGAGTATGTATATATCAGCGTTTGTGAGGACATGCAGTTATAACTAACCACAACGATGATAGTACTGAGGATATTAACTTAGAAAATACTCTATATCTTAGAGTAACTCTTTGTATTGCCTTTTTGGATATTATGTATTATCGTTCTATTGTTAGATTATGATGTTTTGTTCTTTCTTACTTATTCGTTTTCAATATGTGTTTGCTCTTACCCTAATAATCTATCTTTCCATCACTTAAGTGTTCATCATGTGAATATCGTAGATGTATTATTGTTGACATTTGGGGGTCGAAATTGTTGGTCGTTAAATCTGGTATTAGGGCCAAAAGTTTGTGAAGAACTTGGATTTGGTTGGGTAAACTCGTTATAGATAGGGTAGGCGATGCCCTAGAATGAGTTGACTGTATAGTATATATATGAGAGCGTATTTCTATTTTTTATTAACGTATGCCTTAAATGTATACCTTAAATGATCTTACGCTGAAGCAATTTATACACTTATATTATTTTAAGGACTATAAGGAATACTGATGGTCATTTATTATCACTCATTGATTAGTTTAGCTACGGTCGGCCAGTTATGAGCATTGTTATCATTTGTAGATTATTGGTCATGTTCGATCAGTTTGTGAGCTTTTATCATTTGTAGATTGATTAGTCATGCTCGGCCTGTTTATGGGCATTATTATCATTTGTAAATTGATTAGTCATGCTTAGCCCATTTATGTACATTGTTATCATTTGTAGATTGATTAGTCATGCTCATCCAGTTTATGAGCATTATTAACATTTGTAGATTGATTAATCATGTTCAATTTTTTAGCATTGTTATTGTAGACTAATTAGCCTTACTCAGCCAGTTTATGAGCATTATTATCATTTGTAGAATGATTAGTCATATTGGTCCAATTTATAAGCATTGTTATCATTTGTAGATTGATTTGTATGCTCGGCTGATTATGTGCATTTTTTATTGTTTATTGATTGTTTATTTATACTCAACCGATTTATTCGTAGTTTACTTGTTTGATACATAGAATGGGTAGACGATAATTATAGGTGCATTGACATGAACACCTTGTTATTAAAATGTCATAGTTTGACTATAAAGTATTCAGTGGTCATGTTGGACTAGAAGTTTAATTAATAAAAGAAGTTTAGTATAAATTTTCTAAAAAGTGATTTTATATAAGTATGGTTTATAAACAAAGATTATGATACTTAGTATTATTATACGAAGTATTTGACATTGCTTTGAATTTGATTTTGATTTAATCACAAAAAGTATGATTTGATATACAAAAGGTATATGTCTATATTACTATTTCAAAGGATTTGAGATAAAACTAGGATATTTAGTTTTAAAGTTTTCTTCAAAAAATATAATATAAAATATAAAGCAGCTTGATATGGAGTAGTTTTGGTAATACAAGTTTTGATATAAGCTTCCTATAAAGAAATAACTTGTATACATAATATATAGGGAGCCCAAGTTGTAGTGGCATATCCCAAATAAAAACCTTTTCCTGTTTTCCCTTTATAGTAAAGTGCGTATGATAAATGATAGAAACTTTGATAAGTTATTTTATTGAAGCATGTATCATGCACATTTAGGATGGTGTGGTATATTCATCATATTATGATGTGTTTATCTGGTAATTTCATTTTTTTAGAATGAAGTAGATTTTTCGATGATTTTTGATTGTACGGAACTTTCGAATTTTTATAAATCTTGAAGGTGAGTATTTTTGTAAAAATATCATATGAGTTTATATAACTATTGAATTAAGACGGTAGTAAAGTTAACAGAACTTTTAAATTTGTTAAATCTCTTTGTTATGTAAACCATTCGATGTTATTGGGCCGAATAATAAACATCTTTATTGTAGGGCCGTTTAAGAAAAGTAGACTCTAGGCCTGAGTTTGGATACTAGTTCCCTACTCTTCCTAGCTATATGCTTGATCCAAAGGGTAATGAATTCGAAAAGGTTAACTCGGTTATAAGACCCAGATTTATTCTGTGCCTTCATTTAAATTTTAGAAGAAGAAATATGATGCTTTATATATACTCTTAGGATGTAGTAGAGTATTCTACGAGTATAAACTTGAGCTATGTTTCATAAATTGTTTTAGTGTTAAATAATACTATTTATGCAAATGAGTTTGAAAAATGTAACTGGTATGGTTGAAGAACCAATTTGTAGGTTGTGCGTTGATCGTTTTATTCACATAATAGGATTCAGGTACAGGGTTTCAAGGTGATTTACACTAGTCTGAATTAGGATTTTTCACTTGATCCCTGATGGCATACACTTGAACGGATTCTTGATATGATTTTGAGGTTTTCTATCATAGTATATGACTATGTAAGGGAAACAAAGGTATCTAATCAAGGAACCTGATTGGTGTCCATACTAGAGTGGTTAGGTGATTTAAACTAGTGTGGATGTGAAATTTATATAACTAAGCAAGTGATTAGATTAGATATGACATACGGATGATACATGCACACCGTATGAGATTTAGTGTCTGTATGTATATATATATATATATATATATATATATATATATTAAGTTTTGCTAGCTTAGTAAAGTTCATGGAATGACTTATTGATTCGTCTTGGGGTGGTTGGAATAATTCTTCTAAGTATTAACTCGAGGCTGATGAGTATAAAATACGCTTTGTAAATTATTTGTTGCCCTTGATCGAGAGGGTATTTGAACCTGAGCAAACCTTTAGCAATGTTTTGAATAATTTTAAGTATTGATATGTGCTTGTTTCTTCTGTTAGTTGATTATGATGGAATTTCGAGGATAAACTATTTTAAGTAAGGAGAATGTAGTGACCCATTATTTCAAACACTTTATTTCTAAATCCAGTTAAATAAATATTTGAATCTGGGTTAAATGTATTAAAATTGATTTTATAACCTTGATCAACTTCTTTTAACTAATAATACATGATGGAAAACTTGTTTTTGAAATGTGTTTACAAAAAATGTTTCTAAAAAAACTTGTTTTATAAAGTTTAAACTTTACCTTTTAAGATTCAAAACTGTAAAGACCTGTAAATTTCGATAATTAAATTGGTTAATTTAATAAGATTTTTTGTAATTAAGTTTAGAAAGTCGTAATGCAATAATGTAATAAATACTAAAATGAAATGTAACAATGGTAATTAAAGCTAATTATTGATAGATTGAATGAAATTACAATAAATGAAATAGTGTAAGTGTTATACTATGCTATAAATTGAATATAAGAATACAAACGTAAATATTAAATTTAATTATGAAATAAATATAATGAATGGTAATTGAATAAAATCAATGCTCTGTAAGCAATTCTAATATGAGTTTGAAAATGATAAACTTATAAGAATGTGATTGAGAGTTAATGGCAGCAATTATTATAAGTTACATATATATTTAATCCGTTAAATTGAATTGGAATTTATCACAACAAATGTAATTCAATATTATGTTAATGTAAATTAGGTTAATATTTGGAAGTAATGTTAATTTGATTTATAATAATATGATATTTGGAAATTAAAAGAAATGAAATTCAAGATTTATTAATTTATTGGAATTTAAATTTAATAATTGGATTAATTGCACATAAATGAATTTAAATATTACGATAATGGAGATTAAGATGAAGTTTGAGAATATTGATGTAATAAACCATGAGCCAATGGTAATTTTATCTATTTGATGATAATGGATTGAATAACAAGATTTAAAATCAAATAAATGAATTTATTGAAATTCCAATTGATAGTTAGTGAATTTATTTAAATTTGAGATTTAATACGGTAAAGGGCAAATTAATTAACTTAAAATTGATATCTGAACTTGTCTAAATTATAGTGAAGGTTTAAGAACTCAAAAATGATAAAGATTGCTAATTTTAGGATTGGAATTATAAATTTGATTTAATTAATTTAATATTAAATTATTTAATTAACTGGAAAACAACCATTTTGACCACTAACTTGGATTTCGACGAAACTAGTTTCATCGAATCCGTAATGGTAAATTATAGTAGGACTTCAAGTTTTCTATCGATCAGACTTGTCGTTTGATCGTACGAGCTCGAAACGCCTAAAAATTAATTTAATTGAAATCAATTTGAAATAACATGATTTTTTCATAACTTCTTCATATGATGGAATTTGGATTTGAAACCTATTCCATTGCGTTTAAAATATTTAAAAACATCTATTTTGATATATGGGTTAACCCATTTTCGTTCCAAAGTCAGAACGGGCTTTTCGGGCCATTTATCGTCTAACTTTCCAAAACCAATCAATCCCAATTGTTTCTATTGTGCTTTGCCTATATATATATGTCGTTATAAACCCTAGCACCCTTTCTATTTCTCATTTCTATACGTATAGAAATTTCTGTTGCTCCTCTTTCTCAATGGCAGACAAACCCTAAATTTCACAACCCCGTTTCACTTCAAAATTCAACTTCAAAAATTCAAACTCCTCAATATATATCGAATTGTATATCGATTTGAAGCTCTCGACGAGCACATCTCAGATTTGTAATTCCTTTTCCAATTTGAACCTCTATCTGTCCAGAAATTGAAGAACATTTTTTGGTCGTTCATCACGCCGTGATGAACCGTGACCGATCGTCAAATCATCTGAGGGTTTTTGTAGAGGGGACCGAGCGTTGTTCGTCGGTGGTGTTCAATGGTGGAATCGACGGCTAGATTGAGTGATAAAATTGGATTAGGGTTTGGTATAAGGCGGTGGCGTGCGGCATTTGGGGTGGCCGGAGGTGAAGTTTGTGGTACTGGTAGGTGCGACTCGTCGTGATGGTGAGATTGGTGGTAATCGGTATCGCGATGGTGGCCGGAGGCTTTGGGAGATCACGGTCAAAGGTCGCGATCAACGGTGATGGCTCGTGTGCGGTTCTGATTCGAGGCGCGTGCTCACAAAGAAGGGACGATTGACATGGCGATGTCTGGTTGGCTTTGTTTTCTTTCTTTTTTATTTATTTATTTAAAATTTTAATACTTCTAACTCGAATATCTTTCACATACGAGGTCCAATTTACACGCGGTTTTTTGTGTTGGAATCGCGTTGAAATTCTAGAAATTTTGACGCTGGTTGGATGAATTCTGAGACTGTTTGAATTTTGGGTTTAAATTGGATTTAAATTCAATTTAAATTCAAAAGGTGAGTGTTTTAACCCACTCACAACATCTAAATTTTCTTAGTTAAATTGATTTATGATGTGATTAGAAAATTACTTACGACTGTTTGACATATTTTGAATCATCATCTCAGTTTATTTGAATTTATTTGGATAAAATAATTATTCAAATTATCACTGAATATAATCTGCCAGTAATTGCCTGTTATTTATTATATGTTCTATATTGCTGTTATTGATTGAATTGGATGATGATTGTGATAAATGTTTCATGATTGATATTGGATGAATGGATATTATATTTTATATTGTTATAAACTGCAAGTTGTTATGGATTTTTATTTCATTCAGGATTGCGGTTTAAAATGATATATAACCGTATTTATATTTTAAATTACGGATTGAAATGATAAATATCTGTATCACTTGACCATAGGATAGAAATTTTATACAGGCACCGTGGTCTATATATAAAGATATTTTGAAATTATTCTTATGGTTTTGTAAAGAAATATATGGTTTTATAGAAATACTGATTTCAGATATTATATAAATGATACTTTATATGTACAGTTAAATTCTTGATTTTTGGCTATGTATCAATTTGTTTGGTATAAAACCAGTTTAAAGTAAAGATTGATTTTATTAAATGTGCAATATAGTTAAGTATTTATATAAATTATATTTTTATATAGAGTTTATAATGATTTTTAATAAAACTAAGGCTGAGAAGATAGATTTGAAGTTGATTTGAAATTGTATTTAATGTAGAAAAATGAAACCAATTTGGAACTTATGGAATTTGAGATTTGTAAAGGATATGATTTATAATTTGACCTTATTCAAGGGAATTAAATAAATATTTCAAGTATAAATAAATTGAAGGAAACATTTAGTTATTTGTAATTTGGGTTTTATCTAAATGATAATGGACTTATTAAGTAAATATTTCGAAACTAAATAATGGAAAATTGAATTTGATATATATACGAAATTATCAAACTTAGTTTTGAAAGTGTTGAATACTTAAAATTTGAAATATATTGAATTTGAAATGGTTTTTTTGTGGATTAAATCTATTTTGAAATCGATATAATTTGGAATAGTTTATTGGAAAATGAATTGAATTGAAGTTTATAATTTGGGATTTGGTTAAATATAAAATGCAGAAAATCGAGTTGTTTTGGAATTTATTTGTGAAATCGAAGAAGCTATTTTGTCATATAAAGTATTTTAAATATTTAAACCATTTAAGTAGTGGAAGTTATGTTTCAAAGTTATGAGTTTCAAGGTATTATAATTTGAAAGTGTCATATTTCAAGTGTTTTGATTTCGAAATGTTGTAGCTTTGGAAGTGTTATAATTTTAGAAAAGGATATACATGAAATGAAAATGATATCCTATTGATTTGGTTTTGAAAAGGCAATGATATTTGGTTTTAAAGCATAAACTATTTTGAAATGACCACGGTATTATAACAACGTTTGTTGTTAAAGAGATCGTGATCGAAAATTGTCATACTCTCTACCAACTCTGAAAACCACTTTAACAACCGTGTACGCGGTGGAGATTCCAGAATGAAGTAGGATGGCGACGGCGTTCCTTTGAGGTATATACGTGGACCCGACTCCCGTGAGTTGGCATAAGGTGGCTAAAACGAAAGCGATCTCGGGCCAAGGTGTAGCCTCTCTTATCGGACACACTCCTTCGATATTATATTCTGACTTTGAGATTTATTTGTTGGCCACTTTTGATTTTTGATTTGGGGCTGTGGCTCAAAATCGATGGTATAGCTGCTACGCGTTACCACCAACCCATGTGCATAATTGGTATATCTACTCTAGCATTTCCTTGTCATGTCGTGTCACCTATGCTAGCGAGCCTTGTACGAGTTTGATTTGTGTCGTACCTATGGAGCATCCTCTGGTAGCCTTCCGATCAGGAGGTATTACGGTACTGTATAGACTATTGGCACTATTTATGTGTTAAGGGGAATATTGGGTCACTCTTTAACGCTATTTTAAAGTAAGTTTATTTGATTATTAGACATTATTATAATAGCATATATTACTACATAGTAAATAGTTTAATGGATCCTTAGGAGATGTGAATCTCGAGTATCTCTTATGTTACTGCACTCACGTTAGACACTGGATAGGTGATGTCAATCCCGTAAACATCTCTGACGCCGTTCCATTCATATTTATTTCTGTTGATTTAACTCACATAAGATTTTTTAGTTCCGACTCGAATGTTTTGTCCTTTCAATTCGATGGGGTCAGCCTGAGCATTTCAGGATTTAAAGACCTTATTTCTGGAGGATGAAGACGAAGACTGTATTACTAGTATTATTATTTATATTATTCCAATACATTCATATTGTTTTGTCGCATTATTAATTATTATTTCCTGGTGTGTGTAACTTTGATTCTATATTGTATTAGTACAATCAAACGTTTCGAAAACAGCTTCATGAATTGTTATTTGATTATTATATTTTGTCGTTCCGCTGCAAGATTCTGTTTTTTTTTTCTTTCTCGGATTTTTCTTATTCATCCCAATAACAATTCGTTTTTTGTATGGTTTGAGTCTGACATGTGTGGTTTATCGTCGATTTAAAAGTACAAAAGGGTGGTCCGTTACATTTGGTATCAAAGCCAGGTTTAGCTAAAACCTTAGCTTTGTGGGGTCTGACTCTTTATTAATAGGGTAGTAATACCTTATGATGAGTCGATTAAGTGTATATATATGAGAGAGCGTATTTGTTAGTGTTATAAAAAGGTTTTGATATTGTGTTAATTTGTTCCGTTTTGTATTTATAAATTCTGGTTGGTGCATAGGACACTATGACATCAATAGGGATTTCTAAACACTTAATAGGACAGACCGACGTAATATTTATTTTGAATATACGCGAATGAAATAATTTTGCCTATTATATTTTCTATATATAAAATAAAACTTTTATAAAGGTTGCATTTGGTTGTAATATATTGGTTGTTAGGTAGTGAAATTTATATATGTTGATTAAAACAAAATTTGAAGAAAATAAATTAAATAAAAATTGGAAATTATAGAACTTAAGTTTCGGGATTTTGAAAATTTCTTTCAACGGATTTTGGAATATAAAAATATTGTTTATAAGTATTTTCTGATATAAATATTTCAATATAAATTGGCAGGATTGTTTTAAAGAAACTTTGGAAAGAAATAAGTTCTGTACTCCCCTCTATGTCACTGGGAAATAATTTCGGTGATGAGTGCACGCATCATCGATATTCATTTTCGAGTTTCAAAATAGAAGGCCATTATAGTAATTTAGTACAGATTTATTTTGATAAACAAATATAAATTTCAAATTGTTTTATATATAATTGGATATATAAATCGTAAGTGTATACATCTATCTATTATTTTAAAATGATTTGAAATTAAACCCGGTATTTAGTTCTTAAGTTTCTGTTAATTGATAATTTCAATTATTGTAGTAACATGGAGTAACATGGAATCTAACTAATTAATAATTGGAACCTTTAATTAAAATAAGAGATTAAATGCTAGGTTATAAATGAAATAACAAGAAAGTTGGAATTTGTAATCTTTGAAAAAGCAAAGGATATGATTATTGAACATTAGATTAATTAAAATAAATAAGATAAACTTGTGTAATTTTCAATTACATTCTTAAAACATATACATAACTTACCAAAAGAAAAGTTGTAATGCTTAGTAAGAAAATGTAATAGGATATTATACAGGTAAACTTAAAGTAATGAAAGTATTCGGTGAAATTCTTTAACGAACAAGAATTTGATGTTGTAGTTGTTATAAACTTAAGATATAATTGAAATGTACTATAATAAAATGCAATAAAAAAGGGATTAAGGTAAGTAAGAAATTATAAATTTAAGTTAATAAATTGATATGCTGAGTAATTAATTGAACATGAACATTATTAATAAATGAACGTAAATGAATGAAATTAAGTAGTAAATGAATGAATGTAATACAATATAAAGAAAATTTACATGATATGAATGAATTGGAATAAAATTTAGTAAGAAGTAAATGTTGTGAAAGAAAATTTATAAGAATAAACTTAAATAATGTTAGAATTTGCTGTTTGTTTGGTTTATGGTTGGTTGGGCAAGGATACTTTAAAATTGTTTGGTTGTATGAATAATCTATTCAGTTTTATCTAAGACTGTTGAGTAAATGATATAGCCAATAGTTTATTTTCCATTCTATACAATATAAAGGTGTCTAAGCCTGAGCTAACTACTTGTTTTGGATGATGCAGATGAAAAAATTGATTTGCGTTGATTGTATATGACGATTGTATGTTGGTTGCAAATGATTGTTGTTTATATTGATTATTTGTTAGTGGTTGAAACAACCTTAAATATTTCATTTTATATATTTATTAATTCTTTTAGATTATATAAGTGAAATACATGTTATGGAAGCAATTGCTACTGCTTTTGGTTTCATAAAATAAGCGTTAATTCCCCGACAAATAGGTACGTACTCGGATTACGGTTTTTTCCCATGTTGGGATATATATTATTTTGGAAGATATATGTTATATATTGGTATATTTGATACTATAATTTCTCCCGAGCCTCCGTATAAAGGAGACTCTATCGAATTTTTGGACTTAGAAAATTTTATGAAATATTTTCAAAAAAATTTATTACTTGAATATAAAAGGATTTAATGGTCATAAATTTGATATTTTTGAATAAGATATATTGATTTCTTAATTCCATTTTCCCTCCTTTTTTCTTTTCGGGGATGAAAAGTTTTGAATGGGGGAGAGTGTAACGACCCGTAAATTTCGATAATTAAATAGGTTAATTTAATAAGATTTTTGTAATTAAATTTAGAAAGTTGTGATGCAATAGTGTAATAAATACTAAAATGAAATGTAACAATGGTAATTAAGGCTAACTATTGATAGACTGAATGAAATTACAATAAATGAAATAGTGTAAGTATTATACTAGGCTATAAATTGAATATAAGAATACAAACGTAAATATTGAATTTAATTATGAAATAAAATATAATGAATGGTAATTGAATAAAATCAATGCTATATAAGTAATTCTAATATTAGTTTGAATTTGATAAACTTATAAGAATGTGATTGAGAGTTAATGGCAGAAATAATTATAAGTTACATATATATTTAATCCGTTAAATTGAATTGGAATTTATCACAACAAATGTAATTAAATATTATGTTAATGTAAATTAGGTTAATATTTGGAAGTAATGTTAATTTTATTTATAATAATATGATAATTGGAAATAAAAAGAATGGAAATTCAAGATTTATTAATTTATTGGAATTTAAATTTAATAATTGGATTAATCGCATATAAATGAAAATAAATATTTAAATATTACGCTAATGGAGATTAAGATGAAGTTTGAGAATATTGATGTAATAAACCATGAACCAATGGTAATTTTATCTATTTTATGATAATGGATTGAATAACAAGATTTAAAATCAAATAAATGACTTTATTGAAATTCCAGTTGATAATTAGTGAATTTATTTAAAATTGAGATTTAATACGGTAATGGGCAAATTAATTAACTTAAAATTGATATCTGAACTTGTCTAAATTGTAGTGAAGGTTAAAGAAATCAAAAATGATAAAGGTTGCTAATTTTAGAATTGGAATTAAAAATTTGATTTAATTAATTTGATATTAAATTATTTAATTAACTGGAAAACAGCCATTTTGGCCGCTGACTCGGATTATGATGAAACTAGTTTCATCGAATCTGTAATGATGAATTATAATAGGACTTCAAGTTTCATATCGATCATACTTGTCGTTTGATCGTACGAGCTCGAAACGCCTAGAAATCAATTTAATTGAAATCAATTGAAATCAATTTAAAATAACTTGATTTTTGCATAACTTCTTTATATGATGGAATTTGAAATGGAAACCTGTTCCATTGCGTTTAAAATGTTTAAAAATATCTGACATATGGGTTGACCTATTTTTGTTCTGGAGTCAGAACGGGCTTTTCGGGCCATTTATCGTCCAATTTTCCAAAACAAATCAAGCCCAATTGTTTCTATTGTGTTCTGCCTATATATATGTCGTTATAAACCTAGAAGCCTTTCTATTTCTCATTTCTGTATGTATAGAAATTTCTGTTGCTCCTCTTTCTCAATGGCTGAAAACCCAAAATTTCACAACCCGGTTTCAATTCAAAATTCAAACTTCTCAATAATGGCAGACAAACCCTAAAATTCAAACTTCTCAATATGGGGTGGCCGGAGGTGAAGTTTGTTGTACTTGCGGGTGCGGCTCGTCGCGATGGTGAGATTGGTGGTGGTCGGTATCGCGATGGTGGCCGGAGGCTTTGGGAAACGCGGTCAAAGGTCACGGTCAACGGTGAGGGCTCATGTGCGGTTCTGGTTCGAGGCGCGTGCTCACGAAGAATGGACGGTTGACGTGGCGATATCTGGTTGGCTTTGTTTTCTTTTTTATTTTATTTATTTATTTAAAATTTTAAAACTTCAAATTCGAATATCTTTCACATACGAGGTCCAATTTACGCACGATTTTTTGGTCGGGATCGTATTGAAATTGTGGAAATTTTGATGCTGGTTCGGATGAATTCTGAGACTATTTGAATTTTGGGTTTAAATTGGATTTAAATTCAATTTAAATTCAAAAGGTGAGTGTTTTAACCCACTCACAACTTCTATAATTTCTAATGTTTGTTAAATGGATTTATGATGTGATTAGAAATTTACTTATGACTGTTTGGCATATTTTGAATCATCACCTCAGTTTATTTGAATTTATTTGGATAAAATAGTTATTTAATTTATTATTGAATATAAACTACCGGTAAATGCCTTTTATTTATTATCTGTTCTAATTGTGATAATGTTTGATGATTGATATTGGATGAATGGATGTTGTATTTTATACTGTTATAAACTGCAAGTTGTTATGGATTTTTATTTCATTCGGGATTGCGGTTTGAAATGATATATTACCGTATTTATATTTTAAATTACGGGTTGAAATGCTAAATATCCGTGTCACTTGACCATAGGACCGAAAATTTTATACAGACACCATGGTCTATATATAAAAATATTTTGAAATGATTCCTATGGTTTTGTAAAGAAATATATGGTTTTATAGAAATATTGATTTCAGATATTATATAAATGATACTTTATATATACAATTAAATCTTGATTTTTGGCTATGTATAAATTTGGTTGGTATAAAACAAGTTTAAAAATAAAGGTTGATTTTATTAAAAATGCAATATGGTTAAGTATTTATATAAATTATATTTTTATATAGAGTTTATAATGATTTTTAATAAAATTAAGGCTGAGAAGATAGATTTGAAGTTGATTTGAAATTGTATTTAATGTAGAAATTTATTTAATGAAACCAATTTGAAACTTATGGAATTTGAGATTTGTAAAGGATATGATTTATAAATTGATCTTATTTAAGGTGAATTAAATAAATATTTCAAGTATAAATAAATTGAAGGAAACATTTAGTTATTTGTAATTTGGGTTTTATTTAAATGATAAAGGATTTATTAAGTAAATATTTCGAAACTAAATAATAGAAAATTGAATTTGATATATGTATGAAATTATCAAACTTAATTTTGAAAGTGCTGAATACTTATAGTTTGAAATATATTGAATTTGAAATGGTTTATTTTGTGGATCAAATCTGTTTTGAAATCGATATAATTTGGAATAGTTTATTGGAAAATGAATTGAATTGAAGTTTATGATTTAGGATTTGGTTAAATATAAAATGTAGAAATTTGAGTTGTTTTGGAATTTATTTGTGAAATCAAAGAAGCTATTTTATTGTATAAAGTATTTTAAATATTTAAACCATTTAAGTGGTGGAAGTTATGTTTCAAAGTTATGAGTTTCAAGGTATTATAATTTGAAAGTGTTATATTTCAATTGTTTTGATTTCGAAATGTTATAACTTTGGAAGTGTTATGATTTTAGAAAAGGATATATTTGAAACGAAAATGATATCGTATTGATTTGGTTCTGAAAAGGAAATGATATTTGGTTTTAAAGCATAAACGATTTTGAAATGACCGCGTTGTTATAACAAAGTTTGGTTGTTAAAGAGACCGAGATTGGAAGTTATCATACTCTCTTCCAACTCTGAAAACCACTTTAACAACCGTGTACGCAGTGGAGATTCCAGAATGAAGTAGGATGGGGGCAGCATTCCTTTGAGGTATATACATGGACCCGACTCCCGTGAGTTGGCATAAGGTGGCTAAAACAGGAGCGATCTCGAGCCAAGGAGGTAGCCCCTCTTATCGGACACACTCCTTCGATATTATATACTGACTTTGAGATTTATTTGGTGGCCACTTTTGATTTTTGATTTGGGGGTGTGGCTCGAGGTGGGAGGTAGTAGCTGCTACGCGTTACCACTAGCCCGTGTTCGTAATTGTTATATCTACCCTGACATTGCCTTGTTGTGCCATGTCACCTACCCTAGCGAGCCTTATACGAGTTTGATTTGTGTCGTACCTATGGAGTATCCTCTGGTAGCCTCCCGATCAGGAGGTATTATGGTATTGTATAGAATACTTATGTGTTAAGGGGAATATTGAGTCACTCCTTAATGCTATTTTAAAGTAAGTTTATTTTACTATTAGACATTATTATAATAGCGTATATTTGTACATAGTAAATAGTTTAACGGATCCTTAGGAGATGTGAATTCCGAGCACCTCTTAAGTTATCGCACTCGCGCTAGACACTGGATAGGAGATGTTAAATCCCGTAAACATCTCTGACGTCGTTCCACTCATATTTATTTCTGTTGATTTAACTCAAATAAGATCTTTTAGCTCTAACTCGAGTGTTTTGTCCTTTCAATTCGCTCGGGTTAGCCAGAGCACTTCCGGATTTGAAAACTTTATTTTTGGAGGACGAAGACGAAGACTGTATTACAATTATTATTTATATTATTCCACTACATTCATAATGTTCCGCTGCATTGTTAATTATTATTTTTTGGTATGTGTAGCTTTGATTCTATATTGTATAAGTATAATCAAATGTTTTGTAAACCGCTTCATGAACTGTTATTTGATTACTATATTTTGTCATTCCGCTGCAAGATTCTATTTTGTTTTTTTCTTTCTCTGCTTTTTCTTATTCACCCCAATAACAATCCATTTTTTTATGGTTTGAGTCTGACATGTGGTTTATCGTCGATTTAAAACGTACAAAAAGGCGGTCCGTTACAAATACTTTATTTAAAGTTTATAAAAGTAAATTAAAACCAAAAAATAAAGCTTTTAAAACTATTTGGAAGTTTTAAACAAGAATTAAATTTCGGGTCATAAGGCATCAGAGTCGGTCTCTATAACCGCTGTTCGTAAAACGAACTCTTTTGCAAAATTTAAAAATTGTTCCCATCCTAAGTATCTTTTGGAAAAATGTTTACAAAACTTACAATAAGTATTTAAAAATAAATATTATTTATTTATTTATTTAATGATTATTTAATTAAATAATTAAGTAAGATATTAGTACTTAATAATTAATTAAGTTAGGATAATTGGTACTTAATTATTTTTAAGTCAGTTAATTATAATTAAGTTAATTAATAAAGGGTTAATAATTATTTAACTAATTATTTAAGGATTAATTATTATTTAAATTAATTATTAAAGATTATTAATTAATTAATTATTCATTTATAAAAGGGTTTAACTATTAATTAATTTCTAAGGAAGTTAAGGTTTAATTAAGATTTGATTAAGATTAATTTAATCATTAATGAAGATTTAATTATTATCTAATAATTAATTAGAGATTAATTATGGTTTAAATATTTATTTAAAGATATAATATTATATAATTATTTACGTAAAGGATAATTATTATTTAATTATTTATTTAGTAGTTTATTATGGTTTAGTTATTAATTAGAGGATTAATCATTTTAAATAAAGAGTTTAAATGTTATTTAATTATTGAATATAAGTTTTAAACCACTTTATTTCTTAAGAACGGTTTCATTTAAAAGCAGCTCTCTTTAAAAAGGAATGTCTTAAATGCAAGGGATTTCTTTGTCGACTACTCTTAAGTTACCCCATTTGAATATGCAACCCAATGACAGCTGTTTAGCAGATTAAATCATCATTCTACTAATTAAATTATATTGAAATCTGTTTATCACAACAAATCACCGTTATGCTATAGTTCTCCAAATAGATTTTGTTGACTTCTATTACGCAAAATAAAAATTCATTCTGGTATTATATTAACTTGGACATGTGTTTAGCAGAACAAATCCTCATATGATATTATAATAGCTTGAACATTTACCTAAATGTTGATTAATTGTTAGTTGTTGATCCCTTTTACATATCTGCTTGTTATGTAAATAGCAATGTTATAACTTGGATAAGTTAAACTCAATTAAATGAACCATTGTGGTCATTAAGCCTCTTTCTGACTTTGTGAAATCAATCATTTTAAATATATTTTTAATAAAGATTTAAAGTAAAGTTATTTTATAATTTTTAAAGTTTATTATCATTTTAAATATGGTATTTAAAGGTAATTAAACACTTATTTCATTAAATATGTTTTGAAATAATTTAATATTTTTATAAATAATTGTTTAAAAGTCATCATTTTATTAATTTGATTAAGAATAATTTAATGAAGAATGTCTAAATAATAACTTGTTTATTTAAAAGTGGTTTTAATAATTGATTGTTTATCAAAGGAACTTTATTGGTTAAATTTTAATAAGGATGTTTTATTTTAGATAAAGAAAGTCTATAAATGAAGTTTTATAAATGAATTTTGATATTTATAAAATTGTTTTACAAATAAATTTTGGATTTATAAAGTGTTTTATAAATGGATTTGGAGTTTAGATGAAAGAGATTTATTAAAAGGATTTATAGAAGAAATTTATAAAGAATTTTAGATTTAGATTTTCCTTAACCGACCTTCTTAATTATGGTGGTATGGATCACTTGTTCCATACCTAACGTCGAAGGAATAATGTTTGGGGTTATCCTTATCTCTATTTTAAATAACACTTGTTTTGATCCTTTTTAATATGATTTTTAAATAAGATATCTTTCACAATGTTTTGTGACTATACTTATGCCGGTGAGATAAGTATATGAATATATTAAATAAATATTTTGGAAATACATTTAAAAAAATGAAATATTTATTTTTAGGCTTAGCGGTTGCTATGGGTAATTAATTCTATGAATTGCTACTTGTTTGTTTATTTGATAGTTAAATAATCGACTATCAAATATAGACCAAAATATAACTTTGGAAATATCTAGGAGAAACATGTAAGTTATGTGGCACAGTCATCTTCGATGATGTTGTACTGTGCGAATAAATTTCATATTGTTCTCCTTGGACAAATGATAGGAAGATCTGTCCACTTAAATGGTTAGGGGATGGTCCGTGCTCCTATGTATTGTTTGATTATTTCCAAAAGAACTGGGTTTGATTTTATTGGAAACTATTGGATGTTGTTTTGAAGAGACTGGGATTGGATAGTATAAATTATCTGAAAACCACTTCGATCCAAGTCAAGCATTTTGAACTGAAGACATCTTGAATATGATTGAAGATGGAGCTTTTGAAGTGAAAAGGCTACTTGTTATTTATCCTAAGGGTGATTCCAAAATGGATGCAGTAGAGGTAGTGTTTTTGTTTCATTCAGACCTAAATCGAACTTGTATGGGTGAATGCTGGCATTGCATTTATGCCTAGAGGCCAGCGTTAGCATTCCAAGATGGTTTGTTGTATAAAATGGTAGTCGTAGCCTTGTAATAACCCAAAATTTAACCCGTAATAATTAATTTATTAATTAATAAAATGATAAAATAACTTTGTGAAATTATCAGGATTAAGCCACAGAAGTTGCACCATTGTGTCCATAGTAATTTTCTAGTCAATTTCAATGTATAGAACGTCAGAAACCAAGAAAATATGACCAAATTATAAAATAAACAAAATAAGAAGAAATATAACGAAAAATACACACACGGTCAGGTCGACCGGCCAATCGACCTGGGCAAGGGGGCAGTCGACCCGCCTTATAATTTGGTAGGCAAACAAACGTAAATTTATTCGAACGAGTTAGAGACATCGGAACACGTTATTTGCACCCTTTTGTTTAATCTAATCGCTCCGTTTCTACATCCGATGGCTCCTATTCATCCTATGACGTGGTTGCATCCTATTCAATCTCCAAATCCAACGGTCCGAGATCTACTTCTACACATATAAATAGACACCTAGATCTAACACTTTTTCTCATTCTAGATTTTCTCCGCTTGGGTTCACCTTAGGAAGGACCCTAAAAGGAATAATTTTCCAAGGAGAGAATCTCTTTAATAAAAATTATTTTACAACTCCAAGTGGATCCGTAAAGACCAAAGGACGAGCTTAGGACCGAAGGTGGGTGATTGTAATTATTTTAAGATTTCTTTAAGTAATTTAAAATAATACGGTTTCCAATAGTTGTAGTTTTACTTTGATTTTTAGAATAGCCTTTTTCCGTAATTATTTACTATTTTTAATTATTTTCAGTCTATTCAGCTATTCCTTTCAGTAACTGTAATGTTAAGCATAACTTTTTATTAATTTATAGTCTATTTACAGTATTTAAGTTTATTTACTATTATTTATTTCTTATTTACATCTTTTTGATGTTTTGGATTTTATGCAAGCGTCTATTCTCTTCATTCCTCTTTTCTGCACGTATGGATTAGAATAAATTGAACGCAAATATGGATTTTAAAAGTTAGAATATTAAATGAAGAAAATAAGATGTAAATTAAAAAACTATAATAGATAATGGATTTGGACTGAAATTACGTCTAATTATAATTAGAATTGGACTAACTAAAGATAATTGGCATAGTTATAATTGAAATTATAATCAAATAAAGTAAAAGATGAAAGGAGTTTATTTTCACACTTAGACCTTGGGTTAAGTAATAGGCATGATTATAACGTCAGTTATAATAAGAAAAAAAATAGAATGGGGCTTATTTTAAGGCTTGGGATAAATTAATAAGCGTTGAAAGTAAAAATGGTAATAAAGGCTTATTTAAATAATTTATCTAAGTTAATAAACAAAGATGAAAGTAGGACCTGTACCAAATAGCATTCCTTAGGGCATGCTTATGCTAAGAATGGTAGTAATTGGTCAAGTAGAAGTCCAAATCACGGGATTTGGATAAGGGGTGCAACTAGATATTTTTTGGATGAAGGGCCAATACCAACAACATTTCCCCTATTTTTCAATAGACACACGCTGATCTCGCATTAGCCTGAAGTGAGATGAGGGGAACGCAATGCTATATGTTGGAGGTAATAAGAAGACCCAATAGGTGGAGCAAAAGGTAGCATAGGCATGGTTGTAGTTACGCGTACGACTTCCAATCGGGTGCTCAGTAATAGGTATGAGTTCCAAGCGCTTAGTATGGTGTCTTAGTAGACACCATTGACTTCTATGTAGGGATTTATATATGTCTTTCGGATCCACAATAGTTGCTCTAAGCATCTTCGTAGATCCATTGGCTACTGTGTATGGAGTTATATAACGGCTGGTCCACAGAATGTTCTATGGAGCAGCAGTCCAAACAAAAAGGGTAGAATTAGGGTTACATCCTAATTGCATGACTAGGAATTCAACCTAATTAAATTAGAACAAGTTCAAGCAATCAAAGTTAATCTATCTTGAGCAATATTTAATCGTATTTATTTCCAGTTCATCTCTTTCTTATTTCCTCTGTTATCCTTATTTATGCTAGGACTGTTGTAGAGTCTACTACTTTTATGTTTCTTAAAGACACTAGCAATTACTATCATTCACAAGACTTTTAGTCCGACCGACTCCTCTATTTCCCCTTTTTTCCCCCTTAGGCAATCAAGGAAGAAGCTAGTAGATTGCCGCAGCTTGGAGTTCTTCTTGGAGGAGACTTCTTCAATGTACTTCTTTTATTTTCAACAATTGTTCTTGTATGCACCGGTTTATTAATGAGGGATATTACATACTCTGATTTTGAGACAATGAATTTTCATAAGACATGATGGGTTTTTGAATGTTGTATTTGGCATATGACTTGTTTATGAATTAATTCTGAAGATTTGTTTTAATTAAATATACTCATTTAGTTTCCGCTGTTTTTACCTATTTTTGTCTTTTGAATCTTAGTCTCTATTAGTTTTGTTTACACCTACAGCGCACCATGCCTTTTAATGTGTCCTTTTGGGTATATTAAGGGGTGTCAGGTGTTTCAAGCCTCATCAACCGAGAAAATGACTAAAGTAGGGACATGCGGCAGGGCTAGGTAGGTTGCCCCCATTAGGGTATGATCATCTCATACCTAGAGTCGATATATATGTATGCTTTAGGGCCATTATGGTTGTTTATCGACCATGGGGAGATCATATTCCTTGCTACCTAGTAAGGAGTAGGCTTGGTCTTGAGTAGTAGAGGTACAATGTGTTATAGCCTCCCGTATATTTTTATCTAAAGGTATACGGATTCGGTAGGTAGACCCTTACCTTTTCATAATTTGAATCCATTCTCCAATAAGTGCCTTTGGACTTGATTATATACCTATTATGTAGGAATTTAATTAATGTAGCAGTTTCATCTATGATTATTATGTATTTATATCTTAGATACTATTATAATATAACCGGGTTTCTATAGTAAGCGTTTTGGTTATCATAAGGTAAAAACTGGTCCGTGTTTATGTGCGATGTAGTCTTACGAGATACCTTTGATTTTAAAAGGTTTTACAAGTCAAATAATAAAATTCCTTATGATTTGAGTTTGTCAAGCTGGTTTTACCAGATTGATACGACGTTATTTTTCTTATAATGCTCGGGTCAGCCGGAGCATGTTTTTCAGATTTAGCTAGATTCTTTGGAGCTTTCAGGTGACAAGCTAGATTCTCCACGACGTATTCATGTATCATACATTCTTTTGCTACTCCATTTGTTTTGTTCTTGTCAGTATTTATCAGAATTGTAAGGACATGCTATTATAACTGTGCAGGCTTATAATAGGTTAATGTACGTTGATGTTGTGTATAATAAAGATAACTTATTTTTGTAAAGACTTTTTCGTACTATATATTTGTAAATACTAGAATTTCAGTCATTTTAATTAATAATTTTTAATTGATTTAAATATTGAAAAGTTAATTTTATAAATTAAATAACTTGAATTTCAAATATAATGGTTATTTGGATAATTGGAATTGTGTAAATTATTAAATCTTGTATTTAATATGAATGTTAATGATTTCAAAAATTGATTTAAATTCTATTTGAATAAGAATGAAGATAGTAAACTTTAACTTATAATATTAAAGTAATTTGAATTGTTTTAATATAATCTTTTTAATTTAAACGTGTGAAAATAGCCTTCCGGGGCACTGTCTTGGATTTTGACGACACCGGTTTCATTGGGTCTGTGTTATAATATGCCGTCGAATTTTGTGGTGATCGGACATATCGTTTGGTCGTGTGAGCTTGGAAAGCGTAGAAATTAATTAAAGGAATTTAAATTAATATAATTAGGTTTGAAAGGTTGTCTTCTATATATGATGGAATTGGGTCTCAATACAATCCATCATGTTCGGAATAATGGTATAACATATATAACGCCAAGCGGCACGCCCTGTTTGGAGTTCGACAAAATTGACATGTGAACAGTGTTTTATAAAGTTTTCTATAAAAGGACCTAAATTCTCAACATTTTCTTAAAACCCTAATGAAAAAAGTTCAACCGCCATTCTCCTTTAACCTCATCCAACAGTCAGGATTGTCTAAGTTGATCAGCAACGTTTCAGCCAAAGTGTTCAACTGCAAATTTATGGTCGATGACCAAGTGATTTCATCCATTGTGGTGGATCATCATAGCTCAAAATGGTTAGATGGCAGCTTCGTGATGAAGTTGTTCGACTTTGTTGGAGTGGTAATGGAGCAACGGGTCGGCAAAGGGAGAGGCTCTAATGGACGAAGGTCGGGGATGGATTAGGGTGTTTGGGTGGAGACTTGGTGGGGGACGGGGCGATGGACTAAGGCGATGGTATAGCAAGGTTGCAGGCATGTTTGGGAATCGTGATCGCATGGCCTGATGATGATTAGGGTTTGATAATAGGTAATTAGATAATGTTGTAATTTAATTAAGTTAATTATATTATTTAAAATCAAATGCTTATAAATGTGGTAACTTATACATATGAGCTCGAAATCGGGCACGACGTATTGCGTTGTACTCATATCAGCAAATTCTACATTATAGAGTGGGATTTAATGGATTTGGAGCTAATGGAAATTTGGGTTAAAATTGAACGCATGTTCAATTCTAATTCTAATTGGAATGCTTTGACGAAACTGAAATCAAAGTGAGTTAAACTCGCCTTTTTGGTTAACCAGAATATTTTATATAGTCAATAAAAATTATTTGTTGAATATGTGGATATTTTATTATTGATTATTACTGACTATTCGGATGAATTACTAGTTTATATTATTGGTTTGGATATATTCCTGCCCTTGGAGTGGATGAGACCCTATTACGACCCCATGTAAGAGAGGATGACCCATTGTATATGAATCCCGACTCGAAGTGGTTGATTTATAATTTTATGATTATAGACTATATCTGATGCATGAGGATAGGTCGGAGGGATCAAACAGGATTCCTCACACCGTTGATTTTATTTTTCATATAATTTGATATATGATATGTTGGATGCCATGGATAATTTTTCCCTATTTAGTGCTATAGTGGCACCAGGCAATAATTGTAATCATTTTGAAATACTATAAAATAAAAATTAGTTTTTAAAAGTTTTTAGTGATTTTTGAAATATATACATATACACACACACATATATATATTAATAATAATTCTTGAGTTACAAAGAGGAGTTTAATTTACATAAAATTATAGGTATGGTTTTTAGAGATTATAAATTTATAGTTCTACAAAAATTTTAAATAGAGATTTTCGAACTGTAAAATAAAGATTTTTAAAACCTTAAATAAGTCAATCTTTTATAATAAAAGGATATGTTTTATGTGACGACTCGACCTTTTTTCAATAGAAAGTCGCGTTATCTTTAAGAAAGAAAGGGATAGAAAAGAGAAAGATAGAGAAGAAAGAAAGGAACAACACCAGAATCTCAATAGCGGAACGAATAAATTATATTAATCACATAAAATAGTACATAGTATACAACATCTATCAGAGTTACACAACTTATACAACACATACTAGACAGTTATAAACACCTGTCTAGTTATACAACTCAAATGCAACTCAACATAATGACTTAGAGAACAAACAGCGAAACACTATGTATATATCTACAACGTTGAAGCCTCCTGCTCCATTGCTCCTCCAGTATTCGTCAAAGCAAACCTGAATCCCTTGGCTACTCGTAAAAATTTGAGTACCCAAGAGTTTAAGAAAATAGAAGATAAACTCCGGTTCAGACATAGATCTGGTGAGAGTAACAGGTTAAAGTTGCTTAACTTTTGAAAATCTTTGAAAACAAAAGGTATCACGTAAGACTTCCCACAAATAAACATGGGTAAGTTTTTACCTTACGCTCACCAAAACATTTGTAGGAAATCCAGTGATATTATAATAGTTTCTAGGGTTTTTAAATAAATAAGAAATAGCTGAAATTGTTACATAATTAAATTCCACATACTGGCCACAAAGTGGATAATACAATCAAAACCGTAAGGGCATGTAGGAAGAATGGGTTTCCATCAATGATAGGGCTACTGGGGTACCGCCCGTCATAGTACGTGGCCTAGATCACCGTACGGAGGATCGACCCTAAATCCCCTACAACATTAGGCCGGAACCATCCCTTACTGGACAGTCCCGAACAAGATAACCCCGTAGTTGTTTGCAACCAACTGCCCACACAGCCGAATATAAAGGGACTTCTAGACAGAGGTAAATCTCGTCCTACTTGGGTGCTACCCACTTAGCCTTGCTGCACCTCCCCTGTTTTAGCCATTCCCATTTGATAAGGCTTGAGGCTACGATTACATTTATAGGACACATCTATCTTAGAATGCTCATCGTCCACTAGATGATGTTCTGAAAGCATTCAATCCATACAAGTTCGTTCCGGGTTCGAACGAAACCGAAGGCATTATCTCGTTACACTCATTTTGGAATCACCCTCAGAGTTAACGACGACAACCCTTGCACTCTAAATCTTCATATTCACTTGAGATTCACGACCTATCGTTAATATGGATCGATGTGGTTTTTGAAAATCCAAATTTGGAAACCCGATCCCGGTCTCATCGAAATCCAAAACGCCATCTTTTAGGTCCAAGTTGTTTTAAAGTTAAAACAATTCAATTCTATTATCTATATACACACAGATAGACAATTCACAATATCACAATAGATAATGTACATTATCATCACAAATAGATAATCCACATTATCATCATAAAAGGATAATCCATATTATCATCACACTTCAACCAAAGCATCCATGTCACACAACATTATCTCATATCTGAGATCTCAAAACCATTCAAGGAAATCAATATTATCCATCCATACATAAGCAAGGATAAACCACTATCTACAATTAATTTAAAATGAATTAAATTAATTACTTCATCTCAAATTAATTTATAATTAATTAAATTAATTACTTTCATCATAAAAATCTTGCTTACATAACCATTAATTAATCAAAAATTTATTTAATTAATCATCCTCAAATTATCCACCTAAATTAATCATGCCTGATTAATTATCCTTTAATTACATTCAAGTAATTATCCTTAATTAATTTTACAAATTAATTATCCTTAACCACTTATAGTAATTAACCTTTAATTACTTCATTAATTAATTAACAATAATTAATTAAATTAATCCTTAATTAATTACAATTAATTAATTAATCTTAAATCACTTCATTGATTAATTACCCTTAAATTAATCAATCCTTAATTACATCATTAATTACATTAATTAATAATCCCTTAGTTACTTCTTAATTAATTTTTAACCATAATTATTAATCACTCTTGACAATTCACAAACAGTAATTAACTACCCTTAATTACTTTACTAAATAAATTAATTACTCCTTAATTAATTACATTTAATAATTAATCTTTAATTATATTATTTAGTCACCCTTTATTAACCTCATTCAGTAATTAATTACCCTTAATTAATTACTTATCTTAATTATCTTCAAATAACATTATCAATCAATTTTTAAATTAATTACACTAAGTAATTAATTATCAATTACTTTCATTAAGTAATTACCCTTCATATTAATTACACAAAGTAATTTAAATCCAAATCACTTTCAATCTTCAATTAATTGCACCCTGTAATTTCCCATCATAATTACTTCACTAAGTAATTATTCTTCATTAATTACGTTAAGTAATTATACTTAACAAATCATCCATTGATTGTCTTAAATTAATTAAACTTAATTATGCCTAAATCTTGTTTTAAAATTTAAAAATCCATTTTCAAATTTAAACCCAGATTTATAAAAACCCAAACAGGTTTTAAAATGAAAACCAACATATCCCGAGCCAGACCTAAAATGACTTCGAGCAAAATCCATATATCCTCGAGCAAAACACAAATTGACTCGAGTAAAACTCGAGTATCACCTTCCCTCAATCCTGACTAACCAAAACCAGATCACCAGAATACAAAGTGCACCGTGCACATGCACGGTGGCTCTGACCACCTCCGATTACTACCATACCCTCGAGCAAGTGAATGATCATCCAAGCATCCTCATCTGACCACCAGAACTTCACCATCAACTCGAAATAAAAATTGAGTATAAACCCCAAACCTGGAACAAAAGACTGGAAACACCACCTCAACCTGCAAACGCCTCATTCCCACATCTCCGACTACCAGAGTAACAGAAACTCCGGCCACACATTCGCTAACTACCATGCTTCCATAACCCAAAACCCCATGCAACTCGATTCACCACAGAAGCCGTGACGATCAAACATACCCAAGCTATCCAAACTAGGGTTAAAAACTTCAATGATCAACTACCATCGCCATCATGATTGGATAACCTTCCGGGCATTTTTCCTCTTGTCTTCGATCATCTTACTATCACCAGAAGAAAAGCCGAACTTCCAGATCACCGAGATCACCAGAAACACCCCATTTTCCCTTCTCTGATCAAACAAGAGCCGCACCTAAATCCTATTACTAAAAATTATGATTTTATTTTTAATCAGTTGTTTTTAGGATGATGTTTCAGATCCTAAGCCTAAAACGTTGAATTATGATGTTTGGATTTTCACTATTTCAAAATTTGATCAGTTGTTTTTATTCCCAGAGCCATTTCAAAATTTTCTAACTTAAATACAATTTTAAAATTTAATCAATGATTAAACGAGCAAATTTTGTTTAAATACTAAATCCTAATATTGACTAGATCAAGAGATTTAGCATTATAAATCAAATCCTGACTTTTGAAACTGGGAACAGAGGTATTCAAGCAAGCACTCATCGTTCATTTAAATATCCACATAAATTCACTACTATACATACACACAAACATATTTGGCTTCATATATTAATCATGCAACCTTATTTCATATACTTAAAATTTTAAAATGATGTTACTCACCTGTTATACAAAAGCGCCTTTATTTAGAAAAAGCTTTTGACAGAGAAAACTTTAAAACTTTAGACTTGAACGCTTCTTTGTTTTAAGCTTGAGTTGCTTGAATGCTGAAGAAAATTACTTGAAAACAGAGATGAACTGCTTTGCTTGCTTTTGTTGTTCTCAGATTTGAAAAGAAGATGTTGATAGGATTTTGTTTTGAATAGAGTTGAATTGCATGTTTGAGTTGTTCTCAGGTTTGAAAAGAAATGCACAAGCTTTGTTTTGAAAATGCTTTTGATTTGCAAATTTAACTACAGGTTGATGATTTCTGGTTTGAGGAAAATGCAGGCGTTTGTTTTGATTTGAAAATAAGATTACAGATTTGGTTTAAAACATGATTTCTAGGTTTAGAGGCAGATTTTGTTTTGAGAGATTGTTTAAGTTCAGATTTTTTATTGAAGAATAGAAAAAAGAATGTGGGTGAGAAGTAAATATGTTTTTATTAGTAAATTTTAAGATTTAAATAAAAATAAAAGAAACTAAAAATAAATAAGGACACTTGTCATTAGTATTTCTAATTACTTAACACTTGTTATTATGTGGCCTTAGTATAATTACACTTGTCTTTGTATTGTTTAATTTAATTTAAATGTTGATAATAAAGCTTTTTAACTTAATTTATAAATTTAGAAATACTTATTTAAATGCGTATGAATTTCCTTTAAGATAACAGCTTATATATATATATATATATGTTTTAAAATCCAAAACATTTTAAATATCTATTCTTCGAATTTCAAAACTTTAAATTCAAATTCAAATCAAATTCTAAAATCAAGTTATACATACACATATATAACTACACGAATTCAAATTTGAACTAACAATTCTATTTATATAAAAATCTATTTGTTAAACAATACATTATTAATATTGTTTTAAAATAACAAATTATCAAATCTTAAATAATTTATAAAAGAAATTATCTCTATATTATAAATTACTTATTTTCTTTATATGTATTAATGTTTCATTTGTAAAATTGTATTTTAACTTATATATATTTCAAACCATATTTATCAAGCTATATTTAAAAAGAAATAAAATAAACCTTTTTGTTAATTAATTTAAATTTTAAACTTAATCTATAATAAATTTAAACAATTTAAACATTTACCTTAAGTATTTAAAACTATATAGTTATTTATTAAATAGCTTTGGAAAGCTTAATACTAAATATATCAAAATGTCCAAATTACTAAATATATTAGAATTAGAAAATATAATTTCATTTGTTAAATTAAAACAAAGCTTATCTATTTACAATATATATACAAATATATATACGCATTATAAATAGAAATCAATTTATTAGCTTTTAAAAGATAAAATTCACCAATTAAATATTTATTAAACGAAGATTATTAAATCAACTCAAATTTTATTAACAAAAATTATCAAATAAATTTAATTTTTATTGCATATTACTAAATTGATATTGGCCAAAATTCTGGGTCATCACATTCCCTCAATAAAAGAATTTCGTCCCCAAATTTAAAAGCAAAGGTAATTTAATAATCTATCTATGATTTTAATTTTAAATCACAAGCATATATTATCAACACATGCTAACAACAATAGCAACCAATTCATCCAAATAGACAAATCTAACTATCTAGACAAATTCTGGATAGAACTTCCTAAAGTTTCCTAGGTATAAATACCGGGATACTCATTCTACAGAATCCAAACAATCTGTACTACTAAGCTACAAGGTTCTACTCATCTAGATCTACAAAACTAAACAAGATATCAGACTACAGACAAGTCTGACTCAACAACCAAACTTCCAGAACTGTTGGTTCCACAACCAGAGATGGACCATTCACGTACTTCCTCAGAGATACGTGAAACTCACTGAATTCCATTCTTCCAATGGCAATTCATTCCCAGTAGACCAAAACACTTATCCAAAACAGAACACAGAAGAGATCCAAAACACCTCGGAGCTAGCTTCCCAGACTTACCAAAACATATAGCTCCTTTGATCGGAGAAACTTATCCAAAATCAAATCTCCGACTCTTATCCACAAAACTCTTCTAACGATCCTGGGCTGCTTTCATCCTTCCTGATCAGCTCAACGTTCACTGATGCTTCTAGAAACAAACTAGACCAAAAACAACCCATTAAAATGATCCTCTCAAGATCAACCAAAATCAAGATCACAAACTTCACTTCACATATATCAGTAGACTGATCTTACTTCTCCTATCTGGAAAAGACTAAACAGATGCACTCCCAAACTGCTTCCGTTGCACAATTCTGAGCTGGAGTAGATAAGAATGCTGACAAAGAACACGAGCACAAACTGGACAACACCTCCCAAAAATATGGTTCAACAGATCCATAAAAAAGAAAACTCAGAAGTTCCACCAAAATATGAGCTGCTTCACCAAACTCTATCTCCAGAAACCATCCTTCATCTAAATTGAACCACCGGTAGCACTCCAGGAATCCAGTCGATAAGAAAACTCAACCTCCAGATGCGGATAAACCTCTGATAACTCAAGAGAACACTCAAACTATCGCAAGTCACTTTTGCGACCAATCCAGAATAATTCCAAAGAAAACTGTTCTTTCTTTACCAATCAGAAAAGCTTATGCTTATCTAACCAATCTTCGAAGAAATGTATCCACTCTGCTACTTCTGAATTCCACCTCCAGAAAACTGCTCAGCCAGATAACCTCCTTGCAGGCATATAGAACAATCTGAGCTGCAACGCTGCCACTAATGCCAAAGACTTCCCAATCCAAAGCTCTTCGAGAAACTTGGGCCTCAAAGCCGTATACAGACACCCTGCTGAGCTCATCTACAACATCGAAGAAGACACATTTCCTTAAACTTGTTCCAAAGAAACATCTTTGGAAACATCCATAGTCACTGCATCTCATCACGCAGCTACTACTTCCTGAGGTATCAAGATACCATCACTCGCTTCCTCCTAACCGAAAGATCCAAACTCTACCCATCCAAATCTCAAAGATGAACTCCGAACCTTTAAAAGGTTTCCTTCAAAGATTGATGAAATCCTTTCACCACAGCAAAGCTTACTCGAGACGGTATTGGGTCTACAGTCTCGACAAATACACTTCCAACCTCAACCCTCAGACTCCTTCCATTGGTAGTAGTCGTGTTACACACACCACCACCCCATCTACCTTTATAACTTATATTGGAAAACCCGAACAGGTAACCCAACAAATAGGTATAATATATATATATATATATATATATATATATATATATATATATATATATATTCAAAATTACAAGTACGCCCTCTCAAGGAAAAAACACTCCAAAGCCTAGGTATTCACTCAACCTAGCGCTATGATACCAACTGTGACGACCCGACCTTTTTTCCACAGAAATTCGCATCATCTTTAAGAAAGGGATAGAAAAGAGAAAGATAGAGAAGAAAGAAAGAAACAACGTTAGAATCTCAACAGTGGAACGAATAAATTATATTAATCACATAAAATAGTACATAGTATACAACATCTATTAGAGTTGCATAGCTTATACAACACATACTAGACAGTTATAAACACTTGTCTAGTTATACAACTCAATATAATAACTCAGAGAACACACAGCGGAAGACAATATATATATACACACATACAACGCTGAAGCCTCCTGCTCCATTGCTCCTCCAGTATTCATCAAAGAAAACCTGAATCCCTTGGCTACTCGTAAAAATTTGAGAACCCAAGAGTTTAAGAAAACAGAAGATAAACTCCGGTTTAGACATGGGCCTAGTGTGAGTAACTGGTTAAAGTTGCTTAACTTTTGAAAACCTTTGAAAACAAAAGGTATCATGTAAGACTTCCCACAAATAAACATGGGTAAGTTTTTACCTTACGCTAACCGAAACATTTGATAGGAAACCCAGTGATATTATAATAGTGTCTAGGGTTTTCAAATAAATAAGAAACAGCTGGAATTGTTACATTGTTAAATTCCAGCATACTAGCCACAAAGTGGGCAATACAATCAAAACCGTAAGGGCACGTAGGAAGAATGGGCTTCCATCAATGGCAGGGCTACTAGGGTACTGCCCGTCACAGTACGTGGCCTAGATCACCGTACCGAGTATCCACCCTAAATCCCCTACAACACAAGGCCGGAACCATCCTTTACTGGACAGTCTCGAACAAGATAACCCCATAGTTGTTTGCAACCAACTGCCTACACAGCCGAATATAAAGGGACTTCTAGACAGGGGTAAATATCGTCCTACTTGGGTGCTACCCACTTAGCCTTGCTGCACCAACCCTGTTTTAGCCATTCCCGTTTGATGAGGCTTGAGGCTATGATTACCTCTATAGAACACATCTATCTTAGAATGCTCATCGTCCACCTGACGATGTTACGAAAGCATTCAATCCATACAAGTTCGTTCCGGGTTCGAACGAAACCGAAGGCATTATCTCATTACACTCATTTTGGAATCACCCTCAGAGTTAATGACGTAACCCTTACACTCTGAATCTTCATCTTCACTTGAGATTCACGACCCATCGTTAATTTGGATCGATGTGGTTTTTGGATATCCAAATCTGGAAACCCGATTCCAGTCTCATCGAAATCCAAAATGCCATCTTTTAGGTCCAAGTTGTTTTAAAGTTAAAATAATTCAATTCAATTATCTATATACACACAGATATACAACTCACAATATCACAATAGATAATGTACATTATCATCACAAATAGATAATCTACATTATCATCATAAACGGATAATCCATATCATCATCACACTTCAACCAAAGCATCCATGTCACATAGCATTAATTATCTCAATCTGAGATCTCAAAACCATTCAAGGCAATCAATATCATCCATCCATACATAAGCAACGACAAATCACTATGTATAATTAATTTAAAATGAATTAAATTAATTACTTCATCTCAAATTAATTTAAAATAAACTAAATTAATTACTTTCATCACAAAAATCTTGCTTACATAACCATTTATTAATCACAAATTTATTTAATTAATCATCCTCAAATTATCCACCTTAATTAATCATCCCTGATTAATTATCCTTTAATTACATTCAAGTAATTATCCTTTAATCAATTTTACAAATTAATTATCCTTAACCACTTATTGTAATTAACCTTTAATTACTTCATTAATTAATTAACAACAATTAATTAAATAAATCCTCAATTAATTACAATTAATTAATTAATCTTAAATCACTTCATTGATTAATTGCCCTTAAATTAATCAATCCTTAATTACATCATTAATTACATTAATTAATGATCCCTTAATTACTTCTTAATTAATTTTTAACCATAATTATTAATTACTCTTGCCAATTCATAAACAATAATTAACTACCCTTAATTACTTTATTAAATAAATTAATTACTCCTTAATTAACTACATTTAAAAATTAATCTTTAATTATATTATTTAACCACCCTTGATTAACCTCATTCAGTAATTAATTACCTTAATTAATTACTTCTCTTAATTATCTTCAAATAACATTATCAATCAATTTTTAAATTAATTACACTAAGTAATTAATTATTAATTACTTTCATTAAGTAATTATCCTTCATATTAATTACACAAAGTAAGTTAAACCAAAATCACTTTCAATCTTCAATTAATTACACCTAGTAATTTCCCATCATAATTACTTCACTAAGTAATTATTCTTCATTAATTACATTAAGTAATTATGCTTAACAAATCATCCAGTGATTGTATTAAATTAATTAAACTTAATTAATTAACCTAAACTAATCACATTAAACTTAATTAATTGCAATGAGTAATTAATTCCTTAATTAATTTGTTAATTACTTCCATTAAGTAATTATACTTAAACAATTCCACAAATGATTATCCTTAATTAACTAATCTAATTAATTATTAAAATTAATCACATTAATTAATTATTTAATAATCTTTAGTTAATGATCTTCATTAACTATTAACAATTCTTTAATTACTTCTCTAAAGTAATTAAACTAAGATTAATTATTATTAATTACAAATTAATTAATCTTTATTAACCAATTAATTAATCTCTAATTATTTAATTAAATAAGTGTTTAACTGTAACTTAATTAATCCTTAATTACTTGATTAATTAATTTCTAATCATTAATTAAAAATTTAATCTTATCTAATTAATGATTCCTAATTACAAATGAATTATTCCTTAATTAATTAATTAATTAATTAATTTAAACCTTAATTAATTAATTTAAACCCTTATTTACTTAATTAATTAATCCAAATCATTAAATAAATAAATAAATAAATAAATTATTTTAGTTACCTTAATAATTTAATGAATCTTAAATCATTAAATCCTAATTAACTTTATATAAAACTTTCCACATTAATGATCAAGTTATCATTAACAAAGCATTTAAAAACAATTTACTTTTAAATTTCATTTTAAATTTAAGATTTAAAATGAATACACATTTAACTTTAACAGAATTTTAAAACAATTTAAATCCTTTTAAATCACATGTTAAAGAAATACTTATTTATAAAACAAGTTTAAAAGAATTTAAAACCAAATTCATTTTAAATTGAAATCAATTTAAAATACACTTTAAACATTCAAAGTTGTTAAAACATTTTAAATTTAAAAATTTTCTTTTATTCCAAAACTAGGATACAAATCCATTTTTGAATCCAGATTTAAAACTTATTTAAATCTTTTCTTTCAGATTTTAAATTCATTTTATAAAATACTTTAACAATTTAAAGTTGTTAAAACATTTCATTTTTATAAAACTTATTTATTTAAAAACTAGGATTAAAAGTAAAATTTGAATCTATACTTACACTTGATTTAAACTTTTCCTAAATCTTGTTTTAAAATTTAAAAATCCATTTTTTAATTTAACCCAGATTTATCAAAACCCAGACAGGTTTTAAAATGAAACCTGTAACGAACATAACCTGAGCTAGATGTACAATGACTTCGAGCAAAATCAACATATCTTCGAGCAAAACACAAATCGACTCGAGTAAAACTCGAGTATCACCTTCCCTCAACCCAGACTAACCAAAACCATATCACTAGAATAAAAGTGCACCATGCACATGCACATGCACGGTGGCTCTGACCACCTCCGATCATCACCACACCCTCGAGCAAGTCAACGATCATCCAAGCATCCTCATCTGACCACCAGAACTTCACCATCAACTCGAAATGAAAATCGAGTATAAACCCCAAACCTGGAACAAAAGACTGGAAACACCATCTCAACCTGGAAACGCCTCGTTCCCACATCCCTGACCACCAGAGTAACAGAAACACCAGCAACACATTCGCTAACTACCATGCTTCCATATCCCAAAAACCCATGCAACTCGATTCACTATAGAAGCCGTGACGATCAAACATACCCAAGCTATCCAAACTAGGGTTACAAACTTCAATGATCAACCACCATCACCACCATGCCTGGATAACCTTCCTGGCATTTTTCCTCTTATCTCCGATCATCCTACTATCACTGGAAGAAAACCTGAACTTCCAGATCACCGAGATCACCAGAAATACCCCATTTTCCCTTCTCTGATCAAATAAGAACTGCACCTAAATCCTATTACTAAAAATTATGACTTTAGTTTTAAAATTCATGTTTTAGGATGATGTTTTAGATCCTAAGCCTGAAACTTTGAATTATGATGTTTGAATTTTCACTATTTCAAAATTTGATTGGTTGTTTTTATTCCCAGAGCCATTTCAAAATTTTCTAACTTAAATAAAATTTTAAACTTTAATTAATGATTAAACGAGCAAATTTTGTTTAAATACTAAATCCTAATAATGAATAGATCAAGAGATTTAGCATTTTAAATCAAATCCTGAGTTTTGAAACTAGGAACAGAGATACTCAAGCATGCACCCATCATTCATATAAATATCCACATAAATTCACTACTATACATTCACACAAACATATTTGGCTTCAGATATTAATCATGTAACCTTATTTCATACACTTAAAATTTTAAAAGTGATGTTACTCACCTGTTATACAGAAGCACATAGCACCTTTATTTAGAAAAAGCTTTTGACAGCGAAAATTTAAAACTTTAGACTTGAATGCTTCGTTTTTTAAACTTGAATGCTGAAGAAAATTACTTGAAAACAGAGATGAACTGCTTTGCATGCTTTTGTTGTTCTTAGATTTGAAAAGAAGATGTTGACAGGGTTTTGTTTTGAACAGAGTTGAACTTCCCTGTTTGAGTTATTCTCAGGTTTGAAAAGAAATATACAAGCTTTTGTTTTGAAAATGCTTTTGATTTGCAAATTTATCTACAGGTTGATGATTTCTGGTTTGAGGAAAATGCAGGCATTTTTTTTGATTTGAAAATGAGATTACAGATTTGGTTTAAAACACGATTTCTGGGTTTAGAGGCAGATTTTGTTTTGAGAGATTGTTTGAGTTCAGATTTTTTTATTGAAGAATAGAAAAAAGAATGTAGGTAAGAAGTAAATATGTTTTTATAAGTAAATTTTAAGATTTAAATAAAAATAAAAGAAGCTAAAAATAAATAAGGACACTTGTCATTAGTATTTCTAATTGCATAACACTTGCTATTATGAGGCCTTAGTATAATTACACTAGTCTTTGTATTATTTAATTCAATTTCAATGTTGATAATAAAGCTTTTTAACTTAATTTATTAATTTAGAAATATTTATTTAAATGCATATAAATTTCCTTTAAGATAAAAGCTTATATACATATATATGTGTAAAATCCAAAACATTTTAAATATCTATCCTTTGAATTTCAAAACTTTAAATTCAAATTCAAATCAAATTCTGAAATCCAATTTTAAAATCGAGTTATACATACACATATATAACTACACAAATTCAACTTTGAATTAATAATTCTATTTATATAAAAATCTATTTGTAAAACAATACATTACTAATATTGTTTTAAAATAACAAATTATCAAATCTTAAATAATTTATGAAGGAAATTATCTCTATATTATAAATTACTTATTTTCTTTATATGTATTAATGTTTCATTTGTAAAATTGTATTTTAACTTGTATATATTTTCAAACCATATTTATCAAGCTATATTTAAAAAGAAATAAAATAAACCTTTTTGTTAATTAATTTAAATCTTAAACTTAAGCTATAATAAATTTAAACAATTTAAACATTTACCTTAAGTATTTAAAACTATATAGTTATTTATTAAATAGCTTTGGAAAGCTTAATACTAAATATATCAAAATTTCCAAATTACTAAATATATTAGAATTATAAAATATAATTTCATTTGTTAAATTAAAACAAAGCTTATCTATTTAAAATATACATACATATACATATATATGCATTATAAATAGAAAGCAATTTATTAGCTTTTAAAAGATAAAATTCACCAATTAAATATTTATTAAAAGAAGATTATTAAATCAACTCAAATTTTATTACCAAAAATTATCAAATCAATTTAATTTTTAATGCAGATTATTAAATTGATATTGCCCAAAATTCCGGGTCATCGCATTTTAAAAGGAAAATGGAAAAAATTCATCATAAATAATTACAAACCATTTTATATAAAGTAATATATACAAATATTAAAGATTGTTTACAAATTCAAGATTTATAAGTGTGATAATTCATAAAAGTGATATTTTACAAATGAAGTGAAGATTTGTAAAATCGTATTTTGTAAATAAAAGTATGGATTTATAAACGGTGTTTATAAATTAAAGGAAACAATCATCATTTAATAAATTGGTGAAATATATCAAATAGTGGGTTTATTATAAGATGTTGGATGATATTTAAGAAAATAGTTGATTGTATTGTGGAAACTAAAGGTGAGGGTAAATCGGGAATGTTAAATGATATTTTATAAATAAAAAGGAGTTTATAAATAAAATTTATCCATATAGAGGCAATGTTAAAAACAGATGGTGATTGATGTTTTTAGATGGGATTTATAGATAAGTGGGATTTATAAAGGAAATAGAGTTCTAAATGGAGTTCATAAAATAAGGGATTTTATGAAAGGAAGTTTTATAAAAGAGAAGGAGATTTCTAAATATCGTTTTATAAATATGGAAATGACCTTGTTGGATATTAAGTATGGATTTTTATCAGGGAAAAATAATTATGTTTTTAAAAGTTATTTATTTATATTAATATCATTTAAAGTGGTTTATAAATATTTTAATATTTTGAAAAGTTATTTTTTAAATTTTTTAATTAATTTTAACTATTTATCAACAGATCATTTCGGATGTTTTGGAATTTATAAAAATGTTTATCGTTATAAATTAGTAGTATTTTTAAAAATGTTAAAGATAAATTATTATTGTTTTATTTAAGATGTTTTGTAGTTTATTTATTTTCATTTAAAATGTTTTAAAGTTAATATTTATTTATTTATAATGTTTACTAGTTATATAATAGCATTTTAAGTAAGTAATAAGAAATTATATTATAAATGTTTTGGAGAATTATAAATGGTGTTCTATAAACAGATGTGGTTTTTATAAGAGGAATCTTATAACATGTTTTGGAAACGTAAAGGAAGGTTCGTTAAAAAGATAAATGAGTTTTATAAATGGCTTCAGATTTTTATTAAAGAATTTTAGAAATGGTTTTTAGATTTATAAATGGTTTTGTGGATGTATGTTGAAGTTTATAAATGATATTAGAATTGAATAAAAAGGAAATCTTCCCCAGTGTTTAGTGAATATACTTATGCTATTAAGGTAAGTGTGTGGATATTTTTCCAAGTATTGAGAAATAGGGATTCTTGGGTGTGTGTATGTATGTATATATATATATATCTTTGCAAAAAGAATTTTGTTTCAAGTATTTTGCAAAGTGAATTTAAATTAATAATAGATTAATTCAAAGGAGATTAGTGGTCGTTGGTGTGCTTAACCATTGTTGGTTTTTCCCTATGGAATTTAAATCCCTGATTGAATGTTTGTTATTTGATAGTTAAATAATAAACCATCGAATTTGGACCTAAAACGAACTTCGGAAATATCTGAAAGTGACTAAGGATCGTGCAATATGGAATATTAAATAAACTATCTACTTATGCAGAATGTAAATGTGAAAGTAAAATAATAAAATAAATGACACCAGAGACTTTTATACTGGTTCGAACTTACCGTTCTACGTCCATTCCCAGACTCCTTTAGGAATTTTACTATTAACCGTCACTTAACCCGGAGGAATATGTATTACACCGCCTGAGTAACCGAACAGGGCTTTAACCGCCTAAGAAATAGAATAGGACTTCAACTGCTTGAGCAACCGAACATGACCTCAATAATACAGAGAATTATCTTGATTGAACGTGCTCTTTTAATAGCACGAATAAGTCTTTAGAATACACCCTTCCTATTATCTTCTCATTTGTGGTATATCATGTAATTCGTAAAGATAGGACGTTTATTAAATCACTAATGAAATATTCTTGAATGAAAAAGTGATCAGAGTGAAGTATTGGATGCTTAGAGTTCAAATAGCAACATAGATTAGAAACAAGAGTAAGAATTAGTATTAGTGATTAAAATAGTGGAATTCATAGCTATTTATAAAGGTTGAGGAGTTATAATCGTTCGTGAAAGATAGCCATGAAGAGATATGAAAGCAACACTTGAATCAAGAGTTGTTTCTGTTCATTGAATTGAAGTGTCTTTTCAAAATATAGCGGTTATGAACATTCAGCTATTAGAATGGAGCAGTTCAGCCAGCTTAATGGATTTAAATGCAAATCAAGAAAACAGTGCAAACGTGACACAATTCAGCCGGTTGAATTAGCATGCTCAGCCGTCGGAATATTCAAATCAGTATGTACACATGCAAAGTATTCACCCGGCTTAATCATGATATTCAGTCGACTGAATTTAGTGTTTTCCAGCATATCATCAATGTTTTTGAAAAACTTTAAATTTTATATGCATGCATATACCACTTTGAAGAGATTTTAACATGAATTTAATACTAAACTCGGACCTTAAACTTAATATTATGTAGGAGCTTCAATCCGAAATCTGGTCTGCAAATTTGTAGACTATTTCTCGAGTAAAAACAATATCTTCTCCTGCATGTTTGGGTAGTTTATATAATATTTACTTATATAGTTGTCATAATCAAAACATTAAAAATCCTAGGTTCTAACATTCTCCTCCTTTTCGATGATGACAACTATGTTAAGTTTTTAAATATATAAAGTAATTTTCACCCCCTGACTGAATACTCCCCCTATCAATCGTATTCTCCCCCTTTTTCATCAAAAAAAGGAAAAAAATAATTGATATGATAAATAAAACATTTCACATAGACATATAAGCATATAGACATGAGAAACAAATAACCATCTTACATAGAAACTTCACATAGAATATTGTTGATTGAAGAAAGTACATAAACATCATAAAAATATGTCTTAAACAAAATACTACAAATTATTATGAATTTACTATCATAGCAACACAATAAAATGAGTTTAGAATTCTTCACTAACTTCTTTCTTATTCAATTTATTCTTCTTCCAAGGTCGTCTAAGAGAATGGTGCCGGGTTTACAACAATACCCGTCGAAGTCAATCCGGAACAAGAAACTTTTTTCAAAATTTTATTTAAAAACATTTTATCGAGTTTAGCTTTTTGTTTACTTTAGTCACGTTCTTCTCAACATTAACTAAACATCGATTGAGTTTTCTTTGATTCCACGATAACGTGACAAGGTCTTGCGTAGAAGGCACATCAATATGAAGTTCATGATTTTCATTGTCATCTTCTTCTTACCGAGGGACTTAAGAAGAGGAGGAGGGAATATTCGTGTCTCGAGGTTGTAGAATTCCTTGATTATGATTTGCGACCCAATTTTGAAAACTAATGATTTGTTGGCTTTCAAGATGCTTAGGAAGACCCATTAGACTAAGTGTTTTGGAGTTTAGCTCACCTATTGTCATGAAGTCGGAATCGGGCAATGACTCCAAAATTTTGTAGATTCTCTTGCTCTCTTCGACCTTGTAACCATTTTGTTTAATGAAATTAGAAGAAAAATTGAATTTTTTGAAGTAGTTAGGGTTTGCTTTTAGGTTTTACTGAGTAGTGAATGGTTGGGTAGGTTGAAAATGAAGGGATAGATGAGAATATGAAGTAGGTAAGATTGGGTACTTGCATTTAAATTCATGCAATTCTATTTTAAAAAACAAAAAACAAATGGACCAACCGACTGAAATATTGAAGGCAGTCAGTTGAAATAAGTAGAATTAAAACCCGCAAGCTTTTAGTTAAAAATTACCATGTTCCATTCGGCTGAATGGGGGGATTCAGTCGGTTGAATTCAGAATAAATGTTTAATATTCTTGAATGTTCAGTCGGCTGAAGTTATAGGTTCAGTCGGTTGAAACTATTGATTTTTTGAGGTGAAGCTTATTTTCAATTCATTCTAATTTGGTTAACAAACAAGCTATACATACATACATACATATATATATATATATATATATATTTGTTTTTTGAGCATTATTCTCATGTCAAAAAAAATATAATTTTATCTCAACAAATGTGTTACACATCCAAATTACAATATTGATTTTATGAAAATAAACTTACAGAAACGTAGATTTTATTTTTTTGCAGTCTTGGATTTGTATGAGCTTGGTTCAACTTTGGTGACATTATGTAATGGATTAATAGGAAACCAAACATTACGTTATGCACCTTGTTCCCAAGAATTTGGAGATATGTGAGGTCGTTGAGGAGATGGATTGTGCACACCTTGCTTAGGAGTCGTTCCACAAATTTGAGAGCGAATTGTTTGAGAAAATTTAAACTTCTACTATGGTGTTTTTGCTCGTAATACATCTCATGCTGTAAACTTAAGGTTTCATGCTGATAGTGATGAATATCATCGATTTTCTCCTTGGTAGAAAGTGATCCAAAGTCACTTTTTCCTAGCTCGTTCGTTGTTTCGTGTATATCCAGTATGGTGATTGGGGGATGAGTAATCTTCACTAGAATATACACAAGAGTAGATTACTTGTTGAATCTGAAGTTGGAGTGCTAAAAATAATTGATGAAAGATCGAAACTTCCTTAAGATGACATGTCATAAGAAGTTGAATATATAATTAATATTAATTTAAAACAAATATCTTCATGTACATACATTAGTTTCATTTTCCATTTCTAAAGTTTTAGAGTTTCCGGTTAACATTGATTACTAAATTTTCAGCCATTCCTTTTATTTTCTATTACCTATAAATAGATATAAGATTGTAAGGTTAAAAATTATACAAAGATTATAGCCGAATATAAAATAAAAAGAATGTAAAGTCTTATTGGAATTAACACAATAGAACATTGGAATGACATATGACTTCCTCCCATGAGTGTAGAGTTCGAGTGCCATCATCTTCAATTTTTTTTCCAATTAAATTTTTACTTACTTTATAATAAATTTTTTCAAACTTCAATATCAAACTATAAATCATGTAATGGCATTATTCCTAGTTTACGTCTTAATTTAAGAAAAATGTTTTCATTTAAAGGTTTAGTAAATCTATCTGCAACTTGATTTTCCGATGATACAAAATCAAGAGAGATGTTACCTTTTTCTATGTTATCATGAAGAAAATGATGTCATATGTCAATATGCTTAGTTCTCAAGTGGTTTATAGGATTTTTCGTTAAATTTATAGAACTTGTATTATCACAATAAATTGTTGATTTAGATAAGTTTATACCAAAATCTTAAAGTGTTTTTTGCATATATATTACTTGAGCACATGCCAAAGTAGCAGAAATATATTCTTCTTCACACGTCGAAAATGAAACCCAATTTTGTTTCTTATTGAACCAAGATACTATAGATTGTCCAATGAAATGACATGTACCACTTGTACTCCTTCGATTCATTCGACATCCTCCAAAGTCAACATCACTATATGATAATAACTCAAAAGGACATTCTTTCGGGTAAAAGAGGCCGTAGTCTTTAGCTTTACCTAAGTAGTGTAAAATTCGTTTCACTGCTCGCAAATGTTATTTTTTGGGATTTTCCTGAAATAGTTCATATAAGCATACATTCATCATTATATAAGGATGACTAGCAGTTAAGTAAAGTAAAGATCCAATCATACTTCGACATAGTTTTTGGTCAACACTTTTGTCATTTTCATCTCGATCGAGATGTTTCGTAGTACTCATAGGTGTTGGTTTAGCAGAAATATTTTCCACACCAAAATGATTTATTAGATTATTACAATATTTTTCTTGATTAATAAAATTTCCATTATTTAATTGTTTAATTTGTAATTCAAGAAAATATGAAAGCTCTCCCATATGAAACATTTCATATTCTTTTGTCATAATATTTGAAAATTCCTGACATAATGTTTCATTCACAGAACCAAAAATGATGTTATCTACATAAACTTGTATTATTAAAATATCATTTTTATCTTGTTTTATAAGCAAAATTTGATCCACGTTTCCAATTTTAAAACCAGTATTTATAAGATAACTTTTAAGACGATCATTCCAAGCACGAGGTGCTTGTTTTAAACCATATAAAGCTTTCTTTAATTATAAACATGGTCTAGAAATTTTTCATGTGAAAATAGAGGTGGTTGTTCGATGTATACATTTTTCTATAAAATCGTTTAGAAAAGCATTTTTTACATCCATTTGATACAGTCTAATGTTTTGAAAACTTTCATAAGCTAATAAAATACATATTGCTTCTAGTCGGGCTACATGTGCAAATGTTTCTTCGTAGTCTATTCCTTCCTCTTGAATATTGTAACCTTGAGTGACTAATCTAGATTTTTTTCGAATAATATTCCCTTTCTCATCGACTTTATTTTTGTAATCCACTTAGTACCTATGCTTGTTTAATTACTATGTAAACTCTTCTTGCATAGCTATAATCCAGTATTCATCCGTTGAGGCTTCTTTAGCATTTTTGGGTCCAATGTTTGATAGGAAAGCTATATGACCCATTTGATTTAATTGATTCTGTGTTCTTACATTAGAATTCATTTCTCCATTAACATTTTCAATTGGGTGATTTCATAGAAGTATTGGTGGAGATTGTATCTCATATTCATTAGAGAAATTGTTGTTTTCAGTTTCAGTATAATTTTCAACATCATCTTCTATGATATTTGATTTAGGAATTATTACTTCATCTTCATTTTTACTATTAAATTTGAAGTTTTCATCGAATGACACATGAAGTGTCTCTTTGATTATTTTAGTTCTTTTATTATAAATTCTATGTGCCTTGCTTAGTTTTGAGTATCTAATGAATATTCCTTCATCGTATTTTGGATCGAATTTACCAAGTTGGTCTCTTGTATTTAATAAAAAGCATTTTGAACCGAAAATTTTAAAATATGATATGTTAGGTTTTCTTCCACTAAAAAGTTCATGTTGGGTATGTTTTGTTAATGGTCTAATAGAGACTCGATTTAAAACATAACAAGTAGTTGCTACAGCTTCTACCCAAAAATGTTTAGGTTGAGTTCTTCCATTTAATAAGGTTCTAGCACATTCTTGCAGCGTTCTGTTTTTCCTTTCTACAAATCCATTTTGTTGCGGAGTTCTAGGAAATAAAAAATTGTGAACAATTCCTTTCTTATTACAATATTTTTCAAAAATATCATTATCGAATTCGCCATCGTGATCGCTTCGAATGTTTTTAATTTTTATGTTTTTTAATATTTTGAATTCTCTTAGCAAAATTTATAAAAGTTTCAAAAGTATCACTTTTGTTTTTCATAAATATTATCCAAGTGTATCTTGAAAAATCATCTATAATTACAAAAACATATCGATTATGATCTATAAATTGAACTTGAGTTGGTCCAAAAAGTTATAACTGTAATAACTCAAGTGGTATTAATGTAGAAATATTTTTCTTTGATTTAAAAGTAGATTTGGTTAACTTTCCTAAATGATAAGCATCACAAATACTATTTGCTTTAAAATTCGTCTTTGGTAAACCTTTTACTAAATTATTTTTAGATAATTTTCTTATCGCTTTAAAGCTTATATGACAAACCTTTTGTGTCATAACCAAGGATCATTTTCTTTAGCTACTAGACACATATTTATGTTACAATTAACTTTCACATTTAATATGTATATATTACGTTCTCAAGTTCCTTCAAAGGTAAGATTTTTGTTTTGACCAGATATGTTACATTTATTTTCCAAAAAAGATATATTAAAACCTTTATCACATAGTTGACTTATACTCAGCAAATTATGTTTTGAACTTTCAACTAGTAAAACATTTGCAATAAGAAGTAAGTTAGATGTACCGTCATTGCTTACATCACCTTTGCCGATGATATATCCTTTGGAATTTTCTCCAAATATGGCAGATCCTCTATCTGAGTAGATGATGTTAGTCAGCATATCTTTGTTTCCTGTCATATATTTTGAGCAACCACTATTGAGTATCCGCTTTCCTTTTTTCTTAGTTGGTACCTGTAAAAAATATAGAGATGACATTGGTACTCACTTTTTATCAGGGTCCTAAGAGTTAGGTCTTAGGAAACCAAACCCAAGAGGGTTTAGAATTCCCATTATAAGTTTTCATTTTTATGAACTGCATTTATAAAGTCTTAATATACTTATTTCTAATCAAAAAATTGTTTGCCTTTGGAACCCAAATCTTAATAGATTTTGAATGATTAAATTCTTTAAAACAGGTTTTACAAAAGTATTATTATTCTTTTTGAAGTTTGTATATAAAGAACTATTATTTTAGGACTTTTGTTGTCTTATTATACCTTAATCCCCTTTTGTTTGAAGTAGCTTGTGAATCTTCAATAATTCTAGGCAGATTTTCTCTTCCTCTATTAAAACTAGAAATATTGCTGGTAGTATTTTCTAATTTTGTTTTAAGACTGGTATTGTCCAATTCAAGAATTTTGACATTGGATTTTAAATCGTGATTTTCTATAGCTAATGTCATATCTTTTCTTATTGAACTTCAATCTCATTTGATAGCATAGTTAGTTGAGAAGATACACTAGACAATGATTCTTGTGTTTTGATAAGTTCTTCTTCCAAGATTTTCTTTTCATATTTAAGCAATCAATTTCTATTTCACTTCTGTTTAGTTTTTCTAAAGCATATTTATATTTTCTTTTAACATCTTTTAGTTTATCTAATAGCTCGAGTTTATATTATTTGAATCATCAAAGGTTAGATCACTTACTTTGTCAAATAAAGCCATAAAGCACACATTAGCGTGTTCAGAGTCACTGTCAATGTCTATGTCTGATAAGGAAGACGGTTCCAAATAATCCCATGTAAAAGAGAATGCTTTCTTCTTCTTATTATATTTGTCCCTTTTTAATTTTGTACCTGCCTATCTGACGATCAGGACAGTCCTTCCTTATGTAACCCTTTTTATGACATTCATAACATTTGAAATTTGAAGCTAACGGTTTGTTATTGTTGTCTCTCCTGTTGTTTTTGAATTTCTTATTCTTTCGAAATTTTAAGAATTTATTAAAGTTCTTAGAAATAAAAGTTATGTCATCTTCATCTTCTTCTGAACCTTCTTGTTCAGCTTGGAATGCTATGGTCTTTCTATCTTGTGCTTGATCTCTTTTTGCCTACAAATTTACTTCATATGATATTAGACTTCCTATCAACTCCTCTTGTTTTGTGGTTGACATGTCATTAGCTTCTTTAATTGCTAAGAATTTCCGTTCCCATTCATCCATTAAAGAGTTGAGGATTTTTGAAATGATATCAAAATCTGTGTATTTTTCTCCTACCAAAAGTGAATGATATATATCTTGAAACCTAGAATACATTTCATTTATAGTTTCATTTTGCTTCATTCTACAATTCTGGAACTGGTTCTTAAGCATAGAAATCTTGTTATGCTTAACTTCATTAGTACCTTCATGTGTAACTTTAAGAGTTCGCCAAATTTCATAAGCTGTTGTATACACGCTAACTCTATTAAATTCAGTTTTATCTAAAGAACAAAATAGCATATTCATGGCTTTTGCGTTTGAGGTAGCTTCTAATTTTTATGTGTTTGACCATTATGCATATGGAGTGGTTGGTATAATATATCTATCCTGAGTTATATTCCAAGTGTTATATCTATTTGCTTGCATATAAATTCTCATGCGAGTTAACCAATAATTGTAATTCAAACCGTTAAATAGTGTCGGTCGTGTAGTGGATTGACAATCAATAAAACTTATGCTTGTTTTATTTTCCATATTAACTGAATATCAAATAACTATGTTATGGTTAGATGATGACCTTGCTCTGATACCAATTGAAAGTGACTAACGATCGTGCAATATGGAATATTAAATAAACTATCTACTTATGCGGAATGCAAATGTAAAAGTAAAATAATAAAGTAAATGACAATGGAGATTTTTATACTGGTTCGAACTTCCCGTTCTATGTCTAGTCCCAGACTCTTTCTGGAATTAAACTATCAACCCTCACTTAACTCAGAAGAACACGTATTACACCGCTTGAGCAACCAAATAAGACTTTAACCGCCTAAGCAACAAAATAGGACTTCAACCGCCTGAGCAACCGAACAGGACTTCGCTAATACAGAGAATTATCTTGACTAAACATGCTCTTTTAATAGAATGGGTAAGTCTTTATAGTACACCCTTCATATAATCTTCTCCTTTGTGGTATATCGTGTAATTCGTGAAGATAGGAAGTTTATTAAATCACTGATGAAATATTGAATGATTAGATTCAAATAGCAAGATAGATTAGAAGTAAGAGTAAGAATTAGTATATTGATTAAAACAGTGGAATTCATGGCTATTTATAAGGACTAAAGAGTTGTAATCGTTCTGAAAGATAGCCATGAAGAGATATGGAAGTAACTCTTGAATCAAGAGTTGTTTCTGTTCATTGAATTGACGTGTATTTTCAAAATACCGACATTATGAAGATTCAGCCATCTGAATGGAATAATTCAGCTAGCTAAATGGATTTAAAAACGAACCAGCAAGAAAACAGTGCAAAAGTTAAACAATTCAACCGGCTGAATTAGCACACTTAGCCATGTGAATATTCAAATCAATTTGTGCACATGCACAGTATTCATCCAGTTGAATCACGCTATTCAGTCGGCTAAATTTAGTGTTTTCTGGCATATCATCAATGTTTTTGAAAATTTTTAAATTGTGTGTGCATGCATATATATCATTTTGGAGAAATTTTAACATGAATTTACTGCTAAACTCGAACCTTAAACTTAATACTATGCTGGAGCTTCAATCCATAATCTAGTCTGCAAATTTGTAGACTATTTGTCGAGTACAAATAATATCTTCTCCTGCAAGTTAGTTAGTTCATATAATATTTACTTATATAGTTGTCACGATCAAAACATCAAAAATTCTAGGTTCCAGCAATATCTAGAAGAAAAACTTGAGTTATATGGCACAATTATCACCGATGAGGTTGTGTTGTGCATATAAATCTAATTTCATTCTCCTAGGACAATGGCAAGGAAATCTGTCCACTAACAGTTAGGAGGTGATCTCTACTCCTATATTTGGCTGTTTATTTCCTAAAGAACATGGGTTGAGTTTATCGAAAATTATCGAAAAGTTGTTTCCGAAAGGACCGGGATCAGATACGTTACCCTAAGTAGGGTATGATCATCCCTATCTAGAGTCGATATTATCCACCATTTGTATGCTTTGGGGCCCATTAACAGAGGGGTGATCATATTTGGCACTATCTAGTGAAGGATAGGCCAGTTCTGTGTTGGCATGGGTCGATAGGTCTGGCCTTGGCGTTATTTTATCTAAAGATGCACTATGACGGGCGGTACCCTAGTAGTCCAGTCATTGTATGGAATCCACTCTCCAATACGAGCCTTTACAGTTTTACCTATTGTGTTGGAATTTAATTAATGTAACAATTTCGGCTAAGATTAATAAGTATTTGTACATTAGACCCTATTATAATATTAGAGAATTTCATATGAAATATTTTGGTTATCTTAAGGTTAAAACCCGTCCATGTTTACGTGAATGCGTGGTCTTACAAGATGCTTTTGATTTTCGAAAGGTTTTTTTATAACTTTAGCACGTCCAGTTGGGTATGTTTTCTCATGCTGGTTTAACAGACTCACTCGGGTGTTATTTTATCATAATCCTCGGGTCAGATCAAGCATATTTACAGATCGCTTTGGATGCGTTGGAGCTCAGGAGTGAGTTGGAGGTCTGCATGACATATTCACGTATATGTTTATTTCCGCTGCTTTGTTGAAATTATCAGCAATTGTGAGGAAGGGTTGCTATAACTATCTAGGATGATGATTGTGATTTGTTGTAGTACTCTAATGGATGTATGTATATAACAATTTCTCTTTTGTAAAGAACATTGATATTATATATTGTTCCGCTGTGATTATGAGATTTTGTGTTGTTTTTTTCTTTCTCTTTTCCTTTTCTTCTTTTTCCTATAACATTAGGGTTTTACGACATTTGATTACTTGGCACACAATACAATGGACGTATTAGGGTCAATTTTTTAGGGTCGAAAATCACTGATTTGTTACACTTGATATCTGAGCTAAAGGTTAAGCTAGAACCTTGGCTTTAGTGGGTCAACTCATTAAGAGATAAGGTAATGGAATGCCTTAATATGAGTTTTGAGTGTATCATATAGATATGAGCGTGTATTTGCAAGTGATATAAAAATATTTTATGTTGTGTTAATTTATCTATTGAGTGGCTTAGGAATTCTGGTCGGTATGTGGGATGTATCGATAGGGGTTTCTAAACACTTAAACAAGGCAAACCGATATAGTATTGTTTTGAGAATTTGTAAATGAAATAATTTTACCAAAATTATATTTTTATACATAAAGGAATAAATTTTCAAAAATTATAATAGTTATATATGGGGTGTTTGGTTGTTAAAGAATGATAATATTTGATTATTATCATTTGTTATTGTTGTTACAATCAAAGTTATGATTATTATAATCTGAACAAAGATAAACATTTGCAAAATGAGTTAAGTAAGAAAGTAAATTTATAAATATGAATTATAGAGTATTGATTATAATTAGAATAATCAATATTCATGAGATGATATTACATAAGAAGTGAGACTTTATAAATATGACTTATAATTGTGATTTATAAATGGAAAGGAAATGGAATTGTATAAGTTATTTATAAATATGATTTGTAAATAAAAATGGATTTAAAACATGCAATTTGAGAATTTAAAATCCATTAATTTGAAAATTGTTTTTCAAGCGTTTTTAGAAAAATAATAATACTATTATTTTAAAAATATTTTTATTAGAAATATCATAAAATAGGATTTAAGAGAAAAAGAAACCATTGAACTCACTTCAGTTGCTGGAAAATAATTCTCGTGATGACTACAGCATTATCGCTGTTCATTTTTGAGTTTCTAAGTGATAGATTGCTACCATTGGAGTTTTGTTTTGGTAAGATAAGTTTTGATCTTAAAATTCGAAGTAGGATTTGATAAATATATGGAAATAAGTTTTTGGAACTTAAAATTAGGAATTGAGTTATAGGATTAATTTTTTTAAACTTAAGTGAAGTTAAATAAACTAAGTTAATGAAATAAAGTTTAACTTAAGAAAGATTAAATGAAATTGAATAGGTTTTGAAATGTATTAGATAAATTAACAAAATGAATTAATGAAATGGACAACGGAACGAATATGAATTTGAGTTATAAAATGAAATGCAATTTAAGCTGTAATGTACTAGGTGATAACAAACTTAAGTGGTTGTTGTACGGAAAGGTTCATAAATATTATTAGTAATGAAGAAATGTACTAGGTGATAATGAAATACAATTTAACTTAGCAAAAGTTAAAATATAATGATTTTATAGAATGATCCATAAATGAATTAAATTTGGAATGAGTGCAGTTAAATGTAATGCGAATAATTAAATGTAAACAAATGAATGTAAATTAATTGAATATAGATTAATTGAATGTGAAGTAATGGGATGAAAAATTATTGGGTTGGAATAAATTAGATATGAATAAAATGGATGTAGATATGAAATGCTAATAAATTGAAAGCGAATAAATTGAATATTAACAAGAAATGAAATTGTATAAATGTAACGTGACATTGGAAAATGCAAATTTATATGATGGTAAATAAATTGAATGGATATTGTTTGGTGGATGGTTTCTCTTGCTACATTTGCACATAATTATAGTATATTCTTTGTTATATATTGATATTTCTTTTTATATACATGTTCTCGTTGGTCGTTGAATGATTAGTAGGTACGGATGGTGTATGCTTCGCATTTGGAGCTCGCTTTTGCATTGTATTGGTTGTATATGCTTGCTAATACTAAGATAAGGTGCACTTCTCAAATTACATACTGTATTTTTATATTTCCCTACGAATGCCTCATCCTTGAAGATGAGATGTATATTTGTGATTGTATATATATGTATATTGTAAATTTTTACAATCGAGTCGTGCAAAGGAGACGCTAACAGAATTTTTCCGTAAACTTAAGGCGTCAGAATTTTTTTGAGGATTTTGGAAAAATTTTGACGACTAAAATTTAATTTTTGAGTTATAACATGGAATGGTTGAAGGATGGAAATTAGTTGGTATAGGTGAATGTAGTTAAAGAGTTAAAAGAATTTTGAAATGTATTACAACTAATTGGTTTTGAAAAGTTAATGGGTTTATGGCATTTTCTTACTTGCTAATTTCGTGGACGAAATTCTTTTAAATGGGGGAAGAATGCAATGACTTAGAATTTTGATCATTTGAATTTAGAATATTTAATTGGTTTAAATATTGAAAAGTTAATTTTATATGTTAAATAACATGAATTTCAAATATAATGGTTATTAGGATAATTCAAATTACTTAAATTATTGAATCTTGAATTTAATATGAATGAAAATGATTTCAAAAATTGATTTAAATTCTATTTGAATAATAATGAAGATAGTAAACATTAATTTATAACATTAAAGTGATTTGAATTATTTTAATAATAACCATTTTAATTTAAACATGTGAAATAGCCATCCGGGGAAATGCCTCAGATTTCAACGAAACTAATTTCATTGGATTTGTAATAGTGTATTTTAGCATGCCTTCAATTTCATGGCGATCGGACGTATCATTTGGTCAGGCGAGCTCAAAATGCGTAGAAATTAATTAAAGGAATTTAAATTAATATAATTGGGTTTGAAAGGCTATCTTCTATATATGATGGAGTCAAGTCTTGATAATAGTTCCATCGTATTCATAATAGGGGTATGACATACAGAATGCTAAAAAGCATGCCTGTTTGGAGTTCGAAAAAATTAACCTATGAATAGTGTTTTATAAAATTTTCTATAAAAGCACCTAGATTCTCAACATTTGCTTAAAACCCTAAATTAAAAAGTCAGCCGTCATTCCCCTTTAACCCCATCCAATGGCTGTGATTCTCCGACAACATTTCAACCAAAGTGTTCAAGTGCTAAGTTATGGAGGGCAATTTGGCGGTTCATCCACGATGGTGGATCACCATAGTTCGGTATGGTTAGGTGGCAGCCTCATGATGAAGTTGTTCTACTTTATAGGGGTGGCGATGGATCTACGGGTCGACAAAGGGGGAGGCTCAAGTGGATGAAGGTCGGCGATAGCTTGGGGCGTCTAGGTGGCGACGTGGGGGGAGAGGGATGGGGCAATGGGCTGAGGCGATGGTACGGCGAGGTTGAAGGCGTGTTTGGGTATAATGACTGTGTGGCCTGATGATGATTAGGGTTTGGTACTAGGTAACTGAAATAATGTTGTAGTTTAATTAAGTTAGTTATATTATTTAATATCAAATCCTTATAAATATGATAACTTATTCATACAAGGTTGGAATCAGGTGCGACGAGTTGCGTTGTGTCAGCGAAATCTACGTTATGGAGTTGGATTGGATAGATTCAGAGCTAGTTGGAATTAGGGTTAAAATTGAATGCCTGTTTAATTTTAATTCAAATTGGAACTTTTTGATGAAACTAAAATCAAAGTGAGTTAAACTCATCTTTTTGGTTAACTGGAATATTTTATACAGTCAACAAAAGTTATTTATTGGATGTGTGGATATTTTATTATTGATTGTTATTGATTGTTTGGAAGAATTACTAGTTTATATTATTGTTTTGGATATATTGCCGCCCTTAGAGCAGATGAGACCCTATTACGTTTCCAAGAGCGGATGACTCTTTTCATACGAATCTCGCCTCGAAGCGATTGCTTTATAATTTTATAATTATATACTGCGATGCGGGGGGCAGGTTGGAGGGATCCAATATGATTCCCCATGCCGTTGATTTTATTTTTCATATAATTTGACATATGATATGTTAGATGCCTTAATTGATGACATGGATGATTTTTCCCAATTTAGTGCTATAGTAGCACTAGGCAATATTTTCAAGCATTTTGAAATACTATAAAATAAAGAATTAGTTTTAAATGATTTTAATGATTTTTAGAAAACGATTAATAATAATTCTTGAATTACTGTGACACCCCTAATTTTTGATAACATTATTTAGGAGATTTACTAATGTAAATAATTAGAGTGATAATGGGATTGAGATTTGAAAATAAATTAAGGGCCATGCTTAATTATTTAAATGGGCTTAAGAATGGCTTGTAGGCTAATTAATTACACAAGGGCTTATTAGGAAATAACCGCACCTTATTACCATAACCCTCATAACCCACATTTCATCCTTTCTCACGTTAATTTTACAATACACAAAATGTAAACAAAAGAAGAGCAAAGTAGGCCATCAGGAGAAAAGATGAGAAAATCAATTTAAAGTTAAGGATTCAAGCTAGGGGAAATTAATCTTAATCAAATCTCAAGTTCCTTATCCAAATCAAGGTGAATAATAATCTAAATCATCTCTATTTTGTTTTATGATCATTTGTTTCTCGAGTTTAAGATTAAGTCCGTTATTATGATGATTTTTGATTGATGATATGCTTGGATTTGGACATATTGGATTCAAACAAAATAATTTGATAATTATTTTACATGGTTTTAAGGGTAAAACCGATTATAATAATTTTCGTATGCCATGAGAAAATTTTATGTTGTGTAAAGCATGATTTTAGAGATGGTTTTAATTTTTATAGTTTTCCAAGCTACAGAAAATTTATTATGAATTTCAAAGAAAAATATGAATAATTGGGTTTAGAAATTTGTTTTGATTATTTTATGAAGAATTAGGTCCTGGAATGTTTATATGTTAGATAACATATTGGAAGTGAATTTCTGTAATTTTTGGGGATTTTCCTGAGTAATTTACTATGGAAAAAAAATTATTTTTGATGAAGGACTTAGTTGTTTTATGGGTTTTAGTTAATGGAAGGGCTTATTTGTTAAATCAATCCATGTTTAGATTTGAAATTATGCGGCAACTGTTTTGTAATTGTGATGTCCCGGAAATTTGGGCAATATTTATTTAATAATTTCATTAATAATTATTTTAAAATGTGAAATACTGATTTAATAATCCAGTTCAAACATAATTTCCTTTTGTAAATTTTTAATTACTTTGTTAATAAATGATATTCTTTTGAAGATTTATAATAATGATTTAATTTGAGAAGCTTATTGTTTTAAAATGTTAAAAATATTTAAATGATAAAATTTTCTTTATAAGCTGATTTAAAATATTTTATTTATAATGTATATATGTGTATACATTGTAAATATGTGTTTTGATTTTAATTTTAAAATTTAATAAAAGATCTTTTCAAAATTTAATATATATAAGTGTATAATCTATGAATTGATTAAATTAAATTTAAAATAGTATTGAACTTTTCATAAATCAGTTTATAAATCTATCTTGTATTTTTTTTAGGAAAAAAATTTTTGGTAAATATTTTGTTATAAATGTATAATAGTTAAAATTTGTATTTTTATAATAAAGTTTATTTTGTTTTAAAATTTGTTTTGAAATAAATTTAGTCTATTTATATTTAAGTATAATATGTTAATTTGAAACTCTTGAATAATATAATTCAACATTGTTCTTTTCTTTTTAAAAGGTTTCTCTTTTGAAATTGGTTTTAAATAATTTTTTAAAAATATTCAAGCAAATATTTAATTAGTTAAAGATAGTTCATTTGTATTATTTAGAGACTAAATATATAAACATATAAAACATCTTAAATTAAATTAGAAATAGTTTTATCCTTAATTAAAACATTTGTAAACAAAGAAATTTATTTTATATTAGAATCTCACATATGTTTAACATTCATGTTTTAAAGTAGACACTTGTAATTTATTTTCATACTTAAACAACAAGTGTCATTCTAAAACCTATTTGGATTTATTATTTTAGATAAAACTTAAACATATCTCTTTATTTCAAAAACTTTATCTCCTATAATGTATCTAAATTCAGTTTTGAGAAAACTGAAAATCATTTTCATTCTAAAACCCACAACCTAAATTCAGATCTATTGAAAACTAAAATCCACTTCACTCTAAAAATCCTCAACCCAAATTCAATTAAACCTGCAAAAAGAAACAACTCTGCAAAATGAAAATCAAAATTCCCAAATCTGGAAATTTCTGTAACCTGCAATCAAATCTTCAAAACTGTAAAATCTTTGCAAGCAAGTTGAAGTGGGTCTGCATGCAAATTCCAAAAGCCTGCAACCAACATGTATTGTAATCAACATCAAATGAAAATTCAAATAGGACTGCAAGCATCAAGCAAAGATGAATCTGGAAGCATGCAGACCAAATTATCACCAAATGCAGTTTCCAGGCTTACCTACTTCAAGCTAAAACCAATTTCAAACTGCAAGTTAGCTCAGATTCATGTTAGCTCTGATTCAAGCATGCAAGGAATTCAGGTCGCAGGGGAATGTTTGGCATTTGGAATGCATGCTCTTTTTCAATTTTAAGGTGAGTAAATATTTGTTTAAAAACAGTTTCTACCTTTATATTTTTAAAACTAAGTTAACAAGATTTGCAAAGCTTAAAGATAATTCAAATGCCTTTCAAATAGGAAGAACTGTTAAACAGTGATAATTAAGAACTGCTCTGTTCTTTTTGATAGTGAGTGACCCCAAATTTATATGTTGTTTAAAATTTTGTTTGTGCATGAGATGAATACATGCTTGACTGTTGAGTGTGATTAGGCCTGCATACATAAATCTTGGGTATGCATATAAGTGTGTTGAGAATTTCTGCAGATATGATTCTGTTACTTCTTGGATTTAAATACAAATCTACTTATTTATGTATGAATCTTAGTTAGGACTTATTATGTAAACAATTTGAGTTTGTGTTGTATGGATTAGGTTTGAGAAAATTGTAGTTTTAAAAATATAAGATCTGTCACTGTAAAAAAAAAATATAATAACAACAAAAATTGTTTTCAAAAAGTAAGTTCGCCAATATCTTTAAGTCCTTCAAAAACAAGTTTAAAACTTAGGGCAGGTTTAAAAACATGGTTACTAAAAACATGCATCACAGTTTTAATAGCTACTGAGTAGTCTGTGATTTTGGTCTGTGCAGTAGTTGAGATTTTTGGGGTATAAATTCATAAGTTACTTGAGATCTGAAATTTCATCTGAAGATGGGAGTTTGACTGGGAAATGAGGGGAAATAAGGGAAGTTGGTCATAGAGTTTGTGTTGATGGCAAGAGTGGGTTTCAGGTTTGAATTCCAATTGAAAGTGATGAAGTTTTGTCACTGTCTGAAACTATGTGATGGTTCGAGTGGACTGAGGATTTGGGGTATTGCAAAAGGGTGTATAGGAGGGGCAGTGGCCGGAGTTAGAGGCCATAAGATGATCAGAATGAGTTGTGATGATGGTTGACAGGTTTGTTGACTCTGGTGCAAGTTTTGGAGGTGCAGGTTTGGTGACTCGAAGATGGTACAGTGCAATCCCTGTTGTGACTCGAAGTAAGATGGAGATTGACCCGAAGTAAATTAAGGTGGCCTCGGGTTAGTGTGCAGGGTATAACCTGAGTTGTTTTTTTTTTAAAAATCTGGAAACTCAACATGATTAAAGCATTGATTAAATTCAAGTTTAAGTTGAATTGAATTCAAATAAGTTTATTAATTCAAAAAGTTTAAATGATAATTTAAATTTGAGGAAGATTTAAATTTAAATCTGGGAAAAACAGTAAATGTAGTTTCAGGTTTTGAAATTCAGATTTTTAATTAAAAACAGTTTGTTCTTTTATAAATTTAAGGGTGGATTCAATATTTTAAAACAAGATTCAAATTTTGGTTTGAATGAGAATTAAGTTTAAATTCAAATCTGGAAAACAGTGTAAGTGTAGAATCAGGTTTTAAATCCAGATTTTAATTAAAAACAGTTTTGGTTCTTTTTAAAAATTTTAAAAGAATTCTTTCTTTTAAGTATTGAAATAAAATGATGATATGTTTAACTTTAAATTGAAAAGCTAAATAATTTATTTATTTCAAATGTTTGATTTCTTAGTAAAATCAAGTAATATTGATTTTTAGACTTTTCTTATGGTTAAACATTTTTGAATCATAAATTTTGAAATGAAAGTTGAACTTAATTTTAGAAATGTATTATTTAAATACATTTTGAATATTTATAAGTTATAAATGAGTAAATGAATTATTTTAAAAATAATTAAGGATTTACTTATTTATTTGATTTTAATTAATAACTTGAATTAATTTATGATTAAAAATGACTAATGAATAATTAATTTAAGGTAATTATTCTTAAGTAAGGAATTAATGAAAATGTTGTTAATTATCTAACGATAATTAATAATTAATTAATGTAATTAATTTTGATAGATTAATTAGATTAATTATTTTAAGAAAATCAATTGTAATTTGTTAAATATATTACTTTATAAAAGTAATTAAGGGATTAATTACTTTTTGTAATTAATTCTGATAATGTGTTTTGTTAAATTAATTAATTTAGTTTAATTAATTTAAGAATAATTTAATCATTTAATGATAATAATTACTTAATGTAATTTATGGAGTAGGATTTTTAGAGAAGTAATAATTACTGGAATGTAATTAAGGAAGGGTGATTTATTTTTAATAAAGTAATTTGGATAATTACTTTTGTAATTAATCAAGGATTAATTAATAAAGATAATTAATTATTGGATAATTAATTTATCAATGAGTAATTAAGAGTAGTTAATTACTGGATTTAGATATTAATCAAGGTGATTAATAATGGAATTTAATTAATTACTAAATGTAATTAATTTTTAATTGAGTAATTAATTTAAATATTAATTATATCATTAATTATTATCATTAATGATGTAATTAAGAATTGTTTAATTAAGTGATAGTTAATTAATTAAGTGATTAATTAATTGTAATTAATTAAGGTTAAATGTAATTAATTATAATTAATTAATAAATTAAGTAATTAAATGTTAATTACTTATGATTAAGGTTAATTTATTTTATGAAATTAATTTAAGACTAATTACTTATTGTAATTAGTGGATGATTAATCATAAATGTTTAATCAAGTTTAATACTTAATGAATGATTAATTAACTAGGTTGATTAATCAATAGATTTATAAGCAAGATTTATAGGTAAGTAATTAATTTAATTTATTTAAATTAATTAAAGATAGAAGTAATTAATTTAATTCATTTTAAATTAATTATGAATGATGGACAATATATCATTGCTTTTGAATGATATTGATATACATTTGGATGGTTGTGATCTCAGGAATGAGATGAGTAGTATCTATAGGATATGGATGCTTAGTTATAGTATGATGGATTATTTGGTTGTGATGGTTGTTGTTATGATGTTGACTGTTGTGAAGATTATCTGTTGTGATAATGTTATGGTTATCTATTATGATGAGAATATGTAGTTTATCTATCTGTGTGAAATAGAAAAAAAAAATGAGTTAATTATTTAAACCCTTAAGTACAACTTGGACATTAAAATGGCGTTTGGTTTCGATGAGACCGGGATCGGGTTTCCATATTTGGAATCCGAAAACCACATCGATTCCAATTAAACGTTAGGTCGATAATCCAAGTGGAGCAAGTGAAGACTCGAGGTGTAAGGGCTATACGTCAGTATAACTCTGTGGGTGATTCCGTAATGAGTTTGATGGAATAGTGCTTATAGATTCGAGATGGTGAATCAGAGTGCAAGGGCTATGGTCGTTGACTCTGAGGGTGATTCCAAAATGAGTGCAACGAGATAGTGCCTTCGGTTTCGTTCGAACCCGGAACGAACTTGTATGGATTGAATGCTTTCAGAACATCGTCAGGCGGACGATGAGCATTCTAAGATAATTGGTCCTATAAAGGTAATCGCAGCCTCAAGCCTCATCAACCGGGAATGGCTAAAACATGGGAGGTGCAGCAAGGCTTCGTGGGTCGCGCCCACTGGAGGGCAAGATACATCCCTGTCTAGAGGTCCCTTATATTTCGGCTGTGTGGGCAGTTGTTGGCCACAACTGCGGGGTGGTCTTGTTCGGGACTGTTCAGTAAGGAATGGTCCCGGTCTTGTGTTGCAGGGGATGAAGGGAGTAATCCTCGGTACTGTGATCTAGGCCACGTACTGTGACGGGCGGTACCCCAGTAGCCCTGCCATTGTTGGAAACCCATTTTCCCTACGAGACCCTACGGTTTTGTTTGTATTACCCACTTTTGTGGCTAGTAGCTGGAATTTAATCATGTAACAATTTCAGCTATTTCATATTTACTTGAAAACCCTAGACACTATTATAATATCACTGGATTTCCTATCAAATGTTTTGGTTAGCGTAAGGTAAAAACTTTTCCATGTTTATGTGTGGGAAGTCTTACGTGATACCTTTTGTTTTCAAAGGATTTTCTAAAGTTAAGCAACTTTTAAACTATTTACTCACACCAGACCCCTGTCTGACCCGAGTGTTTATTTTCTGTTTTATTAAACTCTTGGGTACTCATATTATGTATGAGTAGTCAAGTAATTCAGGACTGCTTTGACGAGTTATGGAGGAGCAAATGGAGCAGGAGGCTTCTGCGTTGTAGTTATCTAATTTCCGCTGTGTTGGTATCTCTGAGTCGTCTCTCTGAGTTGTTTCTTGTACTGTTTAGAGTTGTATAACTAGACAGGTGTTTATAACTGTCTAGTTTGTGTTGTATTGGCTGTAAAACTCTGATGTATATGATACTATGTAAAGTATTATGTGATATATTATATTTTATTCGTTCCGCTGTGAGATTCTGATGTTGTTTTGTGTTCTTCTTTCTCTTTCTTTTCTTCTTCTATCCCTTTCTTTCTTCTTAGCGATGCGACTTCCTGGAGTCTGGAAGTTGGGTCGTCACAAAGTGGTATCAGAGCATTAGGTTAAGTGAATACCTAGGCTCTGTAGTGGTGTCTTTCTTGAGAGAGCGTACTTGTAATTTTAAATATAAATGTATTTAATTCTACCTATCTATTGGGTTACCTGTTTAGGTTTTCCAATATAAGAAATAGAGGTAGATAGGGTAGTGCTGTGTGTAACACAACTACCAATGGTTGGAGTTCCGAGTGTTTGAGCTTGGAAGAGATCTGCTAGGGCAGTGTTGGGCATCTTGAGTAGTTTGGCAGTTTGGTGTGAAGGATTTTTCTGATCTCTGAAGGAGAATCTTTTCAAGATTCGGAGTGTATCTTTGGATTTTAAGCTTGATCTCACTCGTGTGAGTGGATTTTTCTTGAGTCTGGATCAGTTTGGAGTACTGAAGTCAGCAATGGTATTTTGGCAACCTTAGGAAGGAGATCTGTCTGTATTTGAGTTTGAGACTCAGTTTGGCAGAGTGTTTTGTGCTTGATTGGAGTCGAGTTTCCTGAGGGGTATCTGTCTTTTGAAGGCTCTTTTGTGGAAGTGGCTGGTGTAGCTTTGAGGTTCAATAAGTTTTTGGATAAGGAAGTTTTGGCAGTAGTAGCAGTAGTGAGTGGCCTATTTCTTCGATGGTTCTGAAGTCTCTGTGAATCTTTTGTCTGTAGGTCGGGCAGATGGTGAAGCTTGTCCATTTCTTCTGGAAGCTCAGCTGGGTGTGATGTTTGTGGTTGAAGGTGGACCACTAGTTTCCTTTTGTTATGAAGGTTTTGGCTGTTCTGATTGTCGAAGAGAGAACGATCTGAACTGAGTAGGATCGCAAAAGTGACTTGCGATGACCTGGAAGTTTTCTGAGTAACCTTTGTTTGGATTGAAGTATCTTTAGAAGATGTTTGAGTTATCGAGGTGGTTTGGTATTTTCTGGATGTCTTCGAAGGAGTTAAGTTTTGCATCTGCATCAGGAGATTGAGTTCTGTTTCGACTTGGTTTTTTTTTTTTTTTTTTTTTTTTTTTGGAGATTTATGGAATTTGATGAACAATGTTTTCGGGGTAAGTTGATCAAGTCTGTACCTCAGTTCATCAACAACATTCTCAAATCAGAGTTGCGCAGTGGAAGCATGGTGGCAACTATTCCAGAATAGGAGCACCCGATTCATTTGAGGATTTGTGTTTTGTCTTGGATCGGAGGATTTCTACGGGAAATTCACTTTAATCTAGAGACTTGGATGTCTTGGACATCTGCTCTGTTTTTCGAATAAGTGTAGTTATCTGAAGTCTTCTGATATGTGTAGTAGGTTTGTGTGATGGATTGGATTGATCTAGAAGGTTGAAGGCAACCCAGGATCGACAAATAAGATTTGTGGATAAGAGATTGGACCTTTCTGTTTTCTCTCAATGGTTAAGTGATTGATCTACAGGATTGGATTGCCAGTTTGGATAACTGGGATTCGATGAGTTTCACGTATCTCTGAGGGAATACGTGTATGGTCTATCTCTGGTTGTGGAACCGGCAGTTCTGGAGTTTTAGTTGTTGAGTCAGACTCGTTTGTAGTCTGATATCTTGTCTAGTGTTATAGATATAGTTGTATAGGAGTTTTGGAGTTTCTTAGTATTGATTGTTTGGATTCTCTAGAGCGAGTATCCCGGTATATATATATATACCTAGGGAAACTCGATAGAATTTTATCCAGAATTTGTCTGGATAATTAGATTTGTTTGATTGGTTGAATTGGTTGTTTTGATTATTAGCATATGTCTGATATATGCTTGTGTTAAATAAATTTTTTTTTAAGGAGATTATTAAATTACCTTTGCTTTTAAATTTCGGGGACGAAATTCTTTTAAGAGGGGAGGAATGTGATGTCCCGGAAATTTGGGCAATATTTATTTAATAATTTCATTAATAATTATTTTAAAATGTGAAATACTGATTTAATAATCCAGTTCAAACATAATTTCCTTTTGTAAATTTTTAATTACTTTGTTAATAAATGATATTCTTTTGAAGATTTATAATAATGATTTAATTTGAGAAGCTTATTGTTTTAAAATGTTAAAAATATTTAAATGATAAAATTTTCTTTATAAGCTGATTTAAAATATTTTATTTATAATGTATATATGTGTATACATTGTAAATATGTGTTTTGATTTTAATTTTAAAATTTAATAAAAGATCTTTTCAAAATTTAATATATATAAGTGTATAATCTATGAATTGATTAAATTAAATTTAAAATAGTATTGAACTTTTCATAAATCAGTTTATAAATCTATCTTGTATTTTTTTTAGGAAAAAAATTTTTGGTAAATATTTTGTTATAAATGTATAATAGTTAAAATTTGTATTTTTATAATAAAGTTTATTTTGTTTTAAAATTTGTTTTGAAATAAATTTAGTCTATTTATATTTAAGTATAATATGTTAATTTGAAACTCTTGAATAATATAATTCAACATTGTTCTTTTCTTTTTAAAAGGTTTCTCTTTTGAAATTGGTTTTAAATAATTTTTTAAAAATATTCAAGCAAATATTTAATTAGTTAAAGATAGTTCATTTGTATTATTTAGAGACTAAATATATAAACATATAAAACATCTTAAATTAAATTAGAAATAGTTTTATCCTTAATTAAAACATTTGTAAACAAAGAAATTTATTTTATATTAGAATCTCACATATGTTTAACATTCATGTTTTAAAGTAGACACTTGTAATTTATTTTCATACTTAAACAACAAGTGTCATTCTAAAACCTATTTGGATTTATTATTTTAGATAAAACTTAAACATATCTCTTTATTTCAAAAACTTTATCTCCTATAATGTATCTAAATTCAGTTTTGAGAAAACTGAAAATCATTTTCATTCTAAAACCCACAACCTAAATTCAGATCTATTGAAAACTAAAATCCACTTCACTCTAAAAATCCTCAACCCAAATTCAATTAAACCTGCAAAAAGAAACAACTCTGCAAAATGAAAATCAAAATTCCCAAATCTGGAAATTTCTGTAACCTGCAATCAAATCTTCAAAACTGTAAAATCTTTGCAAGCAAGTTGAAGTGGGTCTGCATGCAAATTCCAAAAGCCTGCAACCAACATGTATTGTAATCAACATCAAATGCAAATTCAAATAGGACTGCAAGCATCAAGCAAAGATGAATCTGGAAGCATGCAGACCAAATTATCACCAAATGCAGTTTCCAGGCTTACCTACTTCAAGCTAAAACCAATTTCAAACTGCAAGTTAGCTCAGATTCATGTTAGCTCTGATTCAAGCATGCAAGGAATTCAGGTCGCAGGGGAATGTTTGGCATTTGGAATGCATGCTCTTTTTCAATTTTAAGGTGAGTAAATATTTGTTTAAAAACAGTTTCTACCTTTATATTTTTAAAACTAAGTTAACAAGATTTGCAAAGCTTAAAGATAATTCAAATGCCTTTCAAATAGGAAGAACTGTTAAACAGTGATAATTAAGAACTGCTCTGTTCTTTTTGATAGTGAGTGACCCCAAATTTATATGTTGTTTAAAATTTTGTTTGTGCATGAGATGAATACATGCTTGACTGTTGAGTGTGATTAGGCCTGCATACATAAATCTTGGGTATGCATATAAGTGTGTTGAGAATTTCTGCAGATATGATTCTGTTACTTCTTGGATTTAAATACAAATCTACTTATTTATGTATGAATCTTAGTTAGGACTTATTATGTAAACAATTTGAGTTTGTGTTGTATGGATTAGGTTTGAGAAAATTGTAGTTTTAAAAATATAAGATCTGTCACTGTAAAAAAAAATATAATAACAACAAAAATTGTTTTCAAAAAGTAAGTTCGCCAATATCTTTAAGTCCTTCAAAAACAAGTTTAAAACTTAGGGCAGGTTTAAAAACATGGTTACTAAAAACATGCATCACAGTTTTAATAGCTACTGAGTAGTCTGTGATTTTGGTCTGTGCAGTAGTTGAGATTTTTGGGGTATAAATTCATAAGTTACTTGAGATCTGAAATTTCATCTGAAGATGGGAGTTTGACTGGGAAATGAGGGGAAATAAGGGAAGTTGGTCATAGAGTTTGTGTTGATGGCAAGAGTGGGTTTCAGGTTTGAATTCCAATTGAAAGTGATGAAGTTTTGTCACTGTCTGAAACTATGTGATGGTTCGAGTGGACTGAGGATTTGGGGTATTGCAAAAGGGTGTATAGGAGGGGCAGTGGCCGGAGTTAGAGGCCATAAGATGATCAGAATGAGTTGTGATGATGGTTGACAGGTTTGTTGACTCTGGTGCAAGTTTTGGAGGTGCAGGTTTGGTGACTCGAAGATGGTACAGTGCAATCCCTGTTGTGACTCGAAGTAAGATGGAGATTGACCCGAAGTAAATTAAGGTGGCCTCGGGTTAGTGTGCAGGGTATAACCTGAGTTGTTTTTTTTTTAAAAATCTGGAAACTCAACATGATTAAAGCATTGATTAAATTCAAGTTTAAGTTGAATTGAATTCAAATAAGTTTATTAATTCAAAAAGTTTAAATGATAATTTAAATTTGAGGAAGATTTAAATTTAAATCTGGGAAAAACAGTAAATGTAGTTTCAGGTTTTGAAATTCAGATTTTTAATTAAAAACAGTTTGTTCTTTTATAAATTTAAGGGTGGATTCAATATTTTAAAACAAGATTCAAATTTTGGTTTGAATGAGAATTAAGTTTAAATTCAAATCTGGAAAACAGTGTAAGTGTAGAATCAGGTTTTAAATCCAGATTTTAATTAAAAACAGTTTTGGTTCTTTTTAAAAATTTTAAAAGAATTCTTTCTTTTAAGTATTGAAATAAAATGATGATATGTTTAACTTTAAATTGAAAAGCTAAATAATTTATTTATTTCAAATGTTTGATTTCTTAGTAAAATCAAGTAATATTGATTTTTAGACTTTTCTTATGGTTAAACATTTTTGAATCATAAATTTTGAAATGAAAGTTGAACTTAATTTTAGAAATGTATTATTTAAATACATTTTGAATATTTATAAGTTATAAATGAGTAAATGAATTATTTTAAAAATAATTAAGGATTTACTTATTTATTTGATTTTAATTAATAACTTGAATTAATTTATGATTAAAAATGACTAATGAATAATTAATTTAAGGTAATTATTCTTAAGTAAGGAATTAATGAAAATGTTGTTAATTATCTAACGATAATTAATAATTAATTAATGTAATTAATTTTGATAGATTAATTAGATTAATTATTTTAAGAAAATCAATTGTAATTTGTTAAATATATTACTTTATAAAAGTAATTAAGGGATTAATTACTTTTTGTAATTAATTCTGATAATGTGTTTTGTTAAATTAATTAATTTAGTTTAATTAATTTAAGAATAATTTAATCATTTAATGATAATAATTACTTAATGTAATTTATGGAGTAGGATTTTTAGAGAAGTAATAATTACTGGAATGTAATTAAGGAAGGGTGATTTATTTTTAATAAAGTAATTTGGATAATTACTTTTGTAATTAATCAAGGATTAATTAATAAAGATAATTAATTATTGGATAATTAATTTATCAATGAGTAATTAAGAGTAGTTAATTACTGGATTTAGATATTAATCAAGGTGATTAATAATGGAATTTAATTAATTACTAAATGTAATTAATTTTTAATTGAGTAATTAATTTAAATATTAATTATATCATTAATTATTATCATTAATGATGTAATTAAGAATTGTTTAATTAAGTGATAGTTAATTAATTAAGTGATTAATTAATTGTAATTAATTAAGGTTAAATGTAATTAATTATAATTAATTAATAAATTAAGTAATTAAATGTTAATTACTTATGATTAAGGTTAATTTATTTTATGAAATTAATTTAAGACTAATTACTTATTGTAATTAGTGGATGATTAATCATAAATGTTTAATCAAGTTTAATACTTAATGAATGATTAATTAACTAGGTTGATTAATCAATAGATTTATAAGCAAGATTTATAGGTAAGTAATTAATTTAATTTATTTAAATTAATTAAAGATAGAAGTAATTAATTTAATTCATTTTAAATTAATTATGAATGATGGACAATATATCATTGCTTTTGAATGATATTGATATACATTTGGATGGTTGTGATCTCAGGAATGAGATGAGTAGTATCTATAGGATATGGATGCTTAGTTATAGTATGATGGATTATTTGGTTGTGATGGTTGTTGTTATGATGTTGACTGTTGTGAAGATTATCTGTTGTGATAATGTTATGGTTATCTATTATGATGAGAATATGTAGTTTATCTATCTGTGTGAAATAGAAAAAAAAAAAATGAGTTAATTATTTAAACCCTTAAGTACAACTTGGACATTAAAATGGCGTTTGGTTTCGATGAGACCGGGATCGGGTTTCCATATTTGGAATCCGAAAACCACATCGATTCCAATTAAACGTTAGGTCGATAATCCAAGTGGAGCAAGTGAAGACTCGAGGTGTAAGGGCTATACGTCAGTATAACTCTGTGGGTGATTCCGTAATGAGTTTGATGGAATAGTGCTTATAGATTCGAGATGGTGAATCAGAGTGCAAGGGCTATGGTCGTTGACTCTGAGGGTGATTCCAAAATGAGTGCAACGAGATAGTGCCTTCGGTTTCGTTCGAACCCGGAACGAACTTGTATGGATTGAATGCTTTCAGAACATCGTCAGGCGGACGATGAGCATTCTAAGATAATTGGTCCTATAAAGGTAATCGCAGCCTCAAGCCTCATCAACCGGGAATGGCTAAAACAGGGGAGGTGCAGCAAGGCTTCGTGGGTCGCGCCCACTGGAGGGCAAGATACATCCCTGTCTAGAGGTCCCTTATATTTCGGCTGTGTGGGCAGTTGTTGGCCACAACTGCGGGGTGGTCTTGTTCGGGACTGTTCAGTAAGGAATGGTCCCGGTCTTGTGTTGCAGGGGATGAAGGGAGTAATCCTCGGTACTGTGATCTAGGCCACGTACTGTGACGGGCGGTACCCCAGTAGCCCTGCCATTGTTGGAAACCCATTTTCCCTACGAGACCCTACGGTTTTGTTTGTATTACCCACTTTTGTGGCTAGTAGCTGGAATTTAATCATGTAACAATTTCAGCTATTTCATATTTACTTGAAAACCCTAGACACTATTATAATATCACTGGATTTCCTATCAAATGTTTTGGTTAGCGTAAGGTAAAAACTTTTCCATGTTTATGTGTGGGAAGTCTTACGTGATACCTTTTGTTTTCAAAGGATTTTCTAAAGTTAAGCAACTTTTAAACTATTTACTCACACCAGACCCCTGTCTGACCCGAGTGTTTATTTTCTGTTTTATTAAACTCTTGGGTACTCATATTATGTATGAGTAGTCAAGTAATTCAGGACTGCTTTGACGAGTTATGGAGGAGCAAATGGAGCAGGAGGCTTCTGCGTTGTAGTTATCTAATTTCCGCTGTGTTGGTATCTCTGAGTCGTCTCTCTGAGTTGTTTCTTGTACTGTTTAGAGTTGTATAACTAGACAGGTGTTTATAACTGTCTAGTTTGTGTTGTATTGGCTGTAAAACTCTGATGTATATGATACTATGTAAAGTATTATGTGATATATTATATTTTATTCGTTCCGCTGTGAGATTCTGATGTTGTTTTGTGTTCTTCTTTCTCTTTCTTTTCTTCTTCTATCCCTTTCTTTCTTCTTAGCGATGCGACTTCCTGGAGTCTGGAAGTTGGGTCGTCACAGTAATGAATTTGAAAAGTTATGGAAACCAATTAAATGTTTACAAAATGCTGGTTAGTTGTAAAGTATTTGCTTTAATTGACATTAAATCAGTATTTACCCAGAAAAGTGGGTTCCATCTCTTTTAGAAGCCCCTTTTGACCCACTAGTTCCACTTCGACTTAGTCAAAACAAAGCTAGTCGAACTTATCAAGTGTTAACCAATACAAAGGGTATCAACAATGTTGGTACGAAGTGGATTGGAAAAAGGCGGAGGGCATGGTGTCGGAAGCATCGCTTTCGATGGGGACGAAACCTTTGTTTTACTTTCAAATGATAAGCGCTTGCATTGTTTTAATAGAAACTTTCGAAGGAGTGGAAACATATGTTTTCAAAAGGGCCTGCTAAGTAGCTTTTGAAGACAGTTGTTATCCTTTAGTTTAAAAGTTTAAGCTTGCAAAAAGGGTGGTTTCGACCCAGTTGAAACCTTGTTGTCATTCTTTTGCCTTCCGAATGTATTGAAGTCATCAAGGCTTTCGAAAGTTAGCCTTTGTTTTAAACACTACGTCACATCCTAAAGGCTTTCGAATGGGTTTAAGGGTTTCGAAGGCAATAGTGTTGAAATGGGTTTCGATGCCATCCTTCAATGTTTTACTTAAATGTTCTAAGCTTTTGAATAGATGGTTCCGAAGCCATCAACTTTTCCCCAATTTTTTATATATAAGATCAATAATTTTGAAAGGGTTACTTTCGTATGTATTCACTTAAACCCAAAAGATGTTTGTATGAAAAACCTAATGGTTTTGAAAATGGTACTTTCATTGGTTTCGAAGCTATGCTTCTAAGAGATATTAAGTAACACTTTAAAACGTTCGAAAGTTTTGTTTTAAAGTGTTTCGAAAGGTATATGTTAGTGTTTTGAAAAGAAGATTTGAATGCTTTTGAAAAAGGTTATCCAATGTTTTCAAAATTAAAGTTTTAAGCTTTCGAAAGCCTTAGTTTTCAAAACAAATAACCCAATCTCCTTTTAAAGGAAAACCATGGCATAATAGAAGAGTTTTGAAATGGTCTTAGGTATGGAGTTTTCGAAGAAGTTTTCCTTGATTAATAGGTTAAAGGGATTAACCAAATTTTATATAAAATGATTTCAAGGATAATAAACCACGGGTGTTGGTATTATTATGTTATTATGTTTACTTCTTCGTGTGTGTGTATATACATATTCACATTATAATGGGCCAATAATTGTATTTTCAGGAAGGGCAGAATAACCACCTAGATTGACCCTATAGTGAATATAAATAAAGTTAACTCCTGAATGAATGTAATTGCATCCAGCAGGTCTGATAGACCAGTATGTAGGATGCCAAAATACTGACTAAAGACATTGTCAGGTGGACAAGTTCATAGTAAACACACGAAAACTATGTTTAGGAAAGTTATTAGCAGGGGCCAATAGGTTCATAGTAAACCCATGAATACTATGATTTGATTGAGTTATTGGCGGGGGCCAATAGGTTTGTAATGAACCCATGAAAACTATATCCAGATTAAGTTATTGACAGAAGCCAATAGGCTCCTAGTCAACCTATGAAAAATAAGATAAGTGGGAAGTTATTGGAGATAACAATAGGTTCGGGGAGAACCTATGAAAGAATGAAGTTATTGGCAGGGGCCAATAGGTTCTTAGTGATCCTATGAAAACTATGAAACTTATAGGGAGTCCATACATATTAAACAGGTTATTAGTCAGCCCATGAAAACTATTAGGTTAATAGTGACCCTAAAAATTATAACTAAAACAGATAGTCAAAAATAAATGGGGATGGGTAATCCAAAATTGATATACTTGTTTGCATACCATCATAATATTTTGAATTGTTATGTTTTAACCATTGTGGATGCAAGAGCACGGTATATGGTTTTATAAAGTTTTGAATAGGATACCGGTGAGGGAAAAACCCGTTCCACTATGTGGCGTGTTCTAACTAGATATCTAAATGATTTGAGATGACGGATTATTATTCATACCAGGCTTTATGTCTGATTCCAAGTTTATATTTTCCCCTTAAAATTTCGGATGCTCAATTGATTTTGAGTAATTTGAGAGTCGAGGTTTTCAGGTGCCTCTTTAGGCGAATAAGCTTCCGAAGATGTGTAGGAGGCATGATAGCTATTTAAAGTTCTTTTGTATTTTAATTCCGCTGTGTTTTGTTGTAAAGGCACAAATGTTTAATTGCCTATTTATATACTCTAATCGTCCAAGGGGGCATCTTCATGTGACGCTCTTGGCGTATGTTGTAATAATTATATTTTCTGTGAACGCGGTTCTTATATTGGGATTATGTAATGAATTTGAAATGCTTTCAAATGGAATGAGAAAGTTGTTTGTTGATCTTTAAATTTTTCCATATCCATGTGTTTCCGTTATATCAATGTATCTCACATTACGTATTTGGTCGCCGAGGATTGATAACTATGGATGACTGCAGCATCCGTAGTCATTAGTTTTGGGCCCCCAAGTAGGGCATGTTACAAATCAGTATCAGAGCGAGGTTTATGAAACTTAAAAGAAATTCAAACCTAAAAGATTTTTCAAACATAATCTAATGAATCAGGAAATAAGATCAGGGTTTGGGATAACGCTATAGTAACGTACTTGTATTTGATGTGTGTGTGTGTATATTTGCGCCAAAATTGGTCACAAACACCCAATTGCCAATGAAAGCACCCGTTTACAATTACAGATCACAGATAGAAAATATGTAGAGAAAATAAATGTGAAGAACATTCAAAATTTAAAAGGAATGCAGTAAAGACATAAGGTTTAGTGTGGTTAGGTGTGTTGTCTACGTCCACTATAAAATGGCTGACTTTTATTGATATTTGTTCGCTGGTTACAATAAATTACAACAGTAGAATTGGAGTACAAAAGTAGTTTCGGTAGAGTCTGGACGTAGAAGAGCTAAAATGATCCCATTTCTAAAGCTCTTGGACTGCTATTTATAGGTGTAGGCTGCAAATATCTCGCCCAGATCACGGAAGACTCTTTCTCTCACGTGGGTGGGCCGACGTGATCGATCCTGAGTGATTTTGACTCGACCCATGATCGATACAAAAGGAATTTATATCGATCAAGATCTTACCCAATCGAGTCGAGATCGAGCATGGACATTCTTCGGGTTGTACGCAAACTCTTGTGAAAATTTGGTGGCATTTGAACTTGTAGATTGTGAGATATGATCGATGCAAGTTTGGATTTTCAATGTGCTATCTAATTCATATCAGTTTTCTTTGCATCGATCTGCTTGCATCGATCTGCTTGCATCGCTTCCAAGCACGTGCTAACCAATGACATGGCGCTTACTTTTAGGATCGAACCACTTTTTATGCCACATTGACTACTTCCTTTGCCTCCTTTGTATCAATCAATTGTTAATTGCTTCGTATCGATCCAGGTTTCTTCCCTTCGTATCAATCTGTAATCAATATCTCATATCGATCATCTAATGGATCGATACGAAGTACACAGAGATGGGATCGATATGAAGCCAGTGTATTTCGCACGATGCCCAGGGAGTCATTTCGTATCGTTTATTGGGCTACATATCGATTGTTCACCGATCGATACGAATTGTTTAAATGAATTGATACGTGGGATCGATATAAAACATTCTTAGGTGATGGATACGAACTGAAGTTGATGTGACAGACACGAAGTTGTGCTTACTGAATGGATATGAAGCAACATACACTGGATGGATATGAAAAGGAGTGGCATCCGATGGATGCAAACTTGAGGGATACGAACAAGTTCGGCCCTGATCGATACAAGGAGGCTGCTTGTGGATGGATACGAATGAAGTGGACATGATCTTGATGGATACGAACAAGAGCATTGCTTGATTTGCGTCGAACATATCTTGAGCATACGAACTCCGATTGACTTGAAATTTGAAACGTAGCCTCACATAGTCCCGTTCATCATTCCTAGTCGATCCCATCTTGATTGAAGCTCAGTCAAATTTTGATGATATCGAACACAGCCTTGTTTCCAATCGATCTCCAATCCTGATATTCATCCTTCCTAGCCAATTTGTTGATATCCGGGCCTTGACCAAAAGGCGGGGTAACATTTGACATGCCTTTTGGTAAGAAGGCGTGTTTTGAATAACTCTGAATCTGATATCTGAAGTCAATATTCCATCCATAGCCATACCATCTGGTTCATAATCCAATCCATTACTAAGCCATCCTCTCCAAGTGCTATAGCCGTATCTAAGTCCATGACTGCTCCGAGTTGATGCTCAATCAAAGTCCTATAATCACAACCTTTGCCAACTTCGTAGCTATCCAAATCCTTCAACCGAACTTTAATCCATTCATATCCAATAATCGATAACCAAATCCATGACCACTGCGGGTCGATATCTTGTTCCGACCTCGACTCTCTGATCAAGGGCTTTATGTTCTCCGACCTTGGTTCTCCGCCCAAGGACTTTTAGATTCTCCGACCTCGGCTCTCCGGCCAAGGATTTTTTATATTCTCCGGCCTCGACTCTCCGGCCAAGGACTTTTTATATTCTCCGGCCTCGGCGCTCCGACCAAGGATTTTTTATATTACTCGGCCTTGGCTCTTCGGCCATGGCTTTTTATATACTATGGCCTCAGCTCTCTAGCCAAGGACGTTTTATATTTTTTGGCCTCGGCTCTCTATCCAAGGACTTTTTATATTGTGTTCGAGTCCATTCCATCGCTCTCCAGAGAAGAGGCTAGTAACTTGCGATCACTGCACCATCTCTCTGGTCGGGACTATGATCGCAAAACCTATATTATTTATCACATTGATCCAAATCCAATAATTCATAATAAGAGATTTTATAGCTATGGAAAACCAAATAAATGTCTGTAAATCCAAGGAAGAAACCAAAGTTTTTAGGAAAACGAAAAGAAAAACAGGATTTCATAGACTCGAGCGATATGATTTATCATCATCTCAAAGCGTGCCTAGAAACCGTCCTCGATCTCGTACATGTGTGAGTGATTTAGTCGTATTACTTCTAGTTCTATTACTTATTCAAAGCTATAAATTTATTTAGTTGATAACAAACTGACTTTGCCTAGGTCCAGTGCCATCTTCGTTCGAGGTGGGCGGTGGTCGCTCCTGTTCCATTGCCACGGCTCGATTTCTTACATATTGTTGTAGATAACCATTCCTTACATGCTCCTCAACGGTATCTTTCAAATGCTAGCAATAATTTGTGTTGTGCCCATCCAGCTCATAGAATAGGCAATGCTTTCTCGATGCTTGCTCGTATTCAGAAGGTTCCCTCCTCGTGGCTTTCGATACTGGAGGCGCCCTCGAGTATCCAAGTAAATCCTTTATAGAGTCTCGGTTAAATCTACGTAAGAAGAAAACTTTGACTCCCTCCGAGGCCTTTTCGAAATGCTACCATTGTCATTCATTTTCCTTTTTCCTTTATCATCTTTATTTGGATCCTCCCTGGGTGAACCTCCACCCTTTATTGTATAAGCTTCAGCCTCTCTCCCTTCTCTCTCAGCCTGCGTATCTTCCTGCCTCAGAAACCTTTCCTCCTTATGGTATAACTCTCCGATATCCCTTGGTGGGTCCCATTCCAACGATATCTTGAAATTCGAATTATCTGCAATTCCTGAAACTGTCGCCATCAAAACCATCGATGGATTAGGTCGATCCACCGAAACCACTACCGCATTGAATCTGGTTAAGAAATCCCTGAGCAATTCTCCTTTCCATTGTTTCATCGATGTCAAAGTCATCACATTCTTAGGTCGGACTATATGGACTCGAAACTACCTTATAAGCCTTTCAATCAACTCCGTCCATACGCCAATAGAGCCACTCTCCAACTGTCTGAACCATAATGCTGTTATATCCGTCAAATACAAAGGGAAGCATCACGCCATGACCTCTTCTGATGCCCCAGTACCTCCACATGCCTCATGTACCTTGTCAAGTGAACAACAGGATCCATTCTCCCGTCATACATCTCCAGAGTTGGTTGTTTGAAATCTAGCGGGTGCCTAGCTTGCTTGGTCATTGGAGCAAAAGGACTCATATTCACCAATCCGCCTCTCATGGCTCGCCAAACATCTCTGCCAATCTATTGTTTTCACCAAGCTGTAGTCCTCATCCGTTGCCTCTGATCTGCCCCTCGATTTCATGAGGGAATCTTGGAATCTGCTCTCCTAGACGAGCATTCATTACTCTATCAATGCCATGTTGCTCGGCTATACCTGGTACTCTGCCCGGGATTGGATCGTGCTCTGGGTGAGTGCCCTCTAGTTCTGGTGCTTCGTCGGATGGTCTTGCTACATTCTGAACTCTGGTTGCTTAGTGCTCCCAATCCCTATCTCCAGCATATCCTGTAGTCGCGTTCCATTGATTCTGCACTCAACTTGTCCAACTTATCGAAGTAGGATCAGCATCATCTCCTCTTGTAACTTGACCATCGTTTCCATCTCGTCTCTGGTGATGAAGATTGATGCCTGATTCGCTCTCGAGGAAGCCTCCTGACTCCCTTCATGTTGACTCCTTTTGGTCCTTTGTCTTCTTGCCGATTGCCTTACCATAAGTTTCCAAATCCAATTCTTCAAGCTTTCAAATCCAAAATCCAAGCTTTAGAATCCCTGAGTGCCAGCCTTCTCAGTGAAAGCACCAAAATATTTGTGCCAAAATTGGTCACAAACACCTAATTGCCGATGAAAGCACCCATTTACAATCACAGATCACAAATAACAAATATGTAGAGAAAACAAATGTGAAGAACACTCAAAATTTAAAAGGAATGCAGTAAAGACACAAGGTTTAGAGTGGTTCGGCGTGTTACCTACGTCCACTATGAAATGGCTGACTATTATTGCTCTTTGTTTGCTGATTACAATGAATTACAATAGTAGAATTGAAGTATAAAAGTATTTTCAGTAGAGTCTGGACGTAGAAGAGCCAAAAGGATCCCCTTTCTGAAGCTCTTGGACTGCTATTTATAGGTGTAGGCTGTAAATATCCCGTCCACATCTCGAAAGACTCCTTCTCTCACGTGGATGGCCATATGTGATTGATCCCGAGCAATTTCAACTCGATCCATGATTGATACGAATGGAATTCATATCGATCAAGATTTTTCCTAATCGATTCGAGATCGAGCATGGACATTCTTGGGGTTGTACGCAAACTCCTGTGAAAATTGGGTGGCATTTGGACTTGTAGATTATGAGATGATCGATGCAATTTTGGATTTTCAATGTGCTATCTAATTCGTATCGGTCTTCTTCGCATCGATCTAATTGCATCATTTCCGAGCACCTGCTAACCAGTGACGTGGTGCTTACTTTCAGGATCAATCCACTTTTTATGCCGTGTTGACTGCTTCCTTTGCCTCCTTCATATCCATCAATCGCTAATTGCTTCGTATCGATCTAGATTTCTTCCCTTCGTACTAATCCATGACCATTATCTCGTATCGATCATCCAATGGATCGATACGAAGCTAGTGTATTTCACACCGACGCTCTGGGAGTCATTCGTATTATTTATTGGGCTTCGTATTGATTGTTGACCGATCGATACGAATTGTTTAAATGAATTGATACGTGGTATCGATACGAAACGTTCTCTGGTTATGGATACGAACTGAAGTTGATGTGATGTACACGAAGTGGTGCTTACTAAATGGATACGAAGCCACATACATTGGATGGATACGAAAAGCATCTGATGGATGCAAACTTGAGGGATACGAATAAGTTTGGCTCTGATCGATACGAAGGAGGCTGCTTGTGTATGGATATGAATGAAGTGGACACGATCTTAATGGATACGAACAAGAGCATTGCTTGATTTTCATCGATCATAACTTGAGCATATAAACTTCGATTGACTTGAACCTAGTCCCGTTCATCATTCCCAATCGATCCTGACTTAACTGAAGCTCGGTCAAATTTTGATGATATCGATCACAGCCTTGTTTCCCATCGATCTCTGATCCTGATATTCATCATTTCTAGCCAATTTGTTGATATCTCGGCCTTGACCAAAAGGCAAGGTAACAATATATATATATATATATATAAGTATGTATTCCCCTCTCTCTTAGACCGTTCTTTTGTATCTTACTAACGCTCGTATGCAGATTTATGAGAATGAAGATATGGAAGCATGAAACGGAAGAGGAAATCTCGGTGGAGGATGCACCACAACCAACGGAAATGTTCGACGCATCAAGGGGAACACGGGTCAACAAGCTAATGCTAGCCAAAATGCATATGCTAATGTGGGTGTTGGAAATCCACCAACGGATATAGGGGTGATGTATCAGTTTTTTGTCAATATGATGAAAGCTGAAGCTGCTGCTTGTTGATGCCAAAAATGGGCATCAACTCCATAGAATCTTATGGACATTAAATAATGAATGAAATTAAAAGTATAACAGAATAAAGTAAATGAACACATAGATTTTCATAGTGGTTCGGGAATCTTGGCCTACGTCCACTTCATACTTTTATTGATCTTTAACTTGATTATGATTACAAGAATGTTTGAATCAGTTGGGCTCCATTAGTAAAAAAGTAAAGAATAAAATTGGCAGCCCCTCGGTAGAGAAAGCCCGATCCCTTTTCTAATGTCGTGTCTGTTGTATTTATAGGGAAAGATGTGCATGGATTAGACTAAAATTTTGGCAGAAGGTTCAAGAGACCAAGACAAGGTGACCCAAAAATTTGCAGGCCCATCGAGGCCCACCATAGGGATCGTACCGATCCACATAAATACATCTGAATGGGATACAATTCCTATGAGGGATTCCCCATGATGTTTGGTACTTGCTTTCCAAATTTCAACGTACGGTTAGTGAGATATCGCATTCTCCGTGGAGTAGTGCTACTTGAATTTTGATTTCTGCCGATCCCTTTAGAGGGATAGGCACTGATCCCTCCAACTTGCTCAAAAATGCCATACGATCCCTATAGGGTGTTCTACATGTCCTAATTAGCTTATACTCCAAGTTTCACGTTGATAGCATCTGTAAATTTTGAGTTATTGACCGATCGTTGTTGCGATCTCTTTTAATAGGTGAAGTAATTTTCTCATAACTTGAGCATACGAACTCCAAATGACTTGAAACTTGGAATGTATCCTCATGGGGCCTTCCTTGTCACTTTATATCGGTCTTTCCAAGTTTAGGACATTAATTGAGGATATATACCAATCCCTCAAGGAAAGAGATAGGCACTAAACCCTGCCTAGGGAAGGCATTATCCCATACTTAGAATATTCTGAAGAGCCTATCCGTTGTCCTTGATTGATCGTTGATCCACATCATTACCTGCACTTATTCTTTGAGCCTAATAATCATCTCTCTTGGTTGTCTTCTTCGATGATCGCCTAGTCTAACTTATCCAGTCACCCTAAATATAGCCAGACCAAAAGGCCGGATAACACTTGTCTCCCAAAGCACCTTTTATTGCATACATGACTTGCTTTGAATCGATGCAAGACAAAGTCGCCAGAAGAAATCCATCCAGTTTTCTGAATAGTCGTTATCCATCCATTTTATCCTCCCAAAGTGTTGTATCCCTCTTTGATCGTCATGGTGCTTGGTCGATTTCCAATAGCTTAAATTTAGGATTGTATTCCATTAGTTACTTTCCGTGTTCTGTTCTACAGGGCTAGTAAGCTTTGGCTATCTGATCCAGTCTTTTCTCTAATAACTCCAAGTGAAAATTCAATTTCTATCTATTTCAAGAAATCGAATCTTTTGAATATACACATGCAGATTCAGGTACATGTTCTTGTCATTCGCTCCCAGATATGTTTTATACGCTCACGAGTCATCACCAATTCTTTCTAGTTTAATTGCAATTCGATTGTTATTCGTTGTTTATATTTTTTGTGAAGTAGGGGTTGTAATCACCCACTCAATGAGAGAGGACTTCAAGCTCTATAGGGATGCGGCCTCAGAGCCGTGAGCAAGGGTGAACACGGAGTACGGCCAGTCATGGACTCATGGGTAGTTCGTAAGCCCATAATGTTGTTGGGAGTTCGTCCATCCATTTACCTCTTCTAGCCTTTTCCAAACGTCTCTTCGGAATGGAGTTTATGATTTTGTTCACAACTTCAACCTATCCATTTACTTGAGGGCGAGAAAAAACCAAAATATCTTTTCAATATGAAGCTAATGGCAAAAGTCTTTAAATTTAGTGCTGTCAAATTAGGCTTCATTATCAGTTATAATGGTTCATAGACGGTCAAAATGATAGGTGACGTTTCGGACAATAAAGTTGATTATTTTCTTAGTATTGATCATGGTTAAAAGTTTTGCTTCAGCCCATATGGTGAAGTAATCAACTGCTACAACGGTGTATTTCGCACCACCTTTAGGATTGGACAGAAGCTAATAACTTCAATGCCCCTAAGCGGCAAATGGCTATGGACTAGCCATTTGAGTAATTTACATCGGCGCGGCTCTTGGGATTTTTGCAAAAATCTAGAACTCGTCACATTGTCTAGCATGATCAGCTGCATCTCGATGACAGTTGGCCAGTAATACCCGTAGTAGAGTATTTTCTTTCTCAAGGTTTGCCCCTAGTGTGATCGCCACATTCTTCATTATGGACTTCTCTCATGACTCGTTTAATATCATCATGGGTGATGCACCGAAGCAGGGAAATGGATAAAGCCTTTTCTATACATGACTCCTTCTTAGATGATGCAGCGTGAAGCTTTAAGGAGGATCTATCATTTTTCATTCCTCCGTTCAGGAAGAATTCCCTATTGTAGATAGTCTTTGATGGGAGTCATCCATGACTTCATTTCTAGCTCCATCGCTAAGATCTATTTGATCTTCATTTATCAATGCTTGAAAAATCAAGTACTTCAATCGGGACAAAGTCTATTTGTCCCACATCCTCAGAACTGGCCAGCTTGACCAGTGACTCGGCTTTTTAATTTTGTTCACTGAGGATGTGTGTAATGGTGTAATACTCGAAGTCAGCCAGTGGCTCTTAGACCCAGGTGAGATAAGGAACAAGACACTGCCTCTAGCAAGATAATCTTCCCTGACTTGGCATACTATTACTCAGAAATCACAAAAGATATGTAAAGTTTCCACTCTTAGTTCTCTAGAAATTTTGAGCATGTTGACCATTGCTTCATACTTAGCTTCGCTGTTTATTATAGGAAAGTCGAGTTTCAGCGAATAACAGATCGATCGTTCCTCATGAGTCATTAACATAACTCCGACGCCAAAACACTGATCATTTGATGCTCCATCCGTATACATTTTCCATCAGTTGGTCTGTTCTACATTTCTTTTCGGATTGTCATCTAATTTAGTGAATTCAGAGACAAAGTCTGTTAATGTCTATCCCGAGATAGCTCTCCGATGAAGATAAGTAATATCGAATTCGCTTAGCTTGGTATTCCATTTGAGCAAACTTTCAAACCTCTCATGTCGCTATAGGACCCGTCGTAATGGTTGGTCGGTGCAAACGTTGGTTGGGTGAGCTTGGAAGTAAAGGCGATGCTTTTGTGATGCAATGAACAAGCAGTATGCAAGCGTTTCTAGTTTTATGTAGTTTCTCTTAGCACCTGCCAATCACTTACTAAATAATATATTGGCCTCTGGGTCTGATTACCTTTACGTAACAGTGTGTCACTTATGGCGTGTACCGACACCACTAAATAGATGTATAAATCTTCATGATCCAGTGGTTTGAATAAGATGGGACATCTCTCTAAGTGATTCACCAGAGCTTGGAACGCATCTTTACAATCCTGTGTCCATTTGAAGTTTCTTTTTCCATTCCCACTTAATCATCTTCGGTACTTGGATGTTTCAAATTTCTTGACTCTTCTTAGGGTTGGCTTCAATTCTACAAGAGTTGAACATTAAACCTAGGAAATTCCTTGATATAGCACTGAAAGGGCATTTCAAGGGACTATGTTTCCTTCCATATCTTCGGATAAAATTGAACATCTTTGCTAAGCCATCGATGTGGTCATTTGATCATTCTGACTTCACAAGCGTATCATCCACATATACTTCTGTCGATCGATCGCCCAATCTGATCTTTGAACATCCATTGACTAGTCTCTGGCAAGTGGCTTTAACATTATTTTGTTCAAATAGCATCACAACATAATGATATAATCCTAGATCGGTAATGAAGTTGGTGTGCTCCTGTAGGGGACATGCGCCGAGATTTGGTTGTACCAAGAGTACACATCCATAAATGAAAGCAGTTCATATCCAGCGGTTGAGTCTACCATCTGGTTGATCCTAAAAAGTGGAAAGCTGTCTTTTGGGCATGCCTTGTTTAGGTTTGAGTAGTCAAGTGCAATGAATCTTTCCCGATCCATGCTACTTTGCTTTTGTTTCATTAGGACATGCCTCGGGTCGATATTCAATACATGGCTCGCAATAGTCGGTGAAATTACACACATGTCAGAATGGGTCCAAGCGAGCACATCAATATTTATTTGGAGAAAGTCATCTAATTCCTTTTTCATCATTGCACTAAATTGTGATCCGACCTTCAGTTCCCGTAATGGGTCGCCATAGCTGACTGTAATGTTGATCGTTAGCTCTACGAGTGCAGCCTTGGATTCCTCGAGTTCAAACGTAATTGTTTTACGTAACAATCAAAGTGAAATCTGGTTGAGGCGTTCAATGATGATGGTTACTCTGGTTGAATCCTAGAGTCTTATCATGAGTTATTGAGTCTGATAGTGAAGGGCTCCAAGTGCTTTGAGCGATTATCTACAACTGACCAAAGATCAGGCTTAGAGGCACATTGAATTAGTGTCGAGTAGGGTTCAGTCTTATGTTACACACAACCGCATAGCTGGCTTTTTCTTTGAGTTTGAATCTGCTTGTATATTCGACTAATGCACTTACCATTCAACGTATTCATGATCTGTTACCCGTCGTTCGGGTTGGAGTGGTAGTCAGTTGCCCAAGAGCTCGGGCATTGATTCGATGATTCTATCTCTAAGCATCCTTATGGTCGTTGCCTCGAGTCATTGTAAACTCTATATGTAAGTTTGAGATATCGTATCCAGTCTTTGGATGATCACACTTCTGCTCCCAGTTTCGGATTGATAAATTTATTGCATGGACGGTCGAGTCTCGTTCTAGCTATGTTTATACTCCCACCTAAGATGCAAAGACATAGAGATGATCGATGAATGGTCAAATCATATTCATCTTGTTTCCCACTCGTGCCCCTAAATTTGAGGCATACATCGATAAGTAGAAAGGCAAGCCATGTCCACTTAGCTTTACACTCTTTTCCATTGAATCGCGGGATCAGGTTAGTTGATGGAAGGTCGAGACTCGCCTATCCTAGATTGTATTCTGGTTATTCCTTTTGGGTTGAATACTTCGATGCTCTGTCAGATTTCAGGCATTATTTGGGTACTGGACGATCAATCACGTCCACTTAGATTCATATTCTCTAATCAGACCTAGGGGTAGAGTTGGCTCAGGTGCAGTCGGGTCATACTCATCCGGTTTCATACTCCTCTTGACGGTTCGAAGGAGAGTGCTTGAGAATTAATGATCAAGTCTTCATGATTTATTTTCCTATCTGCACTTTGGTGATCATAGTTTTTGAGGGAAATCCGGGTCACATCTGTTTGTGTTTGGCGTAGATCGATATCGACCGTCAACCCAACGACACAATATTTTCAGTCGCTCATAACATCAGACATCGTTCTGATCAGTTTTGTATTAAGGCCTCCTTGTGATCGTTGACTTAAGTTGAAAAGAACGCTAAACTGGCGCTATAATGAGATATCGTATTCAGCTTTTAGTGATTTGTACTCCTGCCCCCAGCATTGATTTGGCGAGGCCATAAGCCGGACGGTTGAATTCCATCCTTAAGGATTTTATTACTCCTCCTTTCGATTTCAGGCTGGAGTTGTTGGCGACAGAGAACAGTCAAAATCTATTCACCATCCATTGAGTTTAAAAGTCAGTCTGTGTTCTGGGGATAGAGTTTTCTCATAGGCAGTCGTTTTTTTACCCGGGGCGGTCATTTTTCTACCCGGGGCGGTCATTTTTCCACCTGGGGCAGTTGTATTTCCGCCCGAATTTCTAAACTCCAGTTCGCACCCTAGGGACTTTGGGCTTTCTCATGGGCAGTCGTATATCCACCCAGGGCAGTCATATTTCCGCCCGAATTGTTTATACTCAAGCCCGCAGTTACGGACTTAAAGTACTCTAGTCCGCAAGTGGGGACTTAGAGTTTTTATCATGGGTAATCGTGTTTCCGCTTATGGCAGTCATTTTTACACCAAATGGTTTATACTCTAGTCTGTAGTCCGGGACTTAGAGTACTCTAGTCCGTAGTCGGTGATTTAGATTTTTTGTCGTGGGTAGTCGTATTTTTGCCCGGGGCAGTCATTTTTCCACTGAACGGTTTATACTCTAGTCCGTAGTCATCGACTTAGAGTACTCTATTCTGCAGTCGGGGACTTAGATTTTTTGTCATGGGCATTAGTTTTCTGTCGAATTGTTTATACTCTAGTCTGCGGTTGGGGACTTAGAGTACTCTAGTCCGCAGTCGGGGACTTAAAGTTTTTATCATGGGCGGTCGTGTTTCCGCTCGTGGCAGTCATTTTTTCGTCGAATGGTTTATAATCTAGTCCACGGTCGGGGACTTAGAGTACTCTAGTCCGCAGCCGGGGGCTTAGAGTTTTTATTATGGGCAATCATTTTTCCATCCAATGGTCTATACTCTAGTCCACAGTTGGGGACTTAGAGTACTCTAGTCCACAGTCAGGGACTTAGAGTTTTTCTCACGGGCAGTCAGTCATGCCCATTTTTGATTTATACTTCAGTTGCTAAGTCAATGGCAGAGTTGTCAAGCGAATGGTTGAACCATATTCATTCATGGAATGGAATTCTACCCCCAGCATTAAGGACGAAACTTGATTAAAGGATGGTCGATTCTCGTCCGCTTGGTGCATGGTGCTTGTAGCTCTTCCAATCAAGTCAAGGAAGAAGGTACACGATGGATGGTTGGATCATATCCATGCTGGGGATGGATAATTAAGTCTTGTACAATTTGCTTCATAATCTTTCTAACAAATGGAGCTAAAGAGTTATTGAGTGGACAGTTAGGTCGCATCCTTTTCAGGATGCAGTCCTGTTCATGTGTTGAGAGCGGTGGTTGATGAGTAGTCAATCTATTTAGGTTACTTTAGGTCGGGCTTTCGAACAGCCTCTTGTGTTTAGTGTAGGAGTTGATGTGTAGATGATCAAATCACGTCCACTCTAGTCAGATCTCAGCATCACTGAGCTTCAGGAGAGGCATATGTATTTTGTCGAACTATATTTTATGACCCGAGGAACAAATGATTGGGCCATATTCATTCCAAGCCTTGCTTAGGTTTCCAAGTCAAATATAGAGGTTGATGAATGAACGGTCAGTCACGTCCGCTTGTACTGGGTTCTGATAGTGACGATCTTTTCAATCTCTAGTCCTTGGCCCCAAATCAATGGCATATGGTTGCTGACGAGCGATCGAATCATGCTCATCTTGATGAAGCTCCATAGGTCTGATCACGGTCTGTGGGGATTAGCTGGCGGCCAACTTTGAGTACTTGGCCACGTGCATCATTTTGGATGTAGTTTAGTTCAAGTTGGTCGTATTTTATAGGACAATTGAAATTGAAATAGAAATAATTTATAGAAGATCGGAATAAATCTTATTGATAAGTAAAGCAGCATCGTGTGCTCGCTACTCAAGTTTGACCCTAGCTCCCTTCAGCGAGATGTCGACTGTCGGTGGTCCAATTGAAAATCAAAGTTCTATATTGATAGGCATTAGATGTTCCATGCCCGCCATTTTGCAGGGCTTGCGCATACGAATGAAGCTTTCCTTTTTGAATCAGCTTTTTGATCACATCTTGGAGGTGTTCGTAATCGCCAGTGTTAGGACCATTTGCATCTTAGAATATACAACATTACTCGGAGTTTCCCTATGCTTTGGTGGACTCTCTTGAGGTCGGTTTTCAGTACCGCTCTATGTCGTGAGTCTTCAAGTAGATGTTATCGATTGAGTCATTCAAAAGAGTATATGAGTCAACTTTTGAGATCCTGGGTCGTCTACTGGAATCTGAGGCCCAATGGGTCCGTATCGTTCTTTCTCATAGTCTGCTCAACCTCCTCCTTGCTTAGTTTCTGATTGACTTTTTAACAGAGACAATCCAAGGTCGTAGGAGGCTCTCTAGCTAACTAACCTCCGAAATTTGTTTGGGGGTTGATTCCCTTCATCAATGCCATCAGTATGATATTCTCGCTAGCATGTGGAATAAATTGGATAATGACATCACATCCTCGGCGTGAGCCACATGCATTCTAAACTGCTCAACAAACTTCTGATTCGGTTGATTGAAGAGGAGATAGATTTAGGCGATAATCGCATAAACCGCATGATCGATACACCTTTGAGGAATATAGGAAAGCGTATGCATTCGATGGCACATATTGCTCTGGCAGAATTCACATGCCACTTGAATTTCATGAGATGTAGTCTAGGGTCGATTTTCCCTGAGTAAACCGATATGATAAGTACAATGAATCTCCTTGAATATTCTGCACACTGAACGACTTCAATGAATAGGCTTGAGATGCTTCAATCATTGGCGATCCGATTCATTTTCAAGTTATAGCTACATGTTATGCTAGTGAATGATGTATGCGCCCGAGATATGAGCAAAGCAAGATGGGCCGGTATTTATCGATTGGTAAGTTACTTGGAGTCGGACTCAAGAAAATCTACTAGTTGCTTGGAGTCAGTAGTTGGTTTGCCTGGAGTCATTGAATTCGAAGTGCTAGGTCAATGAAGAACGGTTCTTGGAGTCATCTTGTCATTTTCTAGGAGAAAATCTTGTTATACTCGAATTCGGCTTTGGGCCAAAGTCTCTTGGGTTTGCTTAGAGTCACATCACCTATGTTCTCCAACCTTTAGGAGTATCATTTGAGTAGCAGTTGCTTGTCTGTTCCTTGATTGCAATTCAGAAGCTGTTGCTTGATCCTCTATGCCCCGGTCAGTCATAGGATATGAAGGAAGTGGATAGAAGTTCCAAATCCAAAATGTGGGGGCACTACGCTGCGGCACGGGTTTCGGTATAGGGATCATACCCGATTTGCATTTTTTTTAAAAGGATCGTACCTGATCCATATTTTTTGGGTATAGGGATCAGTCAGATAGGGCTTTTGAGAGAGGGATCGGTAGTATAGGGACCGGTTAAATTGGATTGGTGAGGGATTAGTGGTTTGACGTGAGTGGGATCGGCTATGTGGGTGTAAATGAGGGATCGACCAACGTGATCGGTTATGAATTGATTTGTAGTGGGATCAATATATATACGTTGAAAAGGGATCGGTATATACATACCTTGGGTCAGTATATATATTGAAGGGATTGGTATGTGCACCTTATAAAGGGATCGGTATATATACTTTTTCGGAGCGATCGGTATATAGGCTTTTTGGAGGGATCAGCGTATAAGATTTTTGGAGGGATTGGTATACAAGCTTTTTGGAGGGATCGATTGCAGTTGAGATTGTAGGGGGGTCAACTATTATGGCCTTGTGAGAGGGATCAGCCAACATGGCCTTAAGAGAGGGATTGGCCCTTCACTAACTTGAGTGCAAACTTCAACATCTAATCCCAAGAACTTGCAGACATGAGTGAATCTGATCCCATCCAAATGGACATGAACACACGAACAACTCTAAACAAGAACATTAGCATAATCAAATACTCCGAAAACACAGGATGTAGACTTAGTTTCTTTAACTATGACTATCAGCTTCCTTTAGATTTTCTTCAAATCCGAGTAGAATAGGAAGTTTGCAGGTTAATAACTGGATTTATCTCGCGAATATGGAAATCCACTAATAGATGATGAGATCCAATCAAGCTGAGGATTCAATTCTTTATGAAAGCCCCAAAATGTTGATGCCAAAAATAGCCATCAACACCTATAGAATTTCATGGAGATTAAACAATGAATGGAATCAAATGTATAACAGAATAAAGTAAATGAACACATGGATATTTATAGTGGTTCAGCAATCTTGGCCTACGTCCACTTCATATTTTTACTGATCTTTCAATTGATTATGATTACAAGAATATTTGGATCAGTTGGTATCCATTAGTATAAAAGTGAAGAACAAAAATGGCAGCGCCTCAGCAGAGAAAGTTGGATCCCTTTTCTATCGCCATGCCTGCTATATTTATAGGGGAAGATGTGCAAGGATCGGACCGAAATTTTACCAGAAGGTTCAGGAGACCAAGACGAGGTGACCCAAAAATTTGCTGGCCCATCGGGGCCTACAATAGGGATCGACACCGATCCTGATAAATGCATCCAAATAGGCTACGATCTTTATGAGGAATGCCCCATGATGTTAGCTACTTGCTTTCCAAATTTTGTACAATTATGACTTACATTTCATAATATATCGCATTTTCCATGAAGTAGTGTTGCTTTGATCTAATTTCTGCCGATACCTCTAGAGGGATAGGTACCGATCCCTCCAACTTTCTCTAGATGCCATACGATCCCTATGGGGTGTTCGCATGTTCTTATTATCTTTTACTCCAAGTTCCACATTGATAGCATCTGTAGATTTTGAGTTATTGACTAATCATTGTTGCAATATGTAGTGAAAGCTGAATATGGACACTTCCTTGCATACCAATCCCTTTTGATAGGTGAAGTAATTTGCCCATAAATTGAGCTTACGAACTCCAAAAGACTTGAAAGTTGGAATGTATCCTCATGGGGCCTTCTTTGTCACTCTGTACCGATCTTACCAAGTTTGGGACATTAATCGAGGATATATACCGATCCCTTAAGGAAAGGGATAGGCATTGAACCCCCATTTAGGGGAGGCATTATTCCATACTTAGAATATTTTGGAGAGTCTATCAGTTGGCCACGATTGATCACCGCTTCATATCATTACCTGTGCTTGATCTCTGAGCCTAATAATCATCCCTCTAGGTTGTCTTTCTCGATGATCGTCCAGTCTAACTTGCCCAGTCAGTTTGAATATAGCCGGACCAAAAGGCCGGATAACACTACTGGTGTTGGTGGAAATGTTGGAGGAGCTAACCTATAAGGACTACAATTAAGAGTATTAAATTTAATAAGACTTTGAAATTTAATACTGTGTGAAATTAAAATTTATGATTCATTAATGGAAAATTATTAGTAAAATATGATTTAATAATATTGATTGAATGTGTTTAATGTAATTTCAACTAATGGTAATAATAAAGCTTAATAAGGAATAAAATTAAATGTTGTATTAAAAAGAGAAATCATAGGTTATTTAATTTAATTGGATTTAATACGGAATAAGAAATCAATTATACTTTACATAGATTTAGTAACCTTTGTTTGTAAACAATAAATTTAGGAATGTGTTTAAATTACTAAGATGTGATAGTTGTTTATTTCTCATCTCATTATTATTCAGTTTGAAATTAATTTGGAAATCAATTAAAATTAATTTAAACAAATATTTCAATTAATATGAGCAGAGACGTGAACTATTGAGCGATTATGTTCAATAAGTACATAAGAAATTGTTGATTTAATATAGAGAACAGGTAAATCAAAATAAAAGAATTCGTTCGAATTTTAAAATATAATGAACTGGGATTTTATTACTATTGTAATTTAATGTTGAAATTAATTTAGTATATAAATCTTGGATTTAACATGGAAATTAATTTTAAAGGATTATTGATTCCTGTTTAATCAAGGAGGATTATAGAAAACTTCTAATTTAGAATTTAAAAGTGATTAAACCAATTTAATAATAATTCGTTTAATTAACGTGTAAAAATAAATATAATTTTATTTTAATGCTAACTTCTATATACAATAGAATTAGGGTTTGAAATTAGTTCCATTGAGTTTAAAGATATTGAAAACCTATATTTCGACATATAGGATGATCTATTTTTGTTTCGGGAACAAAACTGGGCTTTACGGGCCTTGTTTATCGCTTTGGCCTTCCTGTTTCATCTTAGTCTATATATATGCTGCTATGAAACAATAACAACCTTCTATTCTATTTTCTATATGTTCATTTCAATTCAAATCTGCTCCGTCTCAATGGTCAATATCCCAAAAACCCTAACTACCGGTTTCAAGTCAAATCCTTAAATTCAAACTGCTCAAACTATATCATATAATCTATCATCGTGAAGCTCTCGACGAATGGAATCAGCGACTGCAATTCAATTTCCGACTGGAGATTCCATTTGTCGAGAAATAAGTGATTTATTCTTGAACTTTCATCGACTATGTTTGGGTTAACGGTGATCATCGACCATTCGATGATCAGGAAGCGCTGGAGTGTAGAGGGCGATGAGATGAGTTCATTTGTCAATTTAGATCATCACTCACATGCCCGAATTCGCTAGAAATAGGCGATCTAAGGCGACGTCGGCGGGGCATACGGGGTAATGGAAGGTGGTCGCCCGACCATGGTTTGGTGCGCCTTGGCACGATGAGCTCGACGGCGAAGTCTGATCGGGATGAAGCGGCGTCTTGGCAGCGATAGCAGCGAAGCAAGATGGCAGCTGTTGAATTGTTCAAGCGTGTGATCGAAACGAGGGCTAAGGAAGGTTAATTAATTGTCATTTTTCCCTTATGTTATTTTAATTTTAATTTAAAATTCAAACTTCTAAGTCGAATAACGTTTGCATATGAACTCGTGTTCGCACGCGGTTTCTTCTGATGGATTCGTATCAAAATTCCGAAAAACAAGAAACATGTTTGGTTAAATTTAGAGACTATTGAAATTTTGGGCTTTTGTTGGATTTTTAATGGGCTGTAAATCAAAGGTGAGTGATTAAACCCACTCGCGAAATACTAAATTGTTTTAATGTTAATTAAATTAAAATCGTGAAGTTATTTATTTTTATTGACTATTGTTTGGTAATTTAATTAACATTTAAACTGACATATGGTTTAAACTGATAGGAACTTAAATTTATAGTTAAATTTGACATTTAAATAGAATTGCTAATTAAATACCCAATATTATAACTAGTTAATTGTTGTGATTTATTGACTGATTTGAATATTGATTGTGATGATGCCTAGTGGTTGATATTTTAGATGATTAGATGTTTATTTATTTTATATACCCCTGTTATCACCCTGTATATTAAGTGACAGCATATAAACTGTTCTTTGAATTACTTTGAATAAATTAAGAAATGGTTGAAATGATATATACATATGACACTTTAATTTGGTTTGAAATAATATATATCCCTAAAATTAAATTTAAAATAACTATTCACTTAGCCATGGGATAGAAAATTGCATACGAACACCGGATTAGTTAAACTAAATTGTTTTAAAATTCTTGATTTTGAAATTATCTAAATGACATCTGAAAAAAATTGAATTTATATGAAACTGAATTATTTCTAATTCAGGCTTTGTAATGTTGAAATCGAAATTGGTCAAAAGAAATTGTTTTAAAGAATTAAATTTGAAATGTGAAGTTATAATCAACATATGACTTTAATTTTCAAAATTGAATTATTTTAAAGATTCGAACCTTAAAATTAAATAATGAAGTTTAATTTGATTTATGTGATTTAAATCAGTAAATTGAAATGACTTGAAATTTATATAAATTGAAATGGTGTAAAATAAGAATTGAATTGGAATTTAAATCAATGAATCGAATCGTTGAATCGAATTTAATGTTAAAAATGAACGTTTCGAAATTGAAGTTAATTCGAATTGAAATCAAAATTAAGTTGATTTAAAACTAAAGCAAAATTGAGTCGATTGAATTGAAAGATTGGAAATTGAGTTTTGTTTGATTTGAAATTTGGAAATGGGCCAAGATTTTTTGAAATGAAAAAAATAGTTTGATTTAATACAAAATTATTTTTTTATTCAAATTATTTTGATTTTTCCAACCTATTTTACTATATAAACCATTTTCAATACTCAAACCATTTTTGTATCAAACTATTTTAAATCTCTAAACCATTTAAATATTTAAACTATTCAAACAATTTTCTAAAAATGCAAAGTGTGCAAAGTTGGAATGTTTATATTTAAATCGTTGATTTAAATGCGAATGTGGTTAAATAAGGTTATAACTTAAGTTGGAATTTGAAATGATGTATTCAAGTGAAAATGACATATGAAGTAAATGTGATGATTTTGAAATGAAGGATATTTTGAAGTGAATATGATATTTTGATATCAAGTATGAATCATTTTTGGAACGTAAAAGAACCAACCGGTGTGAAAAATGACGTCTGGTTGTTAAAGAGACCGGAGCCGAATATTGGCATACTCTTTGTCAATACCGGGACTACTTTAACAACTGTGTATGCGATGGATGTTATCCAGAATGTAGAAGTTGATTTGGCGACGTTTGCTGGATTGAAGAAAGAGAACGATGATGGAAGACCCCAACACTTGTGTTAATTTAAAATCACTAAAATGGGAGCCATACTTGACTAATGAGGCTAGCTACCTACCTCTAGTGAAATCTGTTCCTTATATAACTATATCGATTTTGACTCGATTGGTGCACCTTGATTTGATTATGGGATGAATGTTTACGGTGGGTCGTTAGGGGTTACCACCAGTCAAAAAACGCAAAACCGTACTAGCCTACCTTGGGTATCGCCTCACATGCCTTGCCGTATTCTTTATCCTTATTCACGACCACTACTGTTTTGTTTTAGTATGGTTCCTATAGGGGACTCACTGGCTACCGATGTTACTGGTTGTGTTATGGGACCCGCATAGACTACCTGTTTAAAAATGTGTTAAAGGGCATCAATGTAAAGTATTAATGCTATTTTAATAGTTTACTAATAGACACTACATATATAGAGCATCTTACTACGTATAGATAGATTAACGGATCCTTGGGAGATGGAAAATCCCGTGATATCTCTTTAGTTATTGCATGCATGTTGTACACTTGATAGGAGATACAAAATCCCGTAAACATCTCTGAACCTATTACACTCATATTTACTTGTTATGGATTTAACTTACATAAGAACTTTTAGTTCTGACTCGAATGTTTTGTCTTTTCATTACGCTTGGGTCAGTCTGAGTACTTCAGTGTTAAAGACATTATTCCTTGAAGATGAAGATGGAGTTTGCTAGACCGTATTTACAGTTATTTTTCCGCAGCATTATTTTTGTATGTTTGTTGATTGTACTCTGAGTATGTTGCAAAATTTTTGTAATAAAACGTATATTGTAAAATAGCTTCATGAACTGTTTATTTGATTATTATATTTTGTCATTCCGCTGCGAGATTCTGTATTTATTTTTTCCTTCTTTTCTCTTATTTTCTTATTAAATCTCATTGAAAATCCTCTCTTTTGAATGATTTGGGTTAGACATGTGTGGTTTATTATCGATTAAACCATCCAAAAAGGTGGGTCATGGCAGTTGGTATCAAAGCTTTGGTTTGGAGATACCTTAGCCTGTTGGGAGTTAACTCATTAGAGTAAGGGTTAGTAATACCCTAGAATGAGTTTGAAAGAGAGTGTGTGTGTGTGTACACAAGAGAGAGTATTTTTTAATGTTATAAAAATGTTTTTTATTGTATTAATTTGTTCTGTTGAGTATTTATGAATTCCGATCGGTACATTGGACGTTATGGTATCGATTGGAGTTTCTAAACACTTAAATAGGGTAGACCCAGAAAATATTATTTTTGAAAATAGGTAAATGAAATAATTTTACCTAGTATTATATTTTGTTTTTAAAAGAATAATTTTTCATAAATTGATATAGTTATTTTTTGGTGTGTTGTTTGTTAGGAAGTGATAATGTTTGATTATGGTCATTTCTTTTCTGGTTAGTCAAGGTTCTTAAATCCGTAGACTATTGTATATTATAAGAAAATGTAATTTTATAAATTATGATTTACAAATTAAATGAATTTAAAATTGGAAATTTGAGAACTTAAGTTTCGGTGTTTAAAATTGGTATTCCAAAGATTTTGGAAAAATAATATTAATATTATTTGGAAGCAATTTTGGATAGAAATATTTTCAATGAGATTTGAAAGAAATGTTTTTAAAAGAATTTTAAAGAAAATAAGTTCTGTATTCCCCTCTTCTATTGTTGAAAAATAATTTTGGTGATGACCGGTGCATCATCGACGTTCATTTTTGAGTTTTAAAGTGGGAAGACTACAATAGTAGCTTTGTTACACATTTGTTTTGACAACAAAATTTTGATTTAGATCCCATAAGTATGAGTGATATATAAAAAGATATTAGTATATGTTGTTTTAAAACGATTTGAAACGAAACCGGGTATTTACTTCTTAAGTTTCTGTTAATTAGTGATTTTCAATTATTAAAATGCAGTGGAATTTTTGTCGATTTTAAATGGTCGAAAATTTCCAAATTGAAATCTGAAACTAAAAGCTAAGTGTTCAATGAAAATATAAAAGTTGAACTTTTATAACTCCTAAATTAAAAGATAATGAAAATTAAAACAAGTTTAAAGTATTGAACATTCTTGTTAAGTAATTTTAATAAGATTTTTGGTATATACTTCTAGGATTTAATGGAATATTATACAAGTAAAATTTAAGTAATAATAATGTTTCAAAAATGAAATTATGTCCATATGCAAATAAAGAATTAAGATAAGAAATGTTATAAACTTAAGTTAACATTGTAAATGCTTAGTAATTAAATTGAGTAGTAGAAATAGAATACTGGTTAAGTAAATAATTATAAATAGAAGAAAATGTTGAAATGATTCATAAATAATTTTAATATTAAAAGATATACTATGGTGAAAATAAATGTGAATTAAAAATTAGAAAAGCTTACTATGAAATGATTCACTAACGAATAATAATATTAAATGGCAATTAAGTTATACAAATAATAAATGTGAATTAAATTGTAAAGAAACTTATGCAATACTTTAAGAATTTATTCATTGATGATTTTAAATATTGATGGGAAATAATCTATGTAAGTAAATGAATGTAAATTAATAAAAGATGACCTTGTTTGAATGGATGAGAATTAAAATAAATGAAAAGTAAATGATGTGAAAAGAAACCGATAGAATAAAATATGTAAGTTATGCGTAGATCATTTTATTTGCATTACAGTTTTGATCCAGATTCAAATACTTGATTTGTAGTAAATTCACACCAGTCTGACTTAAGATCTTTTGCTTGATTCTTAATGGAGAGCATTTGATACGAATTACTGATATGAATTTGAAGTTTCCTATCATTGTTTATGGCTATGCAAGGAGAATGAAGATTTCTAATCAAGAAATCGGATCAAAGTCCGTACTAGGGTAGTCGAGTTAACAACACTAGTTCAAAAGCGAAATTTGTATATTCAAGCAAGCGATTAGAATTAATATTGTGTACAAGTGATATATGTACATCATACAAACTTAAATAATATCTAAATTCTACGTCGTTCGAGGTTGCATGAATAATCTGTTGAGTAATTACCTAAGGCTGTTGAGCGTATGATACACTTGGTAGTTTATTTAGCACGCTTGTACGATGAAAGGTTTCTGAACTTGAAAACCCATTAAATTTTGTTGCTACAGAGGTGTGATGGATTCTTTTGTTGCATATAATGGTTGTACTGCTCTTGTTTGCATATGATTATTATATATGTTATGTTGCTTGTGCTATTGATTTGAAACAACATATATATTACTCTTTTTTCCATATTTTTAACTCTTTTGGATTATGTAAGTAAGATACAGGTTTATAGAAGCAATAGTTGTTGCTTTGGTTTCATAAATAGAGCTTTGCTTGCCCAACAAATAAGTACATTATCGGATTACGGTTTTTGTAGCGGTATTTTATTATTTTTCTCATGGTTTGGGACGCTTTATTTTAAAAATATGATATATACAATGTACTTATTGATATTGTTATTTTTCCAAACCTAGCCACGTAGAGGAGATGTTGTCAAAAAAATTCATAAATTTAGGAATTAGAAATTTTTTGTGGAAGTTGAGTTATTTTCGAATGTATATTAAACTTAAATATGTAAGTTTAATTGTTTATAAATTGATTATTTTGAATAAATGTATCAAATTTATTGATTCCTTCTTATTCCTTTTCGAGGACGAAAAGTTTTGAGTGAGGGAGATTGTAACGACCCCTATTTTCGACAATTAAGAATATTACATTTAATAAGACTTTGGAATTTAATATTGTGAGAAATTAAAATTTATGATTTATTTATGAATTTTCATTAGAATATGATTTAAAAATATTGATTGAATGTAATTAACAACCGTTTAATGTAATTTCAATTAACAGGAAATTATTGTCAAGGACAAAATTTCACAGCTTTTTAGCCTCAAGGACAGACCTTCAATATTTTATCCTGAAGGACAACTTTCTGTAGGTATCAGTTTTTAGTTATTGATAGCAGTTTTTAGGTATCAGTTTGTAGTTATCGGTAGCAGTTTTTAGATATCAGTTTTTAGCTCGGTATCAGTTTTGTCGTCCTTATGAATAATTTTGGAAAATGTTTGTCCTTGTGAATAAATTTTAGAAGAATGTTTGTCCTTGTGGCAAAAATATTGAGGTCGTGTCCTTGAGGCAAAAAATATAGAAATTTTTGTCCTTTAAATTAATTTCCCCTTTCAATTAATGGTAATAATAAAGCTTAATAATGAATAAAATTAAATGTTGTATTAAAAAGAGAAACCATATATTATTTAATTTAATTTGTTTTAGTATAGAATAAGAATCAATTATTTAGTACGCAGATTTAGCAACCTTTGTTTGTAAACAATAAATTTTGGAATGTGTTTAAATTACTAAGATGTGATAGTTGTTTACTTCTCATCTCATTATTAAATCACTTTGAAATTAATTTGGAAATTAATTGGAATTGATGTAAACAAACATTTCAATTAATATGAGCAGAGACGTTAACTTTTGAGCGACGAGTGTAATAAAATGGAAATTTATGTTTAATAAGTACATAAGCAAATTGTTGATTTAATATAAAGAATCGGTAAACCAAAATAAAAGAATTTGTTTAAGTTTTAAAATATAATGAACTGGGATTTTATTACTGTTGTAATTTAACGTTGAAATTAATTTAATATATAAATCTTGGATTTAGCATGGAAAATTTAATTTTAAAAGATAATTGATTACTGTTTAATCAAGGAGGACGATAGAAAACTTCTAATTTAGAATTTACAAGCGATTAAACCAATTTAATAATAATTTGTTTAATTAACACTTAAAAATAAATATAATTTGATTTTCAAAGCTAACTTCTATATACAATAGAAATAGGGTTTGAAATTAGTTTCGTTGAGTTTAAAGATAATGAAAAACTATATTTCGACATATTGGATGATCTATTTTCGTTTCGGGAACGAAAAGGGCTTTTGGGTTTGGTTATCGCTTTTGCCCAATCGATCTATTCCATCCATTCTAGTTTCATCCTAGTCTATATATACGCCGTTATGAAACCCTGGCAACCTTCTATTCTATTTTCTGTACGTACATTTCAGCTCTAATCGGTTCCTTCTCAATGATCAGTATCTCAAAAACCCTAACTACTGATTTCAAATCAAATCCAAAAATTCAAACTGTTCAAAACCTATAATATAATATATCACCATGAAGCTCTCGATGAATGGAATCAATGTCCGTACTTTTTTTGGGTGGAGGTTCCATTTGTCCAAAAATCAGCGATTTTTGAGTGGAGTGTAGAGGGCGATGAGGCGAGTCCATCTAATGGTTTGGAACATCACCCAAGTGCTCGAATTCGCCAGAAATAGGTGACCTAAGGCAGCGGCGGAGCACATGTGGTGACCGAAGGTGGCCACGCGAACATGGTCTGGTGCGCCTTGGCACGACAAGCTCAGGGGTGAAGTCTGATTGAGGTAAAGCGGCGTATATGCGGCGGTAGCAGTGAAGCAAGGTGGCGGCCATTGAATTGTTTGAGTGTGCGATCTAAACGATGGTTGAGGAAGGTTAATTAATTACCATTTTGCCCTTATGTTATTTTAATTTAAATTTAAAATTCAAACTTCTAACTCAAATAACTTTTGCATACGAACTTGGATTCGCGTGTGGTTTCTTCCATTGGATTCGTATCGAAATTCTGGACAATATGAAACTAATTTGGTTGAATGTAGAGACCGTTGAAATTTTGGCTTTTGTCGGATTTTTAATAGGCTGTAAATCAAAAGTGAGTGATTAAACCCACTCACGAAATATTAAGTTATTCTGATATTAGTTAAATTGAAACCGTGAACTTATTTATTTTTAACAACTATTGTTTATTAATTTAACTGACATTTAAATTGATATATGATTTGAACTGATAGGAATTTAAATTGACAGTAATATATGAAATTAAAATTGTATTGCTAGTTAAATAACGGATATTGATAACTAGTTAATTCTTGTGATTTATTGGCTAATTTGGATATTGATCGTGATGGATGCCTATTAGTTGACATTTTGGATGATTGGATGTCTATTTATTTTATATACCTCAATTATCACCTTGTATATTAAGTGATGGAATATAAACTATTATTTAAATTATTTCAAATAAATTAAGAAACAGGTTGAAATGGTATATACCTATAACGCTTTGATTTGGATTGAAATGATATATGTACATCACTATAAAATAACTATTCACTTGGCCATAGGATAGAAAATTATATATGGACACTGGATTGATTAAATTAAATGGTTTTAAAATACTTGGTTTCGAAATTATCTAAATGATATCGGAAAAAAAAGAATCAAATTTATGTAAAACTGAATTATTTCTAATTCAAGCTTTGAAATGTTGAAATCGAAATTGGTTAAAAGAACTTGTTTTAAAGAATTAAATGTGAAAATGAAGTTATAATCAATATATGACTTTAAATTTGAAAATTGAATTATTTTAAAGATTCGAACTATAAAATTGAACAGTGAAGTTTAATTTGATTTAAGTGATTTAAATCAGTAAATGGAAATTGGACTTGAAATTAATATAAATTGAAATGATTTAAACTAAGAATTGGATTGAAATTTACATCATTTAGTTGAATTGAATTTGAAGTTAAATATGAACGTTTTGAAATTGAAGTTAATTCGAACTGAAATCGAAATCAAGTTGATTTGAAACTAAATAAAAATTGAGTCAATTGAATTAAAAGACAGGATATAGAGTTTTTTTTATTTGAAATTTGGACATGGGCCTGATTTGTTGAAATGGAAAGAAATAGTTTGATTTGATACTATTTTCAAAATAAATTATTTTAATATAAACTGTTTGAAATCTTTTTTATATTCAAATTGATTTGATTTTTCCAACCTATTTTGCTATATAAACCATTTTCAATACTCAAACCATTTTGTATCAAACTGTTTTAAATCTAAACTATTTAAACTATTTAAAACTATTCGAACTATTTTCTAAAAATTCAAACAATACAAAGTTGGAATGTTTATATTTGAATCGTTGATTTAAATGCGAATATGGTTAAATGAGGTTATAACCTAAGTTGGAATTTGAAATGATGTTTTTGTTTGAAAATGACATTGAAGTAAATATGACGGTTTTGAAACAAAGGATATTTTAAGTGAACATGATATTTTGATATCAAGTATGAATCATTTTCGAAACGTAGAAGTACCAACCAGTGTGAAAAATAATGTTTGGTTGTTAAAGAGACCGGGGCCGTGGCATACTCTTTGTCAATACTGATGTTATTGGTTAAAATGTGTTAACGGGGATCGATGTAAAGATTTAACGCTATTTTTAATACTTTACTTTACTAATTGACACTACAGATATAGCGTATCTTACTACATATAGATAGTTTAACAAATCCTTAGGAGATGGAAAATCCAGCAACATCTTTTAAGTTATTGCATGCACGTTGTACACTTGAAAGAAGATAGGAAATCCCGTAAACATATTTGAAGCTATTACACTCATATTTACTTGTTATTGATTTAACTTAAATAAGAACTTTTAGTTCTAACTCGAGTGTTTTGTCTTTTCATTACGCTCGGGTCAGCCTGAGTATTTCAATGTCGAAGACATTATTGCTTGAAAACGAAGATAGAGTTTTCTAGACCGTATGTACTGTCATTTTTCCGCTACATTATTTTGGTATGTTTGTTGATTGTACTATAAGTATGGTTGGGTTAGACATATGTGGCTTATTATCGATTTAAACCATCCAAAATGGTGGGTCGTCGGCTCCAGTGGGGATTAATTATACTAAGCTGAGTAGAGACTACACCAGTCTTGGTGGGAAGCCGTTTATGAGAATGGAGGATAGCATAGAATTGAAGAATTGGAAGTTGCATTGCGAGAGAATCTTTGTTGATTTGGGTTTGGATGATGATAATAAGAGAAGGCTAGCCTTTAGGCAGTTGCAAGGGGCAACACTTCATTGGTGGAATAGTGTTACTACGGAGTTCCGAAGGAGGAGTTGACTTGGGAAGATTTGAGAAGGAGATTTGAGCAGAGGTTTTTATCCGAAGTTGCTAAGTCGGTGTTGATGAAAACATTTATGGATTTAGTATAGGGAGAGATGTCGGTAATTGAGTATGCTACTAAGTTTGATGAATTATTCTAATATGGGTATGCTAGTATAGACATCGTCATCAGAAGGAACGAGAGGTTCATTCGAGGGTTGAGGCATGATATTGCTAAGGAGACCCTGACACATATCTGTGAACCTTGTAATGTAGATGTGATAACCCGGATTTTTGGGCATCAGATAATTGGATAATTATCTGATTTAACTATTGGAAAACACTAATTTATAGATTGAACAAATAAATCTGATAATAAATATTTACATCTGGATAAATTTTTTTTTTAATAATCTCCTAAAAATTTACAAATTATTCTTTTAAAAACAAATAATAAAGATTGCATAGATATAAGAAGATTTTAAATAGAAAAATTATTATTTTCAAAATAAATTAAGTATGTGTTGTTTAAATATATATTTATATGAGTTGATTTTAGATTGAATTTGAATTTGAGATTGAAATTCAAAAAACAATATCTCAAAATAAATTTGAATTGAAAATAATGTATATTTGATTTCTATTTAGTATATAATTAGTTCTATATTATTTTCTTTAAAGGATCCTATTAAAAAAATTAAGAAAATGTATTTATCAAATAATGGAAAATGAATTAAAGTATATATAAAACTTAAAAAATTATAAAAAGCATATTAAAACATTTATACATATAAGTTAACAAATGTAAACCAAGTATCATGGAAGAATACAAGTGTAAAAATTGTAAAATACCATTACACAAGTGTATACTAAATTGCAACATGTAATACAAGTGTCACCATGTTATTTTTGTTTTCTTTTATGTTTAATAAATCCTAATTAAGCCTATATAAACACTTATCTCTTCTCTTCATTTCTTTTTCTATCTTCCCATTTTCAAACCATGAAACAAGACCCTGTAAATTATTTTCAAAACCAAACAATCTAAGCTTGTAAGAAAAAACAAACAAACCAGAAAGTAATCAAAGCAAAAGAAACCAGCCTGAAAACAAATCAAATAAAAATTCAAAAATAAGCTCAAACCAAAAAACAAAGATTATCGAATCAAAGTTGCTGATCAATGGCCTAAGATCAACTCATCTCAAAAAAAAAACAAATCTATGTTCAACATCAAGCAACTTCCAGTTTTTCATCGTAAAACTGCTCCTCTGTTCAAACCCAGACTGGTGAGTAAACATTTCTTTTAAAAACAGTTTTAAAAATCTTTGATGCACATGTTGAAATCTTGTATAAATATAAGTCTATAATGCTTGCATGAATGTTTGGGTGTGAATGTATGTTTATGGGTATGACATGTTTTATATTATCTGTGTATTATATATGCTCTGTTGCAGATAACAGGCTCAACTTCATCATGAAAAATTCGTATCTTCCCATTCAAACGATTTTAGGCTATGATTTTAAAATGAAACATGATGATAACAGTGTAATACAAATTTTAAAAATAATTTCAAGTATTTTAATTTTGTAATTGATTCAAAAATAAAGTATAACAGTAGAAATCATATTTAAGTCAAAAATCAATGTTCACAATTTCATGTTTGGATTTCGTGAATTGATTCATATTAGAAAACAATGATTTTTGGTAAACATTTCAAGATTTTTAAACTCGTATATGTTGAGATATCTTTAGTTGTTCGGATTTGGGTTTGTTGGTGAATTTCGATGAACGACGGCAAGTTGAGGGCCGAAGTTGTGGTCGGAGGTAGTTTGCGAGTTGGAGGCCATCAGAAAATTAGTGGTGATATTTTTAGGTGGCAGTGGCATCCTGACGGCGACAAGTTAGGGTCAGACTGGCAGATTTGGCCAGTGTTGATTTCAAGGTTTTGTGATGTCTGGGAAGCATCGGACTCAATAGCGAAAGGTTGTATCGATGCTTGGGTGCGGAATGAAGCTCTGGTGAGGTCGGTAAGGGTGCCGGTGGTTCAAGGCGATGGCTAGGGTGTTTTTTTCTATTCGGGTTGGTTTCAGATGATCATTCGGTTGCTCGATTTCCGTTATGCTAGCCATATCGGTGATCTGAATCATCGTACGTGACGACTAGATGATCGTCGACTTGTCGAGGGTAAGGAAATTTGTCGGAGCGGCATCGATGTCGTGTGCGCATACACGGTGGTGGCTGTATGTCAGTTTATTTTTTAGAGGAGAATAGATAGGTCTCGGGGAAAACACGGGTAGAGGTGGGTGATGGCTCGAATTGGTCTCGTGTTGTTTCGTGTGTGTGTTTTTGATTAACCAGCTATTAAATTTAAACTATAGCTAGGTTTTTCTGTTTTAAAAAAAAGAGACAAGAGGAAGTTTCTCATAAGTGACTCGAGAAATTTTGTGGTTAGGCATGGGAAACAAGGTCGGGCTCGGATTGTTTGCTGTTAGATAACCAAGTTTTAAATTTAAAGATATGTACCAAGTTTCCAAAGCAATTTATTAAAATAAGTTTTCAAACAATGGTTTGAATTTAAATTGTTTTGTTTTGGAATATTCAAATATTAGCTAATTAATTAAGATAAGCAAATTAAAAGGTTTTAAGTGATTTCAAGTATTTAATTTAATTTCAATAAGATAATTGAATTATTAATTAAGATATAGAGGTTTATCTTTAATTAATTAAGAAGGTTAATTACAAGATTTATTAATAGATTAATAAATTCAGGTAAGTAATTAAAGAACAATTACTTAATTAAAGGATATTTAATTATTTAATTAAGGATTAATTACTTAGTGGGTGTAATTAAAGGTTATCTAATTAATGATTAAAGCAGAGTTAATTAATGATTTAAGGTTAATTTATGATTGAAAAATAATTAGTAGATGTAATTAATTAAGAGTTAATTAATTAATTATGTAATTAACTTAGGGTTAATTCATTTATGTGATTAAATATGGAACGATTAATTAGTCAAGGATGATAAATTAATTAAGGGTTTATAATTAGTTAATGTTAATTAAGAAAGAATTAAAGGAAATTAATTTAATTTATTTGGAGATTAGATTGAATTAATTAGGAATTGAACAACCAATAAATCTGCTTATGGATGATTTATTACAATCGAATCCCTTGGATTATTTGATATTTCTGATATGTGATTTGTGATGCTATGTGATATGACATGTTTGGGTTGAACTGTGATAACATGGTTTGTCTATCTGTGATGAATTGCTATATAAATATATAATTCTAGATATAAATGGAATTGTTTAAACTTAAACAACTTTGTTTAAGATGATATTGGATTCGAAGAGACAGGGGTAGGGTATCAGTAAATACCCGAAGCCACTTTGATTTATAATCTACAATAATTCTTCATAGATTTGATATGTGAAATAAATAGGCTGGAATGGAATAATTTAAGTAAACTGGACCATTGAAACCAAGTGACGATACTTAGATTTTGTTGTGAAATAAGTGTTGGCTTTAGCAAGTTAAGAACTCGTAATAAGGCACGAGTTACCCGGGTTTCAAATATGATTTAAAACTTAGTATTTCAAATTACTTGGGTTTATTCACGCTAGTTTCCAACGTGACCCGGGTGTTACTTGATTGTAATACTCGGGTTAGACCGAGTATTATAGCTTTTTAGGTTAGGACGTTCTGGAGCTCAGGAGGCGAGATGGATGGCAGGAACGTTTGGAGTTTTCCGCTGTGTACATGAGACTATGTACTCTGTATAGATTGTAGTCTGGAACAAGCTGTATAACTGTCCGGTTTATGTATAAATGATTGTAACTCTGATGAATTGTATGTAAAGTAACAATTACAACTTTTCTTTGTATAAAAGCTATTATTTTGACATTACATTTTGATCCGCTACAAATGTGAGATGCTGGTGTTCTGTTCTTCTTTTATCTTCTTTCTTCTTTTCTCTAACAATCCGGAATTTTCGAGATCGAAAATTTCGGGTCGTTATAGTAGATGTGGAGTTGGCAATCCGACATGAGGAGATGCTTGCTATTTTTGCTAGAGAAAAGCCAGTTGAAACCCAAGGTTCTCAAGGAAAGAAGGGAAAGTTCTTTAGGAAGAAGGGAGCCTAGAAGAGAGAGGCTGCCAAGAAGGCAAGACTGATTTAGTTTTTTTCAAGTGTGACAAGAAAGGTCATTATGCTCATGAAAGCCAGTCAGGCAAGGAAAAGAAGGCTGCAGAAAAGAAAGGCATGAAGTGCTTTAATTGTGATTAGCTTGGGAATTATGAGATCCAGTGTCCATAGCCAATCGGGGTGGATAATAGAAAGGTTTTTGTCGTTGAACCGTCATCTACTAGACCAACTGCAGCTGAAAAAGGGAAGGCTATGATGGAAGTTACGCTTTTGATTCAGAGTATACTAGTTAGGATACTATTTGATACCGGTGCATCGCATTCATTAATATCTCAGAATTTGGTTGATAGGTTATGCTTAGAACCCACATACCTTGTTACTTCCTTAAGGGTTGTGAAACCAATAGGAGGGTATGCAAATCTAGGGATGAGATGTGACTAGTTAGAACTAGACTTGTTAGGTCATAAGTTTGTATGCAGACTATATGTTTTCGATCGTAGATTTTAGAATCATCTTGGGTATGGATTGGTTGAGTAAGTATGAGGCTAGGATATTTTGCCAGGATAAGGAAATATCACTAAGACACCCTGATAGTCATAACTGAACCATATTCTTAGTAGAGAATTCTGACGAGAGTAGTTGTGCTTAGTTAAGTGCTAGGCAAGTAGGGGAAGAATTAAGTCAGGTTCGGGTAGCAAGAGTGTTTGTAGATTTCTTTAAGCCAGTTACGGGACTACCACCGAAACGAGTTATTGAGTTTCAAATAGATCTTGTGCCAGGAGCTGAACCTGTAAGTTGACTCCCTAGCGGTAACATCGTTCGAGCTGAAGGAATTGAAGGTGCAACTAGTTGACATAGAAGGAAGGAATTATATTAGACCAAGCAGCTTGCCTTGGGGAGCGACCGCGGTGGTTGTTAACACCAAAATTGGTCACTAACACCCAAATCCAGATGAAAGCACCAAATCACAGTCACAGATCACAGATAGAATGTACGTGGAGAGTATAAATATGAAGAACAGTAAAAATTAAAAAGAAAGCAATAAGAATAGAGGATTTATAGTGGATTGGCCGACTCCGGCCTATGTCCACTCTAGAAATTTCCTTTTTATTGATGTTAGAATCAATTACAGTTACATTCCAGAGTTTTCAAAACAATAATGGCAGAGTAGCCTTCATAGGGAGAAGATAGGAAACAGAATGAAGATCCCTTTTCCGAAGCCACTCCTGTTGTATTTATAGGCAAATCGCAAGTTGCTAGGTTTCCTAAACGATATGGGCCCACCACAGACATAGCCGAGCCTATATACCTGGTCAATGTCGACTCAAATCTGTAGATATGCCAACCCAAACTTTCCTAGGTGATGACCCGAAGCAACCCTACACTTGACTCGAAGTAGCTCGTGCCAGAACTCGAAGCATATATATGCCGACCCCCTTTGAAGCCAATCTACTTTAAAGTCAATCCACTCTGATGCCGACCCGAGTATAACTTTATGCCAAACCCGAGCCACTTCAACCATGCCGAATGACTTGTGCCTATCCTCCTTGACCAAAACACATCCAAACACCAACACCGATCCACTTCATCCTGATCAAGTATAGCCGAGCCACTTCAACCATGCCGAACAGCTTGTGCAGATCCTCCTTGACCGAACCACGTCCAAACTCCAACACCAATCCACTTCATCCTGATCGAGTACAGCCAAGACACTTCAACCATGCCGAATGACTTGTGTCGATCCTCCTCAACTGAACCACGTCCAAACTCCAACATGCCGAGCCACTCGAGACTCCAACATGCCGAGCCACTCGAGACTCCAACATGCCTACCTACTTATTCCCTTCAATGCCGATCGGCCATAACCTGACCGATCCAGAAGTGCCAAACCAAATCACCACCGAGCCACATCTGCCAAGCCGCTCAAGTCGAACCACATTTGGCCGAGCCGCACTAACATTGCCGAACTAGCTTCCAAACATGCTGAATTACCTATCAATCCAATCGACTCTAATCTATCGCATCCAGCCTCGACAAATGAGCAGTCGATTTAGTTAAATCTGCCTATCCACAGCCTTGCCACAAGGCGGGTTAATATTTGCCCCCTAAAATATGCCTTGCTATTGGAAGGTGTGTTTTGAATAGCCCCAAATCCGATATCCGAATCTGAGGCCGCTCTGAGTCGATATCCAATTCTTATCCAGTAAGCAAATCCTCGTCCAATTCCACATCCATCCAAAATCAACTAACTGAATCCACGATTTCTTTGGATCATTTTTTCTGAGTCCGTGACCTCTTCAGGTCCTGTTAGTCCAAATTGAGGACCTTGCTGGATCCAAATCATAAACCGGGACCTCGCTAGGTCCTAAAACCCATATCCAGGACCTCGTCGGGTCCTTATCCAAATCTGTCGCTGTTCGAAGCCGCTATCTAAATCCATTTCACACCTTGGAAGTCAATAATAGACACCTACAATCTATCCAGATCGTTGACGGCCTCTTCGGATCCTTGCTAAGCTTGATCCAAACTTAAAGATTGAATTGGCAGATCCTGTCGCTCTCTGATGAAGAAACCTATCCCTTGCACTTCGGTACAGCGTCCCTGAACATTAAGCGATGTCCTGATCCTCCGAGACCGATATCAGCCTCTCCGAGCTCTTACTGGATCCCATCCTATCACTCTCTAGTAAAGGGAAAACATCGTTGAGTGAGCCAATCTTATCGCTCTCTAGCGAAGCAGCGTCACTCCCTGCACTCCGGTTCAGTGTCCTTAAACATTAAGAGATGTCATGGCCTAGGTCATAGGCCGATTGTAGCCTCTCCGGGTTCTTGTTGGATCCCGTCCTGTCACTCTCCGGTGAAGGGGAAACAAAAATGAGTGAGCCGATCCTGTCGCTCTTCGACGAAGCGGCGTTTCTCCCTGCACTCCGGTTCAGTGTGCCTGGAAATTAAGCTATTAATTTTCAACATCCCATAACTCTCCGGTTAGGTGTTTGTTGCATAAAACCAAAATCCATTTATAAAATCCAAGGTCCAAATGTCCAACAAGGAAAATAGAAAAAGCTAAGGGCTGCCTCTCCGGCAAAGCAGCCTAATACCATCTCAAAGCACGCCCGGGGATCACTCTTGTTCCCTTACTTGTGTAACTGGAATAGTTGCTATTTATTTTTATTTTTAAAACAAAATCAAAAGAGATTATTTGATGACCAAAGTCCAAATCCTGAACTCGGTCCCTGCCGTCGGGATCAGCGGATGACGAGTCGTAACTCTATTCCAGGGCCGTTCCTGTTTGATCCAAGCGGTAGCTGCTCGTGTTCTACTGCTCCTATTCGATTCCTGACATACTGTGGCAACCTGCCACTTCTAAAATGTTCCTCCACCACATCCTCCTGGTGGCGGCATTCATCCGTGGAGTGCCCTTCCAACTCATGGAATAGGCAGTGCGTTCTGCTCTTGCGTTCATGTTCAGTGGTATCCCTCCTAGGTGGTTTCCGATAGTAGAGTTCCCCTGAGTGTTCAAGTAAATCCATTCCAAATTATCTGCTAAATCCGCATACGCTGCGAATTTGGGTTCTCGGCCTCTCCTCCATTTGTCTGAACCACCAAATCCATCATCCAGCTTACGCTTTCCTTTATCCAATCTTCTTCCTTCATCAGACGTTCCTTTGCCTTGCACGACATTTATCTCCTGCCTTTCGGCACATGAATCCTCTAATCGAATGAATCTTTCCGCCTCATGATAGAACTCTCCAATATCCTATGGTGGATCCCGTGCTAATGAATCCTTGAGTTTTGTGCCTTCTGCAATCTCTGCCACCGCCGCCTCATTGATGGATCCAGACGATCTACCGAGGCCACAACTGCATTAAATCGTATTAGAAAACCTCTTATGGACTCTCCTATCCTCTGCTTCATCGATGCCAGTGTCATTACATCATTGGGTCGCGTCATGTGGATCCTGAACTGTCTTTTGAAGCGTTCCACGAGCTCGCCCCATGTCCTGATCGATCCATTCTCCAGCTGCCTGAATCACAGTGCAGCCAAATCCGTCAAGTATAAAGGGAAACATTTTACCATCACCTCCTTAGATGCCCCTAAAACTTCCATATGTCTGATGTATCTGGTTGTGCATAGTTGGATTTGATTTTCCATCATAAGCCTCCGGTGTTGGCAGTTTCAATTCTGGAGGGTTCCTTGCATTCCTGATTTCCAGAGTAAACGAGCTTCGACTGACTTCCTTGAAGCCTCTGCTCTGTGGTCCTCCTCTCATAATCCTTCTTGTTAATCCATCCATCCGCTCATCTCCATCCAGGGGTAGTCCCCTATTCGCATCTCTACCTTGGCCCTCATGTCCTAGGGGGTACTCTAGGAAGTACTCTTCGTATTGGCCATTTACGTTCATGTTGGTCCTTTCTCGTTGAGCTTCATTCACCGCTCTCCCAGTATCCAATCCCGAGGGCCTGTCCAAGGCCTTTGCTGATTTCCTTCAATCTCTTCAGTCTAATTCTGGTTTTGGCCACCAAAAACTTCTGCAGCTCTGGTTCCTTGTTCTGCATTACCAGCAGCTGCGGTTAGTCTATTCCCTTGACTTTGTGCTCTAACTTGTCCAACCTGTCGAAGTAGGTTCGGTATCATGTCCTTTTGTGTTTTCAGCACCGTCTCCATCTCATCTATAGTGATATAGATTGAGGCCTGATTAGCTCCAGAGGAAGCCTCTTGACTTCCTTCATGCTGACTCCATTCCATCATCTGTCTCCTTGTCGATTGCCTACACATAATCTCCAGAATACGAGTTTCTTAGTCTTTAAATCCAAAATCCAAGCTCTAGAATTCCTGAGTACTAGCTTTCACGGTGAAAGTACCAAATTGTTAGCACCAAAATTGATTACGAACACCCAAATCCAAATGAAAGCACCAAATCACAGTCACGGATCATAGATAGAATGTATGTAGAGAGTATAAATATGAAGAACAGTAAAAAGTAATAAGAACAGAGGATTTATAGTGGTTCGGTTGACTCCGACCTATGTCCGCCCAAGAAATTTCCTTTATTGATGTTAGAATGAATTACAGTTACAATCCAGGGTTTTCAAAACAATAATGGTAGAGTAGCCTTCATAGGAAAGAAAATGGGAAACAGAATGAAGATCCTTTTTATGAAGCCCCATCTGCTGTATTTATAGGAAAATCCCGAGTTGCTGGGCATCTTGAGTGATGTGGGCCCACCACAAATATAGCCAAGCCCATATGCCTAGTCGATATCGACTCCAAGCTATAGATATGCCAACCCGAGCTTTCCTAAATGATGACCTGAAGCAACCCTATGCTTGACTCGAAGTAGTTCGTACCAGAACTCGAAACATATATATGCCGACCACCTTTGACGTCGATCCACTTTGAAGTCGATCCACTCTGATGTCGACCTGAGTATAACTCTATGCCAAACCCGAGCCACTTCAACCATGCTGAATGACTTGTGCCGATCCTCCTTGAACGAACCGCGTCCAAACTCCAACATCGATCCACTTCATCCTGATCGAGTACAACCGAGCCGCTTCAACCATGCCGAACGACTTGTGTCGATCCTCCTCGACCGAACCACGTCCAAACTCCAACACCGATCCACTTCATCCTGATCGAGTACAACCGAGCCATTTCAACCATGTTGAACGACTTGTGTCGATCCTCCTCGACAGAACCACGTCTAAACTCCAACATGCCGACCCAATCGAGACTCAAACATGCTGAACCACTCGAGACTCCAACATGTCGAACCAGATCACCACCGAGCCACGTCTACCGAGCCGCTCAAGCCAAACCAAATTTGTCCGTGCCGCACTACACATTCCAAACGTGTGCATTACCTATCCATCTAGTCGACTCAAACCTATCGTATTCCAGCCTCAACAAACGAGTAATCGATTTAGTTAAATCCGCCTGTCCATGGACTTTCCAAAAGGTGGGTTAACAGTGGTCGTGAAGAAACTAGATGGGTCATTAAGGATGTGCATCGACTATCGTAAGTTGAACGAGAGGACGATTAAAAATAAGTATCCTTTGCTGAAAATAGATGATCTATTTGATCGGTTGTATGGAGCCAAAGAGTTTTCCCAGTTGGATTTGGCGATAGGTTTCCATCAGTTAAGTGTGGCAGAGGAAAGTATTCCATTGACATCATTTCAGACTAGGTACGGTTCATATGAGTGGTTAGTAATGCCAATCGGGTTAACGAATTCACTTGCTTTCTTCGTAGATATGATGAACCGAGTTTTCCAAAGACCAGAGACAGTGACCATGGTTAGAAGTTTTCTTGCGTGCTTGCTATTACCAAAAATTCATTAAGGATTCCTCGTGGATAGCAGCGCCTTTGACTAAGTTACCCAGGAAGGATGTGAAGTTTGTGTGGTCCGACAAATGTCAGGAAGCATTCCTCAATTTAAAGCATTTGTTGACCAATGCACCTGTATTAGTAGTTCTAGATGGAAACCAAGGCTTGGTGGTGTATATCGATCCACCAGGGACTAGATTGGGAGATGTGTTGATGTAGAATGGTAAAGTGATTGCATACGCTTCACGATAGCTTAGACCGCACAAAGTGAGATACCCTACTCATGATTTGGAGTTGGTAGCGGTGATATTCGCATTGAAGAGTTGGAGACGTAATCTCTTAGAGGACAGATTTGAGCTATACATAAATCATAAGTCATTAAGGTATTATTCTCTCAAAAGAGCTGAATATGTGACAGCAGAGGTGGCTGGAGTTTTTGGTTGCTTATGAGTTTGGTATAGAGTATACACCTGGGAAAGGTAATTAGGTAGCGATTGCTCTTAGCATAAGACATCAGACGTGGTATTAGCTATGTTGGAATAATTTAAAGATTTAGAAGCTTTGACTACTTATAGCGTGCAGTTAAGATCGACTGCTAGTTCCATTCGAAATACCGCCATGTTGTCCTGTTTGAAAGTTCGACTAGTGTTGATCAAAAGGATTGCTTCTAAACAGAGAGATGATCCAATGTTAGCCAAGAGGATTAGAAGGATTGATGTTAGAACCAAGATCGATGATCTAAAATGTTTTAGTCTTGGCAAGAGGGGACGGTTGAGAAAGAAGAGACGGTTGTGTGTTCCGAATATTGAGGACTTAAGGATAGAAGATCTTGTAGAATGTCAACAGTCGAAGTTTACGATTCATCCTAAGGGACCAAGATTTATCAAGATATAAAGAGGAGCTTCTATTGGGAAGCCATGAAGAGGGATGTTGGCTTGTGGGTTAGGTAATGTGCAAACTATCAACAAGTGAAAGCCGAACATTAGAAGCCGAGTGGATTGCTTCAACCTTTGGAGTTCCAATTTGGAAATAGGATTCGATATCCATGGATTTTAAAGACGAGTTGCCAAGGTCAAAAAAATGAAAAGAAAGTATATGGGTTATAGTGGATAGGTTGATCCAGAGTCCCCATTTCATTTTAGTTAAGTCAATTAGGACGGCGCCTGTTTTAGCTAAGTTGTTCATGAAGAATAGAGTTAAACTATATGGGATTCCTAGTGGTATAGTCAGTGACAGAGATGCTTTGTTTAATAGTGAATTCTGGAAGAGCCTACAGGATGGATTAGGCAGCAAGCTTAAGTTGAGTACTGCATACCACCCTCAGACGGATGGGTAGATAGAGAGAGTCAATAAGGTACTCAAGGATTTACTAAGAGATTGTGTATAGGACTTTGGTGGATCTTGGGAAGATCACATATTATTTGGTTGAGATTTCCTATAACAATAGTTATCAGACTAGTATAAGAATGATAACTTTTGAAGCTTTGTATGGAAGGCTTTGCAAATCATTAACATGTTGGTTGGAGATTGGAGACAGATTAGTCCTAGGTCTAGATCTGGTTAGAGAGGTAACAGAGAAGATTGAGTTGATCCGAGAAAGTATGAAGAAAGCTCAGTCCAGACAGAAAAGTTATGTAGATAAGAGGTGCAAAGACCTATTAAAGTATCACCTATAAAGGGCGTGGTACGATTTAGAGAGTCAAGGAAGCTGGCACCGAGATATGTTGGTCTGTTCCAGATTATAGAGAGGATTGGAAAGCTCGCATACAAAGTCGAGTTGCCGAGCAGAATGGCATGTGTCCATAATGTGTTTTATGTATCTCATCTATGCAAGTATGTGCACGATCTAGAGACTACTATTCCTCCGACAAGGTTGGATGATTTGATAGTAGAGCCCAATTTGACCTTTGTTAGACAACCCATCCGGGTTTTAGCGGGAGATGAGAAAATATTGAGGAACAAGAATGTCAATTTGATGAAAGTTCATTGGAGCGACAACGAGAAGGACCATACTTGAGAGGCAGAAGACAGGATTAGAGATACTTACCCTAATCTGCTATGAGGGAATGTTTATATTAGATTTATATAGATAGTCGCTAGTTAGGTAGGCTAGTATGGTTGTTAGGAGTTGTTACAGATGATTGCTATGTTTAGTATTTAGTCCATACTGAATTTCGAGGACAAAATTCTTCAAGAAGGGGAGCCTGTAACACCCCTAATTTTTGATAATGTTATTCAAGAGATTTAATCAAAAAAAATAAATAGAGTAATGTAATTAATTAGAGTGATAAGGGGATTGAGATTTGAAAATAAATTAAGGGTCATGCTTAATTATTTAAATGGGCTTAAGAATGGCTTATAGGCTAATTAGTTTACACAAGTGATTACTAGGAACTGGCCGCACCTTATTACCATAAATTTTATAACCCATATTTCATTCTTTCTCACGTTCATTTTACAAAATACTAAATTTAAACAGAAGAAGAGCAAAACCGGCCATTAGGAGGAAAGAGGAGAAAATCAATTTACAGCTAAGAATTCAAGCTAGGGGAAATTAATCTCAATCAAATCTAAAGTTCCTTATCCAAACCAAGGTGAATAATGATCTAAATCATCTCTATTTTGTTTTTTGACCATATGTTTTTCAAGTTTAAGATTAAACTAATTATTGTGATGATTTTTGATTGATGATATTCTTGGATTTGGACATGTTGAATTTAAACAAAATAACTTGATAATTATTTTACATGGTTCTAAGGATAAAACCGATTATAATGATTATGTATGCCATGAGAAAATTTTATGTTGTGAAAAACATGATTTCAGAGATGGGTTTTTTATAAATTTTAAAGCATCGGAAAATTTATTATGAATTTCCCAAGGAAAATATGAATAATTGGGTTTAGAAATTTATTTCAATTATTTTATAAAGAATTTGGGTCTGGAACTTTTACATGTTACATAACATATTGAAATTGAATTTCGGTAATTTTTAGGGATATTTTCTAAGTAACTTACTATGGAAATAAAATTATTTTTGATAAAGGACTTAATTGTATTATTTGTTTTTCTTAATGGAAGGGCTTATAGGTTAAATTAATCCATGCTTAGATCTGAAATTATATGGAAGCTATTATGTTAAGAATTTGAGAAGTGTTGCAACTAATCAAATGTTTACAAATAGGCAGGTTAGTTATAAAGTATTTGCTTTAATTGGCATTAAATCAGTATTTACCTAGAAAAGTGGGTTCCGCCTCTTTTAAAAGCCGCTTTCGACCCATTACTTCCGCTTCGACCCAGTCGAAACAAACCAAGTCGAAACCTATCAAGTTGGTAGTAATACATAGGGTATCAATAATGTTGGTACGAAGTGGATTGGAGAAAGGCCGAACGCATGGTGTTGAAAGCATCACTTTCGATGTGGACAAACCTTTATTTTACTTTCAAATGATAAGCGCCTGCTTTATTTTAAAAAAACTTTCGAATGATTCGAAACATATGATTTCGAAAGGGTCTGCTAAGTAGGTTTCGAAGAGGGTTGCCATCGTTTAGCTTGAAAGTATAGGCTTTCGAAAAGGGTGGTTTCGACCCAGTTGAAACCCTGCTGCCGTTCTTTTGCCTTTCGAATGTATTGAAGTCATAAGGTCTTTCAAAAGGTAGCCTTTGTTTTAAACTTACACTAATTCACTTCCTAAAGGCTTTCAAATGGGTTTAAGGGTTTCGAAGGCAACGGCGTTGAAAGGGGTTTTCGTTGCTATTCTTCAATGTTTACATAAATGTTCTAAGCTTTCGAAATAGATGGTTCTGAAGCCATCAACTTTTCCCTAAAGAATTTATATAAGATCAATGGTTTTGAAAGGGCTACTTACGTGTGATTCACTTAGACCCAAAAGATGTTTGTATGCAAAACCCAATGGTTTCGAAAGGGGTACTTTCATTGGTTTCGAAGCTATGCTTCTAAGAGATATTAAGAAAAGCCTTAGTACTTTCGAAAGCTTTGTTTTAAAGTGTTTCGAAATGTATATGTTAGTGTTTTGAAAAAAATATTTGAATGCTTTCGAAGGAGGTTATCCAATGGTTTCGAAACTAGTTTTAAGGTTTCGAAAGCCTTGGTTTTCAAAACAAATAATCCAATTTCATTTTAAAGGAAAATCATGGCATAATAGAGGAGTTTTGAAATGGCCCAAAGTATGGAGTTTTTGAAGAAGTTTTCCTTGATTAATAGGTTAAAGGGATTAACCAAGTTTTATATAAAATGATTTCAAGGATAATAAACCACAGGTGTTGGTATTATTATGTTATTATGTTTACTTTTTCATACATACATACGTACGTACATACATATATATATGCATATACATATACATATACATATATATATATATATTCACATTGTAATGGACCCATCACTGTATTTTGGAGAGGGCCAGAATAACTAGTTAGGTTGACCCAGTAGTGAATATAGATTAAGTTAATTTCTGAATGAGTAGAATTGCATCTAGGAGGACAGATAGACAGAATGTAGGATGCAAGAATATTGACTAAAGACTTTGTTAGGTAGACAGGTTCATAGTAAACCCATGAAAACTATGTTTAGCAAAGTTATTGGCAAGGGCCAATAGGTTCATAGTAAAACCATGAAAACTAGATTAGATTGATTTATTGGAAGGGACCAATAGGTTTGTAGTGAACCCATGAAAACTATATCCGGATTAAGGTATTGAGAAAAGTCAATAGATTCCTAGTCAACCCATAAAAATAGGTTAAGAGGGAAGTTATTGGAGAAACCGATAGGTTCAGGGAGAACCCATGAAATAATGAAGTTATTGATAAGGGCTAATAGGTTTTTAGTGATCCCATGAAAATTATGAAACTGGACAGGGAGCCCATAAGTATTAAACAGGTTATTAGTCAGCCCATGAAAACTATAAGGTTAATAGTGTCCCTAGAAACTATAACGAGACAGAAAGTAAAAAAAATGGGATGGGTAATCCATAATTGATATACTTGTTTGCATATCATCATAATATTTTTAGTTGCTATGTTTTAACAATTGTGGATGCAGGAGCATAGTATATGCTTTTATAAAGTTTTGAATAGGATACTGGTGAGGGGAAAACCCGTTCCGCTATATGGCGTGATCTCACTGGATATCCAAATGGTTTGAGATGGTGGATTAGTATTCATACCTGGCTTTATGTCTGACTCGAAGTTTATGTTTTCCCCTTAAACTCTTGGATTCTCAATTGATTTTGAGTAGTTTGAGAGTTGACGTTTTGAAAAACCTCTTTAGGTTAATAAGCTTCCGAAGACATGCATGAGGCATGATAGCTATTTAGAGTCCTTTTCTATTTTAATTCCGCAGTGTTTAGTTGTAAAGGCAAAGATGTTTAATTTCTTAGTTGTATACTCGGATCATCCAAGGGAACATCTTCATATGTCGCTCTTGGCGTATATTGTAATAATTGTATTTTAAACATGGTTCTCGCATTGGGATTATGTAATGAATTTGAAATGCTTTGAAATGGAATGAGAAAGTTATTAGTTGATTTTTAAAATTTTCCATATCCATATGTTTCTGTTATATCAATGTAGCTAACATTACCGTATTTGGTCGCCGAGGATTAATAACTATGGATGGCTGCAGCATCCGTAGCCGTTAGATTTGGGCCTCCAAGTAGGGATGTTACAATTACAAAGAGAAGGAGTTTAATTTAAAAAAAATTAAAGGTATGATTTTTAGAGATATTAAATTAACAGTTCTATAAAATATTTTAAATAATGATTTTCGAACTGTAAAACAAAATTATTAAATCTTAAAAATGTCTGTCTTTTATAATAAAGGGATATGCATATAAAGCAAAATAGAAATATAAATAATTATTAACAATTATATATATGCGTACATATAATAAAGATTATTTACAAAAGTGAGATTTTTAAGTATGATAATTTATAAAAATGGTATTTACAAATGAAGTGAAGATTAGTAAAATCATATTTTGTTAATAAAAGTATGGATTTATGAATAGTGTTTATAAATTAAAGAAAACTATCACCGTTTAATTAATTGGTAAAATAAATCAAGTGGTGGATTTATTATAAGATGTGGAATGATATTTTAGAAAATAGTTAATTCTATTTTAGAAATTGAAGGTGAGGGTAAAATGGGAATGTTAAGTGATATTTTATAAATGGAAAGGAATTTATAAAAGGGAATTATCCATATGTGGGCAACGTTAAAAACAGATGGTGATTGATGTTTTTAAATGGGATTTACGGATAAATGAGATTCATAAAGGAAACAGAGTTATAAATGGAGTTCATAAAATAACGGATTTTATTAAATGAAGTTTTATAAAAGAGAAGGAGATTTATGAATATAGTTTTATAGATACGGAAATGATCATGTTGGATATTAAGTATGGATTTTTGTTAAGGAAACATAATTATGTTTTGAAAAGTTGTTTATTTATATTAATATTGTTTTAAAATGGTTTATCAATATTTTAATATTTTAAAGTTAATTATTTAAAATTTTAATATTGTTTGAAATTAATTTTAACTATTTATCAATAAAGTTTTGGAAATTAATTACTAGTATTTATAAAATGTTGAAGATAAATTATTATAATTTTATTTAGGATGTTTCGGAATTTATTTATTTATATTTTAAAAGGTTATAAAGTTAATATTTATTTATTTACAACGTTTACTATTATAAAGTAGTGTTCAAATAAATGATTAGAAATTATATTATAAACGTTATCGAGATTTATAAATGAAGTTAATTGTGGTTTTTATAAGAGGAATTGTATAACATTTTTTGGAAAACGTAAAGGAAGATTGGTTAAAATGTTAAAAGAGTTTTATAAATGGTTTTAGATATTTATAACAGAATTTAGAAATGGTTTATAGATTTATAAAAGGAGTTTTATAAATTGTTATGTGGATGTATAATGAAGTTTATAAATGATTTTAGAATTGAATAAAAAGGAAATCATCCCCAATGTTTGGTGAATGTACTTATACCGTTAAGATAATTACATGAATATTCTTCTAGGTATTGAGAAATAGGGAATTGTGGGGGTGTGTGTGTGTATCTTTGTAAAAAGAATTTTGATTCAAGTATTTACAAAGTGAATTTAATTTAATAAAAGATTAATTAAAAGGAGGTTAGTGGTCGCTGGTGTGTTTAACCATTGTTGGTATTTCCGAATGGAATTTAATCCCTGAATGTTTGTTAATTGATAGTTAAATAACCGACTATCGAATTTAGACTCAAAACATAACTTTGAAAGTATCTAGAAGAAACGCATGAGTTATATGGCACAGTCATCTCTGGTGATGTGCATATAAATATCGTTTCGTTCTCCTAGGACAACAATAAGAAAATCCATCCACTATGGATTAGGAGGTGATCTCCGCTCTTATCTTTGACCATTTATTTTCTAAAGAACCAGGGTTGAGTTTACCAGAAATTATCAAAAAGTTGTTTTCAAAGGGGCTGGGATCGGATATATTATCCGAAAACCATGTGGATCCAACAAATGCGTTAAAAGTGAAGACATCTTGAAGATGATGAATTTGAAGACGGAGCACTCAGGTGTTTCGTTCTGCCTAAGAACGAACTAGTATAGATGAATGTTGGCATTGAATTGTTGCCTAAAGTGTAGTATTAGCATTTCAAGTGGGAAGTTGTAACGGCTTGTTTTTCCATTCCTTTTGAATCGACAATAAACCACACATGTCTAACTCAAATTGCACGAAAAGATGGATCATTAAGGGTAGAAAGAAAATAAATACAGAACAGAATTTCACACGAACGGAATGACATATATTATTTTAATAATATTCTTTATAGTAGAAAATTTTAAATTACAATATCAGAGTCTAACCTTGATTCAGCCTAGACAGTTATAACACCTGCCCTTACAAATGTTGGCAAACAACAAAATAAATGAAATAAATGCAGTGGATAATAGAATATGTCCATACGATGACAAAGATCTTCATCTCTCCTTTGGAAATTCCAACGGTCTTCAACTAAACCTAAAACTACTAGGATCTGACACTAGTATTAAAAATACCAAGATCGGGCTTGACAAACCAGCGTGAGATACTCAAAATTTTAAATGCATAAAGCATGACGATGCTATCAAAACCTTTGAAAAGAAGGGTATCTCATAAGACGACGTCCACACATAAACATGGATAGGTTTTTACCTTATGATCACCAAAGCATTTTTATACCAAAATCCACTTAACATTATTTTTAATGACATTCCTTTGAAAAAACTTTCAAATAAACTTATTCGTATAAGGTATCAATATCCAGACTAAGTCTAAGGTAATATATCAAGACTTGGTCAATGGAATATACCGAACGGAATATATGATACCAAAAAGGGTAGCTGAAATGTTTGCAAAGGATTACTACTAAATTTGGGAATACAATCAAAACCGTGAATCTCATATTGGGATTGGATTTCCTACATGATAGGGAGCTGGTGGCCTTTTCTCCGATCCATGCATAATAAACATAGTTCCTATGGTGCATTAATCTCTTTTCTCAAAATAATCACTGGGAACTACATTTGCTACTACTGATAACCGGTAGTTCCCTGCTTTTCTCAAGCTAACCACTTTATCCAAATGGGGCAATAAATGCCTTAAGCGACGTGTCCCCTAAAGGGCTCAACGTATTGGACACCCCCATAAACGCACTTATTTCGAATTTAGGTCTGTCAGACTACATAGTATCCCATATCATCTTCTGGGATGTGAGGCTAATGAGGCTATGCTCAATTTCTTCAAATCCACGCTTTTCATACAAAACCACACTTAGATCATAACAGGTTCCACTTTGAATGCCACACTGTTATTCCTTTGATCACTATTTGACTCCTACAACCATACAACCTCTGAGCTCGTATGTCTCAGAGAAGGGTGTTAAGTTAAAAGAAGTTGCCTTCTCCGCCACCAAGCAGTTGTACATTTGTAAAAGTCAAACGTTGTGTCTCAGAAATGCAATGTCAGATATTCGTCCATACAAGTTCGTTCTGGGATTGAATGAAACCAAAGGCACTCTCCTACTACCACAAGTAGCAAGTAGTCCTTACAATCCAAAAAATCTCCACAATGAGGAGACCACTGCTATAAATAACTTTATAATGGGAGCGACCCAGAGCATCTCAACAAGCAGTCCTCACGCTATAAAGATCCACGGTCTTCAATAATCATCATCTTCAACATGTCTTCACTTTCGAACGTATATATTGGTCGAGCTGGTTTTCGGATAAGAATTACCCAAATCCGACTCGGTTCCTTCGAAGCCAATCATTACTTTAAAAAATGTTAAGTTCATAAGTGGATACCAATCATCACTCAATTACTTTATCTTTTATTAAAATCAAGTATCTTTCTTAGATATATTCTTTTCAAGTTATTCCATTTTCTTTTTAAGAGTATATTAAATCATTAAACATCATTTATCAAATCATTTGGTTTATTTAAATCTTTCTTAAATCCTGAAATAATTCCAAATCATTTTCTCTTTTACTTAAGAAAACCTTTCTAAATCATTCTTTTAATCTTAATCAAAGATTTCTTATATTCAAGTTATACTCTTAACTTAGGGAAAGTTATCCCAATCATTCATTAAATCTCAATCAAAGATTTCTTTCTTAACTTCAAATCATATTCTTGTAAATTGAAGGTTTTCATAACAGAGCACTACTGCCACTTTAAATATGGTAAATTTCACCTCCAGTGACTAATGCAAGTAATCCTACATCATGAAGATCTTTGTCTTCAATGATCTTTGTTATCAATATGTTTTATTTTGAAAATAGTTTGAAGGGGTTCTCGGATAGGAATCACCCAAATTCGATCCCAGTTTTTCGGATAGGAATAATCCAAATCTGATCTCGGTTCCTTCGTACCAATTACTGATAAAAAGATGTTAAGTGATTAACTAACATTCAAAGAATTTGTTTCTTTTCTTTTATTTTTGAAAAACTTAAATACGATCTTTTAGAGCATCCGAACTTTCCTTTCAATCGGTTCCACCCCTCGCTTAAGAAGAGAAAATATAGGCCAGGTAAGTTCAGGGCATTGGTTGCTCCATCCATAACCTTAGTTAAACACCTTGTTTTATCTTTTCACATCTCATAGGTGGGACAAATGTAATAGTCGTTTCCGCATACTCAATTTATTATTATATTCATTTTCTTCACTTTTTTACTTGAGTGCTAGAAACAGTTTCTCTTAACCATTTATTCAAACTCTTATTAATACTTCCAAATGATCTTTACATTACTTAATTATTCCTTTAAAATAAGTCACAAAATATTCATAAAAGAATTATTAAGTTTAAACCTTATTTTAAAAAGTCGTAGCAACGGCGGTAGAAAAGTGATGCGGAAAGTGCTTTATAAGCTTATTTGATTTAAATAACATTTTAATATTGTTAACGCTAAAAATTTAAACGCTAACACCCTGGTGTATAAGATGTGATTGTGAAAGCACCACCCGTTTGTACGGGAAACAGGAATAAGCAGAAAGTATGTAGAAAAACGGTAAGAGACACAGTATTTATAGTGGTTCGGCTTATAATCCAGCCTACGTCCACTTTAATCTTTTTATCACTAGTTTGATTACAATTCTTTACAAGATCTTTCAATTACAACACACTTCAAGTGATAGGATATGTGAAACAAGTAGCTCAAGCTTTGATGTTGACAATCATCTTCAAATCCATGGTGAATGTGGATGATTCCTTCATGGAGTTCCTTTAGAAGTTTGTTGGATCTAAAAAGCTTTGAAGTCGTCTGGAATTTGGCAGAGTAATGGCGCTTGAAGAAAATGAGCCCCCCCCCAAAAGTCCTTTTCCTCGTTCAAGTTAGGGCTGTATTTATAGGTTTTTATCGGAGTTTGGTCGTAGGTCGTGACCGACCTAAGTAAGGTCGTAGGTCGCAGTCGACCTAGAAAGCTCTGGCCCTCCTTCCATAAGAACATACGTGCTGATTCGTACAAGTCCAAGGTCGTGAACGACCTATCTCCAGCGGCATGCAAAAAGGCGGCTCCTTTGTTCACACAGATAGGTCGAGAGCGACTTATCCTAGGTCGTTAACGACCTATCATAGGTCGTGGGAACTTTCCTGTAATCAAAGTACTTCGTTAGGTCGTTGGACAGTATCTTTATCTCCAAGTGCTAGGTCGTCTTCGACCTAAAGTAGGTCGTAGGTGGGTAACGACCTAGGGGATGGAACCTGACCTATCTCAATTGTGCTTGGTTCTCTTCTCAGCGAGTTGATAGGTCGCGTACGACTTATTATAGGTCGTAAGTCGGCTGAGACTTAGGTCGCTGAGATCACTTCGTCCTTAGGTCGGTAGGCTATGGCTTTCTTTAGGTCGCATATGATTTAGGTCGCTGATCCTCTTAAGTCGTTAGGTCGTGGAGCTCTTAAACCACTAGGTCGCGGGCTCCCTTAGGTCGCTGAGAGTTGTTAGGTCGTGGCATTCCTTAGGTTGCTGAGAACCGCTAGGTCGCGGCCTTTATTAGGTCGTAGCTTCTTGTTAGGTCGCGAGGCATTTTTAGGTCGTAACACTTTAGGTCGCTTCTTCAATTTGGTCACTAGGTCGGCAATTCTCTGAGTCGTTAAACTTGGTCACGTCTTAGGTCGCTAACGAAGAGGAGTTAACATTTGCCCCTCGAAGTATACGCCTAGGTCGTAGGTCGTGTACTTCGATCTTCTTAACTCGCGCTCTGATGAGTTGTTAGGTCGCAAGCGACCTATTGAGGAACTAGGTCGTGTGTGACGATCCACTTTCTACTCCTCTGGGGTATAAATAGCCTAGGTCGTTCCTTCCTCATTTCATCTGTTTTAACCTCATTCTGCCATTAACAGCATCTCGCGATCTTGGAAAGCAAACCAGAGTTCAATCATCCACCGATTCGACCTCGCCATTACATTGTGTAAGTATACCTGATCTCTATCCACCCCACGATCATCACCGAACCAGGAATTTCTCATCTCCGAATCTCATAGCAATTTCGTGTGTCGTTTTTCGTCTTTTGAGTCAAGTTGTGGTCGATTTTGATCGCCATTAGTTGTGATTCATGAAAGCACAGTGTTGAGTTGAATTAGTGATTGATCGGAGATGCTTTCAATCGCCTCTTGGATGATTCGATGGTACGTAGGAATGACGGACCTCTCGAAGAGGATGATGGATTTCATCGTGAGTGATAATGGGTTATTGGGTCATAGTTCATCGGGATGGTGTGATATTGCGTGGAGAGGGAGTTGGTGATTTAGAAGATCTGAACGACTTAAGGATCCTTCAAATCTGCGACTTAACTCCTAGGTCGCGCTGAGATTCAAACGACCTAGGACTTAACAAATTTGCACATGAATTTCAAGCAGGACGACCTAAAAAATGAACAACCTAATCTTTTTTGCGGCATAAGCCGTAGGTCGCAACCAAACTTGGACTATGGGAAATCTGCACTGCCTTGAACCTTTTAACTTGCACAGCGCGACCTAATGAACCCCGACCTATGCTAGGTCGCTGGACGACCTATGACTTATGAAATTCCGAGATGACTTGGTTGAATTGAACTGGATTGTTTAATCTCAAATTCTGTTGCACTTTGTTGTAGATTATCTCTCATGCTAATAACCTGTTAAACATGACATTTGCAGAAAACCGGGACGAATATACTGCCATTGACTGCCCACATCAAATGACAGATTAGTTGATAAAGAATAATTAACTTAAATGAACTGTGTGAATGAAATGTTGTGAACCAATGAACTCAAGTGAAGTGCTAAAGCAAAACTTAAAATATCCAGTTAAAGCTGATTCGTTTGCATTAACACAATACTTGAGCGTTATATCAACAGGTCTTGGAATTTCATAGCTGACTAACTGTCAACCAACTTAATTTCAGTTATGTTTGAATTCCTCTTGTTGTTGTTTTTTTTTTTTTTTTTTTTTTTTTTTTAGTTCCGCACAACACTTCACACTTTTAGGAAACGTGCACCTTCATATTTGAATATCCAGTTGCTTGTGTAGAATGACTTCTCAATTAGAAGAAGCAGGACAAACTGGGGAGATTTTTCCAGTTGCTAACCGATTGATCGATCCCCCAGAGAGAATGCCAACCACTCTGAACCACAAGGCCTTTCGCCAATTATGCATCCAGTTTGGCATCGCCGAAGCAGATGCTCTACTTCCCGGACCTAATGACTTTGCTGACCAACCACCTCACGGTTTTGTTGCCGTTAATCGCCAAATGTGCTCAAGCGGAGCGATTCCTCCTTTTAACGAATTTCTTCGACAAACCCTTCTTCGGTTAGCTATATCTCCCTTTCAACTGCACCCCAATGGTTATGCCATCTTGATGGGGTTGGGCGTGCTATTCAGGAAGACGCTTGATCGCCTCCCTAGCTTTGAGGAAATCTGCTATTTATGCACATTTGCGAAAAATAAAGACCATCCTTCTATCATTCTTGTGAGAGGTGCGAGAAATCGCAAACTCATTTTAGATTTGCCCGAGAGTGCACACGGGTTTTTGACTCAGTTCTTTTATGCTCGTTGCCCTCCAGGTTTTTATGCCATCTGGAGAATAGGAAGTAAGACTAGTGTTTCCATTTTTTTCGTTTTTGAAACTTTTTCCGAGATCCGAACTTTCAGTTGCTAACTTCATTCTTTGCTCTTTTCAGCACTTCCCCTCCCTTCTAGAGATCCGATTCATAAACAAGTTTTCGAGAGGTTGAGTGCCGTGGCTGCGGAAGAAAGGAGCATAAAATTTCTGCTGAAGGATGAATTTTTACACCAATACGGGCTTCTACATGCTTCTCGTTCTACGCATGCTCATGAAGTTCCAACAGAAGTTCCCGATTCCCCGACGAAAACTCCTGACGCCCCGGTTACTGTCGAACAACTCGCATCAAAAGAGTCTAATATTGAAGCTTCATTGGTGAAGTGTTCCACTTCTACCGACATTATGGGGTCATCCAGTAAGACGGTGCTTGCCCCGATCGAGGAAGAAGAAGAACCTTCACAGTCTCTCGGGGGATTAGCTGATGTAGGAATTGAGAAAACAAGTCCCACCAAGCATGATGGTGACGATGTTTATGAGGGGTTGAGTGACATAATAGTGACTTCGCAGGAGCTTTTTAGAGATGACGTATCTAAAATTATCTCTCCTGTAATTGAGGCGACGTCTCTTCTTCGACAAACGCCAACACAAACATCAACTCCTCATACCCAAGCTATCATCACCTCTACACCAAAGAGTGGTTTGTAGCTTAATGCGTGTAGTTTGCACATCACACAACACTTAGGATTTTTTGGCATTTGTTCACATTTAACTTCTTTTCTCTGGTAGTTTTTAAGACTTGTTATTTTTGCCTTTCAGATTCCTCTATGGGGCGCAGCGGTAGCGGTTCTTATTACAAAGACTTTCGACGCTATGGAGGGCGTGGCAGCTATGATTACAAGCAATACTATACCGATTCCAGAGAGACCAATGAGCAGAGAGCTGCGCGAAAAGCTGAAGAGAGGAGAAGGTATGAAGAACGTCATGAGGGAGCGGGCACGCGACATGAATCCTTCCCAAGGGATGATGACTCCCATAAACGTAAAACGCACGATGATAGGGGGAAGAGCCATATTGAGGATTCGAGAAAGCGGACCAAACTTGGCGAGGAGCACGTGCCCGTGACATCTGAGAGACCTGGTGCCTCAGTTTCTATTGACATCCCTTCCGAATCTCCTGCTCTTGAAGGAAGTGCCATCCAAACACTTCTCAACAGGCCTTCATACCACGTTGAAAGGGGGCCCCCGACTTTGCAGAGCCGATTCCCGAACTGGTGTTTGAGGGGGGTACGCTTCGACCTTGATTTGGTCCCCATCGACAAAGAAGCTATGTACAGAAATCTCGATGCTGTCAAGCTTGATATTGATAGAATGTCTGGATGGCAAAAGCTGGTTGATGAACTTCAGAGAGTTAATCGGGCTAACATCGAAGCAATGCTGACCATGGAAAATGACAAATCAGAATGGCAGAAGATTCTTGATCAACACAACGCTGAGATGAAGGAGATAGCCGAATACAATGAAAAACTCGAAGCTGAAGTAAAGCAGCTCAAAGATGATCTTGCCTCTTCTACTAATACTTACACCCAAAGAGAAGAGGTATTGCAAAAACAAGTGCGAGATGCGCACGCCAGCCAGAGGGACGCTGAAGCTAAAGCTGAGAGGTTGGAACAAGCTGTAGAGAACCACCGCACTGATGTCACCCAGCTGCAGAATAAACTGAGCGCCCGGGACATGGAGATTGGAGCGCTAAAAGCCCAACTTGCACAGACCGAAAAAGATCGAGATGAGGCCATGGCTGGCAAAATTGCAGCCGAAGAAACTGCTCAGACCATGGAAAACGATATCAATTCGACTTTATTCGATTTTTATTTACATTGTGTCTTGGGACGCGGCAGCCTCTCTTTTCTTGGTCCTAAGTATGAAATCACCCTGGCCGAGGTGTGGGAAGCTGCTCTTAACATGTTTAAAGACGCCGGGTATGGCGATGAAGATTTTGAGGCGCGTTACCTGGATGAGGGAGCTCGCGCTGCTCTTGCGAAGGGGCGAGAGCAACTTGCCAGGATGAGAACTGGAATGGCGGAAGAGGAACGTTCTGGAAAGGAATTAACGCTTACTTCCTCTGTCCAACCTCCAGTTTCTCCTGTGGTTGACATCACGGGTTCTAGCTCCTCTACTCCGTCTGCAACTAAGACAGTAACTGAAACTACAAGTGCACAAGGCGGGGATGAAGGTGGTGAAAGCAACGAAGCACAGCGATATGAAGTCAGCCTCAGAGATCCAACTTCCCCAGGTAAACTTGACACCGGACCAGCCCAAGTGGTGAACTGCTCGTTCGCTCCTTGTGAACTTGACGATCTTCTTGATTATTTTTCGAATGTCAATGAATTCCCGACTTTTGATTATTCCTCAAATGTTAATGAATTCCCGACTTTTGACGAGCCGTCATCCCCTCTCTTTTCGAAAGATACTGATATTTTAAGTTTTTTCTCCTTTGTAGAGAAAGCACCGAGTCAAACTCAAGCTTCTTCTCCCCCGGTGATCCTTCCTCCATCTCTTCAAGTAGCGCCTCCTTCTGCCTCGCAACCTGGGTCACAAGAAGAGCAAATAGAAGCTCTCCATGGCCTGGATGATCCCGTTGCTTCGCAAGAGCAAAAAGATGAGGGACTTGAGGGAGGTGACATATCTCCGGAGCGGACTCCTTCTGACGATATAACTTTATCTAAACTTGCCACTCCAGGAAGTGAGTCTTCCTCAAAGAGGAGAAGGAAGCAAGGAGCATCAAGGAGGAGAGGGAAGATAATCACTGCCACTGAAGAGGAGCCAGAAGTTGGGCCAGCTGCGCCTACCTCTCCTTCCTCCCTTATACCCACTGGTCGACCTGAAAAGCTGATCATTCGGCCGGGTAAAGGGTCTAAAGGCAGCAAAAAGAAGTGAAGATCTTCAGTTTCTAGTTTTTTTTTGTGTTTTGCATGTACTGGCCGAGAATTGTGCGGGTACCGGCCCCCGCTTTTCTTTATTTTGAAACCTGTACCTGCATTGTAATTGAATAAAATGATTCCTCGTTTGTACAAACTTTTGTTTGAATTAAAGAATACATTTGTTATTTGTTTTGGCATGAGTTCATTTGATATTGCAGCGAGCTTATGGTATGTTACTTGAGCGTTACCTTTTGCTGGTTTAGTTATACCATATTGTGTGTAATTATACTATATTGCCCCCATTCCATAAGTATGCTGCAATATTCTATACCTCGAGGGGACTTACACTCTTATTTGCTAAAGAATAATTATTTTATTCTTTAAAGAAAATTTTATAGAGTACAACTCCCTTCGTATAAGTTTTTACGCTTGGTCGTTCGAAGAAATCACTTTTTTCTTTTGCTTATGTGCATATCTCATCAAGTGAATTCCTCTATGTGGTAAAGCGGACCTCTGAAAGGTACTTTAACTTCTTTTCTTTTTACGATCATTTCCCACAGTAGGCAAATTACTTTTCCTTTGAAAGTTAAAGTACGCTTTTGATGAGGATTTTTTTTTTTTTTTTATAGAAAGTTGTACCTCTGAGGAGGGATTTTTTCACGTTTCAACACTTGGAAGTTTTATTTCAATCTCGGTGAAACGTGTACCTCCAAAGAGTTATGCTTTAGAAATCCTTTTCACGTTTCAACACTTGGAAGTTTTATTTCAATCTCGGTGAAACGTGGGTTTCCAAAGAGGTCTTTTTTCTTAATTGTGTTCCCGGGAGGGGGTTGTACCTCTGAGGAGGGATTTCTCACGTTCCAACACTTGGAAGTTTTATTTCAATCTTGGTGAAACGTGTACCCCCAAAGAGTTGTGCCTTTGAAGAAAGCCTTTTCACGTTTCAACACTTGGAAGTTTTATTTCAATCTCGGTGAAACGTGTGCTTTCAAGAAGGTCTTTGTTTTTACATTTCAACTTTGGTGAAGTGAAATTCCGAAGAGCGGCTGCTACACTTCAACTCCTGGCGAAATGGGCCTCCGAAGAGGGCTTTTATTTTGTTTACATTTCAACTCTGGTGAAGTGAAATCCCGAAGAGCGGTTATAACACTTCAACTCCTGGTGAAATGGGCCTCCGAAGAGGGCTTTTATTTTGTTTACATTTCAACTCTGGTGAAGTGAAATCCCGAAGAGCGGTTATAACACTTCAACTCCTGGTGAAATGGGCCTCCGAAGAGGGCTTTTATTTTGTTTACATTTCAACTCTGGTGAAGTGAAATCCCGAAGAGCGGTTATAACACTTCAACTCCTGGTGAAATGGGCCTCCGAAGAGGGCTTTTATTTTGTTTACATTTCAACTCTGGTGAAGTGAAATCCCGAAGAGCGGTTATAACACTTCAACTCCTGGTGAAATGGGCCTCCGAAGAGGGCTTTTATTTTGTTTACATTTCAACTCTGGTGAAGTGAAATCCCGAAGAGCGGTTATAACACTTCAACTCCTGGTGAAATGTGCCTCAGAGAGGGTTTTCATCGCCTGGAAGTTACTCTCTCATGGTTGGAGGGTCATGACTCCTCCAATCTTTTTTGTTGAGTAGAGAACTTTCTTTTTTGTGGCATATGACCCATTAGAGGTCTTTTATTATCCGAAGAGTTGTGCCTCCGAAGAGGACTTGTGGCGCTGATGGTAGCTTTGGTTGTTCCTCTGTTCACTTGCTTATGCCTTTTCAGCGATCCCTTTTTTTTTTTTCACAAGTGGCTTGTTTGATCCAAGGAAGTGTACTTCATTGCCAGGCAAATTCGTGAGAACGGGCACTAGCTTCCTAATTGGATGTTTGTTTGTTTAAACAATCTCAATTTATCAGCAAGGGCTCGTTCGAAGAAATCATTAGCCGTTCAATTGAAGCATTTCCTATCTAGGATTTGAATTCGGGGTCTTTGTGACTTGAAATTTGTTTGTTGAATGATGGTGAGAATCGCTCGGTCTTATTATGCGCAAGTTTTATCTCCACTGTCTGCAAAAATTTAAATCGATATTTCAGCAATACATTTTGTGTATTTTTATATCGAAAACAAAGCAAACATATAATGATAATAAGGAACACAAGATTTATAGTGGTTCGGCCATGAAATTGGGCCTACATCCACTTTATATTCTTTCATTATTTACTTGCATCAGTTTCACAATTGCTTTCAATTACAGGAATCATACATTCATAATTCTTTTTACAATGTTTCAACAAAATTTTCAAGTAAAGTATGGACGCAAGTGATTGCTGTTCCATGCCCTTGGAATTTGATCTCCATCAACTGTGGTAAGCTTGAATGTGCCGTCAAGAAGTTTCTGACCTATCACATACGGTCCTTCCCAATTTGGCCCAAACACACCTGTCGCAGTCATAATTCTTTTTAGGACTAGATCTCCAATTTCAAAGCTGCGTTGACGAACTTTGGAATTGAAATGTCTGGCTATCCTTTGCTGATGAGCTGCAACTCTGAGGTTAGCTTCATCTCTTTTTTCATCAAGGAGATCCAGCGCTTCAAGTTGCAGCTTTTCATTTTCTGCTTGATTGAAATGGATTCTTCTGTGTGAAGGGACCTCTGTTTCAACCGGGATCATTGCTTCCGATCCGTATGCTAACGAAAAAGGAGTATGCCCAGTTGCAGTTTTGTGAGTAGTTCTGTATGCCCATAGTGCAAGTGGTAGTTTATCGACCCAACCACCTTTTGCTCTTTCGAGTTGCTTTTTGATGGTTGATTTGATGATCTTGTTCACTGCTTCCACTTGCCCGTTTGCCTGCGGATGAGCTACTGCCGAAAAGCTTTTCTGGATTTTGAATCGTTTGCAAAAATCCTGGAATTCCTCACTTTCAAACTGAGTACCATTGTCTGTGATTATTTTTTGAGGCACACCGTATCTGCAAATGATATTCTTGGTCACAAAGCTTATCACTTTCTTAGAAGTGATAGTAGCCAATGGTTCAGCTTCAGCCCACTTAGTAAAATAATCAACCGCAACAATAGCATATTTAATCCCTGATTTAGCGGTTGGTAGCGGCCCAATGAGATCCATTCCCCAAATTGCAAATGGCCATGGACTGATCATCTGTGTGAGTTCGGTAGAAGGTGCTCTAGGAATTTTGGCATATCTTTGGCACTTGTCACATTTTCGGGAGTAATCTGCGGCATCCCGATTAATTTCTGGCCAAAAATATCCGTATCGGAGAATTTTCTTAGCTAATGTTTGACCACCTGAATGATCACCGCATTCTCCTCCATGCACTTCAGTTAGGATTGTTTTGGACTCTTCCCGGGATACACATCGAAGCAATGGCATTGAGAATCCTCGTCTGTATAATTGACCATCCTGGACTATATATCGAGAAGCTTTTCTCAGTAGCTTTTGTCGTTCTTTAGAGTTTTCTGGTAAAGAGCCATTGAGTAGATACTTTGTTATTGGAGTCATCCATGATTCTTGCTCTTGCGACATACTCATAACCCAATCGATATCCATTTCATCAATGCTCGGATTTGACAAAACTTCCACTGGAACTAACCCTAAGGATTGGGCTTCGCCAGAACTTGAGTATTTTGCGAGAGAATCTGCTTTCATGTTTTCTTCTCGAGGAATATGACTTATCGTGTAATGGTCGAATTCACATAAAAGTTCCCAAGCCTTTGACACATAAGCGGGCAGATTTCCTCCTTTCGTTTGAAACTCCTTCTTGACTTGACATACTATAAGCTGCGAATCACTGAAGATCTGTAACGCTCGAATGTTTAGTTCTTTAGCAATTTTCAAACCAGCGATCAGAGCTTCATATTCTGCTTCATTGTTTGTTGAAGGAAATTCTAATCTTAGCGCATAGCATAATGACCGGCCTTCAGGAGTTTCAAGAACAATTCCAGCACCTGAACAGTAATCATTTCTTGCGCCATCTACAAATAATTTCCATTGGGTTGGGGAGTTCTTGATTGTTTCTTCCTCGCTGTTACCCTTGTCTGTAAATTCTGCAATAAAATCTGCCAAAGCTTGTCCGTTGATCGCTTTCCTAGGATGATAAGTGATGTCATATTGGCTCAATTCAATATTCCACTTTAAAAGGCGGCCCGAAGTCTCAGGGCGAAACAAGACTTGCTTTAAAGGTTGATCAGTGAGGACTTTGATAGGATGAGCCTGGAAATATTGCCTCAACTTTCTTGAGGCAATCAATAGACAATAGGCGAGTTTTTCCAACTTGGAGTAATTCATTTCTGCCCCAGTGAGTCTTTTGCTGATATAGTAAACTGGATGTTGAATCCTTTTGTCTTCCCGTACCAGCGCCGCACTTAAAGCATGAGATGAAACTGCCAAGTATATAAGAAGATCCTCGCCATCGCCGGGCCTGGAAAGTATTGGAGGCGTTTCCATATGTTGAATCAATTCTTCAAAAGCTTTCTGGCATTCGGGAGCCCAGTCAAAGTTTTTCTTTCCTTTCTTTAGAGCGTCGAAGAATGGAATGCATTTATCAGTAGCTTTGGATATGAACCGACTTAAGGCGGCAATTTTTCCATTGAGACTTTGCAATTCCCTCTTTGTTTTAGGAGCTTTGACTTATTTTAGAGCAGTGATTTGAGCTGGACTAGCTTCAATGCCCCTAGCGCTCACGATGAAACCCAAGAACTTCCCAGATTCTACCCCGAAAGAACATTTTAAAGGGTTAAGCTTCATTCCGTATCTTCGGAGAATTGCGAACATTTCTGCTAAGTGTTCGATGTGATCCACTGCTTTCTTAGATTTTACTAGCATGTCATCAACGTAAACTTCCATAGTCTTTCCCAACTGCGGTTTGAACATAGCATTAACCAGTCTTTGGTATGTTGCCCCCGCATTCTTCAACCCAAAGGGCATAACTCTGTAACAGTAAAGACCGACATCGGTGATAAAGCTTGTGTCCTCCTGATCTGGCTCATGCATCATGATCTGATTATATCCGGAGTAGGCATCCATAAAAGACAACAATTCATGACCCGCTGTTCCATCTACCAGTTGATCGATCCTGGGTAATGGGAAGCAGTCTTTGGGACAGGCCTTGTTTAGATCTGAAAAGTCGATGCACACTCTCCATTTACCATTGGCTTTCTTAACTAGCACTGGATTTGAAACCCAATTTGGATAGGTAGATTCTCTGATGAAATTATTCTCCATGAGCCGGTCAACTTCCTCTTTCAATGCTGTCGACCTTTCTAGACCTTGGATTCTTCTTTTCTGCTTTACTGGCGTGAACTTTGGGTCAGTATTCAGAGCATGTACCGCAACTTCTGGGGATATTCCGCACATATCGGCATGGGTCCAAGCGAAAACATCCAGGTTTGCTTTCAAAAAAGATATCAAGGCATTCTGAACTGACACACTAAGTTGTGAACCCACATTCAGCACCTTGTTTGGGTCCTTCAGATCAACGGGCACCGGTATCGTTGTTTCTGCTGGTACCACCCTACTCTCCCCCGCACTGGCCTTTCTAGGATCCATCACTTTTCGTGCCCCGCTATGCTCGCCAGTGCAGGGTCCGCCCTGTAGTTGCTATAGGGTTGGTGTTTTGATGCGGATTGGGGTTGCCGCATCTTTCCCCATTTCTCTCTTCCTTGTTTCTCGCAGCTCTGTCATATAACATTCTCGCCCAGCGTTCTGGTCTCCTTTAATAACTCCTACCCCATTGTCTGTAGGGAATTTAATAGTAAGACACCATGGGGCAAGGACAGCTTTGAATGCAGCAAGAATAGGTCGACCAAAGAAAGCATTATAAGCAGAAAATTCATCTACTATCACAAAAGTCTGCTTGCGAACTACTTTTCTTTCTCCTTCTCCGAGTTCCACAAGCAAGTCAATGGTTCCTACTGGTTGCTTTGGCTCCCCAGTGAAGCCAACAATCTTCTGAGATGAGGCTTGCACATCCGCCATCGGGATTCTCATCTGGTCAAACGTTTTCTTGAAGAGGATGTTGCAAGATGCGCCGCAATCAATAAGAACTCTTCTGACAATAGCCGGTCCAATACCGGCCGAGATGACTAACGGGTCCAAAGTAGGGGCCTCAATGCCCGTGGAATCTCTAGCCCTGAACACAATATCATCATTAAAAGTCCTTTGTTGTTTCAGGGGTGTAGAGTCCTCTAAAACAAAGACATTCTCTTCAGTTGGCATATGTTTCAGAGCTCGAGTGTACCTCTCCATTTCACCCCAGCTTCTGCCTGCTGGGTGGGGTCCTCCTGTGATGACATTAATAACTGGCCTTCCAGATTCATGTCCTGCGGCCTTCTCATTTGTCCTGGGCTGATGAGCAAGAGCTTGTTGCCCCTGACTTGACGAAGCAGGATCATTACAGCTCTTCTTCACAAATTGCTGCAGCTTATTTTCTCTTAGCAATTCTTCGATTATATTTTTCAATTGACGGCAGTCGTCTGTGTCATGACCAGGCTGATTATGGAAGCGACAGAACTTCCCACTTTGTACAGCTTTTCTTCCGGTTCTGAGAACAGGAGGTTTGGGATACTCAAAAGAATCTTTTGTAGCCAGGTAGATGCGCTCTGGTGTTTCTAACAAAGGAGTATATTCTGATGGCTTGAAGGATCGAGGCTTCTTCGAATTGTGTTGTTTCCCTCCACCATTATTTTCTCTTTTCTGTCCCACAGATTCATTCTTACGTGGCGCAGCAGTGTTGTCTTCAGCTTTCTCTACTGTTGCCTTTGCCGGGACAGGACGGCTTTCCAAACGCATGAATTCATCCGCCTTTTTGTAGAACTTTTCCAGAGAATTTGGCTCCTTCATGTTCAGCCACTTTCCGAATTCACTTGACTTATCGATAGCTCTCATCAAATAGGTCAAGACCATGCGGGGTTCTGCATTATCCACCTCAGCTAACGCTATATTAAAGCGATTTAAAAAAGACTTGATAGTTTCCCCCGGATTCTGTTCCAAACCGGATAACGACATGATGTCTTTTGCCTTTGAAGCATATAGCCTAAACTGCTCTTTAAATTTCCTGGTTAGGTCTGAAAACTGATCGATGGACCGGACAGGTAGTTTTGTGAACCAAAGCAGAGCTACCCCTTCCAAATACACAGGAAAATAGCGGCATTTTATCTCGTCAGAAGCTCTGGCACCTGTCATGTGCCAATCATATTTGTACAGGAACTCATTTGGATCACTTGTCCCTTTGTAAGCTGGAATGGTCGGAGGGACGAACTTCCTTGGGAATTCAGCTTTTAGGATCTTTTCAGTAAACGGAGTCTTGCTCGGAGCGAAACCCCACTCTTTCTCATCTTCGACCCTTTGCATACTTTCTTTCATAATCTGTCGAACCATACCAGAAAGATATTCTTCGTCATTCCTATTTCTGGATCCTCCAGCCTCAGGCAATGTCTGTTCAAAGGGGCTAGCAGCCCTTTCGGGAATGTTTCTAGTTTCAGCATCATGGACATTACCGACAAAGTTCCTTTCATTATTCGCAGGTTGACGGTTTGCCCCGAGCAGATCGTTTAACCTATTCAGAATCAGAGCATTCTGAGCATTCTGAGCTTCCAATTGCGCGTTCTGGGCATTTATTTGCTGATTCAACCCAAAGATAGCAGCGTCCAATTCCGCTTTTGAAACTCCAACAGCTGGAGTGGCTTGATTTGGTGTTGGGGAAGTGGAGGTTCCCTCTTGAATGTTTGCAGATCTCACAGATTTACTTTTCCTTCCAGGAGCCATGATTTCGGATAGACTTCTGGTTCTTAAAGAAACTCTATCTACAAATCTTTCTGAAACAATGATGATAGATGTCCTGAGTTCAATTCTCAGTGAAAGCACCAAAATGTTAACGCTAAAAATTTAAACGCTAACACCCTGGTGTATAAGATGTGATTGTGAAAGCACCACCCGTTTGTACGGGAAACAGGAATAAGCAGAAAGTATGTAGAAAAACGGTAAGAGACACAGTATTTATAGTGGTTCGGCTTATAATCCAGCCTACGTCCACTTTAATCTTTTTATCACTAGTTTGATTACAATTCTTTACAAGATCTTTCAATTACAACACACTTCAAGTGATAGGATATGTGAAACAAGTAGCTCAAGCTTTGATGTTGACAATCATCTTCAAATCCATGGTGAATGTGGATGATTCCTTCATGGAGTTCCTTTAGAAGTTTGTTGGATCTAAAAAGCTTTGAAGTCGTCTGGAATTTGGCAGAGTAATGGCGCTTGAAGAAAATGAGCCCCCCCCCAAAAGTCCTTTTCCTCGTTCAAGTTAGGGCTGTATTTATAGGTTTTTATCGGAGTTTGGTCGTAGGTCGTGACCGACCTAAGTAAGGTCGTAGGTCGCAGTCGACCTAGAAAGCTCTGGCCCTCCTTCCATAAGAACATACGTGCTGATTCGTACAAGTCCAAGGTCGTGAACGACCTATCTCCAGCGGCATGCAAAAAGGCGGCTCCTTTGTTCACACAGATAGGTCGAGAGCGACTTATCCTAGGTCGTTAACGACCTATCATAGGTCGTGGGAACTTTCCTGTAATCAAAGTACTTCGTTAGGTCGTTGGACAGTATCTTTATCTCCAAGTGCTAGGTCGTCTTCGACCTAAAGTAGGTCGTAGGTGGGTAACGACCTAGGGGATGGAACCTGACCTATCTCAATTGTGCTTGGTTCTCTTCTCAGCGAGTTGATAGGTCGCGTACGACTTATTATAGGTCGTAAGTCGGCTGAGACTTAGGTCGCTGAGATCACTTCGTCCTTAGGTCGGTAGGCTATGGCTTTCTTTAGGTCGCATATGATTTAGGTCGCTGATCCTCTTAAGTCGTTAGGTCGTGGAGCTCTTAAACCACTAGGTCGCGGGCTCCCTTAGGTCGCTGAGAGTTGTTAGGTCGTGGCATTCCTTAGGTTGCTGAGAACCGCTAGGTCGCGGCCTTTATTAGGTCGTAGCTTCTTGTTAGGTCGCGAGGCATTTTTAGGTCGTAACACTTTAGGTCGCTTCTTCAATTTGGTCACTAGGTCGGCAATTCTCTGAGTCGTTAAACTTGGTCACGTCTTAGGTCGCTAACGAAGAGGAGTTAACAAATATTTTAAAATTCATATTTTTTATTCCAAATCTCCTTTAGACCATTTTAATATATTTATCAAATTTATTTCATATTTTAAATTATTTAAAAATATCATTTATAAAGAAATCCATTTTGGATTCCGAATTGCAAAAACAACGTTTTTTTAGAAAAATTTTTTGGACATATTTCAAAATCTACTTGTTGAAATCTTGATTTTATTTCTTTTTTAGAAAAATATAATCATTGTGGACCAAATAATTTTTATTTCGATGAAATCCGACTTATAAATTATTCTCTACGTTAATTTGAAGTTACAGGTCAAAATTTACGAACTACCGCTACGCGACGAGCCCGTTTTTGACCAATTTTATGAATTGCTTCGGAACTTGTCTGAAATACTTTAAATTTTTTTAAACATATTTAAACTATTTTAACTTATTTAAAATAATATTTTCATCATTTCAAACTCATTTTTCATTTCATATTATAATATTATATTGTTATAATATCACTTTCAATCATTTTAAATATTTTGAAATCATTAAGAGGCTAACAAATTTCCATACGCACGTTTGTATGGATTTAATTCTCATTTAATTAGTTATGATTTCTAACCATTTCTCTTATCATTTATCAAACCAAGTTATCATCCATATCATATCACAAACATATAATCAACCAAGTTATCATTTAATACCATGCAATATTCAATATATTAATTTCTAATTTAACATGTGCATTATCAACTTAAGTTTTATTAAAATAAAACTAAGATTTGATTTTTCTCCTTTAACCAAATTGTTCGCTTCCTACCAACATTCATAGCATCCAACACTTTACTATTTTTTGACTTTGACCAACTTTGGAAAATTCGGCAGAGCTTCTACAGTACTTCAAACTTTCTCCTACTTCCTTGAAATGAAACGGATGGCACTTCTTTCCATTTTTCTTGCTTTGGAGCTTCACGACTTGCTTCCTTCTCTTACATAGGTTCGGCCACCATGGTTCCAACCTCTCCTCCATCATTTATTCACTTTTTATATGCTAAACCATGTTTTAATGGTATTCTAAGATCTTCGGTAAAGTTTGGTGGTGTTTTGACTTTGTTTGATATGGTTTTGAAAAAGTTAGTAAGGAAAAGAGAAGAAAAGAAGCCATTAGAGAGTGAAAGAAAAGCTTTGAAAAAGGAAGAAAAAGTTGAAAAAAGCTAGAAAGTGGATGCTTATTTATAGAAAAAGTTTGGACTAAAATAATATTTTGTAAAAAGACCAAAATACCATTTAATTACTTTTTAAGCAACCATATTTTTTTCTACACTTAACATCACATTTAAAATCATTACTTTATGTCATTTTCACTTAAGTATTAAGTAAAGAAAGTAATAATTATGTTTTTTGATTTGATGTTTTACTTTTTGACCTTTGTGCTTTTTTCTCTTTTTGTGCTTACTTTTTGTTAATTATATTCTAGAATTTTCTACGTATGTTTAGTAAAAATAAACTTAATTAGTGAACTAATTAATACTTATTCTATTTGAATATATGTTCCTATATAAGAAAATAAAGGTGTGACGACGTTGCGACAACTTTTAATCGACAAAACATTGATTTTCGACAAAATGTTTTATGGTCACATTTTGACGTTTTAGTTAAACTATTTATTTATGTAAACCAAATATAAAAATAAATTTTTATAATGTTATTTAAAAATATAAACACTCATAAATAAATTAAAATAATTTATTTAACCATTGAAACTTAGTTTTCTAAAATCAGCATTTTGTCACTTTTGTCGATATAGGTAAATGTTATTATTTTTGTTTATACTTCTCATTCCAAATCCTATCTAATTTTATT